>CP106732.1:176937438-179437438 GCA_025506655.1 Gossypium rotundifolium
TGAGGAGATTGATAATGAAATTATTATAGATGTTTTGGGTCCCGAAAGGTACATGATCGCTTGATTGATAGTTCGCTAATCTTTAGTATATTTTAATAGAATTATCAACGATGTTTTTGGTCTTGAAAGGTATGGTCGGGTTCGATTTAAAGGATCCGGTGTTACCCAGGCCAATATTTTGATCCGCCTACCAGTGATACATGCCTTCCGGGTCAATCTCGTCTTTGAAATTCGAGAGCTACAAAACCGAGATAGCTCGGATGCAAGAGAGCACGGTTGAGCGAGAAAGCGACAAATTGCGATGTTCAAAAAATATGAAGAACTCCACAGCGACTTAAAGCGGATCTGAAGCCAGTACAAGCAAGGGAGGCAGACAGAAGAAGCGAGGCGAGGCAATGTAGTGATGAGGGAGGCGAGGCGAGATCGATGCTAGCGAGCGAGCAATGAAAATACGAAGAGCTCCAAAGACCGACTTGACATATGATGACGAGATGTTTATGATGCATAAACCGCCATCTTAGACATTTAGTTTTTCGTTGTAAGTTTTGACATTATTACATTTAACATTATTGTTACAATATTTTCATTATCATTCATTTAATTTATTAAATTTCAAGTATCATTTAGAATTAATGTATTGATTGTGATTTTTATGCTAAATTCTTTGTTTTGCGTTGGAATTATATCTTTATTATTGGTTGGTTTTTAGTGCGGGGAGGGTATAATATTGAAAAATTTTATTTTTTAAATCAGCACAAATTAATGCGTTTTTGGGAAGCGCCGCTAAAATCCCCGACTTTAGCGCTTTTTTTGGAAGCGCCGCTAAAGCCCTGACTTTTAATGCGTTTTTGGGAAAGCATAAAGCCCCGACTTTAAGCGGCATTTTCTATAAGCGCCATTAAAGGCCCGACTTTTAGCGCTTTTAAAAGAAGCCGCTAAAGACCATGGTTTTAAGCGGCTTTTTATTACAAACGCCTTAAAAGTCGAGATCTTTAATGACATTTTTTAGCATAAACGCCGCAAAAATTTTCGACAGTAGTATTAGCGGCGTTTTTGTGGCGCTTGGAAAGCCAAGAAATACTTTTTGTGGCGCTTATAAACGCCTAAATGCCCAAAAAACGCTAAAAGTCATTTTCTTTGTAGTGATTTTTTCATTTTAACAAATATTTTTCTTTAAATAATTTAAACTAGTATCAAAATTATATAAGAAATTATTTAATATATAAATTTAAAACAATCAATCATATATATCCAAAAAACTTTATAATTATTTGCGGCGTTTTTCTAAAAGCGCCGCTAAAGTTCAGACTTTTAGCGGCGTTTTTGCAAAAGCACCGCTAAAGTTCAGACTTTTAGCGGCGTTTTTGAAAAAGCGTCGCTAAAGCTCAGACTTTTAGCCGCGTTTTTGCAAAAGCGCCGCTAATTCTCAAACTATTAGCGGCGTTTCTGAAAAAGCGCCGCTAAAGTTTAGACTTTTAGCGGCGTTTTACGAATAAACGCCGCTATATATCCTTTTTAGCGGCGTTTTATAAATAAACGTCGCTATTTCTCTTTTTTTGCGGCGTTCTTCTTCAAACGTTGCTAATGTATAATATTTGCGGCGTTTTTATTTAAAACGCCACTAAAAACGCCGCTAAAAGTCTGTTTTGGTGTAGTGTTGTCACGTCACAATGTCAAACCACTTGACGTCGTGACATCACTTACTGTCGACCGATGTTGCTAGGAGAAAAGTTGATCGTAGGGACATAGTCTCTGTTTTGGATAAAATATAAGCGATTTGGTACTTATTTCAAGCTTACACCTAATCTCATTCATTTTATGTGTAAAGGCACAACTTTACCTACACCAAAACATCCCAAACACATGCTAAGACAATCCATTTAACCATTCCACTCAATTAATCCAATATAACTTCAATTTAGCATCAAAACATATCAATTCAACTTATTGAATCACAAATCATTCAATCATGCATTTAACCATTCAACGCCATCATCTTAACTATACCATTTCATGCTCAACATGCCATGTTAAGTGACATTCATATATCTCAACATGATACCAAAACATTCATATACAAATGGGCATTACCCTTATCAAAGATCAAACATAATAAACACCTATGTACATACCATATAACCAAGCCTTAAAACAATAGAAAGACTGTCGAATCAATAATAGGATAGTGTGAACTTCTCGTTGATCTGCTTGACATGCTTTGCAATTCAAAAATCTACAAGGGAAAAGGAGGGCAATGGGTTAACCATATTTAATGCTTAATAAGTCCATATAAAAATTACTTAACTTACCTTAACATTTCAACAATTTAACAATTAAAACACTTTGGTATATAACATGACATCCTTTGGCATCCTTATATTTTCATGTAAAATTCAACAATACAACCAATAAGTTAGTTCATTTGCATCACAAGAACTTATAACTCAAATCATATGCATGTTCAAACATTACATCTTATCACATGTACTATTCAAGCCATATACAATTTGCAATATAAGCAGTTCACTTCATATCCAATCATTTCAACCATTTCATTTCCGTGAAGTTATCATTTTTTTTTTGCCTGAGGGAACCTTAGTAAACTGAAGTCGGATACACAGGATTATAGGGCTCACACAAGCTGGCAGTGGTCAGAGTTGCTCATACAAGCTAACATATTTGCTCACACAAGCTAACATTTATGAATCAATAATCTGCAACAAATGTTGGATCTTAAATAACCATGTAAATCCTTAATCGTTTTTATATTTGACCCTAATTGCATGTCATATGTATCCTAATCCTTTACTAAGTTCACACGAGCATTATTACTGTGATTGTATCAATTCAATCCCTATAACAATGTATACATATCATGACAATCATATAAACATTTCATTTCCATTCGGTACCTTGTACCTATGTGTAGTTACCATATATTTCATACTTTATGATTTAATCCATTCGATGCCAAAAATCAACTAGTTCACATTTATATAAACTTATGAACTAATCAAATACAATTAAATCAAAACATGAATAAAATAGTAAGTTTTACAATTAAATTTATCAATACTAAATATCTTATATAATTATATTATATGCATGTATCAGTTCAATTTTATTATTCGAGTGCCACCTAAAGTTTTACATTTTATTCAATTTAGCCCCTAAACTAAAATGGTCATAACTTTCAAATTTGAGCTTTGATTTTGAAATTGATCTCAACTACATCCTTATAGGACCCTCTACTATCAATAATTACAAAAAATTTCATCGATTTTAAAATTTATACACTTTAGTCCCTATATCCAAAAACTAGCAATTAAACTTTACAAACTAGTCTTTTTTCACTTCTAAGCTTAATTTATAACAATTTAGCATCAATTTCTTCAAGCACTCATCAATGACAACTTTTAGAAACTTTAACAATTTTACAAATTGATACATAGGCTAGCTAAATCAAACTCTCTCGACCTCAAAAAACATAAAAATTACAAGAAAAATAACTAATTAAATTGAACTCACCTATTAATGACCAAAAGTTTTAACTATCCAAACCTTTTTTTTTTCTCTTTTATTTGTGAAGAAGAAGATGAGTATGAAAAAAAAAGTTTTGTTTTGTTTTTATTTTATTTTGTCTTTTATACTTGTTTAATAATTAACTAATCTACATTAACTTAATTAACATTTAATTAATTAACACTAAACATAATTAACTAATTTGATGGATTACAACTAGCCTCCACCACTGTTTGGCTATATATTAATGGTCCAATTGCTTAATTGGTCCTTGATTAATTAAAATTTATAGCGATTAACTTTTACAATTTAATTATTATACCATAATTAACTATAAAATTGACAAAATTAAGGAACAAACTTTAAATAACCTTTAGATTGACATCGTAAATATTAAATAATAATATTTACTGAGACTCAAACATGAAAATTAGGGTTCCAAAATTATTGTTTCCGACACTATTGAAAAGAAATTTAAATCCCATAGTTCTTAAGTTCATTCTTAAAAGAGGTACCAAAATAGTTGATAGTATGCTTGACTTGACGAGGATTCGAGCTTGAGCTTTGACTTGAAACACCTATGGTACTTTATAACAAACACACCATGTAGCTATTATAGCTTAGTAAGTTATAAGCAAAAGGTAGTATTTCTATATACAAGCAACTTAACAGTTTCTCATTTACTTAACTCAAACATGGATTAGGTTGCAACATTCATACACATAATATATCATCATCAATCAAAATCATACCTATTTAGTCACCAAATAAATCCAAGTAATCACATATTGAATTTCCACACAAAATAACTTACCCGATTTAAATCGAAAGTGAACTATCATATAACATAAATACCTGAAACTTCCGTTTACCTCCACTAAGTGTTTCCGTCTTTAGGAAAATCTGAAAACCAGCACATGTAGTACAAATACGTAATGTTTCGCTCACATAGAGCCGTTACTTAACATGTTCGAACACACAGTGCCACTTCCCGTAACGTATCGCTCACATAGAGCCATTACTTAGCATGTTCCGCACACACAGTGCCATTTCCTGTAATGTATCGCTCACATAGAGCCGTTACTTAGCATGTTCGCACACGGTGCCACTTTTAAATAACGTATCGCTCACATAGAGCCGTTACATAGCATGTTCGCACACACAGGTGCCACTTCACATAACGTATCGCTCACATATGCCGTTACTCAACTAAGCGATGTAGTTATTTATTCAATCACTACCATTGCTCACTTCATATTCCACAATTAAATACTAATCAACCCATAATTATTTATTCAATCCAAACATATCAAAATTTCATACTCATGTGTATATATAATTACCCAATAACAACAATCCAATTTCCATAGGTCTTACTTTCACATTTGGCACAACCCAAATACATATACACAAATATGTATTATTAATCATACATTAGGTACAAATATCCATCTCATTACATATTCATTTTAGCTCCTTTCTAAATCAATTATATATATAAATAATGAATTTCCATACTATTTTACTTTCGCAATTTACCTACCAATATACTCAATTCCACAAATCAAAATATCTAATAACCAATTATATGTACTTGATACATATCGATCGATAACACAATTAAGTTCCATGTCTCATTCGACAATAAAAATTTGTATATATATATATACATTTTCGATTGAGAGTAAGCATTCTACTATAAAATTACTTGGTTTAAATTTAATTACTTATAAACTTACTTGGTAGTTGAGAGGTTAAAATCTTACGGCTACTCGATTAATTTAGATTTACTCAGATCCGATTCGGTTCTTTTAGTCCTTGGTCTAGAATAGAGTTCAATTAAGCTCATTTAAAATAATTTCTATTCAATTGGTCGATAACCACATACTTTAGAAAATTTACAAATTTACCCATAACTTTTATAATATCTACAATTTAGTCCCTAAAGCAATATTCATGAATTACTCAAAATTTGTCCAACATCCTTTAGGAAACTATTACAATTTCCCTAATCGAATTTGCATCCATAAGGTCACCTGGATCGTCCGGCAACTCTTCCTCTTGCCGGCGAACCTTTTTAGTAACCCGACCACCATTGGTGACACCCACGGAGAAAGAAAGGAATATTCTCAAAATTAGCCATTTAAGATTTTTTAACTCTCTTCACAAAATGGAATTTAAAGACCTCAATGTGTCTTTATTAATTAAATAAATATATTAACTTTATGTTACCAGTTAAAACCTGATACTTACCAAGCATTACAAATAAAATCGTTCTCCCCTTGAAACGAAGATTACCAATTTCCAATCGTTCTTTTTTTCAATTTCAGTAGATGAATTAGTATATTTTTGTGGAGGGCAGACCAACTATTTTTAGAAAAGTCTTTGAAATATTGTTCCGTGAAAATTGATGGACCACTCAACGAGTTGATATTGTTCTCGAGTTGAACCGTAGTTTTGTCTTGAATGCTAGAAGCCGGATTCACTAAGATCGATCAAGTGGTAGCATTGCCCTTAGATGCTAAGGGGTAAAGATTCAAACCCTACCAAATGCGTGATGCTCATGTTTTTTTTGTAGGTGGCCGTGCACCACACATAGTTCGATCCGATGAGGCACTCTTGCTCTATGAGCTCTGCCTTTAGCTTGAGCTTTCAATAGAGTTGAGAGACAAAATCTCAATTAAAAACCAGAGTCAATATCAACTTGTTGAGGGATTTATAGGCTCCAAGCAAATAATTCTTTAAAAAAGTTTTCCGGATAGAGTTCACCACTGCTCAGCAATCTCATTTCGAAGAAAATATAGAAAAGTGAAGAAATACATTCACATATTTAAAATGAAATAATCAGACAATCGTACAAAAGTAAGCTATACGTTTGGTTCTTTAGTTGAGAAGATGTAAGAAATTTAGGGTTTATTTTATCACAATAAGAACCACCAAAAAAGAGGGTTTGCATGCATATGCATATATACTGTTAAGGACGAGCAATGAACTAAAGAAAAACTAATAATAAAGACTATTAAGTGTATGCAATTGATGAGCTCAAGAAAACCCTGATGATTAATTAGAAGAAATGGGTACTCTATTATACATTATATACAACAGCCAAGGAGTAATTAAAACATATTTAGCTAAGTATGTAGCATGTACTTCAAGTAAAGTTTCTGTTTGGAGAACCCGCATAGATCAGTTAGGGTCTAAAAACAGCAAAAATAAAAAATAAAAATAAAAGATAATCAAACATTACTATATAGCAAAATGAGATGTCTCGAAGAAATGATAAAAAAAAAGATTGGAGCAAATCTTAAAACATCAAATAGGGTTTAAAACTTTTTTTGTAAATATACAATGAAGCATATTAAATAAAAATCAATATTGATTATTATCATAGTGTAAGTAGAATATATGTAACATAAACTTACCTCCTTCACTAATTGATTCATTCCATGCCGTTTTACACGTATGATGGGATGACAGTTTTTTTTTTTTTGAAAAAAAGAGAGAGAAAGGGGAAACTTTAACGCTTAAGGATGAGACCCAGTTTGTCTTGCTTGTTACTCATGTTTTTGTGGTAGCTTGCTTGTCTTTTACATGGAATCATACTGCAAGGAAATGGTTGCCTCGAAAAGGAGCTTTCTTTTTTTTTTTTTGGCAGAGCAGCAACGCACGTGTAACCCAGGACCCAATGTTCACCTCTTATTCCATAATGAACCCTAGCATTACCAATGTAAAAAAAAAAAAAAATACGTAGCGAAAAGACAGCCAAACCCTAAGCCCATAACCTCCCATCTCTTTGCCTTTCCTCAAGTCATCATTTGCCATCTCTTCGAACTTCAAACTGACACTAGATTTATTATATTTATATGAACCAATACTCATAGCGGTGGCAGTATTAGTGAAGTTTGTGATTAGAGTTGAAGAGTCACTGTTAAATAAACAAGAAAATTTATATATTATTATTTATGTGAACCATCAATAAACCGATTTTTTGTTAAAGAAACCCAAAACCCTTGCATCTCCATGAATGTAAATTCATTTCATATTCTTTTTAAGAAAAAAGAAAAGTTAATAAGCAACAGAATCTGAAACTTGAAAGTATCATGGCACAAGAAAAGGAACCTTACTGAAAAGGTTGCTTTTTTTTGGCTTTTTTTATATTTTAAAAAGATGAATCTTATTTGTGGGAAGAACAATTCTGAGACAAGCTGCAAAAGGATGTGAGTGAGAAATGACTGCCATCTTCTGGTACTTAATCGTTAAGCTACAATAATGAGGAGAAGTGAGAAATCAAAAGGCTACTTTTTATAAAAATAAAACCGGAAAAACCCACCAGGGAGAAAATCCAGAAAATTTGTACATCATCCTTCTTCAAACTTCAAACCAAACCCAGATGAATCCCATGATCAGCAGCATCTTTAACACTTAATTTAAAAACATCAAAATCAACTATTTTATAAAGGAAGAAGATTAAAAGGTGATCAGAAGGTCAAACTAACAAGAGGTGACTGAAAAGGATAATTAAGGAGACGAAAAAAAAAAAGAAAGAAAAACCGAGTTTTTTTTTTTTTTTCTGTTTTGTTAATATGGAGGATGACCTGTGCCCCAGTAGGCCTCAGCTGGCATTTGGACTGAATTTAGAAGATTTGGTGGCAACCCTTGAGCGAAGGATCCGTTGGGATCTTGCAATAGTTGCTGCTGCTGTTGTTGTTGTTGAGCAGCCATGCTTCCCGGTGACTCTAAGGATCCACTTCCTGGAATCGGGTCCAGAGGTTGTTCCTCTTCCTCCAACGGGAGCCTTTCATAGGCCGCATTACCAAAAGAAGCTGCCATAATCACCACCGGACCTGAAGCAACAAGTTGACCCACCACGGTTCCTCCAACTACTTGACCTTGACCGCCGGCTAAATATATGGCCAATCCCGATGCAGCCGCTGGTGCCGGGGGAGGCAAAAATGACCCAGAAAGGGATAAAATTTCGAACCGTCCTTGTAAATTCACGACTGCACCAGGAGCTCCAGGTTGTTTTAAGGTTACATTCGTTACAGTTCCGCTCCCACTCAAAATGCAAACCCCTCTTTGTTTTCGCCGAGCAAAAGTCGAAACGCTCTCCATAATATCACAGCCGTTGGCAATTTCCATAACATGGGACCGGAGGGCGTTGGCACTATCACGGGTTATGATGATCGGCGGCTTAGGCTTGTTCTTGGAGCCCGCAGGTCTGCCTCGTGGTCTTCTTGTGAGTTCACCTTCAGTTCCAGGGGCTACGGCTAGGTCGTTGCCTCCACCACCCGTGTCGGCAGTAGTGCCAGTGGCGGCGGTGGTGGTGGCTGTTTCTTCTCGATCTCGTTTCTGGCCACGGTTTTGTTCATCTTCAGAATTTTGTTGTCGGAGGAGATGTTGGAATTGATGGTGCGGATTTAGATGAAGATCTCTAGCGAGGAAAGGAGGAAGATGACGGCCATGAGCTGTTACTGGGTCCATTTCTGTTCGTCCCTTCAAAGTTGAAACCTAATCATCAACAAATCAGCTAACCAGTACAAGAACCAACTGAATTCTGATGGAGAAAGAGAAAAGAAAGGACAATAAAGTTCCTATTTTTGTTCCTTTGTGGATTAGAGGTTTGGTATTGCTGGGTATGTCGAATAATTGAATATCTACAGGTTTTTTTCACGAAAAAAGGGCAAGAGAAGAGATTTGAAGCATCTACCACCAAATTTTAAGCTGAATCTATATTCTCTCCACTCTTGATGTGAGTTGACTAATTCTTGGAACTGATGTGCTTCTCATGTAATGAAGATAAGTTTTGGTTAAGGGTTTGGAAGGAAATAAGGAAGAGGAGGGAGGGGTATGAAAAATAGCCAAAAGATGCTAAGAGGGGAGAGATGGTTTATGGGTTTAGATCTGAGGCTTAGTAAAAGGTAAAAAATAAAAAGGGGGTGTTGGGTTAGGGTTAGATGATGAAGTGGAGATCAGGTGAGGTGAGGGTGGGTTTAGTATTGGTAAATACTGCGTGAGTGAGGTGAGCATGGGATGGGCGGTGTATCCTCTTTCTCTCTATATTTTGTGAGTTTCCCCGCCCACCATGGGGCCCAACACCCCACGTTCTCGCCCCCCTCTGTCTAGTCTGTCTTGTATTGAGAATTAAAAGCCTGCAGTATCAAGATCATGCTGTCCTCCATTTAATACCTTCATGCCTCCTCCTATCTCTCTTCTTCTTCCCTCTCTTTTACTCCCTAAAAATTCTGCCTCCTCCTCCCCCTTCCTATATTTCCCTACTTTCCACCCCTATTCATGATAATGACCCTACATTTGCCATCTCCAAATCTTGGAAACCAAAGCCAAAAAGTACAGAATGTTATGTTTCCTTTGTCAATCAATTAGCTTTATGTAATGTAAGGTCTCTTTCATGGGATGGGATTCTTTGTTTCATCCTCCAAATAGTCCCAAAAAAACCGTATATCTATCATCCAATCTAGCAACTGAAAAATATAAGCATATCTACAGTAGTTCTCAATCTCATTAACTCACTTGCCCACAAGATATTATTGTCTTACTGTAATAAAAGTTTAAAGCTGTTTGATACATAGCACAATTGGCTTTGTTTATAGGATTCCATTGAACTGCGGAGTCGGAGATTCTTTGTGTAGTGCTGCACTGTACATTTTAATTATTCGATAAAGCAATGAGAGTGTGAAAAACTGAAACCAGGCGTTATTGTGGTTGGAAAATGACACGATGGAAATTTAAAAAAAAAAAAAAACTGAAACAAGGGTGAGCAAGCAGCTAGCGTTACGATATTTGGTTTCGTGCTTGCCGTTGGCTGTTGTGCGAATAAAAATGAGATAGGAGTCAGCCATCCATTTGACTACAGTTGCAACCCAATATATATTACTTACTAATTCATACGATTAAAGATTCCAACATGAGTTTTCAATATTTCTAAAAGCCATTCATCATTATTTTTTTCACATTACAACACACAAAGTTGTTGGACTAGATATATAATTAATTAAGTTAGTTCTTTTTAAAAGGAAATGAGATAATTTGCATAATTAATAATATGGGGGAAGGAAATTAAGGGGGCATTTAATGGAGAGTAGGCATGGGGAATTGTAGTTGGACCTACAGCAACAAAAATAGGGTCAGGGGCGTGTCTTAAGGGGGACTCTTGTTTCTAGGATACCAATTCAATGAATCAACAATTATCTTCTCTTCTCTCCTCACCTCTCTTTTGTCTTCAATTTGATGCTTGGGGAGATTAAAGGATGCTAGCAAGCTGCATGCCTTGTTTATTACACGATCACTAAAAATGATAAAAAATAATCAACTCATACATATTATTTTTAGATTTTTAGGTACTCACTTCAACTTATATGCTCCATGTAATTGAATTTAGTCCTTGGCATCAGTTTGTGAAGCTGTAGAAACAAAATAAGAAAACAAAACCCATCCATGTGAGAATAAACAATAAAGTAGAGACAATTACGATACTGTTCATTATGTAATTTGTAAAGACAAAAAGAAGGTGCTTCTATCATATATCATATAAACGATTAAATGGACTGGGGATGATGATATAAAAATAAAGTTCATGTAAATGAGCATGGTAAGGTCTATTCAGAAATACGAGGTTCATATTTATGGCTACCTAATGGGATGACTGAAGAGTAGAGTCCCTACTCTATATATTCACTTCTTAGTCCCATCTATCTATATAGAGAGTCCAATACACCTAAATCCCATGAATCCATTTGATGCTCTCTGTTGGATTTTCAGTTGTCTCCTTTGCAATTTTGGTTCCGCCGATAGAACCTGCAGCCTGGCTGTAGAAATTTAGATAAAAGCTACAAGTTCTTCCATGGTAGACTTGTGCTGTAACTTCACTTACACATCATCGTTATATCAAAATATTATTAATCTAGCTATCAAAATATTAATATACAATTTGGTACAATATGGGAGCACCTTATTGGCTAACCGATAAAAGAATAGTCGTGGTGACTAAGCATAATAGAAGATGGATACTAATTCCCTTATGTGAAATTATCTATATTCCTTTTATTTTCATCTATTTCTTACTTCTTTTTGTTTTTAATTTTCACTTTCATATGAATATATCTAAATCAATCACTGAACTCAAATCATTTCGGAGTGATTAGACAATCATATACTTTTAGCAAATAATATCAATTAAAGGTGTCTGCTTTTTCACAAATAATACTTTTAGCATTTCCTTTCATGAAAATAGTTTATTCAACAAAAATAATTTACAAATCAATGAAAAATAAGCTTTTTTCTTTTAGAAATTGACTTTTCTTTTTGAAGAGTGCAAGTCATGTTTTTGAGAAAGAATCTCTTATGAGTAACTTGATTTTATATAAAAACTAACTTGAATCAAGTCAAATATTATTATATTAATAATAAATTTTAATTACAATTTTTAAAATGTTTTAAAATAATAAAATATTAATATCAAATATTATAATTTTCAATATTATTAAACATATATATTTATATTTAATAATTAAAATAGTAAATTAAATATAGAGCACAAATGTGTGTTTACATTGTTTATCATTATGTTATCATCAATCTTGAGTCGATGTCAAGTTAACTTATTCAATATTATAAATTCATTTAAAAATTAACATTAGCAATGATTTTAAATTTTAAATATTATTCTTAATATTTTATTAAAAATAATTTATTTAATATTTTAATAATAAATATATATTACAATTTATAGTAATTTAGCAATAAATATTTTATAGTATAAAATATGAAAATTTTAATAATATAAATATGAGTATTTATTTGAATCATGCTTAGCTTGTATCCCTTAACTTCTAGTTAAATCTATCCATTGGTGGGTGGCCGGTTCAACTTGGTACGGGCTTAGACAAAATTTTTCTGTCCTTGGGCTAGCTCAACCCTACCTAAAATTAAATTAAATTAAATCTTAAAAGTAATTTATTTAAATTTAATTATAAATATATAAATATAAGTATAAAATTATATGTTTTATTATTTTCAAATAGTAATATGGACTTTTTGGAGGGTGAGCTTGGGCTTGGAAATTTTTCAGAAATCGAACCTTGACTTGCCTCATTCCATTCCATTGACGCCTCTACCTCCAATTCCATTATGTCACTATTCACTTTCATATATGTAACTTTAAATTAAATTTTAATTAGGCATTGTTTTTTATTAAATCCATATGCGATTTTAGTTATTATAAAATAAATTTAATTTGTAAAACATAAATTATTCTATAATGTTTTGTAAGAAATATAATATATGTTGTGCTTGTTTTACTAAAATAGTTTTAAAAAATTGTCAACTAGCCAAAAATATTTGATGCGGAAATATCTTAACACTAGAAAATATCATTTTTTAAAAAAGCAATACATTTTCTAAAATTATTTTCTATTTTCATTTTCAAAAATAATTTTATTTTTAAAAATTGAAAAAAATCGTTTGATAAATAGAAATAAAAAATTGTTTTCAATAATAAAAACATGAAAAGATGTTTGCCAACTATTTTCTCTAACAAAAATAATATAAAGAAATTTACATTTATATAAATTGAATTAGAGTGTTATATTTAATATTTAAAAACATGTTAGGAAAAAATATTATTACAAGTTTGAACTAAAATCAATTTATCAAAATTAAAAGGAAATAACTTACATTAGAATAATACTAAAAACTAAGGCTTTTGGGCACAAATAAAATTTTGCCACGTCATCAAATTTTAAAGACATGAAATAATTGTTATACACTCATATATAGATAAATTATTTTATGGACCTTCCCACCATATTATTTATGGTCCTTTTCTAATTATTTCATAATATTTCAACAAATTTTACATGTCATTGACACGAACCCTAACCTCAAAATCTTAAACCCTGAATCTAGAATCCTAAACACTAGACCCAAAACCTAAAATTCAAACCTTAAGCTCAACCCCCAAATTTGTAACCCCAAACCCTTAAACATTAAACCTTAAAACCAAAACCCGAACCCGAACACTGAAATTTAATCTCGAACCCAAATCCTGAACCTCGAGGTTTAAGGTTTGAGTTTAAGATGTGGGATTTTGGATTCGAGATTAATTAAGATAAAATAATTATCAAAATTATATGTCAATGACATGGAAAAAATTACTGAAAAGCTTTTAAATTTCAAGATTTTGACGTAACCTCTTACTTATTATACCCCATATAACAACACATTATGATATTAGCTACAAAATCAATAGTGAATTAAGAGAAGTGGCATTCAGATTTAGCTATTACTTAATTAATTTATTCATTGGCAGTTAAATTGTCAATTTGTGAAGCTGTAGTAATTAAATAAGAAAACTAAACCCAACCATGTGAGAATAAACACAATTATAATACTGTTCATTATGTAATTTGTAAAGACAAAAAAGAAGGGTGCTTCTATGGAATCGTTTATACCACATTACATATATCATCTCTCTCAATATATATATATATAAACGATTAAATGGAGTGGGGATGATGATATAAAAAAAAGTTCATGTAAATGAGCACGGTGAGGTCTATTGAGAAATACGAGGTTTCATATTTATGGCTACCTAATGGGAAGAGTCCCTACTCTACATATTCACTTCTTAGTCCCATCTATCTATATAGAGAGTCCAATACACCTAAATCCCATGAATCCATTTGATGCTCTCCGTCGGATTTTGGTTCCAACCCTGCAGCCTTGTTGTAGAAATATAGATAAAGCTACAACAAGTTCTTCACTACATTTCTAAGCCATGGTTTTCTTTTTTTTTTTTGTCAATTTATTCAAACAATTAACAGGGTTGAATTGTAACTTCACTTACATCATCCTTATACCAAAGTATTATTAATTTAGTTGTCATAAGTATTGTTATCTAACCTGATATAATGTGAGAGCACTTTGCAGATCATCTGATAAAATAATAGTTTTGTCAACATAATCAAACTTATACCCTCCTTCATTGATTCAATATGAACAAATAAAAAGAGGTTGGTGATTAGATGAATGGGTCCCCTTGGCAACGACCACGCTCTTTCATCTTCATCTTCATCTTCATCTTCATCTTCCAGTTTACCCAAACCTTCCCAATAAAAACAACCTTAATTAATATAAAACGCATCTGCTTCACTGTTTGATTCGTTTACCCATGCTTTGAATCAGATTTGAGTAACAACCTTTTTCATCTTGACATGATTTTATTTTAAATTAAATATTTAACTATAAAAATACATAAATATTAATATACCATTTAACTTCTTTTAAATAATAAGATAGGTTTTGGATCAAATTAAGTTATTGGATTTCAACTTTGGGCGCTTTTCTATTCACCAGAAAACAACACTGGAAATTTTGTAGGTTTATAATAAAACAAAACCTTCATTTTTTTTTTGTCAATATTATTAGAATTAAATTGCACCGAATCAATTTCAAGAATTGTAAACCGAAAACATAAAACCCAAAGGTATGTTTTTTATTCAATTAAATTAAAATGGGTAATCTAATCCAATTCACTAATTGTAATTACTTGATTCAGTTTTTAGCTTATTTAAGACTCAAATTCCAATTTTTTTTTCTTTTTAAAGTCAATATATTTAAAGCAACGTCTTATCTTTAGGTTGGAATCTTTTCCTATTTCTTATTATATTTTCAGCGGTTTTGATTGATTCGTAAATTAATGTCAATGATTTGATGGTTTTATAAAGGGTAGAATCTTTTTATCTTCTTCTTATTATTATTATTATCAAAAATAGCTTAGCAGCAACATGTTTCAGCGTTTTTCTTTGATTTTTTAATTTTTTTGAATGTTTTGCCAAATAATAATGGCAATTAGGTTTAGGGTTCAAAAGATGCAGATTTCCATGCCCAAAACAGCATTTAAAACAATGTTTTCCTTTAGAAAATCAAGCAATTAGCTTGAAATTTGTGAAGATAAGAGTTGAAGACTTGAAGAAATTCAAGACAAAGTCTTCACTTCAGGAAGAAACAAATGAAGAGAGCTTAGAAAACTGTTGGAGCTTTGGTCTAAGTGCTGCACTAATTCTATTTTAATCCTTTTTATTAAACTAATGAAAACCCATTATGTTGTCCAAATCAACTCTTATTATTTTAGTATAAAGCTAATTAATGGATGAAGAGAGTGGACCACCTCAACGGGAAGAAAAAGAAAGTTTAAATTTGATATTAGTCTCTCTACTTTTTAAAAATTCTCTATTTTTTAATTTTAAAATTTTAGTCTTTATCTTTTAATCTATTTGATTAAATTCAATTATTAGCTTTGTATCGTACGTAATGTTATAGGTTTAATCTATATTCTCAATTGGATCATTTTAAGTCCCAATATTTAGTTGAATTTTGAAATTTCAATCTCCACACCATACAAATGACAATCATCAATTTATTAATTAAATTTTTAATAAATAATATGTGAAAAATAATGCAGCATCAAATCTTGAAAATATCATGTATGGTAATGATTTGAAATTTTAAAACTTTAGAAAATATAAAGATTAAAGTATGGGGACTGAATCTACAACTTTGGTAACGTACAAGGACTAATAGCAAAAAGAAATGTGGTTTCAGTTGCATCATGTGAGGGTGCTTCGAATCTAGCATTGTGTTTTGCATCCATGTTCTTGGTGTCTAAGAAGCCGCTTTTATAGCCAAAGTGAGTCGAGATTGTCGCACCCATTTTCTCTGTCCTGCATGGAAGGGCCAACTGAAAGCTTGCATTTTCTTTAATTAATTAAATCCGAACACATCGAGCAGTGGGAATTTTTTAAGACTAAAACAGCCGACCAAACTGGGCTTGCCATGTGATTGATAGCGATTTCTTTTTGGAATCATTGTTGTCATCTCTTCACCTGCTTGTATGACTTCTTTCATTTCAATCACAAACCATAATTGTCAACACAGTTTCTTTCCCATTTTCATTTTTTTTTTCTATTTGAGCAGTCGTTTTCATGTATGAAGTTTTTGTTAAAGGAAGGAAGCGACTCATTTAAAAAATTTCGTAATAAAAAATTAGGTTAGACTTTCAGAAACAACAGTCTTTCATATAAATGTAAAACGGTTTCAGTTCAACCATTTGGAACCAATTAAGTATGAGTTAGCATAACCAAGAAACTTGGTGGTCTTTAATAATTTCGGAGAGAGCGAGGTGTAAGTTCCATTTAAATAACAAAGCACTAGATTTGCCTTTTAATCACCAAAACAGTACTGTAAATCAACTCTTTTATTAGGCAATTAAGGGCAATTGATTGCCCTATATAAAATTCACTCCCAAATATACGGGAGTGCTGATTACTTTTGGTAGGAATCTTCTGTAATAATATTTTGAGTTCAACTGAAACAATTTTTTTGGAAAATTGTAATTTTTAATATATAAGTAAAGAATGGTGTCTCTCACTAAGAAATTGTGTAATGAACAATATGATGATAACTTTGAGAAGTTACTTTTTTGTTATCAATAAATTATCTTATTTTCATTGTGTGGGTGTTTGACCTGGATGATAAACGTCGTCAGTTTTAGAAGAACTGAATATTTTAACAGGAAACACCATGATTGCGTTTTACTTCAAAATGCTCATTGCAAAAACACTTGGGGGGAAAAAAAGGTAAAGGTACGGTTTAGTGCATGAATTCAAACTATTACAATAAAATATAATTTGCAACAAGTTGGACACAATAATGATGGAAATTATGAGGCACCAACCTCATAAATGAAGTGTGTATACACAATCAGAGGTCTTCAATTTCTAGTAATTAATAATGTCCTTTTTTACATGAAAATTAATGATCTGAAACTTTGTTAAAGGCAAAAAAAGAAACGAGAGATACAACAATAGAAAAAATATCCAGCTGATGATATCTATATATTCTGAATAGAGTGGCTATTCTCCCACGTAATAACTACAAAGCAAGATGGGAAAGTATTAACCGATTCAAAACTAACTCTAAACACTCTTTTCATACACTAACACTGTATTCGTTAATAGTTATTACCTATAGGAGGAAATAAAACTATGGAGCTAGATAAGAAGGGGGGACACATGTTTATCATACACATCCAAAATACAATCAAATCTCACCAGGACAAACATGATCGCAGAAGAACAGGACCAACCGAGGAACTAAGCATATCACTGAGAGCTACCTGGACCTCAGTTGAACCATGCTCAGTACTTACCAAGTTCGAAATAAGAGGGAAGAACTGAGGTAAGTTCTTCTCAAACAAGGTTTCTCCCAAACAACAAATGGCCTGGAGAGTCGCCACAATGAGAGGTGCACGGGCAGCCAATTCTCTTCGTTTCCCAGAACCAAGAGGAATCAACCATTGAGTTTGTCCATTGGCAGATGTTTCGGAAGCCTGTCCAGAGCGCGCACTTTCAATATAAAACAGCAATACCTCCCGGCAAAGATCCACAAGATGGGACTCCACTTCAGCCTCCTCATACCTTGGAGGCCTATCCAATATCAGGTTCTGCAGGAATGTAAGGCAAAACTGATACGACTCATTCTCAAGGCGCAATAATGGAGGATCTTGTAGTTGAGTCATGGGACCAAACTCTTGAAGCTTGGAACGTAGTATATTATTGTTGTTGATCCTGTGAGCATGGGATGCCACATCATGCATTGCCTCATAGAGGATTATGATGCTCTTAGCTGAAAGGTGAGTTCGATACATGTTGTAAATTTCCATCACCGCCTGTTTGCAGAATAACACCCAAGGGTTGAAGTTAGTCCACTTCAAACATAGAATAAGCCTATTATTTAGTGAGATCTTAGAACAAACATTAAAAAAATCAGAAAAGATAACAGTTGTTCATTTCTAAGGTCAATTAACAGTGACACTTGCTCGTTTTAGAAACTTTCAATCCAAAAAAATTATTATCTTCACAAAATTCAAGCCTTTGTTCCATAACTTTGACAATGTGGTTAAGCTAAACAGCTTGTTAGTTATCAACATTTCTAAAACTTGATGCACTTAGTAGGGGGACTAATTCCAAAAAATTATAGTTGGATGAACCATAAAAATCTAAGGCCATCATCTAAAACTTAAAGGTGTCAAAGTGCATTAGCAGAGACATGAAGTCAAAGGTGCATGCTTATGCTACAAATGTCTTAAGCATTAGATGGGGAGGGGTATGACACCTTTCAAAAGTTTGAATCCTCCCTCACCTAACTCTAAATTTATAAAAAAATATTTTTTTGAAAGAGAGGGAGAGAGAGAGATGGAAGATTAACTCTATTCCATTTCTTTACTTATTTTATGATATGAGGAAAGGTTTCAATCAGTTTTTCAATATTTAGAAGAGAGATCTTACCTGAATCAATAGAAGCTGAACAGCAGCTCGGCACTTGGCATCAGATAAAAGATCATAAACACGTTGTGGTTTCGAGCTCTCTGAATCTCCATGAGATGTGTCGGAACCAGCAGAAGCCTCATTGCTTTGGCTGTTCAAAGCATGACCATTGCTTCCAACCATGATATCCCCACTAACAATGAAAGAAAAATCGGGAAGTGTAGCATTAGCAGCTTCTTTTAATGAAGAAACTACTTCCAGCCACTTCTCCTCTGAAAAAAGATCGCCTGCATTGCTCATCAAACGTACAAATGCAGCAATCCCTATACCAGCTAGGCTTTGGTGGGGACGCTTGATAAAACTTACAAGTAACAAAAGAACCTTCCTCAAGAGAGGATTGACGGTATTATAGAAGTTCACAAAAAGATCTACAACTAATTGGAGTGCCAATGTACACGTCTCATAGAGCCATGCATCTTGATCATGTTCATCAATGCCATTAGCAATTCCCTGCCCAGGCGAGTCACCACCTGATGGATCAATAGCATGACGCACATAGTCAAATATTGGAAAAAGCACAGACTCAAACACCCTTTCCCACAAAGGTAGTGAGAAGAGGTGACCATGGTTCCGTAAAGTTTCAAACAACACTTGTAAAGCACTCTTCCTAATTTCTGGCCTTGGATCAAAGCTGAGTTCTGATAAACCTGCGGATCGAAATGTGATGCAAGTTTAGAACAGAGTGCATTTGTAAAGTATTAGGATAAACATAACTTCGAAAACTCAAGCAATTTCAAATGCATTGTGATATAAAAACAACTAGTTCATTATTCCATACCAGCCAACAACGGGAACCAGAAATAGAGATGGTCATCCTTATCCACTAGCACTCCATTATCTTGTCTTCCATCTTTTCCCTTGTTAGATGAAGATGGAGAAATCTTCCCAAATTCGTTGTCCTTATTTTTTGACGAGGAGCCAAGATCCCCTTCTGCAAGCTTTGTGGCACAGAAACGTAGAAAAGCAATTGCATTGAGACTAATGTCTTTGTTGAATCTACTATTGGTGAATGCAATTAGGCAATTCACACAATCAGTGAAGGTGGTTGTTTCAGTTTCAGTGATGTATGGGAAATAGTCTCGAATAATCTTTTCTATTATTTCAAAGGCTAACAGTACGATGTTTTTGTGGTCATCATAAGCTGCAGTAGTGAAAACCTGAGAAAAGATTTATCAGTTCAGTAATAAATTGATAAAGACTAAAGTTTAAGGAAGTTATTAAAAATTCAATACCATGAACATGCTCTTCCATCCTGATTTGACATTATTGACACGAGATAACACCATCTGTGAAACACATCTGATGATTAATTCTCGGATTTCAACAGCACTGCTCTTGCGCATAACAATGACAAAGGGCTTCATAAATTCATTCTGAAAATTATAATTAGCCAACTCTTCTCGCTCCAAAAATTTCATTGATAGCTGCCGTAAAGAATCCATTGCAAAAATTGCAATTGACAGGTTTTCAGAACAGCCAATAGTCACAAAGAAATCAGAGAGTACAAGCCAGATGCTTGACCATACAAGCCTGATCCGGTTCATGTTATAATGCCTGTCAGTATATCAGAAAACTAACAGTTAAGAATATAAACAAATATATAGCATTTAAATAAGCCCTAGGAAGAGAAGTGGAATGAAACTTACGCAATCTCAACAATCTTCGTAAGGCTAAAAACCCGAGGGTCAGATGTAGATCGCAATTCCTCCATGGACACCTTGCAGAGAGCCTTAACAAAGTCTACGATAGCCTCACTATTCAATTTTTGACTACGTGTGAATATACGGTTCATTTCACCAACTTGTTCTAACATGTTGAGATTAGAAACTAAATTGTTCATCTGTTCAGAAGTGACTGCCCCAGCAATATTACCCCCAATACCAGCACTATCATATGAGCCCCTCATCACAGCAGCAGCAGCATACTGAATTCTTCCGGGTCCCTTCTTCCTTAAAACAGGAAGGACAGTTGACTTAGCTTGCTTAGATTTTTCTGAATCATTCTGAGGAAAGGCAAAGAAAGTGGCATCTGGAGGAGCACCCTCCCCCAATAGATGCAAATGCTCAAACCGAGACACACAAGTCAAAATATGTTCCCAAGCTTCTCTTAAATAATTTCCATCTTCATCTGCAAGTGTAACTATTGCCTATCAACAATGTAAATGGAAAATTCAATGTTAGATCTACAAGCAAGTGAAAATTTTCTCTCAAATAACTGGATCATACTAATGAGCTTTCTAAGGGTACTTATTAAAGCTTTGCTTTAAAGAATAAATTCATTGAATACATCTCGATGATCACATTCAGTAAGGAAAACTTGCCCAATAGCACTCCTCTTGTGAGGTTTGGCAAGTCACCATCATTGTCACCACTATACCAAAGGTTACAATGACTATCAGCAATTGCTATAATAATAAGTTGCTGATGAGAATATACGGCATCGCATAGCTTGCCAGTTTACAAGCACTTTAAGATAAAGGGGGGAACATAAATTAAACACTATTAAAATTTTCAGATTAAGAATCCATGAAGCTAACAAACAACTTATCAGTGCAGATGAACCAAAATACTAACCCTGATAGCATCTATATTTTTCTGCTTGATATCTGCAGGAGAGTGCAGTGAAGTAAACTTAGCTAATGAAGTCACAAAAGCATCTCTATGAGTCTTCATGGACATCACAGCAGTCACATGGATTGCATAGCGGAAGCCTTCAAGACACAATGCTATCACTATTTCATCATCACTTTGGTCAAGAGGCACACTGAAGGCAGCCAACATAGGAGCCCAGCACACCTCAATCATGAATCTCAGAACCACTACATCTGTAGCAGCATAATAAACTGACCTACAAATTGCAAGTACAAAAGAAATCAAGGAATAATAAAAAAACAAGCTTTCTTCTCCAAACAGGAAAAACCATATTTCTCAAAACATGTTTAGTGCTAAGTCATGGGAGAAAATCCTGTTAAATGTGTGACAGGGTAAAAGCAAAAAATGTTGGAAATAGAATATAATGTTTACAAAATCTCAGAGTATTAATTTAGCTTAAACCATGTAAAAAATTAAATGAAAGTACTTGAAATTCTGCCCTTTTCGAATGAAAAATAAATGCATAAAAATATTTTAGAAAAAGAAGAGGCACAGATAAAATGAGTTTAACCATACACAGTCAAACAGGAATCTCTCCATATAAGAGAGCACAATATGAAAAGTTAAAATCCAGTTGATCTTACTCAGATTTTCGAGCTTTCTCCTTGAATTGTTCTTGCATGTGCTTGATAAGATTATCACTGGTCTCCATATGTTGGTCTTCATCACGCTTGCGTATCACAATATTCAAGATACTGTCCAAACCTAATATTCTTGAGGAATTCACTGACTGCTTCTGCTGCACGGACAGATCATCCTCTTTCATTTTGATCTCATTTCTAGATATCCGTTCAAATAATGATCTTAAGTACTCTTCTGGCAAGTCTTTTCCATCATCTATACCACGATTGTTTCTTATGAAATCATCAGCTGACATCTGCACATTTCAAATAGGAAAGGGAGAACTTCATCAACTTTCTTGCACTAGAAGTCAATAGGATCAGATAGAGAATGTATATGCACCTTGTTCTTGACCATAGGGTTATGAGCATCGGTATTGAGCAATATGACAGAGTAAGCAAGGACATAAGCTGTATCAGCACTGATGAATGCCTTCGGGTTACATTTGCAGTAACGCTCAGCAAACTTTTCCATGATTCGGTCAATCTTTTGTGCCTCACCGGGCAATCTAAAGCCTTGCAGAAAGGCTCGGATTGCATCATCAAACTCCATGCCTTGAAAGTCAAAGGAGTCAACATAGGCATACATAACTTTCAGTGATAAATCTTCCCTTTCTCCAAGATAATCACCAATCAACGTTTTGTTGAGACCAGATGCATTTTTAAGAAAAGCAGCAATCTCCTCCGGGGAGTCACCAACCTTATTTGCTCTAATTAGAAATTCAATTCCTTTCTTAGGCTTCCGATTAAAAAGTGATATACCTTCCTGCCACAAATTTTAAATCAGATCCCATGAATGATGATGACTAGCTAAAATGAAGATAAAGTCAGACCACTTTACCATACATCATCTACATACATACCTGAAGCTCAAGCTTGTAAGCTCGTCGTTGCTCAATTGATAAAGCATCAGAAGCTTCACTAGAGGTTTCAGAATGAGAATCTGATCCTTCAACAAGCTCATCTCCATTACCATTTGCCAGGGGGACATTTACAGGCTCAGGACTGTTCTCAACAGCTTCAAATCTCTTAGTAGAATGAGGATCTGGAATACGCAACTGTTTGTTCATCCAGTCTCCCATTGATTTTAAAATAGCCACTAAACACTTCATAGCTTCAAGTTTCATGGTTGCTTCCTGAGGTGGTAACAGTGTTGTAGCTGTACTGGGAGGAACACCTTGAGCCGTTTTCAGAAGTCCATTGACCATTCTAGAAAGAACCAAAATGGAAAAAGAATGAGAAATATGCAGAAGTCATGAACATCTACCAAACATACGGTGTTAACTTTGGTGACATTATTATAAGAGTACTGAAGATACCTCTCAAATATGTTTGATGAATTGACATCACAATCATAGTTGATAAAGATATCTACCAAAATCTGTGAATCAACACAAAGCTTGTCCAGAAAACGAAGAACTATCATCTTTTGCTGAAAATTAGGTTGAGCAACATTTTCCAAGACCCTGAGGACAATCATAGGAAAAAACACTCCAATCTCGGCTTTCAGGCCAGCTCGAAACCTTGAGACTAGACTAATGAAAATGGAGCAAGAAAGCTGGAAAACAATTATAAGAGATGAAGCGCTGTTCTTCAACAGTGACAAACACAGGTATTGCTTTATGGCACCTAAAAACCTGTACCAGCACAAGTATATCCAGCAGAAGAAAATTTTCAAATTCAGGAAAAGGTAGTATCGGGACAGGTACTGTGAACAAACAAAAACTAAAAAATGAGGGAAAGCAATAGAATATTATGTCAATTCTAATTAAGGAGATGGACAAGATTATATGTACTACCCCCAAGTTAACTTTCAACTCTCTTTCTTAAAGTGATCTCAGTATCGGAATAAAGTAAAACTCACAAATCCCAAAAACTAATGGTAGGGAAGATGGAAAGAGATATGGAAGGAAAATTTATTAATCATACAGTTGGGATTCAAAATCATATTTGTTATTTTGTAACTCAACTTGCCTTTCTCATTTCCATCCTTCTTATCAAACAGAGTGTAAGGATTGTGCTGCACTATGAAGGCAAACAAAATGGATTGTTGAAATTAACAAGCAAATACAACAGACCTTTCTAAAATAAACAGAGGTGAAGAAACAAAAATGGTCAAAAAGAAGACTCCTTAAAAAACCATCCAGAGAAATTTGCTAAATTTTTCATGGGTGCATGCCCAGATGATTACCACGAAAAGATCAAAATATTCACCAAATTTCCACACTAACAAGATTTGTTTTAATACGCCTCGACATGAAAAGCAACCTAAGGTGTTTCCAAACCCAATAAAATGCTCTAATGCTTTTGCCAATCCTCCAAGATTCGATACCTAAGAGCCTATGCGTTATAGTTGTCTCTGGATATAGCCTATACTTGGAACATGTTTATCCTCTAGCACATATTAAATGCCTAGCAGCAAAATAATATTAAGAGGGTATACTGTATAAAGAGTTGCATATCACATTTTCCAAGAACATAGCAGCAAAGCAAATCGACAATTAAACAGCTAACCATAAGAAACTTTTCAAAGGGCAGATTAAAATAATCAAAAAAAATCAGATAAGACGTTAAATGTACCTTTCACTTGTTCTAAATACAGCTCCAGCATTCTCTAACAAAATCTTCAACAACTCAAGCGCCAAAATCTTCCCTCTCATCAACTGAGGATCTGCCATAGCCTCTTTCGGTGGTGTCTTCATTGACAACTTGCAAAGCGCTCTAAACACCAAAAAAGCATCCCTTCTCAACTTATTCCCAATCTGAACCTCCAAATCATCATCTCTCTCCACATCGCCATCTGCCAACTCCCCTTTCCTCCCTTCTAATGCTGTCTTATACATACTAATCTCCCAATATTTTGCATCCAACATATCCTTATCAGTAGAATCCAGCAAGTCAGTTGGATTAGTGGTCTCAACAGTGGTAGTTTCAAATGCGCCATCATGGCCACCTAAAGAAACCTTACTCGGTGCCACTGGATTCAATACTCCATCAATGTCCTGCATAATTTTGGTTATAAACCCTTGAACAAACTGAGTCATCGATCCATCCGCATCGGATTTCTCAACAGGTTCCATTAATTCAGCCACTACAATTGGCTGAATTGGAACGGTTGATGAATCAGCCTCCATTCTCCTAAAAACAATCACTAACATTTGAACCAAGGAAGCTTTTGCTGTCGTTTGATTAACCACATTTTTACTCCCTAAATAAATGTCATAACAAGTTCTCACAATTTGCAACAAACAATCACCATGAATTCGCAGTGAGATAGATGTTACCGCCGATAAAAGCGTTTTCAAAACCAGTAATTCAACAGCATCATCCCCTAAATCGTGGCATTTGCAGACGGATTCTATCAATTTAGATAAGAGCTGAGCCTCGGGACCTCCAGTGGGGTCCGCTTCGCCGCGTAGGTAACCGTAGGCGATTAATTTCTGAATGCAATCAACAGCTGGATCGACGATCTTGTTGTAAGCGGTTCCGCATGCGTTGATCAGAGGGGTGAGAATGGACTCCGATTCAGCAAGGGAATATTCCACTGGGCCGCCGTCATGGAGTGGACCGGGGATCAAGTTATCAGGCTCCGAATCTGGCGGAAATAAAGGCGACTTCGTGGTAAGTTTCTCGAGAAGGGATTTGCATTGGTGAGCAAGTTTGGAGTGCTTCCGCCATGAAGCGTTCTTGATGATCTTCTCAAGGGCCGGGGCTGCCACTTGGCTCATCCGGGAATCGGCTTCCGCAGAAGCCATTCCCGAGTCGGATATTGCACTTCGCTTATAAACTCGGATCTAGGAAATGGATAGCGAAATGATAGGGTCCGTTCTTTTTTTTTAATCTGTCTTTACTCGTGGTAGGCTGAATGACTGGAAACGAGTTGACTCAGTGAGTCCACAGGGTTAGCGTTTGTTCTAATTGCACAAGAAACGGGAAAACGAAGTGCAAAGAGTACGGAGGCCAGAGAAGGCAAGGAGAACAGTGACTTGTTTTGGTTACACGCAGCCAAGCAGAGAGGCTGCTTCAGTCTTCAGATCCAGATCGGGTTTTGATTTTTTTTTTTTTTTTTGGTCAGTCCAAGTTTGAAAGCCAATAGACTGAAATGCCCCTCTCTTAGCTATGGGCTTCGGCTACGGTTACTATTGTTTGAAAAGTAAATTGCGGCAGGCGTTACGAAATACGAATTTCCTTATCGTTTCTGGCTGCCAGGACTCTTGCATTGCTTTCTTTTTCTTTTCAAGTTTAATTATAATAAAAATAAAGGTTTATAAAGCATAATTAATCAATATTTATAATATAATAAAGTTAATTATTTTTTTAAGAAAAGCTTGAGATTTAAATCCAAATAATTTTAAAAATACTTTTATATTATATATGATAGGCGTGAGTAATTTCTCAAAGATATGTTGTTATGATAAATATTTTATATTAGTAGTTAAAATTCTGGATATGGGAAGCACCATCCATTTATGTGCTCTTAACATTTAATTTAATCACTGATGACGGAAATCACAATTAATTAAACTTAAGTTAACAAATTCGACATCTCAAAATAATTCACGAGTGGTAGGATTTTACCTTAATATTGAAATTATTTTTTTCTATTACACTTTAGCCTAATGTATTGAGAATTTTAAGGTCTTATGTTTATATTGCAGTGTGATTTGGATTTGTTGGGGAAGCATAGAGGAAATAAATCAAAGTATCATTATTTTTAAAGTAGTAATTACGTTTTTTAATTATAAAAATTACAATTTATTAGGTTGATAGTGTGTAAATACGCAATTTCTTTCATCGCGTTTGGTTGTAAAATTTATTATATAATTATAAAATTTTATAATTTTATAATTTTAAAAATATTAATTATTTTAAAATTATCAGTATAAAAAATTTAAATGAGTAGCAAAAATATCGAGCAACATATGATTGGTTGGCCAATTTTTTTTAACGTCCAAAAACTGAACCGATAATGTTTGATAATATTATGGGCTAAACTAGAAACATTTAATAATGTTAGAAATTCAGATGAGCAAAAAAAAAATTTAAGGACCAAAGTGAAAAATTAAGTATACTAATCATGTTTAAACTTAAATTATCATATTAATCATATTTAAAATTCAAGACTATCCATCTTAATAATATTTATTTTAAAATTCCAACTAACATCTCTCATCTAACCTTCAATATTCCTTAATATTACAAATTAAAGAATGATAATATCGTAATATTATGTTAGGTGACATAAATTTGTGTATAAAGTAATCGCATAAATTTGCGTTTATCAACACTTCATTTTCAAGTGTCTGAACTCAATATAAATTTTTTAAGTTATTTTAAAAAAAAAAAGTCAACATTTGAAAAGTCTATGCTGAAATTATGAATTAAAATTGTGTTAATCCATCAGACGTGTAGGAGAAGAAATTAATGATATTTTTAAAAGGAAGTTGTTCAATATAATGAATATTGAAAGTGTGCCACTTCTAGTTATTTTAAAAACTTTTATTTTTAATATATATATATATATATATATATAAACATCTAGCCTTTGAATATTTTTATCTAAAAACATAAGGATATTTTTAATGTAATTTCCTCTTTCTACTAACTTTTAATGATGTAAATACTACGAGTTTAAATCTCATCACATGTAAATTTAAAAAAAAACTTAAAATACCTTCAAATAATATAATTTATTTTAACTAAAAATAAATTTTTGTAATTACTTTAGTCGAATTAATATTCGATTGACTCGTGACACCAATTTAATCAAATATTTAAATAGTATAAATACTTATAAAGTTAATTTTATTGTTTTAAAATTTTATAATTCAATTCTAATTGCCAAAATTCTTGATTTGTGGCTTAATGCTTAAGCCTTGCTAAATCTTTAAGTTAACTAGATTATGACATAATATGAATATATGATGTAGGTGAAATAAATATAAAAATTATATTTATAAAAATATTGGCATAAAAAGTAGTTGAGTTTTTGATTGAAATAGTTAAATTAAAATTATTTTATCCTAGGTTTAAATCTAAACATAATATTATTTTATAAAATATAAAATATAAGATTATCCTCATGATATCAACTCAATCAAAATTTAAATAATAGTATAGATGGATGACACAAGTCAAATATCACTAACATGATTAATTAAATTATCAAAATACATTAAAAATTTTAAAAAATTATTATAAAAATATTTGATTGAATTTGGTGTTACAAATTAAATAATACCAAATTGATCAATAATATCACCAAAATACCCTAAAAATGTAAATCAAAATCAAAATAAATCAATTCTAAGAGAGAGAAACTAGCCTTTTTTTCATTTGAATTCAATTTTACCACCTCTTTATAAGACTATATATGCTTCTCTTGTTACATTTTTTTATTATTTTCTAACCTAAAATAATTCTTTTAAATTTTTATTTTTTAATTAGGAATAACAAAATATCACAGAATTTAATTTGATCCAATTTATTAGGGTCAGATTTTTTTTTGAAAAATTGAGTTTCGATGAAGCGAGTCAGGTGAAATTAAAAAAAAATTAAATTGAATTTAAATTTTAAAATAAGCCCACTTCGCCCAACTCTAAACTAAAAAAAATTAATTTTATTTGCTTAAAAATAAAAAATAATTAAATTAAATTCCTCGCCCCACCCCCCCAATTATATTTAACTCACAAGGTTTCTCAATTTGTAATTTTCTTTAAAGGAATCCCAATTTGTATATAAACTGCTTTTAAGGGAAAATTGTGGATTTGTCTTTCCCTAGAAGCAAGCCGAATACCTAAAAGAAATGAAAGAGAAATAAAACCCCCATTTTGAATGTTCATTAAATCCATATGTTAATGGAGCCTTTGGGCTTTACAGCCCATTTTTCTCATGTTTATCTGTCCACTTTATTTGGGTATAACAGTTGTGGAGTCAGAAAATTATTTTGGGAGTCTAAATTAAATTTATTATTGTAATAGTGTAAATTTTTATAATTTTAAAAAATTAAATTAAGTTTTTATCATTTTGAGGGGCTATAGTGCAATTTTATCATTATCAATTTAAAATTTTATAAATTATAAAGGGTCTAAATTAATCTATTAATATTAGTGAAAATGAAAGATTGGTCGAAATTGTGTCTGATGAATTATTGTAGTTTAGGAATGGCAGCTTTGTTATTTTCCATGGGAATTGTTAGTCTCACCTCTTTTCATAACATATCCTGAAATGGAATGATTTAAGTAATTAAATATTAGTGAAATTAAAGCGACTTTACTTGTTTGATTCTGAATTCAAAATATCCAATTATACTGAGAAATGATGTTTGTTCTGCCTATTCTTATTTCATGTCTCATTGCTCTTTGTTTAGGCGGCAGACCTTGCTCCACTTGAAGAATCTTTGTTTAGGTGGCACTACTATTTTAGATCACAGGTTTATTCACCATTAAACAATGGTCAGAGCAACAATTTTATTTTATTTTTCATTATAAAGGAGAACTACATGATCCTAAGTTTCACAACCTAGCATATACTTAATATTCATTACATCCTCAATCAGTATGTTCCATATACCAGCTAATGGTGTTTTCAATGTCTGCAACTTTGTATCTCTGTACTTGTCTACTTGAAGTCTGCCGCATGATTCTCGTCTACTAGATTTGAACCTCCCATTGTGTTTGCAGCAGCTTCCTATCCAATTGATCGATTCCCGCATGATTTTCCAGTAGGTGGACTGCTGTAGACTTATTACATTCCACCACAATTCTTCTATAACCACGCTGCCAAGCAATACTCAGACCTTAGCTTCAAGTTCAGCTTTCATAACAACAGCCAGGGCTGCAAATTTTAGTGAAACTTTTGGTTTGTGGTTTGATGAATTTTTCAATATTGTCTGGAAAAGGCTGAAAGTAATCTTTAATAACTGAAGGCTGTTTAATGGTGAATAGCCCTCTGATCTACAAAAGCTGCACTAAAATTTGCTGCTCTAACCATATATAGCTAGAAGGCTAGGTATAAAAAGTTTAAGAAAGAGAGAAGATTTTCTTTTAAGAGTGAAAGGAGTGATAATTAAAGAATATAGGTGAGAAGTATGATTAATTAATTTTTTAAATCACAAATGAAATCATAATTGTAATTATAAAGAATATATTCATATAATCATAATTAGAATGTATCGTTACAATACATGATCGGACAAATAATTAAAACATCTTTAAATAAGACCTATAACTATTAAGACTTACATCAAAATATATTTAGAGAATATCCACGTATGATTTATATAAGATATAATTCGAAGATAAGATCACAAAATTCTATAAGCCTCAATCTTGCCATTAAACCAGGGGGAGCTTGGATCAGAGGAGGCTTCACTTCCCTAATTTTCGTCTGGCTTGATCACTTTTTGCTATGGTCGTAATTGTTGGTAGTTTCTTAACCTTGTCTTTTATACTCTATTTATAGGAGTTGTGTTTATGATTAACGCTTCTATCAGTTATGCTTCCACAAATTTGATGTGAGGAATTTGTTTGTCGACACTACTTCTTTACGATTAATCATTCAACGTGTGCTTGACTGGTTAGCCATGCATATGAATATATATACACATACATATGGCAATGTTAAGAGAAATTTACCACCATGTCGGTACATGATGAATTATAGGGCAAGTGATGTTTCAACCGTAAAAGCTAGACAAATCATTGCCATAAAAGTGAGAAAATAATTTAAAAAATAGGTGAAAAGTACGTATGAGAGTGAGACAGGGAGAGAGCTTAGACATACTCACACGATATCTTCCCCGAATTCTATGTACAGCAATAGTAAGCAAAGTTAAAAGGGATGGCCGTCAAGTCCATGTTACAGAGTGGGACCTTGATGCGCCAATTCAACTCAAATATTGGTTCAATCAAATTTATTACTTACGAACCTCCTTTATACTATTTTCATTTCATGTCCCCCAAAAGAATCACCTCAATCAACTCCATAAGCACGTGACTATCTGGAAACAATTAGCCTTATAACATATTATGGTTTAACGTTGCTTTAATCATTTCTCCCAATAAAACTGGTGAAAACAACAACCTGGTATTAAAATATTAAACTCATTGCAGGCTGTGGCCTTGTACCAAAGACAAAGGTGAAAAATCAGCAGCACTAATCAATCTATCTATATCTGTTATAAAACAGCGTTGATTTCAACCAAAATTGTGTGAAAAAAAAGCTCTAGTAGTCAGAGCCGAGGAGATGAGAGACGATGAATGATTGAAATGAGAAAGGATGTTTGTCCCAAGTGGGTTTCGCACGTGTGGGAAACAGTGACGGTAGGGTTGGGTTGAGACTGCCAGCCACTCACCGCATATATGTATTTATGTTTGCTTCACGCAAGCAAAGCCGCTGCTCCACTTCTTCCCTCCTACTTTGCTTTGCCGTGGCTTTAAAGTTTCTATCCCAAAATACCACGTTCGTTTTTTAAAACAGTATCTACTACTAATAATTAACAATCTCTACATAATTAAACTTTAAAAAATCCAAACAAGAACGCCCATTGCAGTAGAATATTCAAATATACATAAGATGCTTATATTTACGAGCATTTGATATAAATTTCTAGGGTGTCAATGAATCAAACATGAAATTCTATAATTTCTTAAAATGAAAATAAATAATTTTATATATATTAATAGATTTATATACTTAATCATGATTTGTATTTGAGACTTTAAATTATACTTAGTTCTCTCTTGACGACCCTTACTACTATCACTTATATAAAAAAAAAAAATACAAAAGATAAATGCATTGCTTAGAAAACACTATCCCTCTATTTAGAATTAGAAAAAGGATGGAACCACCAGTATTTTTTTCCTTTTGGTAAATGACCCACAGCCTCAAGAGTAGCAAAGCTTTTAACATATTTCTTATCTAAAACCGGTTAAACAAACAACACCAAGTTTTCTACTTGTAAAAGGCAGAAATAATCTCTTTTAGAAAGAGAAAGAGAGGGAGATGAGTGGAAATAATGGAGGAGGGCCTTGTGGTGCCTGCAAATTCCTTAGGCGAAAGTGCGTAAAAGGGTGCATATTTGCACCCTATTTTGACTCCGACCAAGGGATGGCTCACTTCGCTGCGGTCCACAAGGTTTACGGTGCCAGCAATGCTTCCAAGATGCTGCAGCGGATACCCGTACACAAGCGCCTCGATGCCGTCGTTACCCTCTGTTATGAGGCTTTGGCTAGGGTTCGAGACCCTGTTTATGGCTGCGTCGGCCACCTATTCACCCTGCAACAACAGGTCTGCCCTCCCCTCTTACTTTGATTTGAGATTTTCTCTCCTTTTTCTTTGTGTATTAATTATTTCTCTCCCAGTTCCAGACATCATCGCATCACTATTTTAACATTCATTGTCAGCATTAGGTTTAGTGTTTTTGCTTTCTTTTCTCTTCTTTCTTAGTTCAAAATTCCGTTCAATCATAGGAAGCCATTGCAAACATGCTGGCATGCATGCAGCTAAACATTTTACAGTTAAGTTTTAAATATTCATTTCGATCGTATTTCTTTTAGATTCTTCTAATAAACTGGTAGCAATTGCATGCAGCAGGGTTACTAAGCTAGTTTGAAAAAAAATCTTATACTCAGATTTCGCATAAATTAACCAGCTGTTTCGTAGCATAGGATAGGCCTCCAAGTCCAACCACAACACCCGATAATTGAAAAAGGCCAAAACTCAGAAAGTTCTTCACAGGTTCAATGTTCATGCAAACGTGTGCCTTGGAGCGCGCAGTCCATTTGGTAAAATTTTGACAACTGACTCAAATATTATACATATATTGGACAGTGGAAGCACTCTAGTTAGTCAAGGTTTTCACATTTGTAACCAATAAATATTTCTTGAACACCAAAAATTAAACAAAAAAGTTGGTAATAAATACCTAATATTAGCACGTCATAGTGACAGCCCCTACCTGTTAGTAGGCTTTTCTTGGCTTCTGTGATTATAAAATAGTTAAGCCTAATCACCCACAGTTTTGTTTACCCTCAAAAAACATCGATCACTCGATAACAGTAGTGATGAAACTCGGGCCTAGTTCACTTGGAAAGGTGGTGTTTTTTCGTTGGCTAACAACACTTTTTTAATTGAAATTGCGCCCCAAGAGTCATACTAACTGCGGTTTCCCCCGGCTGGCGGCTGCTACACGTAGTGGTGAATGGCAAAGTGGGTGTGGTTGCTTGCCGGAGCCAGCAAGCATAAGTTTAGCAACTCGAGAAATATTCAAATAGTTTTGGATTTGACTTTGTTTACATTTCCTTTTTTATTTATATATATATATAAAAAAAAAGAGGATAGTAAAATGTAGTTAATTGATGGGTGTGTTCTTTGTTCTTGCTTTCAAAGAAGCTCATGGGTCCTACCATGTGAAGGTTCGATCATGGTGAACTTCATTCAACAAAATCAAATCTTCCTTTGATTTTACTTGTAAGGATTATCTTCTTCGTGAAATGCCTTTCGAGAAACTCCACATGAAATATGGATAGCTATTCTTCTGCATCACATCCATTAAATAGGGTCTTTAATTAATAATTTACAACTTGAGGGTTTCTTTTTTCTTTGTAGGGAATTATTATTAGATTTCCAAGATATATTTTTAAGAATACTATTCTTTCCTTTTTCCACATTCATATGTTAGGCAGATATAGGAAAGGAGAAAAATAGTACTACATCATGGTAAAAAGAATTATTTAACAAATTTATAAAGAATTGCTATAAAAATTAAATATGGTTTTAATTGAAAAGGTAAAGGCGGACTAAAAATGATAATTAGTTTTTGAGTTGGAATATTATGAAATGTATGTATTTTTAGTATCTATATAAAATATAAAAACAAAATAACATTTTTTAATAATTTTTAATTAAATTTAGACTTAATTGATGGGTGATGTGACTTAAGTAAATGTACAGGTGAAGCTTTAATTAGGTAGGATACCATTATCATGTTGATATTGACTATTCTAAATTTCTTGAAGATAGATAAGACAATAGTTAGTTAGATACATTGTTTAATTTGAATTACATCAAATTTTTAATACCCAGAAAGATTATAATTTTTTATAAACAATTAAATGATATTAGATGAAAAAATTTATGTAAAATTAAATATTTAAAATGTATTGTTTGAAGTATTTTTTATATAAATTTTTGGAGTAGTTATCTCTGTGTTATATGGTTCTACAGATGTTGTTTCTTTATTTATTGGGGGCTACACAGAAGGCTTAGCCAATCCTCTTAACTAAATCTTAATTGCCTCAAATAGTATGGTGATGAGGCCTGATATTTATGTTGATTACAAAATCTGCCACAAAGGAAATGAATAGATAATTCAATATTTCATTTGGTCCCCATTAAATCCATTACAAGTCTTGACTGCAAACGGTGATCAAACCATACACATTAAAAGCAATAGAGTCAAGAGGAATGGGATCCCATCTTATTTCTTTTCTTTTGCACCTGAAATTTGAGTGTCCCTAATCTTGCTCCGAAATGGAATCGAAAACCTTCGTTTAGTTTTAAATTTTCTACACGGTTTCGTCGTAACATCAGCCTTGAATTGAACCGTGAAAAATCAAGTTTCTGTAATGTTAAACAATTACGTTGTGGTATTTGTAGGTAGTGAATTTACAGGCAGAATTAGCCTACACCCAGGCCCATCTTTCTACGTTGCAGCGTCATCCTCCGTCCTCATCGGAAATAGGATCCGAATTGATGTCCTCTTCTAACATGTCCACACACTTTGATCCGCCACAACAGACTTCAGTTGGGCTTACAAGTTTCCCAAATTCATTTGACCAAGTTGCAGAGAACGAGGAGCTTCAAGTTTTAACCAGGGAATTCGTCTCCAGATATCTCCCAGGTGTCCGATTCCACCTTTCTACTTCCACTTAAAAACTTCTGATTCATCTATTGTAAACTCCCATAACCCTTAGTGGGCTTTGTCCTGCTTAACTACTACTGATTCTGGAAGGAAAGTAATGAAATCAAACTCTTTTTTTTTTTCTTTTCTTCTTTCTTTCTACAGCAGTATATATAAGTCCTTCCAAAAATGGAAGGTATTCATGATATTAATCCCAGTCAGTGCTCAATTTAGTTATAAATACAATCCAAAAGGAGATATATATATATATATATGAGTGCGTGCATGTGATGTGGGGAAAAAGTTAAAAAGGAGAAAGATGATGACATCAATTCCTCATGAAATTGACTGCAACGCTAAAATAGATTCTAGATAAAAGAATATGAACCAGTTCTAAGTTCAATCTGAAATCTGCAACCAACTAAAGACCAGCCTTTATATGCTATATAGTCATCTAATCAAACATCTTGACGCTTCTCATGCTTTCTAGACAAAGAAACACAACTAGAACCAAGCACACTGTCTAAGCCTCAAATATTCAACCTATTCCTCACCCATGCAACTGGGGACATGAATCAGCCTTGAGTTTATCTACCATCTGGATTCATCTAATAACTTTATCACAGAAAGCAGTATTTCCTTTCACTGCAATTAACTAATTTGAAACATATACATAAGGCATCGTATCTATAATGGATAATTAACCAATTTAAAACAATTACATAAGAAAGCATCACATCTGAAATGGTTTCCATGCAGGAAAACCATTAGAAATGGACACCTTCGATGAACCAAAATGCCTTATCCAAAAACTCTCAACATAATTGAAGCATAACTGCATTATAGAAAACAGGCAACCTACCATAATTTTACAACAAAAAGGCGTATACCTGCAGAGAAAGAAATGTAAGATCACACATATTTGGTACCTATGCATGAGAGATCCTGTAAATTAAGATAGATAAGGCACCAACTGTTGGCCAAAATAGGGTTGTTCCCCGCATCTATTAACTGCAATGAAAGCCCACCAATAATAAACTGCCTAGTAAATCATTATTATGTTATTTTGATAGTTTCAGTTGAAAAATATCACATAGCAAACATGCATCATGTCTTAAGATAGCAGTTCAAATTTAAAAAGTCAGCCCTGGAGAAGTATTATTAAATCACTCAACAGATGGCATAAGAAACACAAACATAATTTTAACTATAAACTCACATACAATCTCAGTCTGCAGGCCAAAATCCTGGTCTGACTCCCTGCCATGCTCAAGGCATAAGTTGCAAAGCCTTAATCTTGTTATAATAAACTACAAAAGTATATTATGAGAACAGGTCAGCAACTCTCTAAAGAGGCACATTAGTTGAATTTCAATAGTTATATTACCACCAAGTAGGGTAGGTAATATATGAGAAGCTAACTAAGAGTCATGAATGTCCACAACACGGTCAACAAATAGTTATGAATAAGGTATGTGCAGATGAGCCCAATTGGCTATACTTTACAGAACCACACACGACACCTACAAGCATGTGAGAAGCTCCAATCATCAGTATACATAAATGTACAATCCAGTGGTAGCTGTGAGAAGGGATGAAGAGGACAATATAAATTCATGTTTATGTTAGAGTGGGTTAACCAAGCTCATCAGGATTCTACACAATCTCTCCATGTCTAAATCCACTGTCACCACAGTCTGTGCTGGAATCTAATCCACAAGGAGAATCATACCATTTAGGGTTATCTTGGTAGAAACTATCAACCTGAATGCCAACGAGACCTACATCTGTCCCTATGCAATCATCATGTCTCATGGACTTGGTTAGTTTAGTATCCTCGCAGTCAAGAATGCTCTTCTCGTCAAAATCACTGCATTTCAACCACTTATCCATCTTACAAGGCTCACTCATCAAATCCTTCTGACTCCTTCTATCCGTCCTCATTTGGTCCCAAGGAACTACATCCCCAAGTGTCCTTCCAAAACTGTCATCATCATCTTCAATCAATTCAGCATCCTTTCCATCCCCATATATCCGATCATGGTGGTCATCAGCCCAGTGCGCCAAATCATTTTCTTCTACCAACAAGTCATCAGAATGAGGCTTGTCAGACAGCAATCCAATTGACTTTGGACCCTCTTCTCCAAAACTTCTAACTTTATTTAAAATCTCAAACAGCTCCCTAGATACTGAACCCAGTAACTGATGAGGAATCTTGCCAATCCTCCCTTCTAACAACCCAATTTCAGCTCTCAACTCTCGCACCTGCTGCAAAACGGCAAGCTGCAAGTCTCCTTGTTCCTTCCCCATCAACCCAAACCCCTCGCTATCCAAATCCTCACTTACCCCATAAACCATATCTTGGTCCATCACAAATCCTCCCTTATGCCCAACAACCCTATGCATAATCCTTGCATTCCCATCTAGTGGCCCTGGCTCATGCCCAGAGTGTACCGCATACAACTTAAAGACAGCCATCCCTTCCTCTTGATATACAAATGTCTTCTCCTTCTCGTTATAATTGGCAATTGGCACTATTGCCCTAATTCTAAATCCACAACCACACCTCTTAGATGCATAAGGTTCCCTCTTCAAAATCCTTGACTTCTTTGCTGCAGGCTCCCCAGCTCGATGACAAGCATAATCCTTCACCTCAGCCATAAAGGGCTTATACCTTATATACTTCTGTCTTATACAGAGCACAACTTTGTGCTTTGCAGCCAACTGCTGCAACCTATGAGGTACCTCCTTTGCAGGCACGTCAAAAGACTCCGTGTACTCAAAACGGCGGCGTTTGCTCCTGGAAGCAGAGCCCGAGGAAGCATTGCACACAGGGCACGCCGCAACACAACCCCTAATGTAACTCTCGGGAATACCGTAGAACTTAGCACCTACAGTCCAAACTTGTTTAATTCTCTCTATTGTTTCTTTAAGCCCTAAGTGCTTTAAATCGGCGTCTCCGTGGAAACTCATAACGATATCTTGCCATTGATTAACATGGGAAACAAATTGATTGGAATTGTTTTTGAAGCAAAGGAATTCGTTACCGGAATTGGGGTCGACGTGAGCCGTGAGCTTGTCCTGGATCCGCTTCCAGGCAGTTAGGTAAGCAGTGTCTTCGTTGCGGTCCTTCCAGACGGCGCGCCAGGATTTGAGGACGGAACGCGGCGTGGCGGCTCGGATCTCAGCTGGAGTGGCCAAACGCTGCTCGCGGATGCAACGGATCATGAGAGAATGAGACTCAGCGTTGAAGGTGTAGAACTGAGAGGAAATGTGAGGCTCGGGGCTAATGTAGCCGAGGGGCTGATTGGTAATTTGATGGGAAGGGTTTGTTAGGTCAGTTGAAGGGGTGGAGGAAAGAGGGGGGTGAGCAGTGGCGGCATCGTCGTTATCGGAATCGCAAGGGGTGGGGGAGTCGGCGGAGGGAGAGGAGCGGAAAAGGACGATTTCGGGGAGGGAGAAGGAAGGTTCATCGTGAAGAGGAATGGAGGGCTGTGATTGGGAGTGGATGATGTGGGAAGATGGGCCCATACCATGGTGTTGATGGAAGATGTGGTCTTGGGTTTTGTTGGGATTCATGGATTAGCTTGGAGAAGATGGAGATGCCGAGAAAGAGAAGGGTAGGGAGGAGGAGGGGGATTCAGTTTCTATCTGACATTTTTTGGAACTCAAAGGGTTTCTTGTCTTCTACTGTCTCTCTCTCTCTGTCTATAATTTTTCTTTTTTATTCTTTTTGAAGAAAAAGGGGTCTAATCCGTGCCTTTACTCTGCTTCAGCTCCAACTTACTTTATTTTTTTTTATTTTAAAAATATACAGAAAAAACTTTTATTTTCTCTTTGTTTGGTTTCTTTCTGTATGTAACTTCGCTCTGTTTGTCTGCTAGACTGTTACATAATTTTTTTTTTCTTTGTTTAGCGTGACCTGATTTTTTGATTGGATGGTAGATAGAAGCACAAAGGCTAATGCGTTATCCATTCCAAGTTAAGCTACGAATAATGAAACAGTTTTGATTCCAGGTTCGGGGTTTTCTATATTAATAATAAGGGAAATATTAATTACAAAAATAAGTGAACAATAAAAAATAATATTGTGAGGCGATATTACTATAAAATGTATTTTAATTTTTAAAAGGGTGTCACCAAATAAGAAAATATTAACAAAATATAAAAAAGAAATTATTTTGTAAAAAATTAAATATAATGTAATATGTCATCTCATATTGTTAGTTAAAAGAGGAAGAATCCCATTATTTAGAACAAACTGCAAAACTATTCATTAGTATATATATACATATCTCATATCTCATTTTGCTTAAGAAAATAAAGAAAATGAGACTTTGGGTCTATATAAAAATTTCCTTTATAAGTTATATTTGCTTATTAATTGATAACACCTTAAGAAAAATGATGTTGTCACTTTAAGCCTTTATAAAGGTTTATTCTCGTAAATTTTTAAAAAATTTGATAATAGTTTTTTTAAAAAAAAACACGGGCTAAAGCGTGCTCTGTAGCGCTTTGTTTGGCATTCAAACGCATGACGTGGATCCTTTCCTTTCCGTAAATTTTCTAGAAATCGGCCCAATTCCTTAATTTTTTTTTTTTTGGTATATCTAGATATTTACCCGAACCTTTTTTCATTTTATTTTTAGTTTTATGTTTATATTTTATAATTTTATAATTTTATTTTATTTAATAAAAAGGTTAAATTGTTTTAAATTTATATTTTTAAATATTTTATAATTTTATGGTAGTAGAAATTCAATGTCACCATTTTATAGATTATATCTTTATAATTTTTAAAAGATTAAATTAATTTTTATCTTTTAAGGGGTCAAAGTGTAATTTTACCATTATTAATTTAAAATTTTATAAATTATAAAAAGGCCTAAATGAAAAATTTTCCATTTTAAGAGGTCAGGTCCTGTCAGCCCCCTTGACTCCGGCACTGGGTAAACTACCTAAACAGTCACTCAAGTTTTTTAACGAGTTCCTATTTGGTGATCGAAATTTTTAATATTTATAAAATGGTTGAATCATTTTATTTTATAATTTTTAAATATTTTATAATTATAATTTTTTAATATTTAGAATAATAACTGAGTTGATAACGTGTAAACATTGAGAGTGAAATGTATTGAATTTTTTAAAAATAGAATTAACTTGATAGGATGTATGAAATATTAGAGGCTAAATTTGTTATTAATCTCGTAAAAAGAAGGCCACATTGGCATTCTGTTTGGTGATCAAATACATTTTAATATGAAAAATATTAGCAATTAATTTTATTCTTATACCAATCAAAAGAAGGCCACATTGAAATTATGTTTAATAACCAAATACATTTTAACAGTAAAATGACTAAAAGTGAAAAAGTTATAAAATTTGATGACCAAAATAGGAACTCACTAAAACCTTGAATGGTTATTTAGGAAGTTTACAATAATGTTTTTATGTCAAATTTACCAAAATTTTATCAATTTAGTTATTTTTTAAATATTATAAAATAAAATAATTTAGCATTTTATTAATAAAATTAAAATATAAAAAGTAAAATGACATGTGAAAAAGGGTGTCGCCTCCTTGTTTGGAAAATATTTATTTTATTAAAATATTATTTTTATACGTAGTGTTGTTGTTTTTTTTTTTTAAAATTAAGGGTAAGTATTCGATCGAGTCGAGTTGAATCGAGTCAAAAATTTTTAAGTTAGTCGAGTTAACAAATCCTATTTTAGCAACCAAACTCAATTTGAATTTTTTTCGAATCGAATCGAGTCAAAAAATTTCTAGTCAAACCGAACTTAATGTTGCGATTAGATGGACCGATTATTTAACTAGTAAACAAAGTACAAGATTATTTAACTACATGAACAATATAATGATTTTGCCTCTTACCTTAATGGGTAAACATTTATCAAAACGATATAGTTTTACTTTTTAACTTAATTATTTTGAATTTTAACTTTTAAAAAAGTAAACATTTATAAAAAACGACGTAGTTTTGTCTTTTCTTATTCGGATTTTTGAATAACTCGAATTGTGTAATTCATATTCGAGTTAAACCGAAAAAATTAATTTTTTATTCGAGTTGAACCGAATAACTCGATTAACTCAAATAACTCGAACTATTTAATTCAAAATTTAAAATTTTTATTGAGTTTTTTTAATCGAATCAGATTTTACTCACTCCTATTCAAAAGTATCTATGTTTGTAAATAATTTACTTTCCACCTTATTTTTGTAATTTTTTTGTACTATTAATGTAAAAACCCCAATTACACTATTGGAAATTAGAGGTGTTTATGAGCAGGCGCCCCGGCTGACCAAAATTTGGGAGGGTTTGGGCAAAAATATAAGCCCGAAAAATGAGCTTGGACAAAAAATAAGACCTGCTTTTAAAAATGGGCGGGTCTTGATAAGGTATTTTGGCCTTGGCCCGCCCGAATTCACTAAATGACAAAAAATCTACTTTTTTTTTTTGAATGTTATTTTCTTGTTTTTTCTCCTATTTTGCTACAATATTACTATTACGTTACTACTATTTTGTTGTTATTGATTGAATATTGTATAAAACTTATTTTATTGTTAATTTTGTTATTATTTTAAAGGCATTTGTTAATTTTATTGTTATTTTAGATGTATTTGCTTTTTAAGTTATATCTATTTTAGTGTTATTTAAGTCTACATATTTTTTAAAATTTATTTTCAATTTGTTGGGAAATATTTATTTTAATTTTTAGTATTTTTATGTATTATATATATTTAAAATTATATAAAAATTTAATGCGGGCCAGGCCGAGCCCAAATTTTAACATTTTTATATGGGTAGGGCTTGACAAAATTTTAAACCCATTTTTTAAACTCGGCCCAACCCAAACCCGATTAATAAGCCAAAATTTTTAGTTGAATCAACCCAAACCCTGCACATAACCACCTTTATTGGAAATTAAATTTCAGCTTACTCAAATATTCACATTTGATTCAAATTAAAATTCAACTCCTTCATTTTAAGTTTTTTCTGTTGAAATAATAAATTTTAAAAATATTTAAATGACAAATAAATCGACATGGGAAACTCTGAAGCTGGGAAAGCTTTATTCACAAAGCAACATGCTTCTATATAAAAGAAAAAAAAAGATGGCAAAATTTTTATTACTAGGATACAGACAGAAATCTAGTAACCAAGCAAAATCCAATAACTAGGAACAAATGGAGAGAGAGAGAGAGAGAGTCGTAAAATAGAAGTGGGTAGTGGAGAGGTGCAGAGTTTGTGAGAATGAGTGAGTGAAAAAAGCAACGGCTGAGAGATCAGAGGGGTGGGAGGAAAAAACAGAAAACCGCGGCTGAGACTCAACTGAAGGAGGAAACAAAACATGGTTGAGATGGAAAGAAAAGTATTTAGGGTTCAACTATATCTATATATTTATATTTTTATGAGTAAAATAAAACTATATCCAAAACTATATTATAAATTTAAACAAAATGAATTAGGTTGGCACTTATTCAATTTATTATTTTTTCGTTTAAAATTATTCATCTTCTTATACTAATAACAATATTAATGTCAAATAAAATAAAACTCAAAACTGTTCAATGGATAATATTAAATCAAATTTAATTTTCTCAACTTAAACTTGAATAGGGATGAAAAACTCAATTTGTTCAATGAATTTTAAACTACCCAACTTCAAATTAAATAATTTTTCCTATATTAATAATAATGTTAATGCCAATTGATAATATTAAATCAAATTTAATTTTTTTAAATTAAACTTGAATAGACTTCAAATTTAGTAGAATTTTCTTTTAAAAGTGGATATGGTGGTGAGGATGGGTGAGATGAGGTGGGTGAATTTTTCTTTTGCACAGTGCGTATGAATTAATTATAGTAATTATTTAACCTATTTTCTCCCTTCATTATAAAAAAATTATCATTTTATATTTATTTGTGTGTATATATATACCATAATTAAAATAATAAAAATGTAATATATTTTATGTTTTTGAAGAATATTTATTTAATTTAAAAAATTAAATATATTAAAATAGATAATAAAAATTAAATTAAATTAAAGCAAAACGAATCCAATGAAAATACTTTTAAAAGTATACAATCATAATAAAACAATAATAGAACATAATAACATTCGCCTTACTCTACTGCCATTCGTACACATCATTAATCAGATTTGCTTCTATCCCTAATTAGTTGATATTTAATATATTATTTTACTAAAAATAAAAAATTTAAAGTTATGAAAAGGACACTTGTCTAAATCCCATAGCCCCTACTAATGTAAAACCATCAAACAAATCTCAAAGCTCCGCCTGCAAGATAAAACGAAGAGCCCACAGTCCTTGCAAACCCAGTAATCCACTCACCAATATTCTTGTCCCGGACCACACCACTTTAAGGTCCCTCTCCAAATTAAGAAGATTCCTGGTTGCACCAGACTCTATGGACCTTGCCATCATATGCTTCTTGCACCAATTCAGATTATCCAACTTCTCCTTACCCCATCTTTTAGCAGCCTATACAAAAATACAATATATATAAATCTGATTAATTAAAAGTTTAGAGATAAGTAATAAATAATGTATTACTAAATTGAAACTGTTTTTTGAGAGGCCAAATACAATTTTACATATTCTTTTTATCAATGCGACAATAATTTTAAATGTTATAATTTTAGAGGTCAAATGTAATTTTACCATTGTGAATAAAATTATACAAAGTCTTGAAAGATTGAGGAGGCCAGCTTGACCACGCCCTTATTCATGTCCTAACATTACCCTTTGCGGTTGAAATCTTTTTTTGATGATAATTATTTGTATGGTCAAATTCTAAATAAGGTCTTCATACTATACATTTTTATGGATTTAATTTCTATATCATAAATTGATAATTTTAAGTTTCTTTACTTTTGGGATTCTACATTTTCATTTCTATAACTTTTTTTTTTTATATCAAATAATCTAATATAAACATGTGATGATGTGATATATAAACTTTCGATTTTTTTTTTTTACAATTAGATAATTTTTGCATATTTAATAAATAAAAATAATATTTATCCAATTATAAAAATAACAACATTTATATGTCACATCATCATTGTATATTTTAAAAACATTAGTCACACCAGATAATATTCACAATTAATGAAAAAAAAATTAAGTTGAAAATAGAACTAAAAATATATATTTCAAAAAGTAGAGAGACTATAATTAAATAAATTAGAGTAAAAGAAACTAAATCTATTGAAAATATATAATAAAAGAGAGTTTACGTGGAATTTTACGTTTAAGGACCAAATGATAGTTTAGAGAAGCGTGATGATTAGGGGTGTTCACAGTTCTGTTAAAATTGAATTAATTGATCTAATCGATCTAATTCAGTTAATCGAACAATAGTTGAATTTAGTTCGGTCGAAAATCGGTTAATGATTTTTTGAAATTTCAGTTATCGTTAATTCGATATGAAATTAGATAATTAACGAAATAAATAATATATATTATTTAAAGTTGTTTCTAATGTCTTATTTGTCATTTTCACCGGATAATTAACTGAATTTCAATATTTATGTCACGTTTCTAATGATAAAAATATATAAATTTCAGTTAATCGATCAAATTAATTGAAATATTTTGATTCAGTTAATGATTAATAATTTTATATTTCAAATAATTTAATTAATAATAATTTGATTTAAATATTAATCGAACTGACTGTTAAACATCCCTTTGAAGAGGTTTGTGGGTCAAAACCAATCTATTCTTAAGCTGAAACTGAAAGAAGGCCTTCTAGACCTTCGTTAGCCTTTGAATAGGAAACTCTCTCCCTCGGTGGAGAGAGATGCTTGCCTTTTTTGTTCCTTTAATTATTGTCCAATGAAAAACCGTTCTTTTAAATGAAGAATGAAAAAAAAAAAAAGGAGAGACTTCACTTGTATTCATTAATAATATCATTTATCTACACAAATCCAAAAGCAAATATAGTTCGGTGGTTGATGCCACCAATAAAAACACTATCACCCCTAATGTAGCAAAGCTAGCTAAATGTCGTGCGAATTGATTGTCCGATCTTAACACATGTTTAAAGACCATAGCATAAAGAATTTTAGTTTTAACTATCAAGTGTCCAAACACAAGAGTCCTCTATTTATCGATGCCACCCAAATCCAATGCCGACAAGATTTCCTTCACCTCCTTTGCGTATGGCCTTACGGCGATAACACCTTCAACAAGCAGGGGTTTTTTTCCCCTCTTCTATAAGTCAATAAGTCTGAATCAACTCACGGTCAACCTTCTTCCTTCCTAACCATATCTTTTCCCCTTTTTTGAGTTGAAAAAAAAAAAACAAATAATTTTTTTTTCTTAAAAAGAAAAGCCATTTTCAACCTACATAATAAAATATTTGAGCAGTGGGGAGGAAGGAAGACCAAATCCAAAATTAGGAAATAGTGGTCAGGGTAAGTTGGGACAGCTTATCTTAAATAACCTTTGAAAAAGATTCAAAGACTAGGGCCCTTGTCTTCACACATGACAGCCATGTGAACTTACATTAACAACACGCCTCTCTCTCACACAACCATACCTCTCAACAATATGACTGTAACTCATCCACCCTCACAGCACTCAGCATTGAGATTAAAAAAAACACTACAAGTTTAATCTCAGTAAAATTAAAAAAGATTAATTAATACTATAAATTTATATTTTTTTAAAAACTTGTAATTTAATTTTGATTTCAATTAGTTCTTCTTTTCTTTTTCTTTTTTTTTTTTTCTAATTTCGCCCTTAAAATATGACTTGTTTTGTACCATTAAAACAGTTTTTTTTTGGACATAGGCCACAAAATCTTACATGACGTATGAAAGAGGTGTGCCAGAGATTATCCAATCATATCCGACCATGAGACAATATGACTTTCACCCACAGGTGACGGGATCACCAGTCCCAAACGCCTCATTATTATCATCAGGAAAAATCAGAAACGCTTATAATAAAGAAATATAAAAAAAGGAAGAAGAAGAACAAGGAGGAGCAAAAAAAAACAAAGAGAAAGTCCACACTGCACGTCTACGGTGGCACAATCGTGATTAAGACAACAAGTCAAGGGCAAAATCTAAGATGTTCGTTCTTTATTTGCTGAAAAAGACAAAAAGCAGACTAGCAGCGATATACTGTCGAAAAAATACCCGTAGTATTTATCAGCCAAGTTTAATAGTATTTCGGATATATTACAGGATCAACTTTCAAAAATTTAGAAATACAACATTTATAGTTAGATTAATATATGTGGTAACTCTATATACTTTTGGTAAATTTAAAATATAATTTTTAATTTTTAAAAATTTAATATTTTTAATTTTTAAAATTCAAGTATAACTATCAACATAATTAAAATATTTTTATATTTAATAATATCTATGTTTCAAAATTAAATTATAGATTAAATAAAATGATGGTTAAATTTTTGTTAAATAAAATTTGGATATAAATTTATATAGTGTAACCCATCACTACCTTAATATTATATAAAAAATTAAAAAAATATTTATAATTAAAATTAAAATATTTGTTTTAAAAGAATTAGTACGGATTTATTTAATAAAAAATAGCATAACTTTGAAAAAGGTGGGCCCTCCAACGCCAACTTTCCAGCTTGAAATGGAAGACACAAATAAATATTTTAGGAAAGCCATTAACTTTACTTTTTCTCCCTTATTTTATTTCCCATATCTTTTTCACCAAATTACTATTTTACCCCATTTTAATTCAAGTTTCAAATTCAATTTTCGCTTACCGGACGTGAAATTCTTCTTAACCAAATTTTATATATCGGGGTTATCAATTTACCTACTAATTAATACTTATTTTAACTTTTATTAAAATATTTTATTTTTCATATTTTGTATTTTCATTTTGTTTTCTGTGTTCTCTCGGAGTAAAAGTCTCTGTTCAGACAAGAAAATAAAAGAACCGGCAGCGGTTTTCTGAACTTTTTTTTTTTTTTTAAATCTTGAGTAACAGTTTTTTTTATATAAATATTTTAGATTTTTTTTGGAAAAGAAAATTATGTTGGTTGGACAGAAAAAAAAAAGTTTCGAAGTACTTTGCTACAGGGAAATGTGAACAGGTCTGAGAAGAATAGTGGCAGTGCAGAGTTTGTTCTGGTGCGGTGCTTAGAAGTTACAGGTCATGATCTCTACATTTAACATCGTTTAATTTCTAAGTTTATTTATAATACTTTCTTTTGATTTTGATTTTTTCTTCTTTTTCTTTGATTGAGATGAAAATAATTTTTTTTAAAAGATTTGGTGAGTTACAAATTATCTTCTTCTGTTTTTTTTAAATGCTAAGCTTTGCAGGTATGAGTGTTTTTATGCTCAACTATCAGCAATTCTCTAGGTTGATTACGTAATTATTACTGTCACAGTAAGGTTTTTGTTGAGTATTAGTTTGTGTTAAGAAATTGTGATCATCACAACTAAACTGAAAGTTGAGTTTTTTTTTTTAATGTACTTTTTTTTTCCTGATTTTTTTGGGAGTATTTTTTTTTTTTTTTTTAAATGTACAACTTCCGTTCTAAGTGAAATAAGTGATGATTGAGCAAATTATAGGAGGAGGTTGTATGTATTGTATTGTTACCTTTCTGATTTTTTGTTGAAGATTTCTGTTTTATAGGTGACCGGCTTGGAGTCTGTTAAGTATAATTTAATATTTGCATGGAGACAAATTCAGGTGTTACAGTGATAGGAGCAGAAGCTCCATCAGCTTATCAAATGGCACCTAGGACCGAAAATGTTAGCCAGATTGGTGTCGGCTCAACAACAGAGGATGTTTCACCAGTTAGTGTAGGGTTAACTGGTAGTATAGAAAAGAAAAAGAGAGGTAGGCCTAGGAAATATGGACCAGATGGGACAATGGCGAGGGCATTGTCACCAATGCCTATCTCCTCATCCGTCCCGCCCAGCGGAGGTGAGTTCTCGAGTGGTGGCGGAAAGCGTGGGAGAGGACGAGGTAGCGGGTACCAGATTAAACATCAGAAGGGAATGGACTTGGAGAATTTAGGTACCAAGCTTTTCTGTGGAAAGTTATTGCTTTTGATTCAAATTTTAGCATACTGTTGTTTTGTTTTAGTTTGAGTTCAATCATGTTATAGATTCTTCAAAACACCTGATTGGTTTGGAATTTTCTGAATGCCACTTTGAAAGATTCTATATGTGAAGTTGATAATACTTATTGACCTTTTTGTGGGACCTAATCTGAGATGCCATTTTTCAGATTTGGAAGGATGTTACTGGTTTCTGTGAATGAGTGGCCTTTTTTTTGTGACTGTACAAGGTCTAGGAATATTCTTAGTGTCTTTGATTTTATTTTTCATCAAGGATTTTTCAAGATGCTCCCACTGATATAAACAAAATGAAACTGGTTAAAGCAGCAAGATCGGTTGATTAGTAATATCTTTTGGTCTGAAAGTATGTTTCGTTCTCTGACCATCTGGAATCTGGTTTAAAGCGCTTCTTTGCAAAAATATGTAGTATATCTATGTTTGTTTGACAAACAGGCTAAAGGTATATCAGCACATGATTTGTTTATTTGTTTAGTTTAACGGTGAAATTCTGTACTTATAGATGTTGCTTAAATGATTTATAGGTGAATGGGCTGCTACTTCTGTCGGGTCAAGTTTTACGCCTCATGTTATCACGGTCAATGCCGGCGAGGTAAGTTTTGATATAGGAAACAGAGAGGAGTTTATTCATTTTATCGGGGAACATTCTTATGCTTCATTTCTATCATTGTCAAAGACTTGTGTAGGCTTTTTGGGTCCATCCTTTTCGTGGTCGCTAGTGTTCTTTTCCTTGTTCATAACATTTTTCTAGACTTTAGACCTTCAATATGCTATATTCAGGGAATAGACTGCATTTTAACTTTCCATTGTGTCGGGGAGCATTTATAGGTCTCTAAGGTGATCATTATCTACTTCTTTCCTTATATTTGATTTTGTGGTGTTTAAGGATGTGACAATGAAGGTGATATCATTTTCTCAACAAGGACCAAGAGCTATTTGCATCCTATCTGCCAATGGAGTAATTTCAAATGTTACACTTCGCCAACCCGATTCTTCTGGGGGCACTCTTACGTACGAGGTTAGGCAAATTTGAAATTACTATCACATTCTGAAATATGAGGAGTTTCCAATAATATATAGTCTAATTTATATGCAAAAACAGTAGTCTAATCTGTAATGTGTTTGATTATGGGATTTGAATCAATGTTTTGTTGAATGATTCTAATGTTTGCAGTACTGTTTTATACAAGTTTGTCAAAGGATTTCATAAGATAAAAGACATTCTTTAAAATATACTCATTAATTTTAAAGGATGTTATGCCTATAAATGTTCGTACGCTAAGGAAGATGTTTGCTGCTGAGAATGTACTTTATAATGCAGCCGAGTAAGTTGAAGTTCCTCCTGAAAAAAATTTTCAGGTCTAATTTGAAATTATCAGTGCATAAAATCTGAAATGCTTTGGGAGGAATTGATTATAAGATGGTTCGCATTATTGTCCGAAGGATAATGCTATTAGGTGTGTGAAAACCACGGATTATAAAGATACAAATGTCAGGTAAGATAAATACTCGTGAAACCAAGTAGATAGTGCATATCGTTTGAAGGGACAGGAGGGGGTTGTCAAAGCAAAATTTTAACCTCAAAAGCTGAAACTTTTTTCCATTTAGTATTGAAGATAAGGTGAAATACAGCTTTTGACCTCAAAAGTTGTGCCAACTATGATGCTGAACATGGCCAACATGAACTTCTTACTCTGTTTTGATTTTCTAATCCTTAATAGAAAACTGTCTGTCCTATTTTCTTGTAGGGTCGCTTTGAGATACTTTCCTTGTCTGGATCCTTCATGCCTACAGAAACTCAAGGAACGAGAAGTCGATCTGGTGGGATGAGTGTATCTTTGGCAAGTGCTGATGGCCGTGTTGTCGGAGGAGGAGTTGCTGGGCTTCTTATAGCTGCCAGCCCTGTACAAGTAAGCCTCTTAGTGCTAAATTTCCGTTCACCTTTTAGAATCAATAATATGTTTAATGTGAGGGGCTTCAAGTGATGACTAAGTACTCGTCTATCGGCTCTCAAGCTTGTAGTCTGAGTTGTATGAACACCTGAGAGAAGTGCACGAGACATCTTTCAAAATATTGTAGAGAGCTGGAATGGAATTGATTCATACTTTGCCTTTCACAATTTGAAAAGATTTAAGATTCTAGACAAATATTGATCTCAAACACATTGATGATTAATCTTTTGTTGAATTATCAGGTTGTTGTCGGCAGCTTTTTACCTGGCAACCAGCATGATCAAAAACCCAAAAAGCAGAAGATCGAGTCCATACCAGCTACTGTTGCACCAAACCCAAGTATTGTCGCCGCACCAGCTTCAAATGCTGAGAAAGAGGATGGCATAGATGTTGTTTCACCGCAACAAAATTCGAATGCCCTGAAACCAAGCCTCACCGGTGCTACCTTCCGAAGAGAAAATTGGGCGGCCACCATGCAGGAGCCAAGGAATTCAGCAACGGATATCAACATTTCGTTGCCAGCAGGTTAATCTTATAAAATCAGAATCGGAGGCTGACTAGACTAAAATCCCTGATGTTTTTCGTTCATCAAAGAGTACGGAGTGTTATGTGTTGTTGAATATTAATGTAGGATGATGAGGTAGGATTAATATCGAGCTAGGTTTTAATGTCTCAGGCAAAGACAATCTTTTCTTCTTCTTTTAGCCTGATTGATGAGAGTTGCCCTAGATTTAAAAGATCTCCCGATTATGTAGTAGTGACATTTTTATCAGTTCTATTCATATGGTTTCATTTATCATTCAACTACGATGACTCTTATCATACCATTATTAACCTGCTTCTTCCGATATGCCAAAATACACCCTAAACTATAATATGTAAACCTTGACCCTCCATTTTCTACTTATACTTTGCTTCTGCTTGAACAACTATAATATATACAATATAATTTTCATAAGCATAAAAATATATATATTTTTAAAATTGAGAAAATAATATGAATCATTTTAAATTAGACTTATTCAAATGTTAGACTATCTACTAAAGCCCAAACTCTCACCTAGAGTTTGGGAAGGTTTAATAAGGTTTAGCTCCTAAAATGGGTGTGAAAAAAAAACTTAATTGAATTATGAGCTTGGATTTCAACATTCATGACTCAAGTTTGACTTAACTCGATCCATTTTGAATACGATAATATATTATTTCATTTTAATCATCATTTAAAATATAAGGAGCACTGATTAAAACCCTTTGTTGACATCTTAATGACCAAGATTCATATAATTTCCTCTCCCTCACTTTGTACCAAAAAAACATCCTTCAAAATATGTTTTTGAATATTTAAAATGATTAATTTCCAAAACTAAAGTAAAGAGGATGATTTTCTCGCTTACTTTGTGTATAAATAAATAAAATAATAGAATCGGACGTAGGGAGTTTGACATTGCAAACAAAACAAATAAGGAGCTTATGTATTCTCGTTCAACAACACAGGATTCTCAATCGTGTCTTTTGCTGTCGGAAAAACATGAAGCCTCAATATGTCTATGTACCAGGATATAATTATGTTGTACATCCTCTACTCTACTAGTTATCTTGCCTGACTCATTAATCGATTACTTCGCCCAACACTTTTTTTTTTTTTACCAAAGTGACACTAAATTTAATCATTTTAATAAAATTATTGTTATTAGTAATTAATATATCATGTAATTTCATCACATCAAGTCATATAATTAATCTAACAAAAGATTTAATAATAATTTACTAATTAAGAGGTGACACGTAATTTATCAGTATCTCCTTTAAATTCTTTTCTAAATCTCATGATAAAGACACATAACCTATGAATGTCTCACTCAATAGTCATTACTCTTTCTCCTTTTCAATTTTTTTAATGATTTTTTCACCTAAAACAACATTTATTACTTTCAACTCATCGAGTAAATTGCTACATCAAATAAATGAGACATTTAACCTAGACTTGTCTATAAGCCGAACCGAAGACATGTTCGAAAAGTGAGAGTGTTTAAATAAAATATAAGTCCTAAAAATGGGTTTGAACAAAAAATTAAATTTCGTTTTCTAAACGAGTCAAGTCTCAGGTAAACTATTTTGCTTGGCCCAACCCAAATTTTCATAAAAAATATTGTTGATGCTTTTTTATTTTTTACTTGTTTTTCATTGTTTTACTATCATTTCGCTATTATATTGCTACTATTTTGTTGTTATTGTTTTGATATTATATAATTCTTGTTTTATTATTAATTTGGCTACTATTTTAAATTTATTTGCTTGCTAAGTTGCACTTATCTTAATATTATTTAAATATTATTTATATTTTTTCTATTTGTTGGGAAACATTTATTTTAATTTTTAGTGTATTTGATATATTATAATTTTAAATTTATTTTTATATAAAAAATTTTAATGTGGGTTGTGCCGGGCTCAAATTTTAACATTTTTATTTAAGTTTGACTTAGATAAATTTTAAGCCTATTTTTTAGGCCGGGCCAAATCCGAACCTAAAAAAGGTGCCTAATTTTATTAGTTGACCCAACTAATGTAGAACCCTAGAAGTTTGTTGTGGTTTTAGTTTCCCCGCCATGGCACCAATGTAGTGAGTAGAGGAGCAATGTAAAAAGAAGAAAATGAAATAGAGGTAATGTTGTTATTGCTTTTTTAACAGTAGATGTCATTAGCCGAATGAAACAGCTTGTTGCGTGCGAATTATGAGAAACTAATAGTTTGTTGTTAGGATATATAAATGTGGAGACAGATGCTTGGAAGTTTCCCATTGAAAAGGACATGGACCAAACCACCCTGGTTTTAGGCTAAATAAATAATAAACAATGACCCAATTACCTATATATTGCAAAAATTGTTGACATGGAGATGGAATGATATTATAATTCTCAAGTCAGCAATTTCTTCTTTTCTTTCGCACACTCTTGTTTCGTCACTATATTGGTTTTCCACAATTACTTCCAACATCCAACCTATTTCATTTTCCCTTTTGGTTTAAATAAATGTCCCTAAAATGCTCAGAAATTTCCTCCTGCACCTTCATAATTAACTTCTTCCCATGGTTTTAATATTGCAATCAACCAGTCCTCTTTGCTTCCAGGAAATAGATGAGCGGCTTTTTTTCTGATTAACTTTATATAGCTAGTAAATCTTGCCATTGTTAATTTAGTGACAAAAAACCTCTTATTAATGGCTAAAACAAGCAAAATGGAGGGAGGTGGTGGGTTCCCTGCCTTATGGTTTTTATCAAGTATTCTTATGGTCATATTATTGGCTTTGTTACTATCAGCTCCTATGCATCATGAACTTGTTTTCTCCACCTATGACTTCATCGTGGTGGCAAAGTCTTGCCCCTTAGCTCGGTTTACCGTGTTCTACGCTATCCTTGGCATTATTAACATTATTATTGGAAGCCCTGATCATCAAGATGCAGCTGGTCATGAGTTCAACCATCCTGTCCTGGATTTAGGGTTTGTCAACATAGGCGCAGAAGAAGAAAAAATTTATTATGAGGGCAGTGACGTTGAGGATGTACAACTTTATCATGGTTACGATGAAGAAAACGATGATACTCTTGGCACAGGAGATGATCAGGATAGTGAAGAAGATGAGGAAGATAATGATTTGGAAACCAGAGTAGAGGAATTCATAGCCAAAGTCACACGAAAATGGAGAGAGGAATTGCTTACGGAGAGGCTTTTTTGCATAGAACCAACTTAATTACTCTCAACTCCGCTCTCACTGCTATATCTGCAGCAAACCCTATGTATATAGAATAAGTAGCATCCCACAGCCCCCCATGTCTGTATATATGTTTATTTATGTTGGGATAAAAAAATATGGAGTATGATAGACTTGGTTAATTCTGTAGATATATAACATATGGTATTGAAAGAATAGATTAGGTTGCTTGATTCCATCCTGCATGCAGCCATGACTGAGTTGGATGAATTGGATATGGAGAATGTTATAATAAGTAGATAAGGTAGTTTTATTTAATAATTCCAGAATATTTGTAATATACACTGTTTGATGATGTAGTACTATAGAGGGAACACTGGTGGTGGTTGAATCCTTTTCTGTCTAAAACAAAAAAAGAATAGCTCGCATTTCCTCTTTTTTTACCAAAGTGAACGTGTTATCATAAGAGTGCACGTATCTTTTTACTATTATATTGCAGTTGGTGAAAGAAAACAAAGAAGAAGAACAAGTACCTGGTTATTTCTTTAGTTCGGGTTAGCTGAGTTGAATCCCAAGTTTGGCAGATAATGCATATATGCATATCCCAAATTACCATTTATTTCGAGTGAGTTTGGATGGCCTGTGTGATGCAATTTAGTATATTACAGTATCCAATCTCATCACCACCGCTATTTTTACTTTAACTGCAACTAAATGCACTGTCCATCCATATCTACATTTTTGTTTGCTGCTTCACCTTCATTTGGATCTTTAGTATTAACTTAACCTTCCTTCTTTCATGGTCTATCATGTTGCTTGCTTTTGTTCTGCTCCCTGGCATTATCGAGGCATTCGTTAACCGGTCGGTTAACCGAGTTATTAACCGAATTAACCGACACTTTAAAATTTTTAACCGTTAACCGAACTTTTTCAAAAAATTAACTTTTTTTGATTAATTTCGATTAACCGAATTAACCGAAAATTATATTTTTTAATTTTTGGTTAAAATTAACATTTAACCGATTAAACCGATTTAACCGATTTAATCAATTTACGAATTAATCGATTTAACCGATTTAACGATTTAACCGATTTAACTTTGAACTTGGCAAGGAAAATGCTATCCAATCAAATCGCTCATGGCGATGGAAGAACCGATCATAGTACCAACTCGATTTTGCAACATCTTTAAATGCACAATGATTATATATTTTACATGGCTTTAGTTTAGCCTGAATCAATGATGCACTCATTTATTTGCTATTGATATGGATCGCCCAACATTTATCGTTCTTGATTATCGTTTTCAAGATATCCAACTCGATATATAAATATAGATCAAATTCATACTCCAATAAGGAAAATAGGGTGTTCTACAAACTTATATGACTACAAGATGATATTTCCATCTGTTTTGTCATCTTGTAATAATGGAACATTCAAAACTAGCTTTTTCATTTGGTTAAAAATTAATAAAATATATACGCATCATATGGTGGGATTTGAATTGAATATAATATGCATCTAACAAGAATAATTGGGTTAATAAAATTTTCAACTTTGCTATTTAATAAAACTTTATTTTAATATTTTTCCACATTTTAATTTTATTATACATATTTTATTATCTTTATCTATTGTATATCTATACTTCTATACTATTGATTAAGTGTTTTACTTGAGTTTGCCTTACCCTTAACGAGTCACCAACTTAGTTAGCGAAATTATGAAAATATCTTTTCGTAATTAAAATAAATTATATTATTCGAGGTAATTTAGTATTTTTATTTTTTAAGAACCAATAAAAATGCATATGGTAAGATTGAACCCAAACTAATTAAATTAATAAAACTTTTAATTTACCACTCAACTAATTTTTATTTTAATGTTTTTATACATTTCAATTTTATTTTATGCATTTATTACCTCAATCAATTGTATATATATATATATTAATGTATATGATTGAGTTGGTATTATGAGTTAACTCGACAATGACTCAAGATTAATGGCAACATCATGATAAACAAATTTAATATATATATTTTAATTTTAACATTGTACATATTTCATGTGGTATTATTATTAATTATTTTCAAACCATATATTTCATTATTTATTATATGTTATCTTTAAACACACATTTGAATTGAAATTTGTAATTTTTGCACGAATATGTGTGTGATAGAATTTCTAATATATATTAATAATTTTGTTGATTAAGTTAGTGTCACAAATTAACTCGACACTAACTCGTGATTGATGACAATACGGTGATAAACAATTGCGTTCATTTAATATTCTTAATTTGGTGTATTTATGTGTTTAAATTTTATTACACTCACAATTTAATCTATTTTTCATTTTAATATTGTACATATTTTATATATTATTAATTAGTTTCAAATCATATGTTTCATTATTTATTATATGTTATTTTTAAACACACATTTATATTCTATATATGCGGTTTCCACACACATAGGAGTTTGATAAAAATCTTAGTATTATTGTTAAAAGTTTGAATGGGTTGGTGTGTAACACCCCATACCTGACCCGATCGTTGGGTCCAAGCTTTGGGATGTCACATTCGTTGTCGAGCAATTAGAAATAATTACCATTCCATTTAACCTTTTGTTCATGCTGTTAAGATTATTACACACTCATAACATGATTCACAATCTTATCCGAGGATTATACGAGCTTATGAAAGCTTTTTACTAACCTAAAGTCAAATAAATATTAAATTATAAAGTTTTAAAACTTTTGAATTGATGCCACGACTTTAGGGATTCTAAGTCGTAACGTCACTCACTATTTGATTCTTATCAAACGTGAAGGATCTGACGTTGCGACGTGAATTATGTTTTCAAATACCTTAAACTCAGATATTAAACAACTAGACACTTTCTTTAATACTTCATTAATTGACCTATGTACATGTCATACTTTATACTGTAAAGTTTATTTCATACCCCTTTTCTCCCAAACTTTGATGATGATGTGGTGAGATGTGTCAAGGTCACTACTTCGTATGAAAACTTCAATTTGATCTTTCACCTGCACGTTGAAAATAACGTGTTAAGCTTGTGAAAGCTTTGTAAGTACCCATGAATTTAAATATTGTCATTTCTTTAATTTAAAAATAGTAACAATATTACTAATATAATTTCATAAACATATCATTTATATCAATATATTATTCAATATATTTACCAAACTTACTAACACTTTAATTTACTATATTATCACTTCACGTTTTAACATAGATTATAATCGGAATTCACTTAGATTATAATCGGAATTCACTTACCACATATCTTTCTTTAACACTTATTTCATTAATCACCTATCTCTCTTTCTTAAGATTCTTTAATCGCTTACCAATTATCATTTTCATGAGTTAATAGCCCATAGTAGACTCAATTAAACAAGTAAGATATTCAAAATAACACTGTAATGCACTAAAGTACAAAATCACTGTAATGCACCGAAATGTCAAATCACTAAAATGCTCCGAAGTGTCACTTTCATTTGCACCGAAGTGTCACTATCATTTGCACGCATGATAATTTCCTAATAGCATGCCATCTATATCCAACATGTTCATATCTTGTCTACTTGGGCTTTATATTGTCATTTTCATCGCTGTCACTTTTCATTTAATGGCGTATAAAACTTTATACTTTTACAATTTAGTCTTTATTTTCATAAAACCAATATTCATTAAATTAACTCTTTAATATCACTTAGAATTAAATTCACTATCATAAGTACTTCTATAACACCCCTAACCCATATCTGTCGCCGGAATAGGGTTATGGAGCATTACCGAACTTTATGAATTAATTACGAACATTTCATAATCTTTAATACATATATCATAACTCATTCATAGAACACTTATATGGTCCCTTATATGGGCCCTCAAAGCCCAAGATAGGCGTTAGAAGTAAATCAGGACTCGACCGGAGACTTCAAGAATTTTTCACAAAATGTCAAATTTTTCTTAAAACAAGGGACACACACCCGTGTGACCAGACTGTGTAGCTCACATGGCCGTGTCGCAACTCGTGTTCCTACCTGTGTAACTCTCTGACTTGTGCCACACGGCCAAGTCACACGCCCGTGTGCTAGGCCGTATGCAAAAACCTAGGCATTCTGTTTTGAAATTTCAAGTTGCAAAGGACATATGGCCAGACCACATACCCATGTGCATGGCCGTGTGTCACACACGGATGAGACACACGCTCGTGTAGACAAAAATAGGTCATTTTAAAGCCATTTTTCTCACCCTTTTTGCTAACAACCTGCACACAACACTCTCATATACCAATATATCCCAACCAAGCAACCAATACAAACCAAAACATGTTCTCAATATGGCATAACATCATCAACACTTCATTTACTTATACTTACCTATTTAACTCATTACATAGATTTAACAAGTACTATTATTATCTACTTACATACAAACATTTAAGATTTATAGCTATATTTCAATCTATTTTATTGTTAAACCAACCCTATACATGCCATATAAACCAAAATTTACATTGCAAAAACTACTGGATTAATCTGGATAGTGTGGCTTAATGTGTTGATCCGATCTTTCGACCTCACTCTAATCTACAAAGATCATTAAATAACACGAGTAAGCTTAATGAAGCTTAGTAAGTTCATAGGCTTTAAATATAAATCTTATTGAACATACTATAATAAATCATTGACAAGCATGTCACTAACATTTCTTGCCATTCACAATTTCAAATGATGAATTCACTTGATTAAGCTCAATATCGATAACTTCTTAAATTCTATCACATTAATTCCATATGACACTTACCAATCTTTGTCAAATTAGAGAGCGTCTTACAGATTTGAGTACATCGTTTTCTTGATGCCATAGTCCAACTATAGTCTTACACATATATTGCCATGGCCCTACCATGGTCTTATACTCGTAGTGTCATAACCCAATTATGGTCTTATTATCAAGATGCCATAGCCCAACTATGGTCTTACACATATATATACTGCCATGGCCCAACCATAGTCTTACGTTCATGTAACATCCCGAAATAGGGCCTAAACGAAATAGTGGTTGCGAAACCATGAATCCAAGCTATAAAAGTTTATTATGATTAATTATTATGATTTATCGGTGATTAAATACATGTGTTAGAGTATCGATAAGAAATTTTATTAATTTCATGCTTAAATTACCTATTAGGACTTGTTTGCAAAAGTTACTAAATAGGGGTTCTAATTTATAGAGTACTTGATTGAAATGGGGTTTGAAGTAGGAGTCTTTAAATGGTAATTAAACCATTATATTTTCATGGACAAAATGGACATATATAGGTGGAAAGAACCAAAGTTTTTAATGGAGGGTAATTTAGTCATTTGGTAATAAAAAGGAATTAAAAGGGAAAAGATGGCAAAATATGCTCATCTTCTTCATTAGGCCGAATTTTCAAGTGGTCACCATAGCTAGGGTTTGTTTCAAGCTTCCAAGCTCCATAGTAAGTGATTCCAAGCCCGTTTTTAATGTTCTTTACATTTTGAAGCCTAATAGCTCGATTTAGCTTATTCTATCAATAATTCATGCTAGGGTTCATATTTGGAAAAATACCCATAGGTGAAATGTATTTATTTTGATGTTTTATGATAGAATATGAAGTCTGAAATTATGTTAAACAACTTTTGCTAAGTGATTTTAAGTGAAAGCAGTAAAAGCGGCTTAATCGGTAAAAATACCTAATGTTCATAAGTACAAGTTAGAGTGAGAATTTGATGTTGCCATAGAAGAGAAAATGATCAGCATGTCATAAAACATAAGAATAAGGGATAAAGTTTAATTTCGAGCTTTGGGGAAAATGTGTAAATATATAAAAGTTTAAGGGTAAAATTGTAATTTTGCCAAAGTTAATAGTTAAGGACTGTTTTGATGAATGTGAGTATTAAATAAGCTAAATTTGCTATTATATATCAAGAAGAATGAAATCCAGAGTTAGATCAAGGAAAGAAAAAGATAGAGGACTAAATCGATATAGTTGATCATATTTTGTTTCGAGGTAAGTTTACTGTAAATAAATACAATATTCTATTATTTTACATTTAATACTGTTAAATTCCAGTATTTACATATTTATTTTTTAAATTTATTATTTAAAGACTCAAGTATGAATTGACGGAAAAGTTATCTCAGAAAGTTCCGATTGAACCTTAGGAATGTGTAGGACACAAGTGTCATGACATTAGGGTTTAAGGAAATCATGTAAGACCATGTCAAGACATGGCATTGATATGTTACTATAAGGCAAAGGCCCCATGTAAGACCATGCCAAGGCATGGCATTGGTGAGTTCATAAGGCAAGGATACCACGTAAGACCATGTCAAGACATGGCAATGGTTAAGTTTCATAAGGAAAGGTACCCGCGTATCCTTAGTATTCCAAGTGGTTCAACGGGGAAATTCAAAGAGTATACCAAAGTAAAGGTAAGACAAGTTCAAGCTAAAAAGGTAAGGTAAGGCAAATTCATGTTAAAAGGTACATGTAAGAATATAAGTTTAAGTATATTGAGTTAAAAGCTTAAGTGATCTTGATAAGAAAAGAATAAGATAATTGATTAAGAATGTTGTTATTTATTTACATGTAAACTTACTAAGCTTTATGCTTACTCCCATTCTTTAATTTTTTTTTATAGTATTACAAGCCAACTCAGGAATCACAAAGACGTCGGAGATCATTACGCACTATCAAAGGATTATATTGGTATTTTGTGACTCGAGCGTTTTAAGTTATGGCATGTATAGGGACTTAGCCATTTTGTGTGTATGTCCTTATGATATGGCTTAAGATTGGCTTGTAAATGTTTTGTAATGATTAGCCATTAAAATGGTTAATTAAGAACATGTTTTGGATGCTATGAAATGCCTAGTTGATAGTTATTTTAAAGAAATTATGTAATTATATGCAGGGAACAGTTTGGACAAGACGATGGCGTGATTTTGAAAAATCACCAAAACTAGTAGAAATAGAAGGGGAGACTTTAACTAATAAACTGTACTAATTGGCCACACTAAAAATTCTGGAAAATTATAATAAGAATATATATGAGTCTAGTTTCAGGAAAAATTTACGGATCTAGATTTTGAGTTTCAGTAACTCAAGTTATAATTGATTTACTTAACATGACGCAGATGGACAGTTTCAATTTTATGCCCGAATCGAGAAGTTAAGTTTAGTAATGCCTCGTGCTCGACTCAAACGGTCTCGGTAAGGGTGTTACATTTATTGGTATCGAGCAAGGTTTAGTCGATTCTCGAAATATTTAGTATGAGTAAGAGTCTATCTATACATGTCATACTTATATTTTGATAGTGTGACGACTCTTGACGATTTAAAAATATTTTTCTTTTATAGTTATGGATCCCGAACGAGTAGTGCAGATGATGTAGAGTAGTGCACCCACTCCCACGAGGGGCGGTGCCTGAAGATAGTCATGAAAGTCCCAATTCTGATTAGTCAAGGAGGAGGGCTCGAGAAGCATTCTTTCAAGCTTTGAATGAATGGTTTGTTTGAGTTCGTTCGTCGAACCCACCGATAGACCTCCACCCCTCATGATCCAAATACCACCCATGTAGCTTCCCGATCCACGAGATCTGATCGGAAGAGAGAAGCCACCGTTGACAAAATTAGAAAACAAAGGGTGAAGAGTTTGAGTGCTAAAGATGATGATGCGAGAAAATTTGAATTTTGGCTCGAAAATACTATCGAGTTTTTGACGAGTTATCCCGCACATCGGAAGAGTGTATTAAATGTGTAGTGTCACTTCTTAGAGATTGACCTACCAGTGGTGGAAGACACTTGTATCGGTAGTACCAAAAGAAGGAGTTACTGGAATATTTTTCAGAGGAGTTTAAGAGAAGTACATCATCGAGGTTTATTGACCGAAAAGAAAAGAGTTCCTTGAATTAAAACAAGGTAAGATGATTGTGACCAACTATGAACGTGAATTTGTCCGACTCAAGAATTATGCTCGAGAGTGTGTGTCTGAGAGGCTATCATGTGCAAAAGATTTGAGGATGGGCTCAATGATGATATCCGACTATCGCTTGGTGTTCTAGAGATAAAAGAGTTTGTTGTTTTAGTTGATGAGCACATAAAAGCGAGAGGAGTTGTTGAAAAGAAAGGGTAAAGCTAAAATTGAGATGCAAGATACGAAGAAAAGACGGATGAGCAAGTCATTTCATTCACAACCAAGAGGCCTGAGAGTTCTCTCGAGATCTAATTTTTCAATAGGGTATTCTAACCAAAGCAGGTGGAAGATTTATGGATTCAAAAGCTCAAACCACTTCGATTGTGAGTGTTGGTAGTATTCACCTAATAGACTGAGTGTCCTCAATGTGGTCGACGTCATCCGAGTCAATGTCGAGCGGCGAGGTTGGTTGTTTTCGATGTGGTGCCTTTGGATCATTTCATTCGGAGTGTCCCGAGATGGTAACAAAAGAAGTAATACTGAGTGCAAGATCAGGTAATGCCCCCGTTAGAGGCAGACCTTAGAGAAATCCAGGAGTAGGGGTAGGTAGAGGTACATTTAGAGATACAGCAACGAGATCAGATGTTAGAGCACCCGCAAGGACTTATGATATCCGTACTCGTGAAGAGGCATCCTCCCCCGATGTAATTACGGTACATTTTCTCTTCATGATGTTAATGTTATTGCTTTGATTGATCCGGGTTCAACCCATTCCTATGTTTGCATGAAATTAATGCCTAGCATGAACATGCCCATAGAGTTCTGAAATTTGTGATTAAAGTATCAAATCCATTTGGTCAACATGTGTTAGTAAACAAAGTATGTAAACAATGCCCTTTGATGATTAGAAGTTCTTGTTTTAAATGATCTCATGCTATTGCCGTTTGATGAGTTTGATGTGATTCTTGGTATGGATTGGTTAACTTCACATGATGTGATAGTGAATTGTGGAAAGAAATTCATTGAGTTGAAATGTGAAAATGGTGAGATCCTTGAGTTAATTCAGATGAGTCGTAGTTCAATTTCCATGATTTCATTATATCCGCCGAAATGTTTAAGGAAAGGATGTGAAGCTTATCTTACTTTTGTGTTGAATACTAAAGACCCGAGTTGAAAATTGAATCGATGCACTGTGATAAATGAGTTTCTGATGTGTTTAGGAAGAACTACTGTGTTTGCCTCCTATCGGAGAAGTTGAGTTTGGTATTGAATTGATTCCGTACCACACCTATTTCTATTGCTCCTTATAGAATAGCTTCGATAGAATTGAAAGAATTGAAAGCTCAACTACATGAATTAACTGATAAAGGCTTTGTAAGACCTAGTTATTCACCATGGGGCGCGCCAGTGTTATTTGTGAAAAAGAAAGACGGTTCCATGAGATTGTGCATAGACTATCGGCACCTTAACAAGGTAACCATAAAGAATAAATATCCATTACCTAGAATAGATGACTTGTTTGATCAACTAAAAGGAGCCACTGTGTTTTCTAAGATAGATTTAAGATCTGGATACTATCGATTCTGAGTTAAAGAGTCAGATGTTCCGAAAACTACTTTTCGAACTAGGTATGGTCATTATGAGTTTCTTGTGATGCCATTTGGTTTAATCAATGCTCCTGCCATCTTCATGGATTTAATGAACCGAATTTTTAGACCTTACTTGGACAAGTTTGTAGTTGTGTTTATTGATGACATCTTAATTTATTCTCGTGATGAGACTGAGCATGCAGAGCATTTGAGAACAATTTTATAGATTTTGAGAGATAATCAGCTTTATGCCAAGTTTAGCAAAAGTGAGTTTTGGTTACGGGAAGTTTATTTTCTTGGACACATTGTTTCAAGTGAAGGTATTAAAGTTGATCCGAATAAGATTTCAGCTATTGTCGATTAGAAGCCTCCCAAGAATGTATCAGAGGTCAGAAGTTTTCTTGGTCTTGTCGGTTATTATAGACGATTTGTAGAGGGATTTTCCATGATAGCTACTCCATTGACAAGGTTACTACAAAAAGATGTCAAGTTTGAATGGACTGAGAAGTGTCAGCAGAGTTTCGACAAGTTAAAGGTATTTTTGACTAAAGCTCCTATCTTAGTACAACTAGAACCGGGTAAAGAGTTTGCGATTTACAGTGATACATCCTTACATGGACTAGGCTGTATACTTATGCAGGAAGGAAGGGTAATTGCTTATGCCTCTAGACAGTTAAAACTACATGAGAAAAATTATCCGACACATGATTTAGAGTTAATGCTATTGTATTTGCATTGAAAAGTGGAGACATCATTTGTATGGTGAGAAATGTCGAATATTCACCGATCATAAAAGTTTGAAATACTTGATGACTCGGAAAGATCTAAACTTGAGGCAAAGAAGATGGCTAGAGTTGATTAAAGATTATGAACTAGTGATTGATTATCACCCGGGTAAGGCAAACGTTGTTGCTGATGCTTTGAGTAGAAAATCGTTATTTGCATTGAGAGCTTTGCACACTAGTTTGGCCTTGTCGATGATGGCTCTATTTTAGCTGAGTTGAGAGCTAAACCGATGTTTCTTGAAGAAATTTGTGAAGCTCGGAAGGATGACGTGAGTTGCAAGCCAAAAGGGTTCGGTCTGAGTCGGTGTAGAGTCCGATTTTCGGATCGATCGGACGGTTGTTTGATGTTTAGAGAGTGGTATGTGTACCAAAGAATGATGATCTTATTCGAAAGGTTTTACAGAAGCACATAGCGCTTCTTGGTCTATTCACCCGTGTAGTACAAAGATGTATAATGATTTGAAGAAAATGTATTGGTGGAGAGGAATGAAAAGAGATATATCGAGTTTGTTTCTAGATGTTTGATTTGTCGACATGTAAAGGCCGAACATCGGTACCTTGAGTTTATTGCGGCTGTATTAGTTCCCAAGTGGAAATGGGACCGAGTTACTATGGATTTTGTGATGATTGCCTTGACGCAGAGAAAAAAGATGCGATATGGGTTGTGATTGATAAGTTAACGAAGTCGACTCATTTTACCCGGTTCAGATGGATTATTCACTTGACAAGTTGGTAGAGTTGTATATTTCGAGATTGTGAGACTACATGGAGATCAGTTATCGATTATCTCGGATAGAGATCCGAGATTTACTTCACGATTTTTGAAGAAATTGCGAGAAGCTTTAGGTACAAAGTTGAGTTTTAGTACGACTTTCCATCCTCGATGATGGCCAATCAAAAGAGTTATTCAGGTACTTGAAGATATGCTTAGATGTTACGTATTGGAATTTCAAGGTAGTTGGGAGAAATATTTGCCGTTAATAGAGTTTGCCTACAATAATAGTTATCAATCGAGTCTGAAGATGGCACCTTATGAAGCTTTGTATGGACGTAAATGTCGCACGCCTTTGTATTGGATAGAGCTTAAGGAAAATCGATTCTGGGTTGATCTTATTAAAAGCAGAAGAGAAAGTAAAAGTCATCGAGATTGCTTGAAAGCGACTTCAGATAGACGAAATCCTATGCAGATTTGAAAAGAAAAGAAATTGAATTTCAAGTTGGTGACGGGGTATTTTGAAAGTATCCTTGGAAGAAAGTTCTCGATTTGGCAAGAAAGGTAAATTAAGTCCCGTTTTATTGGACCGTTTAATGTGATCGAGAGTTGGGCCATTGGCATATCGGTTAGCTTTGCCGATCGAGTTAGAGAAGATTCATAATGTGTTTCATGTTTCTATGCTACGTCATTATCGTTCAGATCCATCGCATGTGATTTCACAAGCAGAGGTTGAGATTGACGGATATGACTTATGGTGAGGAACCGGTAAAATTCTAGCTCGAGAGGTTAAGCAATTAAGGAACAAAAGTATTGCACTTGTGAAAGTATTATGGAATAGGCATGGGATAGAAGAGGCTACATGGGAGCCCAAGAGATTATCTAAAATAGTATCCAAACCTCTTTCTGAGTAAGATTTTGGGGCGGAAATCCACAAGGGGAGAAATGTAACATCCCGAAATAGGGCCTAAACGGAATAGTGGTTGCGAAACCATGAATCCAAGCTATAAAAGTTTATTATGATTAATTATTATGATTTATCGAGTGATTAAATACATGTGTTAGAGTATTGATAAGAAATTTTATTAATTTCATGCTTAAATTGCCTATTAGGACTTGTTTGCAAAAGTTGCTAAATAGGGTTCTAATTTATAGAGTACTTGATTGAAATGGGGGTTTGAAGTAGGAGTCCTTAAATGGTAATTAAACCATTATATTTTCATGGACAAAATGGACATATATAGGTGGAAAGAACCAAAGTTTTTAATGGAGGGTAATTTAGTCATTTGGTAATAAAAGGAATTAAAAGGAAAAAGATGGCAAAATATGCTCATCTTCTTCATTAGGCCGAATTTTCAAGTGGTCACCATAGCTAGGGTTTGTTTCAAGCTTCCAAGCTCCATAGTAAGTGATTCCAAGTCCCGTTTTTAATGTTCTTTACATTTTTGAAGCCCCGGTAGCTCGATTTATCTTATTCTATCAATAATTCATGCTAGGGTTCATATTTGGAAAAATACCCATAGGTGAAATGTGTTTATTTTGATGTTTTATGATAGAATATGAAGTCTGAAATTATGTTAAACAACTTTTGCTAAGTGATTTTAGGTGAAAACGAGTAAAAGCAGCTTAATCGGTAAAAATACCTAATGTTCATAAGTACAAGTTAGAGTGAGAATTTGATGTTGCCATAGAAGAGAAAATGATCAGCATGTCATAAAACATAAGAATAAGGGATAAAGTTTAATTTCCGAGCTTTGGGGCAAATGTGTAAATATGTAAAGTTTAGGGCAAAATTGTAATTTTGCCAAAGTTAATAGTTAAGGACTGTTTTGATGAATGTGAGTATTAAATAAGCTAAATTTGCTATTATATATCAAGAAGAACGAAATCTAGAGTTAGATTAAGGAAAGAAAAAGATAGAGGACTAAATCGATATAGTTGATCGTATTTTGTTTCGAGGTAAGTTTACGTAAATAAATGCAATATTCTATTATTTTACATTTACTACTGTTAAATTCTAGTATTTACATATTTATTTTTTAAATTTATTATTTAAAGACTCAAGTATGAATTATTGAAAAAGTTATCTCGAAAGTTCCTATTGAACCTTAGGAATGTGTAGGATACAAATGTCATGACATTAGGGTTTAAGGAAATCATGTAAGATCATGTCAAGACATGGCATTGATATGTTACTATAAGGCAAAGGTCCCATGTAAGACCATGCCAAGGCATGGCATTGGTGAGTTCATAAGGCAAGGATACCACGTAAGACCATGTCAAGACATGGCAATGGTTAAGTTTCATAAGGAAAGGTACCCGCGTATCCTTAGTATTCCAAGTGGTTCAACGGGAAAATTCAAAGAGTATACCAAATTAAAGGTAAGACAAGTTCAAGCTAAAAAGGTCGTAAGGCAAATTCATGTTAAAAGGTACAGTAAGAATACAAGTTTAAGTATATTGAGTTAAAAGCTTAAGTGATCTTGATAAGAAAAGAATAAGATAATTGATTAAGAATGTTGTTATTTATTTACATGTAAACTTACTAAGCTTTATGCTTACTCCCATTCTTTAATTTTTTTTATAGTATTACAAGCCAACTCGGGAATCACAAAGACGTTGAGATCGAGACGCACTATTAAAGGATTATATTGGTATTTTGTGACTCGAGCGTTTTAAGTTATGGCATGTATAGGGACTTAGCCATTTTGTGTGTATGTCCTTATGATATGGCTTAAGATTGGCTTGTAAATGTTTGGTAATGATTAGCCATTAAAATGGTTAATTAAGAACATGTTTTGGATGCTATGAAATGCCTAGTTGATAGTTATTTTAAAGAAATTATGTAATTATATGCGGGAACAGTTTGGACAAGAAGGTGGCGTGATTTTGAAAAATCACCAAAACTAGTAGAAATGGAATTATGTTGGCCATGAGATATAGAATTAAAGCTTATTGAGTCTATTTTTATAAAAAAACGGTGTAGGAAAAAGAGTTGTATATTATGAGATAATTGATTTTTTATACGGGGAATCGAGATCTGTTGGTCTGTGTAACAAGGGAGACTTTAACTAATAAACTGTACTAATTGGCCACACCAAAATTCTGGAAAAATTATAGTAAGAATATATATGAGTCTAGTTTCAGGAAAATTTTACGGATCTAGATTTTGAGTTTCGTAACTCAAGTTATAATTGATTTACTTAACATGACGCAGATGGACAGTTTCAATTTTTATGCCCCGAATCAGTAAGATAAGTTTAGTAATGCCTCGTGCTCGACTCCGGCAACGGTCTCGGGTAAGGGGTGTTACAGTTCACGGTGCCATAACCCAGTTATGGTCTTTTCACTAAAATGCCATAACTCAGCTATGGTCTTACATTTAAATATTGCCATGGTCCAACCATAGTCTTATCTGTCAATTCATCTTGTGTCACAGAACGATTGTACCCAATCCTGCGTTCCACTTAATTTGAACTTTCAATTCAATTTTCATATTTTTACAATAATCATAATTCAATAACAAAAATATGAAATAATACATTATATCATTCCTAAGTTAACAATTAATCATGAAAATTCAACCATATGAATTTAGATGGGCTAATTTGTAGAATTTGTTGTAATTCAGGAACTATCGGCTAATTTCTCTTTTTCACGTTTATCTTCATGTTATTAATATGAAGTAAAATAAATAAAATCAGCTTAGAACCTTCTCCTATGGAGTTTTTAGCTGAAAGATTGAAGAAGAATGGCCTAGAAAACTTTAGAATTCAATTTATTTAAGTAAATTTTGTGAAATTTACAATTTTACCCTTATTTCACTTTATTTCATTAATTTTCTGCTTGTGTCGTTTCACTCTTTTAATTTAGGTCTAATTGCTCCATAAGTCTTCCTTTGTTTACCACTTAAGCTATTTTATCACTTTAGCAAATTTTTTACCTTTTTCAGTTTAGTCCTTTTTAATTAATTAACTATTAAAACTTTAAAATTTTCTAACGAAACTTTAATGCTAACTTACTGACACTCCGTAAATATTTATAAAAATACTTACGGCTCGATTTATGAAATCGAAGTCTTGATACCTCGTTTTTGAGACTAATTAACCTAATAATTCTTTTAAATCACAAAATTCACTAATTCAAGAATATTTCTAAATTCTCACTTGACTCGTAATTATTAAATAATAATAAAATTTTCAAACTCACTTGTCGGATTTAGTGATCTCGAATCACTGTTTCCGACACCACCGAAAATTGGGTTGTTACAATTTCACTAAAATTCTCCATAAATACTTTATTAAACATATCAAGTGTTGGTCACTTTTCTATCTAGTCTTCTTTGAATAAACTTCACTTTACTTACTTTACAATCTTTTCGATTTAGTCTTTACTGGCATATATTTTCATTAATCACCATCCTCTTACTTGGTATTCACTTCACTTCTATATATCATTACATTTGAATATGTTATTTTAAAATGTTAATACACTTAGTCACTTTTGTATATTTTATGATTTGGTCCATTTTAATATGAAATTCAAGTATCACTAGAAATTCACTTAAATATCACTTTGTCATTAATTCACTAACACTTAACACTTCATTTAAGCTCTTTATCATAATATTTTATTTCACACTTAACCTTTTGCACACTTTTCAATTTACTCCCTATTGCCATGAAATTTATTTTCAATACATAATCACTTTAAATCAATTCTCTTCCATGTAAAACTTCACTTGAATAATTCTTTCTAATGTTTTTAGTACTTGCTGTGATTTGTAAGTATCTTGCAATCTAGTTATTAACATTGTGAAAATTCAATAATTATTGTAATATCCTTCTAACTTCACCTTTTACTCAAATTCACTATCACATAACACTTTAATCAAATAATTCATTATAATATCTTATTTCACATATCAAATTTTTATGCACTTCACTTCTCTTGTTTCAATTATAAATTTCAAAAATTTGCAATTTAGTCATTAGCATCATGAAAATTCATTATTTACTATAATTTCACTTTAACATCACTTTATGTTTAATTCATTACTATTCCACACTTCAATTACGCTTTCCATCGTAATATTTTATTTCACATATTAAAATTATTTTACACTTTATTTTACTAAATTACCACAAATCTCATAAAGTCTATATTTTAGTCCTTAAGTAACAAGAAATTCAAGGGTACTTATCTCTCTTGAACCTTTAATCACTTGTTTTTCTCTTTTCTTCGCCACTTGAATTACTTCCTCTATCTCTCTCTTGTTCTATTGATTTCAAGCCTTAGCTTGATTTTCTCTCTCCTTCAATTCTATCTTTCTTGAATCCAAATAGATATTCATGCTCACCATAGTCTTCTTATCATTTTTCTCTCTTGGTGGCTATGAAAATTCTTTTAATTTCTAGGTGAAATGATGAATTTTGATGGTAAGGACCAAATTGTAAAGAAAGCCAAACTTTTTTTTTTCAAGAATGGTGGACGTGAGTTGAATGAAAGATGGAGAAATTTCCATCATCTTTTCTTTTTATTTTCTTAACCATTAAGTAAATCAACAAAATAATAATATTATATTAAAATAATATTAACCAATCAAAATCTAACACCAATATTCATAATCATCATGATGTTTCATGATAGTTATCCTAATTGAGAAATGACTATTTTACCTCCTTCTTTGAAGCATCGCTAATTTGGTAAAATTATAATTTAGTCTCTCATATTTCTTTATTTATTCAATTTAATCCCCGATTTCCAATATTGTGTCACAAGGAATCGAGTTATTTTCATATTTGGTCCTTTAAATTTCACATATTTATATTTTAACCCCTCAAATTTTAAATAATTATATTTGAATACCAAAACTTTTTACATTTTTACGATTTGGTCCCTATATTAAATTAATATATCACGGTATACTTCTTAATTCAACTTTCCCTGGCATCCATCAACCTTCTATTTTATCATTTATATTCTTTGTCTTACTTTATTGATAAATCCACTGCGCATGATTCTCGCTTAATACAACTTTTTTAGCATAATGATTTTAAGGGTGTTACATGGTGTCACCCATCAATTATGTTTCAATTCAGTTATCAAATTACTAAATCCTCATTCTTTTTACAAAGCAACACATTTTATTTTGGGGTATGTATATCTTTTATATTTTGATAAATTTAGAGAAAAACATACACATAATGGGAATTATGTGATTTGAACTTAGAACATCATGATCTTTATCATTAATTTCTTATCAATTTCAATCAAAGTCATATTTGATCTTTATATCATTTTTTTAAATTTGTTACATAGTTTTTCAGTTTTGTGTATAGTGGGGTGTCTATAAATGAAAGGCATACCCAAATACTTGACGTAGTAGTATTGCTACTTACTTTGAATTACTGAAATTAAAAAAAAAAAAAAGTTTTGGATTTTATCACATATAAAATAGTAGGTAAATGTATTATGAGTTTTTCTCATTGAAAATCTAAATAACTTATTATAAAAAATATTTAGAAACAAGATAAACTACCAAGAAGAAGATAAATATAATTGAATTATCAAAATTAATTAACCTGTTTTTGATGAATACAACAAGTTATTTGTAGCTAACAACTAATTGCTTCCAAACCAACTCAATAACTAATCAACTGATTAAACTACCTATAACTATATTACAACTGACACATAATCCTTCACATTCACTCAACTTTCTCAATTTGAACTCAGTGACTGTCATTGATGGATATGAAGTTGAACTCATTGCATACTTTGACAAACATCAGAAAATGATCATCAAAAACCTCTGGTCATTGAAAAAACCCAAGCTCTGATACTACGATAAGAAACAAGATAAACTACCAAGAAGTAGATGAATATGACTGAATTTTCAAAATTGATTAACTTGCTTTGAATGAATCTATCTTTACATATTTATATAACAAGCTATTTGCAGCCAACAAAAGCTAAATTAACTAATTACTTCCTAACCAACTCAGTAACTTATGAACTAATTAAACTATCTATAACCGAATTACAACGGATACGTAATCCTTAAAAAAAAATTGAATTTGAAAATAATCATAATTAGATATTCTTTTTATTAGATAAATAAGTTAAATTGAATAAACTTTAATTATTTGATCCTCAATTTTAAGAGTAAAATTAATCAAGTTTGAACCACAAGTCAAGCTCCATCCCATTACTTGAATTTAACTGAGATTGAAAAAAAATTTTCAACTGGAATCTTAATTGCAAACCAAAAAATTTGATAAACAATTAGCTTTTCAAACCAAACATTAATTTTAAATTGAGATTCTAACTCAAGTAAAAAAAAAAAAATCTAAAATTTAACTTTTAACATTTAAAAACGTGTTTTCCAATGAAGTTACCTTTTATCTACATGTTAAATCTTATACTTTACAACATTTCTAAAAAAAAAATTTACTTTTTAACAGAAAGGACAAACACTCTTAAACTTATTAAAACACATTTTCACAGTACTTTCAATTTCAATAATAAACTAGTTTTGACATAAAATATAATCACAAATTTGTTGAAAAATAAAATAAAAATAAAAATCTCATTGTATTATAAAACCCAATGCTCATTGTAGAGAGAGAATAAAAAAATATTACGGTAAATTGGAAAAACAAAGGTTGGAAGAATATTTGATCCAAAGCCTGTTCAATAATCATCATCTTTTCCTACTGTCCAAATCAACCTGAAACATATTTAAACCAAATTTATGAGTAAGGAAAAAATATATAATATTTGTAATTTTGTGAGATCATAATTACCAAAATATAAAAACAATTAAAAGGATAATAAGATAGCCAAGTTTGATTAGTCGTTGTTTCTTTTCCCACTTGAGCTGATTAAAGATCTCTGTTACATCAACCAAATGTTTTCTCCTTCTATACCTGTTCATTCAATTCCAAAAACCTTTTTTTTTTTTTTAGGAAATTAAAATAGTTGAGGATAATCTTTCAAGGATTTTAGAAACTTACAATATGAAATTATAGTATGAATATGGGAGAGACGAGAAAAAAAGAAAATAATGTCCTGTAATTAAACAGACCAAACAGAAAACGGCTTGGATTATGAACTCCGGCATCACAACCTTATTTATCCGTACCGCCGAATCGTAATGATTTATGTAATCAATTTCCAAATCAATAAAACACATAAGCTGCAAAATTTGCCATTATCAAACTATTGTTAACAAATTAAAATTATATTAAAAAGAAAGAAAATGACCTGATAACAAATAATGGCGAGAAGAAATATGAGGAAGAAGAAGGTCACGAGCCATCCCAAGAGACTTGCGATGGCCATCTTCCCTCCTATCAAAATCTCAACCTCTGTCTTTTCACCTTGTTTTTATATTTAATTTCGGAATCAATTTCCATGCCGCCAAACCGGGTTGTTGGCATTGGTTGAGAATTAAGAGCTAATAAAAAACATTTTCTCTTCCACTTTTCTTATTCTAATTGCTTATATATTATTCATATCTATCTCAAATGACATGAAGGCCCTTATGATTTTAGAAAACCTTCATCCAAGCCCAAATTTTGTTTAAGGCCCACTTAGACTGTTCATGGATCGATCACCTATTTAAGTTTGAAGGCTCGCTCGAAATTTAGGAATGTTTGAATAAAAATATTAGACCTAAAAGACTTGTTTAAAATATGGGCTTGAACATGTAAGGGCCGAGCCCGACTCAATTTTAAGTTTATAATACTTTATATTATGTTATTTTTATATAAAATGTAATTTAGAACACATTAAACAAATAATGTTAAAATGACTATATAAAAATTTTAATAAAATTTCAATAATATAAATATATATTTTAAAATTTTAAAAATAATATGAGCAGACCTATAATGGTTTGGATTAGTCTTTTGCAAATATAGCGGGTTTTGGCAAATTTTTAAGTCCATATTTCAGACCGACCTAGGCTTATGCAAGTATAAAGTATGTTTACATCATATTTAGGCCCGACTCGATCCGACCCATGAGCACCTCTAGGCCCACTTTAATATAAATTTTGATCTAAATTTAAAATTCATTCTTTTACTTTAAATTGTTATAATTAAGTTTTCAAAATATTAAAATCAATCAAATACTTCTATTAGTATTTTCATCAACTTGAATGTTGAATATTAGCTCGAATCGAATAAGAAACATATTTAAAACAAGTTAATCAAATTTTAAACACATTGTTGCCCATCGTATTGTTTTTCTTTTTAAAGTCTGATCTAAGTTATCTAGGGTATACATATATGTCTAAAATTTGACCTGACGAAATCAAAACATGTCAACTTAAAACTTTTTGCCGTAATTTGGGATGTCTAGTGCAATTGACCCCAGAAAAGTATGGGTGAAAAAGATGATTTTAAGAATTCAGTATGCTGGGAATACGGTATCTGTGAAATATAAATCAAACAGTACGATGAGTTATCCTTCAAAATGATGCTTCAGAAGCCCATCCTTTCTTCTCCAACTCCATTCGCAATGCCTGTAAGGAAAACAATGGTAGTATTTAGTTTGGTTGACGACTAAAAACTTGGTAAAAGATTTTAAGAGATTAACAACTTTACCTTGATTCTTTTTCTGTTGACATCAAAATCAAAGTCTCCAATCCGTGATGCTGATCGATACTCCACCATTGACATCTTCCCCGGTGGAAACCAGAACTCCACATCATCCACAATCTGGTTAACAACAAATACATGAATCTTCAGTTAAAACCCATTCTGCAAGTCGTCTTGTGTGCGTTATGTTTGGTATTGAAGAAGAAGAAGAAGAAAAAGACGTTGAATTTTACCCTAATATGGGACTTTCGTATTCCACCAGCACATAATCGTCTTTCTTCTCCACAATTTTGGAAGTATATTTGTCTGGTTTTGTTGATTTTATCTACAATATGCGGTAGCCATGGACTAAGTCACTAAAATACAGAGTATATATATGTATATATTTTTATAATCAGTTGAAAATTTACCACTTGGAGAAGTTCTTCCATTGCCATTTCTCGACTCACAGGCTTTTTCCTAGTACGCCCATTGTAAGGCCCAATTTCAAGACCGGGGCCCAAATCATAAGACCAAAAACTGTCCAAAAAAATCAAAACCCAGCTAGCCCAAAACAGAAAACAACAAAGAAGCAAACAGAAGCCCAGGCGGGAGCCCCGCGCCTCACGCTCCTCGCCAGCAAGGCCGGTTCTCTCGCGCGCCACACGCACTATCCAGCGACGTGCGCGGCTCCATCACTCTACGTCAGAGACATGAGCCACCACGCACCTGCAAACGGGCAAACGTATAGTTGTAAAACAGGCTATAAAAAGCCAAATCAAAGTTGTAAAGGGTTTTTTTTTTTCACAGAAATATACACACAATTTTTACAGATACAAGCACAGTGAACAAAAGACTTGCACATAAGATTGAAATAGGAAATCGGTGAAAAATCAAGGTGATTCTTTATTACGCTTTCGATTTTCAAACCTCGTTTGTTTTTCCTTTACTTTACTATTGCATGCAAAAATAAAAAGGAGGGTATTAAAAACCCTTTCCATTTTCACAGTTTATCACTTGTTTTGAAAGCAAAATAAATTTTTAAAAGATTGAAAAGACCTTACCGTGGTTCCTCCTACTGATTATCGGTGTGCTACGGGGAGTTCTTTGCAAGGAGGATCGCCTAGCAGAGAAAAGATGGGGTTCCATTTTGGGTTTTGCTTTGTAGAATGAATCAGTAAAAGGGAAGAAGGGGTTTAATATTATAGAAGCAGCGGTGTTCAAGAGCTCAAGATAATTGCGTTTTAGTCCCCATTCTTTGGTGTGAATTGTATTTTAATCCCATTTTGACCCTTTTATTGATTTTATAATTATTGTTATATCCATTAGTTTACTTGTTATTTCTTTCATTAATATTATCATTATTCCACCTTACATAGACGTCTTTATTATCATGACTATATTCATTATTGTTTATATTATCATCATTAGCAATTATTATTATTACTATTGTTGGGGTATTATTAATACTATGGTTTACCTAAGTTTTACCATATTATATATACTATTATTATATCTATTACTATTATATTTATTATTAATATTACCTTTATTTTCACTATTGTTATACTATTTTATTACTAATTTTTCATTCATGACTTTTATTATTTTATATTTTATTACATACTATTGTTATATCTATTGTTATTATTATTTTTTATTACTATTATTTTTCCTTTTATTACACTTATTATATTTATCATTATATTACTAATATTTTCTTTATTTTTATATATTTACATGTTATGGTTTACTTTAATTATTTTATCGTATATTATTATATATTGTTTTTATATTTACTATCTTTATTGTTATCAGTATACCTTCATTTCTTTTACAACTATTTCTTGTTAATGTTAATATTATCACCGTGTTTACATTTCAATGTTTTTATCTTTATGTTTTAAAATTCATAAAAAGGGTTTTCACAAAGGAAATATTTCAGTGTTTGAAGTCCGAAAAATCGTGCCCAATCGTGCTGGGCTTCGATTTTTCGTTCATCTGGATTACTAGATGTCCTTTAATGTTTTTGAAAATAAGGCAATGTTTCGTGTTTGGAAGCCCGAGAAATTCGTGCCCAATCGTGCTGGGTTTCGATTTTCTGTTCGTCCAAACAACTAAATATCCTTCAAAGATTCTTTTATCGCGTTTCTTAAATAAAGGCAATATTTCATGATTGGAAATCCAAGGAATCGTACCCAATCGTGCTGGGTTTCGGTTTTTAGTTTAGCCAAATAGTGAAATACCCTTTTTAAATTGCAATACATGTATTTTGGAAATCATGAAATGATCTTGGTATCGAGAGTTTGAAGCATCGTGTCCTATCGTCTTTGGATATGGTATTTCGACTTTTGAAACAAGAGAGTTTCGATATCCAATCTGAGTCATCCAAACATTTTTTCCATATTTTAAAATATTTTCTAATTTTCGATATTAAGGACATTAATCAATCAATACGGTACCAATTTTGGGTGTTGCGAGGGTGCTAATCCTTCCTCGTGTGTAACCGACTCCCAAGCCCATTTTCTTAAAATTCGTAGACCAAAACGTTTTCAAAAGTGGCCCAATCACACTTCAAAAAAAGATTGGTGGCGACTCCGTTTTTGTATTTTAAAGTTGGCCCGTTTTCCAAACAAAAAAATAGTTTCGACAGCTTGGCGACTCCGCTGGGGACCCTATAAGAGAGTCAAGCCGTAAAATTGGTTGATTAATGTCCTTTTTATCAAGAATAATTTTTTTCCATTTTCATTTGCATAGGTGCGTGTCGTCCATATATCTCATTTTGGTTTGAGACACATAGAATATTTTGCATTCATATTGCATGACCGTTGTGGTCACCCCTTTAGTGGGAGCAAAATCTATGCCTTCGTGAGGTTTTCACCTCCGCATGGGCTAGGGGATCGCTTAGGGATACATCCGTACCTATGGTTCCGTGAGGTTTCACCTCCGCATGGCCATAGGGAAATGTATTCCTCAGGCGAACTCAATCAAGATGAGCCTATAATCGGTGAGGATTGAGGAATCTGTGGTTCAAGTACCCTTTCTTTAGAACCAAACCACATATAGTGAACCTTAAGAGCCCACCCTAGGTGAGAGCCATGCTAAACCTTAGTGGCTACCTATGTAGTGGTTAGACATTTTTCACTTGCTTTGGTTACTTTTATGTGATACTAACTTGTTTTATTTTGGTCATATTTGCATGTCATTTCATACTTAAAAGGCATCGATTCTGTTTTAATTACTAAGTTAAAATGCTTGTTATGGAGAACAGTTCCTTGATAAAGTAGAGGATAATACTACCGTATGTAGATATGGTCGAGAAAGACGACTTGAGAAGGGGATAGTCTAACCGAAGGGTACACATCGTAATTATTGGACTTCACTCGCATCAATGTGACACGAGAATGAGCTACAAGAACTAAGAGATATATGGGTGGTTGGGATGAAGCAACTAGGCAACTTTTCTACATTAATTATGGTGATCTACCTTACTTACTAGACATCGAGTGGACAAACACTTGTTTGGGCTATGACTCAATATTGAAATCCCGCTTATAAATTTTTTACGTTTAGGAAGGGACTTGGTGCCTCACCGTAGAGGAATATACGACTTTGCTTGCATCAAAAAGCCCGGTCGACAAAATTTACTTGAGACGCTAATGCACCAACTTTTGTAAAGAAGTGATGAGTATCACCGGGATGAAGCGAACAGTGGGTCATGGCACGAATTCAGAGAAGGTGAAGGAAATGCATTCCTTGGGTAAGCTTGAGGACTGATGGCGGCACACCCGATGTAAAGAGGAAAGTCGACATTTTGCCTTAAGTATCTATGGCTTGGTAATTTTTTCCAAGGCTTTGAGGCATGTAGATGAAACAGTTATTGATTTTTCGATCGTCTTGACAAAGGGATTACGCCGGTACCAGCGATCCTTACCGAAACGTTTAGATCTTTAAACTCGTGCCGGAGAGCAGGTGAGGGAAGATTCATGGGATGCGCACAACTGTTGTTAGGGTGGTTCCATAGCCATTTCTAGAAAGTAGATAGAACTCCGTGTCTGGTCTTTTTTGCGAAGTACTCCCCATTAAAGGAGTTGGCTGCCGCGCCCAGGAGAGATGACATATCAGAAGAGAACTGGATCGCGCTTCTTCAGAATCTTCAGGAGAAGGATGTAGAATGGAGAGCTCCTTGGTTCGTTCCCGATAAAATCCTCTACCGGTGTGGGAGTTGTGATTGGGTTCCTCTGTTAGGGATTTGGGGAGCTATTGGGTATGCTCCTTTACTCGTGCTAAGGCAATACCAATCGAGATAGTTTATACCGGTAATGCATGGGTTAGCTCAGTTTGAATTCTCGTATAGTGGGAATAATTATAAGAAAAGAGTTCGAGAGGTTTCTGATGCGTAGAAGTAGATTCACCGAATGAAAAGAGTTACTATAAATCCAACGGTAACCCTCGAATATAACACATGACGGAGCAGGAGAGTGAACGATAATATTCTCAGGCCGGTACAGGATGCTGCTCGATCGATAGATGAATACCTGCAAGTAGTCCCTTTTGACTTGGAGATCATGAAGTAGGACTTTGAAAGTAAAAATTCAGAGTTAGAAAAAAAGATAGAACAACTGGAAGAGGAAAAAATGAATTTGATGTTAGATATTGATATCCAAAAATCAGAGGCTGAGAAGCTGAGGAAAGGAAAAAGGAAGGCCGAAGAAGATTTGGATAGCTTGAAGACCTATTACAAGAAGTTACATCTATCGATAAGGACTGCTGGGCTGGGTAAAACCTCGGAGCAATGGCGTCAAGAAGTTCAGGAAGAGAAGACCAAGGTCGACCAGTGGAAGAAGAGATTCTATGGGGTTCAAGCGCAAAAGGATGCCCTGAAAAAGACTGTGAGGGAGAGCCAAAGCGAAAATAAGATGTTAAGAGCTCGAGTAGCAGAATTAGAGAAGGCATTGTGCCAAAGTCACAACTCTACGGTAAAGTTAGAATCAAGCCTAAGCCAGATTGACGAGTTGAAAGGAAAGGTAGTGGAGCTCGAAATAGTACTGCAAAACAGTGAGCTCCGGATCTAACTATTGGAGGCGCATAAACCAAATGAGGAAAGAACAACTTCAACGATCTCAGAACCAAGTCAGAGAAAGAGATTACCATATGGGCGAAGCTGTGACTCAGATACGAGAAGTGGCCGATTATTTACAAACTTTAGCGGTTCAGGCTGATGTGTTAAGTATATTTTATGAGTCAAAGTCGGACCAGGGTCGAGAGTTAGCTTCACTTCTTGAGAAAGTTAAAACTTTGGGCATAAGGGCTAGGTCGTATATGTGACTGCTTTTATGTAAAGGATTTTGTTTTTTCAATAAGTATTCCAAAAGAAATTGAATCAGAATCGACTCCTTTTATTTTTGCATTCATTCATTTGCATTACATTTCATGCATTGGCATTGTATCACAACATTTGCATTAACTATCATAAGACAACCCTATTAACTAGAGGTCATATTATAGTTATCCTGGAACACCGCTATTACACTCGAAAAAAGACGAGAGCAATGGATCAAAAGATGGAAAGGTTAGAGCAGATGCAGAAAGAGATGCAAAACCAATTGTAGGCTCAGATACAAGAACAGTTAGCCAAGATCCAACAGGATATGAGGGATCAAATGCTGGAATCCCAGAGAAGCATGATGAGCCAGTTAACACAGTTGTTGATTGGAGGGCCTAGAAACGGAAAAAGGCCTATGGTCGATCTTGGAGAAGATAATAAAGATTTTGCTTGCCTCCGGCCTGCCCCGAAGTTCCCAAGTGCAACCACCAAGAGTGTCGGTCAATATCAAACTCAAGACTAATCCGGTGCTCGCACCGAATTTCCCCACAAAGCTCGAGCTCTAACCCCGAAGTCAATTTGGTAAAACCAATGGTCCTGCACTTGATGAGGTGGCAGAATGAGAGAAAATAAAAGCAGAGCTTCCAAAAGAGTTCGAAGATCGATGCAAATGGCTGGAGGAGAAATTTTGAGCATTGGAAAGTCTTGATCACCAATGCGAAGTGGATGCTAAGAAGTGAGTCTAGTCCAGATTTAGTACTTCCTCAAGTTCAAGATGCCGAGTTTGAAAAGTACAATGGGACTAGTGTCACGAGTCCCATATTACGATGTTCACGGAGAATGATAGGATATGTCAACAATGACCAGTTGTTAATCCACCTTTGTTAGGATAGTCGATTGAAATTTGAAGAAATGGTATAACCAGTTGAGTTGTACCCAAATCAAATCGTGGAGAGATTTGGCGCGAGCTTTCATCAAGCATTACGGCCATGTGGTGATATAGCACTTTGTGAGATCATGTTGCAAAACATGGAGAAAAAGCCAAGTGAAAGCTTCGAGAAATGCCCAAAGATGGATGGAGGTCGCCACGCAGTCCAAATCTGAATTACTAGAAAAGGAAATGACCATGCTCTTCATCAATACCACAAGGCACCATTCATTAACCACATGTTAGGAGGCACGACTAAGAGTTTATGAGACATGGTGATGTCGGTGAGATGATAGAGAACGCGATCGGTGTGGGAAGATAGAGGTAGGAGAGCACAAGAAGAAGCGGTAGAAAGAAAAGAGAAGCTGAAGTAGGGAATATAAGCTTGGGTTATCCTAAACTCATTACTATTACCCAACCGAGAGCGGTGGTCATGGCCGCCAGTTCAAACCAAGACAAGAGCCCAATACGAGGTAAAAGACTGAGAGATTTCAATTTACTCTTATACCTGTGACGATAAGGAGTTGTATAAGACTTTATTCGATGGGCATGTCGTGTCCCCGTTTTACTTGAAGCATTGCAACCTCCATATCCTAAGTGATATGACACAAACGCTAAATGTGAGTACCATACAGATGTAGTAGGTCACCGATAGAAGCATACTTCATTCAAAAGACTAGTCGAGCGACTTATCAAGGCGGGGTGGTAGACTTCAATGACCCACTGGTGGAGGAAATCCATTACCCACCATGTTGATAATGGGTAAACGCGATAGTTGAAAACAGGGGGAGAAGGTTCAAACAGGAGATTGCTGAAGTCAGAACCCTATTGAGAGATGTTTGGAAAGAAATGCAAAAAATTGGGTTAGTTCTGCAAGAGAATGTGAGCAGATCTCAAGATACAAGGAACTAATGTGAGTTTCATAACAAGGAAGGCCATGAAATCCAGCAATGTAACGAATTCGGAGCCCTAATACAAGGGCTAATGGATAATAAAGAGCTGGAGTTCTTTGACTTGGTGGAAAGAGAGGACGTATGTTCCACAGAAGGAGGGTCAGTAAAAAAAATCCCTAAAGTCAATCACCCACTTGTGATTATCACGCGGCCAAAGGTCGAAATTAAAAAACTTGCGACTTCTCCTTATAAGGGAGCACCGATGGTTGTAATCAGAAGACTCGTATCTCCTCCTACGAGGATTGTAATCCAGAAACCCGTGACTTTTTCTTATAAAAATGACAATAGGGTACCTTGGAATTACAATTGCACTATAACAATTTTCAGGAAAGAGAATTCACCAAGACACCCACCCGTAGGTGAGTCCTCTGTGATGAGAAGGGAAGATGAGAAGACAGGACCACTGGTTAATGAGCGATGTGAGAGTGATGCTAGAGAGTTTTTGAAGTTCCTAAAGCACAGTGAGTACAATGTGGTGGAACAATTACACAAGCGGTAAAGACGCACATCAAGATCGGCTTTGATTCTAAACTCAAAGGTACATCGCAGCGCACTAATGAGAGTGTTGAATAAAATTTATGTTGCTGAAGACATTTCGGTAAACAAACTAGACCGCCTCGTTAGTAACATAAGCGCAGACAATTTTATTTCTTTTAGTGATGATAAAATTTCGCCAGGAGGCATCGGGTCCACCAAGGCTTTACATATTACTACCCGATGCAAAGGGTATACATTATCGGGGATATTGATTGACAACGGGTCAGCACTGAATGTCTTGCCCCTATCTACACTAAACAGGTTGCCCGTAGACAGCTCTCATATGAAAACATGCCAAAATATAGTGAGAGCATTCGATGGTACCGAGAGAAAAGTAATGGGGAGGATTGAGATACCCCTCCTAATCGGGCCAAACACATACGAGGTAGACTTCCTCGTAATGGACATCAAGCCTTCCTATAACTGTTTATTAGGGAGGCCCTGGATCCACTCAACAGGGGCTGTACTATCGTCGTTACACCAAAAGGTAAAGTTGGTGATAGAGGGCCGTTTGATCACCATAAATGCGGAAGAGGATATTATCGCGTCCGTTACCAGTAATGCACCGTACATAGAGAATGATATGGAGGCTATAGAGTGTTCCTTTAGGTCGTTGGAATTTGTAAATTCAACTTTCATCAGTGAAGGAAGCAAGATCTCAGTGCCCAAACTTTCTGAAGCAACAAGAATGGGCCTACAATTGACAATAGGAAGAGGAGCACTGCCCGGGAGGGGACTTGGAAAATATCTTCAGGGTCCAGTCAGAGTGCCAGGATTGGTTGACAAGCAGGATCGCTTCAGTCTGGGCCATATACCAGATGTCGGACAGGGAAAGGAGGAGTTGGAGAGGAAACGTGAAAGAAGAAGGGCACGATTGAATGGTGTTGAGATTGAGTGGGGTTCAATGACCTTTCCCCATATATCTAATACATTCGTGTCAGGAGGAATTATTCATTCAGGACAGGAGGACATGAATGAGGAAACAGCTGAAGACATGATGAGAACTTTGAACATTAACACTGTGTCTGAAGGAAGTTCGAGGAGAGGAAACTTGGCGGGTATTGGCCCTTACGAGCCTGGAAGTGTTCTGGACAACTAGACTGCGGAAGAAATTCCTGTAGTTTTTAGGACTAAAACAGAGTAATGTTCAAAACACACTTGTTGTTTCAAGCCTAGGAACAATAAGAATCTTTTGTGAAATAGGCATGTTTACGCATCATTATTTTCAATAAGAAGTGCATTTTTCTTTCCATTCCGTGTAATTATTCTTCTACTTCTGTTCCACTCCATTCATAATCATAACGCATAAATAAGTCGTCCTTAAATTCATTTTCATTGAATATTCTTTTATACCTACCATAGGTCCCCGATATTAACGTCATGAGTGACAACTGCTATGAACTTCGTAATTCCCTTATGAGCAAGACCGTGCCCGGAGGGATCTCGAACTTCTACGATGACGAAGATTATGATTTATCCCCAGATTTGTTAAGAATGGTAGAGCGGGAGGAGAAGCTGATTCTACCTCACAAGGAGAAAATGAAAATTTGCTTCTAGAGGATGGGAAAGAAGTGAAAATCGGTACCTGCATAACCCATGAAACAAGGCAGGACCTCATTAGACTTCTGCTAGAGTTCAAGAATGTCTTCGCTTGGTCATATCAAGACATACCGGGTTGAGTCTCGATATTGCGGTGCAATCGTATTCCCATAAAAAAAGAATGTAAGCCGGTCCAATAGAAACTTCGAAGGATAAGACCCGATGTCACGGTAAAGATAAGGGAAGAAGTCAAGAAGCAATTTGATCTTTGGGTTCTACGAGTAGTAAATTACTCGAATGGGTAGCCAACGTGGTTCCCGTCCCTAAAAGGATGGAAAAGTCCAGATGTGCGTTGATTACAGGGACCTAAATAAGGCTAGCCCGAAAGACAACTTCTCACTGCCTCACATTGACACTTTGGTGGATAACACGGCGGGGTTCTCATTTTTCTCCTTCATGGACGGTTTCTCGGGATACAATCAAATACAGAAGCATCCTGAAGACATGGTAAAGACTACCTTCATAACTTTATGGGGAACTTTTTGTTACCAAGTGATGTCGTTTGGGTTAAAGAATGCGGGGGCAACATATCAAAGGGTCATGGTAACATTGTTTCACGACATGATGCACAAGAAGATTGAGGTCTACGTCGACGATATGATCGCAAATTCTCTAATGGAAGGGGAGCATGTGCAAGTTTTGAGGAAACTATTTCTGAGGTTGAGAAAATTTCAGCTGAAACTCAATCCAGCCAAATGTACTTTTGGGGCTCGATCAGGAAAGCTATTGGGTTTTATGGTCAGTGGAAAAGGAATTGAAGTAGACCCGGATAAAGTCAAGGCCGTACAAAAATTACCTCCGCAAGACTCGGAAGGAAGTCCGAGGTTTCCTGGGAAGATTGAATTACGTCGCTCGGTTTATTTCAAGAATTGATGAAAAATGTGATCCAATATTCCGTCTTCTTAAGAAGAACAATCCAGGCATTTGGGATGATGAGTGCTAGAGGGCGTTTGACAATATTAAACAATATTTGTCCAACACCCCAGTGTTAATGCCCCCCCAGTCCTGATAGACCCTTGATTTTGTATCTGACAGTGTTCGATAATTCAATGGGATGTGTGCTAGGCCAACACGATGAGATAGGGAAGAAAGAAAGAGCGATATACTACCTCAGTAAGAAATTCACCGAGTGTGAAATGAGATACTAGCCAATTGAGAAATTGTGTTGTGCATTGGTCTGGACAACTCGGAGGTTGAGGCAGTACATGTTGTACCACACGACTTGGTTAATCTCGAAATTAGACCCTCTAAAATATATGATAGAGTTGATCGCCCTGAATGGAAGAATGGCCCGATGAAAAATTTTACTCTCCGAGTTCGACATTGTCTATGTGAACCAGAAGGCGGTGAAAGGGAGTGCAATAACAGATTTCTTAGCCAGCAGGGCGCTAGATGATTATGAGCCTCTTAATTTCGATTTTCCTAATGAAGAGTTGATATTTGTAGCAGCGACTGAGGAAGGTATCCTAGAAGATCATCCTTGGAAGATGAACTTCGATGGAGCGTCAAATGCCGTTGGTAATGGAATTAGAAGCGATCTGGTATCCCCAAAGGAGAGCATTATCCATTCACTTGCAAGTTAGACTTGATTGCACAAATAACATGGTAGAATACGAAGCGTGTATCATGGGGATCTGAGCAGCCATAGACCACAAAGTTAAGGTGCTAGAGGTATACGGAGACTCTGCCCTTGTAATATATTAGCTCAAAGGAGAATGGGAAATAAGAGACCCCAAACTGATCAGCTATCGAAAGTTAGTTTTGGAACTAATTGAGGAGTTTGATGATATCACATTCTTTTACCTCCCGCGTGATGAAAACCAGACGACTGACGCTTTGGCCACTCTAGCTTCTATGATCAAAGTGAGTGAGCAGGAGGGTATGAAGCCCATCCAAATGAGTATTTACGAGGCTCCGACTCATTGTTTCAATATTGACGAAGAAGAAGAGAGAGATGGTCATCCTTGGTACTATGATATTCTGCAATATGTGAAGAGTCGTGAATATCCCGATCAAGTGACTGAAAATGATAAGAACACATTGTGAAGACTGGCCAGCGACTATGTCCTAGATGGAGAGATTTTGTATAAAAAGAGGAGGGATCAAGTGTTGATCAGATGTGTGGATGCTGTTGAAGCTAGGAAAACCCTGGAAGAAGTTCATGAGGGTGTCTATGAAACACATGCCAATGGGTTTACAATGGCTAGGCAAATCATGAGATTCGGGTATTATTGGTCCATGATGGAAGAAGACTGCATCCGTTATGCCAAGAAGTGCCATAAGTGCCAGATTTATGGAGACAAAATCCATGTGCCTCATTCACCTCTTCATGTTATGACTTCTCCATGGCCTTTTTCAATGTGAGGCATGGATGTTATTGGGCCGATCTCACTGAAAGCTTCTAATGGACATCGTTTCATTTTCGTGGTCATTGATTACTTCACCAAATGGGTAGAGGCAGCTTCATATGCCAATATCACGAAGACGGCAGTTAGAAAGTTTTTGAAGAAGGAGATCATATGTCGCTACGGTATGCCCGAAAGGATCGTGTCTGGCAATGCACTAAACTTGAATAATAAAGCGATAGCGAAAGTCTGCAGTCAGTTCAACATTAAGCACCATAACTCGTCGCCATATCGCCCTAAAATGAATGGACCAGTCGAGGCGGCTAATAAAAATATCAAGAGAATTGTGGGGAAAATGGTTGAGACCTACAAGGACTGGCATGAAAAGTTACCGCTTGCCCTCTACGCCTATCAAACATCGGTTAAAACCTCTACCAGGGCAACTCCTTTCTCGTTGGTTTATGGGATGGAGGCAGTTTTGCCTATTGAAGTTGAGATCCTTTCACTCCGAGTTTTGTCAGAGCTGAAGTTGGACGAAGCAGAATGGGTTCAATCTCGATATGATCAACTGAATCTAATTGAGGAAAAGAGGCTAAGAGCTATTCGCCATGGTCAATTATACCAGAAGCGGATGTTTCGAGCTTACAATAAGAAAGTCCGCCCCAGAGTATTTCATGAAGGAGACTTGGTGTTGAAGCAGATCCTCCCTATGTAGAAGGACTTTAGGGGAAAGTGGATGCCTAATTGGGAAGGACCCTATGTTGTAAAGAAGGCCTTTTCTGGAGGAGCTTTGATGCTAGCCAAGATAGACGGCAAAAATCGCCAAATCCAATTAATGCAGACTCGGTCAAGTACTTCTTGAAAGTGGGCCAAGATGAAAACCTCTGAGAGGGCATCTTGAGTTCAAAAAAAATAAACGGAGAGGCCAAAGCGAAAACCCGCAAGTGGCGCTTTGAGACCAAAGGGCTTTGAGTTGAAAACCCAAAAGGGCGGCTCAAATTATGATCAACTCGTGAGGGGCATCTGATGAGTTTCGCTATACTTGAATTAACAATGACGAGATATGTTACATCTTGGGGCATCTACAAAGTACCATGGATCTTCTGACACATGTTAAACTCGAGTGGTCTTCAAGAAGTACATACGAGAGAAGCTCGATTGTGATATCCGGGCATCAATACCATTCTTACTCATATTGCACTTTAATAAAATTTGTTTTCCTTGTTCAACCCATTCTTCATGTGTTTTTATCCCAAATAAATTTCAGTTTATTCATTTCTATAGTTTTTTCCAAGCATTTCACATTGAAGTAATGAGTACTGAACTAATAATACTTTCACAAAGGAAGTTTTAAGTATTACTCTAAAAGTCTCTAAATAACATAAGAATCTGAAACAGGATAATTACTTAGAACTAACCAGGCTTAAAGGGCTCGGAGACTTAAAATAAGGGTTTAAGCAGTGACGACATCTTCAGATTAGTTGTTAGAAGAATCAGCTGAACAAAAAGACATACGCCAGGTCACCTTAATAAGCGACAAGCAATGATGCATTGATGTTAAAAATGGAGCATTCTCATGACATTTTACATCCATTCATAACATTCATGATACATATGGTTAGGAGCATCTTTCATGACATCCTAATCATTTGACATAAGCATAGACTCCATGAAGTCAATTCTACGGTGGGTTCCCAGAGGACAATGTAGCAAAGTTGGTGGGAGTTACAGAAGAGTGATCTTATCTCTCTTGAAAGGTGAGTAGAGCGGATCGAAAACCGCCTTATCTTCACTTGAAAGGGAGTAGAAGCGAGGCTAAAGATAGTAGATCCTATCTCCACTGAACAGTGGAGCGGATTGAAGATAATGATCTTATCTCTACCGAAAGGCGAGTAGAGCGGATCAAAAGACCAAGCCTTATCTTCACCGGCGGTGAGTAGAGCGGGCTAAAGATAGTAGATCATATCTCCACCGAGCGAGTGGAGTGGATTAAAGATAACAGATCTTATCTCTACCGAAGAGAGTAGAGCAGATCAAAGATGAAGCCTTATCTCCACCGAAAGGAGTGGAGCAGGCTAAAGATCGTGAGATCCTATCTCCACTGAAAGCGAGAGTGGGCGGATTGAAGACAATGATCTTATCTCTACTGAGTAGGAGTAGAGCGGATCGAAGCAAGAGATCTTATCTCCACCGCGAGGAGGAGCAGATCGAAGATTGAAGCCTTATCTCTCTGGCGAGAGTGGGCGAGGCTAAAGATAGTAGATCCTATCTCCACTGGCGAGGAGTGGGCGGATTGAAGACAACAGATCTTATCTCTCTGAGTAGGAGTAGAGCGGGCCAAAGTAGCAGATCTTATCTCCACCGAAAGCGAGTGGGCGGATCGAAGATTCCACCTTATCTTCACCGGCGGGTGAGTGAAGCGAGCTAAGGATAACAGATCTTATCTCTCTTGGCGAGGTGGAGCAGATCATAGCGGATCCTATCTCCACCGCGAGGAGTGGAGCGGATCGAAATTACAGATCTTAACCCCACCGCGAGGTGAGGGGGCGATCAAAATGGCAAATCTTATCTCCATGTATTGGCAATGGAGCAGACTGGATAATACAGATCTTATCTCCACTGAGCAGGAGTGGAGCAGATCGAAAGTAGCAAGTCTTATTTCCATGTATCGGCAATGGAGCAGACTGAAGATAGCAGAGCCTATCTCCACTGAGCAGGAGTGGAGCAGGTCGAAATAAAATCCCTATACCCATGAGAATGCAGTGGGTGAAATAAAGCTACCTGGAAAAAAGAAGCATCAAGAAATCAATACTCAACAAGATGGGGCAAAATTGGGCCTCTTCAAGTCTTTGCTCCACTTTCGTTACACGACAATGAGCAAAGAGGGGCAGCTGTAAGGCCCAATTTCAAGACCGAGGCCCAAATCAAAAGACCAAAAACTGTCCAAAAAAATCAAAACCCAGCTAGCCCAAAATAGAAAACAACAAAGAAGCAAACAGAAGCCCAGGCGGGACCCCCGCGCCGCACGCTCCTCGCCAGCAAGGCCGGTTCTCTCACGCGTCACACGCACTATCCAGCGACGTGCGCGGCTCCATCACTCCACGTCAGAGACATGAGCCACCACGCACTGCAAAGCGGGCAAGCGTATAGTTGTAAAAGCAAAGCTATAAAAGCCAAATCAAAGTTGTAAAGGGGGTTTTTTTTCACAAAAATATACACACAATTTTTACAAATACAAGCACGTGAACAAAAAGACTTGCACATAAGATTGAAATAGGAAATCGGTGAAAATCAAGGTGATTTACATTACGCCTTCGATTTTCAAACCTCGTTTGTTTTTTTCCTTTACTTTACTATTGCATGCAAAATAAAAATGAGGGTATTAAAAACCCTTTCCATTTTTCACAGCTTTATCACTTGTTTTTGAAAGCAAAATAAAGTTTTTAAAAGATTGAAAAGACCTTACCGTGGTTCTTCCGGCGTAGATTATCGGTGTGCTGGCGTGGGGAGTTCTTTGCAAGGAGGGATCGCCTAGCGAGAAAAGATGGGGTTCCATTTTGGGTTTTTGTTTTCGAGAATGGATCGCAAAAGGGAAGAAGGGGTTTAATATTATAGAAAGCAGCGTGTTCGAGAGCTCAAGATAATTGCGTTTTAGTCCCTATTCTTTGGTGTGAATTGTATTTTAATCCCATTTTGACCCTTTTATTGATTTTATAATTATTGTTATATCCATTAATTTACTTGTTATTTCTTTTATTAATATTGTCATTATTCCACCTTATAGATAGGCGTCTTTATTATCATGACTATATTCATTATTGTTTATATTATCATCATTAGTTTATTATTATTACTATTGTTGGGGTATTATTAATACTATGGTTTACCTAAGTTTTTACTATATTATATATACTATTATTATATCTATTACTATTATATTTATTATTAATATTACCTTTATTTTCACTATTGTTATACTATTTTATTACTAATTTTCATTCATGACTTTTATTATTTTATATTTTATTACATACTATTGTTATATCTATTGTTATTATTATTTTTTATTACAATTATTTTTACTTTTATTACACTTATTATATTTATCATTATATTATTTTATTACTAATATTTTTCTTTATTTTTATATATTTACATGTTATGGTTTATTTTAATTTATTTATCGTATATTATTATATATTGTTTTTATATCTACTATCTTTATTGTTATCAGATACCTTCATTTCTTTTACTACTATTTCTTGTTAATGTTAATATTATCACCGTGTTTACATTTCAATGTTTTATCTTTATGTTTTTAAAATTCATAAAAAGGGTTTTCACAAAGGTAATATTTAGTGTTTGGAAGCTTAAAAAATCGTGCCCAATCGTCTTTGGGCTTGATTTTTCGTTCATCCGATTACTAGATGTCCTTTAATGTTTTTGAAAATAAGGCAATGTTTCGTGTTTGGAAGCCCGAGAAATTCGTGCCCAATCGTCTTTGGTTTCGATTTTACATTATTCAAACAACTAAATATCCTTCAAAGATTCTTTTATCGCGTTTCTTAAATAAATGCAATATTTCATGATTGGAAATCCAAGGAATCGTACCCAATCGTGCTGAATTTCGGTTTTTAGTTTAGCCAAATAGTGAAATACCCTTTTTAAATTGCAATACATGTATTTTGGAAATCATGAAATGATCTTGGTATCGAGAGTTTGAAGCATCGTGTCCTATCGTGCTGGATATGGTATTTCAGCTTTTCGGAACAAGAGAGTTTCGATATCCAATACGAGTCATCCAAATATTTTTTTCCATATTTTAAAATATTTTCTAATTTTCGATATTAAGGACATTAATTAATCAATACGGTACCAATTTTAGGCGTTGCGAGGGTGCTAATCCTTCCTCGTGCGTAACCGACTCCCGAGCCCGTTTTCTTAAAATTCGTAGACCAAAACGTTTTCAAAAGTGGCCCAATCACACTTCAAAAAAAGATTGATGGCGACTCCGTTTTTATATTTTAAAGTTGGCCCGTTTTCCAAATAAAAAAATAGTTTCGACACCCACCATTATAGTTCCTGTTCAGATAACAAAAATCAATGCATTTCAAAAAAAAAAAAAAAATCTACTCACATTTTTCATGCGTTTGCGGTTAACCGACCAAAATAAAGGGGGGGCAATGGAGAGAGCTTTACCATGGAGGAGTGTAGTGGGTGATATCGCTGACGTTCTCAGACGTTGAAATACAGTTCTCGGTAGAAGGGCAAAGGGTCGGAGCTGGCTTATTTTTCTGAACCCCAGATAATCTGGCCGCTTCCCACTGTATAACTATTCAGTATTCACTAATTTGTTAGCCATTTTAAGAACCCAAATTCAAAGATTTCAGAAATGCTGATAGGGTATAAAAACAAGAACCTGAAACTGAAGATGGCCCCAATAATAGCTAATTAGCTGCTTCTCAATATTATCTCTCTTCAAGATTACAGCAAACTACAACTTCAGTTCTTGGTTTTGAATTCTAACACAAATTATACCGAGAGAGCAGTCCTTACCTTCGAGGAATTTGGCGGTGGGGTTGCTGGGGCTGACAAAGGGCGATGCGTGGAACCGTGGAGATTCTCTTGTTGTGGTCTTGGCTGGTGCAATAGGAGTATATGCTTGGAGATGCTATTGATGCCATCCTTTATTCCTTATTATGTCTCTGTCTCGGTCACTTGCTCGCTTCCTGGCTGCTAGTTTTAGCATTTTTATGGAGCTATAATAAAACGCCAGAATGCCATCCACCACGTTTTTCAACTACGGCCTTTCCGATTATGGTTTCCTTTCCAAAAACTAAGGATAAACTATATTAAAGGTGACTAAATTACTAATAAATTTATATTTTGATGATTTAATTTTAAAAATTTATAAAATGATTATTAAATTATTTAAATTTTTTATTTAAGTTACTAAACTATTCAAAAAATTTATTTAAGTCATTGGGCTATTAAGTTTTTTTAAAGTCCAACTAATAAGCTTCAAGTGATAATTCAATGCTCGGTATAATGGATCAATGTCCATCGACAAGTAGAAGAACATACCTTAGATCCAAATCGATATGATGGTTAGTGTTGAAGATTAGAGAATAAAATTATTTAGATTTTGATTTCAGATAGGCACTGTTCAAAGTTGTTTCATGAAAAAAAAATCTGAATTGCAGAAGAGATGGGGAATGAAAGCTTTTGATTGATGCAGGCTGGTGCAAACAGAAAATGTCATAGAACAATTATTTTAACAATCCAATGACATAAATGAAAACTTTCAAATATTTCAGTGGTCATTTTATAAAATTTTAAAGTTAAGTGATCAAAATATAAACTTTCAAATAATTCAATATTTATTGTTCCAGTTAAAATGCTAATGTGAATATTTTTTAAAAGCACCTTCGTAATGAAAAAAGAAGAAGCTATTTCAACATAATAAAATTGAAATGTGTATTTTTAAGAAATAATTCAACCTCAAATTTTTAATTGAAATAATTAAAGGTGTCAACTACTTGGACTAACTCATGATATTATAATTATGTCAAATTATAGTATAGATCATGGTAGTCTGTATAGTATTGGTACGTATTGTTCAGGTCTTGAATCGATACTAGTAGTCTATGTTCTGTTTTGGTCAAAATTTTGGAGTGTTTCAACCATTTTGATATATTTCAGCTCATTTCGATCAATATCGATTTATACCGGTGCATTCCTACTCAGTATCAATTAGTATAAAATTCAGACATTTTAAATCAATTTTAAATTTTTTATCTTAACCATTTTAATATTTCCACAATTATATTTAAAATTAAAAGTTATTAAATTAAATTATTCAACCTAATTAATAAATTTAAAACTTATATTTACATACAATACATATATATTTTGCATGAGTATATAATATATAATTTATTTTTTGCCAAAACAACTTATAATTTATGAAAAAAATTAAAACTTAGACTATAAATATTTATGTGTTTGTGAGAAAATATATATAATTTATCAAAAATTAAAAATTAGACTATAAATATGTATATGCATAAAATATTTAAAAATATTGATAAACTCAGTAGTAGACCGAAATATGCCGGTATTACTGCATGGCAATACCAAAATGAAAATAATACGCCTATTAATACGATACTGATAAATTGGATACAAAAATATAATAACCTAATGCGAAAATGGGTGAGATATACTAATTATGATTTAAAAGACAAGTTGTTTATATACTAGGACTAATGCTACACATTTTTTGCTATTTTGTAATAGCAAAATTTAAAAGAAATGAGTGTTCTTTTTTTTTTTCTTTCAATCAAATTTTGACTTTTCGTTTTCCGATGTGTGTACCAAAAAGGAAAACAAAATTCTTCCATAAATCGGATTTATAAGGGACCATTATGTAATTTAGCAAAACTTGCTGACCTAGGCGCGAAGAAGAACGAAAAAACTAGAAATGGTCAACAGTTTTCACACGCTATATAAACCCACCTCCCCATTTTCTCTTTCAAATTCCAAGCTTCCGCCACAAGCTTCTCTCTATATATCTTCCTGGTTAGCCTGGCTACCTCACTACCCATGCCATGGCTCGAAACAAGGTGAATTTCTACACTTCTAACTCTCTTTCGAACAATTATTTTCCGTGTCACCTTCATTTTCCTTCAAAACGTTTGACACTGCATGTTCATATTTCTTGGATTCACTCCTTTTTCGCTTGCTACCCGGTTCTGATTTTTCATATTCCTTTTTGGATTTTTTAACCATTTTGGGTAATTTTATTAGGTTTTATGGTTATTTTTGGGTAATTGAATTCGTAGTTTTTTTGGAACAGGAGAAATTAGTATTATTGCTTGATGTCGGTCCATCGATGCACGGTGTTCTTTCAGAAGTTGAAAAACTCTGCTCCATGTTAGTGGAGAAGAAGGTATTGCTTTCAATTCAAAATTTCAATTAATGTACTCACACACACTCCTTTTGCAAAATATGATGATATTTTCTGCTTTCAGTAAACATCGTAACTAAAAATATTAGGGGAAAAAAATTGATTGCCTTTTCTGTACACAGCTTATTTTCAGCAAATATGATGAATTGGGAGTGGTGGTATTCGGAAGCGAAGGTAACTCCTAGTTTTGTAATGAATCAGAGTAACTTTTAGGATTAATTTCGCCTAATTAATGGTTGCCTCCATATCAATTGTTTTTAGCTAAAATGTCAGTGTAGCACTACTTATGTTATCCTTGTAAATTACAGAATCTAACAACGACCTTACAACGGAAGTGGGTGGATATCAAAATATTACGGTGTTGCAAGATATCAAAGTTGTTGATGGAGATCTTGTCGACACTCTACAGAAGCTGCCTCGTGGAACAGTGGATGGTGATTGTATCCCTTATTTTTCTTGATGATTTTGTTAAGATAATCTAATCTAAAAGGGATAATGTTTACATTCATTCTATTGCAATTTCTTTTCTTATAGAAAATTAATTGCTCATGCAAATCTTCAGGACATATTGGTAATTGTATAAAGTTGATGGCCTTATACTATTAAGTGCTTTTTATTCTCCACTGTTACTAGTACTACAACTTCTACTACTATTATTATTATTTTGTGATTTCAAGACTCAAGTAACATTCGTTGTTGTTATTAATTTTGACTGATCTTTTTGTGCTTTTAAGTTAACTATTGGCTTGTATAGCTAAATTAGTTTTGTAAGACTGTTGTTTTAAGGGCAAAATGCTATTCAAGCAGCCTGTTTTTCTGCTTATTGCTGCATTGTTGGTTCTTTAACTTCGGTAGTTCTTGATGCAATTGTTGTTGGGATGGATATGCTGATAAAGAAATATAAAGATCTACACAAAGGAAAGAAACGTCTGTGCCTCATTACTAATGCCATTCATCCTATAAAGGACTCTTTTGAGGGAAGCAAAGAAGATCAGGTCATGACCATTGCTGAACAGATGGCTGCACAAGGCATGAAAATAGAAAGTATCGTTGTGAGGGGAAGGTTAAGTCGTGATGCAAACAAGGGAGTAATGGATGAGAATGATCATCTCTTGAGTATATTTTCAAAGAAAACCCGTACACGTACTGTATATGTTGATACTCCAACTTCATTACTGGGAGCACTTAAAACTCGAAGAGTAACTCCTGTAACAGTTTTCAGAGGTCATCTTGAGCTCAGTCCTCAGATGAAAATTAAGGTGAGACTATCAATGTCGATCATATACTCTTGAAGTAATTACATTTCCATTATTTGTATTTGGCTACCTTGTTCATTTATGATAGATGCTATCAGATACCCTTTGACAACATTATAATTGCTTTTACCATATATACTTCTGGCACATTTGTGTCATAACAAGCATTATACTCTATGTGATGCTCATATGCATGGACAGAGAGAGATGGTGTTTGGTCTCTTAAGAATAAATAGGTGTTTTTTAAGGAAATAAAACCATGAATATCAACATTTAGGCTTTGTGAAGCATTCTACTTGATGCTGCACATTTGCTTGTACACTGACAATTGGTCCATGTTGCTATAGATGGATGATTGTCATCTTAATTTGCATCAACGGCTCTGAAGGTAGTCATGCCTTTTTGAGACTTGCTATGCCATTTATCCTCCTTTATGTAGGTTCCTTGCATCCAGCTTTCAGGCTGAATGGGCTGATGCCTTGATTGGTTGTATTGCCTTTTCCATCATGGTCCCATGGTGTTGTTGAGACAATCAATTAACATACCACATTGAGCTGCTAGAATTTTCTTCATTTTAGGTTCTCATTAGCTTTTGTGAAAAAGGATTCTGATATAAATATATAATGACACATAGGTGTGGGTTTATAAAAAAACACAAGAGGAGAAGTTTCCTACTCTGAAGAAATACTCAGAAAAAGCACCAGCAAGTAATAAGCTTGCAACACATCAAGTCAAGGTTTCTTATGAGTACAAAAGTGTTGATGGCTCCAGTACTTCAGTTATACCACCAGAGCAAAGGATTAAAGGCTACCGTTATGGACCTCAAGTAGTTCCTATATCAACTGCTGAATGGGATGCTGTCAAGTTCAAACCAGAAAAGGGTATAAAGGTTCTGGGATTTACTGATGCTTCAAAAATAAAGCGGTAAGTTGCTTTATCTGGGATAAAGATTGTTATATTCTGATTAGATTTGATTCAATTGATTATTTATATGATCTTTGTATCCGCGTCCTGCCTGGCAATTGATCAAAGACACTGCTACATGAAAGATGTCTATCTTTTTATTGCTGAACCGGGAAATACTAGAGCCACTCTTGCTGTTTCTGCCATAGCAAGAGCAATGAAGGAAATGAATGCGGTTGCAATATTACGATGCGTTTGGAGGCAGGGACAGCAAAATGTTGTTGTGGGGGTCTTGACACCAAACATTTCACAAAATGATAAAATTGTAGGATTTTATCTCTTCTCACTGCATCTTTCACTTGAATTTGTTACTTCCACATCTTTGCTTCTACATTGACCCTTGTGACACTTGTGATGCTCTCTGATTTTTCTGTGCAGCCTGATTCATTTTATTTCAATGTACTTCCTTTTGCTGAGGATGTTCGTGAATATCAGTTCCCCTCTTTCAACAATTTTCCAGCTTCATGGCAACCTAATGACCAACAACAAAAGGCAGCTGATGAATTGGTGCAAATGCTTGATCTTGCTCCATCAGGCAAAGAAGCATTGTTGCCTGAGTTCACCCCAAATCCTGTTCTGGAGGTACTTAGATATGCATGTAGTCTGTGTTTACACAACGTGATTCTGTTTTTGTATCGTGGCAAGTGGCAACATGTTGGCTTATAAATACAAAAGTTCCCCCACCCTCCCCATGTTGTTCAAAGAAAGAGATAGTATATGTGAAGTACTAGAGTTTAGGAGGTTGTACCGATGCTATGGTTTCCTCACTCAGTCAACCCCCAAATGCTGCATTTGAGTTATTATGTGTTTAGTTAGAATAGAAGCTGGTTGAAGGCCTGCCAAAGGTGGCAGGCGTTTGAAGTTATTGTAGTCTGGTATAAGTAACATTTAAAATGTCTTGATTGTTTCTCTGACATTAGTGTTATACATTTTTAGCGTTTTTATCGTCATCTAGAGTTGAAAGCAAAGCAACCAGATGCAGCTGTACCTCCACTTGATGAAACTCTAAAGAAGATCATTGAACCAGACCCGGAGCTTGTTGCTGAAAACAAGTCTGTTTTTGATGCATTACATAGACACTTTGAACTCAAGCAAAATCCTAAGGTCAATTCTATTTAACTTTAAAGTGATAGGATTTATTTTATCTTCTGCTTGTGTATTGCGGTATTAACTGTAATCTGTTTGCAGCTGAAGAAATCATCCAGGCAGTGGCATCAAGAGAAACAATCTGGATCAAATGCACATGTATCTGGTGGTCAGGCTGTCAATTCCATTGAAAATCAACCAGCGGTTAAGATTGAGAAAATTGGAGATTTAACTCCTGTCCAAGATTTTGAAGCCATGATGTCTCAAAGAGATAACCCAGAATGGGTTGAGAAAGCAATCAAGGAATTAAGAGAAAAGATACTTGCTCTATTAGTACACTCCGATGAAGGAGATAAGTATGAGAAAGCAGTGGAATGTGTAGCTGCTCTTCGCAAGGGTTGCATCATTGAGCAAGTATGTCTCTCTTCTGCCCTTTATTCTATGCATGTATGTGCACATGTGTATGCTATCGAAAATTGTCGATATACTTTTTCCTAGATATGTACTGATGATTGTGGTGCTTTTGCTTGATTGCATTGTAATCTTCTTAGTTTAATGAAAAATATATCTGAAGGTTAGCTTTTAAGAAAACAACAGTTTTTCAGTTGACTTCATTGGGTATTGGTCCTAGGTTTCATATGGTTAACGTTTTCCATTGGTGAAAATCGTTTCCATTGCAGGAGCCAGGACCCTACAATGATTTAATGCACCATATTCGGCAGTATTGCGAGGAGAAAGGAATCAAAAGTTTGCCACAGCTTCTTGCTTCCAGGGATCTCACTTTGATCTCCAAGTCAGAAGCTGAAGACAGGTTCCATGTCCCTGCGTTCTTTGAATGCCTTAAATTGCTCTCCTTACTTTTATAAGCCAATCTAATTTTATGTCCATTTATTTATGTATTCTGAGCAGCGATGTTACAGCTGAGGAGGCGAGAAGCTTTTTCGTTAAAATGGAGCCAAAACCCGATGTTTAGAGTTGTTACTACGTTTCTGTTTCTTTTGTAGTTGGCTCTGAGCTTATGTGCAGTAAACTTCTGTTTTGATTATAAAGTGTGAACTGTATATTCAACATGTAAGATCCATGTAGCTTATCTGTTTCCTCTTAACAAGTTCATTATTTTTCAAGATCCATGACGTTGCGTATCCAAATTTTTTAGACCTTTATTGCGATAGGACGGGTGATAAAATATCGGCCTATTTCGGACGTAAAATATCTGATCCATGTATTTCTTTCATAGTTTTGTAGTAACTTGCAAATATAAATTTGGAGGAAAATGAGTAAAAATATCTTAAATAATCTAACGGTAGATTTGTAACTTGGACATTGAAAAAGAATAAAATAATTTGTTAATTATTTCAAAATTCAAATACAGAACTTGTTAATTAATTAATTTGGTAAAATAAGAATAAATGACGAGAATCTATTTTCTTTTATTTCTCGCTGTCTCAAGGTAAAATACTCGGCTGATCTTTCCAATTTTTATTTTCACAAATATGTATGAGATGAGAAGAAGACAAAACGTTTTCCGTAGAAAACCCTTTGCTGACGTGACATAATGAAATCGGTTAAAATCTGCTTTTTTTTTAAAGTCACTGTATTTTTCATATATTTGAATTTTAATTCCTTACAAGAAATTTAAGTCCTTTTATTTTTAGATTAAAAATACAAGTCTCAATTAAATTCAAGTTAGTTACAATATTATTCTTTTAGTTAAATGGCTACCAATTGTGTTTATTTTTAAAATTTTAAAATGTTACATCAACAAATATAATAGAAAATTTTTAATCGACTTAACAATTGAACTTGAATTGTAAAATTTAAAAAATAAAAAAATTAAATTCATGAAAATATAGTAACTAAATTCCAATTTTGAAAAAAGTACAGGGACTGGACATATTTTAACCAATGAAATGATTCGCCGTTCCTAAAATTTTGACTGTGACTCAGAAGAAAATACATAAAATTTCCTGCGATAACAGACCAAAACAATGAGCTTCATGAACCCCAGCTACTTCTATTAAAATATCTCCAAAGGAAGCAGTGCATCTTCATATCCCTCAATTTATTCAGACATAAACATCTTCCGGCCCTTGGTTCCTGTAATGAGCATCAAATCAGTTGATACATATCCCTTTCCCTATAGATGCCAAACTTAGCCATTCTACAGAAACCCTTTTTCCCTGCAGCACTTAATAGCTCCATCATACATACCCTCCGCCCCATAGTTAAACTTGAACCCAAAATCCAAGAGTTTCTTTGATGACAAACCAGGCAATCTTGCACCTTCAGTCTCTGCTACGAAACTGCATGCCCAGAATTAAACAAGGGCATTTAGTCCCAGGAATAGATAACAATGTGTTTGAGAAAACTTTACTCACTCTGCAAGCTTGAATTCTATAATTAGCTGAAAGAATTTCAACTAACTTTTGTATAGTTACTGTGTCTGAGGAACAATTAAATCTCCTTTTTCCATCAGGAAAATCATTGCCCTTGCCAAATCATCAATATGAACCGTTGCTACGTTGATTAGAAGACTACAGTAATCCTTATTCCCTGCACCCATATCAAATGAAAACTTATAAACTCTCTTAATACCAATATTAAAATGGCATCAATAAGTAACAAATTAAACACAAACTTCAACTTCTACCAAAGATAGGAGCCAATGCCGCGCGCGTTCAACCGTGCATCTTTGGACAAATGAAGGGACCGATGACTATGGGAGGAATGATGGTCACCAAATCCAATCCATGTTCTGTTGCGACTTCAGAGACTGCCTTTTCTGTCTCAGTCTTGGATATGGCATAAGAACTTACGTACGAGTTAAGTTCCGATCGGACGTAATCCACATCAGTCCAATAACTCTCATCCATCATCTCCACATTCTCCTTGTTGAAACACATTGTGGAAATGCTGGAATTGTGGACCACTCTCTTCACTGTTTTGGACCTCAAGCATGATTTCAATATGCCAAGTGCTCCATCGACTGACCTTTGTGTCAACACTGCCTCAGGCTCGTTATCTTGAAAATCCATGGGAGCTGAAACATGGAGAACCCTTCGGCAACCTTCCATGGCCGCATTGAAACTCTCGGGAGAGCTGAGATCTGCTTTGAAGATTTTAAGCTTTTCATCTCGTTGCCTGCTCATTTATGAACATCATGTCAACAGGCTTTTAAGAAATAAAATAATAATTGACATAGATAATATCTTACCTTACCTGGGTCAGGTCTAATAGTGGTATGAACAGAGTAACCCTACTGAAGAAGGACCTTGATCAGCCAGGACCCAATGTAGCCAATCCCTCCAGTGACGCTCTCCTCCCATTCCCCAACATATCCCATCCTTTTCTCTTTCGGCTGGTAGTTAGAGATGTAAAATTGGTCTTGCCTTGCCCCTGTTTTTAGGCCAACTTCCTCTTGCCTTTTACTTTCTTAAGATGCAATGAGGATTGGGCATCAAATTGAGTACCCTAGATATGACGACGTATTGAACTAAAGCAAAAGCTTCTTTTTGGGTCCATAAGCATGATAGATATGTTAAATTATCAAATGTTAACCCCAAATATTTCATATTCTGATTGATTTGTGATGGCCATGTAAGTCTAGAAAATAATTTAATTATTACTTTGAGGTAATTTTAATACTTTATTTTCAGTTAGTGAATGTGTTTGAAGTCCATTGTTATCCATTTCCTATGAAACCTTTTCGTAATTAGCAAAATTAATTATTAAGTGTTGTGTATGACTTCAAGAATTTAATTATGCGACTTTTCTCATCTTTATTATTTTATTCACTCAAAATAAATATATTTTGAAAAAGATTATATTATACATCCTTTTGATTTAAAAATTGAAAACAATATCTTATATATATATATATATATTTATAAATCACGTTGTTGGTAGAAAATAAAAATATATGTATCAGCAATTGCTTTCATTTGTAAAACATTTTATTATTTGATTTAAAAATAAAATTTAATATTTTATAACGTACAATTGGTGTAAAATATACAATATTTTTAAAATTATTTGTGAAAAAGTAGAAATCTCTAAAAATTATATAAATAAATTTTAAGTAATGTATATAATTAACCCACAGTTAAAGATTATGATTTATGACGCATTAAAACAATTAATACATCTCGCTTATCAGTACTACTTACCTATTTCACTTGTAATTAGCTTTTAAGTATTTTTATTTTTGCAACATTAAGTTTTTCATCAATTACCTCATTGCTTTTTTAGTCCAAGAAAGGAAAATACCAGATATTTTCTTTAATCCTCTCTTACTGGTCTTCAGTCTAGCAAGATGGATATGGATTCCACAGCTACTTACCTGGAAACCCAAATTCCGGTGTATACCAAATCCCATAAACTCTAGATTCACAATCCCACTCTCACAATATCTTGCAGAAAGAAAAAAGTTTCTTTCTTTCATTTCTTTTCGGAAAGAAACCCTTTTTCTTTTTTCTTTTTTCACTGTCATCCCAGTTTTCTTCTCCACTGTTCTCAATTGGAAAACCTCAGATTGCTTCATCTTCTAAGTCATTCAGACAACCTTAATCAGGACTCCTATTTTTTTTTAAGAGTTACAAAGCACTGTGAATCAGAAGGGTTTTATTTATCTTGTTAGCTGGGTGTTATGCACAGATCCGGAGCAACGATGGCTTGGAATGTATTCAAGTTTTGCACGGCTCTGAGGGCTCTGGGCTCGATCATGATCCTTTTGGTTTTAGGGGTCGTGGGTGTCACATACTACTCTGTCGTTTTGACTAATTATGGCCCAGCTTTATACGATGGTGGCTTTAATTCCCTTACTGCTGCTGTTATCTTGTTCTTCTTTCATTGTTTCGTAAGTCTCCAAACTTGTTACTGGGGTTTTCTTAGGTTTTACATATCTTCCTCTAGATTACATATCTTGACATTTAACATAATTTTATTGGTTTTGTAATTAGATTAGACATCAGGTCCCCTGAAATTAAATTCAACTAAGTAACGCCGCTTTTTTTTTTTTTGGTTAAAATCATTAACATGGTTCTGAAAAGATCCAAGCTTGAGTTTTGTGGTTGCTTATTCATTAATTAGTGGTCTTTCTAGATCTTATATTTTCTTCCTTTTTGCCTTAGTTGTTATGAATCATTAAAATTTTCAGTATTTGGGGTTCTGGGGTAATGATTAATGATATTGCATTTCTAAAAGAATGTAACAGTAATGGACGATTAATTGTTTTCTGGAAACTAATTCTCTAAATGTGGAAATTTTGATGTGATTCTGCAGTTGGTAATGCTGTTATGGAGTTACTTTTCTGTTGTTTTGACTGACCCGGGTAGTGTGCCACCTAACTGGAGGCCGGCTATGGACGAGGAGAGAGGGGAGGCTGACCCATTGAATGGTTCAGAGTTCAATGGTTCGCAGCCAGACCCATTAAATCAAAGAATTCGATATTGTCGGAAATGCAACCAGCTGAAACCACCCCGCTGCCATCATTGTTCTGTTTGTAAGTTCTTCATTTACCAAAACTCTCCGTTAATTGTTCTTGATTTGCTAATAATGTTGTTATCATTGATGACCAGTTTCGTATTAATATCATTGTTTCAGGTGGACGGTGTGTGCTAAAGATGGACCATCATTGTGTGTGGGTTGTCAATTGTGTTGGTGCACAAAATTACAAGTATTTTCTTCTTTTCTTGGTATGTCTGCTTTATTTTTGAATTAGTTGTCCATACATTTTGTCCTTTTTGAAGTCCTACAAGTTTGGAGTTCCTATTTTCAAGTCTCTTTTAGAAACATAAGTTGTGCCTTGGAATGTTTCTTTTTGCTCTAGCATTTTGATTATAGTAATATATTTTATGATTGCAATTCATGAGATGTTAAGGAGAAATAATTCGGTTTTCTTGGATTGCTTTGACTATGTATTCCCATCACTGCAGTTTTACACGTTCCTTGAGACTAGTCTTGTGACTATGGCCTTGTTGCCACATTTCATAGCATTTTTTAGTGATGGAGAAATTCCCGGAACCCCTGGCACCCTTGCTACCACTTTCCTTGCCTTTGGTAAGAGTTGCTTTGACTGATCTTCTGACCAAGTAAGCTTCTGCGACTTTGTACAGATGTATGACTATGTTCTCTTGTCACAGTTTTGAATTTGGCATTTGCATTGAGCGTCTTGGGGTTTTTGATCATGCACATATCTTTGGTTTCAGCTAATACCACTACCATTGAGGTACTGTGATTTTCTCTTCATATTGAAGCTCAATTTCATGTCATAAAAGTTGGGTTTTTTTTTTTTTTTTGTATTTTTCATTATATTTATTATTTTAGTACCGTGCCATAATACCAAGAGACATGCTGAAAATCATTAGTGTGTTAATTTTCCCCCCTCTCCCCTTGCCCTAATTTACTGAAAAATCCTCAATGAGAATTTAGATCCATCTTTCAGCTAGATCATGTGGTGTATTCCGCTTCTTGATGATTAGAATGCAGCATAAATGGACTCAAAGTTACTGTCAAAATTGGTTATTGTCTTTGAAACAGGCATATGAGAAGAAAAGCACTCCAAAATGGCGTTATGACCTTGGTCGAAAGAAAAATTTTGAACAGGTTAATTTTTTTTACAAATACATCGCTATTTACCATTACATGCAATTCTTGCACAAGAAAGGCATTGATGTTTGGTCATATGATGATTGATCTGGTTGAAATCAGTTAATCCCTGTTACTGTCCTTTATCATTTGGGTTGTCTGGAATTTCTTCTTTTAAAAGTTTTGCTTCTAATTTTTATTCGACAAGTCCTCGCGGCAGTTGGTACCTTTTTTGTTGGAGGCCAACTTTTTTAGTATTTGTGCTGAATTATTGGTTTGTAGTTTTACACTTTAACTGGGTAACTGGAGTATGTGTTCTTGTAGCTGGCTTTTCTGGCATGCTAACTGTCATCAGTTTACTCAAGTTCTGGTTTTGGTATATATATAGGTGTTTGGAACAGACAAGCTATACTGGTTCATTCCCGGTTATTCAGATGAGGATTTACGGCGGATGCCAGCACTCCAGGGTCTTGAATATCCATCAAAGCCTGATTTCGGTTCCCAGGAATTCTAAAAAGTAAAAACCAAACCACCACAGGCAGGAAAATTTTCTTCTATCTATCTATCGATACAGAAGCTTCAGCGTCGCTCCCTTTGTGAGGTATATATCACGCTCAGTGTTGGGTTTCGGCTTCTAACCATTGATTCCCACAGGCATCTTCTTCACCTAGAAATAAAGAGTAGAGGGAGGAAGAGAGAGAATATGAAGCAGGGAAAGCAAGCAGCATATGATTAAAATGGTGGAGGGAGAGCAGTAGGCTTTGTTTATGAAATGTTAACATTTGACGACGCTGTATTGTAGATTTGTTGTACGTACTGATTGGAAATATAGAGATTGCTTTTGGTGGCTGATAATATCCATTTTCTATTCAACTGTGGCATACTATGTTCCTGTTTCCATAATTTCTATTCAACGGATTTAATAAATTTATTATTAATTTTGCAAGGGTTTTTATCTGTTTACCGTAATGTAAGTTCATAAATTTTCATTGACGCGTAGCTGGCCTAGCCTAAGGTGGTACGCTAATCCAACAAATTTCCTTTTTAATTCAGAATATTACGTTATTTATATTTTTATTTGACATTAATTGATATAGTATTTTAATACGGTATTAGATTACGCACGAATATGTGTATTTCATATTCTCACAATAATATAAAATAAAAAATTTGATACAAATTCCGTTTTGATAATTTTTAAATTTTAACAAAATCCAATATATTAAATAAAACCTGGAACGTTCTGGCTTTAGCTAGGAGAAGAAAGTGAGACACGTGTCACCTTCTCAGACGTTCTTATTTAGTCCCGAATTCAAAGGTAGTGAGATCAAATTTGACCACGAAACAAGGAGAATAGAAAAGGAAAAAAGAAAAAACCTCGAAACGTCCTTGTGCTTCATTTGAAATATTTCTTCCGATATTTGAAATCCAACGCATTTCACCTGGTAATATCATCTCTCTTTTTCTTGAATCCGCATTAAGAAGTTAGGGAATCAGGTTCATGCCTTATTCGATATTTTCTTTCTTTCAAAATTGTCTTATCTTTATGAATTATGACAGCTTTCATGCAAATTCTGGATGCGGATTACCTGAAGCTGAATTTCGATTCTTTTTCATCTATGATCATGTGAATTCCTAGTTCATGATGAATTTTTTTTTAATAACGAAATGGTTTTGTTATAGGAAATGAGCACTTCAGTAATTTAAGGATTATATGTGTGAAAGCTTCTCGTTTGAATAGTTTATTCCCTGTATTTTTAAGCAATAGAACGGAGCGTAAATAAGCCTTACAGCTGCATGTTTAGTTAGCTAGTTTAATATCAATCTGAAGGAATTAGCATCTCCTTTTAAACAAATGTGATTAGTTTATTAACAGCTGCCCTATAAATTATTTTTGAAATCTTTTGCTGTTAAGTTGCATTTGAGAGATCAAATATGGAAGAGCTCTATCTCTTTGACTTGTTAGATAGATGATGGTTGATGGAGTTGATAGACTGGTTTCATTTTATTATTCAAGTGTATCCTCTCTAATAGATAGATGGTAAAAGTTTTCTTTTGGTAAATCTCAAAAATGTTTCATTTTCGAACTTTTAATTGTTGTTGTTGAAATTTTCTTTTTTGATATATATTACAATGTTTTTCTCAAGGCCATCTTTGCCAATTCTTATCAGCATGTTTCCTTTTTTAAACTTGTTTTGTTCTTTTCAGACAGCAGACAAATGCAGAGGAGAAGAGAAAGCACAAATGACCTCTTTGATAGGGGTGAGCCATTTGATGCTTTCCGAAGGTTTGGTAGCTTTGGATCCCATAATGGTATGATGTCTAGCCTCTTTGGAGGTAAAGATCCTTTTGATGACCCCTTCTTCAGTCGTCCGTTCAGTAGCATATTTGAACCTAGCATCTTTGATCAAAGTACAACTTCTCGTGAAGCACCAAAGGGCAATGGAGGAAAGGGAATAGTTATAGAAGAACTGAACTCTGATGGTGAGGAAGAGAAAGAAAAAGATAAAGGCAACACTGAGCATGATGGTTCAGGCAAGGAGCCATTCGTTGAGCACCTAGATGATAGTGATAAAGAAAAAGATAAAGGCAACACTGAGCATGATGGTTCAGGCAAGGAGCCATTCGTTGAGCACCTAGATGATAGTGATAATGGTAAATGGAATTTGATTTTGGATGAGTGCATAAGACCTGTATTTTTGCATGTCATAATGATTGATGTGGTATATTTAACAGATGGGAAGATTCTGAATTTGAATATTAGGAATGAGTATGACAAGGTGAAAGGCTCAAAGGCTCAAGCTCCTAATTTTAGTTTTCAGACCTCCAGAGTTACATATGGAGGTGTAGATGGAACTTATTACACTTCTACAAGAAGCAGGAAGAAAGGCAGTGACGGAGTAAGTATCTCTTTGTAGTGAATGCTCAATTATAATTAAAACTCTTCTTGTTTCTAACATATGTGTTGGTCTTTCAGGTGGTGATTGAGGAGAGAAAAGAAGCAGATACAACAACTGGTCAAGCAACACATAGGATTTCTAGAGGAATTCATGATAAGGTAATTATTCCATTGGTGGTCTCACTAGCCTTTCTTGGGAAGAATTAAAAGATGGGACGCTAAAGAGGGCAGTTATATATGTCAATTATTGTATTAAATAACTGCAACTTTGGGTGTGTTCTGAAAGGGCATATCCTCCAAGGGACTTCACAATTCATTGAATGTACGGTTTGTTGTACAATTTCAAAGTACCTAGTTGATTTGCAGTTATCTATTTCATTGTCACAATGAGACATATTTTTAAGCTGTACTTTAGAACTGATTTTTGTCATCAGATATATTTTCATGCTGTAAATTGGAATCAGTTTATTTCCTTACCACTTGTCCTCGGAGTTAGTTTTGCTTCTACTGCATTTCATTTATTTGTTCACTTTCGATTGCTACCTTTCACTGTTACGAGAGATCTTTAGAAATGATAAAGGAAGAACAAAGATTTAACCTTCACTTGCAGTAATTTGTGCATTTAATTCTTGCTAGGATTGAGAATGTTCCTTTGTTCATGCAGGGCCATTCTGTTACAAGGAAGCTGAGTTCAGATGGTAAGGTGGACACAGCACAAACATTACACAACTTGAATGAAGGTTTGTTCCCTGCTTTGCTTACTGTGATTATTCAAGAACATTGTGCTTGAATGGAACTGATATTTTTCATATTGCAACTTATTAGACGAGCTTGCGGAGTTTGAAAAGGCCTGGGAAGGTAATAGTCAGGGTCATTTGACTGGTTGGAGCGATGGATTTAGTGCACCTTTGAAAGCTGGTAAACGTTTCTTTTAACCTTTATGAGCGATTATTGGTAGAGATCTTATTGTTTGTTCTTTTTTCTTTTGAGCATATAAACTCATTTATTCTAGCTTTACTAGAGAATTTATCGTTAACAAAGAAGGTATCATTTTCATGGGATATGAGTTTGGCATCACTTCTTTCATTTTCTTTTTCAATATCCAATGCGAATGTAGGAACTGGAACTAATGAGCAAATGGGAGTGGCAGTGAAGGACAGTTGGAGACTTCCATATAGAGAGGAGGCCCGAAACATGGGAAATCAAGGAGCGAACACTGAAGCAAGAACCACTTGTGGGGGTAGAACAAAGAAGGTTGTTAGGATTAATATAGAATGAACCAGGTATGGGCATATACTGGTTATGCCACTTTGGTCACTGCACTCTAGTGCTTATAAGGTTCTAGCAATAATTCCGAAGCATGGATCTTTTCTCAATTTAGTTGAAAGCATTCATTATCCTGCTACATATGTATTTGTTTGGGATTCTGGTAATAGTTGAGTAAATGAACACTAGAAACTCTTCATTTTAAAGTTGTTTTGCATTAAAACTAGCGATACAAGTGAAATGGAAAGGAAAGAAAGGGCAGGATTTCATTATGGTCTATCCTTGGCTCTTTCTTGGTTGTGTAAAAGTTACTTTGATTGTTCATAATTGCTATTGTATTTGTGGCCTTTAACCAGGCTCATTTTTCTTTTGAAAGAAACAAACGACGCCGTTTGTACTCAATCCACTCCATCGTAGCTGGATGGTGCATGAATTTTGGCCATTGAAAACCGTTGAAAGATGATAATATCTGAAGCGTTTGTCTTTTTGTTCAAATAATATCTAAAGATGATAATATCTAGAGTATGGACACACTAATTTCTAACAAGGGATTGTAGAATCTAAAACACAGAGAATAGAGTTGATGCTTATCTGTGCGAATCTAAACCAGCCTTGGAACTCAACACTGCCAACTTTAGCTCTTCTCCAGAAATGCAGGACTCTGACCGACGTAAACCAAATCCACGGCCGTTTAATAACCACTGGTTTCATCAGAAGCCAAGTTCTCACCACCAAAATCGTCCTCACTTTCTGTCCTTCACCCTTCACTCCTTTAATCGATTTCGCTCGCTATGTCTTCTTTACGTACCTTGCTTTTCGTTCACCTAAACAAGACGAGGACCCTTTTCTTTGGAATGCTGTAATAAAGTCGTATTCTCATGGACGCGAGGCGCAAGAAGCTTTTATCATTCTCTGTTTGATGCTTGAGAATGGGATTCCTTTTGATAAATTCTCGTTGTCTTTGGTGCTTAAAGCCTGCTCTCAGTTGGGTTTATTGAAGGAAGGAATGCAAGTACATGGTTTGCTTAGAAAGCTGAATTTTGGGTCTGATTTATTTTTACAAAATTGTTTAATTTCTTATTATTTACGCTGTGGGTTTATTGGATATGCACGTCAATTATTTGATAGAATGTCTATGCGGGATTCTGTTTCATATAATTCGATGATTGATGGGTATATTAAAGGGGATGATTGATATAGCAAGGGAGTTGTTTGACGTTATGCCACTAGAGAACAAGAATTTGATTACTTGGAATTCCATGATTAGTGGTTACACGCAATTGAAAGATGGGATGGGTTTGGCTTTGGGGCTGTTTGAGAAAATGCCTGATAGAGATTTGATTTCTTGGAATTCAATGATTAATGGGTTTGTAAAGTGTGGGAACATGGAAGATGCCCAGATATTGTTCGATAAGATGCCGAGAAGGGATGTCGTCAGTTGGGCTAATATGATCAATGGATATGCTAAAGTAGGAAAGATTGATCTAGCTAGTTCTTTGTTTAATGAAATGTCAGAAAGAGATATTGTTGTCTGTAATGCCATGATGGCTGGTTGTGTCCAAAATGGATATTGTGGAGAAGCTTTGGAAATATTTTATCATCTGCAAAGGAATTGTAGTTTGCAACCTGATTGTGCCACATTGTTGATTGCTCTTTCAGCAATTGCACAATTAGGGCATGTCGACAAAGGGTTGGCACTACATCATTATCTAAAGCAAAAAAAGTTCTCTTTGGGCGGAAGGCTTGGCGTTGCTCTTATTAACATGTATTCAAAATGTGGGAGCATAAAGAATGCTGTGTTGGTTTTTGAGGGTATAAAATATAAGACTGTTGATCATTGGAATGCTATGATTGGTGGATTAGCCATTCATGGCAAGGGTGAATTGGCTTTCAAATTGCTCATGGATATGGAAAAGCTTTGTGTGGAACCTGATGACATCACATATATTGGGGTGCTGAATGCTTGCGGCCATGCTGGCTTGGTGAAGGAAGGCCTAATTTGCTTTGATATCATGAGAAGAGTTCACAAGATGGTACCGAAACTGCAACACTATGGATGCATGGTAGACATCCTAGGCCGGGCAGGGCAGATAGATGTAGCAAGAAAATTTATAGAGGAAATGCCTATTGAAGCCAATGATGTGATATGGAGAAGTTTGCTCAGTGCTTGCAAAAACCATGAGAACATTGATGTTGGAGAACCAGCGGCTAAGCATTTAATCACACTGGACTCTTGTAATTCAAGCTCTTATGTACTTCTATCCAACATTTATGCTGGTCTGGGTATGTGGAACGCTGTTAGTAGTGTCAGGTTGATGATGAAAGAAAGAAATTTGAAGAAAATTCCTGGTTGCAGCCGGATTGAACTAGAGGGAACTGTTCATGAATTCTTTGTGCAAGATAAGTCGCATCCCCAAGTTATGGAAATATATTCATTGTTGCGTTTATCAACATCCGATTCAGAAGTCACACCTTACGTACATCATGGCTAGTTTAGAACCTTACAACCTCGAAGCCTGCAAGTCAATTATAGATTTAACTAGGAGCTTATTTCATGGAAGCATGCAAGCCAGGAGGAATCTAGTTTTTATCAAAATCCCAGGCTGCCTTAATTTGATAGCGTATTAAAAGATCTCATCTGTATGCCGTCTGATTAATTTAAGTAAATTTCCAATGAGTTTTTGTTTTTTCCTCCCCTCTGTGGTCGTCATCTTCCACTGATTCACGTGTAGTGTGGAGCAATTCTGCCTAGTGAAACAAATCCAAGAAAAAGCCTCTATGAAAAACTTTTCAAAAGATGAATTATTCCAATATACTGAACATAAGATTTAACACATTAAGTATCTCAACTTCAAATTAAGTGGACTAATTCTTTTAATAGAATGTAATACAAAAAGTCCAACTCCTGCTAGCCCATCCAGAAGAATATCAATTGAAGCACGGGAGGACAGTTCAAAATTTGATTTATCTAGGCCACAAGAGTGCTGGCAGTGGTAGACTCGCTGGATTGGGAAAAAAATAATGTTCGTTAAGATCTACAAGTTAAAACCAATTTCATGGCAAGACAGTAGAGAGTAAAAGGCAATAGCCACAGAAATACTCACTATTTCCACACTGGTGGCAACTTCTTTGTCTTCTTGTAATAGCGGGCGAGTCGGTGGATCCTGCTCTCAACCAAGATCAACCTAAACTTCGAATCCTTGTCTTTTCGGTTCCTCTCAAGATGCTTTCTGATGGCAACGGCTTTCTTAATCAGGTGGTACAGATCCTCGGGTATTTCAGGAGCAAGACCTGACAAAGACAAAGGGATGAGTTGAATGTTAATCTTCCAATCTGAAGGAAAATGGAATAGCAGAAAATGTTGAATAAAGATGCACCATGGGCTTTCAGTATCCGCAAAATCTTGCTACCAGTAACACTCTTCACCTGAGCAATCCCATGAGAATCTCGGAGAATGACACCAATTTGAGATGGGGTCAAACCCTTCTTTGCAAACTTGCAAATGTTATCTTCAACCTAAAAGATGAAATCAAGATAGGGGTTTGAGGAAGACTTGATTAACAACTACTATTATTTCATTCATTCAAGACTACAACTTCCAGCTACATTTGAATACATAAACCAAAATAATATCTTTCCACAAAAATATAGTAACCTGAGCTCGAAACAACTTGAGGCTTATGTCAAGTAACCAATAGAAAGAATAAATGACTATTAAGATTCCACATTTCACAAAGGTGAAAAAAGTCAAAACAAAATACTGAAACATAAGTACATGCAATATCAAACTTCAATTTTCTATTGAACCTATCTTTAGTTTTACTTCATAAATCCTGACAACTTCATGAAGCAAAGCAACCAGTTTAAAATGTATGCATTACTATAGAATAACTTCAGATTTCAAGCAGAGCATAACATTGCATTGAATTGTATCACAGTCAATGAGGATAACAACTATTCCATGTTACATTTGTTAAAGCATCTGGTACTTCGAGGACTTAACTGACATAAGGGATTAAAGGAGTAACTCCACTTCTCATATAACCAATTTCGAAACGAAAAGTCGAAATCTCTTTCAAAGAAGGTAAAAGGATACTATCATTCATTTGCCTAACTAAAGCAGAAGCAAAAGTTTAGGGCATGATTAAAACAGTGACTCACATCTTGAGAGGAGATCTTCAACCAACTAGGTGGAGTCCTCTTGTAAGGCAGGGCAGATGCAGAAATACCCTTACTGCACAAACAGTCGTGCCAAAAAAAAAGAAGCAATTACAGTACAATTCGACCAGATAATCACATGGTTGTTTATGATAAAAGATTTAGAAAGAAAAGAAAAAAAAAAAAAAAGAGATGCGAAAGAGGATACAAACCCTCGGCTGTGCATACGACCCATGATGGAAGAATTCCAAGCTTAGCTGCTTCACCTCTGATTCTGTATTGCCTGCTAATTGCTAAGAGCAAAGAAACCCTAGCCTAGAATCAAAACGGAAGTTTGGGCTAGGGTTTTTATTCTTCTAGTCCTTCTGTTAGTGATTCATTATCGGCCCTTATTTTTTTAATTAAATAAATTATATTAACAGTCATTCAATTTATTTTAGGGTAGTTAATAAAATAATCATTTAAATTTTATTTTAATTATTTAATTTTTAAAAAATAACAAAATAATTACTAATTAATAATTTAATTGATGTGACAAGTTAACTTGCTACTTAGTGATGACTGTTGGTGTAAAACTTCCTACTTCCTTCCTTCCATCTCAAGGACAAAACTACAATTTTTCCTCATCTCCTCTCACCATCTTTTTTGGCCGGGAACTTCCACAAAACGTGGCCCTCAAATGATATCTTAATGCCTCCGAACTCCAGCAGCGCCGCTATATACCCTCCTAAAAAACAAACAGCTCCTCCACCTCTCTTCATCTTCAACCTTTTTCATTTCTCCTCTGCCCATCATTTCCAGGTTTCAAGCTTGAATTCTCAGGTTTAGAACGATGAAGCAGACACACTATGGCACCTTTAGTATTTTTGGTTTTGGATTATTCTGTTTTGAAATACAAGTTTTGTCTTTCAGTCAATCAAACCACTATTAGTTCCAGCAACGATTTCTCCAAGTAAATAAACAATTAAAAATTCATAAAAAATAATATTTATTCATCAATGACAATGCATAGGTAAGATTCTAAACATATTTACATAGGTGGTAACGTGAATGGGAATCATTGCTACTTGTTTTGTCTTTTATTTTGTGATGAAAAATACTATGGGGGTTGATGGTGTAATCGGGGAAGACGAAGGGTTAAGGCAACGAGGGTGTTCATGGGGAAAAGACGATTTTCTCCCTGAGGAATCGTTTAAGAGCTGGGGCAATTACGTCCAAGCGCTGAAAGAAACTCCAAATCGGTTCATGAATCGGGTTTTAAACCGATCGCTTGACTCGACGGAGCTCCATGAAATCAAGGCTCGAAGCCAACATGAAATGAAGAAGAACCTCTCGTGGTGGGACCTTATTTGGTTTGGTATCGGTGCCGTCATCAGAGCTAGAATTTTCGTTCTCACTGGACTTCAAGCAAAACAAGTCTCCGGCGCCGCCGTGGTTTTGTCCTTCATGGTGTCCGGCGTGTCGGCCATGCTTTTCTTGTTTTGCTACATTGAGTTCGCCGTTGAATTTCCCATTGCTGGTAAATAGTATACTATTTTTTGGAGAAGAAGAAGAAGAAAATGGATGATTTTTAGGACATCTCCCTAAAATGGTGTTAAAGTGAGAGTTATCGGCCAGCTGGACCGTTTTTTGGCACTAATGACGCCGTCATCTGCCTTGTCATTTTACCGTGACGTCTGATGATAGAAAACGACAAAAAAATTGTTTTGTAACTTTTTAAATGACGACGTCACTTGTCATGTCACTTTACCATGACGCCTGTGACAGAAAACGACAAAAAAGATTATTTTATAACTTTTTAAAAGTTGAGTGACTAAAATGAAACTTAAGTGATTAAGTGATTGTTTTGTCAACTAACTCAAAGTTGAGTGACTAAAATGAAACTCAGGTTTTGTTAACTAACCCAAAATTAGGTGAAATTTACACTTTTTAATTAAGCCTATTATTAATGTAGATTAGCCCAAGAAAACTTCAAAGGCAAAATAACCCCAGCAATTTTTTCTTTGTCGGTTTTAAATTAGGATTTCAAGCCTTCAAATTACTTTCTTACCCTTATGGAGGTATTTTGTCTAATTTATGATATGCAAACCGAGCCTGAAATTTGAGTATTTCCATTGTTCAAGATGGATAAAGGAAACGCCCGATCCTTGAGCCTTGAGGCTTTGGAACAATGGGACAACAGAAAAAAAGCCAAGGTTATCCACTTTGGGAGACCATCACCACCTTTTCATCCCATCTCGTATTACTCAACACCCATTCCAACAACAGCTTACACACAGACAACTGCACATGCCTCAACACCATTCTGACTTCTCATGTATTCAATGGACTCCTCCGTACATAAAAAAACTCTCCTTATCCACAAATACTGTCCATGACACAGAAAACAGCAAAATTCAACACAAATCAAGCTAGTAAGATAAGTACAAAAGACGTATTATGGAGCCTCGTCATTTTGGCCAATCTAACTCGATAGATGCCTCGGAAAGTTTTAGTTTAGCAGACAACATATTTGATTTAATCTAACACTTCAAATTCTTTAAACTAGCACTGTAGGCTTGGTAAGAATTTCGTCAACCTCCTTAATAAAGTACATTCTTCAATGAAAGAACCCATAATTATCTTTCACCGCCAGTGGAACACTAAAAACATATATGATTCCGAAAGTAGACAAATGGCATCAAACCCACAAGATACAATAAGCGATCTTAGATAATAAGAGAAAAAAACTACTGATTTAGATGTGCCTGACCCAGTATTCCATATCTTGCTTTGATGAACAATCCATGTGACTTTATTTTAGCTACATAAATTATGCTCACATCGTGTAAAATGAGATTTTCAACCGCTGCAAAACTTACAAAGACACCACTTTCCATGAAAATGCCAAAGCTAAAATAAATTATCAAAAGATAGCTCTAAGCAGATGCTTCTATTGATAAGGATCTTTTAGTTCTTTATGGACCACGCCATGAATAAAATCGTCTTGGATTGTCTAGTGTTCCACTATTTGTAAACCTAAATGATTCTTGGATCATGGACCAAAAGTTGGATAACACTACCTTGTGTACAAAGCTCAAAAAATCCATAAATCAAGTAGCAACAGAAAAATCATATTCCTAAAGTTAAACAGCCGATCGTCAGCTCTTAAACATTAACTCAATCAAACATATCTTAGAACCCCATCATATTTATTCATTTATATCAAGCTCTAAGAAAAAATATGAAAAGAGCAATACCTCTATGCTATTGAATGAAAATGTGCAATTAGCAATGATCTAGCATTAACAAAACTTGGGATTAGCAATTAGCAAAGATGAAATAAACAAAACTTGGACCATTGGCTTTTTTAGGTGTCAAGGTCAAGAAAAAATTACTTATCTTAAAGGCCAAAAAGAACAGCAAGGCATCAACATCAGCACATTAATTTTATAAAAGTACAATGAAGTTGGAGGGCATCTTCTTTTTTCTTTTGCTTTGGGGGGTGGGGATTGGTAAACATTAGAAGAAAAGTCACAAAGTAAATTTCCAAATGCAACGGTCATATTATCGAGTTCTATTTTATTATCAATGACATATGCTCTATCAGTTCATAAGTTCTAAACGGAAAAACTACAACGGTTACATTTCAAGGGGCAGAAAAATGAAAAAAAAAAAAATCTGGTGTTCTTTTGATACAACGTGTGCTTGGCCAGCAAACAATGTCCAGTTATCACAAAACTTCTCCCAAGTAGCATAATATCCTTCCTTATACGATGGCAACATTAAAGATGTATGAAACAAGGATAATTTCCAAACGAACAGAGAAATGTTAAAAACAAGGATTCGAATGATAATGAACAAGAATTTGGAGGATCCTACCACAATTCAAAGAATGAATTACCCAGCAGCCTTCTTCCCACCATTATAGTAACTAAGATACCACCCGACAAATTTCTTCAAACCAGTCTGCAAATCAGTTGAGGGCTTATATCCAAGCTCTCTCTGAGCCAAGCTGATATTGGCATGAGTAAACTGAACATCCCCGTTTCGTGGCAACTTCATAATATGCCTCTTTGCATTAACTTTCAACAGCCTCTCCAAGATACTCACAAGATCTGAAACTGGCACAGGCGAAGTATTCCCCAAATTATATACCCTGAGTTGAGCCGGACCCTTCTTCTTCCCTCCACTACCGGTACTCTTCTCGGCAGTATCCAGTGCTGCTAAACACCCTTTAACAATATCATCAATGTAGGTAAAATCCCTAGCCACCGTACCATGATTAGCTGCCTCAAATATTGGTATGGACTTCCCCTTCAAAATATCCCTAGTGAAAAAGAAATATGCCATATCCGGCCTTCCCCATGGACCATAAACCGTGAAAAACCTCAAACCAGTTAAAGAAAGTCCATATATATGATTATAAGTATGTGCAATTTCTTCACCAGCTTTCTTAGTAGCAGCATATAAACTAGCAGGCTGATCTGTCCTATCTTTCTCAGAAAACGGAACTTTGGTATTAAGACCGTAAACAGAACTAGAAGAAGCCCACACAATTGCAGGCTGTGGATTGGCTGACTTACAAACTTCAAGTAAACTAACAAGACCAGCAATGTTGCTATGAACATAAGAGCCAGGGTTTTCCATTGCATACCTGACCCCAGCTTGAGCAGCCAAATGCATAACGTGCGTAAATGCAACAACCTCGAAAAGCTTCCTCAAAAGAGCCGAATCATTGATATCTCCTTCCACAATGAAAACCCCACTTCGTTCCAGAAGTGCTTGCCGAGCCCTTTTCAGTGAAGGGTCATAATAGTCATTGAAATTATCAAGTCCAAGAACACCATCGCCGCGCCTTTTCAAAGCAGCCGACACGTGGGTTCCAACGAAGCCGGCAGCTCCAGTAACCAAAACTGAGATGCCATTGTGGGAACGGACACGAGCAGAGGAACGAACCCTTTTTTCCCAAGCGGGTCCGCCCCAGTTGTACGTACGGAGAGAGCGTCGGGAAGGATCTTGCGGAAGGGGATTGGAAGAGGGAGATCGAAAGAAAAAGATCAAGATCAGGCCCAAGAAGATAAATGACCAAAATGTGAGCTTTGCAAGAGAGGAATGCCACCTCAGCCGATTGTGTACGAACGGCGATTTTTCCATCTTGAATTTCCCCGGCGTTGATGGAATGTCGTCAAGATGAGACATTTGTTTTGACATTTCTGAGGTTATTTGGAAAAAGACGTCGACTTTGGAATATCTTTTTTTGTTCTTTTTATTTTATTACGATTTGGAGAAATGGGTATCTATCGTTTGAGGATAACTCTACTTCGGCGGCGGCTACGACGACGGCTAAGGTACAGGCGGAAAGGGGAGTTCTTGCTATTATTTTGGGGGTGAGGGTGGTGGTGGACCTTTCTCGTGCAAGCTCTCTTTTTATTTTGTGATGAAATGGGGAATCTTTGGAAGGAAGGGTTGGTTTGTTTTGTTTGTTTGTTGTTGGTTTGGGTTTATTTAGTCTCTCTTCTAATGGCTCTAAAATTAAAGAAGAGAGAACAAAAGAGGTTTTTTTTTTTAAATAAAAACAAATGGTATTTAATTTAAAGAAATCAATGGACTTGGTTAAAATTAGGGAGTTTAAACATTTTCTTGTTGTATTTCTTTTGACAATTAAAACTTAAAACTTTCTCAACAATTTAAGATGATCTCATTCATGATCAGCATGATTTTGCCTAAATATGCAATTAATAACTTAAAAATGGTTTCTTTTTTTCCTTTTTTGCAGCATTATTCTGATTCATTTGTTTCCTAATGTTAATCCATGTCGAAGTGTCTCCAAATATAAATACATTATGATGCCACTACAAATACTGTAGTCATTATATTATTATTGCAATGTAAGGCAAAAGCAACCAACTTTCCTCTGGAATTTTCTATAGAAATCTTGGATTGTAATTTATGTAAGCTAAGCTAGCATCATGTGGATTGTAGATAGCAATTCACATTGTTAAAATCTGAAGAAAGAATTACACTAAGCTTGTTCAAACAAAGCTTTACTTCATTTACAAGCCCATCAAAATTAAAGAAGAGTGAGCTTCAAGATTTACACCAAACTCTGACCAAAAACCTCCTTACGCATTGCTCCTTCACCCATCATCTTCATCTTCATCCTTGTTCTTGAACAACATGTGACAATTTCTAGCATTGAATTTCCTCACAGCTTCCATCAACCCCATGTGAGGATCTGGTGGAAAGGAAGCTGTCTTTAAGTTGTCCTTACTTTAGAGCTGGCAAATAGGCAACAAGTTCCATGCCTGGCTAGTTAATGTAACCAGGAACTAGTAAAAAGCGCATGTTTTTCTATCATTTATGGAAAATACGCTTATCCCATGATCAACAATAGCTATCCCTGTCAAACAAGTTCCCTTCTGGTTACTGAAACCGCTGCCATTGTCGGTTTCTTCCTCTTATTGTTACGGCAATCTAAACTGCCGCTCCATATATTATACTAACTTCTTTTCCAAGTTCTCACAATAATGTTTCAACTGAAATTGTATGTGTGCAAAATATAAAAGAAAATTCCCTGTTTCATAGACATGGAAGGCAAATCTGTGTTGCAGGCCTCCAAGAAAAAAATGGTGAGAGCCCTTGAAATATTCAATGAATCAATCCTTAGTTGAGTTTCATTCTGTTTAATATTACAGTCTTCATGGCAAGGATTAAACACCATGTCATCCATCACTCTAAGCAGAAAAAGGAGTTACACTTTAGGAAGCTATCATGGCAAACCCAACTTGCCCATGATAGGAGACTATCAAAGATTAAAAGCTGACATCAAATGCAAGGCTGAATTTGCTTTATTCTCTTGTTTTAATGACAGTGGGATGAACCTCTCTGATTTATTCTTTGTCGACAACTTCAAATCAAGTCAGGGAAGGCTGCAAGAGAGAATGCCAAGGCCATTCAGCGATCATCACGATTGCTGTCTAGTTTAATTTCTCGGATGGAGTAGTGATTACACAATAATCTGGCCCTTCTTCAACTCTTGCTCCGAGCATCATCTAAAGGATTTGTATAAGAATAAAGGCAGCTAGAATCTACCTTCTGAGTTGTGTCTGTGCATACAGCAATCATTCTTTCAATCTCCTTTTGCTGCTGAAAAGAACCAGGGAAATAGTCTTTAGTTGGGAAGAAGAAGAAGAAGAAGAAGAGGAGGAGGAGGAGGAGGAGAAGAAATATGCATATTTCAATATCCAAATATAATGTTCATCCCCAGAAATCACTTATTGCTCAGAACTACTGATAATAATAAAAGTAAGCATCATTTTTAAATCAAATGCATTTTGGGCTTGATGTTTCCCATTAAACTGCAGCAAAGGTTTCAAGCTTGTAAGTGTTGTTTTATTCCTTAGGGAGCAAAGGACTTGCCAGAAGCAGTGCAAAGAATGAAAGAATATATTAGCCTTCCTAACAACTAAAGATCTCTGAAAGATGATTAACGAAAACAATTGAATCCAAGTATATGTAAAAAATTTCAATATTAGAGTTCTTTCACAGTCCTCTACTTGGATCTGTTTTATAGCAAGAGAGCATAACAGCCAAAAGAAATCCAATAGTTGTGTTGTAGGGAGACCTTCACCTTCCACGGTTCACCATCAAAATAATAAGGCTGCTGAAGAAAAATAATATGGATTCAGGATATATGCTGAATATGCTGAAGTAGCTTTTTCATGTCCAAATCATGCATAAAACCAACAACCATGTTCTTAAAATAGGTCCCATGCCAATACCAGACTTGACAGAAAATTTCATGGTAATAAACTGAGATACGGCTGGAAAATAAGAGACTGAAAATTTCCTACCATCGCAAGCCATTGTTTGTCAAATAACTTTTAGTCATAAAAGACGAAGATAGACAGGATCTCCAACGACCACAAACATCCCCAAGCCTTTTTGAATCGCTTGAAACCATTTTCGAATCATTAAGTTTCGCTTCTAATGACTGGAACCTACCAACAAATTCCAACCACCCACCACCTTTCGTTTTCCGGGTAGGGTCGTATTATTATTTACTTGATACTTCAATAAAATACGTCAAATAAGTAAGGGTAGATAATAAGCAATTTAGTGTGGGGGAATCAAACTGTTTATTCTGAAAAACAAAATTATACAAACTCATTTTATATCTTAGGTCAAAGCAGAAATCCGGAGAAGTCCCAGGAGGAGTTACAAATCCATAAACATAAAGAAACTCTAACCTCCCTTTTGCTCACTGCTGCTATTGATGAATCATAAGCAACAAAAGAAAATTTGAATATGTTTCTTATTAAAGAAAACAAAACAAAAGAGACTGTCACAATTGGAACAGCTCTTCAGCGACATCTTCAATCGAAAAACTTAAGTTTCCGCAGAGACTTTGAACCAAGCTTAGCAAAGTTCTTTGGCTGCAGCAATAACAGCCTCTGGAGTTAAACCAAATTCCTTGTATATTCTCCCTGCAGGTGCACTTGCCCCAAACCGATCAATTCCGATTGCCTTCCCTTTGGATCCAACTATCTTCCCCCACCCAAATGTTGATCCAGCCTCAATACTCACTCTAGCTGTTACAGCAGATGGGAAAACACTTTCCTTGTAGGCATCTGATTGCTCATCAAAGAGCTCCCATGAAACAAGGGAGACAACCCTTACAGCCTTCCCTTCCTTCCTTAGTCCATCAGCAGCTTTAACAGCGATCTCTAACTCAGAACCAGTTCCAATCAGAATTACATCAGGATTGTTGCCTGAAGAATTGTCTGAAATGATGTAGCCACCTTTTTCAACCCCCTCAATGGAAGTTCCAGCTAATTGGGGCAGCTTTTGTCTGGAAAGGGCAAGAATTGAGGGTGTCTTCCTCTTGAGGACAGCAACCTTGTATGCTCCAGCCGTTTCATTTCCATCAGCTGGACGGAGCATCAAAACATTAGGCATTGCACGGAAGCTTGCCAAGTGCTCAATTGGCTGGTGAGTTGGTCCATCTTCCCCAAGACCAATGGAATCATGGGTCATAACGTAGATAACTCTAGCCTGACTCAAGGCAGAAATCCTAATGGCGGCCCTCATGTAGTCAGTGAAGACAAAGAAAGTAGCGCAGTATGGAATCAGGCCAGGGCTGTGAAGGGCAATGCCATTGCAGATGGCTCCCATTCCATGTTCCCTAACACCAAACCGAACATTGCGTTCCTCAGGGGTGTCCTTCTGGAAATCCCCAAACATTTTGAGCAAGGTCATGTTGGAAGAAGCAAGATCTGCACTTCCACCAAGAAGACCTGGGAGTACTTTTACAAGGGCATTGAGATTTTGTTGAGAGAGATTTCTGGTAGCATCAGCTGGGCTCTCTGGAGTGTATGTCTGGAAGTAGCAAAAAGAAAGGGTCACTAGACATTCTACATTCCAATAAAATCAGACTGCATTTATCATATTAAGAAAATTGTGAAAATTATGGATGTTTGACATCAGAAGTCTACTCACTGGAAGTGCCTTCTCCCAGCCAGCAGGTAGTTCACCAGTGATTATTGACTTGAGCTCTGCAGCTTCCTCTTTGTACTTCTTCTCATATGCAGAAAACTTTGCATTCCATTCGGCTTCGAGAGCAGCACCTTGAGGGACATGGCGATTCCAGTGCCTGCAAAAATGGCAGAAAAGTTTGAACACCAAACCAAAATATAATCAGATGGAATATTTACTGATCTCCCCTTACCCTTTCACATCTTCAGGTACATGGAAAGGCTCATATGGCCATCCGAGGTTTTTCCTAGTAGCATCCACTTCCTTGGCACCCAATGCACTACCATGTACACTGTATGAGTTTGCCTTGTTTGGAGATCCATAACCAATGGTGGTTGTCACCTAAAAAGAACAAGAAGAAAAAGCAACTTCAAAAAAATCAATAACAAAGTCAAGTGTAAATACATAGAGAGACGCAAGAGTTTTCAATTTTCAATAAGGGCATTCTTCATGCTTCTAATATGATGCAGCACACTTTTATCAAAAAAGCTATAGCGGAGAAATGAGTTTAACTAAGAATCGTGAACCTTTAAATTTCAAGAATACAATATTCACATCAATCTAGAATACAAGCGTATTACTTCCAAACAAAGCATTTCAAAAATATCAGACCTTGATCAGAGTGGGCTTGTCTTTGACAGCCTTTGCTTCCTTAATAGCAGCACGAATTTCATCATAGCCAGTGTTTCCATTCTTTACCCAGATAACATGCCACCCAAGCCCCTCAAAACGCTTATCAACACTCTCTGTAAAGGCAATTTCAGTGTCTCCATCAATGGAAATGTGGTTGTCATCATAGAAAGCTATAAGCTTTCCTAGTCCCCAGTGTCCAGCAAGTGAACAAGCTTCATTTGCAATACCCTCCATCTGGCAACCATCTCCCAAAATAACATATCTACAACAACAAAGGCCAAACTATCACCAAGATTGAGCATGCAGGCAATAAAAAACAAAGGACAGAATTGGCGAGTAATCATACGTGTAGTGGTCGATGATCTCATTGTCTGGCTTATTGAATCTAGCAGCCAAGTGTTTCTCAGCGAGAGCCAATCCAACTGCATTTGCAATGCCTTGACCAAGAGGACCTGCAGGTAAAGAAAAAAGCCAGATATAAGCGCACACATTTCACTTTTATTGATAAAATCAAATACAAATCACTTTGCCAGAGAAGTCAAACAAACCAGTTGTGACTTCAACTCCAGGTGTTTCAAAGTTCTCGGGGTGTCCTGGAGTTCTGCTTTCCCACTGCCTGAAATTCTTCAAATCATCTTCCTAAAGGATAATCCGATAATGATAAAGTTTAGTCCTTTAGTGCAAGAATCAACTGTCTTTTACCATAAATCATCCTAAAAAGAAGAACTACCTAACAATAAAAATAATTTATCAAATAAATACAGAGGAACTCAGATCCAGTTTTCACCAAACAGATAAAAAAAAACGCATGTATCCAAAGTCAAATAGCTCTCAATAATATGAATTCTTTGAAGACTTCTAAAGAAACTTACTCGGACACTGTCGTAACCAGCGAGGTGAAGCAGAGCATATTGTAGCATGCAACCGTGACCAGCGGACAATACGAAACGGTCACGGTTGAACCAATAAGGGTTCTTCGGGTTATATCTCATAACTTCATCGTATAAAATGTGACCCATTGGAGCACAGCCCATGGGCAACCCAGGATGCCCTGAATTGGCCTTCTCGACAGCATCAATGCCCAAGAATCTGATCGTGTTGACCGATTTCTCGACCAATGAAGTCTCGGCGGCAGTACCAATCGTCTCGACAGCGGCAGAACGGACTTGGTGATTCCGGGCAGAGCGCGTGGGAAGGCGGCGACTGGAAGTGGAAGCGCGTGGGGCAGTAGATTTAAGGCCGGAGAAAGTGGGAATAGAGAGGGCGGAGAGAGAGACGCGGTGGTCAGAGGGTTGGGCGGAGCGACGGGAAGAGATGGCTCGGGCAAGGAGGGCTTGAGATAGGGTGAGAGAGGAAGAAGAGGCCATTGTTTTTCGATCGAATAGAGAGGTTGGTGAAAGGGAAAGGAAATGACCCTCCGCCGCTTTGTTTATTGGTAATGTGAAGAGAAAGAGAGACTTTTTAATTCATAATATATATTCAAATGCAAAAGGCAATGGGGGCAAGTAGTCGTAACTCGTAACCAGTAGCCACCAACTCTCATTGATCTTCTCGTCTACACAAAGGGACAAAATGAGAACAGATGAGCTGACCGTTAGATTCGACGAGTGCCGGATCTCAACCGTTGACTGTGGGTAGCAATGTCATATTTGCTCTCTCCGCCTTTCATTTCATTTTCATTTTTTTAAGGTTGTCAGTGTGCTAATATTGTTACTGTCAGCCCTCTCCTAAACCCTTCTTCTCTTATTTTCTTGTTTAAGTTTAGCCTTTATTACATCAGAAATTTATTTTCCCTGCTAATGATGACGTCAATAATCGGCTGGCTGTGGCTGAGGACTCAATGCGAACACTGAAAACTGATTTGAGTGATTTCTGGCTTTTCCGTTGTGCCTCGGGAGTAGCGGAAATGTAGGGAAATTTTTACATTTACCCCTTCAAGTTTTCAATTTTCGCATTTACCTCTTTAGTAGAACGGAAAGAAGAAATGAAATCAAGTTGGTAGAATTTGGAAGGTAGTTGGTGGGAAGTAAAATTGAAGTTAGTTGGGTGGAGTTGGTCAAGAACATCTAACTTGCTTGGAATTCAATATTCTTGTAAAAGTCATATTTCAAAATAAGAAAAAAAGTCCGAAAAATAGTATCTTCATGTTTCACATTTAACTTTATTTTTAATGTGGCATTTAAGTATTTAAATGCAACTGCTAATAACATTTTGCGGTGCTAACAGATATTGAACCTTTTTTTCGACTTAAATCAAACATATGTAAGTGCTTTCCAGAATTATTCCCCTTTTGGCTCTATCTATATCCTAACATCAATTTCATCCATTTAGAGGTTCCATCTTCCAATCCCTAGCTGTATTGGTGGTTGAAAAGAATGCGAGGATTTCTCAGTCTATGCTATTTCGTCCTTCATTAATACAATTTGACTCTATTATTATTTTGGATAAGTAATTGGTTTTATTATGCCCAAAAAGCAGATGGTTGCTACAGTTTTACATCATCACACAAGCTGAACAAAAATGCATAGAATAAGCTAGACGACAAATACAATTTTTCAAGCGAGCGACCTGCAATAACTGGCCAGGAATGTCTTCAGCCTACTTGTAACATCCTAAATTCAAACGCTACCACCGGATCTGGTATGTCACTAAAAAATTTTGTAAAATATGTCGTATTTTCGAAAATATTTTTCTTATGTTTAACCCTTTATTAGGAAAAAATTAATAGTTAATAGTTTAAATAAAATATGCCTTTATGAATTAAAACCCAAATTTAAATACATGCATTAGTTCAATTAAAATAAAAATTTAAATAACTAAAGATACTAAAAGCCCATAATAAAACAAAATATAAACTAGTGGCCCATGACCTTATTACAACAAGATTTAAAATCCATTAAAATATATATATAATAATAAACTAGTAGTCTTTTCTTTGAATCCAAATGTTTTTTGCATGGCCACCTCAAGCTCCTCTCCACTCTGGTCCGATGCACTAAATGCTATCTGAAATGTTAATTAATTGGTTGAGTCATGAGACTCAATTAGCAACCCTCATGTACCATTAGATTTGGGCTTTAGCCCCATAAAACTAAAATAATCAAAATTAATATACATAATAAAAATAATATGCAAGCCCAACCCAAATCTTAGGTTTCCATCCGCTACATGCCCGTGCATCACCATTCACACCATTGGGGATTTCTACAATCAACCCACACCGCTACATCGCCTTGATAGCATCGTCTTTGCTCATCATCGATCATGGTCGTAGCCACTACAATGCATCACTAAAAGCCGCTACAATGATCACGATAAAACTACTACAACAGATCACGGTAAAAGCTGCTACAAGATCACGATGAAAACCGCTACAACATATAACTTCCTCCTTTCATCAAACCTAACCCATGCAATCACATAAAATCAATATACTTATATCGTTTAATCGAACATTTACTAACCCGATGATTTATTTTACCCTCTTTGGGTTTCTCTATTATGCCCGAATTTGAAAGATTTATCAAAACATATAAGACTTATAATCATATATTAATCAAACAGATCTAGATGGTAGGAAAGTGTTACACACGATATCACGAAATCCAATATTCTTAGTCGATATCCTTTTATCCCGATCTACAACTTTGCTCAAAAGTCGAAAGATGTGAAAATAGGGACTCTCCTATATTCACCATGGTTAGTGTTCTACCCGATTTCATATATTTATAAATAAACCAATCTCCTTACCTTGAAATCCCGAAAATAACACGACTTGAGTATTACGATCTTTGACTTAGAGATCTAAGCGTTGGACTCATCTTCGATCCCGAAATGCCGAAAATAAGAAAAACCCTTGATTAGTCACTAAATAGCCATTCGCTATGGACTTTGAAAAGTGAAAAAATATTGGAAACTCAAAATCGACACATACCTATTGTTTTCTTGATTCGGCAAGCAGACTTTGAAGAAAATTGCAACTTCAAGAGATGAGATCTAAGAATTTCGCTTTTAGAAGATTTAAGAATTGAAGAGATGGCTAAGAAAGATTTGGCCAATGAATATTAAGGAGAAGAATAGAATAATAGAGATGTGATTTCGCTTTTAGGGATTAGAAGAAAAATAACAATAGAGGTTAAAAGATTCTACCAACCAAGAAATTTTAGAGAGGAAGAAAGGTGAAGAAAATGGTGGTTTTCACTTTTGAGAGGAAGAAGATGAGAAAAGAAAATAAAAGAAAGGCTTCCAAAATTTCTGCACACCCCTCTTTATATAGAAAACGATTTCTCCCTTTTGGTAGAGATTGATTTTAGCCAACACCGCCACACATGATAGCTCCTATCCCTTTTCCCTTATCTTAATCTATTATCTCCTCAAAATAGTCTTTATCTGCTTATTATCTTTAAAGACTAAATCCTAAATAATAGCCTTTATCTGCTTATTATCCACATAGAATAAATATAATAAAATTCCCAAAAAAAATAACCTTGCTATCATCCACTTCCCTAATCCCTAATGCAAAATTTAACTAACTTAAATTAGAAAATTTGGGCTCATTAAAACTTAAAATTTGGGCCCCTAACACTTAAATCAACTCATTCCACATATTCACCCATTAAACGCATAAGCCCAAAAATTTAGGATGTTACGTTCTACCTTCCTTAAAAAAATTTCGTCCTCGAAATTTCAACTAACTAGAAATCATACTACCTACGCCTCACTACCATGCTTTCATTGCAAGACTCAATTCTAAACCCAAAATAAACACTTAGTATTCTATGGTAGAGTACGCACCCAGATTCACATCTGAGCGTCCTCGTCCCCTTGTACTCATGCTATCGGTTTGCTTTATCCGATTAAAATTTTATGAATTATTGGTTTTCTTCCACCGATTATCCACAGACGATCTTATGATTAGTAGTTTTAAGAGTGGTTTTTTTTCAATTCAACCTATCTACGCTTTTCAGTCTTCCTAATTCTAGGAATCATGCACATTCAACATTCATACACACCCACATACAAGTAACATCCATCACCTAAGGGTTTTTTTCGTCATTTCACTACCCAAGGGTATTTTGTAATTTTAACCTCTGTGGTATTTTCATAATTTTCCAAAATAAGGTTTCGGGTGATTTGGCGAAATAAGGGTATTTTGGTAATTTTTCAACTCGAGGGTATTTTGGTAATTTTGAAATTTGGGGGTATTTCGGTAATTTTACAAATATGGGGTATTTCGATAATTTTTAAATTCGTGATATTTCGATAATTTTGAAATCCGGGGGTATTTCGATAATTTTGAAATTCGGGGGTATTTTGATCATTTACAAATAAAGGGTAATTTGGTAATTTTAAAAATCAAGGATATTTTGATGTTGTTGTTTTTGTTTTTGTTTTCTATGGAAAATTTTTATTGACTTTGTAAATCGGGGTATATTTGTACATCATGGGTATTTTTTTTCAAAATAAGGATATTTTAGTAATTTTGTGAGAAAAACAGTTATTTGGTCCCTTTCGGGTTTAAATTATAAGTTTTGGCTCATCAACACGTCCTCATGGTTAGGGTGAACAGTCCTACGCACTGTAGGATTCTAGTGAAGAGGAGGTGAGTCACTAGGACCGCTTAAATACCAAGCTCTCCTCAGTATCCACTCCTAGCATGCGTATGCTGTTGCCACACCCTAACTTCTACGACTAGTTCACGAGGATTTGTTTGATGTAAATTAAGTCTTATGGAATTTAAGAAATTGTTTATGCTAAGCCTATAGTCCATCAAAGTCTAATTAAACTACCCTACGTCCATAAATCCCATCAAGCCCACATATATATATCACACAATGGTTTAGAGTACTTACCTGCCGGACTTGGGCTAGAGACGCAGGTGCCATGCCGAGCTAACAAACTGTTATCATTTCAAAAAAACAACATGCAAGTTTCAAAAGCCCACTTTTTGAAAACGTTTGAGCCCAAAAACCCTTTTAAACTGGCTCGATACAATTTGTAACACCCCAAACCTACCAAACACTACCACCGGATCCGGTATGTCACTAGAAAATTTTGTAAAACATGTCGTATTTTCGTAAAATATTTTTCTTATGTTTAACCCTTTATTCGGGAAAAATTAATAGTTAATAGTTTAAATAAAATATGCCTTTATGAATTAAAACCCAAATTTAAATACATGCCTTAGTTCAATTAAAATAAAAATTTAAATAACTAAAGATACTAAAAGCCCATAATAAAACAAAATATAAACTAGTGGCCCATGGCCTTATTACAAAGAGATTTAAAACCCATTAAAAATATATATAATAATAAACTAGAGTCTTTTCTTTGAATCCAAATGTTCTTTTGCATGGTCACCTCATGCCCCTCTCCACCTGGTCCGATGTACTAAATGCTACCGAAATGTTAATTAATTGGTTGAGTCATGAGACTCAAAGTGCAACCCTCATGCACCATTAGATTTGGGCCTTAGCCTCATAAAACTAAAATAATCAAAATTAATATACATAATAAAATAATATGCAAGCCCAACCCAAATCCTAGGTTTCCATCCGCTACACGCCTCGTACCGACCATTCACACCATTGGGGATTTCTACAATCAACCCACACCGCTACATCGCCTTGATAGCGATCGTCTTGCTCATCGAGATCATGGCCGTAGCCACTACAATGATCACGGCAAAGCCGCTAGAATGAAACGGTAAAAATCACTACAATGCATCACGATAAAACCGCTACAATGATCACGGTGAAAACCGCTACAACATATAACTTCCTCCTTTCATCAAACCCAACCCATGCAATCACATAAAATCAATATACTTATATCGTTTAATCGAACATTCACTAACCCGATGATTTGTTTTACCCTATTTGGGTTTCTCTATTATGCCCGAATTTCGGCATTTATCAAAACATATAAGACTTATAATCATATATTAATCAAACAGATCTAGATGGTGAGAAAGTGTTACACACTTGATATCGCGAAATCCAATATTCTTAGTCGATATTCTTGTTATCCCGATCTACAACTTTGGTCAAAAAGCCGAAAAGATGTGAAAATAGGGCCTCTCCTATATTCGACCATGGTTAGTGTTCTACCCGATTTCATATATTTATAAATAAATCAATCTCCTTACCTTGAAATCCTGAAAATAACACGACTTGAGTGTTACTGATCTTTGACTTAGAGATCTAAGCGTTGGACTCATATTCAGATCTCGAAATGCCGAAAATAAGAAAAACCCTTGATTAGTCACTAAATAGCCATTCTGGCTATGGACTTTGAAAAGCCGAGAAATATTGGAGACTCAAAATTGACACATACCTATTGTTTTCTTGATTCGAAGCAAGCAGACTTTTTATCAAGAAAATTCGGCAACTTCGGAGATAAGATCTAAGAATTTCGATTTTAGAAGATTTAAGAATTGAAGAGATGGCTAAGAGAGATTTGGCCAATGAATATTAAGGAGAAGAATAGAATAATAGAGATGTGATTTGACTTTTAGGGATTAGAAGAAAAATAACAATAGAGGTTAAAAGATTCTACCAACCAGAAATTTTAGAGAGGAAGAAAGGGTGAAGAAAATGATGGTTTTCGACTTTTGAGAGGAAGAAGATGAGAAAAAAAATAAAAGAAAGGCTTCCAAAATTTCTAAGACACCCCTCTTTATATAGAAAACCGATTCCTCCCTTTAGCGAAATTGATTTTCACCAACACTTCCACACATGATAGCTCCTATACCTTTTCCCTTATCTTAATCTATTATCTCCTCAAAATAGTCTTTATCTGCTTATTATCCTTAAAGACTAAATCCCTAAATAATAGCCTTTATCTGCTTATTATCCACATAGAATAAATATAATAAAATTCCCCCAAAAAATAGCCTTGCGCCGTCCACTTCCCTAATCCCTAATGCAAAATTTAACTAACTTAAATTAGAAAATTTGGGCTCCTTAAAACTTAAAATTTGGGCCCCTAACACTTAAATTAACTCATTTCACATATTCACCTATTAAACGCATAAGCCCAAAAATTTAGGATGTTACACTACTCCTCATGGTTACACCATGCACGTTAAACACTGTTACTTTGACACAACAAACACGCGACGATGTAAAATTTTAAGATTATTTTCGATCTTTTGGTTCGGCCCGAAAAATAAGTATAAAATTCTGTCTAAACTCAATTTATATTAAAAATGTTAAACCCAAATTTGATTCGGTCCACTCGTATTAATTTTTTTTTTAAAAATATAATACATCAAATATATTAAAATAAATTTACCAATAAATTAAAAATATATTAAAAGAATTTTATACTTAAATAACACTACAACAACAAAACAATAAGAAAATAACTAATTCAGACCGGGCTTTGAACAAAAAAAATCCTACTTGAAACTTGATCTATTTAGGAAATAGGCCTATTATCCAAGCCCATTTTCTAATTTATGCTCAATCTCTATTATTTTTTAGACGGGTGTTCGAGTTCTAGCAGGTAGATCAACCCCATTAGGCAAGCACACATCTAACAATAGCAAGGAAACTGAAAAGTTTAAACAAGAGGCATAGGCATAGCCATATCCATATCCAGCTTTAAGATGGGCCCCCAATGCATTAACCAGCGAAACCAGACCTATAGTGAGAAGGCCGAAAATTCTCTTAGGTAGTCCCCATATTTAGGGCCTCTCTCGTTTTGAGCTAGTCCCTTAATACTTAACACAAACATACATATTCCTTAGCTCGAAATAATTAGTAAGATGGATGATTATTAGGCGTGACATGAACCATGATTATAGTATTTTCATACACTCAAAATACAGCTAATTTAATCTCCTTATTTTTGATCTACTTGATTCTCTTCCTTGTAAAAAGAAATTAAAAATTATGAACTAACAAGCTTCTTATAAATTTTTTGTGATTTATAATTTGAAGATAAAAGGAAACTAGAAAGACCAATTTTGAATTCCAAGTTAACCCATCAGTCATCATAGCCATGGGGTGTGCTTTATTCTATAGTGGTGGACCGTGGGCCTACGCCCCCCAAAAAAGAAAAACTTCAGCAAAAGGTTACCTATTCGACGCTTTGCTTCTCTGTCGCTGACTTGTTTAATAATTTTGTCCGAAACTATTCCCCATCTCGTCCGGCTCCATCTCCGATCAGGTAAATTTCTTCTTCCACCCGAAAAAGCTAATGACTACCAAACCAAAAAATTACCTGCTTAACCATGGTCAGTGTAGGTCTTATACTACTGTACAATCATAGATTTGGAGTTTTAGTTGCTTGCTTTTTCCCTTTAAACTAAGGGTATTTTCTCTTTAACCTAAATATTGTTGTCATTACTGGAATCTTGTTTGGCTGAAGGGTTTGCTTATTAAGAATGTGTTATTTACCTCTTTTTCTCACCCAAATGATGAATTCTGAGTGGTTCCAGAATTTTATCATTTTCTTCTTAAAACTTTGCTTTTAGGGTTTTAGTGTACCTTATGAGATGAACTTCCAAAATGATTAATGATTAATTAATTATTAATTATTAATTATTTGTTGCATATGTTTTAATCTATCACGCTCTTGGAAACAATTTAATTATTCATTACTATTGCTTTCAGGTTGAAGGTGATTATGTTTACTGGATATATCTTGGAGAGGGGCTGTGATCTTTTCAGGTATGCACAGGTCCTTACTCATTTGTTATATATCTAGTTTGTGTCCCCGTAGAGTATTCAATTACCAAGATGTGTGCCTGATGACTTGGATCACTATGAAATTTCAACTGTATTTTTGTGTTCCTGTTGTGTATGAAATATATGTTAAATGTAGGGATCACCCTTTGTTGTTTATAATTTCCAAGTTACCATACAGCACAGAAATATCAGTCAAGTGATGCTGTGTGTTAAACCGGAAGTTAGATTTTAACTGAGAACTTTGTGAGTTTAATAAATATAGAGATTGCTCGGTGTTGGTATATTATGTTCAGTTTGAGTACTCGTTCAAATCTTAACCATGTCTAGAATAGCAGATCATGCTGAGAGCCATCTGTCTTTTGTATTTTGATGCTTTGCATCATATATGATATTTGCTTGCATAAGGTTTACTTACATTAGTAATGTTGTCCAAATTTGCAGGTGTTCTGGTAGCAGTAGCCTTTCTGAAAGATTCCATTTCAATTATCCCCTTGGTTGGTGACAACTATGCTACCGACTGGGGCAAAAGATACTCATCTCCGTGATAGCAACAATCAAAAAGTCCACCCTCAACCCATGGAAGAGAGCATGAACCAGAACCCAGAAGCTGTAGAATCTCTAATATCCAAATTATTTACGAACATCTCCTCCCTCAAGTCAGCTTATATTCAGCTACAAACTGCTCATACTCCCTATGACCCTGAAAAAATTCAAGCTGCTGATAAACTTGTAATATCTGAGCTGAAGAATATATCTGAACTGAAGCACTTCTATAGAGAAAAGAACCCCAAGCCAGTGTGCGTTTCTCCTCAAGATTCTCGCTTAGCTGCTGAGATCCAAGAACAACAGAGCCTGCTGAAAACCTATGAGGTCATGGTTAAGAAATTTCAGTCTGAAATTCAGAACAAGGATTCTGAGATTCGACAGTTGCAGCAGCAAATTGAAGATGCAAACCAGAAGAGAGTGAAACTGGAAAAGAATATAAAGCTTAGGGGCTTGTCTATGAAGGAATCTGAAGGCTCAGGAGAAGAAAATGGATTCTTTCCTGCGGATTTGACCCCTGAGCTCTTCACATCAGCTGTTGAATCTGCTTACAAAGCTATTCATGATTTTTCTAAACCATTAATCAACATGATGAAAGCTGCTGGTTGGGACCTTGATGCTGCCGCTGATTCAATTGAGCCCAATGTTGTTTATGCCAAGAGAGCTCACAAGAAATATGCATTTGAGTCCCACATTTGCCAGAGGATGTTCAGTGGGTTTCAACAGGAGAACTTCTCCATTAAATTGGATAATGTTACAGTCAATAAAGAGAGCTTCTTCCGGCAATATCTGGCTCTGAGGGAGATGGATCCATTGGACATGTTGGGCCAGAATCCTGATTCCTTATTTGGGAAATTTTCCCAGAGCAAGTACCTGATGGTTGTTCATCCAAAGATGGAAGCTTCGTTCTTTGGAAATTTAGACCAGCGTAATTATGTAACAGGAGGTGGGCATCCTAGGACTCCATTTTACCAAGCCTTTCTAAAATTGGCTAAATCTATTTGGCTTTTGCATCGGCTGGCTTACTCATTCAACCCTAACGTGAAAGTCTTTCAAGTTAAAAGGGGAAGTGAATACTCAGAGGTTTATATGGAAAGTGTAGTGAAGAATTTGATAATGGATGAAAGCGATGAGAAGCCTAAGGTTGGGCTAATGGTCATGCCTGGCTTTTGGATTGGTGGCAGTGTCATCCAGAGCCGAGTTTATCTTTCCGGAATGAAGGTTAACGAGTAAATTACCAGCACTATGCAAATCTATCTAGAGTTTAATGAGTAATACACGTATGGACTAATATAATGTGCTGTTTGTCTTTGTGATTTGTTGTTATTGCTGTAGTCATGCAACTGTAGTATTGTATTACGACATAGGAGCTCACTGTTTGTTGACAAAGTTCCTTTGTCTTTGTGTGCTTCAACTGTTCTTCTGGGTTTGATTGCCTGCAAGAATGCAGCAGACAATCCATGATTTGAGCATCATCTGTCTCTATGCTGCATTGGGACCTTAGATTACTGAAGAGCAGATGTAAGAAAGAGGTTATGGTGATGAAAACGTTGTTGTTCATCTCAAAAACGGTGTTTGATCATCAATGTTTCCGTTTTCATGTTAAATGGTATTACTTGTTCTTTTCATGTGACTGCATATGTACAAGCTGCTATTCTAGATAACAGATGTTGATCTATTCTATTGCATGTATTTAACATGTATACTACTGTCATTCAAAACTGACCCAGGACTCAGTTTTAGCTTACATGGTTAGTTTTGTTCTTAATTTTTTATTTAATTTCAAACCCAGTTATTTATGTTGGAGCTTGAATTTGAATTAAAATTCTTTTATTATTACTTAAAAATATTAAAGAGGTTTGAATATGCTTATGAATTGCTTGAGATCAATCACAGTCCAATTAAAGTTTTTTTTTTTTCTTCTAAACCTCATATGATTAATTTGATTGTGCTAGTATTTCTATGTAAAGAGATTCGAGCCTTCAAGATTCAGCTTGGAAAAGCTATACCTTTTGATTGATTTTGTAGGTTTGATTTTGAGCAGAAACCACTCAATCACATGATCCATGAGTGCCATAAAATCAAGTAACTTAAACTAACCATAATTTTTGAAGTTTAGATGCGTGTTCTTAGGTGGATCCCTTGAACGAAGGATCGTGTTGGCCACAGAAGCTTTAACTAGTTGCGGTCGGCCATAGGCATCGCCGATAAACCAGTCATTTTTGTCAGAAGTCTAGTGCAAATCATACTTTTAGTTTAGTATTTGATGTTAAAGAAAATTTTAGGTTTAGAAAAAATGTGTTTAAACAGTGTGATGAAAAAAATTATTTTGGTGTTTTGGGCATGTAGATAAAATGTGGGGCAAATATCTCAAAATACCAAAAAAAATTAAAAATTACCGAAAGGACATGTTTTAAAAATATTGACCTGGAAAGGGCAATTTCCCAAAAATCGAGTCCACGCGGTAGCGTTTTTGAAAGCGGTAAAAAGGCGTCCTTGAGGAGCGCTTTTATACATCAAAAAAACGCTCCCACGAGGGCGCTTGTCTTGAGGCTAAAAGCGCTCCCAGTGGACGCTTTTAGGCGTCTGTAACTACGAAAAAAAACTATAAATACCCCCAACCCTTCATTTTTTTCACACTTCAATCCTTTCTCATTTTCTCTCAATTTTCTCTCAATTTGCTCTCAATTTTATCTCAAGTTTCTCTCAAAGTCCTTGAAATTTAAGCTCAAATTTCAAAATAGTCCTTTACTATTTACTTAAAAAGCCCTTTATAATTTTTTAATATATCTATTTTTGGAAAATTTAAAATTCTTTATCGTAGTACAATGGTAGGGAATTACATCGCCTAGACAACAAGCACATTGTCACGAGCAAATGAAAATAGTAAGTTTGAATGTTAATTTTTCAATATTATTAAATTTTTTAATTATGCAATTTTAATTAATTTTGAATTTTATAATTTTTAAGCAAATTGTAGATCGGGTGTTGCAATGTTATATTCGCAACATGCCCGGTCCCTATCGCCATTGATCGAGAAATTACTGCGGAAGCGGGTTTTTGCATGTGGCCACGATAGGTAGGGTTCAAGTTGGACCCGCTTTGATCGTAGCGTTGATAGAGAGGTGGAGACCCGAGACGCACACTTTCTATCTCGCCATGCGAGAGTGTACCATCACCTTAGAAGATGTGCGATTCTGATTGGGATTACCGGTGGGCCAGTGCAGTAGTCACCGGTCCGTAACATCTCTCGATTGGATGGCCGTATGTTACGAGCTTCGGTGCCATTCGGATAGAATGCAAGGAGCTCGGATCGATATGGCTTGGTTACGAGGCGCATTCCGCGAATACCGAATGAAGGTTCGACCAAGAAGAAAGAATACGGTATGCACGGGCATACATGCTTCGAGATAATTGGAGGCTATCGATCTGGACCTCTTTAGAAACCTCGTCCACCTGAGATGGCTCCTGAAACTTGTTGATTTCAGAGCAGCCGGTGAATTGAGTTGGGGGGTCTGCCGTGCTATCGAGGTTGTACCGGGAGATGTGCGAGGCGACGTTGCCAAGTAAAGTAAAAATCGGAGGTTGCCTATCACTACTGCAATCATGGGCATAGTTTCGATTTCCATTTTTACGTCCTCGACTCGACCAGCCATATTCATTCCCACTGATAACGAGGTAAATTTAATATTATATTTTACAATTATGTCGAGATTTATAGTATAATTGCATGCTAAAAGTTTATTTAATTAGGTGGAACCATCCGACGAGTCATGTTGGAATACCTAACTCGCTTGAGGATATACGGCTCCTATTGGAACAACGGTCGAAATCACAAGTAAGTGTCGAATTTCTTATTATAATTTAGTATTTATGTATATAACTAATATTTTGGTAATGTTAATATAGTTTCAATGGACCGTCGAGGATCCCAAAATTTGGGCGATAATTTGGAGTTCCTCCAAAATCCGAACAGTTAGCACGTTAAGGTTCCGCTAATCACCTACGCGACCGTGGAGATGCACTAGTCGATCGGGTTCTGCGGCAATTTGGATGCCGCAGAAGCGATTCTCATGCCTCCCGAGGTGCTCGATGATGAGCACCAAGTGGACTTCTGATGAAGACACGGATTGGCCAAGATTTTGGTCGAAACATATCGAGACGTGGGAGAACCGGTATGACTTTTACCTAACCGGAACCGATCATAGTTCTGAGTTAGCGTGCGTCTTGGAGTACATGCCATGGTTTAGAATCCATGGCAAGTCAGTATCTGTTGTCGGATGAAGAGGCGATGGCAAATTCATGGCGAAGGGAACGTCGGGCCCTTTACATTCAAGGAGAAGGGGTGATGAGACGGGCCCAAGAACGGCCTACACATCCACCGGGCCCATCAACAGCGCCTACACAATCACCGGCCCATCAGTTCACCGACAACACCGACATCACAGCGTCCATTAGCTTTATGCCAGTGCGTACCACGCCTTATATGTATCCTCCTAACCCATATATGTTTCCTTTTCCTAGTCCCACCCGAGTTGGAATGCATGGCGGGTTCGAGTCCGTTCCGACAACTCCGTTAGCCACCGATCGTGAGGCCGACGGGGTGTGGGATTAGAGGAGGCGCCACGAGGAGCGATTCTTTCTACCGTGCTCCTTCACCGATGACGGATGCGATCACCCCGCCGTGGTTTATGCAAACACCTCGGGTCATTATTTTATCAAGGTGGGTCATCATCGCAACACCTGAACCAGCCCACCGCCGAGAACCCGATTCCCTTTGAGGTTCCACGACCCTCAGGAAGCTAGAAGAAGGAGGAATCCAACAGCGTAGTCGCCAATCGCCCCCATGTGGCACTGGTTCCCACCCCATCGACCCTAAACCCTAATTTAATTTTGTTATTTTATTTTTTGTAATTTAGTTTTAATATATTTAATAAAATTTGAGTTTAATTTTTTAATTTCGTAATTTAAATTTTTTAATTTAATTTTAATATCTTTGATAAGATAGAAATGGTTTAATTTTTTTGTAATTTAATTTTTTATATGTAATAAAATTTGAGTTTAATTTTATTTCTTTTGTAATTTAATTTTTTATTTTAATTTTAATATTTTGATAAGATAGAAATGGTTTAATTTTTTTTTGTAATTTAATTTTTTTATTTAATAAAAATTGAGTTTAATATTATTTCTTTTGTATTTTAATTTTTTTATTTTAATTTTAATATCTTTGATAATATAGAAATGGTTTAATTTTTTTGTAATTTAATTTTTTATATGTAATAAAATTTGAGTTTAATTTTATTTCTTTTGTAATTTAATTTTTTATTTTAATTTTAATATCTTTGATAAGATAGAAATGGTTTAATTTTTTTGTAATTTAAATTTTTATTTAATAAAAAATTGAGTTTAATTTAATTTTTATTTTAATTTTTATTTTAATTTTAATATCTTTGATAATATAGAAATGGTTTAATTTTTTAATTTAATTTTTATATAATAAAATTTAAGTTTAATTTTATTTCTTTTGTAATTTAATTTTTATTTTAATTTTAATATCTTTGATAAGATAGAAATGGTTTAATTTTTTTGTAATTTAAATTTTTATTTAATAAAAATTGAGTTTAATTTAATTTTTTATTTTAATTTTTATTTTAATTTTAATATCTTTGATAAGAAAGAAATAGTTTAATTTTTTAATTTAATTTTTATATAATAAAATTAGAGTTTAATTTTATTTCTTTTGTAATTTAATTTTTATTTTAATTTTAATATCTTTGATAAGATAGAAATGGTTTAATTTTTTTGTAATTTAATTTTTTATTTAATAAAAATTGATTTTAATTTTATTTCTTTTGTATTTTAATTTTTTATTTTTATTTTAATATCTTTGATAAGATAGAAATGGTTTAATTTTTTTATAATTTAATTTTTTATATTTAATAAAATTTGAGTTTAATTTTATTTATTTTGTAATTTAATTTTTTATTTTAATTTAATATCTTTGATAAGATAGAAATGGTTTAATTTCTTTTTTGGTAATTTAATTTTTTATTTAATAAAAATTGAGTTTAATTTTATTTCTTTTGTATTTTAATTTTTTATTTTAATTTTAATAACTTTGATAAGATAGAAATGATTTAATTTTTTTGTAATTTTGTAATTTAATTTTAATAATTTGAATAAAATAAAAGTTTGGTTTATTATGGCATCAACATTGATTAGGATAGGCTGTTTTATTTTTAAATTGTAATAAATTTTTTATTTTTTGAATAAAAAAGTTGTTTTTTATTTGTGTTTGTAATTTAATTTTAATTATTTTATATTTAATAAATTTGAGTTATTGTACAAAAGTTCACCGTTTTCCTCCAAAAAATAGAAATTACATAGCCAAGAGACAAACAAGCTAAGAACACGGTCAACTAGTCCGATTTGGACACGAAGCGAGATGTATGGCCGGGTTCCTACACCACCCGTGATCGCCGACTTTGGTTGGTCGATTCTGATATCTATATTGTTGCGTATTCTAGTCGAGGAAGGTCGACCTTTTGGTTTCGCCTCAATTCTCTATCCCACAGCAACTTATACTATGTAAGCGATACCGATGGCCATTTACGTTCATCTGGACCGGTGGAATACGTGTGTTGTACATGTTTTCTAATTTGTAGACTTAATCGGCATAGCTCATGGGTCAAGACGAAGATTATGACAAGCCAAGTACATGAGCACATGGGTAGCGGTGCATCAAATATCCCACAATCGCATGTCCTATTTGTCAAGTGTACACGATAATGCCCGCCAACAATACCTTGGTTCGGTCTATCAAACTCCGTGACACGAAACCATAGGTCGTCATGATCGTGACACACGTGTGCATGGTGTTCGCCTGCTTTCCCACGTTAATTTCTTGCAAGACCTTGGGCTCCATACATGGCCTCCTTGCATCGCCCTCGATAACTCATTGCTTCTCTTGAAAATAGTGCCGCTTAAATGAAAATATGTCTCCCACAAAATCACTTTAAATCGGCGGATGACGGGTTCCTTTTAGCATAGAATTTATGCATTTGGCTAGGTTTGTGGTCATATGACCATATCGTGAGCCAGTAGTCATATGCTTGTGTCCACTGCTCAAAAGGAATATTGCATGTGTACTCTGCGCCTTGACGTTATCTGCGCATAAACGGCCAACATCTCGTGAAAATGGTTTTATTGATCTCGTACCCTGCCAATATACGTTGATAGCGAATATTACATACCACTATTCAATTGCGAATAAATTGAAAATTTCAAAAGAAATTATATTAATAGATATTTCATACCCATATCGGTCACTTGCCGTTTCTGTCTTTTAGATCGGTGTTGCCCATAGTAGTTGGATGAAACATGCCTCAGGCAATATCGATGGTGTGTGCGATGCCACATGCTTCCCTGTCGTTCTATTGCCGCAAGTATTCCAGGGCCCCGATCCGATATAACGCATATGTTAGGTTGAGGGCAGACATGCCTCCTTAACCTAGATAAGAAGAAGTCCCAGTCATCAGCTGACTCCCCTGGTGTTATTGTGAACGCAATCGGAAGGATTCTCCCACGTACCGTCTTGTGCCACGACTAGCAATAGCCGATCGTATATCTACAATACATGAAGGTACCGTCAATTTGTACCAATGGCTTGCGATGTAAAAGCATCTCGGCATTGCTTAAATGTCCGAGCAGTATTGAACACCGCGCATCCATGGAGCAGACGATCGTTGTAGTACGTCGGTTCCGCTTTCAAGGTCTGTTGTCTTTGCGACATACGCCTCCAACACGACACCACCGCCACACTTCATTATATGAAGCGTCCCCACCGATCGTGCAACTTTTCCAACGCTTTCCGCTTTCGGCTATCCAAGCCTTTCAGAAGAGGCGAGTACCCCATTTGCTACGAATATTGCCAATTAAGGTAAACAGATCGTAGTTTTGGGATCGGCCTTCACCGTCGGGATTATTAAATCAGCCAACATGTCTGAATCCATCCTCGGATGATCTTGTGTTACACTTGTCAACGAAGTACGTTAAATAATGCAACATTACATAATATTAGTGTTATTCGAAATCATTAAACACATAGTGGTACTGTACCAGTAAGACATGTATGCGGACCTTTGTACTTTTTCACCTCCTACATCCTCGTCCTTTTCCTCAACGACGCCATGATTTTCCATGAACATGTGCCGCCTTGCACCGCACACTTCGCCTGCACCTATCGAGCTTTGATTTAACCATAGTGTAGCTAACCCGCGCCTCGATCTTGTATTGTTTCAATGCACCAAGAAAAGTATTCTTGTTGGAAAACCGGTTACCAACTTCTAATTGGTCCGAATCCAACGAAGAATTTGTACGGCCACGTCGTCCGGTGTGGTAGTTCAGAAACTCTAATGCATCATCTTGAGATAGATCGACATTATGTATGTGCTACCGGAGGTGAGTATGCCTGAATAGCGGATCTTCTTCTTCTTCGTGCAACCGTCCTCAACATCTTCAGGTACAATTGGAACGGGCTCCGGTTCAGGAAATAATCCAACTTCTGCACCTCAGGCCCTGGCTCCCGAGGTGGATCCACATCGGATTCATCGTCCGATCCTCCATAACATGCAACAAACGAGGGCCCCTCGCTGGTGGATGTCGTCGGTAATACATCATCCCTCTTTAAACATCTTTCGTAAAGATCCCAATCGTATGTGGATTGCCATCCACTAGAAGTTAATGACGTCCTCCAATACGTATTTCTGCCATCCGACGCCGACCGACAAGTATGCATGTCCCATCCACCAACCGAGGTCGTGCGGGGTTATGTTTTCCATACTACCACCGCACACGGGCACTTCGTGTTTTGCCTCCCACTTACGAGTGTCGACTTGGGGTCGTGTATTCCCTCGAACGATACTAGATGTTGAGGTCGCAAGATCACTTGGAGATGAAAATGCTACATATACCTCGATATAGGTGAACCATCGGCAAGATGAGTCTCCATCATTGCCTCAAGGTTCCGAGGACCTTTGATGTCGAATCGTCATATCTCACGGATCAACCGGCGCAAAATCTATACTTAATAGACCGAACTTTCATTAGCGTTGTTCAATATTTTACGCCTAATTCTTTTGCAAAGTTCTACCAAATCGACGTTCGATTAAAACTCAATCGCTACTGTGTTCTCCGATAAGAAAACAACACCATCTTCTGTCACGCACTTCACCATCGTAGTAAATAACAAAGACATTAATACGTTCACTCATTTTCAATTTTTTTTCCTTTTGCTTGAATTTGCTTTCGCTAACCGAGAATGAAATTTGGTGATTTATAGCCCAATTTTGCCGGATAGCATCAGAGCAAAAGCGCCCCACGTGGGAGCGCTTTTCAAGACTCTAGTAATAGTGCACCTATTTGGAAGTTTTTTGCCATTGTTTGTTCGTAAACGTCTCCTCAAAATAATTTTGCCGAGACCATCAGAGCAAAAGAGAGTCCACGTGGGAGCGCTTTAGGCCACGGTTTGTTCTCGCAACGCCACCTCAAAATAATTGTGCCCGAGACCATCAGAGCAAAAGCGCGTCCACGTGGAAGCGCCGCCACGGTTTGTTCAAACGTCTCCTCAAAATTATTTTGCCGAGACTACGCCCAAAACTTATTTCATTTTTCATATTGCAAGTGGATTCGAAAGAATCCCCAACGCGCCACGTAAGCGCTTTTTGGGGAAAATGGCTTAAAGCGCGTCCCTTGGGGAGCGCTTTTACTCAAGAAAAGCGCTCCGGGGACGCGCTTTAGGCCGCTTTCCCCCAAAAACGCACTGACGTGGACGAGATTTTTGGAGAAATTGCCCTTTCCGGTCAATATTTTTGAAACCTGTCCTTTCCGGTAATTTTTAATTTTTTTTGGTATTTTTGAGATATTTGCCCTAAAATGTGGAGTAAGAAATTAAAATCTCAAAAAGTACATGTTTAAAATAATTAAAACTTAAAAAAGTTAAAAAAGAATAATATTTTCTTAGGGTTCTTTTAAATAGAAAGTGTGTTTACTTATGATTAGTGTAAAAATAATTGTGATAAGATTAAAAATGGTAGCGTGAGATAAAAAGAAAGTTAAATGTATTGCACTGAAAGTAAACGCCTCCCTTAAACAGCCCTTAATTTTGTTGTTTGATTTGTCAAACTATAAAATCAAAATATTTTCATCTATAACATTGTTTTTACTAAAAAAAACCTAACTCATAATTATATAACCCAAAATTTCAACCAAAAAAACCAACATTTTGCAAGGTTGATTTGTCTCATAATATACTGCAAAAGGTTGCAAAAGGAAGCTTCAAATAATGCGCTGTTAAAGGCGATTTAACATAATCTGGGAGACATTTTCTCATTTATTCTACTTGCTTCGCTTAATTGACACTAAGTTTATTTGCTCTTAACTTCACGTAAATTGCAAGCTTAGCAATGGCTTCGCATGCCACAAATCTTCTTTATATACTTTCCATATGCATTCAGTCTTTGTCTCAAGTCTTAGTTCAAACCCTTCAAATATCAGCTTCCCCGTTTTTTACCAATGGCCGAACTCCACCTCTCCATGGTGTTCTTCTTTCCCTTCATCTTCTTTTACATTAACCTCAGCACGGTTGAATCATCCATGGCTCGAGCCAGACATTTTAAACATCCGGACACCAAAGCCTTCGCTGAGGTCTCGTGTCAAACCACTCTATATCCGGCCCTATGCATTAAATGTCTCGCCCGCTACGCCAACTCCAACGTTCGGAACGAGCAGCAACTGGCTCAAGTTGCCTTGACAGTGAGCCTATACAAGGCTCGTTCCACAAGGTCGTACATGTTGAAGGTGGCAAAAGAGCTGGAGTCAATAAAAGCGAAGGAGTGTCCAGCCCTGAGAGATTGCTTGCAACAAATAGATGATAGCATAAACCAGCTTAGCCACTCAATCAGAGAACTCCGCCGGTTTGATCTGAAAGCGGGGATGACCGATGACCTATTTTGGCACATAGATAATGTTGATACTTGGATTAGTGCTGCCCTAACCGATGCTAGCAATTGCGTGGATGAGTTCCCGGGGCATAGGATGAGTAAAATGAAGGCCACCATTAAAGGTAAAGTAATGAACGTTGCACAGCTAACAAGCAATGCACTGGCCTTATTTCACCGATATGCTGCTAGGTATCGATCTGCTACCAACAAGAAGCCATAAGGCTAAATGTGATGTGAATACATGATTGTTCTATTGGATTAAAGTGTGAATAACATGAATTTAAAGGCATTACCCAATATGAGACATAAAAATTTAGGTTTAACATATGTTCCTTGTAATTATACTCAAAATAAACCATCATATTAACATCCAAATAGGCGTGTCGGGTCTATTGTTCCAATCTTTGCATAGAAAATTTCGTTACGGGCCGAAGAAGAAATAAAGAAGACGTTTTGTTTTAGGGCCTTGAATTTTCTTCTCTTCTAGGCGTGATAAACATGGACAATTTTCAACTCTGGCTGAAAATGGGTTTTTATAAAATGGGTTTTTTTGTATTTTCTTGTTGGGCCTATTTGTTTTTTTTTCCTTTGATTTGAACGGTGATTATTTCACTAATTATAATTTGTAAACTACAAAAAGTAGTAGTTGTGATTTTGTTAGACTTTTCTTTTTCTTTTTTTTTTTTGAAATAATAATGGGCTGATATTATTATTAGATCTGACTCACTCAAAAATAAAAGAAAACCAACAAAAGTCCTGCTACCGAAAAGACAAAGCGAAAAAAAAAGTGGCATTAACAAACATAATAAATGAACTTTAGAAAATAAAACAGCAAGAAACTTGAGCCAAACCCTTTCATCTTCAACAAGACGAAACATCAGCCAAAATTGTCCTTCTCTTCAGATATCAAGAAACCAAAAAAATGAAGAATCGGACAGCAGCTTTGCACAAAGCCTAACCAGCACCTGGAGATTCGATGAACCTTCTCCTAGAACAAAGCAAATAAAAAAACCCCTTCATTACCCAGATTCCACTCCAGTATTTCCTTCAACGCGAGCATCGTCACCGATTCTGGAAATCCATCGCCCCAACACCCAGAGAACCTATTTCGTCGACCTTCTAACGCCAGCGTATAGGCCACTCCATTGGCAGAGCGCGGTACAAATAGGTAAAAAATCTCATCAAAACTCAAACCCAATTGGTTGATATGCTGGGTAATCGGTCTGAGTACCGATTTATCATGATTCACCCTCTTTATGCATTTGATGACGCATGAAAGCATCGCTTTCACAACTCGTTGTTTATAACCCATGGCTTTCGCAAAAAGCATAGCCCTTTCGCACGCCCTTGCTTCTGCCACAAACGGATCCGCAATATCCTCTAACAGATAAGTCTCTTCCCTAAAATAACTCCTATAGCATCTCTAGCAATAACTACAGTTGTAGCTAATCTCTCATCTCCTTGAATTGACGCATCAAAATTAACCTTAATGAAACTTTCATCCGGAGGCCGCCATAATTCTTTCGATAGAGGTTTGACTTGTGGTTGTAAATTCTTACGAGATAGCTCTATTTATGTTGCATAACCCCTATGAAACCCAGTATCTCTTGTAACTGGAACTTAACCCCATCATGGATTAATTTGTTTCTTCGATGCTATAGACTCCATGATGAAATGGAAATAATGCTTCTTTGATGTTCTTTAGCTCCAGCAAACGTCTGAGCAAAGCGCATTTTAGGCCCAAGCGAGTCATCAAGAATTGGAAAAGGAATCTGAAAGTGCGCCCACACACATCGCAACAGGCTACAATTCCACAACAGATGGCTTGAGTCTTCCAAATCTTCCTTACACAGCGGACAAACAGAATCCACTGATAGCTTTCTTCTAGCCAGATTACTATAATGAGGGAGCATGTTATTAAACAACCGCCAGTTATGTATTTTTATTTTATTAGAGATATTCAGCGACCAGAGAGCTTTGTAGAAAACTTTGTAAACATCCTCTACAGGACTGTAATTTTTTGACTGCCCTAGGATAGAAGCCAAAACTTGATACCCACTTTTAACTGTATACTCCCCAGATCCCTCATATTTCCACACTAGAGTATCCTCCGTTTTACCTCCAAAAATCGGGATAGTAAGGATTCTAGAAGCAGTATTCTCATCAACAAGTCTACCAATCAGCTCCCTGTTCCAGGTATAATTGTTAGCTTCCATGAGTTGATTGAATGTTGTCCACCTTGTGCTTATGTCATGACCTGATATTCTATTATGCTCTCTTCCAGGAAGCCAAGGATCATTCCAGATGTTTACATGTTCTCCCGAACCAACTTGCCACACCATCCCTTCTTCAATCAATTCTCTAGCATTACAAATGCTACGCCAGGTAACTGAAGGGTAAGAGCTAACTTTAGCTGTTAAAACATCAGTAAATGGATAATACCTGGCTTTTAAAACTCTGGCTAATAGACACTGAGGTTGGACCAGAATGCGCCACACTTGTTTAGCTAAAAGCGCCTTATTGAATAGAAACAAATTTTTAAAGCCTATACCATCATCATACTTCGGTAAGCAAAGCATATCCCAGCAGCTCCAGTGTATACCCCTCAAAGTTTTATTATTAGCCTACCAAAACTTATTCATGATGTTTTCAAGCTTACCACATAATTTTTTCGGAAATAAGAAGCATTGCATCGCATAGATGGGCGTGGCTTGTAACACAGATTTAATAAAAACCTCTTTTCCCCCATTGATAGATAGCATAGACTCCATCCTTCAACTCTTTTCCTAAATCTATCGATGAAAGTATTAAAAGCCCACATCTTACTTCTGCCCACCATCATCGGTAAACCTAGGTACTTTTCTGGACTTGACGCCACCCGAACCCCTAAAAGACTTATAATTTCCCCCTTGACCTCGTCGCTCACATTGGCATCGAAATAGATTAAAGACTTTTCATAGTTCACCCTCTGCCCTGCGTTACGTTCATACTCCTTAATGACTTCATAGACCGTTCTAGCCCCTTCCAGTGTAGTTTGTCCAAAAAGAATGTAGTCATATGCAAAAAACAAATGGTTAATAGAAAGCCTTCCCCTACCAATAGGTGCGCCCCCCATACAACCTCTTTGTTTGACATCTTCCAAAAGAGTAGAGAATCCCTCCGCACAAATCAGAAATAATTTAGGACTAAGCGGATCTCCTTGTCTCAGCCCACGTGATGGTGAAAACCAATCACTACTCATACCGTTAAGACTAACTGAATAAGATACTGAGCACACACATCTCATAACAAGCACAATCCATTCATTATGAAACCCTATAAATGGTTGTATTTTTCAATAAAACCACTGATACTTCCATGGCAATTAAGGTAATCAATACTATATCAATCAACATGATAGTAATAGTATCAGTTTATTTTAATGTACAGTTTTGAGTTTATTAATATTTTTATTTTCACATATATTTTTATATAATATATCTTAATAAATTATATATATATCTCAATTACAATATATTTATATGCAAATATAATTTTAAAATTATTAATTAGGTTTAATAATTTAATTTAATAATTGTATTTAAATTTAAATGTGATTTTATCTTTACCTGTATAGAGTGATGATTAAATCTCTTGTTAGACATCCTTTAGACATTGGTTCAAATACTGTCACCCCATTTCCTACCTCCAATATTATATAAAAAAAGTTTAAATGAAGATTTTAAAATGTTTAAAATAAAATCAATATTGGCTAAAACACACCAGAACAATCGAAATGCATCAAATTTTGACTAAACAATAACTTGGATTATTTGATACTAATCAAGGATAAGAATGATGTGTACCAACTGATATAACCGATAAGGATACAGTATTGACTATTATAGTTGTAACTCAAGGTTTTTTTTCTCAAAACTCAGGTACATTTAAATGTTTTATAAGAAGAATAAACATAAATAATAATATATTTAGTTTTTCACCATTGAAATTAAGATTTATTCTCACATCTCCATGTGTTTAATACTGATAAACCATAAAAGTAACATATTTTAATCCCACATTTAGTATGCTTTTTGATGATTTGGCCCTTGATTTATATAAAAGGTGTTTGTAATCCTTTCTTTTCATGTCATATACTCAGGAAAGCACCCGAGGAGAAAAAGAACACAAAACGGGCTTAGCACAAAGCCTTAGCAAGAAATCAACACGCCCTGGCACAAAGCCTGCACAGCCGTGTCTCACCGACTACCTAGAGCACGGCCTAACTCACGAGTTGCACGGCCGCGCATCATCTCATCACCACACACGGACGTGTCAAGCAATCTACATGGTCGTGTCCCAATCGACGACACAAGCACGACACGAATCTCGACTTACGGTTGTGCTACTACTGCATCCAAAAGGACAAAATCAAGGCACTACCAACCCCGATTCACACAGGCGTGTGCCATGGGCGTGCCTCGCCATGGAATGAGCAATTTCACTTAATTGGATGCTCAAGCCAAAGAAACATACTCCTAAGTCTACTTAAACACCCTAATAGTAATTTTACTTGAAAGAGGTATTTAGAAGCCAAGTAAAGCATCTCAAAAGCCTATATAAACAACCCAAGGCAGACATTGAAGGAGGACAATTTTTGGTAGAGGCTTTTGCAGAAGCTTTCATCTTTTAAGGAAATACCCGAAGATAGCCAGTTGATCCATCTCAAGAAGCCAAGTTCTACTCAAGACGGAGGATCTCCTCTTCAATTCCTTCAGGGGGTTTTAGGGATTTATTATCTTTTGTTTTATCTTTTCTCTTGAGATGTTTTCCTACTTTGTTATGAACTAAATCCTTCAGATACATGAAGGGGATGAAACCTATGATGGATTTTGTTATTTGATTTCTAAATTATATGAGAAGTACTTAGTTTGTTCTTAATTATGTTGCTTAATTTAATCTGATGTGCTTAGGTGGAGGAGGAATAGACCCTAGCTAAGAGTAGATCTAGCATAATTGAGCGGAGTTGATCGGGCGCCTAGAGATAGGGTTACGAGATTTTACCGGATTATGGTGAAACCTAATATGGGAATCCATTGATCGATTTACTGCTTCCTTAGGGGGTTATTATAAGAGAACGAGAGTTCCACTAATTAACCTAAGGTTAGACGTTATTCGCCTCGAGAGAGGGTTTAATATAGGTTAGGGAGTCTCACGGATCAAGTTAAGTAAAGAAATCATATGGTTTGGGGAATAAATAATAACTAAAGTCATAGGTGGATTCTTTTTGAGGGTATTGTCTTCATCAACCGAGTTTTCCTAAAGTCTTTCTCCAATTCATTCTTTTGTCTTTGCATTTAGTTTAAGTATTTCATTTAGTATTAGATAAATCAACCAATCACTCCATATTTCAGGCTAAATAATAGAAAGAAAGTGAGTAGTAGTACTTTTAGGTTCCCTTAGGTTCGATAAGATATTCTTGCCTAAACTATACTCTTGCTCGATAGGTGCACTTGCCTCTATCGTTGTCATAGTTAGTCTACTGTGTTCGATCATTCTTTTATAAATTTTAAAACTCATTGCTTTGACACGATCAAGTTTTTAGTGCCACTTGGGAACTCTAAAATATTAAGAAAGCTCTATTTCTATTACTTTAGCCATTATTCTATTATTATTTTTTAGATTAAATTTTTATTTTACTAATTCTTTTTCTTTCTTTCTTGACTTGCGAGGTACCTCTAGTTTATGACTAGAAGAAACCCGAGAGGACCATTAGAATACGAAAGTGACATTGAGGCTACTGCTCGCAGAAATCGCAGAGAAACTAGACGAGCTCTAGACTACCAAAGAGAAGAACAACAATACAGATCCAATCCCATTGAAGGGATGGACGAAAACAATCCACCGCTAAATGTGCAAGAACATAATGCTCCACGCATTATGTATGATTATGCTAAACCTAATTTAACAGGAGCAGGATCTAGTATTGTTAGGCCTGCTATAGCTACTAATAATTTTGAATTAAAGCCTAACACAATACAAATGATTCAACAGTTTGTTCAATTTGATGGTTTGCAGGACGAAGATCCAAATACTAATATAGCTAATATCTTAGAGTTCGTGATACCTTCAAAATAAATGGCGCTTCGATGATGCCATACGCCTTGATTATTTCTTTTTCATTAAGGAATAAAGCAAGACTTGAACTCGTTACCACGAGGATCAATCACCACATAGGATCAAATGACCAAAAATTTCTTTTAAAATATTTTCCACCACCAAAATGACTAAATTTAGGAATGACATATCTTCTTTTGTGCAGAATGACGCAGAAACATTATATGATGCATGAGAGAGATACAAGGACCTCCTGAGAAGATGTCCACACCATGGATTACCTTTGTGGCTTCAAGTTCAAACTTTTTGTAACGGTGTGAATTCTTCAACACGGCAAATGATTGATTCATCAGCCGGTGGAACTTTGAACAACAAAACTCCTGAAGTAGCTTACGATTTTATTGAAGAGATGTCGTTGAACACCTATCAATGGCAAATTACAAGAGCCAAACCGACAAAATTAGCCGGAGTTTTCAACATAGATGCAGTAATAATGCTGTCAACACAAGTGGAGATGATGAATAAAAAGCTTGACAACTTATATTCTTCTCAGGTACACCCAGACATGCAATGCGAAGCGAGAGAAATGTGGCGAATTTTGAGTACCCACCCTACCAACCCAAGCAGCATAATGAGCGCATAAACTATATAGGTAACAATTTCAGATCTAATAATAATCCTTATAGTAACACTTATAATGCAGGTTGGAGGAACCACCCAAATTTTTCGTGGGGAGGACAAAGAAATCAAGGAAATCAAAGGCAGCAACCTCCTCCAAATTACCAAAATCAGCCTATCCATAAGAAAAGAAATCAAACCTTGAAGAGATGCTGACAAAATTCATGGCAGCTACAGATTCTCGTCTCCAAAAGACCAAGCAACACTTGATGAACAATAAAATCGATCAAAGGATTGAGAATCAAGTTGGAGAACTTACTAGGTCAAGGGACATCTTACAAAGTTGATTTAACGCCAACAAGGACGCCTACCAAGTAACACTGAAATAAACCCAAAAGAACAGATCCAAGAAATCCCATCTCAAGAGGGTACAAATGTAGACAAGCCCACATCAGCACAAGAAACCAAGGAAGAAAAAGGTAAAATAGAGGTAGCACAAGAAACACCGGTAATCAAAGAGTACCAACATCGCATACCTTATCCCAAGCATTGAAAAAGATGATTACGAGAAACAATTTGGTAAGTTTTAAAACTTTTAAAGAAATTACATATTAACTTACCTCTTCTTGAAGCTCTTTTTCAGATGCCCGACTCAAGGAGATTTTTAAGATAGCTCTTGACGAACAAACGCAAAATAGATGAAGAGCACTATGTGGAACTTAATGCAACATGTTCAGCAATGCTATAGAACAGACTACCACAGAAACTAAAAGATCCAGGGAGTTTTACGATTCCATGTTTAATTGGTAGTTTAACTATTGATAATGCGTTAGCCGATTTAGGGGCAAGTATAAATGTCATGCCTTATGCATTGTTTAAATGACTAGGTCTAGGGAAACCCAAACAAATTAGAATGAGTATTCAACTAGCTGATAAAACTGTTAGAATTCCTAGGGGTATTATTGAAGACGTTTTAGTAAAAATCGATAAATTTCTTTTCCCAGTAGATTTTGTTGTTTTAGACATGGATGAGGAAAATTCAATCCCTTTAATTTTAGGAAGACCTTTCTTGCAACTGCCAAGATTAAAATTGATGTTGCCACAGGAGAACTCATACTTCGTGTAGGAGAAAAATCGGTCAATCTTCAAGCTCTCGACTCAGCCAAAACAATAGAAGATGAAGGTAAGAAAGTCATTTCAATAGATAACCAAATTGCTCAACCTTCATCGCAGGAAACATCACAATGCATCAAACCTAAGCCAACTCATAGCCCCCAAGTCGTCACAGAAGAATCACACCAAAAACAAAACCGTAAGATCGACAATTTAGAAGAGCAGAAGATACACACAAAAAAACCAGATCCACACGAAGTAAAACCAAAGGAACCACTAGAAGAGCTCATAGGGACATCAAATCACTTTAAAATAGGAGACCAGGTGTAGTTAGACAAAGCCGATCCTCACATCACTTCAATAGACTTGAAGAAAAAGGAAGAAATACTCCTTCAGGTACACGATATTTTCCCACATGAAATAGTCGAGGTAAGCAATCCAATATTCAGCAATTTCAAGGTAAACACTTCTCCACCTAAACTTTGTCACGAAAATAAACTGTCAGCAAGAGGAAAAATATTCAAAACTTTAAACCTCCCTAAAATTTTCAAAGTCAAGGATAGTCTAGCTTAAGACTATAAACGAGCGCTTCTCGGGAGGCAACCTGAGCACTAACACTATTTACTTTCAAATTTATTTTCTTTTCTTCCCTTCTTTCTTCTCTCAACATTTAAACTAACACAAAAATGCAGATTTCCAGGCCACACAGCCTTACACACGGCCAAAAACTTGATCGTGTCAAACAGTCGAGTTTTAAAATTTATAAAAAGAATGATCGAACCTGTAGACTAACTATGACAACGATAGAGGCAAGTGCACCTATCGAACAGTAGTATAGTCTAGGGAATAATATCTTATTGAACCCAAGGGAACCTAAAAGTACTACTACTTTCTTTCTATTATTTAGCCTGAAATAAGGAGTGATTGGTTGATTTATCTAATACTAAATGAAATACTTAAACTAAATGCAAAGACAAAAGAATGAATTGGAGAAAGACTTTAGGAAAACTCAGTTGATGAAGACGATACCCTCAGGAAGAATCCACCTATGATTGCACTTATTATTTATTCCCCAAACCATATGATTTCTTTACTTAGCTTGATCCGTCAGACTCTCTAACCTATATTAAACCCTCTCTCGAGGCGAATAATGTCTAACCTTAAGTTAATTAGTGGAACTCGTTCTCTTATAATAACCCCCTAAGGAAGCAGTAAATCGATTAATAGATTCCCATATTAGGTTTTACCCTAATCTAGCAAAATCTCGTAATCCTATCTCTAGGCGCCCGATCAATTTTGCTCAATTATGCTAGATCTACACTTAGGTAGGGTCTATTCCTCCTCCACCTAAGCACATCAGATTAAATTAAGTAACAAAATTAAGAACAAACTAAGTACTTCTCATATAATTTAGAAATCAAATAACAAAATCCATCATAGGTTTTATCCCCTTCAGGTATCTGAAAGATTTAGTTTATAACAAAGTAGGAAAACATCTCAAGAGAAAAGATAAAACAAAACATAAGAAATCCTTAAAACCCTCTAAAGGAATTGAAGAGGAGATCCTCCGTCTTGAGTAGAACTCCCGCTTCTTGAGATGGATCAATTGGCTATCTTCGAGTATTTCCCTAAATGATGAAAGCTTCGGCAAAAGCCTCTGCCAAAAATAGTCCTCCTTCAATGTCTACCTTGGGTTGTTTATATAGGCTTTTGAGATGCTTTACTTGGCTCCTAAGTACCTCTTTCAAGTAGAATTACTATTAGGGTGTCTAAGTAGACTTAGGAGTATGTTTCTTTGGCTTCAGGCATCTAATTCCGAGTGAAATTGCTCATTCTCATGGCAGGGGCACTCCCATGGTACACGCCCGTGTCAATCGGGGTTAGGCCGTGCCTTGATTCTATCATTTTGGGCACGGCCGTGGCACGGCCGTGTAAGTCAGGATTCAGGCCGTGCTTCAGGTCTGTCGATTGGGACACGACTATGTAGATCGCTTGACACGCCCGTATGTGGTAATGAGATGATGCACGACCGTGCAGCTCGTGAGTTAGGCCGTGCTCTAGGTAGTCAGCGAGACACGGCCATGCGTGCTTTGTGCCGGCCGTGTTTATTTCTTGCTAAGGCCCAATTACTGCTTTTAAGCCCGCTTTGTGTTTTTTTCTCCTGGGTGCTTTCCTAAGTATATGACATGAAAAGAAAGGATTACAAGCACCTTTTATATAAATCAAGGCCAAATCATCAAAAGCATACTAAATGTGGGATTAAAATATGTTACTTTAATGGTTTATCAAATACATATAAAATATAGATAGTTATAATGTGTATTTATAAACTTTTCATATATATACATATTTGATAGAATTTTGATGTCTAAATAAGATATTAGTTATATAGAAAGAGTCTAGGTATAGGAATGGAAAATTTTGTTTCTCAATTAAACTTGTCAACCAACTTGCACACCTAAAATTAAATTTGTTAAGGAAAAGAAAGTATGGAAGAAGAGAATTATGGTTCACACAATGGAAAGAGTATCTACTGCAAGTCGAGTTAGTGGTAGAAGGTTGGGCTATATGTCGATTTCTTGGAAAGTTCCCATTGTGTTGGTGAAGGGCTTTTGTAGTTATAAGTAAGACTGGCCTTTAATTTTCCCAAGCTTAAATATGTGTCTAATGGAGCTTTTATTGGTTTACCCTTTAAGGGCAAGATAGGCCTTCTCATTAGGTCGGTGATGTCTCTTTGTTAGGTCAGCTTTGTGACTTGATGTGATGGAGTATAAAGTATGTGAGCGATGGATGATAGACATCTCGTAAATAGAGGCTCACTAGTCAATGTAGTGCTCTGGTTTGGCGTAGCCTCACCTCGTCTCTAAGTGAGACTAATCAGAATACCCAAACCCCATAATTAAAAACACAAGAGTTTATCATTTGATCTATAGAGTAGTAATTGATTAAAACTTTGGATTTATTTAGTTGAAATATTTCATCGAAAAGTTTTAAAAGACTTTCCTAAGTTTCAAGAACATTTAAGAAAACCTTTATTTTATACGCCTATGCATGTATAAAATGCAAGTGATATGCAATTCCCAAAACCAAACCTAAATTTCCGCCCCGCTACACACCACCCATACCAACCAAAGACACCATGGGGAGTTTTAGTCACCCACCCCGCCAACACAATCAAGTAGGCATTAAGTCAGATTTCAAATTTCGTGGACAAGCCACCGGATTCACAGAGTTTACATGGCATTTGCCATTTTTGAGAATTGTGGCAGAGCCACCAAAATATTGTAATAAGCTTGATTTTTATGACATTTACGAACACTTGAGTTTCGCCTCCACTAAGTTTCTATGATAGAGAAAAGATTAGAATGAGATATGGTATGATAATGGTCTCAATCCAAAAGGTCATCCCACACCACGTGATAGATTCTAAGACAAAAGAAAGGGAAAATAACAATTCCAAAATATTGTACTAGCCACTTACCGATTGATTAAAAGTGAGTAGAAAGAAAATGATTGAGAAGGAGATATGTGAGTTGTAGAAGATTCAGTTATGAAGGAAATTGAAGGAGATGGTGCTTAGTAACATTTGGCCATGGTGAAAATAAAACTTATGAGAAAAATGTTTAAGAGATTTTGTAAGGAGAAAGAGATGAAGAAGTGGTAAAGGAAAATAAGGTGTTTAGGTTTCGTTCTTTTCAAGAATGGAAGATGAACAAAGAAATGAGTTTGACATGCCACACAAATTAAACGTACATTCAAATCATTTAACAATGTACATTCAAACCATCTTTGTTCAAACTAAAATCCCCTATTACACCACTTTCAGCTTGTTGTATTAAAGGACCCAACTTTTCATCGGATAATTGCTTTTCCTTGATTTGCTCCAACCACAGAGGCTTCACCTGAAGTTCCGCTAGCAGACTGCCATCCTCATACAAAATGAGATGGGCAAACATTGCTCTTAACTCTGATACAACCTTTCGACTCAATGCGTTTGCTACAACGTTAGCCTTTCCAAGATGATACTCGATTGAGAAATCATAATCCTTTAACAACTCCACCCATCTCTGTTGTATTAAATTCAACTCCTTTTGGGTAAGGAGATACTTAAGACTCTTATGGTCCGTATAAATAATTGACTTCTCACCGTAGAGATAATGCCTCCAAATCTTTAATGCAAACACCACCGCAGCCAACTCCAAATCATGAGTAGGATAGTTGACTTCATGCGGCCTCAACTGTCGAGAAGCATAAGCTACCACTTTTCCACTTTGCATTAGTACACATCCACGAACCCGTGTGATGCATCACAAGAACGGTAAACTCTTTTTCGCCTCGTTGAATCAAGATCGCACTTCCGTTAGAATCTTTTTTTCTTAAAACTTTTTGTTGTTTATCACCCCATACATACGGTACTTCCTTCCGTAATGACTTAGTTAGGGTGCAGAATCAACGAAGACCCTCAACAAAGCGCCTATAATAACCACCAAACCCAAGAAACTCCGAATCTCGCCTACTAACTTTGGCGCTTCAATCCAACATAGCCTCTACCTTTCGAGGATCAACTCTTATCCCTTCAGCTGACACTACATGACCCAAGAAAGTCACTTCCTTTATCCAAAATTCACACTTACTAAATTGGCATAAAGTTGCTTATCTCGCAAAATTTACAACACAGTGCGCAAATGAGAGTCATACTCTTCTTCATTCCTCGAATATACCAAGATGTCATCTATGAACACTACTACGAACCGGTCTAAATAGGGCTGAAAGAATCGGTTCATCATGTCCATAAATGCAACTGGTGCATTAGTCAAACCAAACGGCATCACTAAAAATTCATAATGTCTATAGCGAGTTCGGAATGCCGTCTTATGAATATCTGCCTCTTTCACCTTGAGTTGATGATAACCCGATTTCAAATCAATCTTGGAGAAAACTGAAGCTCCTATTAATTGATCAAACAGGTCATTGATTCTCGGCAATGGATACCTATTCTTGATCGTCAACTTATTCAACTACCTATAATCAATGCACATACGCATTGACCCATCCTTCTTCTTGACGAACAAAACAGGCGCTCCCCACAGAGACACACTTGGTCGAATAAATCCCCGATTTAGCAGTTCTTGAATTTTAGCTTTAAGCTCTGCTAACTTCTTCGACGCTATTCTGTAAGGAGCAATGGACACCGGAGCTGTTTCGGGCAGAAGCTCAATGCCAAATTCTACTTCCCGATCTGGAGGTAGACCCGAAAGTTCTTCGAGAAAGACATCTGAAAATTCTTTCACCGTTCTCACACCTTCTACCGATAATTCCTTGGCATCCAAAGCATTGATGAATGTTAGGAATGCTCTATTCCCTTTCCGTACCAACTTTTCTACCTTCAAAGCAGATACCACATTTGCCAAAAAATTTCCTCTTTCGCCTATCATTATTACCTCCTCATCATCCACAGTCCTTATTGACATCCTCTTTTCGGCACAATCCAATTGAGCCCGATGCTTCACCAACCAATCCATGCCCAAAATAAGATCAAACTCATCGAAAGGTAATTCCATCAAGTCCGCTAGAAATACCTCTTTTGAATCTCCAAGGCACATCTCTAAATAATTTGTTCACTTTACCGATCGTCCTAAAGGACTAATTACCGCCATCTCTATCGGTAATCTCGGATATAATATTTAGGTTTCCAGATATGGCACTAGCAACATACGAGTGAGTAGACTCGATATCTATCAAAGCATAATAGTACATCGAGATGAAAATGTACCGCTTATCACATCGTGCATCACCGTTTTCACGACGCCCGACAAAGATAGACCAATCTGGTATCTTGCCTCCGTGTTACCTCTAACACTATTACCTCGACCCGGCATACCCTGTCCACATCTGTTACCATTACCACCACGACCTGGTCCACGACCTCTTAGTGGCTGCTGAGTACCTCTAGCTGGCTGAGCATCAGGGTTACGAGTTCCTTGAGTCGTATCAGTCCGTCGGGGCAATTATTAAACTGATAATCCTTGGAACCACATTTAAAGCAGGCACCAGTTTTCCTCCAACATTCTCCGGGATGTCGTCTTCCACAATCGGCACATTCTCGACTCTAATTGGTAGTCACAAGTGCCCTAGTTTGAACTGGCTCATTATTCTGTGGCCTCTTTTGGAACCTTTTAGAAGAACCAGAGTACTTAAAATCCCTCTTTCCTCGACTTTTTCTCGCTCATGCTCAATTCTTAGCCTCTTTGGCTATCTTAGCTTTCTACAAGCGAGGTAAAGTCCGTACTTGTTGTGGGGCTATCAAGACTTCAACTCATCATTCAACCCATTCTCAAAGCGTACATGGTGCTCATGATCACCGCACTATAGTACGAGCATAACGACTCAAATGAAGAAATTACGCCTCGTAAGCTGCCACAGTCTTACTTCCTTGAGCCAAATTCAAGAATTCCTTCCTCCGGGCATCTACATAACTTGTCCCGACGTACTTCCCTTGGAAAGCAGCTTTAAAGAAATCCTAATTAACCAATGCAGCCTCGACGCCTTCTCGAACAGTAAACCACCATTGATACGCCTCGTCTCTTAGCAAAGACACGGCTCCTCTCAGTTTCTGCTCGATGGTACACTCCAGATCATCCATAATTTGTTCTACAGCCTCAAGCCAATATTCTGCCACATTCAGAGCTACACCAGAGACATCTCTAAAAACTTCTGCACCACTAGACTTAAATCGTTCCAATATTGATCCGCGAGCTACTGGCCAGCTACTCTTTCTAAGACTCGCAACATTGCTTGAGTCAAAGCATTATCCTCATTCGCATGATCATGAGATCCGCCACTCTCAAATGCAGCAGTGCATCCATTTCTAGTATATGACCCAAGGCTCAGACGCAAAGACCTCATCCTCTACCACTACCACGCCTACCACGCCCACGACCACGCCCTCTAGTGCTCATAATGACTAATTTGCTTTTAATCGATTACAAGTTTTATGAATCGAATATTATTTCATTGTTTATTAACGATATTTTATGAGATATAAGAGATAGGGTTGTTTTCGCAATCAGATCCTATAGTCTCGATCTCTATCGTTTTCAACACCTAAAACTAGAAGTTCTAGAGTGTTCCTAAGGTCTCATCACAATAATAAACATTTAATAAACAAATACTTACTTGGCTTGGTATCGGATGCTCGTGGTGCCATACTACCTTTAAAACATAAAATCTAGAAATTTAATTAGTTTTTAAATAGAAATCATTGTTGAACGCAAACCACAGTCGAGTTTTGAAACTGAGCTCTGATACCATAAAATGTAACACCCCAAACCCGGCCTATGCAATAAGTCCAGATTTCGGCATGCCACACAAATTAAACGTACATTCAAATCATTTAACAATGTAGAAATCAAATTCCAAAACAATTAAGAAAGTGACTTTATCGAAAAATCGAAGTTCATTGAAAACCATAATTAAAAACACAAGAGTTTATCATTTGATCTATAGAGTAGTAATTGATTAAAGATTTGGATTTATTTAGTTGAAATATTTCATCGAGAAGTTTTAAAAGACTTTCCTAAGTTTCAAAGAACATTTAAGAAAATCCTTTATTTTATACGAGAGTTATAGAAAACATTTATAAAAACTAAACCAATCCAACTTATGAAAACTAAAACATAATAAAATCCATCCACATAATAAAATCCATAATTAGAGAGGCCTTATTACATCGCCATAAAAATAGTACTTAATAAAATTTATTAAAGAAGTCTTAAAGTTTTATAAACCACCATTTGTAGTATAGCCTCCACACGAAGTCATCTCCACCCAAGTCTCCATCAATTATTATTACCGAGAGGGTAAAAATTGGGGTGAGTTACTTAGAACACATGTGTAACTCACTTACCTTAGTCCACTGGGCCAAAACCATTTAAGCATTTATTTGGGCCTAAGCCCATTACAATTATAATAATTTAGCATGTATAAAATGCAAGTGATATGCAATTCCCAAAACCAAACCTAAATTTCCATCCGCTACACACCACCGTACCAACCAAAGACACCCGGGGAGCTTTAGTCACCCACCCCACCAACACAATCAAGTAGGCATTAAGTCAGATTTCAAATTTCGTAGACAAGCCACCGGATTCACAGAGTTTACATGGCATTTTCCATTTTTCAGAATTGTGGCAGAGCCACCAAAATATTGTAGCAAAGCTACCAGAACTTCTCTTCGTCAAATAGCCCAACCCATGCAATCATGTATATAATATGCATAACAATCCATTCATATAATTATTCCAACATAAGGCCCATTATAAAAGTTATTACAATCTGGCCCATTTCACATTTTGACCCACGAAACCTCATATCACATATGACCCATTTATCAATTATCATATATGGCCCAATTATCAAATATCACATATGGCCCATTTATCGATTATCACATATGGCCCATTTATCGATTATCACATATGACCCATTTATTGATTATCACATATGGCCCAATTATCAAATATCACATATGGCCCAATTATCAAATATCACATATGGCCTAATTATCAAATATCACATATGGCCCATTTATCACTTTTATCGAATTAGCCCGTTAAGGGAAATTTCGTAATTTTCATGATCTTAATACCAATTTCAAAACTTTTATCATTAAGGTGATAAATATGCTATTCTTCCCGATTTCACTAACTTTTGATTTCATCCACCAATTTATACGATATAGTCATCTAACCCATGAGATACGGCGTGAGATTACACACCTGATTACGGTGAGAACTACACTTTTCTGCTCGTCGATATCTAAACACATATCACGATGGATTAGAACACTAATATTTAATATAAAACTATTCTAATGTTAAGCGATCTAGATCTTACCCTCGAAATCTCGAACAACCACTATTTGCGATTTCTCTCCGATCAAAGGTTCAGACCCACGAGTAAACTATGGTTCGAATTTCGAATAATTAATTTTCACGGATGAGGTCCACAACTCGATGGAAAGTCTCTGATTCTCAAATAATTCTTCTCTTAAACTTAGGGGAATAAGCGGAACCACCCTTTTCCTAACACTATTTATTGCCCTTTTCTCCCTATCTTGATTGTCTCACAAATATCCTCATTCCACAATATGAAAATCGAGCGATAACGTCCCCTAAAATGAAATCGATTAATAAACCATTTATATCCATATGTCGAGTAATATGAAAATCCTTAATAATCCCTTACCTTAACACTTTAGTTCGATTCCAACGATTTACAACATTTACGAACACTTGAGTTTCGACCCTCCACTAAGTTTCTATGATAGAGAAAAGATTAGAATGAGATATGGTATGATGATGGTCTCAATCCAAAAAGGTCATCCCACACCACGTATAGATTCAGACAAAAGAAAGGGAAAATAACAATTCCAAAATATTGTACTAGCCACTTACCGATTGATTAAAGTGTGAGTAGAAAGAAAATGATTGAGAAGGAGATATGTGAGTTGTAGAAGATTCTTGTTATGAAGGGAAATTGAAGGAGATAGTGCTTAGTAACATTCACCATGGTGAAAATAAAAGGAGAAAAATGTTTAAGAGATTTTGTAAGGAGAAAGAGATGAAGAAGGGTAAAGGAAAATAAGGTGTTTAGGTTTTGGTTCTTTTTAAGAATGGAAGATGAACAAAGAAATGATATTACCTATTGCTCAAGGTGCATTCATTACAAGGAGAGGAAATGGAGAGAAAAGTTTTGGAGAAAAGCACAAAAATGTCTAAATGCCAAAATGACCAACTAACACCTAAACCTTACCAAAGCCTTCAAAATTTCGATCACCCCCTAGCCCCTAAAACTGTCCAAGTACATAGCCTCAAAGTCAAAGTTTGGCCACTCCAAACTTTCCAAAACATCTTCCTCGAAATGTGCCTTGTGTTCCCCCTACATACCTTATTCAAATGATTCATTTCCCTAAATTAACACTTGCCTTTTTCCCATGGTCTTCTTGCCATAAAAATTTAATCCAACTCATCCTAATCCTTATCCATGACCGACACATGCTAAGAAAAGCAAAAATAAAAGCTTTCAAATTGCATGCTGGAGATTCAACCTCTCTCCTCAAGCAAACATACATGCGCCAACACCACCTTGCTACTAGCTCATCTTATGCTAGTTTTTGACACTTAAATTTACTTAAACCTCAAAGTCACTTGATCCACTTCAAATAAATACCCTTACTAAAATTTATTCTAATTCAATAATTCTCAAGTCTTCAAGACTATACTAATCATGCAAAATTTAATTATACACAAGTTAAGCACCAAAACACGCATCATATCAATACTCAAATTTTAGGATGTTACAATAACAACCCAGTTTTTATTGGTGTCAAAAATAGTGGTTCAAGGCCACCAAATTCGGCAAGTAAGTTCGTAAAAAGTGATTTTAAAAAGTGAGATATCGGGACATTGTTTCTATAAACTGAGTCGTAAATATTTTTATAAATATTTATGGAGTGTCATTGAGGTGGTATTAAAGTTTCGTTGAAAAATTTTAACGTTTGGATAGTTAATTAATTAAAAAGGACTAAATTGAAAAATATGCAAAACTTACTAATTATAATATTTAAGAGATTAAATGGCTTGATTAATAAAAAGAGGAAGGAATTAAAAAGCAAATATACCAAAATTAAAAGGGTGAGGCGGCATAAGGAAGTAAAATAATAAAATAAAGCCATTCAATGGCAAAATTGTAATTTAATTAAAATTAAAATGAAACAAATTGAAAATTTTCTAGACATTTCATCTTGTTTCGGTCTAAACTGCCATAGGAGAGAAAGTTTTAAGTTGGTTCTTCATATTTTTCTTCATGTGAGTTCAATTCTTACCCGTTTCTTGTAATTTTATATTTTTGAAATTGTTACAATTAGGTCCAACTAAACCTTACCTTAGTTTTTTATCTTACTAAAAATTTTAGAAGTTGCCATTGATGAATTTATATGATTTTATTTATTAAATTATGAATTTGAAATATTAATTGTTATTTAAAAGTATTTTATTAAGTGATTTTTGATAAATTTCCGATTAGGGACTAAATTATTGAAATAGTAAAAATGCAAGGGTTTTTTGTGAAATTATTACAAAAAGAGCTGTATTGAGTGCCATGAATATCCGTCTAGCATGATTTTGCATTAAAAAAATAGTTAATTTGCATGATTTGGGATTAGGGACTAAATTGAATAAAAGTAAAACTTTAAGGGTAATTTTGTAAAATGTTAAAAATGACCAAATTACGTGAAATGAATTGTTTTATTGTCTAAATTAATAAATTGAATGAAATTATTAATTTAGATCAAGATCGGGTGGAAAATCGAGGAAAATAAAAATTACCAAAATACCCCTAAATCTTGGTATTTATGCAATTTAGCCATGTAAGTTCGTACGGTTAAAATTTAATATTTTGTATAAATTGATGAAAGATATTATTTATTTATTCTATTGTTGGAAATGAATTATTGTTGGAATTATAATATTGAATTTGATTTTGGTTTGAATGGAACGCGAGATTTGAGTACATCCGTAAATTGGTCTATGATGGTATTGGGGGGAGATATCGGCATATTAACCAAGTAAATCGGGGTTCAGTATTTGTTACGAACTGTCACATTTTACTTTTTGTTTGGAGTGATTGGGTGGACTAGCTCTTATGAGCTTCTGTTCAGCTCTTATGAGCTTCTGTTGGCGTGTTCTGGTAGACCAGCTCTATGAGCTTCTGTTGATGATGTACTCTTATCCGTAAGTCGTTCTTTGTATAGAAAATCTCGATACGGTAAATTGTTTAATGAATTTGAAAGATTTGTTAATTATTGAATGGCTAATGCCAATGTATAAATAATTGTAGTTTGATATGTACATAGCTATTTATATAGCAATTGTGTGAATTGGGACATTGTTAATCAAATTGTTAATCAAATAAAAGATGTTAGCATGTGCAATTTGAGTATAGTACGAAATGATGTGCTAATATGTATGAATTAAAAAGGTTGACATTTGATAGTTAATTGAAATGGATTGAATTGGTATATAAACTATAAATGTGTTGATTATTTGAATTGAAAGGATTATATATATGTGCAAATATGATAATTTGATATTGGTTGTATTTGGAAGTGAAAATTAACCCTATTAACTATTTCGGGCTGAGTCGAATACAGATGGCATGCCATAGGATAGGAAGAGTTGTAACACCCCTCACCCATATTCAACGCCAGAATAGGGTTACGAGCATTACCAGAATTATTATACAATTAAACATACATTTCACATACGTATTCATATTTCATGTAATCATCATTCAACATCATTCACATTGTCCCTAATACGAGCTTACGAGGCCCAAAACATGTTTTAGGAGTGGTTCGGGACTAAACTGATAACTTAGTAAACCTTTAGAAAACTTAGAAAATTTTACGAAATACAGGGGACACATACCCGTGTGGCCCTGCCGTGTGTTTCACGCAGCCAAAGACACGTCCGTGTCACAGGCCGTGTGTCTCATACGACCAAAGACACGCCCCTATCACTGGCCGTGTGGACATTCAAATGGGATCACATGGTCGTGTCCCAGCCTGTGTCCCACCTCGTGTAACTCTCTGACTTGGGTCACACGACCAACACGCATGCCCGTGTGCCCTTCGAAATGGCCACACAAACCCGTGTGCCAGGCCATGTGCTAGGCCGTGCCAAAACTGTAGGGTATACTGACTTATGCCACACGGCCAAGTCACACGCCGTGTGCTGGGCCGTGTAGAGCATTCTGACTTGATTTCTAATTCAACACCAGAGGACACACGACCGTGTAACCTGATCGTGTGTCACACACGGCTGAGACACACGTCCGTGTCTTTGACCGTGTGGACAAAGATAGGCTATTTACCTGTAACATCCCGATTTAGACCCTAGTCAGAACAGGGTTTCGGAACCACAAATTTGAGTTAAAAAATATATATTTTAATATTATTTTCGATGTTTACAGCATGATATTTGATATGTGTGAAAATTTCGTGTGAAAATTTTATTGATTGATTAGTTAATTTGTTAAAAAGGACTAAATCGCATAAAATGTAAAAGTGACTTTCTAATTGTTAAAGGTGTTTAATGGCAATTAAATGGAAATGTGGAGCACTTGCATGTCAATTATACCATTTATAATAGTGGTAGACAATATTGGACAAGGTTAGGTGAATTGTCATATTATTATGTTAAAGTTAAAAAAAAAAATAAATAACATCAAATAAAATAAAACAAAAACTAAAATGGCCATGCATTCATCTTTCTTGGTCGAAACTATAGAAGAAAATAAAGCTTTGAAAGCTTTGAATTTTTGGCACCTTTGGAGGCTTGATTCGGGTATGTGTTTTGCTCGGTTTTTGATAATTTTTACGTTTTTGAGATCGTTGCTTTGAATACTAGCTAGCCCAAGTTTGAATTTTTGAATTTGATGATGTATTCATGAAATACCATTGTTGATAGCTTGATGAAATTGGTATTTAATGATGGAAAATAAATATAGGTTGTTAGATTGTTAAGTTTAATTAAGGTATTTTTGGTAAAAATGCTTAAATAGGATTAAATTGTGAAATTTATAAATTGAGGGGTCAAAATGTGAAATAAATGAAAGAAATGGGCTGCTAGGGACCTTAGTGAAATTCAGCCAAGCTAGGGTGAAGTCAAATATTAAATATTTTGTGTTTTATGCTATTTGGACTAAATTGTGATAAATGTAAAATATCAGAGGCAAAATGGTAATTTGCCCATTTATGTGTTTTTGGACCAAATTTAACGGAATTATATTTGAGTTAGTTTATTTTGAATACATTTAGATCAAGAACCAAAGAAATCGGATTTGGATCGGGGAAAAACCAAAGTTGTTGATTAATCGTCCCGTCCCAATTTTCATCGTCCGAGGTAAGTTTATAAGCATATGTGTTGTTAATTATATATAAACATGAGATTTATATGCTGATTTGTAATATGTGAAATTAATGTACGGAAATGATAGTATGAATATAGCACTTAGTGTGCGAGATGTTAAATGTGACGGCACTAAGTGTGCGATACGTTACAAGGATTTGGCACTAAATGTGCGAGATGTTAATGTGACGACACTAAGTGTGGGATACGTTACAAGGTTTTGGCACTAAGTGTGTGGGTTTGCTGATCCTTTAAGTGTATCGGTTAATGGATGTGTTAAACGAGATAAAATGATCAGGTATGTGATGATAGATCATCTTTTGGTTAATAAAGTAAGTATTAACTGTTGAAATGAAATTATGTATTATATATTAACTGTTGAAATGAAATTATGTATTATACATGTTAATATGTGATTTATATGGGTTTGAAATGCAAGTATAAATTTGGTAAGTGATACATGCATATGAAATTAAGAAAATTTGATATATATGTATACTTGTATAAATGTATATGTATTTGTTTTGAGATGAGAAAGTGATTTATAGATCAATGTGAAATCTATTATTGAATGTGTGGGTGTTCGGCCTTAAGGCTATGAAATGTGAAATTTTACGAATGGTGATATAAATTATAGTTATGGTTATAAACCTTGATTGTGATTATATTAAATTGGCCTTACTAATATAATGATATAATGCATTGTTTTTATGTAATTGCTTATATAACTTACTAAGCTATGATAGCTTACTGTATGTGTTTGTTTGCATTGTTTATTAGATTTTGGAGTCAAGTTACCAAAGCCCATGCAAAATGTTATCAATTTGTAATGAATGCAATCATATTTTCAATATACAGCCGATAATCAAATCATACATATTCTTAGGCACTTACCTGGTATCTCCAACCTTACCCACAAGGGTATCACAACTGCCTTATACAATCGTTTCGGCTTTCAGCCAACACTGTTATTAACGCAAAATAATAAAGGAGAGTGTGAGTAATACACACCTGATTACACGTAAAACTAGACATCTAGATCATCGACACTCTCACTAGCAGGAATAACCGCGATTTGTCTATCCCAAGCAGATGTCGGCTCTCTACCACAACCCGACGAAAAATCCCAAACTGCCGACACAGCACGTTGTTTAAACATAGGGGCAGTGACTACGAGTCCACTCCCCTCCTTAGTTTGACTATCACTCGCATCCATGAAGAGACTTGATCAGTACTCAGAGTGAAACATTGATTGTCTAATAAGGGAATTTGATTAAGGCAGACGAAAACGTAAAGGAAATTAATAGTAAAGAAACCGAAAAGATGATCCCTTACCTTGGTTATTCAGAAATCACACCACACCAGATTTGGCTATGGTCTAAAAGATAACCCTATAGTCGACTGAAGAGATTCGCTTATTGATATTAATCCGAAGCAACCACGCCATGTTGAGGGAAGGACAGAAAAGGTTAGCAGCAAACTTCATTAAGAAACAAAAATAGCCACTTCGACTATGACCACACATAGGACCAAAAAATAAAGAGAGAAAGGACAAAATTTTCCATTACCTTGCACAGACAAAATCTGATTGAAGAGGAACCTTCAGCAGACAACTAGCACTTTGCTTCCTGAGGTTCGGCTAAAAAGCACAGGATGGAAGAAACGAATTTATTTATCACTAGGAGAGATTCGGCTTCTATTTTAGAAGAAAAGGGAAAGAGAAGAATGGTCATAAATAAAAATAAAAAGAAGAGAATCTTACATTTAACAAAGAAATGTCGAATGGAAACCAAGGAAATTCGGCACTGGCAGAAATAATAGAAGACACCCCAAGTTCGGCTAAAGTAAAGATGAGATTAGGAGAGGATTCGGCTAGAGGAAAAAGTAGTAGAGGAAAAGAGATAAAGAAGAGGGTTTCGACTTTAAAGAAAAGAGTGTAGAAAAGAGAAGAAGAAGAAGAAAAGAGTTGAGTGGGAAGGGAGGATGGTGAGGAGAGATTCGGCTAACAGCAAGCAGAAAATAGTTCGGTTATGGAGGGGAAAATGATTAATAGGAGATGGAAGAGAGGTTCGGCTAGCATCAAAATCAAGAAGAGAAAGAAGGGAGAAAATGTGCTACGGTTTTGGTAAAAATAAAAGAAGTGAATGACAACTCCAATGCAAAAGAAAGAAAAACCTCTAATTAAGTTTCGGTTTTACTCTTCTTCCAAAAAGGTAAAAATGGCACACCCCCTTCCCTTATGACCGAAAGTTGAAACCAAGATGCCTAAAGGAACCAAAAGAAAAACGGCACACCCTCCCTTAGCTCAAAACTAAAAATGCTCCCTTAGCACAACCCACATTCGGCCAAACACTCCACACACCCACACCTCACGATTCTCTCCTTGATTTGCTCATTGCTTCACTCTCCATCCACCATTTGAATCAGTTGACCCCTTCAAACTCCACAAGCTCCTCTTGTCCATCCATTCAAATGCATTTGACCCATTCCACAACCACTTTAGAAGAGTCCCAGCCGAAAGCCAACACTCCACCACCTTGAGTACAAAAATAAAGTTCCCTATGCTACAGATGAGACTCGAACTCCTTCCCTCCTCCTTCTCCCTTATGACGCCACTCCCTTGCTCCTTAAGTGGCTTCACCTTGCCACCCCACAACGCTCCTTTTTGTTTCAACTAACACAAGTAAATATTCTTAAAGCTTGCTTCTACTAGCTCTCCCCCCTAGAGTGCCCAAAAAGTAAATTTTTCTAAAGCTCTGGCTCTAACCCAAGCCTCTCTAGGACCGACAAGCACACCAAAATAACATACTAAACGAGCCAAACACGTAGAATAGCATAAAATGCAGAACCCTTAATTCTAGGATGTTACAGTTCTACCCCCTTAAAGAAATTTTAGCCTCGAAATTTACCTGATCAAAAGAGGTAAGGGTATTACTGTGGCATCACATCTTCTGGCTCCCACGTGGCCTCTTCTGAACCGTGATTACGCCATAACACCTTGACTAGAGGAACTGACTTCCTTCTCAACACCTTGACATCTCGATCTAAGATCTGCACTGGTTCCTCTTCAAAAGACAGATCGGGTCTTACTTCAATTTCCTCTACCAGCACTATGTGAGATGGATCCGAATGATAACGCCTTAACATTGAAACATGGAATACATCAAGTATCTGACTCAACTCTGATGGTAACTCAAGCTGATAAGCCATTGGTCCCAGACGTTTCCATACCCGATAAAGTCCGATGAGTCTGGGGCTCAACTTACTTTTTCGTCCAAATCTTAGGTCATTCTTCCAAGGTGAAACTTTCAGAAAAACCCGATCACCCACTAAGAACTCTATTTCCTTACGTTTTAGATCTGCATACGATTTCTACCTGTCAGACGCTTTCTTCAGCTGAGCCCAAATTAATTTAATCTTTTCCTCTGTCTCTGAGACTGACTCGGGACCCAACAACTGTTGCTCACCCAATTCTGTCCAGCAGGTAGGAGTACGACACTTACGACCATACAACGCTTCGTAGGGTGCCATCTGAATACTGGATTGATAGCTATTGTTGTATGCAAATTTCGCCAACGGTAAGAAGTCCTCCCAACTACCTCTGAAGTCTATTACACAACCTCTCAACATGTCTTCCAAAATCTGAATTACCCTCTCTGATTGACCATCAGACTATGGATGAAACATCGTGCTGAAATCCAGTCTTGTACCCAACGCTTGGTGTAACGCCTTCCAAAATCACGACGTAAACCTAGGGTCTTTGTCTGATATGATAGACACTGGTCCCCATGCAACCTCACAATCTCTGCCACATATAACTTGGCTAACTTCTACAACGAATAGTCGACATGAACGGGTATGAAGTGAGCGGACTTCGTCAACCGATCGACAATCACCCACACCGAATCTTTCCTAATAGGCGTAAGAGGTAGCCCACTAACAAAATCCATCGTTATCCTCTCCCACTTTCAAAGTGGAATCTTCACTGACTGTGGCAACCCCGAAGGCAACTGATGCTCTGCCTTCACCTATTGACATGTCAAACATTTACTTACAAACTCGGTAACTTTTTACTTCAGACCTGGCCACCAAAACTGTTCACGCAAATCTCGATACATCTTACTCCCACCGGGATGTAAGCGTATGGGCTACTATGCGCCTCCTGCAGAATTCTCTGTCTCAACTCAGAATCCTTCGACATACAAACCTTTCTACAAAAGCATAATACACCATCACTGTTCAAACCAAAATCCTCTGTCTCACCACCTTCCACTTGCTGAAGTCGAGAACTTAACAATTCGTCTGACAATTATTTTTCCTTAATCAGACTTACCCATGAAGGCTTCACTTGAAGTTTGGCTAATAAACTCCCATCTTCGTACAAACTGAGATGAGAAAACATCGCCCTCAACTCCGAGATCACCTTACGGCTCAACGTATCCTCCACCATATTAGCTTTACCCGGGTGAAACTCAATCGAGCAGTCATAGTCTTTCAACAATTCAACCCACCTCTGCTGCCTTAAATTCAACTCTTTCTGGGTAAGGAGATATTTCAGGCTCTTATGATCGGTGTAGATAATTGACTTTTCTCCATACAAGTAGTGTCTCCAAATCTTCAAGGCGAACACTACCGCAGCTAACTCCAGATCATGAGTGGGATAATTCACTTCATGTGGTCTTAATTGTCGAGACGCATACGCCACTACCTTCCCTTTTTGTATGAGCACACATCCTAACCTTGTGTGTTATGCATCACAATAGACGACATACTCCTTCCCAGCCTCAGGCTGAATCAACACCGGTGCCTCAGTCAAAATCTTTTTTAGCTTTTCAAAGCTTTCCTGTTGCTTATCAGCCCAAACAAATGGTACCCCTTTTCGTAACAACTTGGTTAATGGTGCAGCTATCAACGAGAATCCCTCAATAAACCTTCTGTTATACCCAACTAACCCAAGAAAACTTCGAATTTTAGCTACTGACCTCGATGGTTTCCAATCCAAAATAGCTTCAATCTTTCGGGGATCAACCCTAATCCCCTCGGCAGACACAACATGCCTTAAGAAGGTAACTTCCCTCAACAAAAATTCACACTTGCTGAATTTGGCATACAGTTGCTTCTCTCTCAAAATCTGTAGAACTACCCGAAGATGTGAATCATGCTACTCTTCTGTCTCTTAATATACCAAAATATCATCTATGAACACTACAACAAACCGATCCAGAGAGGGTTAGAATACCCTATTCATCATGTCCATAAATGCAGCTGGTGCATTCGTCAACCCAAACGGCATCACTAAGAACTCATAGTGACCATAACGAGTTTGAAAAGTAGTCTTATGAATATCCGCCTCCTTAACCTTTAACTAGTGATACCCCGACCTCAAGTCTATCTTCAAGAAAATCGAAGCGCCTCACAGCTGATCGAACAGATCGTCACTCCTAGGCAACGGGTATTTGTTCTTAATCATCAACTTGTTCAATTACCTGTAGTCAATGCACATCCGCATCGACCCGTCCTTTTTCTTAACGAACAACACCGGCGCTCCCCACGGAGACATACTTGATCGGATAAAACACAGTCCAATAGTTCCTGAATTTGAGCTTTAAATTTTACCAGCTCCTTCGGCGCCATCCTATATGGGGCAATGGACACCGGAGCTGTTCCTGAAAGTAGATCAATGCCAAACTCCACTTTGCGATCCGGAGGTAACCTTGTAAGCTCTTCTGAAAAAATGTCTGTGAACTCTATCACCGTTCTAACATATCTTAAAGACAATTCTTTGGCCTCTAAAGTATTGATGAAAGCTAAGAATGCCTTAGACCCTTTCCGCACCATCCTTTTAGCTTTTAAGGCAGACACGACATTGGACAGATAATTCCTTCTTTCACCTATCACCAACACCTCCTTATCTTCGGGAGTATTCAATATCATGCGCTTAGCCGCACAATCCAAGTTCGCTCGATACATAACTAACTAATCCATGCCTAAAATCAAGTCAAACTCGCTGAACGACAATTCCATCAAGTCCGCCGAGAAAATAATCCCTTGCACTTCTAAAGGCACATCCCTAAATAGTTTGTTCACCACTACAGATTGTCCTAAAGGGCTAATCACAGTCATTTTTCTAGAAGCAATCTCAGATTCTATACTCAAAGTCTCAGACACAGTACTAGCAATATATGAATGTGTAGACCTAATATCTATCAAAGCTGTAAAAGGTACACCAAAAATAAGAAACGTACCAGTTGTGACGTCCGGTGCATCGCCGTCCTCTCGACGTCTAGCTGCATAAACCAACCCAGGCTGTCTTGCTTCCGTATGACCAGTACCCTTGCTCGGTGCTCCACGACCTCGACCAAAACCATTTTCTCCTCCGCCGCACCACGACCTCTCACGGTCAACCGACCACCTTGTCTCGAACTGTATAACCCCGACCTCATCGGGCCATACCGTCTCGCTCTTGTGGACAGTCCCTTATCCGATGATCTATAGATCCACACTTGAAGTATTTTCTATTTCTCGTCCAACAATCCCCCACATAAAAATTCCCACATCGAGCACACGGTTCAAAACTGACCAACAACATTAGGCATCACAACTCGACCCGGCCCATCCAACCTAGGCCTCTTTTGAAAACCCCCAGCAGATCCTGACGACCCAAAGTTTCTATTATTCCTACCCCTATTCTTGTCCCAATTCTGCCTCTCAAACCGCTTAACCTCTTCGGCTATATTTGCCTTCTCAACAAGATTAGCAAACTCTCTTTCCCGTTGCAGAGCTATCAGTACTCACAACTCGTCCCTCAAACCATCCTCAAACCAAACACAACACTCGTAATTAGTTGCAATGATACCCCGAGCATAGTGGCTTACTCGCAGGAATTTTGCCTCATACGCAGCCACCGACTTATTCCCCTAGACCAAGTTTAAAAATGCCTTCCGCTGAGCGTCCACATAACTTGCCCCAACATACTTTCCTTAGAACGCTGTTTAAAGAAGTCCCAGGTAATACGATCCACTGATGTACCATTCCTCACCGTGAGCCACCATTGGTATGCCTCATCTCGAAGGAGGGACACTACTCCTTTCAACTTTTCCTCTGTCGTGCAGTCAAGATCGTCCGTGATTTGTTCAACCGCTTTCACCCAGTATTCAGCTACGCTAGGAGCCACACCGAAATACCCCTAAATATCTCGCCCCATTTGCTCGAAGTCACTCAGGAATAGATTTTTGAGCTACTGATCCTGTGCTAGCTCCAGCAACCCGCTCCAGAACACGTAGCATAGTTTGGGACAAAGCATCGTCCCCTCCAGATCGGTCCTGAGACCCTGCTTCCGCTACTAGTGATGCTGGCACTTCACCTTCCGGCCCATGTCCTGATTCCAAGGGTTCAGCCTCAACTCCCTGGCCTCTACCACGGCCACGTATACCACGTCCACATCCTCTAGTGCTCATGACTACAGAGTCGACTTAATCTGATCACAGGTTTTATGTATTAGTAAATTATTCCACTATTTATTAACGGATATCTTATGAGTTCAGATTTAAGAGTGGTTCTAGCATCTTATATTTCTAAAAAGTCTCAATCCCTAAAATTGACCTCCTATAACTAGCAATCTCAACATAACAGAATCCTTTCATAAAATCAAATAGAATCAGGAGACTTACAGTACGGATTTAGTGCTGGAGACTCGGGTGCCATACTTCTAGAAAACATATATTTTCCTAAATCATGTTTCTAACCAACTTTGAAAATATTTTTAAACCCATACCACAGTCGAGTTTTACAACCTGACTCTGATACCATAATTTTAATACCCCAAATCTGGCCTAAACGTTACGACCGAATCTGGTATGTCACATGGAAAGAAGGTTTTAAGAAACTTTAAAACAAACGAAACCTCACGATGTGTTAGCATTTTGAAATCAAGTTAAGCTTTAAGGCTTCCTTGTAAAAAATTTTACAAGTAACCTTAACAATCGAAAACAGGTTTATATTACGAAAGCCAAAATTAGGAAATTTCATAATCGTGACCTTTGAAAACAATGTTTGTGGTTTTAAGAAAATTTCTAAATTAATTGGTTATTCGCTTGTCATCTTTTTGTTAACACTTTGAAAACAAATGATTATTTATATTTTTATTTTAGTTCCATATTTGACATTTCATAAAATATGTAATAGCAGCATTAAATCAAAATTCAAATTAAAATTATGGAGGCCTTATTACAAGCAAAAACCTAAAGTAAAAGTAAGTTTAAATAAAGCAATGAAAATTTACGGAAGTAGTAATGTATGGCCACCTCAAAGTCCACGTCGGCTCCAAATTCGCAACTAGGGGTTACCTGCAAAGTTAAGCAGAGGTGTGAGTCACCAAGACTCAGTGTGTATTTTCCCTTATGACGCAATCGGGCTTTAAGCCCACAGATGCATGTTGGGCCTTAGCCCTCACATCATAGCATAAGAAAGAGTATATGCAATGTAACCCAACCCAACCTAATTTTCCATCCTCTACATCACCAGAACCATCCAAAACACCTATGGCACCAAGCCACTGTGGGACCAAACCACTGTGACAATCATTGATAAATATATGTGGTGCCAAACCACTGTGGTACTAAACCACTGTGACAATCACTGATAAATATATGTGGTGCCAAACCACTGTGGTACCAAACCACTATGACATAGTCACTGAATCACACTTCCCCTTTCAATCATATCCCAAAGCCCATGCAACATGTTATCAATTTGTAATGAATGCAATCATATTTTCAATATACAGCCGATAATCAAATCATACATATTCTTAGGCACTTACCTGGTATCTCCAACCTTACCCACAAGGGTATTACAACTACCTTATACAGTCGTTTCTGCTTTCAACCAACACTGTTATTAACGCAAAATAATAAAACAGAGTGTGAGCAATACACACCTGATTACGCGTAAAACTAGACACTCAAGATCGTCGACACTCTCACTAGCAGGAATAATCACGATTTGTCTATCTCAAGCAGATGTTGGCTCTTTACCACAACCCGACAGAAAATCTTGAACTGTCGACACAGCACGTCGTTTAAACTTAGAGGCAAAGACTACGAGTCCACTCCCCTCCTTAGTTTGATTGGCACTCACATCCATGAAGAGACTTGATCAGTACTCAGAGTGAAACGTTGATTGTCTAATAAGAGAATTTGATTAAGGCAGACGAAAACGTAAAGGAAATTAATAGTCAAAAAATCGAAAAGATGATCCTTTACCTTGGTTATCAAGAAATCACACCACACCAGATTTGGCTATGGTCTAAAAGAGAACCCTATAGTTGACTGAAGAGATTCGATTATCGATATTAATCCGAAGCAACCACGCCATATTGAGGGAATGACAGAAGAGGTTAGCCACAAACTTCATTAAGAAACAAAAATAGCCACTTTAGCTATGACCACGCATAGGATCGAAAAATAAAGAGAGAAACGACAGAATTTTCCATTACCTTGCACAGACAAAATCCGATTGAAGAGGAACCTTCGCAGACAACTAGCACTTTGCTTCCTGAAGTTCAGCTAAAAGGCACAGGATGGAAGAAACAAATTTAGTTATCACCAGGAGAGATTCGGCTTCTATTTTGGAAGAAAAGGGAATGAGAAGAATGGTCATAAATAAAAATAAAAAGAAGATAATCTTACCTTGAATAAAGAAAAGCCGAATGGAAACCAAGGAAATTTGGCACTGGCAGAAATAATAGAAGACGCCCCAAGTTTGCCAAACACTCCACACACCCACACCCCACGATTCTCTCATTGATTTGCTCCTTAATTTACTCTCCATCCACCATTTGAATCAGTTGACCCCTTCAAACTCCACAAGCTCCTCTTGTCCATCCATTCAAATGCATTTGACCTATTCCACAACCACCTTAGGAGAGTCCCAGCCGAAAGCCAACACTCCACCACCTTGAGCACAAAAATAAAGTTCCTCATGCTGTAGATGAGACTCAAGCTCCTTCCCCCCTCCTGCTCCCTTGTGACTCCCTTGCTCCTTAAGTGGCGTCACATTGCCACCACACCATGCTCCTTTTTTTGTTAACTAACACAAATAAATATTCATAAAGTCTGCTTCCACTAGCTCTCCCTCCTAGAGTGCCCAAAAAACAAAATTTTTCTAAAGCTCTAGCTCAAAATCGAGCCTCTCCAAGACCTCCAAGCACACCAAAATAACATGCTAAACGAGTCAAATACGTAGAATAGCATAAAATGTAGAATCCCTAATTCTAGGATGTTACATGCAGTTCCATACAAATTGAGGAGGGACGAACATTATAGAATACCCAGCCTACAATCTGGACATGAAAAATGAACAGATGAATTATATGGGTAACAACTCTGTACCTCAAAATAACCCTTATAGTAACACTTACAATCCAGTTTAGAGGAACCACCCAAACTTTTCATGGGGTGGCCAAGAAAATCAGAGACAACAACCCCCTCTAGGCTTTCAACAGTAATCCTACCCATAAGAGAAAAAGTCGAACCTTGAGGAGATGCTAACAAAATTTATCGCAGTGTCAGAAACTCGTTTCCAAAACACAAAAACAACACTCAAGAATCAGCAAGCATCGATTCAAAGGATTGAGAACCAATTAGGACAACTCGCTAAGCTCATATCTAAAAGGCCATAAGGCAGGTTGCCAAGCAACACTAAAACTAACCCAAATGAGCAACTTCATGTCGTTACTACTCACAATAGTGAAGGGTTAAATGAGCCAAAATTGAGGCAAAAAAATGTGGTAGAGAAAGGTAAGGTTGAGGTAAGCCATGATAAACCAAAACTGGTAATTACAGAGTACCAACCTCGTGTGCCATACCCCAATGCGATGAAGAAAGACCGCACAGATGAACAATTTGGTAAATTTCTTAAACTCTTGAAAAAATTACATATTAATTTACCATTTCTTGAAGCTCTTTCGCAGATGCCCAATTCAAGGAAATTTTTAAAAGAGCTCTTGACAAACAAACAGAAGTTAGACGAGGCGTCACATATAGAGCTAAATGCAATGTGCTCAACAATCTTACAAAATAAACTACTGCAAAAGTTAAAAGATCCAGGGAGTTTTACGATCCCTTGCTTAATTGGTAGCTTATCTGTTAATAATGCTTTAGCAGATTTAGGGGAAAGCATCAATGTTATGCCTTATAAAATGTTTAAACAGCTAGGTCCCAGGAAACCCAAACAAACTAAGATGAGCATTCAATTGGCTGATAAAACTATTAGAGTTCCTAGGGGTATAATCAAAGATGTACTTGTAAAAATTGATAAATTCATATTCCCAATAGACTTTGTTATTTTAGACATGGATGATGACAACAATGTTCCTTTAACTTTAGGAAGACTTTTTTTAGCAACTACTAAAACTAGAATTGATGTTGGTACAGGTGAACTCACACTTCGTGTAGGTGCCCTTGACTCGGCTAAGACATCGAGTAATAAAGGTGAGAACATAAATTCTATTAATGACCATTCGGCTCAACCTTCTTTTCAGGAAACACTATGAAATTACACAATTGAGCCAGATCCTAGACCTCGTGCTAGCAGAGAAATAACTCATGAGGAGCGAAGGCTTCAGGTCGATGAACTAGACAAGTGGAAGACACATGACAAGGAGAAATCGGGGAAACACGATGAACCAAAGAAAAACCATGTCAAACTTAAGGATGGGACAAACTAATTTAAGATCGGAGATCAGGTATTGTTGGATAAGAAAGACCCTCGAATCACCACTTCGAACCTTAATACAAGCGAAGAGATCCCTTTCACCAGATCAACGCTTTTCCCACACGAAATGTCGAGGTGACTAATCCTACAATCGGCACTTTTAAGGTAAACACCACTCGACTTAAACTATATATCAATAACCGAATTGATAGAAAGAATGAGGAGTTTCAAAGCTTCAAGCCACCATGATTATGCGAAGGAGAGGTAAGTCTAGCTTAAGACTTTAAACGAGCGCTTCTCAGGATGCAACCCGAGCACTAACCCCATTAATTTTCATATTAGCACCTAACCAGAAACAAAAAAATTCAATAAAAGCGCAGGTTTCCCTACCACACGGCCTTACGCACGGGCGTGGTCGTGGCTGTGTAGACACCACGATTAGGCACATCGGCGTGGCCAAGACTGTGCGAACCAAGGATAAAAATTTTCCCCAAAACACAGGCTGCGATAAAAACGTCATGGCCGTGCGATGCGGCCGTGGACGACATTGAAAAATCTACACGGGAGTGGGAACCTCTACACAAGTATGGGAGAAATAAACGAGGCACCATACGGCCATGCGATACGGCCGTGGGACCTAACACGCCCATGGCACACGGGCGTGGGTAACCACCAGGTCCTTGATTCCTATTTAAAACCCCCCTTCTTCTAACTTTTTCCCCAATTTCTTCTTCTTCCAAACCCTAACCACCACACCCCTTCCCTTTTTCTTTATCTTTCACTTTTCATTTTCCTTTTCCCTTTCCCTCACTCTTTCTTTACACCACTATCTCCATGTCGAAGAAGCGAAAGGATCATAGCACGATTTCCTCGTGCGCGACCACTTTACATAAGTTCATGCCGGCTGCTTCATTCCCTCGACAAGACAAGGACCTCTAAGTCCATTTATTTTTTCTTTTTCTTTATTTTCATTTTTTAAATTCTTTCCCTTTATCTTTCTTCTCCTTAATTTATATTAGTATATTTTGATTTCTTTAATATCAGGTTCAAGGGGCATTATGTAATCCACCACACCACCGAGTATCCTCCTCCAACTCATTAAATTTTCCCCTTTTTTTCCTTTGACTCTATCCAAAATTTAAGAAGTTTCAATTCTCTCCCTCTCTTATACTTTTCTTACTTTATTGTCATTTTTATCTTTGTACATTGAGGACAATGTAAATCTTAAGTGTGGGGAGGTGTCAACAATACTCGTATTAGAAAATCCCTGAATTATGCTTTGTCTAAAGTAATTTTCTCATATTACTATTAGAATGAAACTTTTATTAATTTTTATTTTTATTGATATGTCTTGGATTAAGTCATAGATAATTGTGCATTGATAGTTTAAACTTTAAGATATTAGAGAATCAAGCATGATAAGTCTATTTTCAGAATTAAAATTTATTAGGTTGTTCCCTTAATCTTAAATATTACTTTGAAGTTTCAAATTTACAAGTTTGACATCAAAAACCATAATTTTTGTGAGATTTTGATCCTTTAAGAGCATATCCTTTTCTTGCTCACTTTGTTGTTGGTTATTAGTCTAAGCTTTATGATTTCTATCATTGAATCGCTTAGTATAATGTACATTATTATCATGGAATGCTTATTGTTTTATTAAACAAAGAAATCAATAAGATTAAGTATGAGCAAGTCCCGATTGAAGATGAATTTCCCAGGATACTCGATCTACCACATGAGATAAGAAAGTTCGTATAAGACCAAGCCAAGGCATGGCATCGGCAATCAAGCATAGATATCATGTAAGTCCAAGGCAAGCTTGGCATTGAACAGATATCATGTAAGTCCAAGGCAAGCTTGGCATTGAAAAGCTATCAAGAGAAAGAGATCCCATGTAAGTCCAAGCCAAGGCATGGCATTGGTGAGAACAAGAAAGATTTTGCATAAGTCCATGTCAAGACTTGGCCTCGAAACCAAGATGAGATATTCCATGTAAGACCGTATCTAGGGTATGGCTTTGGTATCAAGTTCGTGGGAAGAGATTTAGTATCCTCGATTATTCACAAAAATTCATCGGGCAAATGAGTAAAGTTAAAATTAGATGATAAGAAAGATAAGTAAGCAAAGCTATTATCAAGTTGGAAATGAGTATTATTCATGTTATGAATGATGAAGGAAAGATTATGATTATCATGTTAAAGTATACTGATCAATGTGATCAAGTGACACAGGTACCTTATTTATCCCACGGGGATGAGACTAGTTAGTATCATGTGACATGTAAAAATCAGCATGAGTAAGTAAGCTTTATAGCTGAAATCTATGATACCATTGTTTATGTCAAATGGTTTATATTAATCAAGTGTGTTGCTATGTGCATTATATGCAAACTTACTAAGCTAAATGCTTATGTCTTTTATTCTTTCTTTCTATGTAGTTCCGCCAAGCCAATCCCGTGGATCATTATCATCAGAGTTCGGAGGACACTATCAATCGCTATTTTGGTATAGCCAAGTTATTTTACTAAGTATGGCATGTATAGGAAGCATTTCATTTTAAGAATATGTTCTAAGAAGAGCCAAAGTGTTGGCTATTAAGTTTATTATTCTTTTGTTTATGGCCAAGTGATTGGCCAAAATTGACTAAGTATGTATGTTTATTGAGATCAATGAAGCATGTAGTAATGTTTATGAAAAATGTATTGAATTGAGCATGAGTTTGGTCTTGATTTCGAGGTGGCAATAAGCTTGAGAAATAGCCTCTAAGTGCCCACACTGCTTACACACTGCAGTGTGTGTGTCTAGGCCGTGTGCACTATGCCTTAGTGTTTTAAGTCGAAATAGGCCACGGCAAATCCCACGATCGTTTGTTTAGGTAGTGTGTGATACACTCGTAACATAGGCGTGTGCCCCAAACCGTATGAATAAGTCAGCATATCAAGATATAGCACACGGTTTACATCCACGGGCGTGTCAAGGCCGTGTGTAATTAGTCAGTGTCGACCACGGGTGGAAGACACGGGCATGTGTTAGGGGTACACGGGCATGTCCCAAGTCACATGGGCGTGTGACTGTTTTAAAGAAAAGTTTTCCTTTGAGTTCCAAAAGTTTCCAGATACGTGTTTAAGGCCTCGTAGGCCCATGAAATGTATGATTAGACTAAGAAAGAGAAGTTTTTAATTCGGAACAAAATTTTATAGCCCGTAAGTACATGTTTTAAGTGAGTTCAAGCATGGTAATGTCTCGTAACCAGTCTTAGCATCGAAAACTTGACAGCTTTTAGGGGGTCTAAACCAAAATTTTCCAATTTTAGGGGGCAAGGGCCCCTCCCTTCGCCATTGTATAGAATGTTCAAAATTTTAATTTTGTAACTATTGATTTAATGAAAGCATGACTTAAGGATACGTGCATTAGCCGTTATTTAGATAACATGATTTATAAACATTACAATGATGTGTGGGCCATGAGTCTTCTTGTATTTGGTTAAGAGTGTTGCCAATATCAGTAAACATGTGTTGATAGTGCATGAAACGAGTGCTATATATATAAAGAGCTCTCATTTTGTTCTCCTCACTTCTGCAATCTCTCTAAAGTTACTTTATATATTTATTAGTAAACTCTAATTCTTCCTCTACAACTTTTTTTTGCAAGTACTTTTGTTCTTTCTTATTCATTTAATGCTTGAAGTTGTCCAAAGCATTTTGAGTTGCTTGGGATGTTTTTGTTAGATGAGTGTCTTCATTCATTTCTCTTTCTCTCTTTGCCTTTTTTTTTCCATGTTGTGTGTTTTGCTCGAGTTACTTTAATTGGCAACCAAGGTAAAGGTAAGGTTGCTAGTAAGTGTAATAGTAAAAGGAAGGTTGGTGGGAATAGGGATAGAAAAGGCCCCTTTCTTATCGGGGGTAAAGTTAGAAAAAAAAAATTAGGGGTGGAATTAAGTTGTATATTTTACAATAGTAAAAATATAATTTCACCATTTTAATAGTTTATATTCTTTATAATTTTTAAAAATTAAATATAGTTTCTATGTTTTGGGAGGACAAAATGTAATTTTACCATTACTAATTTAAAATTTTATAAATTTAAAGAAGCTAGAAAATAAAATTTCATTTTAGGAGTCATTGACTATTAACATAAGGGCCAATTAACTTTTGGGGGCCAATTGAGGACACAATTGGATCACTAAAAGCTTTTTCTTTGATCCTTTAACCAAAAATAATATATATTAAAGATATAAATATTATTACAAGGATATAATTTTATTTTTACTTTAATTTTATAATTTCAAATTAATGTTGAATTAACTTATAATATTAAACATTACCAAGTCATTTTTAAACATATATCTCATAAAAGATGATGGTAACTATAATAATAACTTTTAAAATGAGAATCATGAGAGTCAAATGATCTTAGCCATTAGATCAAAATTAAATAAATGGTTCTAAGTCTTAGATTTTGTATTTATCTTACCTTATTAAAATAAGATCAACAACACCCAATTTTTCTCTTCTTTTTTCTCTTTTCACTCTATAATTGAAGTCTTAGGGTGAAAAATTTAAATAATCTTTACTTTAAAGGAAAAAATGGGAATGAAAAGTAAGAGATCAAAATTATTATATGAGTAATCAAGTTGTGCATTAAATATTTATTTTTCTTAATTGAAATTTATTCTAAAAATTTTGGGATTTTATGGTACAAGATGGATATTGAAAGGTTTATTTGTAGAAGTGGAATCTAAAATTAATATACGAAATGAATTGATAGTTTGTTTTATTTCATTATATAAATACAATTGTCAGCCTAAACGGTAAAATAGATGAACATACATATATAATTAAATCTCCACAGCCTTTTTTTGTTGAAACCCATATATTCAAAAATGTTGGGGATCAAACCGTGGATGGAATTTATTTCTTTTGAACGGCATTTGAATTTTTATTTTATGATTAAGGTGCCAAGTTTGCACACGCAACTTGCGCCTCAAAATCATTTCTCAATTTTATAAAGTGGATAATGATGCTTACGCATATGGCTAATTTGTGTTAAGAATCTGATGAAACCAAAACCAAAGGCCCTTTAATAAAGCGCAAAAGAATAAAACAGTCAAAATCAATCGTCCATGATTGGATACTTGGATTACTTTTTAAACTTCCAACATTTATTTTCAGTAATTGAAATTTTAGACCAGAGATGAGTCTTAAGGGAAGATCGGTAAAATAATTCAGTAAGCCACTATTTTATTTGCTTTTGAATTATATTACCTTTAAATTGTTTTCGCATCCCTTTTATAATAAAAAAAAAAATACCCTAATTTTAAAATAAAATTTTAAACATGTTTAAGCTTATATATCAACATGTTTTTTAAAATTAGAAGGTTGGTTTCAGTCTGCTTGGCTCAATCAACCTAGCCCGCTTTGTGTTTTTCGACCTTATATTTAGTAATTTTATAATGTATAATTAAATATAAATAAATAATAATCTTTTTTTGAATAATAAAATGAAGGTATTAGCTAACTGCTCTCAACTTAAGCTTTACTTACTACTTTACCAGCGTGAATATGAAAATTTTAAAACTGGAACTCACCGGATCCATTTTATTAACATCTCAAACTTAATACCAATTTGTACGCAAAATATATAATAGAATCCATTGAAATTAAGGACCCGTTCCATGGTATTGAGAGGCTACATGCAGCCAAGCCAATTACGTAATCAGAAATGCAAACAATCTGACTTTTCATCGTCATAATTGATGACAGGTCACTCTAGGTGAGGAAAGGAAGGATTGTTACCTAGTTGTCTGTCCAATATATACTGCATTTGCATGTAATTCAGAAGGTCAATGCACATTGTTTTTTTCTTTTCTTTTCTTTTTTTTACTTTCTTCAAATAATATGTACTTGATACAAAAAGGCAGCCATCAAATTTTATTTCGCTTACAAAACAGCCATCATACAGTTTTGTACTAATTACTGCTAGCTGATACAAAAAACATTTTGGACTTTTCAGTACCCCAAACATCTATATAAAGAGACCCAGAGATAGGGCACTAATATCCCACAGTAAACCCCAAATAAACCTTTCGAAACCTATTACAATTCACACATTGGTGAGCCATCCATGGCATTGGCACGTCTTCAAATCCTCGTAGCACTTTCCTTGGTGCCTTTTTTTCTTTTTCCGGTTGCTTTAGGATATAGGGCTAATGATGTGAGATCATGGTGCAGGAAAACTCCTAACCCACAGCCGTGCGAGTATTTTTTGAGCCATGATCCCAAAAACACCCCAATCAAAGATGAGTCCCAATTTTTCAAAATCTCCATGCACCTCACTCTAGAGCGTGCCGCACGAGCAGAAAGTAACACGCATTCATTGGGCCCTAAGTGCCGGAATGAACGTGACAAGGCTGCATGGTCCGATTGCGTAAACCTGTATGAGTTAACCATCCTTCGTCTCAACAAAACTGTTGATTCCGGCACCAATTTCAATAAGGATGATGCTCAAACATGGCTCAGCACGGCTTTAACCAATCTCGAAACATGCCGGACCGGGTTTATGGAACTCGGGGTCCCGGATTATCTTCTTCCCATGATGTCTAACAACGTTTCCCAGTTAATTAGTAACACCCTGGCTCTAAACAAGGCACCTTACAAGGAACCAACCTACAAAGATGGGTTCCCGACATGGGTGAAACCCGGTGACAGGAAGCTGTTGCAGTCGTCGTCGCCAGCTTCTACGGCGAATATCGTCGTGGCCCAAGATGGTTCAGGGAATTATAAGACGATAAAAGACGCTATATCCGCTGCTTCGAAGCGGTCCGGAAGTGGAAGGTATGTGATATACGTTAAGGCAGGCACATACAAGGAAAACGTTGAGATAGGAAGCAAGCTGAAAAACATCATGATGGTGGGCGATGGTATAGGGAAAACTATAATCACAGGGAGCAAAAGCGTCGGAGGAGGATCCACAACGTTCAATTCAGCCACCGTTGGTGAGTAAACTTTTGGGATTTCGCATGATTTTCTTACAAGTGCCGTGGGATGGGAGGGTAGCTTGCAAGAAAAGGCAGCCAATATTAGCAGGGAAAACATCTTGCTAGTTATTAGGTTTAGACTGGGTACCAACTAGACAACTAGGTAGTATAATAAATAAAACTGACCAGTTTAGCTGTCTTCTAAAAACTATCGGGATAAAAAGTATTTTTAAGATAAAAAGTTTTGTTAAATAAGATATTAAAAAATTTGGTAAAAAATAGAAACAAAATTTTTTAACTTTTCCTCAAAATTATTTTTGATCCAAAATATTTTGGAGAAGCAATATTAAATCAAGCCATTAATTTATTACACAATTAGATAATTTTACAACAAATAAACATGCCGGGCTTACACAAGTCAATGATAATAATAGATGTATTAATAAGAAATTGACTAAATCCTAATTCAATTCAATGAAACATAACTTATATGTAGCTTAGTACATACATAAAAGTAATAGTAGAAGCCTAAAAGTCTAAAATTAATGAGGCACCTAATTTTCTTGAATTATTATTTTCTTATGAGATACAATTATAAATATTGATTGAGTTTTAATTTGATTGGCATTAATTTTATTGTAAGTGTAAGATTATAAGTAGTTCTAAATATTATATAAAAAATTATACAACATAATTATCAAATAATGTGTCACATATATGATTTCAGATTAGCTATATTGATAATAAATTAACAATAAATGATATATTTTTATTAATTCCTTTATATATATATATATATATATAAAAGGTATGCCAAAAGATATATATACTTAATTTTATATATCAAGCTAGATTAGGATAAAGTAGCAAACACATAGTAAAATTACTGCCAACTGAATTATTTTTCTTTTAAAAAGAAACTTTGCATATAATTTTTAGTAATAAACTTTTGAACGTTGTTTGTGAAACTTATTTGTTGGTTATTTCATGTGAATATAAACACTTCATAAACTATAAATTAATAAATATAATTTTACATTTAAAAATCTAAATGAAATTTTTTGAAGTGCTGGCAGTAGCTAGGATATGCATGAAAGTGACATGTATTTACCTTTCAATTTCATAGCCTTTTTAGTCAAGGAAAGGATTTAAAACTATATAACAGCATGAAATCGTCAATTTGATTGATGTGATAGGAACTGCAATAAATAGACTTCTTTAATTTCTAGTTGAAAATAAAAGGTTAACTTACGTTGCTTTTTTTTATCTTAATTTGTTTTTTTATAATAATGTCCAATATCAGCCGTTGTTGGAGATGGGTTCATTGCTCGTGGCATTACGTTCAGAAACACCGCTGGTCCTACTAACCATCAGGCAGTGGCTCTACGTTCAGGCTCCGATCTCTCGGTGTTCTACAAATGCAGCTTCGAAGGGTACCAAGACACTCTTTACGTCCATTCCGAAAGGCAATTTTACAGAGAATGTGACATCTACGGGACCGTTGATTGGATATTCGGCAACGCAGCCGTTGTGTTTCAAAACTGCAACATATACGCACGCAATCCCCCTAATAAGACCAACACGGTGACGGCTCAAGGCCGGACCGACCCAAACCAGAACACTGGAATTATAATCCACAACTCCAGAGTTACAGCAGCTTCCGATTTGAAGCCAGTGCAAAGCTCGGTGAAAACATATCTAGGGAGGCCATGGAAACAATATTCGAGGACGGTTTTCATGAAAACGTATTTGGATAGCTTGATTAACCCGGCCGGCTGGATGGAATGGGATGGTAATTTTGCACTTGAGACGCTGTATTATGCGGAGTATATGAACACTGGCCCCGGTTCATCCACGTCTAATAGAGTCAAATGGGGAGGCTACCATGTTCTTAAGAGCGCAAGCGAGGTGTCAAAGTTCACCGTCGGTAACTTTCTGGCTGGGAATTCTTGGTTGCCGAGCACCGGTGTGCCTTTCACTTCAGGACTTTAATTTGTTGCGATTTTATAGTTAATTTAATTGCTTGTAAAATAAATAACAGGGTTTAATAGGGTTAAGGCCGTATAAACCCTCAAGATTGTACTAAAAATGCCACTTTCATACAGAGTTGCCATCAATTCTTTGTGTAACGTTCTAAAATCTTTGTTAATTAATGAATAATAAAGTTGAATTTCATCCATTGTGTTCGTACTGTACGGTTATATATATATATATATATATATATAGAGAGAGAGAGAGAGAGAGAGAGAGAGAGATTCTCGTGGTTGGGATGTTCAATGGTGTGGGTTAGTTAAGATATCAACATCATTAAATCACGAACCAAAACAAATATTTATACAAAAGATGAGTTGGATTTGTCTGTAAGACATATCTAATAAAAACCATGTAACCAGTTAGGTTTTCGTTATTGTTTGGTTGGTCCATTCATTTCTCAGGTACACAATCATTTATGTTAAATTGAAAATCACAATAGTTCGTTTTCAATCTACGACTTTTATGTTTTCTAGAAAACTCAAATATATTCCTTCACATTGCTTTCACATTAACCAACCCACTCTTTTTTTTTTTTAATATTTCGCTACTTCATTTCTTTTTTCTTCGTTAATAAAAAACTTGAGCTAATTAAAGAGTGTCACGTTGTTGTTTTTGTTTTCTTTTGATTTAAAAATATGTTTATTTAAATTTAATTTAATTAGGCTTTTTTTTTCTCTCTCTCCTCCTCCTCTTTCTTCTTCATCTTCTTATCCAACACATAACCATATTCATATCATACCAATAATCACATTACACATAAAAACCCTAAAGGAAAAACAGTAAAAAGCGACATATCAATTTAAGCTAAAGCGAAATTCCAGCATTCTAGATATTGTTTGATTGACTTAAATGGTGATAGAAAAACTTAAAAGAAAATTTTGAAAATTCAAAACAATCCAACCCCTAAAATACTTCATTTTAATGTCGAAGTTTCGAGATTCATCTTTGAAAAAACAAAATAATGGTGAAATCTAGACTCAAACAACCAAAGTGGCGGACAACGAGGGTGAGTGGTAATCAGCAGGGGCCATCCGCATGAAATCTTTTAATTAAAAGGAATTTTAAAGATAATCGAATATCAGTATGTAGGTTAGTGGGTGGAAATTTCTTTTATTTTATTTCTCGACCATTCACAAATTTGTATAGGTTTGTTTAAAATCATTTTAATATTTGAGGAAGATAACATGATAATCTGGGAAGTGAGAATATTGAACCCAAAATAATAAAAATAAAAGAAATTTGAATCTTCAAATCTAAAGGAAAAACATGATGAATCATGAAATCCACAAAAATAAATTCAGAATTCTTTTTTTAAATTTATTTAATTATTTCATTTATTGAGAGAATTTGTAGACAATTTTTTTTAATTTTCTTTCTATTTTTATATATATGGGATAATATTTAATACACCACTAATACATAAATTTCATGCACCATCAATAAACCACGTTAAGTCATCTCTTTCCTTATAAATAAATATTAATAAGTTTATTTAATATAATTCAAATAAATTATTTTTTCATTTCTTTCCTTATATATACATAGCAAAACGTCTCTAAATTTGGTTTTTTTCTCAATTTTAAATTATTTCATTAATATTCAATCACAAAACAATTAGAATTAATTTTGGGATTTTTTCTTTCCCTCTCCCTCTTACATAAACTGGGTTTTGAATTTTTTTTTTTTTTCAAATTTAGAATTAATTTATTCTTATGAAAATCCAAACTTATTAGTAAAGCTAATGAAGATCCACAAGTGAAGAACTATATAACTAATTTTTTAATATATAGTTTTGACTTGTTTGATTAGTATCTAGCTTTTATATTTCTATGGGTTTAGTACCTATATCAATATCATAAATAGACTGCAAGCATCAGTTACATCTTCTAGTTTTTGAAATAACAAACATTGGCATCCAACAAACTCCAACTCCGATCATTTAGTCCAATTATTAATTGTTTCTGTAAAGAAAGATATGAAAGAAATAAAAAATTTTATTTACTTTTAATTATAATTAAATAAATTTATTCATATTTATTTATAAGTACTCAAAGACTTTATTATCTTAATTATTATTTAATGTGGTTCATTGATGGTGCATGGAACTAATGCATCAAACATTATCCCCATACATATATATATATTAAGATGTTTGTTAGGCATTTATGATCAGCGACCCCAAAATCGTATAAGGCCCCACCAATCGGATACATGCAAGTTTTACGGTATGAAGCTCGCAAAGGGTGTTCGCAAGGGAATCTCGCAGATTTAGCTCGCACAAGACAAGAGGAGTTTGCAAAGGGAGCTCATAGGTCTCGGCTCACAGGAGCCGAAAGAGTATTCAGCAGGCAGCCCAGAGCAATGCACGTGTCCAACATGCATAAAGTCTATTAAAAGCGTCAATTTTATAAACAATAACTATGTATATAAAGATTCAATTGCCCCCTCTAATGGGACACAATGAAAAATTACTCAACAATATTATATATTTTTAAGTTTATATATTTGATCAAAGGAATTTTATATAGTTTTTTTTATAAAAATGCAAAGTGCGTGGAGCCTTTTTGTTGTCTAAAACTATTTCATGTTGGACCAATTGATGATATTGCATCAAGCTGAATGATAATATTGCATTAGATGGGTCAAACATAGATAGTAGCCTTAAGCCCAATTAATAATATTGCATTAAGCTCCTTTTGTTTTGGGACCAATCTTCTCATTTCATGTTATATTTACATGAGATTCACATAGAAACGATTTTGAAACTGAAATTGAGATATGGAATGGTTGAATCTGTTGGACACAGAAATGCAAATTTTTTGAAGATTTTCTCATCTAGAGAAACGAAGCGAAGGCAGATAAAGAAGCCGGATTTTGATTGTCGGTTTAGTTTACTTACCAATTTATAATTCTGATCAACTTGGCTTACTTTTGTGAAGGGATAGTGTTTTGCTGAAGAAAGGTGATGGATTTTCATGTCAGCTTTGTGAAGGAATCAGCATATGTTGTGAAGTTGATGGAGATTACATTCACTGCCTCCCTTCTTTTATGACTAAAAAAAATAAAGTAACTGATAAAGTTGCCACCTTAATATTAAAGAAAACAACCCAATACATTAATCACGAATACTCTTTCGGAAGCTGGGCAGGCTCATTCAATCTGGGAAAAGAATAAAGGCCAAAGTTATTATCTCTAAAAAATATGAGGAAATGGAGAGAAAATTAAGAAGAGCTTTACGTTTGGTTTTTCGGCAAACTGAGAGAAGAACAATCAGAACCACTACACCTGCCAATACACCCACGATTATTGCTACTGTTTTCCCGACATCATCTTCGTGGGAGGAATCTACACACACACAAAGAAAGCCAATGCTATAATAATCACAATTATATAGCTTCCTATGCCTATACTTACAGACCCTACTTTAGTTTTTTAACATCACAATGCCACTTGCAAATTTGTGTTTTTTCTTTTCACCTTATATATATATATATATATTATCCTTTTAATTTATTTATTATTTTACTAAGTTTCAAGTTGAGAAAAAGTACTTTATGTAGAGAAATTCTGAAAGAAGACTGGAAGGTTTTAGGGGGAATCTTTCCACTATTTAGGGTTAGGTCATGGTTATACCAATATTCCCTCAACTGCTTTATTGATCAGCCAACAGTGCTGGCCAGTTCTTATTCGAAATGAAAGTGGGAGATGGTGGATTCTCGATATGACCTTAACGGAATATAACACTTTTTTTCCTTCATATCTATCAATACTCAATAGGAGGTCAATTAAGATGCTGCTAACCCTTCGAAGTTACTGCCTTACAATAAAATTGTTGTATTGTATAATTATTTATTTTTCTCTATTTAATTTTTTATTTTTAACCTTTAAATTTGTATTATTTATTAAATCATCTCAAAGTGGATGAAAAATTTATAAATTTTAATGATATAGTATACATATGGATTGTCAAATAGATATTAAAAATTAAAAATTTTTAAAAAATAAAAAAGAATGAAAAAATAGTTTTAAAAATTTAAAAACTTAATTAATTACTAACATGGAAAAACATGAGGATTAGACTAAATGGGATTATTAAGGATATGAATTGCACCTGGAGTGAGTTCAGCATAGTAGCCGGATGCCCAATATCGAGCATAACACTGCCCTAAGTACACACCAGCAGCTGCAGCTGATCCACATAAACTCTTAAGTTTGGCCACAGCATCCGAAAGGCATGCAGAGCAATCAGAGGAGCTCAAGTCCCCCAAACACTGAGAAAACCCTTCCACCAACCCTGAGGAACTGACTTTGAAACCAATAGCCGACTGCAAGTCAGCTAGAACATCATCTCTACGCTTAAAGAACTCCACATCGTTGTTAACACTTCTACTGCATTTCTTGAACATGAGAGTCGTATCGGGACTCCCCAAGAAATTACTATGCTCATATCTTAAATAGCAGCCTTCGAGTTGTACTGAAGCGCCGTAAGAGTTGGAGCAAACCAAGCCTATCTGGTTAACAGCACTTTGCATACATCTTGAGCATTCAAACATCGGCAAATCACCCCTGCACTGGTACAAGCCATATATGGCGCCTTCAGGAGGGGTTGAGCTTCCATTTCCAAGAGCATACGCATTGTAAGACACTTGGGAGGATGAGCTAACGACTGATGATAGAAAAGAGTTGAGGTTGCCTTCAAATGGGGAGTTTGGTGCGTACTTTTCTTGAGAGCAGCCAGCGTAGATTAAGACATAAGCTTTAACCAAATGACCAAAGCAACTAAGAGAGAGCAAGAGAATGAAGAGTGTAGGGAGTCCCAAGGCTTTGATAGTTTTGTGAGTGGGGTGTGATTCAAAGCTCCCGAACATTTTTTCTCTTTGTTCTCCCTTGTTTTTCTTTTCCCAATTTGACTTTTTTGTTTCTTTTTGTTTTGTGCTCTGTTTTAGTGGTGAGGAAGTGAGGGAGGGAGTGATTACTTTTTTGCTCTCATTTGTTTTTCCAGCTTTCCTATTAAGAAAGGCCCCATTTAATCTTCCTTGGGCTACTCAAATTTCTACTTTATCTCAGAGTAAAACAGCCTAAAAAGTAGACCATATGCCTTTTCTTCCATTTCTAGCCAACAGCTCGTTGCATCCTATGTGGGCTCCTAATAAGGCTGTTGCTGCCTTTGATGCCATTGGGCAGGGACAGCAAGCAGCCCATTATCTTACAAAGAAGAATAGGGCTTCTTCACTCAAGTGTTTTAACCCAATTGGGACCAGCTTCGTTGGGATTCTCATGTGAGTTGTGTAACTATGGTCAAGCATGGTCAGGTTCACTCCCCACATAAGCAAAACGATATGAAATAAGCTTGTATTTTTCTCAAACAGAGGGGAAAAGAAAAAGAAAACAGCAAAATGGAATAATGTGAAATGAAAATTGAACCAAATATGAATAGATGCAGATGGCAGTCTGGATCAAGTAGGGGGTAAATGATGGAGCACATGGTCCAGGGAGCTTTATGTGGCAATTGGCACAGGCCATCACACTCTCAAAAGGACCCGTTTTTACGCATCCGAAGTCTTGTGGTGCAATTCCCTCAAGATTCGCCACTCCCACCTTCAAGATGCGTGATATTGACATTTATGGTGACAAACACTGTGCTGGCTCTTTTCCATTAAGTTTGGTTTTTATATTTTATTCCTTTTCTTTTTAAATATCTAAAAGGAAATAAATAATTAAAGATCCAGCTTTTAGTCAATTACTTAAATCAAACTATCAAAATCGATTATTCCCATTCTTTGCAAAAGTAGAGAAAAGACATGCATATTTAGAATACGACCAAAATTATAAGTGAAAAATCTTTTTTGTTAGAGGCACCTATTACTTTACCCAAATTCTACTTGAAAGAGTTTTATACTATTACTAAACATGATGAAGCACTTGAAAACATCTTTGATAAGCAACCTTCCACGAGTGTTGGTCGTTTTTTTAAGACAAATACAGCAGAATGCAAATACTGCATTCTTAATATTTATTTTAGCACTTTCTGACAAATACTACAAGCAAATAAACAGTTGCAATAACGGAAAATACCTAACATGTCTTATTGTAGTAACCAATTTCATTTGTCTTTTGGACATAATTTTTTATAATCTCACTTCTACAATATATATTCTCAACGAGTGTACACCTAAAAAAGTGAAAATCCATTAAACGAAAATGTGAAAATACAAAGGTAAATAAATCCGCTACCAAAACAAAAATTCCGGGGACATCGTAATCACAATCATTGACCACAATTAATTATCGTCATCATCAACCACTGCTTTTACTACCACCACCGGTCTCTCAATGGTGGCCCTTCCGCGATATTTTCCTTCCTCCGGTTCCCGCTGCGATCCGGGTCTGGACCTTCTCAAACTCGGAGAACCGGCAAGGAATGGTGATTCCACCTTGGTGGCTGAATCCATATTCCTCTTCGGCTTTTCTCAAGAGCTCGCCGAACAAAGGGTGGTTAAAGTAAATAACCGGCACCAAAACTCTATGAAAGTCGCCGTCTTTTTTACCAACGTACACGGCTAAGTGCCCTTTTGGAACTTCCGCCCGTTCCTCTTTGATGGGGTCTTGATCAATGGGAACGTAACCCGACCCAGGTTTCACTGAGCATAAAGATTTGGCTCTTTCTGTCAAACGGCGACCCCAACTGATAAGCTTGGAGAAAGGCTTCGAGTTACAAAAGGACCCAGCATGGGACAGGGGAGGGTACCCAGGTGGGTTCCGAGGTTCGCGGATGAAGCATCTGGAGATTCGGACAAGCCGTTTCCCGATCTTGAAGCCTCTTATCTTTCTCATGGATCGTGTCTGACCGGAAACAGAAATAACTTCAAGCGAAAAAAAACAAAAAAAAGGAAGAGGAGCTTGGATTTAAAAGAGTTTGGTTAGAACGAAAAAGAAGCTTAGGAAAAGGGCCATGGATCGGCGATGGACATGGTAAGGAGAGAGAGTAAGGCAAACTTCAGAGAGAGACGTTGGTATATTAGACATCCTTATTCCTCTCTGCAACTGAGTATTTCATTCGAAACGAAATTCACATGAATAAATTGAGCCTTAATTTCTTATAGTCTCGCCCTCACTTAAAATCTTGGGTAGCTGCAGGTAGAATAGGGAGATGAAGGTCTTGTTTTATAAATAGAAAGTGAAGCAGTGAAAACTCTTAAAAGGTAAAAAAAACAAAAAAAACAGAAAAGGAATTCGGAAAGGTGGTCAACGGGAGGACTAAATAGAGTTTAAGAGGGGCTGTGCAGGGTCACTCTCACGCGTAATAATGTGTTGGAAACTTTTTTAAAGAAAAAGAAAAATGTGTTGAAACTTTAAACTAATAATAAATGTTTTTGGAGAAGGTCATCACCGTTGGATTGACATTTCCTTCTCGTCTCCGCGTTGAAAAGGAACTGAAACAAATAACTTAATAAATAAAAATGAAATCTCTCTAATTTTTTATTATTTAATTATATTTATGAATATTTCGACAAGGAAAATGGTTTTATAGTTTTAATTTTTTTAATAATATAAGAATATTCAAATATCCTTAGTCATATAAAATTTACATTGGAATTTTATTGTGGCTCAAAACGATATAGGGATGTAGTCCATAGAATGCTGATTGTGGAGTGCCCTGAAAGTCATGGCATCAAACTTCAAAGCATTAGGTTCCATGCGTAAGGTTGCATGGCCTCCGACGAATTATCAATTATTGCATCCTTTCTCCTCCTCCTTTTTTAAATACACAATTTAAGGCTCTAACATAAATATTTTAAATATAAATTATTAATGTAATATCTTAACAACTACATATAGAAATATATACTTTCAATAAATTAGATGATTACATATAATTTTAGAAAAATTTTAATGATGTTATATTATTTAGTGAATGCATTAAATATAAATCCATATCTTAAACAAAAACATGTAAGTTAATTAATTTAATATCTCAAGCACGATCGTAATATTATATACAAATATTATCATATCTAAAATAATCATAACTACAAAATACATAATTAGTTCAAAATGATGTAAAATATTTTTGTTTGGTGTATCTTTCAAGTCCTCAAATGGCTGGTATTGATGAATCATATGTAAGTTATGGAGTGTCCTTTTTTGTACTTTTATCTCCTATTTATTGTTTTCTTTCGAGTTTTTCTCTAAGGAAATAGATTTTCCTTCAGCCTTGTGTAGCTTTTTTTTTTTTCTTTTAATTTCAGATTAATTTGGGACTTATGTTTTCATGTTCTTTTATTCGTTCTATGATTTCCTTGTATTTTCCCTTAATGGTTCAAGAACTATGAGTTTAATCAATTTCTTTTTGTTGTAAAACAAACATATCAATCAAACATTATTACCTAATAATATTCACCCAACTCTTTGCAAACAGTTGTAACCCTTCATTTTTGTCGAAAGCTAATTTAGCGATATCATTTGTTTCTACGCTCTCTTCTTTAAGAATATGTTCAAGTTCCCAAAGACCTGCTTTCAACAGAATTGGTTGAATATGTTTGATTAATGTTTAATGAGATGTCTTTGAAAATGCTTCATTAATTTTCTGGATAACAGTTTAGTCGTTGTTCGTTAGAATCAAAACTCTATTGTATTGTCTGCTCTGAAGAAGAGTCAGGCCATCTAAAATACCCTAGAGCTTGGCGTTAAAAACCCAACATTGGTACAATCGTCTATTAAATCCAAGAATCCAATTCCCATGTTGATCCCTAATAATACCCTCCGCAATAACATCCCCGAAGCCGACTTTAACAACTCCATCCGAATATGAACGAGTCCAATTGTCAGTCCTGCTTGATGTTGATCTTGACTTTGACCTTCTGAATTGATATTTCTTGTGCATAAAGTTACACTATAAAGCCCAACTGTACAAACATTTAATAATTTCATCCACACTCCATAACAACCCTTGAAAAATGAAATATTTCTGTTTTTCCAAATGTGCTAAGCTACTAACCCAAAGAAACACAATCAATTAATATCCTCAAGGAAAGACTATGATGATTACCCAAATTAGACGCAAGCTATTCATACTGATGGCTGTCGATTCCACCAATATAAACCTACACCTAGTTGCAAAATTAAGCGATATAGGGAGTAGTGGTCGATCCCATGAGACCGGTTTCTTGAAAAATCGTCTATCTCTTGACCGAGTTAGTGCACGGGCAATTGTCGTGCCGCGACTTTGGGGAGTAAAATGTTAAACCCGAAATAGACACGAGAAAATAAAAACGTAAAAGCAACAGTTTAAATAAGAAAATAAATTGAAATAGTATGAAAAGAAATCGATAGAACTTAGCTCACCTCAAGCCCGGTTTTCTGTCTTTGACCCGATCCTCGGAATTAGATGAACTCGTCTTTTCCGATAAGCTAGTTATAGCTACCAAGGGCGCCTCGAACCAACTCTTCCTTGTGTAAATTAACTATGGAACGTCCTATAACTAACCCTCACCGATTGAACAACCTACAAAACGTTCGCGGTTTAGAACTCCGTGACTTTGCGTTCTGAAGAACCTAGCTCGAACCAATGCCCTCAAACGTTGGGATATTTAAATCCGGTTACTATTTCCTTGACGGAACCAAACAGCAATCCCCACTTGGCACGCCAATATGTTCACGGAAGACCAATTAGACAATCGATCCTTTCGAATTCCAATCTGACGTCTAGTCGGGCTAACTCAAGCAGCGTCTTTTTGACTTAGTACGACTTGACTTTATGAGTGAAGTCATACTCCTAATCCGGAGAAATAATAAGTATCGAAAATCGAGAGTTGAATGGCTCGGGTTCGTAACTCACGGGTTTTGACGGGTTAATACTTAAAAGGTGAAAGGGTTTAGTGTGGCATGATTTTACTCATGCTTAAAGGTGATGGAAAGTGTTTGGTTTTTTGTAATGGATGATGGAATTTTAGGAAGGAAAGGGGCTTTGAAGGGAATTAAACCAATTTTGGAAAAACCAACAATTGGATTGGAAAATGGCGAATGTTGACGTTGGCTTGAAGAAAAAATAAAAAGAAATCCTATTCAAACTTGAAATAGGAAAAGAGAGAAAACAACTCCAAATATGAATAGGAAAAGAGAGAATTGATTAATTGATGATTATCTCAATTACATTTAACCCTATTTATACTAATAGAGTTTACTAAAAATAGCCTAGATTAATTAATATAAAAACTAAAATAATAATAAAATTAAAATAAATAAAATTAAAATAAACTTAAAATAGAATTTTCTAATTTTGGCTTTTTACAAAGTCAATTGCTTGATGAGTCCTTGGCTTTCTCCATCTTTTGATTTGGCCCAATTTCCATGATTTTCTTTCAATTTAGCCCTTTTCAAAGCATGTTTAGATCAATTCGTCCCTAACAAAAATTAAATCATAAAAATGCAAATTAGCAGGGATTAATTTCAGAAATACACCGAATTAAATACAAGAAATCATGCAAAATAATCATGTTATCAATTCCCCCCTACTTAGCTCATGCTTGCCCTCAAGCATGTTGCTCGTTCAAACATTAAAATTAATTCCACAATTTATTAAGACCCGAGCCTCTTTTCTGCATCCTTACTCAATGTAGACAACATAGGCAAAAATAATTTAATAAATGCTCAGAACATATAGTTTAATTAACAAGACAAGTGTCATAACATTCGATATATGCGAACTAGATAGTTTCATTAAATAGAGTTTGATTTCGATAAATTGCAAGGCATTATTAATATACTTTTAGAAAAATAAACTAGACATGGTCAAACCTTTTACGCGAACTAGGATGACAACCCAAGCACCTATCCGGTTACTCGATTCGAGGGTCTTTATTATTGGGCTCATTAGCGGAATGTTATTAAGCCATCGACTCGTCACTCGAACCTTTTTACGAGATGAGATGACAACCAAGCACCTTACCCCAAGTTACTCAATCCGGTCACATTTTGAGACTTTCATTCATAACTCGAGCCTTTATTTATTTAATTTTTATTTTTTTTCATTTTTTTCATTCCCTTTTTTTTTTCATGCACAAGCAAATATTTTTTTTCAATCAACCAATTCATGAAAATCTATCTACATACATCAACATTAAAACACAAGTGTCGATTAATATATATACTTGAGCATTTAATAAAAAAAAAATTTACCCAATTGTCCAAGTTGACCAAGTATGAGTTAAAGGCTCAGTGTCAAATAAACTATTGAATGAATTCAATGCAAGGTTGAACATATGCAAAAGAGAAACATGCAGCCAAAATCAATCAACCATCCATGCATACTTACTATATTCATCCCCCTACTTATTTTATGCTTGTCCTCAAGCATGCATCATATAATAGAAAAGAAAAATAGCAGCTCAAATAACAAGTAAAATGACAAGTTAAGAGTACTCCCTATGTGTGGCTTCAATGATTTTGTCGATGTTGGGGTATGCGACTGCAGGATATCAAGGATTATGGAGACTTGGTTAAAGTGAGCAGATACTATACACGGTAGGATTCGGGGAAGAGGAGGTGGGTCATTAAGACCGCTTAAGTACCAAGCTCTCCTAGATCCAATCCTAGACATGCATATACCCATTGCCACACCTTAACCTTATAGCAAAAGGGGAAAATGGCGACAGAGTCAGATGGCATCGGTGATGGTAGTGCGACAGCGACGGAGATGGTGAAGGCAACGTGGGTTGGTTATGGGGGAGAGGGTTTGTCTTGAGGGTGTTTTTGGGTAAGTGTGGATGGGTTTTTTTAGGTAAATATTTGTCACCAAATTAGCATGTTGTGCCCGTGCCACCACTGTTATCCGACTTTCGGGAAAAATTCATGCTCTCCATTGTTTCCCTGAAAACATCAAAAATTGAACTAAGTAAAAATTTATTTATCTACACTCTAGATTTACTAAAAATTTAAAATTAAATAAATGAGAAAAAAATTTGGGTTGCCTCCCAAAAAGTGCTTTTGTTTAACGTCGTTAGCTCGACGACCTTAAATGTTATCCGTTTGGCTTATTGAGAGTTAATTTCTCCATTTTGTGCACTTGGATGTCATTGCAGAAAGGTTTCGACCTTTTTCCACTATCCTTGAAGCCCTTCCCAGGTTCCTTTATCATTAGTGGATTGAAGAGTATTTGAGCTTCTTCGTTCAAGTATGCATTTTTCTCTGTCGGAATACTTGTATGTTCTAGAAATGATTTCAGCTCTAATTTCGAGACTTTCATGACAGCTTCACGTACTGGTTTTTGAATTATCGATAATTCCTCTTACTTAACATCAAGATCAGCATTCCTGCAAGGCACAGTTTGTAACTTATCATTAGGATGTCCCATATCATCATAAACATTAAACCTAACCACTTGCCATCAAATTCCATGGTGAGTGTTCCACTCAAACGTCAATTTTCGTTCTTGCGATTTTAAGAATGGTCTTCCAAGCAAAATGTCAGACGAATTAGTTGAGTTATCATCTTCCATATTAATAATGTAGAAATCTTGGTCCTTGTATTTGGGAGGAACTTTCTTTTGCAGAACTGCGGAGACATTTTCTCCTACATTTACTCTTTCGTTTCCTATCAACCTTCTCTTGCTAGTACACAATTCTTTAAGGAATTTCGCATAACGAGGATTTGTTTGATAGCGTCGAGTAAAGGGATATTTACCTCCACCTTCCGAATGTCTCGAGGATTTCTTTTCCTCCTTCTCTTTCTTATCCTTTGCAAGCCTCCCGGAAAAGGAGGTGGCATCACAATTGGTTTCAATTTACGATTACGCCTCATTGTTGGATCGAGGTTCGTTTTCCGTTCTTATCTTGCCCACGACTTTTGGCTAGCACTTTTTCCGAACCTTTTCGCTACGAATAGTTATTGCACTTACATTCGTCGAGGATTCGGCTCATGCAGGAAGGTAATTTACGGAGATTCCAAACGATTAGCGCCAATGAGTTTACTAATCGATTAGTCAACTCCTGTATTGATCGTCATCCTCTCGTTGATATTTTACAACGACGGCGGCAAGTCTTTCCATAATAGCTTCTAGAGATGGCTTGGGTTCTTTGTTGTGGTGGTTGCGAGGTCTCGGTTGGTACGATTGATTATATTGGGATTACATCCGTAACTCAAGTTGGGGTGATCCTTCCACCCAGGATTGTAGGTGTTGGAAAAAGGATCATAACGTCTTTGAGGAGGTCCCGGAAAACCTCCGACAGCATCGACATGTGCCATTGAATTGTCGTTAAGGATTGGGCACGAATCCGTCGGATGTTCAGATGTAGCGCAAATTTCGCACAGTTGGGTCGGACTCTTTTTCTCTGTAAGCAAAGATTGAACAACATTGGTAAGCTTATCCAATTTATCTTCTAAAGTTGAAACGTTTACCCTATGAACCCTTCTTGTGGGTTCCGAATTCGATCGATACTGTTGAGAATTTGCCGCCATGGTGGATATCAGTTCTCTCGCCCTTTGAGGAGTCATATTGACAAGCGCCCCTCCACTAGCAGCATCGATCATTTTCATTTCCATAGGGAGCAATCCCTCATAGAAATACTGAAGGAGTGACTGTTCGGTCAATCCGTGTTGAGGACAACTTGCACATAATTTTTTGTATCGCTCCCAATAGTCGTAGAGCGATTTATTCTCTGTTTGGCGAATTCCCACTATGTCCCTCCGAAGTTTGGCTGCTCATGAAGCTGGGAAGAACCTGTCAAGAAAAACACGAGATAAGTCATCTCACGTTGTGATAGAACCGGGAGGTAAGTAAAATAACCATTCTTTTGCTGTATCAACTAAAGAAAAAGGAAAGGCCCGAAGTTTGATTTCATCTTCGGGTACTCCCTGCGGTTTCATGCTTGAGCAGACCATGTGGAATTCTCTCAAGTGGGTGTGCGGATTTTCATTCTTCAGGCCTCGAAAGGTGGGTAAAAGGTGAATCAAGCCTGATTTCAGCTCAAACGGGGTTCTTCCGGTTGGATAATTGATGCATAATGGTGTTTGCTCGTTGGGAGCAGCGGCTAGTTGACGAATGGTTGGTTCACCATCCTTCTTGGTTCACCGAGGTTGCCTTTTGTTTGAAGTGGTTGGTCTCGGTTTCAACCACTTGACTTGTTTCCACGTCGAATTGCCTCTGCATCAATTGCTTCACTCAACTTTTCAACGTCGGATTCTAGGATCCCTTGCCTAGTTCACCGCGCTTTACTGCGTTTAAGAGCTTCTGTCTCCTTTAAATCGCGCTCATTGCTGATTTCTCGATCTTTGGATCATATTCGAGATCTCCGATGAAGACCTAGTCATGAAGACGATTAAGCGATCGTAAGTGTTGCCATCGGTCCAAGAAGCGGCGCCAAAACCGATGGTCGTCGATTCCACCAATATAAACCTACTGACTAGTTGCAAAATTAAGCGATATAGGGGTAGGGTCGATCCCACGAGACCGGTTTCTTGAAAAATCGTCTATCTCTTGACTAGGTTAGTGCACAGGCAATTGTCGTACTCGCGACGTTGGGGAGTAAAATGTTAAACACGAAATAGACACGAAAAATAAAAAACGTAAAAAGCAACAGTTTAAATAAGAAAATAAATTGAAATAGTATGAAAAGAAATCGATAGCACTTAGCTCACCTCAAGCCCGATTTTTCTGTCTTTGACCCGATCCTCGAATTAGATGAACTCGTCTTTTCGATAAGCTAGTTATAGCTACCAAGGACGCCTCGGAACCAACTCTTCCTTGTGTAAATTAGCTATGGAGCGTCCTATAACTAACCCTTACGATTGAACAACCTACGAAACGTTTGCGGTTTAGAACTCCGGCGCTTTTGCGTCTCTAAGAGCCTAGCTCGAACCAATGCCCTCAAACGTTGGGACATTTAAATCCGGTTACTATTTCCCTTGACGGAACCAAACAACAATCCCCACTTGGCACGCCAATATGTTCACGGAAGACCAATTAGACAATCGATCCTTTCGAATTCCAAGCTGTCGTCTAGTCGGGCTAACTCAAGCGACGTCTTTTGTGACTTAATACGACTTGACTTTATGGTGAGCGAAGTCATACTCCTAATCCGGAGAAATAATAAGTATCAAAAATCGAGAGTTGAATGGCTCGGGTTCGTAACTCACGGGTTTTTGACGGGTTAATCTAGAACTTAAATTTGAAAGGGTTTAGTGTGGCATGATTTTACTCATGCTTAAAGGTGATGGAAAGTGTTTGGTTTTTTGTAATGGATGATGGAATTTTAGGAAGGAAAGGGCTTTGAAGGAATTAAACCAATTTTGGAAAAACCAACAATTGGATTGGAAAATGGCAGAATGTTGACGTTGGCTTGAAGAAAAAAAATAAAAGAAATCCTATTCAAACTTGAAATAGGAAAAGAGAGAAAAACAACTCCAAATAGGAATAGGAAAAGAGAGAATTGATTAATTGATGATTATCTCAATTACATTTAACCCCTATTTATACTAATAGAGTTTACTAAAAATAGCCTAGATTAATTAATATAAAATCTAAAATAATAATAAAATTAAAAATAAATAAAATTAAAATAAACTTAAAATGGAATTTTCTAATTTTGGCTTTTTACAAAGTCAATTGCTTGATGAGTCCTTGGCTTTCTCCATATTTTTGATTTGGCCCAATTTCCATGATTTTCTTTCAATTTAACCCTTTTCAGCATGTTTCCGATCAATTGCGTCCCTAACAAAAATTAAATCATAAAAATGCAAATTAGCAGGGATTAATTTCAGAAATACACCGAATTAAATACAAGAAATCATGCAAAATAATCATTGTATCACATACAAATCTCCCGAAAAGAACAGTTCCAGTTTGTCGGTTAGAATAATCTGCGACCAGACATCTTTACCCACAAAACAGTCCCTGATGGCATGCAAGACATCTTTCTCAAAAAGCCCTGAAACTATACAACGCTCCTCTACCCCAACGTTACGTCTCACTCACTCCAATAGTGTTAGTAATCTTTGTTTGAAGGTTAGCCAAACAAACATCCTAACCCTCTAAGGTCCTGAAAATTTTCATGTCAAATTCCAAACTTCCCTTCTTTGATCCCAAGAACTCAACGTAAGCATTTTATAAGCACTATTTATGGAAAATGACCCAGATCCCACTCTTAGCCCAAGCAATTCTATCAGGTCCTGCTGAAGAATGAGGTGAGGGAATACTAACGATGTGTCTTATGATATCATCCGACATCCAAACCCTGAAAAGATCCAAATTTCATAAACTTTCCTCTGTAACCATATCCTTAAGTAGAAAATCAAGGTTTGTATGCGTAGGAATTAGATTAACTAAAGGTCCAATATCAATAATCCAGTTATCCTTCCAACTTTAACTCTAAGGCCATTACCCATTAACCAATAAATATTATCCTGGAGTAAGGGTCATATCGTAGAAAGAGATCTCCAAAGGAAGGACCCCTTATCGCAAGCTAATAAATCAGGAATGCCTTCTTTAATCTCATATTTTGATTTGAGAATGCGAACCCATAGAGAATTAGTGTGAGCCATAATATCGAATCCCCATTTTAGCATGAAAGAATTGTTTTGATACCTCAATTAATGTAATCCGAGACCACCACAAGCTTTGGGTTGATACACCGTCTGTCAATTAACTAAAGAAATCTTCTTTTTTCCCCATTTGCGCCCTAAACAAATTGTCTCACCAATTGTTCTATCTCCTCACCAAACTTTTGTGGAACACTCAAAGACTACATGAAAAAAATTAGGAATTGACAAAAGCACACATTAAGGTTATGATGGTTGAATTCAATGGCAAAGTCAGGGAGGGTTGGCAGAGTGTCAAGTCCCCTTAAAATGGAAAAATTTCCATTTAGGTTTATTTATAATTTATAAAATTTTAAATTAGTAATGGTAAAATTGTATTTTGGCCCCTCAAAATGATAAAAAGTTGATTTAATTCTTTAAAAATTATAAAGATGTAAGCAATTAAAATAGTGAAATGACATTTTTACTATCATAAAAATGTACAATCTAATTTTGACCCCAATTTTTTTTTTTTTGGCTTTACCCCGATTGAATCCTTTGAGTTAAACATGATTTTTGGAGTTTTAAAATATGCTTTGAATCTTTATATCCTTTTTTAAGAATGCAATGTGCCTTATCAATATACATTAAATACTTGTCCATAAAATTATTGAAAATTTTAAACCAACTGAATAAATTACAAAGTCCCACAATATTTAGTAGTTGGTTTATAAAATTAAAAATTCCTCCCTAAAAGGAGGCTTTTTTTTTCCTTCTAAAAATAACACAAATAAATTAACTATTTACGAAAATTACCTACTTGCAAAATCATGTATGAAAATAACCTGTTTTGAAAAGTGAATCTTGGTGTTGTCGTTGCCATTGACGACACCACTCTTCATAATGGGTCAATCATTGCCTGGTTTAAAAAAATATTTTTTGGGTGCCGCTGTTGTCATTGGTAGCATCGGACTGAAGTATAATTATATAAAACGTTCAGCAACCTGATGAAACAATTATCCTTTTAGATTAAAGGGTCGCGCCATTACATATCGAGACACCCAATGTTTTTAAACTTTTAGTCTATTTGCATGGTAGGCCTATCCCATTTTGAAATTAAATTTAAATAACCCTTAAAAATATAAGAATAACAAAATAAACCTTTTCATTTTTTAAAACAATAAACATAGAAATCTATTTAAAATTGTTATTTAAACTACCCAAATATATCCCTCAAAATTTTTCTCAAGTTTTAAATAAGAAAATTTGACTTGAGAAAAATTATTGAGAGATATATTTGGGTAATTTAAATAAGAAATTTATATAGTTTTTTAAATTTGTTGTTTTTAAAAAAAATGAAAATGAAAATGAATTGTTTTTGTTAGTCTTATATTTGTTAAGGATTATTTAAATTTAATTTTAAAAGGGGACAAACCTAAGATGCAAATAGATCAAAAGTTTAAAAACATTTAATCAGGTGCTACAAGTCATCGCATGACTCTTTTTTTCATCAAATCTAAAAGAGTAGTTGCTTCATCAGGTTCCTGAACATTTTATATAATCACATCAGTCTAGTGCGGTCAATGGCAATGGCGGCACTAAGGTTTATTATTCAAAACGGATCATTTATGTATATGATTTTTAAGATGGATCATTTTTATAAATAATAAAAAAATTTAGACCATTTTTAAAAAAAATCCCTAAAAGGATTTATAGATATGAAAAGCTTTTTTAATAGTATATATAGAAAGTTAACATGTTCCTCACGATATTCCGTACAACAAGGTCATATGGTTTGAGAAATTCAAAAGCAGAAAAATTGAAATGGTGATGTGGATGAAATTCCACAACTAACGCGTATAATCACTAATCAAAAGACGACTACCGAAAACAAAAGACAAAATCATATGTCATCTCTTTCATCTCTCCATTTTTCAAATAAATAAAATTAAAAAATATTTGAGCTCATTTTCTGTTTTTGCATCATTTTAAAATTTTATTTGTTTACTTAAAAAAGTAAATGAGTGATAAACCATAGAATAAAACCAAATGAAAACAAATTAAAATTAAATTAAATAAAGTAAAAGTGAGAGGGGTAAAATGAATAATTTTTTCCCTTATTACGCATCAAATGGAAGGATGCAAAATACAGGAGGTGAATTGTGATAAGATATAATCTATAATTCAAATTCAGGGATGTCTTTAATTACACTAAAATTAGAAAAAATTCAGTGTCGCGGGAAGGAGAACCGAGCTTCCACTAAAATTTGGGCTATGAGGAGATACAAATAGGCTAGATCCAAGAATTGCATCCAATTATCCCTTCAATTATACAATCACTACAATTTGCTCTGTACGGGTACCCCTAGAACATCCTCTCCCGCTCTTTCTCTATCAGGCTGAGGCTGAAGCTGATTGAATCAGAACTGGACAACAAAATTATAGAAATCCAAGTCATAAAAGCTAAGCAGCGAAAAGAAGAGGAAAGAAAAGAGCAACGCACTCAACGGCATTTTCATGTATCCAATTGAATGGTCATTAACTGTAATCTCCATCACTGGACTTACATTACGACTCAGCGCCAGGGAAATTGAACTACCGACATCCAAATGACGGATCCGAATCTGGATCTACAAGAATCGGGTTGGGAGGAACTGAGGAAAGAAGCTCGAAAGATCGAAGGCGATCTCGATGTTAAACTCTCTTCATATGCTAAGCTCGGTGCTAGGTTCACCCAAGGAGGTTTCCCCCTTTATTTTGTTCCAGACTTCAATCGTTATTTTCTACGATGTGCATTGCTTATATATTAGTAGATTAATGAAATTAAGAACAAATCTGTTGAAAAATCTAAACATACTCTAAAAGTTTAATAAGATTTGTTTAATTAGTTTCGTTTTTCTATTTAGGAATTCGTAGCCTTAGGAATAGGGTGATCTTTCTGTTTATTCATGATGATGTTTACCTACATTGAGGTTATGTAGATACTGGGTCGCCAACGCTTGGGTCAAGTAGATCATGGAAGTCCATGGAAATTGAAATTCAATCATTGCTTGAGAAGCTGCTAGACATAAATGATGCTATGAGTAGATGTGCTGCATCGGCTGCACCAACTAATTCGGTAACCCAGAAACTTGCAAGGCATAGAGACATACTACATGAGTTTACTCAGGTTTAATCCGTTGACTCTGCTTTGTAGACCTGTTTTCAGAAGTCAGATTTTCATGCTTAATTACCAGATATTAAGACCCTTAAAGAAATATGAACATTTCGTGATATCTTGTCCTATGTTACTGTTGATAGGTAAACTGTAAATACTTTTAGCTGTCGTGTTTCTTCTAGGACTTAACTACATTTGTTACTTCCATGTTTATTGGCCACGGGTTTAAAGTTTGAACCGATCATGTTACTAAAAATTTCACCATAAGCTGATTCTGAGGAGACAAGCTCTAGCAGGCTTACATCATGCTTGGTTGGTCGGTTTTGACAATCCTTAGTAGGATATCTGTACTTTCATTTGGACTAAAATATAATTCTGGCATTTTATTTCTTAAGCATGTAAGAGTTCATGGTCTTTGATTATTACTTGCCTGGCAATTTTACCTTAATTGGAGAAGAATTCAGTATAAGCAACGACTAGCATTTGGTGCAAATACTTAAACGAGAACTGTTTTTTAAAATAGCAATACATGAGTATAAACATTTTATTATTTTTATTATAGCTTTTTGTTTGTGTTACAAGGTACTGAGGTCCAGCGTTTATTGGTTAGAAAAGAAAAAAAACATTAAAATTCTCAAAGGTTTTGGTCCATGGGGTTTTTTTTTTTGTTTGGGGGGTGTTGTTAGCTTCATATATATACCCTTCTAGCAGCTACGGAGTTCAAACTCTGATATAATCTCTTCTGTTGGTTATCATTCTATTTTCTGTGTCTATTATAGAAATAATTTTCCTCATGGGACAACTGGGAATTCCTTAAAGTTACATGAAAACTTGTTGTAGAGATAACCTGTAGTTTTAGGTACTTTTTGTGTTAGAGAAGAGTAGAGCAGTACCCGTATTATCTTTTACATATTGAACTAAGTACTAAATGTAGGGATAACTCACTCATAGTTTTAAGTACTTTTATGTTACATTGACAAAGCGTAGGGTTTCTTCAAAAGTGCTTTATTTGCAACTTTGTTCATTGTACTATAAGTTAATGTCCCCATATTCCTTGGAATTACCTCAATTACATATTGTTGTTTCCTGGTATATATCAAACGAAGCTCCCCAAATGCATTCTTTCACTCTTAATTTCTCAAGAGTAACGGATTCCCTCATTAATTTGCTTCTACATATCAAAACTGTGGTTTCTTTAGTTGTTTCATTTACCATTTTGGTTTCTTGCACTATAGATTAATGAACCCATGTTCCATGAAATACAAAGTTACTGCTTCTTTTGGATATTGTTAGTTGGAAAAGTGGATTATTATTTCTATCCATTCGAAGTAATGCTATAAAATTTTGTTAGGAATTTAGGAGAATTAAGGGAAATATAAGCTCAATGAGGGAACAGGCAGAGCTTCTGAGTTCTGTCAGAGATGATATCAGTGAGTTTAAGGTAGTCATTTTCTTAAATTTGTTACTCTAATTTCCAATACTATGTTGTTTCCAAAGTTTACCATATTTGCTTTCATGTAGGCATCTGGGGGTATGTCACCAAGAATGCAATTACTTAGAGAGCGAGCGGCCATCCACGGGAACATAGCTCATGTAAGATTGAATTTGTTTTGATCAGTGTATTTCTTTGTGCATGCTTTGTTGCAAGAAATTTCCCCTTCTGTTTGTCATTATATTGCAATTACTTATCAGTTTGGAAAGGATCCTGAAATATATGTGTTACACATGCACTTAACAAACTAAACGAATGAATCTATTGGTCAGAAGGTAAAAAACCTCAAACTGGTGGTTTGGTATGTAGAACCCGAAAATATCAATGGCCAGAATCACTAATTTCAACCCTCAAGTCTCTGTGATATAGACCTCAAATCCAAATCTCAAAAACCAGAAGTTAGCTCAAAGCACAAAATACATAATTCTAAAATCAAGCCCATAGAAATAAAATGAACCCCCAAAAAATCCTATTTCCTAAATTTTTGCCTAAAATGAGTATACCTTCAATCAGATGATGGCCTTCCATCATTTTGGTTTTGATTACTTGATGTATACCCTTTTACCTCTTGATCATCACCGCTGTATCTAAATGAAGTCCTAATTTCTTTCTTGCGATAGAAGGAACTATTTTAAACTTGAAACACTATGTAATAGACTTGTGGCCCCTGAACATTAATTCTTCTTGGTGCTGCTACCTGCTATCATAGTGGGGAAACCATGGTTTCTGCATCATATTTATTTTAAGCTGTGGTAACGGATGGTATCCGACTAAGTTGTAATTTTTCATCCAAAAAAGATATTTTTGTAGCTGGGTTGGGAGGGGGAAAGAGGAACTCAATGTCCCAAACTGATTATAGAAAGATATGTTAATGAGAATTTTATGTGACCTCTCTAAGACATATAAAAACATGTGCATGCTCGCACAGAAACAAACAATTGTTCACGTGTTTCTTAAAAACAAATTTCTCTAGCTTTTTCTACAGGTAATTTAGGAATCTTACAAGTGCCATACTTCCATTTTTGCTTGACCAGATTGATGTGGCATACAGAAAACGCTCTAAGCTTCCAATTTGTATCATAATATTTTTGTTGACTAGCTTTAGCACCCTGTAACGAGATAAACTTGTATTTTATTTATTGTTGCCCTTTTGCCTAAACTTGTATTTTATTTATTGTTGCCCTTTTGCCTATTTATGGAAGCGTCCATTTTCCTTACCGCTATGTTTGTTTGCTATAGATAGATGATGTGATTAATCAAGCTCAAACGACAAGGGCTGTCTTGGGCTCTCAAAGAGCTTTGTTTGGAGATGTCCAAGGCAAAGTAAAAGTTCTAAGTGACAAGTTCCCCGTTATCCGTGGCTTGCTTGGTACTTAATTATGCATCTCTATTACAGAGCTTTTATTAATTATGAAATTATTTTGTATACTAAATAAAATTCCCCTATATTCTAGGTTCCATCAGAAGGAGGCGTTCAAGAGACACACTTATTTTATCAGCAGTAATTGCTGGTTGTACGTTGTTCCTTATTATCTATTGGCTCTCAAAGTAACTAGAGATGCAAGTTATTAATAGGGTAATGTTCAAAGTGGAAGGTTTTGCTTTGCTGAGAGAATTTTGCAGTATAATTTGTTAGAACCGATCACATTCTTTGTTAAGCTTGAGGTACCTTTTTTTTTTCGTGCCATTACACAGAAAATCACATTTTTATTTAATGTGCAAATCAGTTGCATTGCTCTATCATAGACGGGTGCTAAACTGGGGGGGCTCAGATCGAGTTTTTTTTTTAATTCAGATTTTTTTGGGCTCAAATCCTTTCGGATTCGATTCTTTCGGGCTTGGACTTTTTAGATTTAGATCAGTTCAAGCTAGGTGGGTTCTGATGGATTCAAATAATCTTTAATTTTCTAAGTTATAAATATTTTAATTTTGAATGTAATAATTTGATTTATTTTTATATTTGATAACACAATAACCCTATTAAAGACATAAACTTATATATAACATAGATCATGATAATCGGTACAGTACTGGTTAGTATGTATCGAGTTTTAACTCATCTGATATAAAGTAATTTGATTTCCATTACAATCAATATTTCAGTGCATTTTGACCATTTTGATGTGTTTTGGCTCGTTTTGGCCAATATCAACTTGTATTGGTGCATATCAGCTTGTATAGATTGGTACAATTAAGAATCTAAAAATAAAAATGGAGATATATTTGCATGTATATTATATATAACTAGTTTATTTCTTGTGCAATGCACAAGTTGATTGGTCAAATTATGTATATATGTTGAAAAAACACTTAGTTGAGAAATTATGCTGAAATCCTAAAAAATTATTAATCTACGTTATTTTTTGTGAGAGAAAGAAAAATGCGTCCTACAAAGCACAATTTCATTGCCACATCAATGAAAACGCATTACGTAGGACGCGTTTTTAGCTTCGGACAAGTATTAGGCGCAAAGTGGGGATTCAAAGAAGAATTTTGAGCCTCAAATGTAGATATCTTTCATCATTGAAACCTACTAGACATGTCATTTTAAAGATCAAATGGGACAACAATCTGGAGCACGTGATTGAATCCTATTGCTGTAGTGGGAATGTTGTGCTGGAGTTGTATGTCGACTTCATCGAGGAGGATGAAGATGGCCCGAGCTCACAAACACCCTTTCCACCAAATCCTAGACTTGATGAAGAACTTGAAAGTCCCACCACAGGGTTGTGCAGTGGAATGTCATCATTGCTACAAAGCTCATACCAAGACCCACCAGAATCATCATCAATGGTGAGGCATTCATCGATTTTGCCCCTCGATCATTGGCGTGGAAGACAGTCTAGGGTAATTGGTCACCGGGCCTACAACACACCCGCACAACATTCTGTCAGTGCCTTTGATTTTAATTTCGGCACGCTGATATTGAACACCAATAACACTTAGATGGGCACGCAATTAAGTTATTGTGGTGGGTCAAACAGAAGTTGTTTGAGGTTGGTTTTGGGTTTACAAGAAGGATAATCTATTCTTGACAACGTCGACCAACGAGGGCGCATCCAACCTTGGATCTGCACAGTGGATTGATAATGAAAAGGAGAAGAGAATGAATAGGTTAAAAGGACGATCAAATAGATAACGACCCAATAGAGGAGGTGGGGCCTTATGGAGTAAAAATGACGGTAATTTCGAACCAGATCTCATTCCCAGTGAAGTTGAGGATGGTGGATTTGACGGTGAAGCTACGAATATTGCTCGATGGGATGATCCAGATTTCACGACTTACCAACCACTACCACACATGCGAACTCTTGATATTACTGCTGAGGTAGGTTTAGAATTCCCAACCCTTCCTCATAGAAGACTAAGGCATGAGTATTTGTCAACAACTTTCGGGCATTTAAAGGTTGGGATGAAGTTTGACACCAAATATGATTTTCAAGCTTTTGTCAAGTGGTATAGCATACAACTTGGTGTCAACTTCACTGTTACGTGTATTCGGTCCTAGAAATATGAGGCGAAGTGCACAATGCATGCAACAGGATGTCCATAGAAAATCATAGCATGTGAGGAAGAAGTCGTTATTCTAGACGGTCCAAAAGTTTATCGTGTCCCATACATGTGTTGTAGCTGGTATATACCATGGTTACCAATATCGACTAGATTTCTGACATTTTTTCCCGACATTATACTACGTATGGTGACCCAATTTATTGTTTTTTAGGTATGTCGAATGATCATCCGAAATTGGATTCGGATATTATATCTAACTTTATGTTATCAATAGTCAAAGCGGGTCTTAAAATACCGGTCCTTGTTTTGATTGCACACATCCATAGCGAGTTCGATTTCACCATGTCCTACCACAAGGGATGATTGGCAAAATAGAAGGTGCTGGAGAAGATGCATAGCGGGTGGGAGAAATCCTACAACGAATTGTGGCAATGGTGTCAAGTATTGGAGCGGTGCGCACCAGGTTTCGTAACTGAGCTACAAACGGAGCCTGCGTATTATGGCAATTACTTGGTCCCTGAAAAGAGTTTTCCACTTTTTTCTAGACTTTCAAGCAATGCATAATTGCATTCGATACTATAAGACACTTGTTCAAATTGATGACACATTCCTGTATGAGAGATACGAGCATAAGTTGATAATAATTGTAGCACATTATGGTAACTGAAGAATCATGCCAATAGCTTTTGCAATAACTGTGGAAGAATCCGATAATGATTGAAATTTCTTCTTAACTAACCTGAGAAGGCATGGTGTGTCGCAGCCTGATATGTACATCATTTCTGACAAGTGCACCAGAATACAGCGCCTGATGTCGCAGTGAACACTTCCTATAAGATGTATTTTGCTTTCTCTCTCTAAAAACAACATAGATTAGTAAATTTGTAGAATTTCAGCATATAATTTAACCGAAGTTGGTTGTATGTTAAAAACGAGGAAATTAAAATACTATTCTTTAAAATAATTTTATACAATAATTATGCACGTTTATATATTTTTCAGAATTTTTAAAACTTAAAAATTTATATATCTAATTATCTTAAATTTAAATTAATAATACATATTTTAGGATAACTTTTAAATTTAATGACATAATATTAAAAATATTTAAAAAATAAATTTAAATTAAATTATAATATTAATGACAATGATAATTTTAAAAAAAATCTAATGATAACAAATTTAAATATTAAGATAAATATTTACATTTATTATAATATTATTTATCTTTATTATAATTTTATACATAAAATTTTAATTTAATTCAATTTTACAAATCACTAATAACATTATCGAACTAATACCATTTATGTTGATATATTGCATATCTGAGACAATTATATTAATCTAATATAAAAATAAATGTATGTATTAATCAAAATTAAAATTTTATATAACACTACAAAGAAAATGTACTTTAGCGGCATTTTTTGGGCATTTAGCGGCGTTTATAAGCATACAAAAAGTATTTATGGCGCTTTTCTAAGCATACAAAAACGCCGCTAATACAACCGCCGAAAATTTTTGTATGCGTTTATGCTTAAAACGCAAAAGATCTCGACTTTTAGCGGCGTTTGTAATAAAGCTCTGCTAAAAACCATGGTCTTTAGCGGCTTTTTTAAAAAACGTTAAAAAGTCGGGGCTTTAGCGCTTTCTTCCCAAAAATGCCGCTAAAAGTCGGGGACTTTAGCTTGCGCTTTCCCAAAAATGCCGCTAAAAGTCGGGGCTTTAGCGCGCTTTCTAAAAAAACGCTTGCAAAAATTTCTTGATAGTTAGCGCTTTTTACAAACGCCGCTAATTTGTATGCTGATTTAAAAAATAAAATTTTTCAATATTATACCCTCCCGCACTAAAAACCAACCAATAACAAAGATATAATTCCAACGCAAAACAACAAATTTAGCATAAAAATCACAATCAATACATTAATTCTAAATGATACTTGAAATTTAATAAATTAAATGAATGCTAACTAAAATATTGTAACAATAATGTTAAATATAATAATGTCAAAACTTCTTACAACGAAAAATTAAATGTCTAAGATGGCGGTTTCATGATCATTGAAACATCTCGCATCATATCTTCAAGCTAGTCTTTGGAGCTCTTCAGATTTTCTCGTTTACGCTCTGCTAGCATCGATCTCGCCTCTGCCTCCCTCGCATTTGCCGCCTCTCTCATTCTTCTTCTTTGCCTCCCTTGCTTGTGCTGCTTGCATCCGCTCTCTGTTTATTCTTTGGAGTTCTTCATATTTTCTTTGAACATCGACAATTTGTCGCCTCTGCTCAACAGTGCTCTCTTGCATCCGAGCTATTTGGTTTTGTAGCCTCTGAACTTCAAAGACGAGATTGACCCGGAAGGCATGTCCTCGCTGGGAGGCGATCAAAATATTGGCCTGGGTAACACGGATCCTTTAAATCGAACCCGACCATACCTTTCAAGACCAAAAACATCGGTGATAATTCTATTAAAATATACTAAAGATTAGCGTAACTATCGATCAAGCGATGACCTTTCGGGACCCAAAACATCTGTAATAATTTCATTATCAATCTCCTCAAGATTAACAGAACTATCGATCAAGCAGTAGCTTCATACTACGGCCTTCTTCTCCTTTAGTTTATCCTAATAAATCAACGAAAGAGTTAGAAACGAAATATATAAATAAGAAAGAATGCAACATAATTGAACATTATAAATTTAAAACTATAAACGATGAATTAAACTATTATAATTAAATGGTAGAAATATTTATAAAAAATAAAATTTTATTAAGTAAATATACCAAAATTTCTGCAGCTTTGGATGTCATCGGAGATCCATCCTTCTTTCTATACGTAATGTCAAAAAGCTGAACGCGTCCAACTTTTTGACCAGTCGAAGTTTCCTACATTTTAGCGGAAAAAATATAATTTAATAGTATAAAGTAATTAATAATTGATGTAATTAATAAATTATAATACCTCGGCGTCGACTACACAAGTAAAACTTCTAGAACCCGCCGTAATGCGTGAATTTACATTTCTCTGCTGCTTATTCCAACTCGCTCACGGTCCTACATAATGCAATTTGAATTATATATATAGTAAATACTATAAACCAAATAATTTATACGATTTTAGATGTACGTAATACCTCTCCTTTTTTTGAATTCCAAAATCTAACTTGATCTTCCCATTGGTACCTCAATATTCTCGGTTGAACATTTCTTAATTTTTCGTCGAGGCTTATGTCTTTCTTAAAATATAGTTTTTTGAGCGTGCTTTTATTGTCTCTCCATTTTTACCCAATGTCTTCTTAACATAGTCATCGAGACCTCTAAATTAAATCTACCTCAAGAAAAAAAGTATAAAAGTTAATATAAATGAAAATTAAATTAAAGTATTATAAATTACATTCACGTTTTATTACCTTAATATTTTCGAGGGCACGATTTTTGTTGGCATCGGGCATGTGATGCCATGATTCGAATAGTTAATGGGCAACATATTGGGATTTCGTGCTAAAATGCCTAAATAGCCTCCTAACAATGAGCTTGAGATCCAACAGTGGCCATCATTGTTTCTCCTTACTTTAACACGATCGTTAGGCTCTAAGTCGTATAAATCTTTAAGTAATGTACGTCACCGACCTCTGCGCGTCCCACCACCTTCAGCTAAAAATGATATATTATTATATTAAATTTGAAAAATGAATCAATAATAAAATTCAACATGCATGTAAAATAAACTTAACATTACTTTCAAATTCTCCGGCTCGTCATCTATGTCCGATGAGTAGAAGATCCAACAACTGTTTGTTTGTTCACTACTATTAGCTTCTTCTAGATTTGGAGTTTCATGGACAATATTTAAATCTCAGAATCGTCTTCTAGGCATTTTCCCACAATACACATGAAAATTATATAACATGATCAACATAAAAATTATAATATTACATATAAATAATAAATCGTTAAATCTTACTACATCATATTTCATAAACATCTTCGTCCACATCCCCGACGAACCCATTGAAATTGTTGACTAGTACTAGGGATATTTTCAGTTAAGTCTTGTTCTGGAAAAGGCAAAGTTTCTGATCTTTCGACTATGTCATCTCTACTTCCACTGCCAATGTCGAAGAAGTCTCTAGGGGTGTTTCGAAGTACAACGTACCAACCCTCATCAGTTGGATCTTCCGAGTAAAAAACTTGTTTAACTTGAGAAGAAAAAACATACGGCTCGTCCATCAGTTGTTCTCCAGTGTAAATTAATCGAGAGAAATTCACCATTGTAAAGCCATATTGATCGTTTTTAATTCCGCGAGCCGTATTCACATCAGCCCAATCACCTCGAAATAGGACAAATTTGCATTTGCTATAATAATCCAACTCAATGATGTCAGTAATAAGTCCGTAATATTCCAAATTCCCCTCGACCGGATTACTGTCCCTAGCACTAGCATAACTTGTAATCGAAGAATTAACAACAATTCCGCAATTTTGGGTTCTCCTCAATCTCTCGCGATACCTTGTATGAAATCAGATCCGTTGATGAGTAAGCCACTATATCTTTTAACTATTCTTTTGGACCTTGTGAAAGCCATTTAACGTTGTCATTTACTTTATTCAGACTCCAAACCTATTAAGTCGAAAGTAAATCGAGTAATTATGAATGTTATGAGAAAATATTATTACTTGTCAATGAAAATTTAAATTGCATACCATTTGGCTTAACCATTCATGGAATGATTCTGCGAACAACTTATTAATTTCTCGTCGATTTAATCTTGAGATCATGAACGAGCTCTCAATATTTGTTTGTACTCACTACGGTAAAAAGGTTTTACTTTGTTAGAAGACAAACAAATCATAATTGATGAGTATTTATCAAATTGTAGAACGTATTCGAAATGGTTCCATTGAATCGTGATGAAAAGAACGTGTCGATGTGCTTGGACCCACGATCTATCGCCTAATTACGTAATTTTGACTCGCCGATCGGTTCTCAAACTTTGAAATAAATAAGTTTCAATAAATTATGATCTGTGAGCCCAACATTTCTACTTGGTCTATTCATTCTTGTTTCAACATCTTCCAAATACCTCGAGCGAGAAAGTCATACATTCCTCGCCAAGTATCCTCGGCAATTGATCCTTCCGGATAACGCGTATTGCGACAAAGATGACTTCAATTTGGAAAGGAACCTAAACACGATATACAACATTATCAAAAGTTAGAAATAAAGGCATTTAGTGAATGAATGAATATTTTGCAAATAAAATAAGACCTTTCAATGGGATACATCCATCGATAGAAAACGGGTCCACCAAGAAGTGATTCACGCGGGAGATGAATTAACAAGTGCACCATGATAGTGAAGAAGGAAGGCGGGAATATCTTCTCCAGATTGCATAAAGTTAATGCGGCTCGATCTTGTAGTCTCTCAAGTTCTTGAACATTCAAAACTTTACCACAAATGCCTTTCATTATATTTGACAGTTCAATTATAGGAGCCGTCACCTTTTTCGACATACAACACCGCATAGCAACTGGCAATAAGTCTTGCATCAATATGTGATAGTCATGCGATTTTAAGCCATATAATCTTCGATCTTTAAGACTCACACATCACGATATATTTGATACATTCGATCTTTAAGACTCACACATCACGATATATTTGATACATACGTATTCGGGACCTTTATATCCTTCAACACCGTACAGAACACTTCTTTCTCCGTCTTCGACATTGAAAAAATAGCAGGCGGCAATCGATATTTCATATTTGGAAGTGCTCGGGGATGAAGCTTACGCCGAATTCCCATGTGGACTAAATCAAGTCGACTCTGAAGATTATCTTTCGATTTTCCATCGACATTCAAAATAGTCCCAATGATGTTCTCGCAGACATTTTTCTCTATGTGCATGACATCAAGGTTATGCAGTAAAATCTGATGCTCCCAATAAGGCAACTCGAAAAAAATACTTCTTTTTTTTTACAAGTCCGTCTCATTAGGATTATCCTCTTCATCAGATTCATCATCAGATTCATCCCTAGATCTTCTATTTCTATGCGGGTTTGCCGGTTGATTCATCTTCCCATAAATAAAATTCATATCTTTTAACATTAACAATATTTCGGATCCACCGGTTTGCGAAGGAGCTGATCTGAACTCTTCAGTACCATCAAACTGAGCACTCTGAAATCTAAATGTATGATTTTTCGGTAACCACCGACGATGCCCCATGTAAGAAAACTTCTTCCCATTATATAACCATTGCGAACATGTCTGCGCAGCACAACACGGACAAGCATAACATCCCTTAGTACTCCAACCAGATAAATTAGCATAAGCGGAAAGTCGTTAATAGTCCACATTAATGCCGCACGTAAATTAAAGTTCTCTTTTCTCATTGCATCAAATGTCTGAACACCAGCCCATAGTTGTTTTAACTCGTCAACAAGTGGCTGCAAATAGACGTCAATATCATTCCCCGGCCCTTTCTCTCCAGGTATAATCATAGACAAGATAAAAGAAGATTGTTTCATGCAAACCCATAGAGGCAAATTGTAGGGAACAAGCACCGACAAAAATCTTGACGTTGTGCTCATAAGTTTGTAAGGTTAAATCCATCGGATGCTAGCCCAAGCCTCACACTCAGGATCGCTTGCAAAGCTTGGAAATTTGGAGTCAAAACATTTCCAAGCTAAAGAATCTGCAGGATGCCTTAACAACCCATCATCGGTTCGTCCATCACGGTGCCATGTCATTGATTCGGCTGTCTTCGACGACATGAAAAGCCGTTGAAGCCTCGGTATAAGGAGAAAATATCGTAAAATCTTAACTGACTGCTTCTTTGACTGTGTACCGTGTTCATCCTCGTTACCGTCCTCTGTATTTGAATTAATCCAACGGGATTGGCAGCATACATGACAGCACTGTTGGTTTATGCGGTCGTCCTAATACAACATGCAGTCATTTGGGAAACTGTGAATTTTGTTGTATCCAAGGCCCAAATTCTTTATCAATTTCTTCATGTCTTTGGAAGATCGAGGGATTTTTGCAAACGGGAACATTTCTTGCAGAAACTGTAATAGTATTGTCAACGAGTTTTCGGTCCACCCCCCAGACATTTCAAGTAAAAAAGACGAATACAGAATGACAATTTGGAAAATTTTGATCCTTCATACAGTTCTTCATTCATTTCACCAAGTAACGTGTAAAACCTCGCCGCTTCTTCATTTGGCTGTTCATCCGGTACACTTCTTTCCCCTTCGGTGAAAGTATTTCCTCCAAAATTATGCTCATCGATTGCACCCAAGTCAGGTGAAAATGACCCGAAACCATCACTGCGCATATTAAAAGTATCCCACAACATGTTTTCCATGTTATCGTCACTAACATTCTGGTTGAAAGAACTATGAGGATACCCCAAATTCATCGATGAAGATGCTCCACTAGATGTAGACTCCCATGAAAAAAACCATATTTTGTACCCTCGGATAAAGCCATCAACAACTAGATGTTCGTAGACCACTTCACGATAATGCCAGTTAATATTGCAACACTTCTTACACGGGCAAAGAATCATATTTTCTTGGCTTGCATTTTGAAATGCGAAATTCAGAAAAGTTTCTACTCCATTTCGATAGCCGTTGCTTACCCTTGACAATTTCATCCAACTCTTATCCATTTCGTAGTTGTTGAAGTCTAAAGTTGACAAAAAATTATACGGCTAAATTGTTAATTAATAATTTATGTAAATAATGCTATGAAATTTGATCTTAAAATTAGGTAAGTTATGTATTCTATAAGATCCATCATACGTGGCATTGTTACACCTAGGAAGGATCCATTATATCTAACAGTGAGATATAAGGCAACCCGTCAGGTTTCCACCTATATACTTTGAATCCTTTTTTTTAAAAATTATACAAGTATTATGTAAGTTATGAAGTTTGATCTTAAGGAAAATTATGTAAGTTATGAAATTTAATCGTCAACTTATGTAATTTATGAAATTTGATCTTAAAATTAGGTAAGTTATGTATTCTTTAAGATCCATCATACGTGGCATTGTTACACCTAGGAGGATCCATTATATCTAATAATGAGATATAAGGCAACCCGTCAGTTTCAAATTATATACTTTGAATCCTTTTTTTTAAAAATTATACAAGTATTATGTAAGTTATGAAGTTTGATCTTAAGGAAAATTATGTAAGTTATGAAATTTAATCGTCAACTTATGTAATTTATGAAATTTGATCTTAAAATTAGGTAAGTTATGTATTCTTTAAGATCCATCATACGTGGCATTGTTACACCTAGGGAGGATCCGTTATATCGGCGATGTGAGATATAAGGCAACCCGTCGAGTTTTCACCAATATACTTTGAATCCTTTTTTTTTAAAAAATTATACAAGTATTATGTAAGTTATGAAGTTTGATCTTAAGGAAAATTATGTAAGTTATGAAATTTAATCGTCAACTTATGTAATTTATGAAATTTCATCTTAAAATTAGGTAAGTTATGTATTCTTTAAGATCCATCATACGGCTTTGTTACACCTAGGGAGGATCCATTATATCTAACAGTGAGATATAAGGCAACCCGTCAGGTTTCCAGCCTATATACTTTGAATCCTTTTTTTTAAAAAAATTATACAAGTATTATGTAAGTTATGAAGTTTGATCTTAAGGGAAAATTATGTAAGTTATGAAATTTAATCGTCAACTTATGTAATTTATGAAATTTGATCTTAAAATTAGGTAAGTTATGTATTCTTTAAGATCCATCATACGTGGCATTGTTACACCTAGGGAGGATCCGTTATATCTGACAGTGAGATATAATGCAACCCGTCAGGTTTCCAGCCAATATACTTTGAATCCTTTTTTTAAAAAAATTATACAAGTATTATGTAAGTTATGAAGTTTGATCTTAAGGGAAAATTATGTAAGTTATGAAATTTAATCGTCAACTTATGTAATTTATGAAATTTGATCTTAAAATTAGGTAAGTTATGTATTCTTTAAGATCCATCATACGTGGCATTGTTACACCTAGGGAGGATCCATTATATGTGACAGTGAGATATAAGGCAACCCGTCAGGTTTCCAGCCAATATACTTTGAATCTTTTTCTTTTATCTATACAAGTATTATGTAGGTTATGAAGTTTGATATTAACTTAAAATTAGGGGTTAAGGGTTATAGGTTAGGTGTTACGGGTTAGTGGTTAGGGTTTAAGATTTATGAGTTTAGGATTTAGGGTTTAAAGGTTTAAAGGTTAGGGTTTATGGGTTAGAGGTTAAAGGTTAGGGGTTTAAGATTTAAAGGTTTAAGAGTTTATGGTTTAGGGTTTAAGATTTTAGAGTTTTAAGGTTAAGGGTTAGGGGTTAAGGGTTAGGGGTTTAAGATTTAAAGGTTTAAGGGGTTAGGGGTTAAGGCTTAGGGTTTAAGGTTTAGGGTTTTAGAGTTTTAAGATTTAGAGGTTAGGGGTTAAGGGTTTAAGATTTAAAGGTTTAAGGGTTTAGGGTTTAGGGCTTAGGGTTTAAGGTTTAAGGTTTAAGGTTTCAATGGTTTAAGGTTTAGGAATTCAATAATTGTTATATTATTTCGATATTTAATTTGGTATTTTGTTTAGATCCATCATACGTGACATTGTTACACCTAGGAGGATCCGTTATATCTAATGATGAGATATAAGGCAACCCGTCGAGTTTCAACCTATATACTTTGAATCTTTTCTTTTATCTATACAAGTATTATGTAAGTTATGAAGTTTGATATTAACTTAAAATTAGGGGTTAAGGGTTATAGGTTAGGGGTTAAAGGTTAGTGGTTAGGGTTTAAGATTTATGAGTTTAGGGTTTAGGTTTAGAGTTTAAGGGTTAAGGTTTAGGGGTTAGGGGTTAAGGGTTAAGGATTTAAGATTTAAGGGTTTAATGATTTAGGGGTTAAGGGTTAAGGTTTAGGGGTTATGGGTTTAGGGTTTTAGGGTTTTAGGGTTTTAAAGGTTTAATAATTGTTATATTATTTCGATATTTAATTTGATATTTCGTTTAGATCCATCATCCGTGGCATTGTTACACCTAGGGAGGATCCGTTATATCTAATCAGAGATATAAGGCAACCCGTCGAGTTTCCAAATATATACTTTGAATCTTTTTTTTTTAAAATTATACAAGTATTATGTAAGTTATGAAGTTTGATCTTAAGGAAAATTATGTAAGGTATGAAATTTGATATTAAAATTAGATTATTTTTGTATTCGTTTAGATTCATCATCGTGGCATTGTTACGCTTGGGAGGATCCATTATATCTAATCATGAGATATAAGGCAACCCGTCAGTTTCAAATATATACTTTGAATCCTTTTTTTTCTATACAAGAATTATGTAAGTTATGAAGTTTGATCTTAACTTAAAATTATGTTAGTTATGAAAGCTGATCGTTTAGGGTTTAATGTTTAGGATTTAGGGTTTTTGGGTTTAATGTTTAAGGTTTAGGGTAGTTTTAAAGTTTTAAGGTTTATGGTTTAGAGTATAAGGTTTACTATTTTAGGGTTTATGGTTTAGGGTTTAAGGTTTAAAATTTGTGATTTTAAAGATTTAGGGTTTAAAATTTAGTGTTTAAAATTTAAGGTTTAGGGTTTGAGTCTTGTTATTTAATGTTTGGGATTTTAGGTTTAGGGTTTAAAGGTTTAGGGTTTGAGGTTTAGGGTCTAAGGTTTAAGGTTTAGAGTTTAGGGTTTAGGGTTTAGTATTTGGAGTTTAGGATTTAGGATTTAAGGTTTAGGGTTTGGGGTTTGAGGTTTGAGGTTTAGGGTTTAAGATCTAAAGTTTAGGGTTTAGGGTTTAGGATTTTAAGGTTTCAAGTTTTTAGGGTTTTGAAGTTTGTGTTTTAAGGTTTGGGGTTTAATTTTTTGGTTTTATAGTATAGTGTTTAGGGTTTAGCATAAACCACAAATATAACTTAGCAAATAATATTCAATTATTACAATTTAAAATAACTTAGCAAATATTACGATTGAAAATGATAAAAGCATAGAAACCTATAAAAGTTTACTTGCTTAATGTACCGCTTCTTAACCAAGCTTGGAAACAAGAGACGCTTTTTCCTGTTATTGTTCAAGTTTTGATGATTGACTTGAACAAGTTGGCACCATAAGATGTCGATAAATTAACAAATCTGTTCAGTTGAGAATTAACATGCAACTAAGTCGAATAAGAATATAAAATTTTATCCCCCTTGAGGAAATGAATATACAATAGTTGCTAAGTATAAACATATATAACCTAAGTATACTTTCTGAAGTATAAATGGCCAATAACAAATAAAATCACAGCAATCAATAGATAGCAAGAAAAAAGATAGCATGAAAAAAACTAACTAATGGCATGCATTAAGCTCATATTCAATTTTTTGTAACCCTAAAACTGGACACTAGCACATGAAATCAACGTGGATTTGCCTTAAAAACATCCAATCTCCTTTCTTTCTGATTATTTAAATAATTAAAAACACACCAATCCCCTCAACCAAGCAAAGGCTTCAATGCTTTCTTATGACAAATAAGAAACTTATAGATGGAATTAAGTCGTAGACTATGCAATTTTCATCTTAAAATTATTGGAGAGGGGATAATCCAAATCCAGTTCTTAAAAATTCTTAAACTAACTCAATGAAGATACCAGCTTCACTTTCAATTCAAGAACAAAACTCTAATTCATAAAAAAATTTTCAATAGCAACCGTATTTAAGATCGAATCAGTAACATACCTCTTAAGGATGAAACACTAGGTTCCTCGATCAATAAGAAAACTCGATTCCTCTTCCCAAGTCGCAAAAAGGGAAAGCGTAGACTAAAATTAACCCCTAATAAATATTTGAGCAAACAAAATAAATATAAACTATTAAATACTCAATGAGAATTTATGCCTCAAATTGACCAAAAAGAAATAGATTGAACAAAATTTCGGATAAAACATCAATGAATAACATCAATGAATAACATCAACGAAATTATTAAGAGCTTCTGTCTAACTAGAAATTATTAAAGAAATAGATTGTACAAAATTATTCAATGAAACTATTCGGATAAAACCATCAATGAAATGAAATAGATTGTAGAAATATTTCTACCTCAAATTATTAAAGAAGAGATTTGTGCTTCAAAACTTACCTCAAATCGATTAAACCTCGAGGATTTATTAAGAGATTCTTCTTCATCTTCTTCTCTTGATGAGAAACGCTGTTTGAGTCGAAATGAACCGAACAAACCAATGTAAATAGAAATCGAAGAAAGATTTGGGGATTGGGGATTCAAGAAATAAGAAAACAGGAAGAGACCGGAAATCAAAGCAATGAAACATATTTAGGAGATTGGGAAGTATTTAGCACCGTAAATCAAGAAAGATTTGGGGATTGGGAGGAAAAGCGAAAGGGATTAGGGATTTTGGGAAATTAGAAAATGGGGAAAAGAATAGTCTTACGCAATTAGCTTCTTCTTCATCTTCTTCTTGAATCTAAACGCTGCTTTGAGTCGAAATGAACGAACAAAGCAAAGAATGAAAATGTAAGTCGAAGAAAGATTTGGGGATTGGGGATTCAAGAAATAAGAAAACAGAAAATCAAAGCAATGAAATCGATTTAGGAGATTGGGAAGTACTTGCACTGTAAATCAAGAAATATTTGGGGATTGGGAGGAAGCGAAAGGGATTAGGGATTAGCGATTTGAGAATTTAGAAAATGGGGAAAGAATAGTCTTAGGCAATTAAACCGGATGGAACAAGAACGACGCCGTTTCAATAGAAATTTTAACCTATTGCGCGCTTTCAATAAACGCCACTAAAATTTCCGAAAAAAACGCAGCGTTTTTCTTCCATGTTGTATGCGTTTGGGCTAAAATGCCAGCAATACATGGACTAATTTTACGGCGTTTTCTTAGAAAGCACCGTAATACATAGTTTTTTGGCGTTTTCCTTAAACGCCACTAACGATACTAATCAGCGCCACAAAAACGATGTCGTGAAGCTTAATGAAAATATCTATTCATGCGTTTTTAAGAAAACGCCACTAAATATAGACTTATAAGCGGCGTTTATGACTAGCGCCACTAAAAAAATGTTTAAAGCTACTGCTTTTGCATTATATCGATATATTTTTGTGGCGTTTTATTCACAAACGCCACTAATTCATACAACAAATTTTCAAACGACGCTGCCTTTTAATCTATTGATGGGTTTTGTATGCTTTTGTATAAAACGCAGTAATTTTAATATAATTTAATCTATATATTTTATACTATTATTAATTAATCCAATTACTTATTTTTATACTATTATTAATTAATCTATGTATTAATAGATGTTAACCTTGTTAGCACACTCTCTTTTATATACATATTGAAGTTTTATGTATTTTAAAATAGAAAAATATATTGCGAAATGTTAAAATTCTATAGAACCCAAATTCCCAACTTCTCAAATTACCTAAAGAAAAAGGCCGACTAATCCTTCATTAAATCATAACTCGGTTTTGAAAAACTCTTCATCTACATGGAGTAGGTAAAAGTGTCCTCATAACCCATATTTATAAAGGAAAGCACCTCATTGGCAATAGCCAGTGGCTACCCCATCAATGCTAGTTGTTTGACTTGCTTGATTATCCGGTTCTGAGGATTCTAGGGATTTGAATTAGAAGAAACTGATTTCAAGGATTTTGGTTTCGGAATTGAGGGTCATATATGTCTTAAACCCTACACCTTAAAACCCTAAGACCCTAAACCCTAGAATCCTAGACTTTAAACCATAAATTCCAAACCATAGACCTTAAACCCTAAACACTAAATCCTTAACCCTAACCCTAAACCCTAAACCTTAAACCCTATATCATAACTCCTAAATTATCATCCCCTAACCCCTAACCCTTAACCCCTAACCCCTAACCCCTAACCCTTAACCCTTAACCATTAACCCTTAAACACATAAAACCTTAAACTTTAAACCACAAACTATACACCATAATCCCTAAACATTTAAAACAAGAATACTTAATTAACCTTACACCTTAAATTGTATATGCTAAACCATAAACCCTAAACTATAATGATAATTAATTTGATATAATAAAATTAATATACCTATTTTACAATTATGTAAGCAATTATTTAATATATAAATTAATAGAGACTAATTACTCTAAACCCTAAACCTCTATCCTATATATCTTATAAACCCTAAATCACACAACATAAACCCCTAACCACTAACTCTTAGCCATTAACCCATGAAACCCTAAACTTAATTTAAACCACAAACTACACGCCATAATCCCTAAACATTTAAAATAGTAACTACTAAACCTTACACCGTAAATTATATATGCTAAATCATAAACCTTAAACTATAATGATAATTAATTTAATATATTACAATTAATATATCTATTTTACAATTATGTAAGAACCCCTAACCCTTAACCCATGAAACCCTTAATACCAATCATATATACCCAATAAAACTTTAACATTATTTGCGGCGTTTCCCAAAACGCCGAATCTCAGACTTTTAGCGGAGTTTTCCCAAAAGCACCGCTAATTCTCAGACTTTTAGCGGCGTTTTCCCAAAAGCGCCGCTAATTCTCAGACTTTTAGCGGCGTTTTCCCAAAAGCGCCGCTAATGTTCAGACTTTTAGCGGTGTTTTACAAATAAACGCCGCCATATCTCATTTTTAGCGGTGTTTATTACCAAAACGCCGCTATTGATCTTTTTTTTGCGGCATTTCTTTTCAAACGCCGCTAATGTATAATATTTATGCTTTTATTTAAAACGCCACTAAAAACGCCGCTAAAAGTATGTTTTGGTGTAGTGATATAAACATATCAACAAAAACTTAATTTTACAAAATTTATATATTAAATAATATATTTAACAAAAGTTTATATATAAATTTAATATTAATATATTTTATTAATGAATATGATAAATTATTAAAATTTACAGAATACAGGGAAAAAAGTACAAATTCTGGGTAGGGAGAAATATACTGACACTACAGTTTTATGCCATGTTTATTTGGCTTGTTCCATTGGTCAAAATGAGTTATTTATAAAGGTTGATTTAAAGTCAATATAATTTAATGCTTTCATATCTTTTGAATTGTCTACTTAATTTTGTACTTATAATAATAAATTTTTATTCAAAAGTCAAATTAATTTATAAGTAAAATACTATTACCTAATATATCAATTTTATAGAAATCGTGTCAATCGATTGATTATTCTGATTTTTTAAACATAATTATAATACTTTGAATAAATTTATTATAATTGTTTTAGTTTATCAATTAAATTTATTATTTATAAAATATATATAAGCGGATGCATTAATTTAAATATTAAAATTATTTTCATAAAAGTAATATCATATAATTCTAATGTTTTGATTGTTCAATTATAAATTTAATTTTTTTCAAACGGATTTATCTCCAACCAAATCGTTTCAAGACTCGAATCCTTATAAATTGAGATTCTATCGGATTCGGATTATTGTCGGGACCGATCGACGAACTTTGGAGCTTCCATGTTGAGTGTTTGCAGTGGGTTTTGAACCTAGTGTTCTGTTGGCCTACATACATATATATCCGACATTTTAAACAACGTTACAATACATTAAACCCTTTCTTTGGTCGTAAAATTTATTATTTGCATAGGAGATTCATCAATTTATGTATTTACATTAGAACCGGAATTTGTGAAAAGATCCCCAGAACCATTCCCATTCTGAGATGAAGATTACTTATCAGAACTAGATTGCCTGCAAATCTTAGGGAGCTACTGCTATTAGCTATACTAACAGAGGTTGACTTATGTTGAAATGAATCACATGGTCATAACCTCGTGCATGGAAGAATGTTGGCAAACGTGCCTGGAGTAGAGGGCACAGCCCGAATAAGAAGAGTCTAGCTATGGTTTGAGGCTTCTGTTGCAGTACGAACTACGTACTTTTTTTTTAAAAGAAAATTTACAATGAAAATGGAACTGTTCAATCTAGTAGTCAATGGCTACTATGGTCCAGGCAGCAGCCCGAGTACTTAGATGCCGAAGAGGCTATAAATTATAGTCTATCTTTATTGGACTTCTAAGATCTAACCGCAACAGGCGGCCCCCGGGATACGTATACTCAACTCTCTAGTCTCTACGCTACTTAATGTATACATGCCCGCTGCTAAATGATAGCTAAATGGTAGATGAAAGAATATTAACAACAAGATGAGACGGAATTTAAAAGGTTGGCCTCTCCTTGCTAGATTCAGGGTCCCTTTAAATAGGAGATACATTTATTTGTGATTAGTATAAAAATTGTGGTGACGGTGAAATTAAATAATATAAGGTGCGATAAAAAGAAGAAGCTAAAAGCACAGGAGATAATTGTCCATCTAAAGGGGGGCTCAAGACTGATTAATACATACAATCATCCTTAAAACGTTTGTATATACAAGTTGATTTATATATGTATGAATTTGTTAGTTTTTCTCCTGCGTGCATCTTTACATCAATCATCTATACCATAATTTTCAAAATTATTAGGTTCATCTCCCCGGCAATCGATCAGCCGCCGGTGCAGTAGATTAATTAAAAGCTAGCTCTACCGGTTCAAAATCACATCACCCCAAATGGAAGTGTATACATGGGAAAAACTAGAGTAGTTTAATGGAAAATCAATGGTGAAAAAGCTGATTAGAAGCAGCGAATGGCGGTGCCTCTGCTACAGGCAGACATTCAAAGTTGGCCGTGGCATATGTAATACAAGAGCCACTGTTATTTGTAACAAAGCGACTTGAAATATTGCCTTAATAGGAAGAAAAGGAAAGGCAGTTTGCACACATGGGGGATGGGGATGGGGATGGGCATGGTATAGTTTTGAAGAAATGTTTAAGAGAGATGACAGCTGCCATCATTTTCAGCAAAGTTAGGGTTACTTTGCAACAAAAAGTAAAACCCACCACAGATATATAGCAGTTGCCTGCAGTGTAGTGTAGGTAGAGAGTCCCGCCTAACTAAATTAGCCAAACACTAGACAACTCCTCCATCAATGCAAAGACAAAATAGGTAGTAATTTCGATTCAAAGATCTCTGTCTTCTGTTATCACTGACAACTACGTATCTCTGTATGAGAGAGAAATCTAAGTGTGTGTGTGGTCAAATCCATATTTCAAAAGCTTTTTCTTGTAAATACCTTTTTGTTTCATTTACTTCCTCAACTCAACTCAAATCCTTCCTCCTCATTACATTTTTATAATCTCTCTTTTTCTCGTAAATACCTAAAACCAGTTCCTCTACCTATCACCATTCACCGCCTCCCTTATGTAGCCGCTTTACCCTATTCTAAGAGCTGCCACCCACTACATTCTAATTACTCGTTTATTTTAGCCTGTAAATTAAGGGTTTTTGGATCCTTTAGAACCTCTGTTTCACGGCTTTCAAAGCAATTATTTATTTCACTCAAGTATGTATGTAAATACAATTTTTAATTATTTAATAAAAAATTGCATTTTATTAAACAATTTATTATAATATTCTATTCAAAGAAAGGCTAAATGTAATCTAAGTTAAATAAATGCACAATAATGAGGTAACAATATCAGAAATAAATAACGAAGTGATGTTTAATCTTCCTTGGCTTTTCTTTGTTGTTGAAATTCAGAGTCCCATTTTCGGCTGTTTGTCAAAGCCACAGTGGCTTTTTCCTTTCGGCCATGGCCGCTTAGCTTCAATATCTATTAGGCTGTGTTTGGTTCACGTAAATTAACATTTTATCTCGTAATCTCTCATTTTGGATCAACAATTTTTCATTTGGATTTCAAGTATTCTCATCATCATCTAATCTCAATTTCTCAAATAGGATAAACACTTTGAATACCAAACAAATTTGCCAATTTTAATCAATTTCACCCGTTTTACTCAAAACAAAGTTTAAACTTTAATTTTAATCTCTTTTCTTTAATGGTGAACTAATAAATGCCATACTTTATAATTATAATTATTGTATTTATTCAAATCATTTTATTATAATTATGGTTTATAAATTATGCATGGTAGGTGATGCAATCATTTTAATGAATTATTACAAATTTATTTTCATATCATATATTTACTTATTAATATATAAATTGTAATAAATAAATGATCATAATTTTATTAAAATTGAGATAAAAAAATCAAAGGATTAAACATGGTAAAACCCAATTCTATAACAAGGATAATTTAATAAAAATGCTTGTAGGTAACCATTCATTTCAATCAATCAAACACTCACTACACCAAAATGACTTTTAGCGGCGTTTTTTAGCTTTTAGCGGCGCTTTTAAGCGCCACTAATAGTATTCTGCGCTTCAAAAGCCAAAAAAACGCCGCTAAAGCAAGCGCTCAAAATTTAGTGGCGTTTGTTGTGAAAAAGCCATAAAGCCCTCTTTAGCTTTTTTAAACGGCGCTTTAAGGTGGGGGCTTTAGCAGCTTTCTAAAAACGCTAAGGTAGGGGCTTTTAGCGCGCTTTAAAAAACGCTAAGGTAGGTAGCTTTAGCGGCGCTTTAAAAAACGCTAAAAGTAAGTAGTAGCTTTAAAAAAACGCTTTTCAAAAAACGCCATAATGTAGAACTTTAGCGCTTTTTAAAAACGCTAAAGGTGAGAACTTTTAGCTTTTCACACAAACGCCGCTAAAAATCATAAAAATTAAAAAAAAAAAAATTATATAAATGAACAGCACTATTATCACATCACCAAACAAGCTTTAATTAGATAACAATTTATATACAAATCCATTCCTATCCCTCTACTCGCTTAAGCAAATCCTTTAGCATTACTTTGATAACAATTCCTATACAAATCCATTTATGTTCCATAGGCACAAATCTATTTAACAAATAAATAGAAACTCAACCAATACACAAGAAATTTCATAAGTCTATATTATGTTATGTGTTTATCCAACTCACAAGAAAAATCAAGCTCTCTCATCGAAAATAAGTGGTGTCAAATCCAAAGACCAAAGACAATTAAACAATCACCAACGCTTTGATGATGAAACATCCAAGTTGAGCCCAATGGCGTGAAGAATGCACAACAAAGGTTCAAGCATTTCTCTCGTGGGAGTTGGATGCACATGAACCAAAAATTAATGTTAGGGAGGCAAGGCCGAAAACCAAACAACAAAGATGTCAATGTCAAAGAAATAGCCACAACACTTGGAATTTCCATTGATAACTGGATTGTTGAAGAGATTACACGATGTATAATAGTGACAATTATCATCTGCTAATGCTAATTTTATGATTAAACACCATCTTGGACCAAGTGGTTCACATTAAAAATAATAACATGCAATCTTATTTATCCTATGATAAATAATTCCGTTGATATAAATTTACGCAAGATCATAAACCGGTTAGGATTTACGGCATTTACAAAAATAAAATAATTTTTTGATGGGATAAACCTTATGGTTAAATCATAAGCACAAACCGAACTAGACAATTGAATGAAAGAAGAGGTACAATAGAAATGCAAGTCCCACAAGAACATTATAGCAAAGAAGTATGGAAAAAACAAGTTTACCTTAGTAGCGAACAAGAAGGAAAACAATCACGGATTTGTTTGGCAACTGAAACATGGGCAAGAAGCATGAATTCCTCAACCATTTGGTTTGCTTCTTGAATCGATACATGCCCGAATGAATAACTCGGATATCGGACAAAAATTGAGGCATGACCAAAAATGAAAAACATTCTTTCTGGATTTTGGGATCTCAATACTATTTAATTTAATTAGTATTGTCTTGATTATAATTCTTAATTACTACTGGTCACCACTGGACAAATGAAGAAAAGGCCAAATTATAATAAAGTAATTAAAAAAAATCTCCATATTGACGACCAAAAAGAAGTTAAAACAGAAAACAAAGAAGACTTACATCGAAGCATTGCTAATGAGCTCACGAAGAAAGATCTCCTTGTTGTCAGAGAAAGTGTTGATAATTAAACTAAGAAGTCATTAATCTCGACTTGAAAAGCAAACATCTCTGTACTAAAGTAATTAAACTAAGTTGCTGAAAACATATATACAAGCCAATAATAAATCAGAAGTTATACAACTAAAGGAAGGTAATCAATGTCCTCACGACATATAGCCTAAATAAATCACCATGTGAATCATGGACGCCACGGAAATCAATTATTTAAATAAATAAATAAAACTCATTTCGTTCATACCCAAGGTGGATACATTGAGGCTCCATTTGGTTTTATGCAAGTCTAGTTTGTCAGAACAAAAATAACAAAAAGTGTACTTGATTTTTTTTAAAGGGGGACAGTATTTAAAAGAAAAAGATACATTAATTTTCTATTACATATAACAATTATGTTTGATTAGTGGCCATCCATTTACTTCAAATGGCAAAAACGAAAATCCATTAAAAAATAACAAATCAAAACCGAAATTTTTCAATCTTTATTAAGTATATCATATCCATCAACTGCTTACAAAAATGTTGATAGGTTCTATGTCTTGGATACAGATTGTAATATAACCCAATTTGCCTTTTTATATCAACAAAAGGCGATTCAAAACCGAAACAATGAAAAAACATTCAAGCTCCAACTATCTTGAAGTAAATAAAGAGCAGATTGAAGTAGAAGTGAACACTTACGGTAGAAGTGAAAGTATAGCAGGAAAACAAGAAAAGAAGCAAAGTGGTGAAGCATATGAGCTTGGAAATGGATCTACTTGCTACTGAAAAGACAGTCTCCACATGCACACACTCAAATCACCATCCTGCCCCTTTCTTTACTTCAATTATTTCCCATATATTATTAAATTAAAAATTACATTTAAATAATGTAATTTACTCTCTTAACCTCCATTGTGTAATTGTGACGAAACAAAATAGGGGTGGCAACAGTGGAATGGAACGGCTGAACATTTAAATATGGAAATCGGCATAAAAGCAAGTGGGACATATACTCATAAAAGAAAACAAAAAATTAGATTATTAATTGCATTTAAAATATTTAATATAATTATTATATATTATCATAGGGTTGGGGTTTATGGTTAATGGTACTTTACCTCGACAAATAACCGTAGGATGATAATATTTCTCAATAAAAGCTTCGCAACATGAAGCATGTCACCAAATGCACCAAAAGTACACCAAATATAAGTACTAAAGGCAATTGGATCCTAACATGTTGATTAAATCATGGATAAACACACGAACCCATGGCAATTAAAATTCCATTGAGCTTCGAAAATTTTACCAGTTCTTCAAAAAAACATCTTATAGATAAAAGAATAAAATGGATAATTAACTACTACGTAAAAAATATCAAACATAGCACATAAACAAAGATTCTAACAGTATAAAGATATACCAAGAACAATGATGATGTTGTTCCATCTCCAACTTCTTCATCTTGGGTACGGCTCAATTCAATCATTGATTGCCAAGGCCAACCACAAAAGGATAAGAAAGAATGAAAATAACACAAATATAGGCGAAAAGGGCATTCACATGCTAAAGCAAATAGATAAGCATGGTGGAATAACATACCTTTCTCTTTGGATGTACAAGATCTAACTTGGAAATATTTAAGCACTTAACTTTCCAAGTGTGGGGATGAAGATGAAGGTAGTGGAACCTCCATTGCCGTGAAAAGCAAGCACATAAAGCTCTTAACCCACCAAATGCTTCCTCCAAAGCCCGGGCATCGACCATGTGGGTTATTTTTTGCTTTCTTTCTTTCAACCAGTTCATCAACTTCTCCCATTATCTGGCCTTTTAATTTTACCCTGAAAAGAAAAATCTATTGAAAGAAAAAGAATCTGGTCAAAACTGTCTTATATGTTCCATGTATTTGTGATCCTTGAAACAAAGCTCTTTTCTTTTTTATTTTCTTTTTCTAGTTTATTTTAGGCATACCCCTTTTTCCCTTAAAGTAAAAAATAGAGAACATGATCCATCAAGATTTCATATTGGAAAAATCAAAGGATAAAACTTTGATCAAAGTGGTCTGTTCTTATATGGAAACTGGAAATACGCACAAAGCTAAAGTGTTTGAATCATTGGGCTGACTGGCATCAATATTTTAACAAAGAAGTGGATAATCTCCACCTTTATTGTTGGAAGATACCAAAGCTACATATAAAAATCATTCTAAATAACACCATAGGGAAATAAAGGGATCAACACAGAATAAGGAAATATATATACATATAAACATATATATGGGGCTAAGTGGGTGGGGGCCGCTGTGTGTGTGATAGAAAGCATATATTCTTCTATGACAATGGCTTTGTCTTCTTATGACATACCTTTAAATCTTACAAAAAACTTTAAACTCCCTTTTAAGGGCTTTGTGATTATTATTTTTTTGACTAAAAAAAAGTTGCAATATGTATAAATATACACAGCGAAAAAAACATACAAATGAGATTAAACAATTGAAATGGGAAAAGGGAAGGAAAAAAAAAGGTTGCATAAAACATGTAATAATTGTTCAGAATTATTTCCAGGAGTGTCTTCGATTTTGAAAGGGAATTCACTTGGAGTTCCTTTAGCCTGTGAAGAAACATTTTTTTTTAAATGATTAAAAAACAATTCAAAATAGAGCATTGTTTTCGACTTGAAAACTTAACATCAATACTAGCTATTAGCGATTGTTCATTTTTTTTCCAAGACACGGAGTTGACCCATGATAAAACGTTGTAGTCTACTTATTACCGTACCAACATACCAATGATGTTCGACTTAAGTCTTGTCTTATTTGGTACTTTGCCTAACATAAGCCTTGCATTTTCTCTTTGCACAACGATTATTATGAAACAATACTACATCATCAAATCATATTTCACCCATCATTAGAGCATACCTTTACATGCTCGGATAGTGGAATCTGAAATGAGAAATTGAAGTGAATTTTTAACAATATAGTCAAAGAAAAAAAAACGTAGTAACCCTTTTCCATTGCTATTTGTGTCTTTGTGATCATTACAGATTTGTTGTGTTGTCTTTGTGTTCTATTTGTTTGTATTGTTATAAGTCCTCATATGTTTGACAAATTTACAAACATTTATTAAGCACATTTAAAATCATGATTGCAATAGTGATATCTCAAACAACCAAAGAACACAAAGATCCTCTAATGCAACATCTAGGCGATAACATGTCCGGTATAGAGAAAACTAATTAATTACTCACCGATCATATTCATCACTCTCCTCGGCACACTGAATCTCGGACTCAATAACTTGGAGAAGAGACTCATGAGCGAATTTTTGAGAATCAACAATCGTTGAGAAATGTAGGGTGTTTGGGTAAAAACAGTTCACAATAGGATCTTTGAGGCCGGAGGCCATGGTTCAAGGCCGTAAAGATGCAAGACTGGTAGCTTCTCTGGACTCGAGTGAGTCTAATCGAGAGTGGAGCTAAGGAGTTAGCTATTTTTCGGAGAATGGAAGTGAAAGCCATGGGGGCGAAAGGTTGCTAGGGTTTTAGGAACGGTGGAGAGGGTTTTAGGTTGTTTTAAAGGCAGCATTTATGTTAAGGTACTGATGGGATATATTCAAAACCTTCCCCTGTTTAGGGGAGAAAGAGGGAGAAAGAGGGAGAAATGGAGACAGAATGAGGAAGGAAGTAAAAGAAAAACCCTAGTTGAATTAAGCAGAAACGGTAAATTTGCGGCGTTTTTCTTTTTAAACGCCACTATAGTATATCCTGTTGCGGCGTTTAGAAAAAACGCCACTAAAAAAATATATATATGGGGCTCAGTTTTTTACAGTTTGCAGACTTTACTTTAATTTTTTGTGGCGTTTTTTATAAAAAATGCCACTATTACTCAATTTTAATTTTTTTATTTTTAATTTATTTTTATATTTTTATTTCAAATTTTTTGTGTTGGGATCATCATTTTTAGAATTTTTATTTTTAAAAATTTTGAATATTAAATTTTTAACTGAAATATGGATTAAAATATTAAAATTTAAAATTTAAAGTTTTAAGTTTTTAATTTTAATTTTTTGACGATTTTATAATTTTAAATTAACATATAAAAAATAGTATCATATCATATGAATTACTTATATGCGTTTTCACGTCAATATCATTTAAAAATTAATTTTACAATTACATTCCTATTAAAAATGCGATTTAACATTTTTTAAAAAGTGGAAGGTTTTGGTTCAAAAATAAGAATCAAATTGATAAAAAATATAAATATTGAAAGTTAAATTTTAATTACCGTGATCAATTCTTTTAGGAATTAAATTGATACATGGGTATGGCATGGTCTAGTATATTATTGAAAGGATGGTCTAGTATATTGTTGAAAGGATGGTCTAGTATATTATACAATTGCACACTAAATCAAATCATTGTTCATGTATGTTTTTGGGATTTAATCCATTTCGATATATTTTTTAAAATAATAAATTATATTTATCTTATTTTGATTTATATTCTAAAAAATCCAAGATTAATCCTTAACATTTTTTATTTATATTTTGATTTATATTCTAAAAATCCAAGATTAATCCTAAACCATTTAATATATGTAAAGTTTGTCTATTTATCTCTTAAATAATTTAAACTAGAATCATAATTTTAATATATTAAAATTAATATTATCTCTTTTACAATTATATAAAAAATTATTTAATATATAAATTAAAAGACATTAATTAATCTAAACCTTATACCCCTATCCTCTATCCCATAAGCCCTAAATCATAAAACATAAAACCCTAACCCCTAACCTTTAACCTTTAACCCTTAACGTATTAACCCCAAACCCTTAACCTTTTACCCTTAAACCCATTAATCCTAACTTTTAACCCATGAAACCCTAACACATCCCCCTTGGACCTTAAACTGCAAATCATAAACTATAATCCCTAAACATTAAAATAGTAACTCCTAAACCTTACACCCTAAACTATATATGCTAAACCATAAACCCTAAACTATAATGATAATTAATTTAATATTTTAAAATTAATATATCTCTTTTACGATTATATAAGAAATTATTTAATATATAAATTTAAAAACAATCAGTCATATATATAAAAAAAAAACCTTTAAAATTATTTGCGGCGTTTTTCCAGAAGCGCCGCTAATGCTCAGAAATTTAGCGGCGTTTTCCCAGAAGCGCCGCTAATGTTTCAACTTTTAGCGTTTTTCCGAAGCGCCGCTAATGCTCGACTTTTAGCGGCGTTTTCCCGAAGCGCCGCTAATGCTCAACTTTTTAGGCGTTTTCGAAGCGCCGCTAATGCTCGATTTTAGCGGCATTTTCCGAAGCGCCGCTAATGCTCGAACTTTTAGCGGCGTTTTTGAAGCGCGCTAATGCTCAGATTTTTAGCGGCGTTTAATAATAAGCGCTTATATATCTTTTTAGCGGCGTTTTGAAATAAACGCCGCTATTGCTCATTTTTTGCGGCGTTTTCCTTCAAACGCCGCTAATGTATAATATTTATGGCGTTTTATTTAAAACGCCACTAAAAATGCCGTTAAAAGTCTGTTTTGCTGTAGTGACTAAAATCTTTCATTTTAGCCAAACAAACCAAAGTAACATATTTGATATTTCATATCATAATCTTACATTATCATAATCCTATGACTAAAGATAATCTCACATTTCTTAAATGAAATATACCATAAATTTGTCCCACCGTTGACATATCAAACAGAAAGAAAGAAACCAAGATCATGGAGGAGGACAGACGAATTCCACAGTAGAGTGAGGTGAGTAGGTTGGATTAAGGTTAAACAAATTAGAGATAAAGATGATATTAAAATCTATAAAGGATACATAGTTACATGGCAATAGGGTTTTAATTGATATATGTAACTAAAGATGGAGTTAGAAAGACGTGAGATATAGCATGGTGGGCAGAATTGATTGGAATGTAAGTAATATGCGTAGTCGAAAATCCTATCATGTAATCATAAATAAATTATATGCATAAAATGGCAGGGTTGGGAATTTGAGAGAACCGAGAAAAGCTTCAGCTTTGGCACCCACCTCTGAAGTATGAAAAGAACAGGTGATGAGCCAAATTAAGTTAATCAGCTCCCATGCAAACGTCCCTTTCTTACTTTGCTCTCCCCCACTTCTGCCGCCTCTGTTCTCTCTCTCTCATACATCGTAAAAGCCAACCATTAATTTTTCTTTTTGCCCTTTATCCTATGTCCTTCATTAAATTTCTTTCGCTTATTTTTCTTTTCTATCTATCTGGTCCCGTTTGCAATGCCTCCAATCCACAAGCTGTACAAAACTATTCAAACTACAACCCTTGAAGCAAATTACCTATACTTACATTTACAATACAGCAAGTGCACAGAGAGAGAGAAGCAAAACACATTGAGTCTGAGTTCCATTACTTAGCAGTATCTCTAAACTCTCTCATCTTCTTATCTTTTAGCACAACTCAACAATCAAGAAGATCAGAGATCAAGGAGTTAGAAACCTATCAAAGTCCACCCATCAGTCATTCTATCAATCAATCAATCAATTCAAAAGCTCATAAGAAAATTCCCCAAAAAAGAAAGGATGTCGTCCTCATCAGTTTCATTTTCATCGGACCACCTCTCTCCCCCGGACCAGCTCTGTTATGTCCATTGCAACTTTTGCGACACTGTTCTAGCTGTAAACCTTTTCTTTTGTCCCCATTGTGTTTCATCTTCTTCTTTTTCCTCCAAAACCCTTTTTGGGCTTTTTATTTATTGTGTTATAGTATTTAAGAATGCATTCTCTTTGCTTTTGTATCATCTCAGGTGAGTGTTCCTTGCAGTAGCTTGTTCAACAACACAGTTATGGTTCGATGCGGCCACTGCACAAATCTTTTGTCAGTCGACATGCGTGGCTTGCTTCTTCCCACAGCTAATCAGCTTCACCTTGCCCATTCTTTCTTTACCCCACAGAATCTCCTGGTATATACATATTAAGTAGTTTCGTTTCTGATATGAAATTAGGGTATTATGTCAACAAACAAACACTAACTATGTTTTCCTCTTTCACTACAAAATTCTTCACAGGAAGAGATCCGTTGTGCACCACCAAATATGGTGATGATCAATCACCCAAACGCAAATGACACTGTTATTCGTGGAGCAGCTGAGCTTGAGGAGATAGCCAAACCTCCTGTGGTCAACAGACGTGAGATTCTTCACATTTTATTATTTATTTATTAGTAGCAAGAAAATTATAAGACAAAGTTTCACAATATACCTTATATAGTTGAAGTAGCCTTTTCTTGAAAAAATGAGTTTGTTTTCCAGCTAAAATGAAGGCTGAGGCAAGAAGTGAAGGTTCAAGGCCCTATGCTTTACATGACTACTTAAATTAGTGCTTTCATTTCCTCTATGTCCCCCCAAACCCTAGGTTTCATGTTGCCAATGTGCATTAAATTAGTTAAGAAAGAAATTGTCCGAAATTTCTATTTTCCCCTCCCCAAATATAGATCTAAATAAGAATCCATGCAAAGCAAGATAGATAGATGTGTATGAGAAAAGTGAGGGAGGTGATTTTTTAAAATGTTCAATGCATTTGTCTTTTTTTTTGTCTGAGATGGATGTATCTATGTGCAGCTCCGGAGAAGAGACAGAGAGTGCCGTCTGCCTACAATCGCTTCATCAAGTAAGCTAATTAACTTATAATTAATTTACCCTCTTTTAACTTAATGGCTCATCTTATCGTCCAACTCACAAGTCTTATTTGAATGGCAAACACACAATGAAACAAATGCTTCTAATCTATCAACTCTACAGGGAAGAAATCCAACGTATCAAAGCTGGGAATCCTGATATAAGTCACAGAGACGCCTTCAGTGCTGCTGCCAAGAATGTAGCTCCCCTTTTTCTTAAACTTTAAAAATCACTCAAGTACTGCACAATCTAATTTGCTCAGCAACCATAAAATAAAAGATAGGGTACTAATTTTCATTTTTTCCCCGTATTCTAGTGGGCCCACTTCCCGCGCATACATTTCGGACAAATGCCTGATCAAGCTGTTATGAAAATGAAAAATAACGTACGCCAGCAGGTATTTCAATTCAAACCCTAAAGGCGCACTGATTAGTCCTTGTGTTTTTCTTTATATTCGTTTTGATTCGGGATAATGTGTGTAGGAAGGAGAGGAGGCGGTGGTGAAAGATGGGTTCTTCGTGCCTACCAACGTCGGCGTCTCTCCCTACTAATATAATAAATCAAAGTCAAACTTTTAGGGTTTACTTGTTTCCTCTCCCTCTAGTTTTGTTTGTAGCTGCAGTTATTAGGGTTCGTATTAATCTTACAATATGTTTTCTTAGAAGACAGGTCCAAACTTTGGGTTTCTAATATTATGTTGTTAGTAACTATATATGGAATTGATCTGTGAAATTTAAACCTAGTTTAAGATTTGTACATTTATGCTGATGAACAGCCTTACCTCATAACTCTGCTTCAAATGCATGGCTAATCCTAATTAATCTTACCTTTATTTTTAGTTTCTATGTTCAATTTGTTCTTTAAACTTAACTAATAATATACGCACATAAAGACTCCCTAAGAATGAAGATATATACCATGGACGGAGGTATAATTTTTGGGGTCAAACCAAAAATATATCTAAATTTAATTATTTTAATGAAGGGGCGAAGGCTATTGATTAGATATACGTATGTGTGTATCAAAATCTTCTACATATGTGCAAACTTTTTATTTTTTAATATTCTTTAAGTCGGATCGATGTTGTATAATCCTTTGAAGTTATAATCTTCTATATGTAAAAAAAAACCTTAGAAAAGCCATTGCAAATACTTATAATATATGGTCAACTTTTGTTACTACGCATAAATTGTAGATTTCGTCATTATACTTTTTAAACTATGAAATTCTAGTTTTGACTTAAACGATAACAGTTAAACTCGTTAAATCAAATTTTGCTATTAATTTTGTATTATACGTAAGTTGTGGATTTAATACATATTCTCTAATTTAATTATTTTCAGTCATTGCACTTTTAAAATTTAAAATTTTAACAATAATTTTAAATTAATTAACTAAAATAACTTGATTTTTTTGCTAGTGTTATGTAAACACAACTTGGCATATATAGCTTTATAATCACAATAATATGCTTGTAGAACAAGTTTTTAAGAATAGCAAAAGTTAACGCCACAAATTTGACGTATATTATTTGTTAAATATTGAAATTTCAATATTCAAAAGTACATAGACTAAAAATCAATAAATTAAAATACATAAATATTGATACAAAATTTCAATAAGGGAGAGGATAAGGAGGAGAAGGTGATGGAGATAGGAGGGTGATTCACCTATGATAAGTGGAGAGCCAAAATATGAGTTTGAGGAGAGGACAAGAGAAGAGGAAGGAGATGGCTAAGAAAACACTTAGGTTTTTCTTGGGGAAAAAGGAGAGATCCCTTGCCTCTCGCACTCAGAGGTATATATAGCGGTATCTCCTTGCCTCGTTTTGACGTGTTGCTAACAATATAGAGGTAAGCTTACATGTGTGGTCGGTCAGGTGGCAAAGCCTCTATAGTTTAACTGTCACCATATGTGGTATTGTGTTGGTAATGTTGTGACATTCTCCTTGTTAAAGTTGTATGAAGTTATTGTGTTCCAATGGTCTCTTAATGTGGTCCTCACGGAGGGTCCATAGCAAAATCATCTGTAAAGTAACTTAAAGAGGATTAGTAGAGAATTACTCACAGACAATTCTTGACGAAAGGTTGGTATAAAGGTTACCCTCCGAAAGGGTTATTCTCTTGAGCTGTTCCCAACGAAAGGTCACTAATAGATTACCCCCTACTCTCCACGTGTCTTTATTAAAGGTAAGAAGTATAACAATAAATTAAATCTACAACTTACATGTAATACATTAACTAGATTTAATTCTATTCCACTTTGATTTTCCAAAAAAAAAATATACATTCCACTTTGAATGCAGTTCAATTCAGCACTTCACATTTTTCCCTTTTAAGTAAACTATTGAAATTATTTAATTGACTACATATTGTTTTATTTTCCCCGGTCTGGAGGGAGAGATTGATAGGAAAGGAAATTAAGAGGCGGAGGCCCAATAGGGCCGCATTAAACGGAGCCCAAGTACCTCACAGCACACATTCCCTGTAGCCCAATGCCAAGTCCAGCAACAAAGCTAGAACTTGTTTTAGCTAGGTATTGAAGCAACCTGGACTTTACATCTCAAATGTCCTACTTCAGTCCCATTAATCCTAGTGGGGGTACATTTTCTCCATTCATCATTATCTATTTGCTATGTTTTATCCATAATTAAAAAACCAAGTTACGTGGAAAAAACACATTATAAAGTTAAAAATGTAAACACTTCAATGGAGTATCGGTTGAGGGTTTGTTTGTAAAGAAAAAAATATTTATATTTTAAAAATATCGTATAGACTTTTGAACTAGCCCAGAAGCTTCATATTAGTGGTTAATCCTTTAGGTTGTAGTTTTCCAAGTCAAAGATTTTGATACCCTCTTTATAGATTTATGTTTGGTGTGGTTAACGACATTTTATTGAGTTAGTCTAAAGCCTAACCTCAACATCTTTAGCTTTGCCTTTTAGGATAACAAAAACCACACGATGACCATCTTTTATTTCTATTCATAAGTTTTATCTGGAAAGAAAATAAGTCGTTTAAATGTGTTGTTATTGCAATTAATGAAATTGGATATTACTTTTTTATGAGGAGAGAAAATTAGTTAATATTGTGTTTGTTTAAAAATAACTTTTAAAAATAATTTTAAAAGATTGATTGATTTTTGAAAATTTTGATATTTTTTATGGTCTAGGGTCTTGGGTTAGTATTTTAGTATTTATTTATTATTAAATATTATTTAAAAGTCTTCCACTGTGTTTATTGTTTTATTTAATGAAGATGTGTTATATTATTATTTACCAATGGTGTATGGAATTTATACATCGACAGTGAATCAAATATTTTTCTTATTATATTATTAAACAAAATAATTAAATATATGTTTAATAATATTGAACATTACAATATTTGATTTAGGTTAATTTGTAAATAAAATTAGTCATAAATGAGTTTTTTTAAAAATGATTTATGTTTTTAAAGGGTAAGTAAATTTACAGAAAAAGAAACTCAAGGTTAATTTGTCATTAAGGTTAAAAAGTACTTTAAAAAGTGCAGTAAAATAAACTTTTAAAAGGTGATTTTGAAAATTTTGATAATGTTTATTGAGAAAAAAATAGCTTTAAGAAGATAAAATGTTAATTTTAAACAAATTGTAAAGTGCTAATGTGAGGTAAAGAGATAATTTCATTGAAAAGCATTTTTTCAAAAATTAAAATTTTAATTTTAACCTAGGTTAAAATCTCATTTTATTTATTTATTTATTTGTTTTGTTTTGAAAAGAATATTTGGGTTGAAAGCCGTATTTCCGTTTACTTGTAAATTACTTTTGATCGAAAAGTTATTTTCTAGAAAATAAACATAAAAATACAAAAAAAATCGATAAATAAAATTTCCTAAAATAAACACACTCTAAATCCAGACGAGTAACGGTTCACATAATCATAACCTGATTTGAAACTTAGCTGTCATGGTTTTGTCTTTTTTTTTTTTTATTAAAGTCCTTGGATTTCTCGTTTTAAACCTTTCCCAACTCTTGCATTGTTTGTTGGTTTGTTGTTTTGCCTGCCTGGATACCCCTCTAAAGTCTAAAAGTCTCTTAATTCATTGCTGTCCCTTGTGCAGCTGTTTCCTGGAAGCTGGAACTTGTTCCCAATTTAACTTCCATTTTTCTTCTTCTTTTTTTTTATTTCCAAACTTTCACATACTTGAATTGAGGCCACCCAAAAAGAAAGAAAGGAGCTTCGGCCTGTCTTTTAATTTATTGAATATTGGGAGTGCTTGTCCCCAATATATTATATCATGGCTTGATTTGAGTATGAAAAACGGTGAAACCAGGCTTCACTTTCGGCCTATAACTCAGCTACCTACTACCCTAACGTCATTAACCAAATCTTCTGCGGTTCAAATTAATGCCTTCTTTTATATGGTGTATTTTCATCATTTTTTATTTGAAAATAGATTAAAGTACTCTTAAAATTAGCTACTTTAGTCACCCATAAATTAAAAAATTAACTTAAAATGGATAAATAGATTTAATAAAGAAGGATATGATTTGGGCGTGAATGGGTTTCGGGTTTGGCATAGTGGGTGCTGTTGCTGTCGCTTACGTTTTTGATGCCATGTCTCAAGTCCTAACCCCCTCTTTGCCTGCGACTGCAACTGTATTGCTTTCGCTTACTTTTCTCGTGTTATGAAATGTCTTAAATCACCCTTTAAATTGATAGATAACTAAGCGAAGATATTGTCTATTGCAACTTGCGAGTAAAGGACATTTACTGTATCTTCTGACTGCGATTTGGTTCTTTTTTTTACTAGCCCATGCCAACTGTGTTCATTACTCTTTTACACCTATGTTCTCGGACCAAAATTCTTTTGTTTATTATCTATTGCCATTACCACCAAACCTCTTTTCGTTTGAGCTAAATCCCAGTAATTAGCCGATGATTAAATTAGTGAATACTATATCAAAACATGAATTTTGTTGCCTTGATATAAAATATAATTAAATATAAAATAAAAATTCAAAACTTGAGAATTAAGAGTATATATACTGACCACGAAATTTAAAATTATTTTATATTCTAACCAATAATTAAAATAAATGTGACCCTTACAACCTATAATTTTACTCTTTTTTTTAACTAACAATGTTTTATACTAGTATTCAAGGATGGTGAATGAAACTCATAAAATAGTGTATGTATAGAGTTCTTGCTCTAACAAATTCCACGTTGATTTGACCAGTAAGAACTTGAAGCTACTTCGAATGCAACTCCATTTCGGTTTAATGTCTGAGGCATCCATCAATAATTCAGCAATGAGCAGGAATTTGATTGGGATTAGTGACGTAGAAAGAAGTCACGAATTTACCCAAGACAACTTCTAGTAAAGTTGTGGAGCAGCTGAGCCAGCAGAGTTTTCGAAAAATGTTTTGCGTAAGCTACTTGGTTAATTATGTCTAAAATTTTGTTTTCATTACTTAATTAAAAAATATATAATTTGACAAGCGGAATATCTTTTAAAAATTATAATTAAATTATATATTTTTATGATAGTAGAATGTAATTTTATAATTTTAATAGGTTATATTTTATAATTTTATAAATTATTAAATTATAAAATAATGTAAATAAAATAATTATTTTAAAATAATTAGGCCCCAATCAATCTCTTGACTTTGTCACGAATCTTATTTGAGATTTTTTTTTTGCACCTCATCATTAAATGATTAACAAATTGATGATGTCATATTTTTAAATTAATATAATAAAATTAGTCATTAATTTTTATATTTTTTCAATTTTATCATATTCCATATAAAATTATAAAAATAAAAATTCTTCAAAAAATTTATTAAGTTATAAAATGTATATAAAATATAAATACATAAAAATGTACTACATAAATACGTAAAAGTAAAGGTAAACTACAAAAACAATCATTTTTGTTTACTTCATATTGTATTTTAATCACCTATGTTTGAAATGTTACGTTTTAGTCACTTAAGTTATCGTTTTGTTATTAAGTGGTCATTTTACCGTTAAGCTTTGTTACCTCCCTAACGGCGGTTCTACGTGGCAAACCAAATGAAATGTCAACTTGTATGTCTAGTTGTTGGGATGAAAATAGATTTTTAATTAAATAAATTTAATTTGGACTGCCACATAGGATATCTAAGTTGACATCTAAAATTTATTTAGACTGTCATGTAGGATCGTCATTAGGGAGGTAATGGAACTTAACGGTAGAGTGACCACTTCATAATAAGATGATAAGGTAAGTGACTAAAACATACCATTTCAAACATAATAGATTAAAATATAATATGAGGTAAACAAAAGTGACTATTTTTATAGTTTACAAATTTTAAACAGATAAAAATTAAATATATATAAATACATAAAATATTAAAATATAGAAGACATGAATGGTCAAGGAGATGGAGGAATCGGGGTCAAAGGGTTGGAGGGAGAGGAAGAGGCGATGATAGGTGCAAAGGTCCTAGGCCGCTGGTTGGCAACATGTGTGCAAAGTGGCTGAAGGAAGCATTGAGCCGTCTGCAAGGTGCGGGTAAGGTGGTCAGGTGAGGCATTAAGGGTGGCTGAGTGGGCATAGGAGAGTTGGTGAAGGTGATTGTTTTTGTTTCTGAGAGATGTTTGGTGGCTGCGTGCTACTAAGTTGGGGCGACAAGAAGGCTGGCTATTATATGGTGTGATCTTGGTGCTTGATTAGTGTGCTGACTAAAGTCAGAAATTTTTTTTAGACAAATTTGAATTATAAATTTTTATTTAACCCAAGTTGCAAATTTACTATTATATTAGTTTATAATTTTATATATTTTTAAAATGTTTAAATTAAAATTTTATAATATTGACGTCAAAGTAAGATTTTAGTATGAATTAATATATAAAATTACAAATTTAAAAGGACTAAAAACAGAAAATATAATTTTAAGGAGTCTAAGGCTCTTGCTTGTCCAATAAGAGCAATGTTGTGGCTGGTCGGTGGTGTGAGGATGGTGATGGCGCGAAGGTGTGGCGCTAGGGAGGTGGGTGTTTGTTGGTGGTGGGTTCAGCGAAGGATTGGTGTTTGATTGAAAAAGAAGAGGATTGAAGGTAAGAAAAAAAGAAGGCAAGTTTTGACTGGGTAAAGGCTTTGGTGATTTGAGAATTTAATTGGTAAATTCCTTTTACTTGGACAAAGGGTGCGAACTGCAAACCACAAAAAGACGTAAACTTAGGTTTTTTTAAAACTTTTTTTTATGTATTTTATAATTTTCAATTTATAATTTTTTATAGTTTTGATGGTAAAATTAATAAAAAATATAAAAATTGAAGACATATTTTTATTACATTTACTTTAACAAGTGCGACATCATCATTTTATTAATTACCTAATGGCAGGGACTAAAACAATAATTTCAAAAACATTGTTGATTAAATTATAATTTATTTTTAAATAACTGTTTAAAATGAAAACTTGTATATAGTCAAGTGACTGATGATAGAGTTTATCCAAAGTTTTTGTATAGAACCGTAATTCCACTATAAAGAGGCCATTTTCTTAATTACAGCGCCACTTGCGACTTTTCTTTTACCGTTTTCCACCGAGAACTGAGAAAAGGCACTGTTTCTCGTCTTGTCATTATGCAGTTAGCACAGAAGAGAGAGAGAGGACCAAAGGGCTAGGGTTTAAACTTTAAAGGGTTTTGGGGACATGAGCTCTTTGTAAACAGCAAAATAGTAGAGGAGAAGGAAAGAAATTTATCTTTGCCTTCGCTTTCCGTCACTATTCTATTACTTTCTTCCTTGTAATCACCAGCCCCTGTAATTAATAAATCCATTTATTTCTCAAATACACATGTGAAGATAGAACAGGTCTTTAAAAAAGGCCAAGCCTCTCCTTCTCTCCTTTTCTTTCTCTTGTTATTTCATTGGTAACTGCAAGACCGCCAGCCGCAGTTGCCAGGCGCCGTTTCTCTTTTCTTGAGCTTTCATCTCATGTCCTCTCTCTCCTCAATAATGGTTTGTCCACCATTATATTCTTAAGCCTTGACCAGACGAATATCTCTTTTTTAATTTCAAGCAGGTAAATCATGGTAAGTCTTTCTCTTTCGCCCTTTTTAATTTCTTCTTTCTTTCTGCTTTCTCCATCGTTTGTGAAAGCTAAATGAGTTTATGGGTTTTTTTTTTAATAGTTGTTTTCTTCATATGTACCTCGTTGGCTTCAAGTTCTTCTGACGGAGAAATTCTTCAACGCTTGTATAATTCATGAAGATGCGAGGAAAAACGAGAAGAATATATGTTGCTTGGATTGTTGTATCAGTATATGCCCTCACTGCTTGGCTCCTCACAGTTCCCACAGGCTCTTACAGGTTCCCCCTTGCACCTTGTAATTCTCTTGATGTCGTATGATTTCAAGTGTTTTAAATCTCTTTCTCATGTTCTCAGGTAAGAAGATACGTCTACCATGATGTTATAAGGTTGGATGATGCAACAAAATTAATGGACTGTGGCTTTGTTCAGGTAAGTCATCACCCTTTGCTCCTTAATTCAACTTCAATTCCAACAAACATTGAAAACAAAACATGTTTTAGTTTCAAATTTAGCTTTTTGTGAGTAATTTAATTGCTCTTTGTCGTGTCCAATACTTTCGGCATGCTTAGTAAAAAGAGCTGAAATTGTCATAAAGCCAAATGTCTGAGTTATGAAACTTGTCTTCAATGCTGTACTCACTGTCTTTCTTTGTTTTGTTGTTCCATTAGTCATACATAACAAATAGCGCAAAAGTGATATTTATAAACCAAAGGCCACAAACAAGGCATTTCAGAGGCTCCGGCAATTTCTGCACCATCTGCGACAGAAGCCTGCAAGACCCTTACCTCTTTTGCTCTCTTTCCTGCAAGGTTACTTTTTCCTTTATTATTATTTTATTGCCTTTTTATTCCCAGTATTACATTTTTTCAACAATTTCAACCACCATTTTCTTCATAGCAGATAGATTATCTCTCAAGAACAGAAGATGGGCTTTCCAAGTTCCTGTTTGAGTGCAATTATTTGCCTTTACCTGATTCTGGTTTGGATGATGGTTTGGTGACGCCCGACTCGGTCCTTGAGCCGTCTTGTTCCACCAAAACGTCTTCTGGGTCTGGTGGATACGATGAAGTGTGGTGCCGGGCACTTGCTTGCACCGCTACAACGTCGGAGATTGTGAGGAAGAAAAGGACAAGCTTGACAGCATGTCGTCCGACATGTCCTCCTGTATCTGAAGTTTCAGGAAATTTAATGAACCGGAGAAAGAAAGCTCCACAACGAGCTCCACTGTATTGAAACTTGATTTCATCTATGGAAGTGAGAGAGGTAAGGGGAGATTGTGACATTGTTGGTAGTTATATATATATATTTCATTTTTAGGCAATTTATGGATGAAATCTCCTAGTTTTTTGATGTACTGCCCTCTCCACTCCCATAGCATAGTTATTTATATTCATCCTAAAAAACCTATTCTTTCTTTCTTCCATATATAGTCATAGGGAGTAATAGTAATACTGACAGAAACTGCTGTATTATTATCATCTGTTATGGTGTTATATATGATTTATATTTCCCAACCTATCTGCTTCACTGTTATTTTTATTGTTTAACTTGAACAATATCATGTTATTAAGTTCCATATCACGATATCAAAGTATCAATTGTCATCTTTGTAGATTGATCCCAATCCTTACACAGAGAGGGTAATTCAATTATTTATTGGTTTCCTTTCCTTTGAGAAAGGTAGTATAATAATGTCTTTTGTATTTCAATATTCTAGTCGTAAATTTTCCCATAATGTTTTGTACAAGGAAGAATTTTAAGGTGAAGTATTCCGTATGTTCCGATTAATGCAAATTGTTTATAATATTGTGTATTTGTGGTATTACATAATATTATTATAATTTTATGACATTTTTAATTATATAAAATTATTACAAAACTATATATTTAAAATCAAACATTATAGTATTTTAACATTGGGTAAAACTGGTTTAGTGTTTTAAGCATGTACATTTTAAATTTCATTATCTCATCATACTGTTTGATCCAAACATCCTTGGACTAGTGAGATGATAATCGTCATTAGATTTTCATTTCGCTCCACCATTAAGAGTTAAGACATCATCAACACCATTGTAAATATCAATAATACTATTAGTATTTGTTCAAGTTATGAAAAATAAGAGAGGGAGATGAGGTGTGAAGAGGTAATTTACGATTTGTCGAGCAAGTGAGAAACAACCTTTTGAAATAAGGCTTTGGTCACCTGATGCAAGGACAAGTGTTGGCATGTATTGACCCGCTTTGCTCTGGGTTTCTGCCACGTGTCTATATATGTATTGCCTTCTTCTTTCGTATCTGCACATAAAATACAAAGTTTTTGTACCCTACACAACAGCATTGAAGAAGCATGCCGACGTTTGTTTACAAAGCAAAGCTAAAATTGCGGTCACAGTCCTGGGTTTTTTTTTTTCTAATGCTCGAGATAAATGGAACCACAACGCTCTTGCTTGCACAAATAATAGGAGTTAATTTGGCGTGAAAGTCCATCACTTTGTAGCAAAATTTTATATGCCTTTTGCTTGTGCAATATATCTGACAGGAAAAAGGGGTGAAGAGAGAGATGGATTTGTTTACAGGAATCTAAAGTGGGTCCCGGAGTTACAGTAAGGTTGCATTCGCATCGACTGCCGTGTTTACATTATGGAAAAGAGTCGGGTAAATGCATTCACTGTAAATTTATAGCCCAATTTCACAAGCTCCCCACATGCTGAATGTTTGGGTATTTTATCAAAATATTATAAAAAATAAAAAATTAAATTGGGGTGCACTTTTTAAAAATTATGGGAATGATATAAAGAGGGTGGTCGCGCCTATGGCAGAGGCAGCACTACCCCCTGCACACTTATAATTTTTGTTTTTTTAACAGAACCTAAAAAAAACCTGAAAATGAAAAAAAAATATTGACACAGGTGCAGCCTCTGCCACAGGCGGCACCGAACGTGCCTCTGGCAGAGGCGGCACCGCCTTGAGGGTGACACGGCATGGGTTTCGTCGGGTTGTGGGTGGCTTGGGTACCATATAATGGTCCCCAAAATGAGTTTGAAGCAGACACAGAGAAAAGGAAAGGAGGAGGAAGAAAAGAAGAAGAAGAAGAAGAAGAAGAAGAAAAAGAAGAAGCAGCAGCATAGGGGACCCCGGCGCCGAAAAAGGAAGAGAAAGGAGGAGGAGAAAGAAGAAAAACAGAAGAAAAAAGAAGGAAAAATTAATAGAAGTATGTACTTTTTTTTAAATATGAATGATTATTTTGTTATTATTATTTTGTTGATTATTGTTAGTTTTTTTTTTTGGTGAAATGATTATTGTTAGTTTAGTTTAGGTTAGTTTAGTTTAGGATAAAATAATACATAGGAAATAATAAATAATAATTAGAAATAAGAAAGATAAATTTTATTAGGTTTTGAATAGAAGTAATAATTTGAAGTTAGGATTTTAAAAGGATTAATTTGAATTTCAAATCAAGATAAGTAGTTAAAAAGATAATGGAATTTTAATTCTATTTGAATTTTGAAAAAAAAAAGAAAGTTAAGATATTATTCCTTATGGTAAATAAAATTGTTAGAAATATAGTATTTTCTACGGTAAATATGGGACTTTAATATTAATCCTATTAGTTTCGAAAAAAGCACATGCATTTTATATTAGGTCTATTTTTAAATTTTAAATCAAAAGATTAAAATTAAAAATAAGGGATTAGTATTATTAAATAGCTATTATTATTATTAAAAATAAGAGATTAGTTTAGTTTAGTTATTGTTAATTTAGATTAGAAAAGTGTTTAAAAAGTACTTTAATTATTAGTATTATTAAATAGTTATTAGTATTATAAGTAGTTTATTAAAAATATTAAAATAATATTGTTATTTAATATTATAATTAGTTAGTTAAAAATCTTAAAATGGTAATTTAGGTAGTTAGCTATTAGTATATAGTATAAGTTATTATTAGGAGGATTAGTAACAAGTGTAAATATTAATTATATTGTTAGTAGTTGTTATTTGTTATTATTATACTTAGTTAGGTAGTTAAAAACTCTAAAATAATAATTGTTAGTTAGTTATTATTATTATGATTTAGTAAAAAGTTTAAATATTAATTATATTGTATTATAGTTAGTTAGTTAAGAACCTAAAATAATAAATTGTTAGTTATTATTATAGTTAGTTAGTTAAATACCTAAAATAATAAATTTATTAGTTAGTTAGTTAGTATAGATAGTTAGTTAAAATCCTAAATTAATAATTTTGTTGGTTAGATTGTAATAGAAGTTATTAAGTGAGTTAAAAATAGAACAAGAATTATTATTTTAGTATATTGGTAGTACTAGTAAGTAAAAAACAATGCTAGTTAAAACCTTAAATATTATTTTAGTTAGTTAGTATTATTATTGTTGTTAGTAAAATTATTATTGTTGTTAGTAAAATTATTATTATTGTTAGTATTACCTACCTACCTTGGTTATTAATAATGAATATATATATATACATAGTACTAAATAAAGAATAAAAATAATAAAAGACTAAAATTATATATTTACATTAATTTTAAGTAATAGAATAAAATTTTATTTTATATAGTTAGTTAGTAAAAATATTATTATTGTTAGTATTACTTATTTACCTACCTTAGTTATTAATAATAATCAATGGGTATATATAGATATTAAAAAATAATACTAAATAAATAAATAATATAATATAAAATAATAAAAGACGAAAACTATATATTTACATTAACTAATAGAGTTTAAAATAAGAAAAATAGAAAGAAAGGGCTAAATAAGTGGTTTTACTAAATTTATATTAGAAAAAGTAAAATAGGTACATAATAAATTAAATTATGTTATATTTATTTATATTAAAATATGTTATATTTTTGTTATATTATTTTATTGGCATGTTATTTTTTGTAATGTAATATAAAATTAAATTTTTATGTAGGTTAGAAATCAAATATCTCGAGGCGGCAATTGATCAATTGATTAGTAAAGCTTCACACATATCTGACGCAGCTAATGATTTGGTAATATATTGTTATTTATTAATAGCGGGATATATTAACAAAATAGGTACATAATAATTTATGTTATAATAATAATTTTTTTCTGATTTAACACTTTCAGGACTCGTACCGTTTAGTAAGGGGCCGCGTGAATGGGTTAAGAAGTCTCCCAGATGAACGATTGGTACCGTATATTGAGTAAGCTGGATTTGGGTCCGTAACACTGATCCGGACGTTTGACTTGCGGTATGATTTAATATCCGCACTAGTCGAGCCCACACTTTTCATTTTCCGTGTGGAAAGTGCACAGTCACTCTAGAGGATGTTGCATTATAGCTTGGGCTCTCAATTGACGGAGTCCGTTACTGAGCGTCAGTCGATAGCTGACCCATTTACACTTTGTCAGAGCCTACTAGGGGACCCGTACGGCGATGGCGAAAAAAATTTTACGAGCTTGAAGTTTACATGGCTGAGAGCGAAGTATGAACAGTTATCACCTGATGCCACTGCAGTGAGTTGATGTGCGCTGCTCGAGCGTACATTATGCACATCATAGGGGTGTCTTGATGCCCAATTCAAATAACAATACGGTTCATATTCGATTACCTACCCTATTGGTGATTTCGACTTTGCTTTCGCTCAGTATAGTTGGGGCTCTTTGTTCTTACGATGTTGTACCATAAGCTTTGTCGGACGACGAGCCGGGGACCGTGACATAGGCGGATGCCTTACGCTATTGCGATCATGGGCTCAGATCGGATGCCATTCTTGGCATCGATTCTTGATCAACCATATGTATATCCACTAGTAAACGGTGATAAAATATAACTTGTTATTAATTGATAATTTTTTAAATAGATTATATTTGACTTGAATTTTATTTTTGTAAGTGGAGTATTTATCCGGTATCGGAGGTCGTACTATATATGGCTTATGATTGAGCAACACGGGAAGGGTAAGTGATTCCAATATTAGTTACTTGTTAGTTTGTATATCTTACGCACCGTGTTAAATTTTGACAATGTTATTAATCGTGCGATTTATATGGACGCCATATCGTCGATCGAAAATTGCGGTATTATACCCCGTCGCTTATATTCACTCGTACATGTGGTGCACAAATGCACCAATTGTGTGTTTTCATGTAGTCGAGTGGTATCACGCGGACCGAGTGCTGCGGGAATTTGGTTGCGTCCAATATATCCCCGATCTACCATACCAGGTGGGAGCGATTCATAGTAAAAATAAGAGAGGCAAACAAGGCTTGGATTGGGGGGTTGGGCATAGGCAATTTATTGCGGTGTGGAATGACCGCATGTCCCGTATACCCCGGATGGATATGACTTCCGATTTTTAACCTTTATTAGAGTACATACAATGGTACTCTAGTATGGGAAAGCCATATATACTTGGGGGACAGTCAACTGTAGTCCCCCAACACATGCAACGAGATAGGACAGACGAGGCAGCGGCCAATATGGAGGCCGAGGCAGCTGCAGATCCTAATCCTGAGTTGGAACCCGAGCAGGAGCCACAGTCGGAGCCCGAGCAATCACATTCACATTCGGATGCACATTCGTATCATCCGAATCGGGCTCCTCAGGAAGTGGACACCAGTACGGGTTTGATATTTTTAGATCGTACACACATCAGACAAAGACTCTCGGCTCGTATCCACTCTTTCCGCGATCCGAGCACTCCTTCTGGCTCGAGTGCATCTGCGCCTTTCGAGCCACAAGATTTTTCGACCATGTTTAGCACACCCCTATCTGGACCCCCACCAGAGGCTGAAGAGCATGTTGGTCGTCGCCGGCACCCACGACGCGATCGCCGACCACTGCAGAAGTATACACCTAGGACCACACCATCGAACCATCAATTTTAGGTGTTTCTTGCGATTTTGGTTTTCCTCTATTTCGTTTTTGTAAATATTACAATGTTTGTACCTTATTTGTATACAATTAACTTGATTATTTTGAGCTTTAAAATTTCGTAACAATATTTGACCATGCGATGGAATCTTTAAGTTTGATTCATGTTCATGTATATATGTTATTAATAGCCAGACAAAAATATTACATGTTCATGTAATATCAATTCTTGCATATTGTTAAATTGAATATGTGATTATTTAGATGATATTCTTGTATGATTTGTACATGTGAAATGACTAGAAAAAGTATAAATTGATTTTGGCACAAAATATAAATCCATACAAATCCATATTAACACAAATTCATAAATGTAATTTTTTTCGATTTAAGTTACTATATTTATCTAGTTTTTTTTCAATTTAACCCAAATTAATACAAATCACCAAAGATATGAATACAAAACATGTATTTCTAAATAATGTCAATTCTCACTCCCTCGTGACGATTGGCCAACACGATAGTTTCGTTGCGGGCATTTACTTCGATTATGACCACTTAACCTGCATATTCCACAGCGCCTATCGTTGGATTTCTCCCTAAGGTCCATTTCATTACGGATTCTAGATGATTGCGGACGACCTCTCGGATTCCTGCGTAGCGCTCTGTCCCGGACAAGCTCAAAAGTCATCTGAGGCACCTCCCATGTAGACAGGTCAGGCAGGACAGAGAAATCATTTTCCCAGACACGCAGCGTACGCTCGAGCATGTACACATCATTCACAAATTGTTCGACATTAAGGTTCGCTTTAGCACACGCTGCTACGACATGTGCGCACGGATAATGAAGTGTTTGGAACCTCATACATTCGCACTGTCTGTTCCGAAGATCGACTCCATAAGACCTAGATGGCAAACCGGGTCGACGACCGATAGACTCCGTAACTTGAAAAGTTTCTATACGTCGTGAGTATATTTCTACAGTCATCGACCTCGCAGTCCGACGATTTGCAATCAATGTATCCCTGACATCTTCCACAAACACGTGTCCCGCATTTATCTGGTTGACTTGCTGTTCACCCATTCTTGGCATCAAGGTCTCCAATCTATAGAATGTGGCCGAGACGACAGATGAAATCAGAAGATGTCGTGTTTTTAACAACACAGCGTTGACCCCCTCCACTAAGTTCGTGGTCATTTGTCCATAACGAAAGCCCTCGTCAAAGCTTTGAGCGCATTGTTGTAACAGACCGAATCTGACCCTAATCGAAAAGGTGGTTTCGGGACCACGAATCCGAGCCCGATGAAATTTTAATATTTATATTTTGAGTTTATTTTATGTGAATTGAAGTGTGTGAAAGTCTCGTGGAAAAATTTAATCATTTGAGTATTTAATTTAACAAAAGGATTAAGTTGCTAAGGTGATAAAAGTAGTGAGCATGAAATTAGAAGGTTAAAGTGAATTGTTTATTAAACTTAAGGAGTTGCATGTCAAATTCCCATAATTGTAGTATAGTGGATTGGTAATCATGCTACAAATATTATATTTTATTTTAGTATATTATAATTAAGTAATAGTATATTATAAACATGATATAATATTTGTTAATGGATTAAAAAAAAAAGAACAAAGAAACCATTTCCTTCCTTCATTCATCTTCCACGAAACCATCTCCAAGAAGAGAAGAAAATTTCTTCTTCATTCTATTGGTTGCATGTGTTAACCAAGGTGAGATCTTGAACTTTCACTTAACAATCCATCTTTGAAATTGGTTGATTTCTTTGATCACCGTTGAAAACAAGTAGAAATTGAAAATGTTGGGCATGATGAAGTTCGGCCATGGTGATGATTTATGATTAGGTTTGTTAGTAAACTTAGATAATATGAGAAGAAGTAGCTTGAGCTTGTAAGAAAATTTTTAAATGTAGGCATGGGGATGCCTTTATATTCGGCCGAATGTGAGACCACCATTTATGAACCCTTTTGCTCTTGTTTTGATGTTCGGCTATACATGTATAGTATAATTGCTCTTGGATGATTAATTATACTTAGATATAGTTATTGGGTGAGCTAAGTATAAGAGTCAATTACTTGAAGTATATTTAGAGGAAGGGATAAAATGATAGAAGGAAGAATTTTAGAGAATTCTAAGGACCTAGTGATCATTCGGCCATTGAGGAGAAGTTCCAATTAGTTGCCATTAGTATTGCGGTGCATTGTGAGTAAAATTGATTAAGTTGAATGTATAAATTTTTGTGTGATTATTGTTTTAAATTAAATAAATGAAGTAAGAAATCTGGTTCCTAGTTTTTCTTAATTAAGCTATGTGTATTTTGTTTTGTTGAGCAAATGGATGAAACGAATGTAAATAAAACTTATTTGACATTTCTTAGATCGGGAACAAAAAGAGAAAGAACTAGATCGAGGCAAAACAAAGGTTCTTGAATAGCCGATTTACACGGACTATCAACAACCGAGGTAAGTCCTTTTGCTAAAGAATGTTAACGACTTAATTATGATTATATACAATGGTATGAATTGCTGAATTTTTATACCTATTTATATTATGGCCGAATGTATGGTGGTATAGTTGGTTGATGATTAAAGTTGGTTATGTGAAATAAATTGTTGGATTGCGAGAATGATATAGTAATTTTATTGGTTTAATGTGAATGAGCTCAATTGAGTTAAACATATGTATATAATAGTTGTGAAGAGTGTGTGGAGAATGTTTGATTACATTGATTTGATTCGGACTTCGTGCTAGCGTGCTTAGTGCCTTAGGTGATTTAATTCGGGCCGTGCCTAGCAAGCTTAGTGCCGGTGATTTAATTAGAGCTTCGTGCCTAGCAGCCCAATGCCTGGTGATTTATTTCGACTCCGAGCTCTAGCGTGCCTTGTGCAGTGTTAATCATCTGGCTTTATCGCCAAAGAGCTTGATGCCGATGATGTGTTTTATAAAGGAAAGTGAATATTAATTAAGGCTAATCATAGTTGAAGTATCCAATTAATCAGTAGGTAAGCACATAAGGTAAGTTATGTTTATAATACTTGAGTCAAGTTATCATTATGGGAATTGTGTTATATATGTTTGAGGCTAAAATTGATATGTATGAGTATTTTATCATTGAATTCGAATTTGAACTTAGTGTTATGGAAATTCAGCCTCAAGTGGATATGCTATGAATAAAGGAGATTTTAATGGGATAATATGGTTGGTATGAATGCAATACTTATATGAAATGGAACATGTGATTTTTGGTAATATACCTATCTGATCTTCAAGGAGATGTAGGTTGAAAGACATGGAGTATAAATACTTATGTTAATGAGCTACTAGCATTTGACCTTATATAAATAAGTATACTTCAATGTTTATGTGAAATGTTATATTTTCGTGAGCTTAGGACTTACTAAGCTAGTAAGCTTATTTGTGTGAAATGTTCTCCTCGGTTTTACAGATTTTGTTTACGCTACGGGCTCGAGTAGGATCGTCAAGCAAGTCGCCCACACTATCAACTTCTTTTTGGTACTCTTTTAGTTGTGTTAAATTAGATAAAGGCATGTATAGGAGGGGTTTGAAAGTGATTGTGTTTGAATGAAACCTTAACATTATATGTATTATAGCCATACGAATATGGCTTAAGTTTTATGTTTATTTGTGTGAAGATGCATGGTATGATAATGTAGTAATGCTTATGGGTAAATCATTATGATGCAAAGGTATTAGAAATTTTGTTTGGGCATATTAGGTTTTAATTTAGTTGAATATCACTTTGCATAAATATAGGTTGGTTGTGGCACCTATGTGTATTATGTTTAGTGGAGTGATACTTATCATATAAAATATGCATATTTTGGTTTTAAATGAGTAATATAAAGTTTATGATAATCGAAATAAATATGTTCCTTGATAGATTAGTTACAAATTCAAACGAATGGTGCCATAGTATATTCGCCAAAGTGAAATATTATATAGGTTGAATTGAAATTGATTATTGGTTGGTAAAATGGTTCACTTGATTTAATACATATAAGTATTATAGTATTACCAATGAAACTTATCTTCTGATAACAAAATCTTAGTTGACTATCGATATATGTATACAATATAATAACGATGGCTTTTCTTGTACTTTAATTCAATTGAATTATACTTCAAAGTTGAGTTAATGTAGAAACGCCCTTTTAACCCCAATCCGACGACGGATACGGGTTAGGGGTGTTACATTTGATTGGTATCAGAGCCAGGTTTAGTCGATTCTAGGACTACCGTAGTGCGTGTGAGTCTAGCTATACATGCCTTTATCATATATTGATAGTGTGGTGATTCTTGACGATCGAACTTTGTTTTATATAGCAAATGGATTCCGATCCCGATAGAGCAGTAGCGGATGATGTAGAAAGTATAGCGCTGACCGTGCACATGGATCGCGCCATTAGACTCTCAAAATCAACTCACATTACGGGTAACCATGAGGAGAAGCTAAACAAACCTTCTACCAAATGATGAATGAATGGTTTACCCAGTTTATTCAAAATAATCCTACTGTACCACAACCTCCACCCTGAATAATCCAACTCGATTCCTTCACACCTTCGATGATAGATCCGATGAGATCTAGTAGACCTCCAGTTGATAAAATCGAAAAGTTTGGGGTAAAGAATCCAGGGCCAATGATGATGATGACGTTGAGCGAGTGAAATGTGACTTGATAATACTATTCGGTGCTTGATGAGCTATCTTGTACTCCGGAGGAATGCTTGAAGTGTGCCATATCTTTACTTCGGGACACCGCGTATCACCGTGGAATACACTAGTATCAGTGGTCCCCAAAAGAAAAAGTGACGTGGGATTTCTTCCAGAATGAATTTCGTAAGAAATATATCAGCCAGAGGTTCATCGACCAGAAACGAAAAGAATTTCTTGAACTGAAGCAGGGGCGAATGACCGTGACAGAATATGAACAGAAATTTGTCAGGCTCAGCAGATATGCTAGAGAGTGTGTTTCTACTGAGGCTATTATGTGTAAAAGGTTTGAAGACAGTGCGAATGAAGATATAAAGTTGCTTGTTGGCATCCTTGAAATTCAAGAGTTTGTGACATTAGTTGAGCGAGCTTGCAAAGTGAAGAGCTCGGGAAAGAGAAGAAGAAGAAATGAGATGAAGTTAGAGACACTCGAAAGAGATCGTCGGGTAAGAATTTCCATTCCACCTCTAAAAGTTTAGAGATGACTTCATAGACATAAAGCTACCTCGGATTCACCTGACGCGATCGACCTCCGGTGATCTCCCAAGCTACCTCGATGGCTAGTGTTGATAATGTTCCGCAGAATCGAGTTGAATCCAAGCATTGTGGAAAATAGCATTCGGGAGTTGTAGAGTTCGTGATCGGTCTGCTTTAAATGTGGATCCTCGGACCATTTTATTCGAGAGTGCCCGATGTTAATTGAAAGCGAATACGGCGCAAAACTCTAGACCAGCGGTCATCGGCAGGGGTAGACCACCCATGCGTTCCGACAATGTAGGTGGTAGTTAGAGAGGACGAAGAACACGTTAGCTTCGATTCGAGGCTAGAGCTCGATTAGAGCTTATGTTACTCGAGCTAGAGAGGATCTTTGCTTCTCCGGATGTCATTACTGTACTTTCACCCTTTATGATACTACTGTGATAGCATTGATTGATCTGGTTCGACTCATTCATATGTATGTGAAACTCGGTATTCGATGAAGACTCGCCAGTTGAGTCTATTGAATTTGTGATTCGTGTATCCAACCCTTTGGGTAGATGTTTGTTTGTAAATAAAGTGTGTAAAGTTGCCCATTGATGATTCGGGACTTTTGTTTCCCGATCGATTTAATCTTTGTTGCCTTTTCGATGAGTTTGATATAATTGTGGGAATGGGTGGTTAACCGCATGATGTAGTGGTGAATTGCAAAAGAAAGCTTATTGATTTGAGACACGAGCGGTGAGATCATTAGAATTGAATCCGATGATTTAGGTGGGTTTCTACAATTATATCCTCGATGTTAGCCCTAAGTATGTGAGAAAAGGGTGTGAAGCTTATTTGGCTTATGTCTTTGGATAATAAATTGTCCGAGAAGCAGTTGAATTTGTACCGATTGTATATGAATACTCGGATGTGTTTCTGAAGAACTACGGGTTTACCCCAATCGAGAGATTGAGTTTGGCATTGAATTAATTCCAGAACAACTCCGATCTCAATAGCTCCATATCGGATGGCACCTCTTTGAATCGAAAGAGTTGAAAGCACGGTTGCAGAGTTAACGAGATAGGGGCTTGGCGACCAAGTTTTTTACGCTTGGGTGCACCGATTCTTTTGTGAGAAAGAAAGATGGAGCGATGCGAATGTGTATTGATTATCGACAACCTGAATAAGGTAACTATAAAGAATAAGTACCGTTCTGTGGATTGATGATTTGTTTGATCGGTTGAAAGGGCTTAGTATTTTGAAAATAGATTTGAGATCGGGTTATTATCGATTCTTGAGTCGAGATACGGATGTGCCAAAGACCGCATTTGAGACGAGGTACGTACATTTTGAATTTTTAGTTATGCCTTTTGGGCTTACTAACGCACCTGCTATTTTTATGGATTTGATGAATCGGGTTTTTAGACAGTTTTTGGATCGATTTGTAGTGGTGTTTATTGATGACATATTGATCTATTCCAAATATGAAATTGAACACGCTGAGCATCTGAAGTTAGTGCTACAAACTTTGCGTAATCAGCAGTTGTATGCGAAGTTTAGTAAGTGTGAGTTCTAGATGAAAGAGGTCAGCTTTTTGGGACATGTTGTTTCAAAGATCGGGCATTGAGTTGATCCAAACAAAATCTCATTTATACTTGATTGGAAACCACCAAAAATGTTTAGAGATTCAAGTTTTCTAGGACTTGCGGGTTACTATCGATGATTTGTGAAAGATTTTTCTATGATAGCTACCCGTTGACAAAGTTATTGCGAGAAAGATGTCCGTTTAAGTGGTCGAAAAAATGTCGAAAAGTTTTGATCGGTTGAAAGCCCTTTTGATGAAAGCTCGGTGTTAGTTCAAATGAATCGGGTAAAGAATTTGTTGTTTATTCGATGCTTCTTTGAATGGTTTGGGTTGCGTTTTGATGCAGGAAGGCAAAGTTGTAGCCTACGCTTCAAAACAATTGAAGCCGTATGAAAGAAATTACCCGACGTATGATTTAGAGCTTGCAACCATTGTGTTCGCACTGAAGATTTGGCGTCATTACTTATTTGGCGAGAAATGTCATGTTTACTCGGATCATAAAAGTCTCAAGTATCTAATGACTCGAAAGATCTGAATTTGAGACAACGTGGGTGGCTAGAACTCTTGAAAGACTATGAATTGGTGATTGACTATCACCGGGAAAGCTAACGTTGTTGCGGATCGTTAAGTCGAAATCTTTACTTGCTCTTGGGCAATGAATGCCTGAGATGGCTATGTCTAGTGATGGTTCAATCATAGCGAGTTACGAGCAAGACCAATGTTTATCCAACAAATTTGTGATGCACGAAAAGTTGACAAGAATATGATTGCTAAACCGATTCGATTGAAAAGGTGCGAGTCGATTTTGATTGATGCAAATGACTGCTTGAATTTTAAAAGCGAATGTGTGTTCCAAAGAACTCAGATTGATCTGATGATTTTGAGTGAGGCTCATAGTGGCCGACTATCGATACATCCGGGTAGCACGAAAATGTATAACGACTTGAAAGCAGTTTTATTGGTGGCTGGTATAAAACGAGATATATCCGAATTTGTTTCAAAGTACCTAATTTGTCGACAAGTAAAAGTCGAGCATCAAGTGCCTTCGGTTTGCTTGATAGATCATGATACACGAGTGGAAATGGGATAAAATTACAATGGATTTTGTATCCGGTCTTCCTATGACACCGAGTAAGAAAGATGCCGTATGGGTGATAGTTGATAGATGACTAAATCACCCATTTTGTGCTTGGTTCGTCTGGACTTTTCACTCGATAAACTTGCTGAATTGTATGTATCGCAGATTGTAAGATTGCATGGTGTCTGAGAGCTCCATTGTGTCGAGAGAGACCCGAGATTTACATCGCGGTTTTGGAAGAAGTTGCAAGATGCTTTAGGTACTAAACTACATTTAGTCTGACCTTTCATCCATGAATGAGGCCAGTCGATCTGGCGAACTATTCGAGATACTTGAGGACATGTTGAGATGTTGCGTTCTTGAGTTTGAAGGTGCGTGGGAACGATACTTACCTTTGATTGAATTTGCTTATAATAATAGCTTTCAATCAAGTATCAAAATGGCACCTTATGAAGCCTTATCTGGTGAAAATGTCGAACACCATTATCTTGGGTGAGCTCGGTGAAAATAAGATACAGGGTTGATTTGATTAAAGAAATTTGAGCAGTGGCCATAATCAAAGATAATTTGAAAGTCGCATCGGATCGACAAAAGTCCTATCTTGATTTGAAGCGTAAAGATATTGAATTTGATTGGAGATCGAGTATTTGTAAAGGTTTCTCCGTGGAAGAAAGTGCTCCGTTTTGGTAGGAAGGGCAAGTTGAGCCGAGGTTCATTGGACCATATGAAATCATTGAGCGTGTTGGGCACGTGGCTTATAGATTGAAACTACCTCCGAATTAGAAAAGATACACGATGTATTTCATGTTTCGATGCTCGTGAGATCTGATCGGATCCGTCACATGTAATTGCTCAAATGCGAGATTGAGATACAATCGATATGACGTATGAGGAAAAGCCGATCCGTATTTTAGCTCGGAAATGAAAGAGTTAAGAAACAAAAGATCTCCTTAGTGAAAGTGTTATGGAATCGACACGGAGTTGAAGAGGCAACGTGAGAGCCTGAAGATTCAATAAGGCAACAATATCCGACGTTGTTTAACGGTAAGATTTTCGGGACGAAAATCCTTAAGGGGAGAGTTATAATGAATCGAATCGACCCTATTTGAAAAGGTGGTTTCGGGACCACGAATCCGAGCAGATAAAATTTTAATATTTATATTTTGAGTTTATTTTATGTGAATTGAAGTGTGTGAAAGTCTCGTGGAAAAATTTAATCATTTGAGTATTTAATTTAACAAAAAGGATTAAGTTGCTAAGGTGATAAAAGTAGTGAGCATGAAATTAGAAGGTTAAAGTGAATTGTTTATTAAACTTAAGGAGTTGCATGTCAAATTCCATAATTGTAGAATAGTGGACGGTAATCATGCTACAAATATTATATTTTATTTTAGTATATTATAATTAAGTAATAGTATATTATAAACATGATATAATATTTGTTAATGGATTAAAAAAAAAGAACAAAGAAACCATTTCCCCTTCCTTCATTCATCTTCCACGAAACCATCTCCAAGAAGAGAAAAAATTTCTCTTCTTCATTAATTGGTTGCATGTGTTAACCAAGGTGAGATCTTGAACTTTCACTTAACAATCCATCTTTGAAATTGGTTGATTTCTTTGATCACCGTTGAAAACAAGTAGAAATTGAAAATGGTGGGCATGATGAAGTTCGCCATGGTGATGATTTATGATTAGGTTTGTTAGTAAACTTAGATAATATGAGAAGAAGTAGCTTGAGCTTGTAAGAAAATTTTTAAATGTAGGCATGGGGATGCCTTTATATTCTACGAATGTGAGACCACCATTTATGAACCCTTTTGCTCTTGTTTTGATGTTCGCTATACATGTATAGTATAATTTCTCTTGGATGATTAGAGCTAAGTATAAGAGTCAATTACTTGAAGTAAATTTAGAGGAAGGGGTAAAATGATAGAAGGAAGAATTTTAGAGAATTCTAAGGACCTAGTGATCATTCGGCCATTGAGGAGAAGTTCCAATTAGTTGCCATTAGTATTGCGGTGCATTGTGAGTAAAATTGATTAAGTTGAATGTATAAACTTTTGTGTGATTATTGTTTTAAATTAAATAAATGAAGTAAGAAATCCGGTTCCTAGTTTTTCTTAATTAAGCTATGTGTATTTTGTTTTGTTGAGCAAATGGATGAAACGAATGTAAATAAAACTTATTTGACATTTCTTAGATCGGGAACAAAAAGAGAAAGAACTAGATCGAGGCAAAACAAAGGTTCTTGAATAGCCGATTTACATGGACTATCAACAACCGAGGTAAGTCCTTTAGCTAAAGAATGTTAATGACTTAATTATGATTATATACAATGGTATGAATTGCTGAATTTTTATACCTATTTATATTATGGCCGAATGTATAGTGGTATAGTTGGTTGATGATTAAAGTTGGTTATGTGAAATAAATTGTTGGATTGCATAATGATATAGTAATTTTATTGGTTTAATGTGAATGAGCTCAATTGAGTTAAACATATGTATATAATAGTTGTGAAGAGTGTGTGGAGAATGTTTGATTACATTGATTTGATTCGGCTTCGTGCCTAGCGTGCTTAGTGCTTAGGTGATTTAATTCGGCTTCGTGCCTAGCGAGCTTAGTGCTGGTGATTTAATTCGGGCTTCGTGCTCAGCAGTGCCTAGTCTTGATGATTTATTTCTGCTCGGAGCCTAGTAGGCCTTGTGCCGGTGTTACTCATCGGGATTTATCGTCCAACTGGCTTGATGCCAGTGATGTGTTTTATAAAGGGAAAGCTGAATATTAATTAAGGCTAATCATAGTTGAAGTATCCAGCTAACTATATAGGTAAGCACATAAGGTAAGTTATGTTTATAATACTTGAGTCAAGTTATCATTATGGGAATTGTGTTATATATGTTTGAGGCTAAAATTGATATGTATGAGTATTTTATCATTGAATTCGAATTTGAACTTAGTGTTATGGAAATTCAGCCTCAAGTGGATATGCTATGAATAAAGGAGATTTTAATGGGATAACATGGTTGGTATGAATGCAATACTTATATGAAATGGAACATGTGATTTTTGGTAATATACCTATCTGATCTTCAAGGAGATGTAGGTTGAAAGAAATGGGGTATAAATACTTATGTTAATGAGCTACTAGCATTTGACCTTGTATAAATAAGTATACTTCAATGTTTATGTGAAATGTTATATTTTCGTGAGCTTAGGACTTACTAAGCTAGTAAGCTTATTTGTGTGAAATGTTCTCCTCGGTTTTACAGATTTTGTTTACGCTACGGGCTCGAGTAGGATCGTCAAGCAAGTCGCCCACACTATCAACTTCTTTTTGGTACTCTTTTAGTTGTGTTAAATTAGATAAAGGCATGTATAGGAGGGGTTTGAAAGTGATTGTGTTTGAATGAAACCTTAACATTATATGTATTATAGCCATACGAATATGGCTTAAGTTTTATGTTTATTTGTGTGAAGATGCATGGTATGATAATGTAGTAATGCTTATGGGTAAATCATTATGATGCAAAGGTATTAGAAATTTTGTTTGGGCATATTCGGTTTTAATTTAGTTGAATATCACTTTGCATAAATATAGGTTGGTTGTGGCACCTATGTGTATTATGTTTAGTGGAGTGATACTTATCATATAAAATATGCATATTTTGGTTTTAAATGAGTAATATAAAGTTTATGATAATCAGAAATAAATATGTTCCTTGATAGATAAGTTACAAATTCAAACGAATGGTGCCATAGTATATTCGCCAAAGTGAAATATTATATAGGTTGAATTGAAATTGATTATTGGTTGGTAAAATGGTTCACTTGATTTAATACATATAAGTATTATAGTATTACCAATGAAACTTATCTTCCGATAACAAAATCTTAGTTGACTATCGATATATGTATACAATATAATAACGATGGCTTTTCTTGTACTTTAATTCAATTGAATTATACTTCAAAGTTGAGTTAATGTAGAAACGCCCTTTTAACCCCAATCCGGCGACGGATACGGGTTAGGGGTGTTACAATTGCCATGACTCCATTGTACCCAACCACTCTCGAAAAGATTTGTTCATTTGACCTTCCATGTCACCCTCAAGTCGAGTCATTCTTAGCCGAAAAATATGTGGCTCTAACTCGTACGCTGTATATGTTTAATAAAAGATAAGTTACGGTAACTAGATAACATAAAAACTTTAAACTTATATTGAAAATTTAAGGTTATCCTTTACCCATTTTCACCACTTGTCTCTTCCAATCTGCATTCTTATACTCTCGAAGAAAGTTAGCCGCAATGTGATGCATGCAGTAAACGGATCTTCATGGCACACCGGAACGCTTAATTGCAACAATTAATCCTTTCGCTCTATCGGAGATGATGCAAATATTATCGTTGCTAATAACATACCTCCGCAGGTTGGTAAGGAATAATTTTTAAGATTCCATATTCTCCTTATCTACTATGGCAAACGCTATTGGGAGCACGTTCCTATTGCCGTCTTGAGCAACCGCAATAAGTAAGATCTGTGTATATTTTCCGAATAGCCATGTCCCATCCACCTATACAAACGGCTTGCAGTGTGGAAATGCCCGCACACATGGATCAAACGTCCAGAACATCTGATGAAAATTTTTTTCCCCGGCTGTAATTGCTCATCTGGGTCGTAATAAGGTCGTGTCTGTAACTCAACCGCTGTTCCTGGTATGTACTCTCTCATAGCAGCTATCCATCCTTACAACTCGTTATACGATGAGTCGTAATCTCCATACAGCTGCTCCATTGCCATCTGTTTAGCTATCCACGCTTTTCGATACGATACTCGATACTGAAATCGTGCTTGTATTTCAGCAATCAGTACCGAAACTTTAATTATTGGCATGTCCTTCACCATTGGAAGGATACACGTACAGATGGTTTTCGAATCAAGTTTTTTATGATCTTCTGTCATACGTGTCGATCTGCATGTATACGGTCCAACCAATTTTCGTATCTCCCACATTTTTGAATTTTGTATGAATGCAGCTCGTACCCACTAATTGTAGCCTCCCGCTTTCTTCCAACACTCCCCAATATAAACCGTCGGTTTGGACACTACGACTTTGTAATCTGCTGATATATCCATACTATACCGTTTAATAGCAGATATGCACTCTTCTTTACTTTCGAATCTCTAGCCTACGAATAGCTCATGCTCGAAATTTACGGCCAGCTGGTGAACAGGATATATTTCAGGGTACTCCGAGAACTCAGCTGCACGGGCTGCGTCGGGGTCTATGAGCGACATATGTGGCCGAGGATTATTGTGTATCATAATACATCCCATCTGGTTCCCGACCGAAGACGCGCTACTGTTTCCATCGTCGTTCACGTCTTTATCGTCAATATCATCTGGTATATCGTCCATATCGGGATCGCTGTTACTATCGACCTCTTCCTCACAATGATCACTACTGTCGTGTCCATCATCACCAACCACATCAATATCTGATGTAATATTAAGATCGATATCGATCCCACGTATATTCGAATCAACATCAACATATGATATTGGAGGCACCATGCACGGTTCTTCAGCTCTATGTTCTTCACCATATGCATTACTGTCTTCATTTGCCTCGATACCAATACCCGCAAACTTAACAAATAAGTGAATCGGTGCATTTCTGTTACTCCCATTCCCACAGTAAAAAGCGATCATTGTCTCAACGTCTTCGTCGTCTACAAGTTTCATTTCGTGAATTTGATCGGATCTGCCAAATTGAAAACTTGTAGAAAATTCTTGAGATCGTTCTCCCACAACGTCTAACAATTTTGCGTTTATCCTTCGCTTCATATCATCCAACGAGACATTTCTCTTAAATCTCATTGCTATTTGTTGCCGACATTCAAATATGCATCCAACTACATTGTCAAGATGATTCCATCGAAATAAACACATATGAAAAAGCGATCATCCATCTTTAATATTCAATCATTAAAAATAAACAAAATTGCTTAGAAAAATTTCACCAAGATTTACTATTCTTAAATAAAAACATAATGTTTCAATATGCTATTTTTTCATTCTATTATTTTTGGGTTTTAGGATTTTTCACTAACATATTAATCTACTAACAATATACTAACTACTAAAATATCATTTTAGGGTTTCTCTTCTGGTGAAGGTGAAATAGTATCTCTCCCCAAAAAAGCATGTTTTTTTTTACCACCGCACAAAGAAAATATTTTGTTGCGAATGAACAAGATATTGAGGAATTGTCCATACGTAAAATCATAATTATTGATACGGCTGCTTTAATGGTAGTCTTTACATTTTCCCTTTCACTTGTAGTATGGGGAAGAAGTGGGCTTTAGGGGTACTCCTAATTGGGGTTGAGGAATCAAACCATATGAATTGTTTTCTAGATCGTTTTGCAAAGCCTTTTTTTATTTTAACTATTTTATTAGTCTTCATTTCGAAATTCTTGGATTCTAGTGGAAGTTGTAATGCTTGGCTCGATCCATGATCCGAAATCGTGGTATATAGGATAGAAAAGAATACACTAATCCTAAGGATCCATACATAGGATTAATTATGGACCCAGGAGAAAATTTGAGTTGTGTTTAGTCTTTTACTTTTGTATTTAAGATCTTGTTTATTTTATATTTTAGATTTTAGTATATTTTACATCTAAATTATATAGAAATTTTTTATATAGATTTCATTTAATCGATCGATTTAATAGATTTAATATAGATTAAATTTTTTTCTATTTAGTTTAGAGTTCTAAATAGAGATAATTAGAGTCAAAATCTTAACTAACTAACTATATTATTAACCTAGTCCTAATTTACAATAGTTATAAACTAAACTAACAACAAAAATAAAAATAAAATCAATATATATCATATAACAACAACAATATCTTCCTTATTAAAAAAAAATTTATACATACTCTTATTTTTCTTCTTTCTTCCTCCTCCTCCTCCTTTGTTTTGATTTCAGTTTTTTTTTTTTTTTAGATTTAATAGGTGTGCAGGGGGGTGGTGCCTCCTCTGCCACAGGCACGACCACCCCCTTTGTATCATTCCCGTAATTTTTAAAAAGTGCACCCCAATTTATTATTATTTTTTTTGTAATATTTTGGTAAAAAACCCTGAATGTTCATACAAAAAGTATCTATCAGTTGCTCAAACCTCCAAAACTAAAATGTTGGCCTTGGCCCAAATCCTTTGCAAAGAAGAGGTCCTTTCTTCCTCACAGCAATATGGGAAATTCAATCTTTTGATTATAATTTTGTGTTTTCACTTCGAGCAGGTTGAACAAAGGTGATACAGACAAGCATTAACATACATAATTTCAGATGAAATTCTACTGTATTTATGTTTCTTATTGTCTCTGATATGTAAAGCTGGATAAGTGTGTGAGACAGGGAAGTAAGCCCATCTCACTTTCAAATGATAAAAGAACAATTTAGGAATACAAAAAAAAAAACCTGTGGATGTAAATATAGTATATCTGACATGCAAGGAGTATATATGATGTTGATATAGATAATTTATGGTATGAGCAAGTTAATCAGAAGATTCTATTTCTTGTATCCATTTGTCAACATCCCATGTATCTCGAAAATTTTCTCCATGACCGAATATGCCTTTCACGAAGCTGAAAAACGTTATTTCCTCCCACGATTTCGGAGGCCTGATGTCCAACTGAGCAGCAAGCCAACTTACATACTCGCTCTGCCATCACCCAAACAAAACAAAATCAACAGTAAGCAGACAGAGATTTGGCTATGTGAAAGTGGGGAGTTGAAACCTCGTCATTCTGAAGGCTATGAGTATGATATTTGGGCAATCCGGCCTTCTCCATCTGCTCGTAAAATTCTTCAACAGAAGCCGCCATTGCTTCTTGTGTTGGCAGCTTCACCTTGCCGGACAAAACTTTTGCAACCCATATTGCTTGTAAATCTAGTACTCTAAACACCAGTGTCTGATTGTTTAAACATCCAATTCCAATGTCAGAACTTGAAACACAGTTTTGAAGTATACTATTACTAATCAATCCATTCAATACTTTGGCTAAGCATAAGCCTTGGCTATTAAACTAACATTTGAGCAAAACTCAGATGGATGGCTCATAGCATTAGGACTTGAAACTGCAACTTCTTGTTCAGAAGTAACATTTAATTGACACGTTCTGATCAAATGGAAGATAAAAGCTTACCCTGTAATTTATTCCCACAAAAGAAAGCCAAGGGGCTAAGCTCGGTGGAAATATATGTTTATACAGAGGTCCGACACGGTTATTGTCCACGGTAACTATCCCATTTGACTTGAGAAATGGTAAGTGGAATTTGTACCTGCAAGAGATGATTTTCCCTCAGGATGATTGAAAAGCGTTTTTAAATATAAAAAAGTACAATGTATTTGAAAATACCCAGTGCAATGAATAATGACTTCTGCCTCAACAATTGATCCATCTTGAAATACCACTTTACCATCTTCGTGAGCGCATTCAATCTACATAAAATGTCGCTCTATAAGCCAAAAAAAATATAAATAAATAAAGAGACCAGCTTAAACAAACTTAATTAATTGATAAAAATGAATAAGAAACCGGTGAATGTGGCCAGGCGTTATCATAATTTTTCAGATTTATCAACATGATATCGGATCCTCTGAAAGCCAAATGAACTTGTTTTGCAAGAGGGGAGATCTCTTTCAAAATGTCGGTGGCACTTGGTCCGTTCCCGATGAGCACCACTATCTGTCGGTAATAAACCAGAATCATTGTAGGAATTGCGTGGATAGAATTGAAATGTACCATAAATTTATGATAGTATATTTAAATACCTTATTTTCAAACTGTTCTGGAGTTCGATAATTATGACTATGCATTTGTAATCCTGGCCAAGTATCCCTGCCTAATGAAAATAAGTATACATATGTATTAGAAACAGACAATTATTACAACATAAAAGTTGAAATCGAGATGTGATGACATTTGCCAACAACTGCCGCATAGAGAAACAATCTTCATGTATTTGGAAGCAGTAGTAGTTACAGAAAGCTGATGTAACGGCATTAATGAAATACCTGGAAATTCTGCAACTTTTGGCTCTGTGTGTTTACCATTGCAAATAACCACAGCCTCAAAAACCTCTTCTTTGGATTCCCATCTTGACTCGGTCTCTCGAGTCCTAGACTCAACAACCCACTCGTGACTCACCTCATCAACTAGCTCCACCCGAATCACTTCATGCCCAAATCGAATCAACTCCATCAACCCAAAGTCCTGAGCAAAGTCTTGGAGAAACCTGAGCACCTCTTCATGACCCGGAAAAGGCCTTCTATCTCCACTTTCTCTCTTCACAAATGGATAGTCCAAGAAACTCATAACCTGCCTAGGAAGGTTAGTTCGAAGGGATTTGTAGAGGCTACTATGAACTATTTCCCGATTTGGGTCGAGGCCTAATAGGTCAGATTCCACCCGTGAATCATAGAGCCATGTACCGCCAACTTTGTTGGCCTTTTCAAATACGGTGACACGGTGACCTTCTCTTTGAAGCTCTCTGGCCGTAACAAGCCCTGCAGCGCCAGCACCGATGACCGCTACGTTATAAGATTGTCCCATTTTCCCTATCACGATCGACGGTGTACCTCTTCAGTTTTCAAGATCTATTTGGGAGGCCAGGTCTCTTAAATCAAAACTTATTGTTTATTTACATATAATGCTATATTCTGGTCAAACACTCAAAATGATGAATGCAGTTCTAGATTACAAATTTTGACAAAACTGGATCGGTTTACGTAGATAAAAGTCAAGAGTGTTATTTACATCATTGCTGACGTATTTGGTTTAAACAGAGGGGTTTGATGACCCCTTCAATGTTTATTTATAATCCTTGATTTCTATATTTAATGAAAGAGCTTCACACATTTTTAATTCTCGTCTTAAAGGTGATTAAGATTATAAATTATGAGGTTATTTGTATTTTTTACATGAACGACATTTATTATTTTTATTAGAATCACGTTTACATAATTATAATATCTTTGTCAGGCAATGATATTATATTATTTTGTAATTTTTCACCCAGTGTTCTATGATCTACTTTGTCAGGTCACAAGCACTATCAAATAATTGTTATAATCAATACTTTCTAAAAATATGATGATAATATGACAACGGCTTCATGTATAAATATTACTAGGATCAAATTTCCAGCAAATCTTTTTATATTTTTTAACAAGCCGACGGCTGCTATAATATAAAAATTTGTAAGATAAAATTCCTTTACTTTTTCTTTTATCCAACTAAAATCGCTTTTTATAAACGTAATTTTAAAATTAATTAATTAATTACTAAATCCGGATTAAGAATAAATTAATTAAGAAAATTGAGTTTTGCTACATTAACTTTTAAGTATCACTTGACACGTTGTTAATACCAATAAATTTTTTTAAAGCAAAAAAAGTTGAAAAATAAAATATATAACTTTTATGATGTTGCTTGATATGTTGACAGAGCCAATAAATTTTTAAAAAAGTTTAATACAAAAAAATTGAAAAAGTGAAAAAAAATTGTTTTGTGGTTCGAGACAATAGTCTTTTCTCTTCATTTAATGCCTTTTTCTTGCATGTAATGTCTTAATGTTTTTGTGCATTTAATTCCTCAAATTATAACTTTTAATTTAATTAAGAGGGTGTCACCTTACATATTGGCTACACTAATTAAAATATTTTTTCCTATATTTTTCTGTCAATTTTTTTCTAAAAGTTCATTAGTGTCGCTATTGTGTTAAGGGACACCTAAAGTTATTATTGTAAACACCCCATTTTTATAATTAATTTGTTTTCCATCCTACTTTTGTAATTAATTAATTTTAATGTTATTTTAATAAAAAATCAAGTAAAATAAATTAAATTGGGTTAAATAATTAATATTTTTTATATAACATCAAGATTAGAAAAGTTGTAACTTTTGTTGAATAAAAAAATAAGAATAAGTAAATGAAATTTGGAAGAATTATTTTCAGAAACAGTTGTAAGAATTATTCTAATCTTTATTGCATGAAACTTGCATGTGTTGGACAAAAACACATTAGCGAATAAATATATAAATATAAATAAATATTTATATATAAAATAAAATAAATTGAATAATTTATATTTAAATTATTAGATACGAAAAATCAATAAATAACATAACGAAAACTAGAAATTAAAAAGAACAATCAAGTTTTACTAGATGTTGAGACTTGTTTTACACAGTTTTCTAAGACAAATTCTACCGCTCCTACGGTACTTGGAGAAATGTTGGTCAACTGTCTCCCAGGATACAACAACACGATGATCGAAGCAGTAACACCTTTGCAGTGATCAACGAATAAAAGTTGCCTTTTTCTATCACCGAAACGTTGGAAAATATGGAGAGAAAAAGAGAAGAATTTTGGAGAGTAAAATAAACTCGGTGTGAGAAAGTGTGATTATCCCAAAAAATTCTGAAGAATTCTTAAGCTTTTATAGGCATTCAATATCAAGTAATTTTGGAAATATCCATGAATAAGGACACAAAATCTGCATTAAAGGAGCAATTAAATTAATTTGATTAAAATTAAATTAAATTGATTGGAATCAAATAAAATCAGGATATATGTCTTTTTAAATTAGATTTTGTATATTTGCTGAGAAAAAAAAAATTGTGTTGGTACTAGTACTAAGTTGTCACAAGATTAACACGATTCTTTCTAATGCATAGGTAGAAGCTAGACTTGAAGAGTTAGTATCGAGGTCATTGTCGGCTCATCTCATCACCTCCTCAAGCTTGGAAGAGAGTATGGTTAACATTTTGGTTTTAGTCTTGGCATGTACATAGGTAATGTTAGTTATAAATGAAATGTTTTAATGGACCTAAATGTAGAACTTAGATATTTTTTAACCTTAAAATCTTAGCCTTAAATGAGTTTGATGAATTATGTGACTATTGAAATTGAAATTGAGTTTATGTGGTTGAATTGTTAATTGGATTGATTGAGTTTTTAGTTTTTGTACAATAACTTCAGTGATACTTCGACAAAATTTTTCTCTTAATTTTTCAAACTTCGAACTATAAAATGATATCGATACCTTGTCAAAAGTACAGGTATCAATACTTTGAGGAAAGTATCGATATTATGATAAGGGTATGAATACTTTTTATTTTTGCTAAAATTTTCCAAACATCGAACCTGAAATTAGTATGGATACCAGGAAGGGGTATTGATACTTGGGTCAAGATATTGATACCCTATAAAGAGGTACCAATACTTTGATTCCAAAAAACAGTTTTATGCTCAATAAAATGATTTGAAACAAATTGTTATTTGAATTTTTACTGAATACAGAAGATTAATTGAGAATTCTAAGTTTGTTACATCGCAACATTCATTAAATAAAACTAGACTAATAGAATGCGTCTATTGTCGCTTTAGCAACAAATGTAGCACTCCGAAACCTTGACCCAATAGTCAGATCGGGCATGGGCTGTTATATATAGGATGTGGAGTTTAATTGGAACAATCTACTTCTTGTATCCATTTGTCAACATCCCATGCATCCCGATACTTGTCACCATAATATGATTTTATTTTCTCCATGGAGAAAAAACATTATTTCCTTCCACCTTTCCGGGGCCTTATGTCCAACTGAGTGGCAAGCCAATTTTCATATTCGAACTGCCAACAGACAACAAAACAATATAAGCAAAGGGACAGTGAAAGAGAGATTTGGGTTTAGAAAATGGAAAGCCTTGTCCTGCTGAACCGTATGAGTAAGATTCTTCTCCATCAGACCGTAAAGCTCTTCAACAGAATCTGCCATCCGGCTTGGGTTGGCAGCTTTACCGTACCAGACAGAACTTTTGCCACCCATTTTGCTTGTAATTCCATCACTATACAAGGCACTGCCTGATTATGTAAACACTAATATACTGTATTAAAATTTGAAATTCAGTTTGAAGGATATTACTATTCAATACTTGGCCATGCAAATTCCCAGGATTTGTCTCTATATATGATATGCCAGAGCCAAGAAAATTTGGCTTTGAATCTTTGACAGGGCGCAGAAAACAAGAAAATCTGTGACAATTAATCAACATTTGAGGAAAACTTAGAATGACTCATAAAGAATCGGGACTTTGACTGCAATTTATTGTCTAGAAACATTTAATGCCTTCAAAATATTTTAATCAGATGGAAGAAAAAAAGTTTACCTTGTAAGGTAGTGCCACAAAAGAAAGCCAAGGGGCTAAGCTTGGTGGAAATACATGTTTATATAGAGGTCCAACACGGTTGTTGTCCACAGTAACTGTCCCATTGGACCTAAGAAATGGGAAATGGAATTTGTAACTGCAATAGATTTATTTTTCCCAAGATGTTTGGAATGCATGCTAAATCTAAAAGGATAAAATATTTAAGAGATTGAAGCATTTCTCTGGTTTGATAAAAGATAGCTAAAAAGATTCAAGTATTTTTAGAAATACCTGGTGCAATGAATAATGACATCTCCATCAACGATTGATCCATCTTGAAATACCACCTTACCATCTTTACGAGCGCATTCAATCTGTTGATAAGCCACATTCTATCAGGAAAAAAGACGACCAGCTTAAAGTTCAACTTTAAACCAAATTGAGAAAATAAAAAAGACACCATAGAATGTTGCCAAGCGTTATCATGATTTTCCAGCCTTTTCAATTGGGAATCAGGTCCTCTAATAGCCTGATGAACTTGACTTGCAAGAGGGGAGATCTCTTTCAAGATGTCCTTGGCACTTGATCCATTCCCTATAAGCACTACTATCTGTCAGCCAAAACCCAGAATCATCTTAGCAACCTATGTGCTCTCTTGGTTGAGATGTATGGATTGATGAAAGTAAAAATTCATCATGTTCAGAAACATATTACCAAGTTTGCAGCTTCATGTAGAGGACTGCAGAGTGATTGTAAATAAAAATACTGCAGATACGTTGTACTTGTATATGATTAAATACCTTATTTTCAAACTGTTCTGGAGTCCAGTAGCTATGGCTATGCATTTGCAATCCTGGCCAAGCATCCCTGCCTAATATATGACAAATATCATTATAGCTAAAGATAAAAGTTGAGCATTATTAGCCTGGTTTGTGCAAACAGTAAACTTGGTTGCATCTTTGAGAAAGAATATTCCTGGATTTAGAAGCTTTTAAATAGCAAAATGATAAAAGTATTACATATTTTTTCTATATTTCTGAAGCAATTTCTTTATTTAATAAAGCTGATTCAATGATTTCCATATGCCATGCCCGGGACTTTATCCACCCGTGAATTATAGAGCCATATGCCACCAACATGGTCGGCCTTTTCAAATACGGTAACTAAGAGACCTTCTCTTTTAAGCACCCTGGCCGTGACTAGGCCTGCAAAGCCACCACCGACGACCGCCACTTTATAAGATTGTCTCATTTTAAGAACAATAACGATCGACGGCTTACCGCTTCTATTAAGAAGCTGGGTTTCACCGTTTGGGTAGCGAGATTTCGATTCTTTTAGGCCAGCTCCAGAATTAAAATGTTAGTTTATCCAAGGAATAGTAGCATATTTTAATGATAAACAGTTTGCTTGTCCTGGCCTCAATCCAGCACCCTTTTTTCTTTTTTTTCTCTCGTATTTTCAAATAATTTAATCTTTACTTCGTGGGCTAAGCTTCACTGCCTCAATGCTTAGGTCGTGGTTGTGTGGCCAATATCAAATTTTATCCAAGTTGAAATTTCAGTTAATATCCAAGAAAACAAGATCTACTATCCTACAGCAATAACCCAGCGATAGTTAAAAATTACATTAAAAGAAAAAAGAGAAAGAAACCGTAACCCTTTTAACAAGAAATAAATTTCCCATTTCTCCTACTGATCTGATTCTGAAGGGTTAAAGATGATGGTAAATCATTTGGAAACGTCGACAGCGTCGTCGTTGGAGTTGGTGGTAGCGGAGGGTTTGCGGTAGTTTTCTTCAATGTGTTGGGCTATAACAAGGCCGGAGTTGAGGAGCTTTCCGATGTTGGGAACGTTATAGTTCTGAGCCAGATAAACCCCAAAAAGAGTTCCAGCCATGAGAGAAAAGGCACTCCTTATTACACCCATCCCTTTCGATGTAGCTGTTAATTCCCCGTTCCCAATAGCTCTGCTGATTCACTGTCGTGATTTGGGTGGAGGATGGGCAAACTTATACCATGGTTGAACTGGCTCAATTGTCGTGAGGCCCAAGTCTATCTTTCATTTTCTTTTTTCAATTGAAGTAACCCCCTACCCAAGGGTAAAATCTCACACTCTTGAGTCCCAAGCAAAAAGCAGGTATTTCTTAAATCAAATCTAAAAGATAACTTGATCAACTACGTAACTGGGCTGGATCAATGCAAAAAAAGTCAGCAGTCTGTATAAGGACAAATTTGAGGGTCCTTTTAACTTGTTTGTATTGCATTGGTTAATTCACTTTCAAGTAGTTGAGCATCAGCAATGACCTACAGCTTGGTTGAAAACTAGACTAGACTCCATCCATGAATATTTGTATTTCCTTTTTTTTTTTTATAGATTTTGAGATTTAATTCATGTAGTTTAAAATCTAAAAATTAAGTGTTCCTATTTTATTACTTCAAAATCTTGATTCAGTTACTAAAATAAATATTTTCTTTCAAAAATTTATTAATTTTAATTTGCTTATCCTCGTATGACTTGACCTATGATTGACGATAATAATTGGATTAAAAATTTTAAATTGAAAAATAAAATTATTAAATTTTAATTTTAAAATATAGATACTAAATCTAAATTTTATACAAGTACATAGATTAACAACAAATTTTAATCTTTCCATTGCTATCTTTATAATGTTTGAACTCAGTTTAGTTTACTTTAGATTTAGATCAATTATTTGGGTAGAAATTATATTATTTTCTCAACCAAAGATGTATTTTAATATCACAAAATTATTAAAAAAAATGGAATAGCATTAAAAGAATATTAGTTGTTATAAAATGGGGTGAGATTTTTAAATGTATATTACTTTTTATTAAAAGGCTAAACATAAAAGATGGTGTGTATATACATGAAAATAGAGAACTTGAGTTTTTGGGGTTCAAAATGTTATTCAACATGTATGCATGTCTGCTCAAATTATTCTTAAATTGAGTAAAACTCATAAGGAATTTTCAAGTACAGTATAAAAAGGACAGTAAAGACATTAAGCAATTTGAAAGAGTTAAAAAGTAAAAACACACATCAGCCTGAATGAAGCTCGACCCTAGATGACCCTCTTCTAACATAGTACGATATACAAAGCAAAATACACCCATGTCTTCAATCACGAGCCAACAAGCGCTGCTTCCGATTGCTGCTCCACTTGGGGGCCTGGGTTGGCATCAGCAGGTTTGTTTTGAGTTGGTTTGGTGCGAGGGCAGCGCCTGTTTTCTCCCCTGCTACCGCTTGTTTCTTTAAGATGGCGGCAGCGATTGAATCCTCCAGTTAAAAGGGCACCGAACATAGCCCCCAGGAGAAACGTCGCACCTGGCTTCATACTCATTTATTACCGATTATCAGCTTTTTTCACTTTCTGTAAACCACCAAGTTGAATACAAAATTTTAGAAGCGAGATTCGAATGCAACTGAAATCTGTTCCAAGGCTTCTTCCAATTCTCCATCATTTATAGTGAAAAGAGTTTACATAAGGCTAACCCCTTCCCCACGGGTCAACCCAATCAGCAGTCAAATGACAATGATAATTTCACATGTGTAATTATTTATTATATTTAAAAAATTATTCAATATAGGTTTTTGTAAAAATATAGTAAGATGTTTGGAATAAAAAAAATTCATATATTTTGTTAATATCTCCAAAAGCGTCGTTGCATAATAGAAAGTACTAGACTATATGAAGTATAAAACTTGATTATGGAAATAGAAGTTTTGAAATTACAATTTTTTTAAGTTAATTTTATTTGATATAAAATTTAAAACGAAAATTATATAATTTTTAATAATTATAATAATACAAGATAGTGCCACAAGCTGCTGAGTAAAGTCTGTGACCAAATCTCACAAAATCTACTAAAAAGTCAATTAATTAAATTTGACTCATTTTATTCACTTGGACCGACTCGATTCGTAGAGCATAAAAAGTAGCTCATCTACGTAAAACTTGATGGCCTAATGAAATACTCCAGTAATTTAAAGGTATCAAAGTAAATGTTTGTAATCCAATGGATAAGATTGTAAAGAGTTCAAATTCATTAGGACTCTCAATATATATTAATTTTAGTTGTTCATGTAATTTAAATTGTATCTTTGATTTGGAGGAACTCAACTATAAATATAGGTTTTCTCTCTCATCTGTAATCACTTTAGTTGTACTTCACTCCTCAAGTAATCAAACACTTTGAGAGCAATTACTCAAACACTTTTTATGCAATATTTTCTAGTGCCTTTTTTTGTTCTTTCATTGTTGTTTTGCTTGTGTGTTTGCTTTCGTAAAGTTTTGGTGCCTTAGAGAATTTCTTTGAGATTTTTTACCTTTTTGAGAGTTAGGCTGACTTAGGCGAATTTGAAACAAAGTTATTACCTAAGGTCGCACAATTGACTAGGCTAAAGTTCTAGCCTCGTGATAATTGATATCAGAGTTAAGGTTTGTAGGGTGCTGAGTTGAGATAAAAAAAAAAAGAAGAAGAGGATCAGAATATCCCAATAGAGACCCGTGAGAAGTTTAGAAAAATGAGAAAATCAAGGGATGCGATGTCGGCTTTGAAAGGCAGGGTTGCCAAACTTGAGGTGTTTCATTGGTGATATGAAGGAAAGTCTCGAGGTAGTTGAGGGATGCACTTTTGAGCTGGATTGAGGGAGAGATGAGCTTAAAGGACAAATGTTGGATGCTCTTAATTCTAACGCTAACGTGGAGGAGATGCAAGGGGCTCTCAACTCCACTAAAGAGAAGCTAACTGAGAGAGATAATGTTCTTGAAGTCATAATGATGACTTTGAAAGAGGAAACCAAAGCCATTGTGATGGCTTTGAATGAATAGATTGAGGAGGTCAAGGGAGAACTCACTGATTGTAAAGTTGTTGTGGAGAAAGGGGTGTTGGTTGTGACACCTAGGTGTAAGATGGATGTCCCCAAGCAGAAAGATGAGGTTGGTGAGGGATATGGGCAATTTTCTCTGGAGAATACTGCTTCTATATTTTTTTACTGATATAGCTCTTTTGTGGTCGCGACGTAGGTCCATAGATAAGAAATAAGGTGAAATCTCAATTAGATTTGGGAGGACTTCCAGAAAAAGTTCAAGGGATAATTTTGCCTCAATGCTAATGAGGAGGCTCAACATAATCAATAATTTAATAATTTATTATATAAAAAATATATAATTAAATAATTTATATATGATACTTTGTATGTAATAAATTAACAAGCAACCATTCAAAATTTATGTGTTTCTCAATAATTTAACTAATTTATTAATTTAGATCAAATTTTGATAAATATAAATTAAAAAATATAAATCATAAATTGGATACGAGTTACCTAAAATCACCAACTTCTTAATTTTAGCAAAGTTTTTATAAATAAATTTGATTGGATTAATAATTATTAAAAAATGGGTACCCAAGACATTCCGATAATCAAACAAAACAAAATGAAAACATTAAATGAAACTCAGCCCAATTTAGTTTGCCCCTAAAGCATGCAAAACAAAAAACATTCCAGACTAGAAAAATCTATAACACCTGAAACAACAAAACCAGGATCTGCTTTCCCCCATATTTAGCTCTCCCCTGGATCTGGAGCCTCTGTCCATCATCGATCAATTTCCACTGCCGTGTTTGCAAAACTAGGCACTCCATTCATCAAATAAGTCTGTTCCATCCTTTTTATCCCTTCGGTTGCTAGCAAATGAGCCACTTCATTGGCTAATCTAGATGCATGCATAAAAATACAAGTATGAAATTATTTACTTAAACTCTTCGCATCCTTTATGTAAGCCGATATTTCAAATTTATCTTTCTCATCCATCTGAGCCATCTTTACCGCAGTTAGTGAATCCCTTTCAACCTCTACTGCCCTTATGCCCAAATCCAAACCCATCTGCATTGCCTGGATGCAAGCCAATGCTTTAGGATATTGTGGATGTAACACCCCCTACCCGTATTCGTTGTTGGAATAGGGTACGAGGCATTACAGGAGTTTATGATTTTTTTTACTCAATATAACCCCTTTATAAATATCTAGCCTTTCCTGCAAATTTTAAACCGAGACCAATTCACATAAACCAATCCAATTTAACATATTTTCAAAATAGATTCATACATAATTATAAGATAACATCATCACATACTAAAACTAAAATTTGTTAGCCATACCAATGGCTGACCTTACATTCATATCATATTAACATTTACTTTATTAGCTTATACATGCCATTTATTTTCAAAATAAAGTTTCTTTAAATACCGAAATCTTAGGGTTGGTAGTGTGATGTGTCTCCTACCAAATCCGACCTCCGAGCACCTAACACTACAAAACAGGGAAAAAGGAAACAGGGTAAGCACTTTGTGCTTAGTAAGCTCATGTAACAAGAATTATACTTACCTAATATTTTCAATACAAAGCAATAAACATTCATATACATGCATTCAATGCACTATTTCCCTAACATACACAAACTCAACATTCAAGTTAATCCAATAATTTCCATATACCAATAATATATACCATGATTGATGAGCTCATCAATACCATGATTTCCATTTCTTTGTTATATTTCCATATTTATCCCGTTGAATTACTCGAAATTTCGATGGATTTTCATAAGTACACTTTTAGTGTACAATCCAGGTCCGTCAATTCATGTTCATGTGCGCACATTTCCATTTCAAAGAGCACACTCCCGCGAACCTCATCCTTACAGAGGGATTACCAGTCCAGGCTAAATCCTCTGTAATATAAACTCATAGAGTATTGTCGGGATTACCGGTCAAAGCTAAATCCCAAACGACAATTACTCTAATGAGCTTGGATCCAATTACAGTCAGGCTAAATTCAGACCCTAATTCGGATTACCCGTCCGGCTAAATCCATTTTACACATATTCTTCGGAGGGCTATATCAGATAGGATCACCCGTCCGGCTAGATCCTTTTACCGTCAATTCCTTTTCAAAGATCCATCGAATTTTCCTTTCATTCAACCGGATTTCTTCCCTTTTATCAAATATATCAATGTTTCATCAACTTTCATACAATGAACATTGAAATCATATTCACATCAATAATATACATTTCAAGCATTTAAGAATATAATTCAAGTTACATGAACTTACCTCGATACTAGTTCGTATACAAAATCTACTAATTCGGGACTTTTTCCTTTCCTCGATCTAGCTTCGTATTTGAGTTTTCCGGATCTAAATAAATAAATTCAATCATCAATTCAATACATTTCATGTTCACATGTAGCATTTTCTATAATTCTATTATTATTTTTTTAGTTTATTCAAAGCTGTCTACTTGAGTCATAGTCACTAAATTATTTATTTCTCAAGCTACAGAACTCCAAATGAAGAACCGTTAATTTTCTCTGAAACTAGACTCATATGTCTTCATATCATAAAATTTCCAGAATTTTTAGCTTAGCCAATTTTTACAGTTTATTCATTAAATTTACCCCTATTCTGCTATCTAACAGTTCTGACCCTTCTTCACTAAATATTAATTATCTCCTCATACAGAATTCAGATGATGTTCTCATTTATTTTATTGAAAATAGATTCATTCAGGATTTCAGATATATAAATTTAAGCCCTAATTATTTTTCTTCAATTTTTATGATTTTATAAATTCAAAACAGAGGAACCCAAATTCATTCGAACCAGTCTTACAAAATCTAAATATCTCAAAATATAGAATTTCTTTTCTTTCCTGTTTCTTTCATATGAAAATAGACTCAATAAGATTTAATTTCATATCTTATTCAACTTCTAATTCCACTTCTACGCTGCTGTCCCAAAACTGTTTTCTTATAACTCATTTTACAATTTAATCCTAATTAAGTTTACTTATTTTCTTAACTTAATTCATACTTTGTTTCTACTTAAATTCCTTCCATCTTCAACTTGACTATCTAATATTCATATTAAAACCCTAATTTATAATTTCTTCCAAATTAATTCCTATAGTAGGAAACTTATAGTTTACTTTACAATTTAATCCTTTTTAATTCTAACTTAGATTTCATTTAATTTAATCCATAACTCATCTTTTTCTTCAACATCAACTAGACTTAAAACCTAAAACTCTCAAAATATCAACTTAGTTTCATCAAAATCTTGCTTTAAAGCTTTTAAAACAACAAAATTAAGAGAATAGGACTTGATTGACTTACCTTTTAAAGCTTAAAACCTTGAATCTTTAGTTTTTCCTTTTTCCTACTTTTTCTTCTTTCTTTCCTGCTTGTGTCGAATGCTCTCTGTTTCTTTTTATGTTTCTTTGTTTTGTTTCTTTTCTTATTTCTTTTATTCTATTTACTTTATTATATAATATAATATTATATTAATAAAATTAACTAATAATAATATATTTTAACACATAAAATCTTAAGATTTTTATGCTTATGCTGCCTCAATATTTAAAAATGACATAATTGCCTTTTTAGTCCTTTTTATTTTCTTTAATCTTTAATTAAACTTTCACACCTATTTCAATTTAGTCTTTTTCATTTAATTATCTACCCAAACGTTAAAATTTTCTAACGAAATTTTAATACCATATTACTAACATTTTATAAATATTTATAAAATATTTCCTATCATATAAATATTCATGCAAATATATTAAATTAAATTTCTCTTTAAATCGGATTTATGGTTGCAAACCATTGTTCGATAACCTTGAATTTAGGCCATTACAACTCTCCCCCTTTTAAGGATTTTCGTCCTCGAAAATCTTACCAGGAAAGAGGTTCGGATATTGTTTCCTCATTGTCTCCTCCGGTTCCCATGTCGCTTCCTCAATCCCATGCTTTTGCCATAATACTTTCACTAAATTTATCTTTTTATTTCTAAGCTCCTTTGTTTCCCGTGCCAATATCTTGATTGGTTCTTCACTGTAAGTCATATCCGGTTGAATCTCCACTTCTATCGGAGAAATAACATGCGAAGAATCTGACCGATAACGTCGTAACATAGACACATGAAAGACATTATGGATTCTATCAAGTTCTGGTGGTAATGCCAATCGATAAGCGACCGGTCCAATTCTTTCTATGATCTCATATGGCCCGATAAACCTTGGACTCAATTTACCCTTTCGACGTAACCGGAGAACTTTCTTCCAAGGAGATACTTTTAGAAATACCTTGTCACCGACCTGAAATTCAATCTCTTTTCGTTTAAGATCGACATATGATTTTTGACGATCGGAAGCTGCTTTTAAACTATCCCGAATAACCTTTACTTTTTCTTCTGTTTCTTGGATCAAATCAACCCCATGTATCTTCTTTTCACTGAGCTCTGTCCAATATAACGGTGTTCTACACTTTCTACCATACAAAGCTTCATACGAGCCATTTTAATCTTGGATCGATAATCATTATTGTAAGCAAATTCAATCAAAGGTAGATACCTCTCCCAATTACCTTCAAACTCTAGTATACAACATCGAGTATATCTTCCAATACTTGAATTACACGCCGATTGGCCATCCGTTCGAGAATGAAATGCGATCTTTGAAATACAACCGAGTACCCAAAGCTTCTTGCAATTTGTCCCGAAACGAGGCGTAAATCGGGGATCTCTATCTGATATAATGGAGACAGGCACTCCATGTATCCTGACAATCTCAGATATATATAGTTCATCTAGTTTATCTAAAGAATAATCCATACGTACCGGAATAAAGTGTGCTGACTTTGTCAATCGGTCAACAATCATCCAAATAGCATCTTTTTCCTCGAGACAACGGTAACCCGATACAAAATCCATAGTGATTCTTTCCCATTTCCATTATGGTATAGTAATTGGTCAAGTAACCCAAAGGTACCGATGTTCGCTTTGACTTTGTTGACATATCGACATTTTGATACAAACTCGAAATATCACATTTCATACCGCCACCAAGACATCTTTTTCGATCATTATACATTTTATTACTTCCGGATGTACGTACATAGTACCACCGTGAGCTTCGTGTAAAATTTTCAGATGAACTCAATTCTTGGGTACACATACCCTACCTCCGAATAATAAACAACCATCAATCCCAACTTGAAATTCGTAATCGAAGACGACTCACATTGTGCCCGTTTAACCTGTAACTTCTCATTATTCTTCTGAGCTTCACATATTTGCTGTAGAAATGTTGGTTTAGCTCTCAATTCAGCTATGATTGAACCATAATCAACCAAAGACAATCGAACATTCATGGCTCGCAAAGAAAATAGAGATTTTCGGCTCAAAGCATCAGCTACAACATTAACCTTACCCGGATGGTAATCAATAATCAAATCATAGTCCTTTATCAATTCAAGCCACCTGCGCTGTCTCAAATTCAAATCTTTCTGTGTCATCAAATATTTCAAGCTTTTATGATCAGTATAAATATGATATTTCTCACCGTACAAGTAATGCCGCCATATCTTTAATGCAAATACAATAGCAGCTGACTCAAGATCATGTACCGGGTAATTTTTTTCATGTGGTTTAAGTTGTCTCGAAGCATAGGCTATTACTTTACCTTCTTGCATCAAGACACAACCTAAACCATTTAATGAGGCATCACTATAAATAACAAATTCCTTACCCGGTTCAGGCTGCACTAATACTGGTGCTCTCGTTAGTAGATCTTTCAATCGATTGAAACTCTGCCGACATTCATCAATCCACTCGAACTTTACATCTTTCTGCAATAATCGAGTCATCGGAGAAGCTATCATAGGAAATCCCTGTACAAATCTCCAATAATAACCAGCTAAACCCAAGAAACTTCTAACTTCAGATACATTCTTCGGTGGACTCCAATTGACAATAGCTGAGATTTTACTTGGATCTACCCTAATGCCTTCAATGGATACAATATGTCCAAGAAAACCCACTTCTCGAAGCCAAAATTCACATTTCTTGAATTTAGCATATAAGCGCTTCTCTCGCAAAATTTGTAACACAATTCTCAAATGTTCTGCATGTTCTTCTTCATCTCGAGAGTAACCAAAATATCATCAATGAAAACTACCACAAACCTGTCTAAGTATGGTCTAAATATCCGATTCATCATATCCATAAATACTGCAGGTGCATTGGTCAGCCTAAACGGCATAACCAAAAACTCATAATGCCTGTACCTGGTTCTGAAAGCTGTCTTTGGCACATCTGACTCCTTTACCCATAACTGATAGTAGCCCGATCGCAGATCAATCTTTGAAAATACAGTAGCACCCTTTAGCTGATCAAATAAATCATCAATCCAGGGCAACGGGTACTTATTCTTTATAGTTACTTTATTGAGCTGTCGATAATCAATACACTATCTCAAAGACCCATCCTTCTTTTTCACAAATAGAACCGGAGCACCCCAAGGTGAATGACTCGTTCGGACAAAACCCCTGTCAACAAATTCTTGCAGCTGTGTCTTTAATTCCTTTAATTCTATAGGAGCCATCCGGTACGGAGCTATGGAAATCGGAGTAGTTCCCGGAATCAAATCTATAGAAAATTCTACTTCTCTTTCTGGTGGCAACCCTGGTAACTCTTCTACAAACACATCAGAAAATTCGCATACCACTGGCACTGCCTGAATCTTCGACTTAGATATCTTGGTATCCAATACATAAGCAAGAAAAGCATTATACCCCTTTTTGACATACCTCGAGCGAGAATAATCGAAATCACATCGATAATCCTCCGTTCGATCAGATTTAACTCTTCTTCGAATCGTTTACACATTTCAGCTTCTGATTGTACCTATTTTCGAGCATATTTACTCAACCGGACAAATTCTCTTTCATACTCGGATACCAATCTATTGCCTGCTTTCAGTCAAAAATTCTTTTCTTTTTTTTATCAAGAAATCTTTGGCTGATACATTTCTTTTTGAACTCGGTCTGGAAGAATTCCTATGTAATTTCTTCTCTCGGTACAACGAAGCATTAGTATTCCACCAATGATAAGCTGTGTCTTTTAGCAATAAGACAGCACATTTCAAACATTCTTCTAGTGTACAGGATAAATCCTCCAAAACCCGAATGGTATTTCTAACCAAAATTCAAATGTTCGGATCATTATCAAATGTCGCTTGAAATTCTTCTACCTCATATTTTCAGATTTTATCAACCGGAGCTTTTCCTTTTCGACAGATTCAATTACATGCACTGTGGAATCTCGAACCGTGGAGGAACAGGAGGGGAGTTCGAGTTTGTTTGCACTATAGGGTTAGTTCTTATGTAATTGAGTAAACCATTCATTCATCATTTGAAAGAAGGCTATTTTTGCCTCCTCCCTTGACCTTCATGCATCGGCCTTCTCATTAATTTCTTCTTTTGTAATCGGCCGGAGCATGACTCCACTTCTTCGGATTGAGCTCGATCGGATGACATTATTATAAAAAACTCAATTTAAATGGTCGGAGATATCACACTATCAATAATAATTTAAATGGCATGTATAGCTAATCCATATTTGCTATGTCAGTCCTAGAACCGGCTAAACTGTAGCTCTGATACCAATAAATGTAACACCCCCTACCCGTATTCGTTGTCGGAATAGGGTACGAGGCATTACAGGAGTTTACGATTTTTTTTACTCAATATAACCCCTTTATAAATATCTAGCATTTCCTGCAAATTTTAAACCGAGACCAATTCACATAAACCAATCCAATTTAACATATTTTCAAAATAGATTCATACATAATTATAAGATAACATCATCACATACTAAAACTAAAATTTGTTAGCCATACCAATGGCTGACCTTACATTCATATCATATTAACATTTACTTTATTAGCTTATACATGCCATTTATTTCCAAAATAAAGTTTCTTTAAATACCGAAATCTTGGGGTTGATAGTGTGATGTGTCTCCTACCGAATCCGACCTTCGAGCTCCTAACACTACAAAATAGGGAAAAAGGAAACAGGGTAAGCACTTTGTGCTTAGTAAGCTCATGTAACAAGAATTATACTTACCTAATATTTTCAATACAAAGCAATAAACATTCATATATATGCATTCAATGCACTATTGCCCTAACATACACAAACTCAACATTCAAGTTAATCCAATAATTTCCATATACCAATAATATATACCATGATTGATGAGCTCATCAATACCATGATTTCCATTTCTTTGTTATATTTCCATATTTATCCCGTTGAATTACTCGGAATTTCGATAGATTTTCATCAGTACACTTTTAGTATACAATCCAGGTCAATAAATTCATGTTCATGTGCGCACATTTCCATTTCAAAGAGCACACTCCCGCGAACCTCATCCTTAGAGAGGATTACCACCGAGCTAAATCCCAGAATATAAACTTATAGAGTATTGTCTGGATTACCACCCGGGCTAAATCCTCAAACGACAATTACTCTAATGAGCTTGGATCCAATTACAGTCAAAGCTAAATTCGCACCTAATTCGATTACACCGTCCAAGCTAAATCCATTTTACACATATTCTTCTGGAGGGCTATATCAGATAGGATCACCCGTCCTGCTAGATCCTTTTACCGTCAATTCCTTTTCAAAGATCCATTGAATTTTCCTTTCATTCAACCGGATTTCTTCCCTTTTATCAAATATATCAATTCGGAGGGCTATATCAGATAGGATCACCCGTCCTGCTAGATCCTTTTTACCGTCAATTCCTTTTCAAAGATCCATCAATTTTCCTTTCATTCAACCGGATTTCTTCCCTTTTATCAAATATATCAATTTTTCATCAACTTTCATACAATGAACATTGAAATCATATTCACATCAATAATATACATTTCAAGCATTTAAGAATATAATTCAAGTTACATGAACTTACCTCGATACTAGTTCAGATACAAAATCTACTAATTCGGACTTTTTCCTTTCCTCGATCTAGCTTCAGATTTGAGTTTTCCGGATCTAAATAAATAAATTCAATCATCAATTCAATACATTTCATGTTCACATGTAGCATTTTCTATAATTCTATTATTATTTTTTTAGTTTATTCAAAGCTGTCTACTTGAGTCATAGTCACTAAATTATTTATTTCTCAAGCTACAGAACTCCAAATGAAGAACCGTTAATTTTCTCTGAAACTAGACTCACATGTCTCCATATCATAAAATTTCCAGAATTTTTAGCTTAGCCAATTTTTACAGTTTATTCATTAAATTCACCCCTATTCTGCTATCTAACAGTTCTGACCCTTCTTCACTAAATATTAATTATCTCCTCATACAGAATTCAGATGATGTTCTCATTTATTTTATTGAAAATAGATTCATTCAGGATTTCAGATATATAAATTTAAGCCCTAATTATTTTTCTTCAATTTTTATGATTTTATAAATTCAAAACAGAGGAACCCAAATTCATTCTGAACCAGTCTTACAAAATCTAAATATCTCAAAATATAGAATTTCTTTTCTTTCCTGTTTCTTTCATATGAAAATAGACTCAATAAGATTTAATTTCATATCTTATTCAACTTCTAATTCCACTTCTACAATTTTTGCTGAATTTTCAAACTTACTCTACTGCTGCTGTCCCAAAACTGTTTTCTTATAACTCATTTTACAATTTAATCCTAATTAAGTTTACTTATTTTCTTAACTGAATTCATACTTTGTTTCTACTTAAATTCCTTCCATCTTCAACTTGACTATCTAATATTCATATTAAAACCCTAATTTATAATTTCTTCCAAATTAATCCCTATAGTAGGAAACTTATAGTTTACTTTACAATTTAATCCTTTTCTAATTCTAAATTAGGTTTCATTTAATTTAATCCATAACTCATCTTTTCTTCAACATCAACTATACTTAAAACCTAAAACTCTCAAAATATCAACTTAGTTTCATCAAAATCTTGCTTTAAAGCTTCTAAAACAACAAAATTAAGAGAATAGGACTTGATTGACTTACCTTTTAAAGCTTAAAACCTTAAATCTTTAGTTTTTCCTTTTCCTTCTTTTCTTCTTTCTTTCATGCTTGTGTCGAATGCTCTCTGTTTCTTTTATGTTTCTTTGTTTTGTTTCTTTTCTTATTTCTTTTATTCTATTTACTTTATTATATAATATAATATTATATTAATAAAATTAACTAATAATAATATATTTTAACACATAAAAATCTTAAGATTTTTATGCTTATGTCACTCAACATTTAAAAATGACATAATTGCTTTTTAGTCCTTTTTATTTTCTTTAATCTTTAATTAAACTTTCACACCTATTTCAATTTAGTCTTTTTCATTTAATTATCTACCCAAACGTTAAAATTTTCTAACTAAATTTTAATACCACATTACTAACATTTTAGAAATATTTATAAAAATATTTCCTATCATATAAATATTCATGCAAATATATTAAATTAAATTTCTCTTTAAATCGGATTTATGGTTGTGAAACCATTGTTCCGATAACCTTGAATTTAGGCCATTACAGTGGAAATACATTGCATAATGAAGTCGATCCACTTCTCATCAAAACCCATTTTTGACATGATCATCCTAGGAAAACTCCATTCAACGTAGTCAAAGGCTTTACTCATATCCAACTTTAGAGCCAAAACAACCTTTTCGACCCATCCTCTCTTTTTTTTTTTAAATGTGTAAAATCTTATAGAAACGTAGTACATGATCAGTTATCAAATGCCCAAGAACAAACATACTTTACGCAACATCAATACAAATATCCAAAACTTTTTGAAGCATATTAGCAACAGTCTTAAAGATCAGTTTATAAATAATTGTACATAGGCTTATAGGACGGAAGTTTGTTAAATTTGTCAGGTGGGAAATCTTCGGGATCAATACAATTTTGTAATATCAATGGGTTCCAAAGACATACCTCGATTTAGAATTTCCAGACAGTAAGAGCTGACGTCCCATCCCAAAATATACCAAAATTTTTGGAAAAATAGTGTCGAGTATCCATTTGCTCCCGATGCTTTTGTTGGGCCCATTCATTTCAATGCTATATATAATTTCTCCTCCTTATATTCTGCAGTCAACATCCTATTCATGCTTTCAGTAATACACCTCTTCACTCCTAGAAGAATATGATTCAGGTTTTCAATACCTTTCGTGGAAAAAAGTTCTTGAAAATAATTCTGTGCAATCTCCTTCATCGCTCCACCCTCCGGAGTCGCCCTACCATTCTCATCTTGAAGACTACGAATTTTATTCATCCGTCAATGCTGAGAAGCAAAGTTATGAAAAAATTGTTGGAGAGGACAACTGCACAAAGGGAAAGAAACTCAAATTAGCCTTTAAAAATAAGAGATAGTAAAAAGGTTTCTAAGAGTAATCTTATCAAACAGGTTATAGACACAAATAAGCTATAGTATATTTGGGAAAAACTGATGCCCTTATTCAACTAAAGATCAGCCTCTTATATAGGCTTTACACAGCAACAAATCTTAATAGGAAAAGTCTGGCACTAAATCATATCTCAACAAAAACAGAAAAATCAGGAAACTAATAAACTGAGCATAACCCAACCAAATCTAAATTTAGAAAAAAAATAACTTTGAATAATTCTCCAACACCCTCCTTGATTCAAACTTGCACACACCAAGTAAGGTTCTAAAATATCAAAACTTCTCTTTGGACAATAACTTGGTCAGCACATCTGCCAGCTGATCTTGATTGCTGCAATATTCCAATGTTATCTCCTCCTTTGCAACCAGATATAAAATGATAGTGAATGTCTATATGTTTCGTTCTACCATAGAATGTTAGATTTTTTTTCATGGTAATAGTTACTTTGTTGTCACAAAATATTTCCGCTGCTCCCTTTTGCTCATGTTGAAGATCTGCTAACACTCTTCTTAGTCAAATGGCTTGACAAGCTACTGAGGTTGCTGCTATATACTCAGCTTTCGAAGTTGACAGTGCTGCTGTAGCTTATTTTTTCGAACTCGTAAGTGATCACTCCTGAACTTAAAGTGAAAACATTTGCTGAAACACTTCGTCTATCATCCAACGAACTTGCCCAATCAGTGTCTATGAACCCACACAATCTGAAATTTAAAGTTTTGGAGTACCAAACACCATACTCAAAAGTTCTTGCAATATAACGCAAGACTCTTTTTGTTGCTCCATAATGAACTGTTGAAGGTTGTTGCATAAACCTGGAAATAACACTAACAGGGAATACAATATCGGGCCTGGTGTGCGTCAAGTAAATTAAACCACCTACCAAGCTTCTGAACCTTTTTGCATCTGCCATTTCTCCTTTATCTTCTTGCTGCAATTTCTCATTAATATTCATAGGTGTATTTGCAGACTTGCAATTAAGCATGCCAAACTTACTAAGAAGGTCCTTGGCATATTTTCTTTGTGAGATAAAAATACCATCTTCAGCCTAATGAACTTTAAGACCAAGGAAATAATGCAGTAGACCCATATCCGACATCTCAAATTCGTTCATCATTTAATATTTAAACTCATCCACAAGAAAGGTAGAAGAACCAGTATAAATGATATCATCAACATAAAGAAAAACAATGATGAAATCATTACATTCCTTTTTCACATACAAGGTGGGCTTATTCTCACTTCTCACGTACCCTTTTTTTCTGGAAATACCCATCAATCTTGCTGTACCATACTCAAGGGGCTTGCTTCAGTCCGTATAACACCTTTTTCAGCTTGTACACCTTCATTTCATTGCCCTTCTTTATGAAACCTTCTAGCTGTGTTACATAAACCTCTTCTTGTAAATCTCCATTAAGGAATGCTGACTTGACATCAAATTGATAAACAAGCTATTGCAATTGTGCAGCCGATGCTAGAATAAGCCTCACTGTTTCAAACCGAGCTACCGGACAGAAAGTTTTTTCGAAATTAACACCATGTTGTTGCGCATAACCTTTTGCCACGAGACGAACTTTGTGTTTCTGTAAGCTTCCATCAGCAGCAAACTTTATTTTGAACACCCACTTCAAGTCAATTGCACTTTTGTCTTTCGGTAAGTCCACAATTTCTCATGTTCCATTCTTCTCAATAGCTTTTATCTCTTCCTTCATTGCCTTCTACCACTCTTCTTTTTCGGCAGCTTCTTCAAAGTATATAGGATCTGAAATAGCAAGAGCAAACTGACAAGATGCATAAGTGTCATCAACATATTTTGGATTCTGCTTTCTGGCCCTTGTCGATCTTCTAAGTGGGGTTGCTTAGCCAAAGGCTCTCTAGGAATTGTAGCTCTTGACGAGTTAGGAGGTGAACTTGCTGAATTTAACTCTTATCTTTCATCTTATGAAACTTCAATGGGCATAGAAATTTGCTGATGTACCAACTCGTCATTCCAATCCCAGCTTGTATTTTCATAAAAAACAACATTCCTGCTATTAATCACCTTGCCACTCAAAGGGTTGTAAAGCCTATATGCTTTAGATTGAGAGCAATAACCAACAAAGAGGCATTTCACAGAGAGCAATAACCAACAAAAAGGCATTTCACAGACTTTTTATCAAGCTTGCTTCAATTGTGTGAATCTACTAAAGAATAGGCAATACAACCAAACATTTCCAAATGGCTTACCGAAGGTCTCCTAGCACTCCACGCTTCATAAGGTATTTGGTGAAGAACCGCCATTGTTGGAGACAAATTCAGCAAATAAACAGCAACACTTTCAGCCCAAAACTTATCTGGCAACCCTTAGATCTCAGCAAACTTCTTACCATTTCGACAATCATTCGGTTCTTACGTTCAGCCACATCGTTTTGTTGCGGTGTATAAGGTGCTGTCAATTCTCTATGTATGCCCTACTATTCACAAAACTAGTTAAACTCATTAGATAAAAATTCTCCTCCTCGATCAGTGCGCAAAGCCTTGATACTTCTTCTTCTTTACTTTTCAACGAGCACCTTGAGCTTTTTAAAAGTCTCGAATACTTCTGATTTGGAGTGAAAAAATACCCAACTCATGCAGCTGCAATGATCTGTAAATAACAAAAAATAGCGACTTCCACCCAAGGATTCTGTCTTCATGGGTCCACAAATGTCAACATGTATAAGCCCAAGACACTTAGACGCCCTTCTAGAGTTTCCTACAGGAAATGGTTTTTTACATTGTTTCCCAAATATACACCCTTCGCATAAATCTAAAGACTCAATTTTGGTAGCTCGAACATCATTTCCTTTTGACTCAAAAATTTTAGAACCTTTACATTCAAGTGCCCATACTGTAAATGCCACAACTTAGACTCACTATTCTCTTTAACAACAAGAACCTGACTTTCTACATTAGAAACTTCAATAGGAAAGAGCTTGTTTGGTGCCATCTGAACATCAATAATAATTTTTCCTGATTTTTGTCTTTAATCACACAAGACATATCATCAAACATGACAGAATATCCACTACCCACTAGCTTTATGTTATCGTGACCATTGCTTATCGCCACAGTGCCTTTGCCCTCAACTTGCATCTGCTTGTCATCACCAAGTCTCACATTCACCTTGTATGACTCATCCAGCTCTTTGAATAAAGATTTTCTTACTATCCAAAAACCATATGTCTTTTGAAGCTATAACGTCATCTTGATAAGCCATGAATAGCTTAATCTCTTCGTTACCTTCTACATAGTTGGCTTGTCTTTCCCTTTTCCAGTAATTCGCCTTTACATGCCCATATTTCTTGCAATAATAACATTGAACATTGCTCTTGTATTGCTTCTATTTTTCTGTCATCTGCCTTTGTTCATCATGTCCAACACCTCTACCTTTGCCTCGACCTCCTCTACCACGATAACCACCTCTACCACGATAACCACCTCTGTATGTAGCCTTTCTTGAATCGTTTTGCTGCTTGGGAGGCTCTCCCATCACTTGGAATGCCTTTTTGTCAGACTTTTCATTTGTGCATTTCAATCTCGCTTCGTGCGACTGTAAAGATCCCTGTAGTTCATCAAATGAATAAGTAGCTAAGTCTTTAGACTCCTCAATAGATGCAACGACATGATCAAACTTTGGAGTCAAACTCCGCAACACTTTTTCAATAGTAGTTTGATCCGTAACTTGCTCTCCATAGAACTTCATTTGATTGACAATCGTCGCTGCCCTTGTAAGATAATCTTGTACAGATTCTCCACTTTTCATTTGCAAAGTCTAAAAATCACGACTAAGAGTTTGAAGTTTCATTGTAACAACTTTCGAAGTGCCTTGATACGCCATGTGCAATGTTGTCCAAGCTTCTTTTGCAGTTTATGCTCCTGCAATTTTTGAAAAAATTGACTCGTGAATAGTTTGCTGAATGAAGAATAACGCTTTGTTGTCTCTTTTCTGGTTTTCTCCCAACTTAGCCTCCTTATCGTCATCAAGATACCCATTCTCAACTAAGTCCCGCAATTCTTGAGACTTAAACAATGTCTTCATTTTGATGCTCAAAAACTCATAGTTGTCACCATTTAAAACGAGAATCTCTGGTTGAGAAACACTCATGGTATTATTGTTTGTCGTCATGAGAAATACACCTAATAACAATCGAACCTGTCCTGATACCAAAGAATGTTGGAGAGGACAACTGCACAAAGGGAAAGAAACTCAAAACATCCTTTAAAAATAAGAGAAAGTAAAAAGGTTTTTAAGAGTAATATTATCAAACAGGTTATGGAGACAAATAAGTTATAGTATATTTGGGAAAAACTGATACCCTTATTCAACTAAAGATCATCCTCTTATATAGGCTTTACACAACAACAAATCCAAATAGGAAAAATCTGGCACTAAATCATAAATCAACAAAATCAGGAAAATAATAAACTGAGCTCAACCCAACCAAATCTAAATTTAGAAAAAACTAACTTTGAATCATTCTCTAACAAAAATGTCGTATTTATATCCCTCTTTTGTAACCAATTTGCACGTGCCATCTATTCACAATAAAAATCTTCTTTCTAAATTTTCGAATTAAGATGCAATTTGACTTCCAATAATTTCGCAAGTGTTTCCTCGTCCCTCTTCTGATTGTTTAAACAATCTAGCTTCCTTGTGAGGTCTTGCATAAGCCCCCTCATTTCGTTTGGACTTTCCTTTCACAATCTTTCACCCCTTTGTATTACTCGAGCTTTCCTCCCATAATCTTCGGACTTCTCCTTCACAAGTTTCCTATAAAATCCACCAAGCCTTAAAACGAAAAATTTTCTTTACTTGTCTTACATCTTCTTGAATTGTTTGACTATATAAGGAACAATGATCTGGGAAAGAGTGAGGTAAATGACTAGTCGTAAAATCAGGTAACGAAGCCATCTATTCAATATTAGCAACACCTCTGTTGAGCCTTTCTTTAATGTTCGAATCCGTAAGATTTCCCCATTCCCACCTAAAACCAAGACCCCAAATATCCAACATCCACTAGAGAATATTCCTTAAGCACCATGCGAAACTTACCCATATGTCTCTTTTCCCTTGGTACTCCTCCTTTTTTTCATAAGCATTGTAACACCCTTACCAGTATCAATTGCCGGAATAAGTAGGCATTACCGGAGTTTACTAAATATTTTCGAATAATTTCGAGTCATTTATTATTCATATTCTGAAAATAATCATAACATCCCACTATTGGGCCCTCGAAGCCCAAAATATACATTAGGAACCAACCGGGATTAAATCGGGATCATAGGGAATTTTTCGCAAAATCCTAAAAATTTTCTACATTGGTTAGCGTACTTTAATATTGACAAACTTATTTTCTCGACATGTCTCACTTGAATTTATTACTTGTCCTAATATACATAATTTTCCTTGTATCAACGTATTAAAGATAGTATCATATTTACATGTCATGATACATTTCATTCTCTTATTGTTTCTTCATAAATATAAATTATTCAATTCAATTCTTATGACAATATTTCATGTACCATCATTTTCATGAGTTTAGTGTATATTTATTCCAATAGCAGTTCATAATCTTGAATATGCATAATTATCGGGCAAGTTTCACATACATGTATTTTCCATGTCATATTTCAATATATCAAATAATTATCATTTCTATGTATTTCAAGTTTAATTTCATGGTTTCAAGTACTTGCCATTTTTATATTTATCTCGTTGAATTTCTCGAAATTTCAATGGATTTCCAGTAGTACACTTATAGTGTACAATCCAGGGTCCGTCAATTAGTACACATATGGGTATACCCTTTTTCCAGAGAGCACACTCCCGCGAATCTCATCTTTACAGCGAGATTATCAGTCCAAGCTAAATCCCCTGTAAGAGAGCACACTCCCGCGAACCTCATTTCTTACAGCAGGATTACCAGTCCAAGCTAAATCCCTTGTAACATATGCTCAAAGAGTATTGTCGAGATTACCAGTCCAAGCTAAATTCAGACCCTAATTCGAATTACCCGTCCGGGCTAAATCCATTTTCCACATATTCTTCGGGAGGGTTATATCAGGATCACCCGTCCGGGCTAGATCCTTTTCACACATTTTTTGGGAGGGCTTATATCAGGATCACCCGTCTGGGCTAGATCTTTTTTACCGTCAAATCCTTTTCAATGATCCATCGAATTCCATTCCATCCAGCTGGGATTTATTTCTCTTTTTATCAAGTATTATCAACATTTCATCTATTATCATACATTAAACATTCAAATCACATAAATATACAATTCAAGCATTTAAGAATTCAATTCAAGTTGCACGAACTTACCTTGTTGCTTGTTCATGTTTATAGTTTCACTAATCCGATATCTTTTCTTTTCCACATTCAAGTCTCGTATTTGAGTTAACCGGATCTTTATAAATAAATTTGATCATCATTTTCATTTGTTTCATATTCTGATACATTCAATTAATGCTCTAGGCAAAATTACTATTTTGTCCTTAAGCCTTTAATTAATGACTATTTTATCCTTAGGTTCAGAAAAATAAAATTCTTGTAATTTAATCCTTGTTTCAAGCCTAATTATTCTCATATATATTGATAACAGCCCATGAATTCTATGAAATATCAAATTTTTTTATAATTTCAACACTTTTCAATTTAATCCCTAAAATATGTTTTCACCGGTCTTGATCTAAATTAGTAATTTCATTCAATTTTATAATTTAAATAATAAAATAATCCACTTCATGCAATTTGTTCATTTTTGACATTTTTACAAAATTATCCATAAAGTTTTACTTTTATTCAATTTAGTCCCTGAGCCTAGAACATGCAAATTAGCCATGCTAGCTGAATATTCATATATATTTTCCTCCTCCTCCTCTCCATTCCACATCCTTAATTTATATAACATGCTTATAAGTAACATTATACTATTTACTTTTAAATTTATTCAAAGTTGTCCATTTGCGTCATAGTCACTAAATTATTTATATCTTGAGCTAAAGAATTCCAATTTAAGTTCCGCTTGACATTTTAAAAACTAGACTCACATATATTCTTACCATAAAATTTTCAGAATTTTTGGTTTAGCCAATAAGTACAGTTTATTCTTTAAAGTCACCCATGTTCCGCTGTCCGACAGTTCCAGCCCCTCTTCACTAAAAATTAATTATCTCATCATACAGAATTTGGATAATGTTACTGTTTGTTTATTTTGAAAATAGACTCATTAAATATTTTAATAATATAAATTATAACCCATAATTATTTTCCTCCAATTTTTTATTATTTTCCAAAGTCAGAATAGGAGAACCCAAAATCATTCTGACCTTGTCTCACAAAACCTATTATATCTCATGATTTACATTTCCATTGCTGACATCATTTCTTCTGTAAGAAACTAGAATCAATAAGCTTTAATTACATCCTCTATTTCGATTTATACAATTTTTGGTGATTTTTCAAAGTTAGACTACTGGTGCTGTCCAAAATTGTTTTAGTGCAAAATTTTAATTACCAAGTTTATAAAACCTTATATAAGAAAACTCTACATTAACATCATTTCCATGATTTTTCCACAATATCAAACTTAAAACTATATTGAAATCTTGATGTTCTTATCTTGTCTTATTGATTTCAATCCTTAACTTGATTTTCTCTCTCCTCCAGCTTCTATTTCTTAAATTAAACTTGATATTCTTGCTCCCCATAGTCTCATTGTCATCTTTCTCTCTTGATGGCTATAGAAATTCTTTTGAATTCTAAGTGAAAATGGTAAATTTTTGGTGAAAGGACAAATTTGTAAAGAAAGCAAAACTTTATTTCTTTCTCTCTTCTTCTCACATTGGTGCATGGGAAAGAAGATGATAATTCTTCATCTTTCATTCCTTATATACTAAATAAATAATAATAAAATATCTCATTAAAATATCTCATTAAAATATTAATAAAATAATATTTATTTAATTAAATAATTATAAAATATCATCAACATCATCATTACTTTCTAGATTTCTCTCTCTTCCAATTGATCATTTTGCCCTTTGTGATCTTTTAAAATTCCATCATTGAATCATCACATAATTTGGTAAAATTATGGTTTAGTCCCTCATAATTCTTTACCTATTCAATTTGGTCCCAATTCATCCATTTTCTTTAGTTTCTATGTAACACCCCTTACTCGTTTTCGACGCCGGAACAGAGTATGAGGCATTACCGAAGAGTACGAAACACTTACAGATTATTTAAACCATTTATCACTCAAATATCAAAATTGATTATAAAAGTTCCTTTAACGAACCCTTGAAGTCTAAATCATGCATTGGGATTGGGTGGGACTAAATTAGAATCGTATAATTTTTTTTAAATCCTTAAATTTATCTCATTTACAAGGGTCCCACGCCTGTGTGGCTCACATAGCCGTGCCTATAGGGCGTATAACTCTCTAACTTGCATCGTGGAGAAACTTGAGTCACACGGCCTTAGTACACGCCTGTGTTGCTTGGTCGTGTGGTAAAGTTAATTTTCATAAATTATGCTATTTTCAAGCCATATTTCTCACTCATTTGATCCTTATTCTTCACCCACATTTAATACATACAAAAACCAATTTAAGATATTCAATGAGCCTTATACTTAATACGATTTGTTAGTCGTACACTTCATATAAATAACAAGAAACGATATAGGCTCAATTCTCATTAAATTTCTCTTGTACTTGTACTTTTTCATCCTATGTATTCATATAGCATATAACAATCACACCTCTGTTTTTCATATACATTTTATAACAATTTGTCTTGGATTCAAACTACTTCATATTTGAGTTTTACTTATCCAATCATTTGAAACATCATCTTTATACATATAGTGCACTTGAGATGCAAAAATTCTATAATTATGAATGAACACATTTATCAAACACATTCCATGTTTTTATATATTATAGTCTCATATTTCCATGTATCATTTACTATCATTTCCTCGTATTTTGACAAATACATATAACAACTCATAATCATGCAATTCACTAACTCTTCTCGCCAATTACAATTTAAATTGGCAACTCACTTATTGAGCCCAATTTCAATGTTCTCTAAAATCCATTAGGATGTATGTATCCATCAATAAATTCCATGTACAGATATCATCACCTCATATTTTCACATACATTTCCTTTCCATATTATGAACTCAAATAACATTCACAAGATATACCAATACATTCCAAGTACATTTTCATAATATTTCATTTTGAATTTAGATTATGTCATTTTAGAACTTTTCTCATTAACTCATTCGGAATACCATTTCATACGGATAATACACTCAAGGGTGTACAAATATATAATCACAAATGAGCTCATTCATCAACCAAGTTCTATATTCATGTATCATCAACTCATATTTCCTTATATCACATAATTCTATATAACACTTACCAACTTCGTCAAATTAGTGAACGTCTTACGTAATTGTTCTGCACCAGTATGCATTAAATTTCACTGATGCCATAACATAGCCATGGTCTTTCATCTTAAACACGTACCACACCGATGCCATATTCCAGATATGGTCTTACACGGAAATCACTTGTCACTTGTAGCCGAAGCTACCTCTTTTCACTGATCAGGTAGCCGGAGCTACCACTTTTCACTGATCAGGTAGCCGGAGCTACCACTTTTCACTGATCAGGTAGCAGGAGCTACCACTTTTCACTTGATCGATAGCCGGACTTTTCACTTGATCGGTGGCAGAGCTACCACTTTTCACTTGATCGGTGGCCGAGCTACCACTTTTCACTTGATCGGTGGCCGAGCTACCACTTTTCATTGATCGGTGGCGAAGCTACCACTTTTCACTTGATCGGTGCAGCCGAGCTACCACTTTTCACTTGATCGGTGGCCGAGCTACCACTTTTCCTTGATCGGTGGCAGGAGCTACCACTTTTCATCGATTAGGTAGCCGAGCTACCACTTTTCACTTGATCGGTGGCCAAGCTACCACTTTTCACTTTCACTTGTCCTGATCGGATAAGTGTAGCCAAGCTATCACTTATCACTTGTTGTCATGGTTCAACCATGGTCTTTTCCAATCAATTCGTCTTGTCACCGAATCAAGTGCTTAATTCGATCATTTATTCAATTTTCATGCTTTTACATTATGCACGATTTTATCATCAATACATATGAAATAACACATCATGAAATTCATAAAATTAACAAATGATCACTAAAATTTAGCCATATAAGCTCACAAGTTCAATTCTTGTATTATAACGATAATCATAATTTCATAATAAATATTCCAAATAAAACATTATATCAATTATAATCGAACATGTAATCAATTTATACACAAGTCATTCATATATTATTTTCCTCCTCCTCCTCTCCATCCACATCCTTAGTATAAACAACACACTTGTAAGTAACATTTTCTATAATTTTCACTATTTACTCATGTGAATGTTCAAGCTGTCCATCTGTGTTATATTCAATAAAATATTTTTATCTCGAGCTACAGAGCTCTAAATTTCAAACCGTTAATTTTCTTTGAAACTATACTCACATATATTCTTACCATAATTTTTCCAGAATTTTGGTATGGCCAATTAGTACAGTTTATTAGTTAAGTTCTCCCTGTTACACAGTCCTACTGCTCTGACCTCTCTTCACTAAAATCAATTATCTCATAGTACGGTTTTCATATAGTGTTTCTGATTATTTCTAATGAAAATAGACTCACTAAGGAATACAAACATATAAATTATAACTCATAATTCTTTTGTACAATTTTTAGTGAATTTCTAAAGTAAGAACAGGGGATCACGAAGTTGTTCTAAACCAGTCTTACAAAAATTTAAATATCTCAATATGTAGACTTCCTTTACCTGCTTTGTTTCTTTTATATGAAAATAGACTCAACAAGCTTTAATTCTATATCTTACTCAGCTTCTAATTAGATTTATACAATTTTGGTGATTTTTCAAAGTTAGACAACTGCTGCTCTCTAAAACTGCTTTAGTATAACATGTTGATTTCTATTTTGTCCCAAATTTCACATTTCATACAATTCAATCCTTGCTCAATTAACCCCTCAATTTAGCTAATTTTCTCATTTAATACTTTTCTCTATCATTTTAAACTACTTCATAACCTTTGAAAATCAGAATTTTAACTCTAGGCCTTAATTTCAACTCTTTCACAATTAGGTCCTAAAATCAATTTCCATCAATTTTACTTAATAAAATCATCATATAACAAAATTAAAGCTTCAATTCAATATATATTCATCATATTCTTCCAGAAATAATCCACATAAACTTTAAAAATTAGCTATAGAATCAAAAACTAATGACATAGTAAGTTGGACCCAATTGTAAAAGTCCAAAACATAGAAATTTCAAGGAGAAAGTAAGAATTAAACTTACATGAAGCTTGAGTATGAAAACCAGCTTGAAACTCTCTCCCATGGCTGTTTTTCAGCTGAAGAAAATGAAGAGAAATGAAGAGAAATCTAGATAATTCCAATTTGGTCCCATACTTATTTAACTAATTTTGGCAATTTTCCAAATTTACCCTTATTTCATCCATTTTCTGATTTTTCTCAGCTATTGCCGCCCAAAATATCTCCTTTGGGCTTATTTTTACTTTAGGTCCTTCCTCATTTGACAATCAGACTATTTAATCCTTTTAGCAACTTTTATACACTTTTCATTTTAGTCCTTTTTATTTAATTAACCACCCAAACATCAAAATTTTCTAACGAAATTTTAATACTACCTTATTGACATTCCTTAAATATTCATAAAAATATTTATGACTTGGTTTATAACACCGAGATCTCGATATTTCTTTTCTCGATTTCTTGACCAAATAAATCTTTATAAAACACAATTTACTATTTTAAAACATTTTAAAAGCTACATTTGACTCGTAAATATTAAATAAATATAATCTACAAGTCCATTTCTCAGATTTGGTGGTCTCGAACCATTATTTTTAACATCACTAAAATTTGGGCTATTACATTCTAGATCATTCCTCCCTTAAAATATTTTCACTATTGGTCTTTCAACTTTTTCATATTTACACTTTAACCCTTCAAGTTTTGAATATTTACTCTTAGGCAACAAAACTTTTCTCACTTTTACCATTTAGTCCTTTCTTGAATTAATATATCATAATATACTTCTTAATGTTGTCATAACTCCAAAATTTTCCTTTTTGTCGCTTTATTTCCTTATTTTACTATATCAAAGATAATATCTTATTGTAAAAATTTTCGGAGTATTACAAGCATATAATATTTCATTAAAGTTTCCACAAATCATCTAGGATAGTTTTGATTCCTAACTATCTCAAGAGATTCCACGTTTCCTCTTTACTACGAATATCGAGTGCCCCATAAAACCCTGTCATCCTCTATTAAGGATTTTTCCCTCTTCTTTATTGATCACATCAATATGATTCTTTGAATAGCTTTGAAGTTGAACTGTGATGCCTTCTTTCCAAGCTAAATATAGACCCCTTCACATTCCTTTAGTTGGAAACACAATACCATTTTGAAACCCACATCTTCTATGCAACTTTTCCATCCAAGAGCTATTTAACTTTTCCAACTTAAGAGTTTTATTGCTCTCGGTCGGCTTGCCTATTAGTAGTTACTGATCTTTTATGTACTTGAACAATAATTCACTCATTTGTGGACCTTAACGAATCTGCAGAAGCGAAAATACTAAAATTTATATTTTCAAATCTGGGCCTTTTCTTCCCATCCCCACTAGAGGATCCCGCATTAATATTATCAACTTGATTTTTGAATCCTTCCAAATTAAATCCCAATATTGGATTTATTGATTTCCTTGATTCTCTACTCACCACATCCCTTGAATTCCACCCCATATCCCACTTTCCCCAATTTGCATTTCTTCCTCACAAAGCCAAACATTATTCTCTGCTGTAGCTCTCTTTGTTGACGCCTTCAAAAACAAGTCCCAACCCATATCCATTTCCTTCATACCCAAATTAAGTCAAATTGGACAAAAATTATCCCTATGACCTAAATATCCACATAGGAAGCAAAAAAGGTTAATCTTTCAGACCGAAATTGAGCAAAATTTCAGATAACTATAAATTCATTAGAGTATTATAAGGGCAAGATCGTCCTAAAATGAACTGAGTGTAAAAGATCTGTTCCAATTCTTCAACATAAGTCGCGCCAAAAATCTACAGGAGAATTATAAGGCACAATGACGAAACGCCGAATCTCTAATTCTGAATCAGAAGAAAGTGGAAGTGAAGAGATGTTAAGCGAAGAAGAAGAAGAAGATGATAATGAAGTAATCCTCAAGCAGGAACAGCAAGATATATCCGAATACGAGAAGCAGAGGCTAGCGAGAATTGCAGAGAACAGAGCCAGAATGGAGGCTTTGTGTCTGCCCAAAATTGCCTCTTCTTTGATGGGTTCGTCGCCAAATACAAGTCGTACTTCGAGCAAGATTAAAGGGAAACGCAAGGTCATTGATGACGATGAAGATTACAGGCCCAATGATAATGAGGATGACCACGACGAAGACGATGATGATAAACTTGATGGTGATGATGAGGAGGAGTTTCCGGGTAGTAAAACGCCTCAAACTCAGTCTCGTAAAAACAAGGTGGGTACTCGGCTACAATTTAGCCCTTTTTTTGGTAAAATAACTCAAAGAAACGAATCGTTTAAGGAGCCCTAAATAAGATGATAAAATTGATTGCTTTATAGTGTAGCTCTTCCCTCGAGCCATCTAGTTATAGTTTAGCTTATACTTGAATTGATTCTCTCTTTTCCAGGTGAAAAATAAAGGCTCAAAATCTAAGAAGAAAGCTTCCGTTCAAAAACATTTGAGCAGTTCAGATTACATTGACGATGGTGATGATGAATTAATGAAGGTCAGTTTCGGTGACAGTATGGAGCAAATTTCTAGGTTTTTGACTTGTTTGAGTTTGGTAACCGATGAACTTCGTCTATTATAAGTATCTGGTTTTACTGCGAGGCTAAACTTTTGTGAGACATTTTCAGGCAATTGCTCTGTCCCTTAAAGATTCTGGAGAAGTTTTAGGTGCTGTACCTACAGATGTGCAAGATGCTACTTTCACTGAAAGCAAGGGGAATGCTCGATCGAAGAGGAAAAAATCGGTTTGTTCTGTTTCATAATTAATGTGTGGATTAAAGGATTGACACTATTTGCTTCCCCTAACTCTCAGTTTGCATTCACTTGGTTTCTTTTCATATGTGGATCACAGTTCACCAGCCGCATGCAGATGACTGAGGATGAAATGGTCGTGCACTTCTTTCACTTTGATGGTAATTTTTTACGCTACTTTCATTTTGCTCTCTATCTCCTTGTCATGGATGTGCATCAACAAAGTAAGCTTATTACTATAGAAAGCTTTGAAACTAGGAACTATGTGGGTTTTGCATTAGCATTGCTGTTGCAAAAGAATCTGCTAGCAGAGGGTTGCCTCTCATTTGAGATGGTATAAGATGTTGTGTGTGTTGTTGTTGCATCACAAGGATCTGTTCTATCACAATAACAGCTATTATTTAACATATAATGGCACCTGAGAAGAAATTAATGCTGAATGCTATGGTAACAGCAGTTAGCTAAGTAATAGTAGGACTTTTGGTCCATTGCTTACATTGAATGTTTTGGTTCGGTCAAATTAGAATCAGAACCCAATGTTGAACACATCCCATCTATATAATGCTATGCCCGTTTTTGGTATCATCTCACCATTCTTGAATATGTTTTTTTGGTCACTGATCAAAAGCATTGTTGGCTATCAGAAGCTGGAAAAGGAAGCATTTCTATGAGAGATTTACGAAGAGTAGCTACTGCACATGATTTTATGTGGACAGATAAGGACTTGGCTGAGATGATCCAATGCTTTGATACCGATGACGATGGGAAGGTCAGTACATTCTTCTAGTTAGTAATCTTCTTTTTCCCATTGTATGAAAGTATTCACACGATGGATATGAGTAAATATTCAATGAGTCCTGTAAGCAGTGAATTATAGGTATTATGTGAATAAAAGAAACCAAACCTAGTGCTTTGTTTGGAAAGATCGATTTGATTTGAAATTTTTAATTTGGATTTAATTTATAAGGTAAATGGGAAGAATGAAATGCATATGTTATGAATAGATTAAATGGGATTCATAAGCATGTGATGGATAATGCATGACTTCAAAATGTATACGAGTTTAAGAATTTACTTACCTTTCTCACTGGTGGCATTGCAGCTAAATCTTGATGATTTCCGGAAAATTGTCAGCAGGTGTAACATGTTACGAACATCTGACAATTCTTAAACAGGATTCAAGCTTATTCTGTTATAAGATGTACCTTTGTGAACGGATTAGAATCTTGTAATCAAGACTCGGTGCTCTTCCCTTTTATTCTACTAGTTAAATGCTTCCAACTACAAATGTACAAATTTTAGCTGTATATAATTTGATGAAAAGTTGGATACACTTTTTCTATGAGCCCGTCAATGCAAAAGAACTATCATTAATAGATTTCGCAAAGAAATGAATGTCAAGCACATGCATTTTTTATTATTTTTCCAAAATTCATGGATTAAATGCCATTCCAAGATTGTTCATAAAGAAGTTGGCAGCAATAATGAAATTCATTTCAGTGGTTGTCACTTGAAAGCTGTACTGTCAATGCACGGTAATACAATGAACCATAGTTGCTTCTTACCCGTCACACATTGGCTTTGTTTTGTGTGCATTCATGAAGACCAGTAAGTAATATATTTAACAAGAGCTACATACAACCCATCAATATACATTTGTTTATCCACTTTTCTTCATTTCATTTTTCTAGCAGTCGCAAGATGTCTCAAAGGAGGAAAGGATAAACTTGGCGGTCATGTTGTTTTCAGGATGTACCCCAAAATGATGCCAACCAAGCCAACAAGAATTACATACATGAATGGAATACCACCATTCCCTCTTTTGGCTTCACGTCTCAAGAGGTCCTGCAAATTAAATTTCAATGTAAGGCTGCATAAAACTACAAATGTCAACCAGTGGGGATCATATTGATGCTAGAATTATACAGGGATAACAAACTACTATCAGTATCCTCTCTCTATTATTATTCTTTAAAATCCCATTTCCTTCTAAACTATCTATAAACCTCTATAGAAGCTCATTTTCATTCTATGTTTCAACCTAAAGAGAAAGATAAGTTATTGACAACTGCAAAGTGATTGCAGATGATTGATAATCAACTGGTATATAGCTAGCATATTAGCAACTTGGAACTTTTGTTATGAGTTGGAACCCTGAATATTTAATTCCAAAATACACTCAATAAATTCGTAGAAAATATGGAGTAACTTTACCAGTTCTTGCTGCAGCCTCTTATTTTGCTGAATGGCAGAGTTTTTCTCCTCAGTCAGCTTGAAAATGAGAGACTTTGCCTGCAATTAGAAGTATTGCCACAATCTTTTAAGGCTTTCCTTTTCCCTTTTTTGGTAATTGCAAGTTTCGCTAGAAGGAGCTTTCCCTCTCGCATTCAACCTTTCAAGACTTTTCATTCTTCAAGAGGATAGTTCTTTTAACATATCTCAATTAGACTACTATCACGTTAAATCATATATGCAAAAGAGTTTTTTATTCATTAACCTGAAGAAAAATATAGCATTTATTATCTGACAAGGTATAATGCCACATTTAAAGCAGATCCATGTTAGATCCTTCTGAATTTCTGACATCAAGATGATCTGAAAAACCAACAGCAGAAGTTGAATTTCAAAATGTGACCCCAGCACTAGTGTTCAGCTTAAACGAACAAACCAAGATTTTAAAGGAGGTTGTCAGCATCCCTAGGCATGTACCAGTGTATCCCAGCATCAGAATCAAGTAAACGATGGCATGGTACTCTGAGAATTTTTTAAGTTTTGGTTGATGATGGATTGAAATTTCCACCAAAAGATGCATCATTTCCGATATCATCAATGTATTCTTCAACTTGTAATATGTGACAAATTAATCAAGCATTTTCCTAAATTAACCAATTATGGAACTTAAGCCAACCATATGCAAATATAAAGAACTACTATAATGTATGGATTAACTCCATATGTTTAGATATAACCTAAAAACATGGCTTACAGAAGCCCATAAAATTTCAATGCCAGAGCTAAAAGTACGAATAACAGAACGAGAGAGAGAGAAGTTACATCATCTGAGTTGTCTTGATGTTTATGCTGCTCAAGACGAGTTCCTGACACCTGCAGGCACAATTGTATAGCCAATATACAACTCATTAATGTTTCAGTGCAACACACTGATCAAAAGTAAAACCCTATTCAATGTCAAACATAAGTGACACGGAAAACTCACAGACTCTGCAGCATTCAAGCTACCATTGTCTGAGACAGAAGCCCTAGGTGACAAGCCTTCCTCAGATCCTTCCCGAACAAGGGAAGGCGGCCTAGGAGCGGCAACATAAATAACCCTCAACTTGCACTCCTCAACATGATGTTCGGATTCTTTGTTAAACTAACATATTCAAAAGCAAACGGTTAGAAAACAAAAACCCACTTTTATTCAAATCAGATCTAACAGACTACAATACTTACCATCTCTGAAGTTATATCCTTTGTTGTAGCTCCAGGACTAGCAACCACACTCTGAAGTAAAAATTTATCCTTGCATTGCATATCAGGAGGTGCTTCCTTTTGAGCTTGCATTATAACTGACTCCATAAAAAATAATAATAAGTAACTACTGAAAAAAGTAATTATAAAGTTGCAAATAAAGCTATGATTGCCATGAAATTCAACTAAACATTAAAAAAGAAACATGATTAACTAAAATAATGATAGCTAAGTCCAAATTTTGTGCCAGAGAGGGACAAGGAAAGAGACCAATAACGTTGCACGTAGACCTAGGTAATACAACTCCAGTGTTAGGCCTTACACAGTACTTCTTTGGATTTGTCGTTTTCACCTGCAAAACACACACACACACACACACACACACATCCTAAGTAAAGAATTTTTCCTTCTTTTCTTTTACCAGAAATGATTGAGGAAAAAGTAGTAACAGAAACACGAGATTTCAGAATTACCTTAAAAGCCACATAATTGTCGGTCTTGTTGGATAAGTTTAGAGAACATGAGATCTGCTTTCGCAATTCAACTAATTCAGAAACAAGAAATGTTAATGATTAGAAAACAGTTGAAAATGGAACTTATATCCATGAAGAAATGGATCTGGAAAGCTACGCTAAACTGTAAATTCTTTAAACAGGAAAGAGTTTGAGAGATGCTTACAGGGAAATTGGAGCTCTTGAGGCTCGATGCTGAGAAGTTCACCGGTACTCATCGTGATTGGAACAGTGACAGGAGACCACCAGAGATATAATTGGGGGAGGCTTCTACGAAGTTTTTAGAAGGGCGCAAGATTCTGGTTTCCGGCGAAAGCAGAATTATGACAATGATACCGGTCTTCGAGCGAGAGAGAGAGAGAGAGAGAGCTGAAAAGCAAGCACGTGCGATAATGATGTTTGTCTTACTCTTTTGACTGCGGTTGTTTCCCGTTCCCTATATTACAGTATCATGCGGCTCCTTTTAGGGCTATAATTGTCTATTCGTCTCCCCATAATGATTTGGACTTTCCAATAAAAAGCATTCGCAACAAGGGAAACCAAATTATTTTTCCCCTTCAATGCTAAAAAAATCATTTGAAAAATAATTAAAGAAACCAATTAAGTTTTAAAATTATACATAATTAAGATTTTAATTAAAAAATAGTAATCCAACAAATGTATGTTTGACAGTAAAGAGTATTGATTGAAATTGTAATTTTAGTCTTATACTTAATAGTTTTAGTACATATTTATTGGATTATTCCTCTTTAATATTTAATATTTATTTATTATCATTATCTGTTGGTCATTGATTGAGTTTATCTAAATTTAAATATCCATCATCAAGATAATTAAGATTTGCTTCTTTCATTTACTTTTCAAATATAGATATCTTAATTTCACCTATAATTAAAGTTAAAAAATATGTAACATACTAATACAATCCAACCTTATTTTTTATGCTATATTAAGGTGACATTAATACGAAAAAAAATTTAGAACAACAAATGTTTTCTCAATAATATTTAGAAGCTTTGAATGTCACAAATTAAAGAATTCGCAAGTTATCTATGATGCTTATATGTAGCATTCTCCCAAATGGTATCTATGATGTAAAAAATATTTTGTATTTGCATAATTAGCATGGATCCGATAATATTTAGATTCACAATCCATATAATATGTAGGTAAAAATTTATATAAACTTAATTTAAAGAAAAACTTATGTTAAATCATATCATTTATATAATCATAAGTTAAATAAAAATAAAATATATAACTTTTATAAAAAAATGTTTTATAGATTAATAACTTTTATAACCTTTCTTATAAATAATATATTTTTTCATAACTTTATAAAGTTTTTAATAAATAAGTTACAATAAAAACTATACCTTTTTTATAAATAAATTTATTATTTTATAATATATAACATGAATACATAAGTTATTTCCATACTTTTTAGCCATGAATTTTTATAAATAAATATATTATTGTTGACGAGTGAGGTAAACAAGAGAAAAAATTATAGTTGAATGAGGAAAGAGACGGTACTTAAGTTTGGGTAGAGATCTTTTTGGAAAAAAAGTATAATAATTACTCGTGTGATTACTTCAATTTTCATCCTCTCCTAAAAATTGAAAAGTGTAATTGGGGTACTTCACTTCCAGCTAATCCGGTGAGACCTACCAATTACAATGGTTATCCAAATATATCACCCTTATATAATTATAAGCAATTACACCCTAATCCAACTATTAGAGTGATTTTTCAAACATTACCTAAATTTTTAAATTTAATTTTAAGTTATTTTACAAAATAAATTATCAATATTAAACCAAAAATATAAATGATTGTAGAAGATAAAAAAATTAATTTTTGAAAGATTCTAAAAAATAAAGTTTTATGCAAGGGAAATTTTGGGTACACCGTCAATAGAATAAATTTTTTGCAAGGAAAATTTTTGGGTACACAAAATAGTACTTTTAGACTTTAAAAAAATATTAGAAAATAAATGTACTATAAATAAAATAAAATATTAAAAATAAATATTTTTAAAATACATGTCAATTTTTAATGATATTTATAAAATAAAAACCCTACATTATTACTGTCTCAAATATTCACTCTTTATTAAAAGTAATGCTAAGAATTTTCTAAAAATCTTTAACTTTCAAGAAAAACTAAAAGAATCTTTAAAAACTCAAAAAAAAAATCAAAAACTTTTGAAAGATTCTAAAATTATAAAGGTTTATAAAAAATCAAGCATAAGATTTTTTTAATTATTAAAACTTATGAAAATTTCCTCAAATTTCAAAATAAAAATAAAAACAAAAATGTTTAAAGAATTCTAGAATTATTGAATGTAAGCTTTTAGAAATAAAAAAATCAATCAATAAATTTAATATAAAAGTATTTACATTTACTTAAACCTCTATAAAAAAATTACTCATTCAATGGAAAAAGAAAACTAAAATTTTATAATGAATATAGCTAACATCTAAAAGTAAAAAGTGTTTTTAGAATACAATTGTAACATTGAATTTATAATTTTTTGAATAATTTTATTATAAATTTTGATTATATATATATATATATATATTATAAACAATGTTTAGATCTACCCATAACTCTTACCCAACCCAAAAGGATAATGCACTTCAGCACACTCGACCTTATGTCCTCCTACATTGAAAATAATGCTCATACCAATCAAGCTAAGACTCAATCGGCTTAATTGAATTTATTTTAATTTCAAATTTAAATTTGAAAAGAGTGGAGTTACCTAGAAAATTGAATTTATTTTAATTTTTTATTAGCGTTTCAAAGATTACTATGTGGATAACTTGATCCGTCATAATTTGATATGTCAAATTAGGCTCTTTAGAACACTTAATGAGTTTGCTCTCAAGCAATTTACAAGTATTCTCTATATTTCTTGTTGATTTTTAGTATTAATGATCATGTTTATTTAATTTTAGTCCTTTTAGGCCCAATTTGGCAAAATAGCGCCATTGGGAGCCTAATAATGTAATTGAGTTTGTGTAAGAAGACTACAACGGCCAAACCTTGAGGATAACGATATCTGACATAAGTGCCGCAACATTGAGTTTCCATCACCTCAAATGTGTAAGATTTCAACAAGAAATCAACCTAGAACAGACTACCGAGGTGTCGTGACACTGAGCTGAAAGTCACGACACCAAGTTTCCAAGGTCGCGATACTACTATTGATTGTTGAAGTGAAGAAGTTATGACTATTGCTGAGGATGTTGCAACACTAACTAGTTAATGTTGCAACATTAAGACCCCCAAAGCCAAGATGGTATCACTGCTGAGAGTGTCGCGATATTAAGATCCCTCAGAGTCAAGATGGTGCCACTGTCGAGAGTGTCATGACATGGGTGTCTGATGCGGTCAAGAATACTATAGGATAGTTTTATATCCAACACAGACACAAATCAACTCATGCACTCTAAGGGTATTTTTGTCAAGTTTTATGATTGAATTTTGGCAGTACAAAAGAGGCTTTTGTTGTCAAACTTAAAGGAGATATATATTTATCATTTTTTAGCTTAGTATTTATTCTCTTCTCTATTTTTATGTTTTACTTTTTACTTTTCTCAGCTTAGTGGTTGTAGCTAATAGTTTTATTAGTTTTTATCACATCTTTTCGTTTCTTTGCACTTAGATACACAAACTTTATTTTGTATTTTGATTTCTCTTTAAAACCTTTAATATATTCCAGCTTTGTTAACTTTCAAAGAGTAAAAATCTCAACTATAGTTATGTTTTCTTCTTCATTGTTGCTACTGTCATCTTCTCCAAAGAACTCATCAAGAGTCCTTAAGATTTTTCTAACTTTGTTTTTTATGCTTTCTTTAATGAATAATTTGAGCATGTATTTGAATAATGTTTGTGTGTTGATTATGGGTAGTAACTAAATCTCATGGTGGTTGGTTGATGGAAATGTTGCATGGTTAATTTTTGAGTCAGAGGCTAAATTGTAAAAATTAGACTAAATCAAATAAGCTTCAAAAATTAGAATTGACGCCTCTAGGTAAACATTTAGATAGCTGAGACCAAGAGTTGAGCCTATTGAGAATCATTTTGATTGTTTGCTTTAGTTTGATGAAATCGAGAGATGAACCGGATTAAATCGTCTAATCAGGTAAAATAATGACCAAGAGGTAAAATTAAACTAATTAGGAGTTTAAACCCTTTAGATCCCTAATCCAAGAACTAACCAACATGGAAGTCAATCAACAACTTTTGTGTAGCTAACTAGACTTCATATTTGCATGCATTTTCATTGTTAATCCCTTTTATCACCTGAACTCTCTCGGATTCGATCTTTGGAATACTCCATTGTTCCGTTGTAACACAAAAATATTACAATAAACTTATCGCACCTGTAGATAAATCGCTTTATTTATGATAGTTTTGTGTTAGTTTTGTATTGATTTTCTGCCACGACGCACGATCATAAGTCGTGATTTCATTTAAATTTTTTATTTTTAAATAGTAGTAAAAAAAAATTTAATAAGTAAACACACTTTACTCTTATAGGTTAAATTAGAAAACTAATAAAACTTAATTGTATGAAACTGTGGTTCCATATCATCTCTAATAATCTGATTTGTCATTCTCTTATTAAAAAAAGGATAGAGATAGCGTAGAATCACAGTTTGATACAATCCTTTCTTGTGCCGAAACAATTAAACCAACCAATATTAGTTTACGAACAGAGATTCAAATTCGTTTTTTATTAATAAACAAATTGAACAAAGTAATAAAATGAAGACCGAATTTCTTAACGATTCTGCAGTGGGAATAAAAAGTGCTTTTCTATCGTTTGGATTTTTATCATTTCAAACATTCAAACATGCCTTCTCCTATCATTCAAATAAGCAACATTCCATTAAGCTCATGAAACTATAAACAACATTTCTTACACGTGTGTTAACTAACTCCTCAATAGATGTACTATAAACCACATATAGACATTTTATTTGATTTTTATACTTAAGATGCTATTAGTATTAAGCATCGACAGAAGCAGAATATTGCTGTCGTTGAGCTCGAGCTGTAAAACCAGCAAACCAAGCAACCCTCATGAGTTGCACACCGAGGATCAGTACCCACCAACAGACCAGGCCCCTGATAGTGTGCATCATCCATGCTGGTGCACTGAGTTCAACCCCGAGTTTCAATCCCCTCATTAGCTGTAGCACGCGGTAAGCCTCGTACACAACTGGGGTCACCAACCAGATTGGTGACTCCCAATGCCATGTCAACATCTCAGTCAGCATTTGTACCGACAGAAGCAGGATGTAGGGACCCAATAGAACTGCATATGGCATGAAAGGCAGCTGAGGTTGGAGGTAGCCCTTTTGGGATCCAAACAGCATCATCAAGGGGATTGCAAGTCCAGTCAAAGTCGCAACCAAATTCCAGAACTGGTAACTCATAGGAGGTTTGCTCATGGAAGCTTGTCCCAGGTTCTTTGACTTGGCACAGTAATCTGCCATGAGGAGAAAAAGGGTGCAACCCAGATTGAAGATGCAATCAAGTCCAATCAAGGAAAGAAGGCTCACCACATTTGGGCCAATGAATATGGTGGATATTGGCAACCATAGAGTGGGTACCATGCCTGTGCCGAGGAGAACAGAAGGGCCAAGCAGCCACAATGGCCATTTAAGAAACTGAAGCTGTGCAACTGGTTGATTGGTTGTATCTGTACGATCTTCAGCTTTAGTAATTGAAGCCTCATCTCTGCTGTCAGAAGACTCAGAACGCAGAGTTTCAAATAATTCAGATGATTTATCCAAGAACATATCACCAGCTTTCTCAGTTAGAGAATATGTGACCGGTGAAGGTTCCCACTGAGGAAACTTTGTGCAGCAAACAGGGGACCTTCTGATGTGGACGCGACGGAAAGGGAGCACGTAAGGCACCTTTGAAGCTTTTAACAATTGTAGGCTTTTGGAATGACCCTGAGGAATTCTAGTAATGGACATGGAAGAAGGAGATAGAGCCAGAGAAGACATTCCTTGGTTCATAACTGAAACCTTCAGCAGCTTTGATAAGATGACATGGTTTTCATTTCACTGAAACATACATATGATTGTTAGCAGGAAAAGTTGAGCTCCAACAACTAAAGGTCTATATTCAAAATCAGATATTTCCAGCAAATTTATGCATGAAATGGTTGAATAGAGGGGGAAGAAGCTAATAACGTAAGCTTGGTATTTGACAAATTCAAATAAGTTGTTATTATCTTTTATTCTAGTTTCGAATCATTGATTTATCTCATTTCCATTTTAAATGTAATTGTCTGTATTTACCTCTATAAAATAGAAGCAACCAAATTAAAAAGTCTAATTAATAATACAAATCACACTAATTAGACAGGAAGCTCAGTCAAAGAGTGGGCATCTACAATGAAGAAGCTCTTGTTTTTTTGCTTCTAAAAACTAATTACAAGAATAACAAAGTACAAATTCAAAGCCTAAACCCGGTAGCAACTCTTCCAATAACGAAATTCAATCTTTACTTACAGGAGACCAAGAGTAGTAGATTTTTCGAGTCAAAATCGATCATTTGAATATGTTACATAATTTTTCCTTACAACGCAGAAAAAGACCATAACATCCGAATCCCAGCAGAAACAAAACACTTCATTTATTTTTTTTAATGAACAATTTTGCATCGGGTCCTCTATAAATTTTATGAATATCAATCTAAAGTTCTTTCAAAGTCTCCATAATGAAAAAAAGAAAACCCAGAATAACATCACAAAGGTAAATTGAAAGTTGAAGATGAAAAATAGTATCATAGATAATGAGTTGAGGAAAAACAAACCCAGAAATTTGAAAATTAGGGTTGATAACTAGCAAGTAATAAAGCTCATTCTCTAGTATAATTTAATCAGGAAATTACCTCATTTCCAGGGGAGGATGTTGGTATGCTGAAATGGGAGGTAAAAATCCGACAATGAGAAGTCTAGTAAACTCGCCTCTAATAAAATACTTCTTCGGTTTGTCTGACTAGTTTCATGGATATGTAAAGGTGTCAGAATCAGAACCACTGAGGCCGGGCCTTGGTTTGTAGTTACACTTTGTTTCTGTTTCCAATTCGGCTCCTTATTTGATTCACAAGCTTTCAAGGTTCTTTTTCAATTAAGGGCTTAGCCTAATACCAGCCTGCCATTTGGTCTTGGACTCTTTTAAGTCTTTAATCATAGAATTCCTTAGCTAGCTATTTTGGTATATTATAAATATTTTAGCACAAGTATAACAGTACAAAACACAACAGATGAAGAATAATAAAAGAAAAGTTAGTATGAACTAAAAACCCACACAATTACTCAAAAGATTTAAGATCTTTATTTGTTTTTACTATAGCTTGACTCTTTATTTTTGTTTGGTATAGTCACAAAGTAATTTCATTCTTTTTAACATTCGAGAGCAGCTTTATTCGGATCAAGGTGATATTCAGGAAAATTCTATTAAGATTCGAAACGCATTTTACAATTGCACTAACACTTATTTTATATTAATGATGAACAGTTTTTAAAATATAAATATAAATCCGCAATTCTAATAAAATAAATAAGGATATCAATCTGTTCATACAACCCAAAGAAAAATGTATTAGTAATCGACTGCATGCAAGATGCAGAATTGTATCCTTAAAAAAAAAGAGTTTAGAACAATAATAGTATAAGGTTTGCTATGCTCTAAAAACCCATGCTAACTTTAGGATTTCAATAGCAATCATAACAGGATGTTACGATTTTTTTGGGTGTTCACAACCGTAATAAACACAATGATACTGAAACTACACGTAAATTTCATTTAAGTTGTGTGATCAGACAATGGGGATCGGGGAGTTGAGTTGGAAGGAGTGTATGAGATCAGAGTCTGGCAAATCCATAGGAGGCAGAGAAAAATGGCCGTAAGTAGAACTGCCTCTTCTAATTTCTTGCATGCTCAATAGAGCTGCCACTGTGTTCCTGAAAATCCCTTTCCCTGCTACTGTTATAGCTTCTCTCTGTTCCTTTACGATTTCTTCTTCGTCTTCTTGTTCTACAGGGAACACTTCATCAATGGTGTTTTCACATTCCTTGACGAGCTTCGATACAAGATCCGTTATGAAAAATGGTTGCTGCAGCACTTTCTGTATAAAGGGCAAACGCAATAACCCACCAGTACGCTTGTCATATTTCTTCAGTATCTTAGCCAAACCTACACAACTCAAAACATTGTCTGGTATATTAATCATAAGATATTAAAGAAATATATATATATATATTGAATGAAAGATTGACACAGTACACTGACTACCTGTGTAATTGATATTGCTGTAATTCACTAAGAGGACCATTTCACCATGGAAATTGACAATATCTTTTCTAATTTTCGCCATTTCGTCTTTATATTCTGCTTCTGAAGGCTTAGTTCCATTGGGACCCCACGTTTCTATAACTCTATTAATCCTCTGTTGCAATTCCTGAATTTATACATTCCTTCTTCAAACTTCTATATCATTTAACTAATCTTTTCTTTTACAAAGGAAGCAATTGTGGGATTTTCTACAACAGATTGCAGATATTGAGATTCAATTGCTAATATTTCTAAAAAGAATAATGGTATATAGAAATTGATTTTTCTATTGGGGTGCACACTTACATGAAGCTATCTAGTAAATGTAAAGAAACACCCCAAGAGTATGAACAATCTTTATATTAATTTCCTAACATTATTCTGAGTTGGCCCTGGATGGTTTGATGAGTCATTTGAGTTGACTCAACCAACAAACAATGCTATACTATATCTAAACCAAAGCAATTGGTATTAAATTATCATCTTTGTTTGTGTTGGTCTATGATATAAAACAGTCGTATTAAGCTTTCCAGTAAATAAACTTACCTTATGGCGGATGATAAAGTCTTCCTCTTGTTCCATGAAGAAAACATTAAACTTGTCGATCTCATTGTTCAACAAATGCACAAATTCAGCTTCTACATTTGCCTTTCCATACTCCACACATGACTCCGCCGAAGAGATCAGTCGAACAAGCTTTTTCAACTCTTTGTAAGACAGGAACTTGTCCCGCCACGCTGGCAAACTTTCCTCAATTTGCTGCTTTAATCTCTTCCCAAACTTCATACTTGACACCCACCCAAAAATTTAATGGAAGTGAAAACTGGAACTGTAAAAAGAATAATTTTTTTTTTAAAAAAAGAAAGAATATAAGAGAAGGGTAATGAAGGAGAAGGAACGGTAGATGAATTGGGTTTAATAGCAAAAGAGCATAGAATATGAAAGAGCATATGCTTGGCGTGACGAAGTGAAGATTAGAAAAGGTATAAAAGAGTCGTTTGATGTGAGAGAAATCCCAAGCATATTCGGTCACTGTATTGTAGTCATTCATGCCAAACACCCTTAGTCCAAGGGCCAATGGCGATGCTTTATGGTCGATTCGACTTTTACATTATAGTATTAATACAGGTAAATACATATGAGGAAGATGGGTAAAGGAAAAACTAAAGATACAAGCTGGTGAGGTTTTGCACCAATCAGAGTCGAATACATGAGATGGGTCCTAGGTTCCCACTTTGTCTTCATCGGGGCTGTCACAGATAATGAATGGGTTGTCAAGGAAACAGAAATAGGGGGATGATTCTGGGAATGATTCCTTAGAATCTCCCATGGAAAAGGAATTTTTTACCAAACCTACTACACGTAACCCAGTGTTTGGTTTTACCATAAATATGCATTAAAAATATGTTCAAAACGTAACATCTCTCAAAACGAATAAGAATGTGCGAGCTTCCTTTTTTTTTTATTCTCCTCCTAATCTTCTTGAAAATATCTTCTTTTTTTAACCAAATCCCAAAAGTGGGTTTGAGTTGGGCAAGGCCTCGGCTGGTTCCCTAGACATTAACTGAGGATCTGTTTTAGCACAACGAAAAAAAAAATAGTGTTTTAACTAGGAAGTTGAAAAAAGAGACGGACATCAGCTTACAGCCTCTTTGCGTCTCCAAAATCAATTATTTGGCTAAATAGATTTGGCACTCCTTTTTCATCCCCAAAAATAAGTATATTTCTGTTTAATTAAACTCTTATTTTGTATAAAAAGTACTAAAAATTATAGAAAATAGGAATTTAACTAGATACAAGGTATTTTAATAGCTGACTTAAGCAGAAAATAATAATACAAACCAAAGTAGTTTTGACTTCTTTTAAGGAAAAAAAAAAAAAAAGAGCCAGTCTAGGTTGGCTTCAAAACCCATATGCGGCCAATGTCTGTACCCAACAAATTTAAAGTTGCAATCACGGGTCCACAGAATCGCACACCAGGAGCCACAGGCAGAAGAGAAGTGCATATAGGCCCCTGGTCATACAATAGCTATCCTACACAGGCACTCTGCCAGACCTCACAGCTGCCTTCTCCAGATGAAATGCCAAGCTAGTAACGAGACTCCGTTTTGACACCTGCTTTTGCCTTATGCTGTCCTGCCCTCCCCTTCTTCCTTAATCTCTACATTCAGGCCATCTCACAGTGAATGCCATTAGTCGATTTTCTGAATCTTGTCGTTCAACCTTTTGGGGTTGATTCATTACTTTTGCCCTCTGGGTATTTTGTTTTGTGGAGGTTGTTCATAGTTGCATAGGTGGCTTTACCCCGCATCTTCCACAATTTGAATCTGTTACCAAGCCGTAGTTTCGTGGAGGAAGGAAATAGGCATCCAGACTGCGTACCTTTGTACCACCAACAATGCCATTTGATACAATGAACATAGTGCAGATGCTAACCGTGGCCAATGGCACCACCACAATCAGCTGAGCTCAAAACTAACTTCACAGAATATTCAGTTTGGCATCCTGAAATACAAAAGAAAAATAACTCATATTTCCAATTATTTGCTCAAAAAAAACTGAGCACAGAATATACAACGGTGATAATAAAAAAGCATAAGTTAATTCTCATAAACATAAAATGAGACAGGGAATTGTTGTGATAGATTCAAATCACCAAAGAGAAAAATAGAAATCATGCACAAAGGCAAAAATAAAATAGCCTTTTGCAATGTAATATTTAAGGTTCTAGAGGGAAACACATTCAACCATGACAATGCGACAGAAAAAGGCAACCCAATTGCCCAAGTCCAAATAGTGAATACACTCCAGAGGCAATCTCCCTAGCTCCACCCAAAGAAATGCATCAAAAGTTCAAAAGAGTACGATGTACACAGATTTAACACTAAGATTAATACTAGAAGGTAGAGAGGGATTTACTACATTCCTTAATTTGAACATATAAATTTCAAAAATGATCGAATGATATAGCCTCAGATTTTTACCATTTTGATTGTAAAAGATTTCCAACAGAATAGTGCCTACTTACATATTAACCCTTTCAGTTTTACTTCGATCAAGGATAAACCATACAGCACAACCATTTTTGAACATGAAACCGGCGCATCCTTCACTTGCAAAAATCAACGGCAAGATTAAGCTCGCTGCCTAGCATCACTTCAAAAGATGAGTGAGGCTGTCTGCCACAAACACCATAAATTCCTTGAAGAATCTCAATTTTTTTTAATAAGTTGCCAATAATTAATGCAAAGGAAAAATCAGAAATTAAAACAAATATGTCCATGAAGCATTTCCCTACCTCAGAGCCAAACCCTGGGAGCACCTTAGAGCACATTCCCAAGGGAGTTCCAACAAATAATCAAGACCCAATGCTCCCATTAGGGTTAACACTTCAGCTTTACATCAGTAACATTAGAATAAGAATATTTCTGACAATCGTAAATTACATCTTTCCAACTAAGCAACAATATCATGGGCAAATGAAAACCTTCAGGAAGATGAAGATGCTCAAAATAAGCCACTATGACAAAGTGATACTTGGGATGATTTTTTGAAGCAATCTGCATGGTGGGTTAGAAGATGAATTGGTGTTACTTGATAGGCAGCTAAGCTCATCCTCCAGAATAGAATAGGCTTCTGAAAATGCCTGCATTAAAAAATATTGTTCACACATGACATACAGAAAAATATTAGCGATCATGTAAATGCATTTCTGAAAAGCTTCTTCATTTTATAGTTACTCAAAAACAGTGACAAATTAATGCTACCATAAAGATTATGCTCACAGAGATGGCTTAAAAATGCTCAGTTTATATTAAATATTGGTATCTTACACATTTCATAGAGTAGGAAGCTAAGCCTTTACTTGCTAAATGTGTCAAATGGCCTCCCAAAAATTTTCTCTTGCAGCCTTTCTAGTTTCTAAACGGCAATTATGAGCCTTAATTGTAGAGAGAACCACACTACAATCCACTGATTCGTAACGTAAGTATTATTTGCCTTTCTCCTCAAAAGAAACATTTAACTAATAATTCTAAAAAAAACCCTTGAAAGAAACATCTCAACAGTATGAACAGTGGTCAACATTTAGAAGCTAAGGCAAGTTTGTATAGTGTGTCAACAGTTAATGTAAAGACACCCTATCATGCCAGACAAGTTTCCTGTCAACAGCTAATAAATCAAAAAAAAAAAAAAAATCTCACCAACCTTGATACACTGATGTATCCGGAAGCAATTTCTCCCCACATTATTTGTTGGAAAAAGAGGATCATCTATGTGTATAGGATCAATGCTATAATAGAGAAACCAAATTATCAGCAGTCAGTAGAAAGTTAAGGATATCGAGAAACAGCCATGTTACACACAGCTGCCAGCAAAGGAAAACATTGCTAGTACCTATAACCCCTTTCTCTGTTTATATATACTCCACTTCCCTGTACAGAAACACGCATTTGCCGCGGATCAAACACATTCCTGTGCCATTAGACATTGAAACAATAAATCTTTAATTTTCATAAACATTTTCCAGTGAACACCAGTCAGCTATCCGTTTTCAACTACCAAAGAAATAAATCATTTAAAGCTTTTGACTCACCCAAAAAAGTATAGAAAATCCATCAGAAGGCTTCCAAAGTTCTGCAAGAAATATTGAGTTCAAGTTACCAGAAGTACTTGTTATTGCCATCAGCACAAAAGAGAAACAGACAGAACATAGTGAAGGAAAGTTAAAACAGAACATTAAAAAATGGGGATGAATACCTAGGAGGTCCTTGTACTATAAGGTCAGAAGCAATTTACTCCCTCTCAAAATAACCATAGCAATTTAGTCTCTGCATTATTAGAAAGTGAGCAAACAACGACAACTGATACCGGCATTAATTATTTCCCTTAGTAAACTATAAGGTCATGAAGAAGGCAATTTAGTCCCAATTTAAGCAAATAAGGACAATTGAAGCATCATTAACCCTTTTTGCTAAAAAAGGCTAAGGTGGCCAAAAGAAAGAAAAAGAAAAGATATATGCAGCTATGAAAATCATGGCACAATTGGTTGAATTTTAAAAAATTAACAGAACTAAAAATTTTGAAAATATATATATAACATTAATACAATTTATTAAAAGTTCAAAAAAAGTTCCAAATTTTGAAGAAAAAAAACTTAAAACTTTTAAATTCACTAAAGTTCTTCAAAGAAATTTTCAAATTGTCATTTTTCAAAATTTTGAAAATATTTATTAAATTTTGTATATTTTTTATAATCTTTATATTATTGTATAACGTTTTGAATTTTTTTTCTTTTAATTTTAAAACTCAACCAATAAAAGATTAAAACATATATATATCTGTTTTTCACAAGTGTATTTATCTTTTGCTCTCTCCACTATTTCAGCTTTTACAAACGTAAATATAGTAGCAACATTTTCAATTGTCCTTGTTTACTTACTTCTAAACAGTGGGACTAAATTGCTCCTAACCCAATAGTTTATTAATGCCGTTATCAATGGATCTTTTTTTGCTTACTTTCTAATAGTATAATGATTAGATTGCTCTATTTATTTTAAGAATGACTAAACTGCTCCGAACCCTACAAGGACCTCATGAATAAAAAATTTCAAGTCATTGAACCATATCAAAGATCAATATTTTCATTATAACATCAAAAACCATACTTCAATCCTAATACTAGTATTGTTGAAGCACCTCCAGCTTAAACCACTTTAAAACAGCTCTACAGGTTGCAACAGAAGATTAGCATTTAATATATATCATTGTTGAACCAAAGAACAAAAAAACCTTTCAATGGTGACATTTAAATCCTAATAATAGCATGATTGGAGACAGCAACAGTTCCCTCCAGCAAACAGAATATGTACTAAAATTAAAAAACACTGGAAAAGATAAAAGAACAAACATAGAAAAAATTCAAAGTACTAAGTTACTTGATTGATTGGCCGTCCAAGGTGATGCTCATGCTGTAGGAAACGTATAATAAGTAACACCTACGAGATGTGGGAAATAGAAAGAGAGTAAACAAAAACTCAATGAAGTTATTATCAGATAAATAAACAGCCCTGACCAATGGCAGATCAAAGGTGGAACTTCAGTACACATAAAGACCTATCATCTATGCAAAAACTGGAAGCTATGAAAAAAATCCATGTTTTCTTCATTATTTGTTTTCCAATGAAATATGCTGCTCAAACATTCAAAGTTGATATTGTCCAAAAGTCCAAATTCATTCTAAAGAAAAGAAATTTGCTTCAGATTGTATTAGGAATCAGCCAAATGTTACTTTATAGGATATAACTGACCAAGAAGTTTAAGCTAACTAACTGCACGTTTAGGAATATGAAATCTTTTACTGAGCAGGTTAGTAGCAATTTAGTATATTCGATTCCTGTTTTGTCATGTATCATCTTCAAAAGCTTAAAAGACTAAAACATTCTGTTATACAGATCCACAAAACCAACAAATACAGCTAGAATTGAGCTAGTCTATAGGAAAACATTCATATTCAAGGGTAGTATGCAAATATACTTGCAGAGACATAGGAAGGAGGGTTGGATTATAATTTCTACTATAAATTAGTTAGACAGATGTCTCAGTTCACTTCTACAACCAACAGTTACTCACCAGACAATATGAACTTAACCCACCAGAGTAAGACTGATCCAGGCTACGATCTGCTAAGAACTGTTTTAGTACCAAAGCAAGAGGCGTAGCAGCTGGAAATTGCTCAGTCAGCTCTTTCACCTGCAAAGAACAACTTCGAATTTTATCAAAAATAGTAAAACATAACAATGCAGAACACCCAAATCAATTATACATTATGGAATTGTATGATGAGACTCTGAAACACAGAAAATATGCAAAAAACAAATGTAGAAAGGAGAAGAATGAAAACCCTAAATGCCTAGACAGATTTGTCTCATTCATACATAAACCAGACCCTAAAATTTTTAGGACCTTGAAAGTTCGAAAACATCAGTAAAAGAACACTGCAAAAGCTTGCAATTCACTGACGGTTACTTGATAATCTAATTCCGAAATCCAACACGGACAACTATAATCCTCCTTGCTAGTAATATCCTTCATTAGACAATAGTAAAAGAAATATTCTCCTTAAATATCTAGGAACGGGGCCACAATTAGCAGTAGAAGCATAAGTCATGGATTCTAATTTCAGACACAATCCAAAAGACCAATATTTATCGGTTAAGTTGTATCCATGTTACCAGCTCAGTAGTTTGGAGTCCTGTATGTGAGGGCGACTTGAAACTGATGTCTAGACGAACTGATTTGACACCCTTCGTATTACCATAATTTATTTGCGAGCACTTAGGTGAAGCAGAGTCGTCTAAGGCAACAGTATCAGAATGAGCATGGTCACCATGTTCAGCAGTTCTATCTAGTTGCTCGTCTGTGGGTGATTGCACATTAGAGGACGCAGAAGTTATTAGGTCATCAGGAACTTCTACCACAAGCATAATTATAGGAATCTGAATGCCAGAAAGACAACATTGTGAGAAAAGAGATGGAAAGAAAGAAGTAAAGATATAAACAAAAAGAAAAATAATCCAACAAGGCAAGGCATTACAGCTGTATTTTCCACGGTCTTCAGAGAATCATTTTTTACCCACTCCTGATTGGCAAGATACCTGGCAGCATGCTGGAAAATAATAACTATGTCAATCTTCCAAAATGTTACAGCAATATATCGGATATGGACAACAATTTTCACAGAAGTATTGCATAGAAACAAAGATACAGATGCAAGATTCAAAACAGTCATACAGCACTACACCAACAGCTAAATATAACTACCACAGGGTTATTGTAAGTTATACTGCATATAGAGAGGAAGAAGGGGAAATAGAAATGATGCCAGTACATTAATCGGGAAGAAAGCCATAATAAGTAGCAGGGAGATAATACTATATAACAAATCAAGATTTCCAAAATCCAAAGCCTTTACTTAAAAAATGGAGAAAGAGAATAACAAATATTTAACATTTTTATAACACAACACATTTACCAGATTTTAGATTTCTATGTAACTTAAAAGCAGTCCGGTCAAAGTCAAGATATCAAGAAAATGAAACAAAATGTTCATCTTACAGCACAACCAATTACAAAGTTACTCATACCTGAAGACAAGTTTCTTTAATACCATTGCGTCCTTCCAAAATCCCAGCTTCTTTGATAGGTTCCTAAAAATGTCTGCAGATGAGTTTCTTACCATAAAGTATAAGCACATAATCAAAGAAAAATACAAGGCTGAAGCACTCACCAGATTCCTCACTGGAGGAAGACAAACCACAAGGTCCACATCACTCGATGGAAGAGCTAATCCAGTTGCATTTGAACCAAAGACATTCGTCCTTGATCTAGGCCATAGGACCTGAAGAGACCTTGTAACCCGCTTAACAGCCCAATTAATGTATGGCTTACAGGCCATATTCTCTGCTCCAACCTTGTACACGAACACCATACAAACAGTCAGTAACATTGCAAAGACTGGTAAATGAATGTATAAGAAACAGAGAACTAGAAATTTCTTGCACAAAATAATGTTCAAGATCATGGAAACAATAAAACAGGAAGAAAATAGGATCAGTCATTAGCTTTTTCCTCTTCTTCATTCTCTAGGGATCATTAAAGTGCTTACCTGCTTCCAAAAGGAGTCAATTTCATCATTAAGGAAGTTGTGCATTGAAGACAGAGATGCCCTTCGAGCTGGGCAGCTCTGTAACTCTGGAGGCTGTAGAGGAAATGATACATCTGGCTGCAGAATAATCACAAAAATCCACAAATTAAATACAAACCATAACTTTCAGAATAACATAATGCTGATGCTATACTTACATGTTCTTGATCACGAGCAAGCTGAGACATTGCAATCAGATGATCTTGCAACAAAGCACCTGGGAGAGGATGGATCATTGGATGGGCTGAAAGATTCTTACTTCTCCAAGATGGCCAAACAACTTCAGTACCATCCATACATACACAAGCATCCTCCGAGTTGGTTCCATCATAGTACAGACCTCTCATACCCCAATGTCTTGGGCTAGAGCTACCAGATCTAACAGTTGGAAAACCACGCTGTTTCCTTGAGTCACTCACAGGAGATGGTGGTGGTGGACGGGGAGCTCGTGGAACGCAGAGCACCACTGGTGATGGGGGCCGTCTTATTCGAGGTTGTTCACGCCTAGTTGGAGCAACACGTGGGCTTTTATGATCATGACCACGCTTGAAGTCAGATTTTGATCTCTCCCTTGATATGTTTGGAATGATTATAGGACGCAAAATAGGGTAAGGAAGTGAATCCCCTGTTTTTGCTTCAACATCACTAGATAAATTGGCGAAAGATCCAGAAGCTTCCTCCTCAGTTGCTGCATCCGGTGTTGCTGATGCAGAATGCAACACTTTGCTAGACACTTCATTTCCTGGCACAACATAACTAACTGCTTGGTGTCCAGGACCCAAAGGATCAAAAGGCGAACAAAATGGAGTAGCTGTTGGCGAAGTCAAACCATTAGTACTATAAGATGAAGAGAAAGCAACCATGTCATCAACAGCCCTACTCATGTCTGCTTCACGCCAGGCCCATGAGCTATCATCGGAGCTAAGGGAAGGAGGTCTAGAGAAACCAGTACCTGGAAGATCAGAAGGATTCCAGTACATCACACCCCCACCAAAATATTGATTATAATCTATACCAGAAACAGCATGCACCTCAAATTCTTCCTCTGATATATAGTGGCTGTCATATTCATCAGCCAGTTCAGATGTATTTGCAGGATCTGGCAAGTCAAAGAAATCCCCCGAATACTTTCTATCATCCTCAAAGCTCTTCATATTGAACTGAAAATTTTGTGAAGCAAAACTCTGCTGAAAAGCTGTCTGTCGCCTAGAGATAAATCCAGAATCATAATTGTATGTAACTGATGGAGCCAATCCAGAAGCACTTCGAACCATAGGGGGCCAATCTAAACTCAATGGCATTGGACGAGATAAGATTCTATTGCAACCACTTTCAATCGAAGGATTTCTTGCCTGATGCATGGTGGGCACAAAAGGCTGGCGGATGTGATTGTGCCAATTGTGACCCACATCAAGGTGCAACCGATCAGTGGCTGCTGGAACATGTGAATTTATAGAAGGAAAATAAAAGGGAGCTACACTAGGCCACTCGTATGAAAGGTATTGTGGAGTAGGTGCAGTATTATAAAACTTTTTATCTTGCATCTGAATCACAGAAACTCCCTCTTTAATGTCAAGTGCATTCACAGATACACCAGAAGTTGAATTTTCCTGAATTTTACTTGCACTATGTTCATTGAAACCTTCTCCAATGAAAACACTACCAGGTTTTGGGGCAATAGGAGGCAAAACATTACATTCTCGCTTATAATTTGAACTCTCTTGTGTGGTAGGAATGATTTCATTCGCACTAATATCTTTTGAGCCCTGTTGATGCCCTGTACCCTTATGGCAGAAACCATTAGTGGAACCAACCTCATGATCTTGCACATGCAGGCCAATATCTTCCTTGAAAAGCTGATTATCTGGTTCAGTAGGACTTGAAATTGGTTCAAGAATGTTTGTATGACTTATTGTATCAGTTGGAACACTGTGTTCTAAACTTAAATTGTCCAATACCCCATTGGACTTTGTTGCCTCATCTTGAGAAACAAAAGATAAAGAAGACGACCCAGTGACTGCCTTCTTAGAAGATTTTACTTCAGTTGTATCATTGATGTAAGAGCGTTTTTTTTTATTCTTTTCCTTTCGGCTCTTCCTTGCAGCACCTTGTCCTTTTCCACCAACCACTGATTGGGTTTGTACCTGAAGAGAAGAGTACCAGTTATAGCAGTATTTAAATTTAAATAATTAACAATACCATCCAAATGAAAAACAGTGTGGGCATTTCCACTGGTAACAGAGTCTTTCTGTTTACATCTTTATCATGAGGTATAACATGTGTCTTGGTGGACTCCATCAAATCTGCTTTCTTATTATGAGTCGATTTATATTCAAGATCCTGGCATATTACTATAAACAGTTAACAAAATTTCTCAACACATGAATGAAAGCAAAAAACACATCTAAAGGACTTTCAATAAAGAAAAAAGGTACCTTAAGAGGTTTTTGCGGTGGATGGTCATCCATCTCCATCTTCAGAACAGGATTTTGGTTTTTAATGTTTCGGGGCTTTCCCTTTTTCTTACGGCTGGATGCACTGAACTTATCCTTGGATTTATCAGACGAAGAGTTAAAATTTCCTTCGCCAAGAAGTTCAAGCTTTGTGTAATCAAGTGAAATAACCATGAGATATCCTCGCAGTTTTCTTAATATGCTATCAATGATGGAACTTACAGAGCCTAATGAGCTAAAAAACACCTTTCCCACATCACAGTGGTGATGACATGATAGGACCACGGTAACAATGTCCTGAAGCACAAACAAACTACTAAAGGCATTGGTTAAGGAAGTAGGTTTTCCAGAATGAGAATTTGCCAAAACAGTCATGCCAAATTCTGCATCCTCAAGGGGTTTTCGGGTGGTCCCCAGCTTTTTTTCACCATAATTGGTATATCTCATCGGTCGTTCCACTGCTCCTGCACTAAAAAGCCACATTTCATTCTCTGAGGCACTACCTGCTGCCTTCAGAACCTCGAAAGTCTGAAAGCCGAAAAAGTTAAAAAATGTTTAGCCACAATGTTCAAAAACTTTTAACAGAATAATTTCCCAAAAATACAATTCATCCATACATGGGAACTCTTTAAAAATATTGTATACGCATTGTATTATAACATATAAAATTTAAGAAAGATCCGAGCATAAAATATAGGAGCAATAGAAAGAGGAAATTATGAACCAAAGATGTTACTACAACTGAAGGTTATTTTAGGCTCACACAACGAGTTCATATAATTAGTTTGAACCAGCCCCCCGTGTTTAAACCTTCTCTCGATGCTTACAACTCAATTAAAGCAGGCTTTTTTTTTTTAAATTAACTATAACGATAATATCATAGGATAAACTCCATCATTAGATTAACATGGAGATAACAAAGTTTTAAGTTATACCAGGGACTTAGCAGCTTTCCCGAAAATTGTATTAAATACTTTCTTCCTTGTTGCATCACCCAAATTTACCCACCAATCCAAACATCCTTTCTTCCTCCAATACACATTTGCAGCTACCCCAGCAGCCTTCATCTTCTCTTTCAACTTCATCCCTCTTCTCTTCCCAATATTACAATTCAACCACGCTAACCTCAACGCCACCTCTAATCTATTTACAACAAATGCCTCAACACTATAATACCCTTTTGATTTTAACCACTCTAGTTCAATCCAATCCGATACCAATTCGCTCTCATCCCCTCTCAAAAACGCACCGTTTGAAACTTCATCCATTATTTCAACAAACCGGTCCACATTTTCAACCAACTCTTCAATCACCGTCATCGAATCGAGACTACTCACCGAGCACGTACAGTCGTCGATTTTTTCGCCTTCTCCGGATCCAAACAACCGAACCGACTCAAAAACTCGCCGTTCCGACTCATTGGACTGGGCAACCCTAGAGAGGAGACCACGTGATTGTTTGTAACAGAGGCCCGGGAGGAAGGGAGGATCACGAGAGGGAAGGTCGGGAAGAATAATGAAGAAGCCATGGCCACGTGTACGAAGCTTGCCGAGCATCTGGATAAGGAGCTGGGTGAACTTGGAATCGACGGTTGTGAGGTGAGCTTGACGTTGATGGACGGTGAGAGATGAGAACCACCTGAGGATCGAAGACCTTGAATTGCTGTTAGGGTTAGGGTTTGGATTTTGGGAGAGAGAATGGCAATGGTAGAGAGAGATGTGGGAAGTAAGCGAGTCCATGACTTGGTTCTGAGCCATGAACGATTTAGTCAGAGATTTGGATAATTGCTGGGGAGGGAAATTAGGGTTTGATTTGGACATTATTTGCAGCTTATTCCCTTTCTTCTTCTTTTTTTAATTGTTGATGTTTCGGTTTTACCTTCTTTGGTAGCAGAAAGACGAAAGGAGCTTTGACAAGAAGGAAGGCAAAGAGAAAAACGGTGGCCAAGACAAGCATGAGATGTTTTGAGAGAGATTTGCGGGTAGGAAGGTTAAAAGCACCGCAAATACACTACTTCGTTTTTATTTCATTACTGAAAAATGAATGATTAAGCTACCATTAATTTTTGTTTATTTCTTTTAAAATTTATTATTTCATATATGTTTTGAAAATAAAATTATTTTATTGCCAAAAAGTTTGATTTAATAAATTAAACATGCATGAGAGAAAATAAGTGCCTGCTCTTTTAAGTAAAATTTAACAAATAAAAGATATTTTAAAATCCAAAAATAACTCATTTTAATATTAATTTGTTAAGAACCATCATAATTAATATTTTTATTTAATTAATTCATCACCCCAATTCAATAATTATTACCTTACTAAGATGATAGGATTGCTTATTAATGGAGAAGTCCAACGAATAATTTTATTTTTATTCAATGCCGTAGGACTAATAAGGTTTAATTAAACAAGTTGAACAATAAACTGTAATTATTTCAAGAAAAAACGATTTAAACTAGTAATAAAAATACGATGTAGTTTTATGAAACCATCGAGGTTTCTCATCTTATACTTGCAGCTTCGGACTAACTCTTCAAATTGACCACACCAATTGAAGCAAAGTGCCAGCAGGTGGAGAGCTATTTGGGAATGATTAGTTACTAAAATCCACAGCATCAAATTGAAACAAAGTAATAGAGAGAAATAAATTAAAACCACCGCACTTGTAAAGCAACATGAAATGAATAAGGAAAATTACATTCTCTAATGCATCAAATTAAATTTGGATAACTTGTAAAGGGACTCTACAACTTTAATAGCTACGTAATACGTAAAGGTACAAAATATATTATATGAAAAATTATGATTTTAAAAACTTGCAAGTGTTTAACATAATATGAAAATGAAAACAAAATATTTAGATATGCGAAGATAATATAGTCATTTCATCCCAACTTCTAAACGCCTAAAACGCCTTAATCTTCGTCACATTTTAGGCTTTGTTTGCCAAACCATGGTTTCAACAACAAAAGCCGAAATGTTTTACCCATAAAAAACAACTTAGGGCCTCAAGAGCCGTGCAGACAGGTCAGCAATGCTAAACAAAGTTCTACGGTAAATTTGTGACATGAGTTTCGTACAATATAGAAAACAATAATCAGTACAACAAGGACAAAAATGCAATCATTAAGTAATAGAATAGAATCCAAAATAAATATAAGAATTTTTGAACAAAAATTTTGATTTGGGACCAAAATCATACTTGGAGCAATGTTGATCCATCCCAAAAAGATGCATGAAAGGTTATAGACAGTTCAAATTAACACAAAACCTTTTCTTGTATACACAAAAATAAATATTTCAAGAAATCAGAAAGGAAAAAGATATGTTTTGAAATAAAAGAGTAAGGTAAACTTTATTTGGTGATATATATGTATTACATTATTTGATTAGATTGAATGGAATATTATCACTTAATTGATTAGAATACGATTTAAAATAAATAAATGTCTTCAATGAAATTAATAATATTTTATTTTTCAAGAATAATTCAATTTTATGTAGTAAACATTTAAAATAGAAATAATAAAATTTTAATATCTATAACTTTTCCTAAAATATAAATAAAAGTAATTCTACAATTATTCTGAAAATGATATTTTAAATATATAATTAACAAAATAAAATTATAAATGTATTTTTCACATCCATTTAATATTAAAAAATGAGTCAATATTTGATTTGTACTAAATATTTATATTCTAAATTCATATTTTTCGCCATTGCTGTTCATCGACCACTGTCAGCCACCAACATGAAGTTTATCCAAATTTTACCAAAAACTTTCTTTTATCTCCTCTTTCATATTTTCTGTAGCTTTTTTTAATCTTCCAAAAGCCTCTCTCTCTTTTTTTTATTATTTTATTTACTAGAAGCCATTTGTGATTGAAACTCACTGAAAATGTCAAAAAATCAAAACTTTTTCTCTAGATCTACAAAGCTGTATCAAAAAATTTCTTCTTTTTTTTTTTTCTGGTTATATTGTCTACAAAGGTATTAGATGTGGTTGAGATCCGTTGAAAATGTGAAAAATCAAAACTTTTTTCTCACTTATCTATCCTTTAAAAAAAATTATTTTCTCTCATTTGAAACCCTCATTTTCGTGATTGACATATTCTTATTTGATTTTAATTTTTTTCAATTTTGGTTCTAACATATTAGAAAATGTTAAGACGGGTAAAAAAGGGAAAATATTTCATATTGTATTCCAAGACCCCATTGAATAGGCTTATTCAGTGAGGGTATCTTCAACCTTTTTATTAAATAGACATGTAATGCATGCATATTCAACCCAAAAGAATGAGATTATATAAATTTGTCATTTTTATTTCTTTTTAATAGAAAAATAATAAATTAGATTTTTTTCTCTTGAAAAGAAAAATTCAAATCTAACTGAAAATGTTAAAAATTTCTCTTTCTCCCATTAGAAAGGGATAAAAATGACTAAAATTATAATTTCATACAATAATTTCTCTTCAATCGAATAGGTTTACAATCAATCAGAGTAGTGAATGACTATAACACATTGAATAAGGCTTGAATGGCATTCCAACCAATGGAAATGATTATATGAAATAATGACGTCACATTATTTATATCTCTTTTTCAATAGTTTAATATCATGTCAACATTTTCATCTGAATTTCAGCGTTTTTATTCTAAAAAAAATTAAATCCAAATGAAAATTCTAAAATTCAAAATAAATTTATTGATGAGACATTAAACTATTGAAAAAGAATAACATCGATATTTCATACGGCCCTTTCTCTCAAACCAAGTATAATATTAGAAACTAAATACTATAATCACTTAGAACCGGTGGGACAAGATAAAATCATATATGGACAACAAATCTTGAGAACGAAAGGAACAATAAAAGGGAAATTCTACACCAAAAGATTTTCAAAGTGCTCCACTTGATCGTTTGAAGACAGATTATATGATCTAATAATCCTTGACAACTATGAATTTAAATATTATCCATAGAACCCAACACTCACCTAAGTAGAACATGCAAGCTAAAGAAATTTTGCATTAGTAAACAAGTGTCTTACAATATACATAAGGTGGTAGCCAATGGAAGGGAAACAAGATAACTGCTACATTCTTAGCTTTGTGGGTACCAAAGGACTTTGGTTGAAATTTGTCAAGCAGTTAAGCAACGACTGTAATTATGATACACTAACTAAATCAAAACCAACAATGCTAATTGGTAAATCTTTGAAGGTTTTAGCATGAAATAAATAAAAAGAATGTGCAAGAAAGAAATGATCACTTAATTCAATAGAGCACAACAACAAAGGTTCTCCCTGCCTACATTCTTGGAGCAACCAGTGAATATCATTCATCCATAATGTGAATCCCAAAGCAAACTTGTCGCTTGGACGTCGTTGTCTGTTAGTGTGCATATTTGACATATTTTAAGTAGACAAAATAGTAAATTTGAGAAATTCTTGTTACTATACTTTAATGAATTATGCTAATCTTTGATAGGCTAATTTGTGGCAATTAACGTATGGTTGGTGACAATATGGCTGGCATGTAGCTTGAAGATGGGAAACAGGTGAAAATTTGTGGATCAAATCGATAATCATACAGATTATTTTGAGATAACTATTGTTTTTGTATCTAATTATATTAAAAAATCCTATCGAAGAATAAATGCTATTATTGATAATTTCATCATTTTAGGATAGGATACAACTCTTCTTTATGATGGAAGAATCTGACATCTCTCACGAGAGACACTTTTAAATATTTTTTCAATAATATTATTTTTAGTGTTCAAATGAGCGACTATTTTCATATATTTTTTTAACAGTAATCGACTAAATTTTATTAAAAAAAGAAAATAGAAACAGATTTGGGTTTTTTTTTAAAGAAAAACATTGGGCTTACTGTAGTCATTTTAGTCAGGCCGAAATAAAAACATAAATAAACTACCAAGCAAAAATTAAGACTAAAAAAGAAAAAGGAAACCTAGAAAATTGAAAAATAGCCGATTCTTAATAGCTGGGCATCATGTCGTGTTGTCTTTTCTTCTTCGTCCAATCCCATCCATAATCAGACGATAGTCGCTTCATATCCTTCAATTGCTATCTAATGCTCTTTATCTTTCTTTGCGTCGCTTCAATCTGGAGATCTTCTGCACCTTCCTTCCAGATTTGCTTGTGAGTTGTGCAGATCCTCTCCTCCCAGGTATGCTTCTTCTTCCCTTTTAAGTGCTTCCTCTGCTATTCTGTGTGCCAACTTGTTTTCGTTTCTGTTAATGAACTGAAATTAGAGTTTTTGAAACTGCTTTGCTTTTTCCTGAATATCCATGATTATTGCGCTTAGCACTGGTTTGTCTATTTTGGCATTTCTTTATGAATGTTCGTGAGTCCCCCTTTATCTTGATTGATTGTAACCCCGTTGAGATTCCAAGCTTGACTACATGAAGTCCGGCATAGGCTTCTGCTGTAAAGGAATATGGAACGTTTGGGTTTGAGATAGACTCTGTTTTTATGATTCCTCCTGCTTGGTCCATAGCCACCAGACCCGCCATCGGCTTGTTCCTTCTTTCGTTGAAAGCAACATCGAAATAAATCGTTATCTTTGAAGTTGTATCTTGCTGGTTCATGTTTGTAAATGTGTTTAAGGTACTCTTACCTTCCTTTAGACCATTAATCTCTGCTATATATTGCTTTGCATTCGATGATAACTCATCTGCTGAATCGATTTTTCTTTGCTGAATCGATTTTTCTTTCACGAATGAGCCATGTTGTTAATGCCCATAGTCGACATTTTGTGCTGCTTTTTCAAAAACCCAGGTAATCCACTCCCAAGAATTCTGAATTGTGGAGTTATTAACCCAGGTCAATTCTAAGAGTTGCCATACCTCATTTGTTGCAGGGTAGAATCTGAAAACGTGTCCAATTTCCTCTTCTCCAGATCTACATCGAGGACAGACCGTATTGTCAGCTATTTTCTTTGATCTTAGATTAACTAGAGTAGGTAAATAGTTCCATGAGGCATTCCACATTGTAATTAGAATCTTGGAGGGTAGTTGTAGATTCCATAGCCTTTTGTAGAAATTTTTTAGATCAGTCTGTAATAATAGGTCATTAGAATCCAAGCTAGCATTTTGTAATAGTTTGTAAGCACTTCTGACCGAGAACTCTCTAGAAAGCTCTCCCCTCCATACCTGAAAGTCTGCTCCTGGATTTTCCACCAACAGAATTTGCAAGATCTTTTTGGCAATGTCAGTTGCGAATGTATGTTTCACTAAATTTGTTTTCCACACATTGTTTGTAGCATCAATTAAATCAGCAACTAATTTCACTTCATTATCATTTCGATGACCCCATACATCTGCATCCTTCCTTGGAATCAATGGTCGTCCCAAACAGAAATTTCAGTTCCCCATCCTCCTCTTCAACTCATTCCACTACGAAGCAATCCCTTAGCAGCCCACATACTCCTCCAGGTAAGTGAAGGTAAGTTGCCTAAATGTGCGCTCAAGAAATCTAAATTTGGATAATATTTGGCTTTAAGAACTTTCGCTAACAAGAAATCCGGATAATTAATTAATCTCCAACCTTGTTTAGCGAGTAAAGCAATATTAAACTGGCAAATGTTTCGAAAACCAAGACCACAATTCTCTTTCAAAGTACATAACTTCCTCCAACCACACCAATGAATACCCATTTTCCCATGTCTTTTTTGCCACCAAATTTTGGCCATAATACTTTCAAGATCAACACAAAACGTTTTAGGTAAAAGGAAACATGCCATCGTATAAGTCGAATAGCTTGTAAACTTAATAAATACTTCATTCCCCATTGCAATAAATGTCTCGTACTCTAATGATCAATACGCTGTTTCATTCTGTCTTTCAGGATCTAAAATGACTCATTTTTCTTCCTTCCCACCATATTAGGTAACCCTAAGTAGCGCTCTGGATTATTCAAACTTCTTACTCCTAATGTGTTAATCACCAATCTTCTTTCCGTTTTTGAAGTGTTTTTGCTGAAAAAAATAGTCGACTTATCAAAGTTAACGTATTGTCCTGAACACCTTCTATACTTTCTGAGGATTTCCTTTAGAACGTTAGCTCCTCTACTTGATGCTTCACTAAATAAGATGCAATCGTCTGCAAAGAGTAAATGTGAAATCTTCAATCCACTTCTACTAGCTTTGACCTCTTTCAATTTATCTTCATTCATTGCCAGGCGCATTAAGCTAGATAAACCCTCTCTGCACATAAGAAACAGAAATGGAATAAGTGGATCTCCTTGGCGCAATCCCCTTGTTAAATAGAAGTTTTCCCCTTTAAAACCATTGATAATCACCGAATAAAAAACAGACTTTATGCACTCCATAATAGTTTCTATCCAACTAGTGTCACGGTCGAGTTCAAAGCTTCGTGACCATCGCATCAAATGCATCCAATGGAGGTCTATTGCTTAGATGGGGATCATTTGGCCCACAAGAATCGGCCCGATTCAAGGAACCTGCTGGAGAAGCTCATGTCATTGAGCTCTGGTTGGCCTGATAAGCGAAGATATGGCAACTTAGGGTCGATATGGTAACTAATCTTAAAGATATAGGGAATCTTATCTTGTAAAGATTAGATAGGATTTGATTAGGCATAAATCATGTAAATCCTTTAAATTGGGGATATGGTTAATCTCGTCAAAATCGATGTAAATGTATCGTGTCCGTCGATTGTGAAGGAGCTCAACTATAAATAGAGAGCACATCCCCTCATTTGTACTCACCCATTGAACTCCATTCTTTGTTTCATATTCTTTGTGAATAAGAATAGAGCATTTACTCAAATACTTTGCGAGTGTTCTTTACATTGTTCTTTTGGTTTGCTTCTTTTGGCATAAGTTTGCTTCCGCTTTTGTTGGTGCTTGGAGGAGTTCTTAACGAATCCTCATTCGAGTTAAAGGTCGACTTAGGCGAGTTTGACGAGAAAATCGCCTAAGGCCCGCGGATTCTTTGGTGAAATCTCAGCCGTGACATTTGGTATCCGAGCTAAGGTTCGAAGGCACTGTTGGGATTTCAAAAGAAGTTGTTGGTCAGAGTGAAGCAATGGAGACCCGAGGAAGGGCCAGAAAAGCGAGTCAAATAAGGAATGTGTTGTCAGCTTTGGAGGATCGTGTCGTCTCTCTCGAGGAGTCCATGGAGGATGTCAAGGAGAGGATTGGCGATGTCGATGATAGACTCATTGATGGGTTGCGAACAATGCAAGAGCAACTCAAAGAATATGTGTTGGATATCATCGGTTCCTCGGAGAATAAGCTGGTTAGTAAGAATGATGCTCTTGAGGCTATGGTGACTGCTTTGAAGGAAGAGATCAATGAGCTCAAGGGGGAGCTCGGGATGATCAATGAGCTTAAGGGAGAGCTCAAGGTTTTCAAGGCTGCCATAGGGAATGGGATGTTGGCTTCGAAGCCAAAGCAACAAGCAATGGAGGTGCCCAAACCGAAAGCGTTTAAAGGGGCAAGGTCCGCAAGTGAGGTGGATAACTTTCTTTGGGCCATGGAGCAATACTTTCGTGCGATGAGCATCGAGGATGATGCTACAAAGGTAAACACTGTTGCTATGTATTTCACTGACGTTGCTTTGTTATGGTGGCGACGTAGGTCCACCGATGTGAGACGTGGTGGAACCGAGATTGGGACTTGGGAGGAGTTCCAAAAGGAGTTTAGAGTACAGTTTTACCCCGAGTATGCTGAAAGTAAAGCTCGAGCAAGGTTGCGACGGCTTACGCAACGAGGCACGGTTAGAGAGTATGTGCGGGAGTTCAGTGAACTCATACTCCAAATTTCTGATTTGGGTGGGAAGGAAGCACTTTTCTCCTTTACGGATGGGTTGAAACCATGGGCGAAGCAAGAGTTGCAACGTCGAGGAGTCCAAGATCTAACCAATGCCATGATGGTGGCGGAGTCCCTAGTGGAACTTGTGCCGAGAAGTGACAAGTCAGAATCTTCCAAGCCCAACGGGAGGGACAATGGTCGATACCATGAGGAAGATGAGGAGGGACATAGCTATTATGGTAGCGGTAGTGGCAGCGACGATGATAATGGAAAGCCATTAAGTCGGAAGTGGAGACCCAATAGCCCGAAAGAGAAGAAGGGGAAGGTGAGATGCTTCTTTTGTAAAGGACCGCACATGAAGAGGGATTGCCCAAAGATATCTTTAGTTTCAGTTATCAAGAAGAACGATGAGTTGAAAGAGGCGAGGCCTATCGAGGGAAAGGTATCGAAGATAGGTTCGATAGTGGCGAAGCCTACCGAAGGAAAGATATCGACGATAGGTTCGATAGTGACATCGAAGTTAGGATCGATGGTGCTCATTCCTAACAAGAGGAATGGTAAAGAAGGGTTGATGTTTGTAGACATCAACATCGCGGGTCAGAGGCAGAGTGCTCTTATTGATACGGGAGCATCGGACCTGTTCATATCAGAGAAGGCTGCTAAGAAACTTGGTCTATCGATTAAGAAATCGAGTAAGAAGATCAAGGCTATAAATTCGAAGGAAGCCCCAACTGTGGGAGTAGCTCGTAATGTGGAGCTACAAATCGGCGAGTGGAAAGGCAAGGAAGACCTTGAGGTAATCCATTTAGATGAGTATGATTTCATAATTGGGTTAAACTTCCTTGGCAGGATTAGAGCTACTCTTTTGCCATGGGCCGATAAAATTCATATTGTTACTGGGCCGTCAACGACGATTGAAGTGCCAGTGAATCGGGATATGAAGGTTGGGACAAAGGTGTTGTCATCAATTCAACTTGTCGAAGATGTTTCGTATGGGAGGAACATTAAGTCGACAGAACGGAATGTGACGAGAGCCCCTTCAGAAGAGTTAGTGGAGCAGGAGTCTGATATGAAGCCTGCGGATTCGACTGTGGAGCCGACACCTTTGGGAAAGGTGGGTTATGCATCGGACTTTATGGAAAAAGAAGCGATGCAAGAGCGGTCGAAGCTAGTGGAGAGGGCTTTGGAACTTGGTTCGAGCGCAAGGAGTGTCGAAGCCAAGGAGGCCAAAAGCGAGAAGAAGCCAGTCGAGTGCTTCTTTTGTCATGGTTCGCATATGTTGCGGAAGTGTCCGAGAAAGTCTGTCATCGAAGGGAACGATGGAGCAGACATGAAGCCTAAGAAGCTTGGTTCGAGCAAGATGAAAGCCAAAGCCAAGAGGGCGAAGAGGAGCAAGAAAAAGCAAATAAAGTGCTTATTGTGCCGTGGTCCGCATGAGTTGCGGAACTGTCCAAAGCAAGCCGAAGTCAAAGGAAAGGCAACGTTCGAGCATGGTGAGTCGTCGGAGGGGCTTCCACCCAAGGAAGAGGTGAGTTTGTCATCGAACTTAGAAGAAGGAGTTGCGATGAAAACAGTGAAGCTGAAACCAATGAGGCTCAAGTCGAGTGAAGCGTCGGAGTTGGCCGGGTCATCGACAAGGCTTCCACCCATGAGAAAAGTGGATGGTGTATCGGACTTCAAGGAAAAAGAAGTGATGCATGTGGGACAGTTAACCAGAGTAAATGCAACAAGCAAGATTGCTCGAGAGAAGAGGCGACGGAAGCCAAGGCAAAATTCCCGAAGGAAGGGAAAAGCTAAGGCGTCAAGACGAGATCGTGACGAACCGAGTCAGAGCCATTCGGGAGTCGCAACGAGGACGTTGCGAGAATGGGTGGGGGAGAATGTCACGGGTCAGAGTTCAAAGCCCGTGACCATCGCACCAAATGCATCCAATGGAGGTCTATTGCTTAGATGGGGATCATTTGGCCCACGAGAACTGGCCCGATTCAAGGAACTATTGGAGAAGCCTGTCAGATTGAAGCCTGGTTGGCCCGATAGCGAAGATATGGCAACTTAGGCTGATATGGTAACTAATCTTAAAGATATAGGGAATCTTATCTTGTAAAGATTAGATAGGATTTGATTAGGCATAAATCATGTAAATCCCTTAAATTGAGGGATATGGTTAATCTCGTCCGTCGATGTAAATGTATCGTGTCCGTCGATTGTGAGGGAGCTCAACTATAAATAGAGAGCCTCTCCCTCATTTGTACTCACTCCATTGAACTCCATTCTTTGTTTCATATTCTTTGTGAATAAGAATAGAGAGCATTTACTCAAATACTTTGCGAGCGTTCTTTCTGTTCTTTTTGGTTTGCTTCTTTTGGCATAAGTTTGCTTCCGCTCTTTTGTTGGTGCCTTGGAGGAGTTCTTAACGAATCCTCATTCGAGTTAAAGGCTGACTTAGGCGAGTTTGGACGAGGAAATCGCCTAAGGCCGCACGGATTGCTGGTGAAATCTCTAGCCCCGTGACACTGGCCGCAAAGCCCATTCGAATCATAACTTCTTTTACAAAATTCCATTCAACTCTGTCGTATGCCTTACTCATATCGAGTTTAACTGCCATGAACCCTTTCCTCCATACTCTTTTCTATTTCAGTGTGCGAATAATTTCGTAAGCAAGAAGAATGTTGTCCGAAATCAATCTCCCAGGCACAAAAGCGCTCTGAGCCGTATCTATGCATTTCTCAATAATTCATCTTAGCCTATTTGCGATAGCCTTTACCATGATTTTATAAATTACATTACAAAGGTTGATTGGTCTAAACTGTTTCATATTCATTGGATTTGCAATTTTAGGGATGAGTACTATGTGTGTGGAATTTACTTGCTTGAAATCTTTTCCTTCATTCAGAGTTTGTAAACAAAATCTGTTGACTTCGTCTTCAACGACATACCAACATCGTTGATAGAATATTACCGAAAAATCATCCTCTTTTGGGGCTTTTGTAGGTTCCATCCCGAATATTGCTGTTTTGATCTTTTCCTTTGTGTAGGGTGCCATAAGAAACTTATTATCCTCTTCAGTTATGCATCTCTTGATTCCTGACAGCAAATAATTACAGCTTTCCTTTTCTTCTGATATGAACAGATTCTAAAAATAGTATCTTGCAATATTTTCTATGTCTTGAATGTTCTCTATTTCCCTTCCATTCTCATCTAGCATCTTATGAATCATGTTTCTTCTTCTTCGATATGTGGCCTGACTATGAAAGAAAGAAGTGTTTTTGTCCCCATGTTTCAACCAATTTATATGCGCTCTTTACTTCTAATATCGTTCATCTTTGTCAATTTTCATGTTCAGTTGAATTTTAGTGTCGATCATCTCAACCAAATTCTGATCATCTCTGTCTTCTGCTAGAATTTCTGAAAGTTTATTGTTGAGAAAGATCTTTCATTTCTTCCGATCATCTATGATTCTATAAGCCCATCTTCTCAATCCAGTCTTCAACTTATCTAATTTCAGCAGTAAAGTGCCTGGCGATAATTCCTAGATACGTTTAACTTTATCATCAAAAGATTCTTCCATTGTCCACTATGCTTCGAATCTGAAATCTGCTACTTTAGCCCCATGGTCTGCCCTTATTGTATTCACTAGAAGAGGGCATTGATCAGAAAAAGAATGGGTTAAATATTGAATTGAAACTTCGGGGAACATATTCTACCATTCTTTATTTGCAACTCCTCTGTCAAGCCTTTCACGTATACTGGTCTCAGGTAGATTCCCCCTCTCCCATGTAAACCATCTTCCAGAAAACCCCATGTCCATTAAACTACATTCTGATAAGACTTTTCGAAATACCTCCATTCTTCTTTCATCTCTGGGTACCCCTCCCTTTTTTTCAAAGCCATATATAATTTCGTTGAAATCCCCATAAATGAATCATGAGAATCTCTCTCCTGTATATAAACTTCTTAATTCATCCCATGAATTGCTTCTATCATGCTCATATGGGGACCCATAAAAACCAATGAACCTCCATTTGCCTCTTAGCTCATCATTATCAATCACCACATCTATATGTCTTTTGAAAAATTGTCGAAGAGTAACACTCACCCCCTATTTCCATGCCAAGTATAATCCTCCTCTATTACCCTCTGGATCAACTTCAATTCCATTAACATACCCACAACTATAGCGAATTCTCTCCATTTTACTTCTACAAATTTTCATCTCCATAAAAAAGACCATTTGGGGATTTTGTAACTTTAGCATACACCGAAGTCTCCGAACTATTCATGGACTCCCCAATCCACGAACGTTCCAGCTTAACAGTTTCATTGCGACCGGTCGACTGCCTCTTGGCAGTCGCCGATATAAATTGGTTAACTTCCAACACTCTCCTATTCCTCTCTGCCAATGTTTTCTCATCTCCTAATACTATCATGTTGTCTCTCTCTCCTCTAACTCGCTTCTTTCTTTCTTCTCCAATCAAAACCCCATCTTCCTTATCTTGCTCCATGTGAACTATAGAATGGTCGACTCTTTGATTAACCTCTATCTGATTCTCCCAGATCTTTCGGCCTTCTAAGCTAAATCCCAAAATTGGATCAAAAGATTCTCCATTTTTCACTATTTAATTTCACCTGGTCCAGGCATCACTCTCTAATGTAGACGTATCTTCATCGTTTTCTTTTAACTCCCCGTCCTCTTCCTCTCTCAGCCACACACTATTCGTTGTTACTGCCCTCCTAGATTGAGCTCGTAGTGATAGATCCCAACCCATCTCCACCACTTCCGTTCCTAACATCATCTTTGCATCACAAAAAGAGTCATTATGCCCCAACCGTCCACAAAAAAAGTAAAAAAGGGAGAGCCGTTCATATCGAAACTTTACATATGAGAACTTCCCATAACACAAAATTTGTTTCCTCCTATTTAGCGGTCGTCTAACATCAATCTTGACTCTTACCCTCATATAATTTCTATTTTTTTACCCAAATTAGATCCATCATATTCCATGAATTCTCCTATAAAATTATCCAATTGAACGCCAAATTTTTAGAAAATAATCCAATGGGGATGTCGTGGATTTGAATCCAGAAAGGTGCCTTGATTGAAGGAATTTTAAGAGGGTCTTCTCCCCACTGTATCTTATGAAGTACTAGCAGATGATTATTAAAAGTCCATGGACATCCTTTCAACACTCTCTCTCCAGGTTCATACTATGATAAAATTGAAACAAAATATTTTTCACCCAAATCCCGAATATGCACACCCTTTACAGGATGCCACAGATTTGCCATAATATTTTTCATTGTCAAAAAATGAATAACACTAGCAGTTAGAAAACACCCTACTAACCTGAAGACTTCTTCTCTTCTTTCTTCAATTTGTTCTGTTTGGATCTGTAAAACTGCATCTTCTTCTTCGTTAAGTGATAGCCCATTTGTGTCAGATGTATCTCTACTCACAGAACCGCTATATGACAACACAGATCCAAGATCTTTGATCTCGTTTTTGCCGCTCTTCCACCCGTAAGAACAAATAAAGCCGAAAACACAAAGGAAACCAAAACAAGAAACGTGCCAATCAGGGCAGACCAGAGACGTGCCAGAGAAGGCAGACTAAGTTAAATTTCATTTTTAGAGTCTAAATTAAAATCAAAATCAAAATACTCCAATTTTACTAATTTTCATATTTTCTAACCAATGATAGATAGAAGTTTCGATTTTTTTATCTTATTAAAATTTTCGGTATCCTCTTAAGTAGGCCCTTTTTAATATTTAAGATAATAAACCGTTATCTAGAATAACTAGATCTATAATCATATTTTTGTTCTAATAATTAGTAATAAGTTAGTACAATTTGATCGAGTTTTTCTAATTTGAAAGGCTCTTAATGAATTAATTTCTAAAAATGTGGCTTAGGATTGTTCAGGATTATTAGACTGACAAAAGACTAATTGTCAAAAATATTCTTTCACAATTAATTTACACATCTCCGGTAAACAGCAAACCATAAATCTTTACTATACAATGATCTCTTAATTTTCTATAAAATACCAAGCCTTTTAAATAATAAGTAATCATTAATTACTGAACTATAACACCATGTTTGGTTCAATGTAATGGCTATTCCATTACATGCCCATTACATGCTTATTCTGCAGGCCCACACAAGCAGACGCTTGGTTCAATGGAATACCCTATTACGGGTCTATTCCATGCCGCGCTTAAGCAGTGATTTTTAGGGATTCCTATTCCCTTTCTTCTTCACCATTTAACTATTCGTTGCTTGAAGAACCCTTTTTTACCCTTACCAAAATTTCACCCAAAAACACTCTCAATCGGCAACCATTTCACGTACCCTTCGACTCCGACATTCCTCCTCTTCATCCAATGTCAGGTAAACATTTTTGCTTCTGCTTCCTGCACATCATCTTAACTTGAACTTTGTCTTTTACCTTTTCATTTTTATTTTATGGTTAAATAGGTGTGTTCCTTACTGATTCATCGAAAGAAACAATGGCAGAGCCTTGAAGAAGTAGAGTATCTCGACGTTCTCATTAAAATCAGTAAAAAAATCAGCGTTTTCAAGCCCAGGCACGTCCCTTCATTCTTGTCCATTTCTGGATTATTTGTTTTTAATCTTTCAACATAAAGGATTACTTTACAACCGGCTCTTTTCTTTATTTGCTATATCGTCTGTTGCTTATTCTTAGCGTAAATCATGTTTTAAGCACTTAGAATTGGGTTTGTTATTTGCGACTTCTATAAATTGGGTTTGTTAGAACCTTTGAAATTTTATTGAGCTTTTAGTTCTTCTACTCAAGATTTATTCTGTTTGAATTTCATTGTAGTCTCTATGTAATGTAGGTATTGGTTGGTGATTTCCATATATCTCTATATGTGCTAAAATGAAAAAGAGTAGTCTCAGTAGCAAAGCTAGGGAGCCGCTTTAAGGCAATCATAGTTATATCTTTATGAACTTTTCTCTTGAGATTTTTGTTGATATTTGCTTGTGATAACAAGATTCTTTTGTTCTATTAGTCTCTTTTATGACTAAAATCGCTTAACATATAGTGATTTTATTATTCGTAACTCTCTCTCTGCATATGCCTTGTGTTTTACTTGCATCCTTAATATGGGCATCATGTGAAGCATGTCAAGATCTTGAAGGGCCTAGGTAGACCTTATTTCTTTTCTCAATTTTCAAGAAGTCCGATTCGCTTTTAAAATGCATCTCTGAATTAGATGACTTATTAAGTTAATTACGCTGTTCCACAAGATGATAAAACAAAAGGAAAAACTTTATTCTGCTTTTCTTGGATGGTGGGTGGGATAAGGAGCTAGAGGAATTGCCTTCGATTCTTTTCCAAAAGCATTATGTTAATTTTGAACATTTGTTTTCCGGTTTCAGTTTAGTGATGGTAAGGGAGAAGCATTTTGTAGACTTAAGTGAAAAAGATAGGTTATGAGTTTAAAAGTTATGTGCTTATGTCTCGGATAAAAACTCTCATTTTCGTGGAGGTTGATTTTTAGAAGGTCTAAATTTAATTTAACCTTGTCGGGTGAGTATGAAATGAACCATGGCATGTGCTTGCATGTTAAGAGCTTAGCATGTCTCAATGTTGAGCTCTCGCTTGTATTCAACTTAATATTTAGCTTTAAAAACCTCGCTTGAGCTAAGCTTGATAGAAGCTTATCAAGTTTCTCCTAACCCTTATCTTTTGGCTCTATATTGTTGTGTTTAAAGCCAAAACAGTCAAGGGTATTGTTTAACAAGCTTTGAGTGGTTGCTATTGAAACCAATTCAGAATCGCATAATTTCATGAAAATTTGGTGCAAATTGTATCTAGTTTAGGCTTGGCTTAACTTTATTTACCTTATTGCCTAGCCCTAATCTTACGATTCAATGTTCTTTATTCAGATCCAAAATAAGTGATAAATGTACTACATGAGTTTTGAGAAGATAGCATAAGAAACCAATTTACGAATCCTCGTAAATTTCATGTAAATTTCAATAAAAGTCCTCGGGGATATTGTAAAAGTTCAAAAAGATACACCGTATGTACTACCATTTTATAGAAAGAGAAATATGGTTATTAAATACCAAAGGCCAAAAGATTGACAAGTTAACATAAACTGTTCTTGATTTTATTTTATGAAGGTTTTGAAATGTAGATATAGAATATAGATAAAGTGGGATTAGGGAGATTTCTTGCTTCTTTCTCAAATTACATATAAGTAGTCATCTAATGTTTATAGTTTTATATGTACTAAATTTTCCCTGAAGGAAAAAGAAGTTGGATGCCTGTTTACCAAACATTGTTTTAAGGTGAAGATATTGGGTCCTTACATGGAGTTTTGGCGGTTAAGGGGTGATGGAATATCAACCTAGATATATTTTCAGAGTTGGATGTGGATGTATTTCAAGATTAGATGTTCATTATTATTATTATTATTTAATGTTCAAGATATTATTATTTGCTAAGCCAATAGCCGATTTTATTGAATGAAATTTGACATTTCAGATTTGCAAATGTAAGTTACAGTTTGTATTTTTCCAACATTGTGGTTTGTTTGCTTATGAACTTGTTTTCCTATTTTCTTTTGGGTATTCGAATAAACAACTCTAGATTTAAAGGGTGTGGTTGTAGTTAAGATACATAATTTGCAATATACAGTTATGTTTTTTTTCCTTTGCAATTGTTAAAATTTCAATCTTACCATTATTATAGAATCTAGCTACCTCATATGTCTTAATTTGTTTTTTTTTTCTTAAGATAATTATGTCAGGTTTTTCAAAATCAAATGTTTCTTCCCAATGTTCTCGAGGAACCAAAAGGAAATGGGTTCCAGCAGAAGATGCTGCGTTGGTTTCTTGTATGGTCGACTTGCACAATGTTGGAATCTTTAATGCTGATACGGGATTCAAAGCCGGTTAATTAAATGAGTTGGAAAGAATGTTAGAAAAGGTTTTACCGAATGCAATGTTGAAGGCTAAACCTAATATTGAATCGAGGATTAGACTACTGAAAAGGGATTGGTCAATCGTTTATGACATGCTTAGTGGAAAAAACAATAGCTGTTTTGGTTGGGATGAGCATAAGAAGCTCGTTGTTGCTGAAGATGCGGTGTGGAACTCATATATAAATGTAAGAATTATTTCAAATCTTTATTATTTTATTTTCACCAAACTTATAACTAATATAAATTCCTCATTTTTATAGAGTCATAAAGAAGCAGGTCAGTTCAAACATCGTAGTTTCCCTTATTACGACCAATTTACTGCCATTTACATAAAAGATCGAGCCACTGGAAAAGATGCTCAAACAGTCGCTGATATCATTGAAGAAATAAATGTTGAGGATGTAGCTACTACAAATATTCATGAAGAAAGAAACGATTTCTATGGATGTGAAGTTGATATCTCTTTGGATGACATGGATGTTTCAGCTACAGAACCGCAACCAGCTAGAAACCAATGGGGTTCCACATCTTCAAAGAAGAAAAAAAAGAATTCTGATGCAAGTTAAAACACCCCAAACCCGACCCACGAGCCTTGACTGGATCCGGTATGTTCCTTAAGTAAAACGGCTCAAAACTAATTTGTGTCTTTTGAAAATCTTTGAGTAATTTTGGGAGAAGACTCGAATTGGGTTGGGCTCAAGTTGGATTCTGGTTTATTTTTGAAATATAGGTTTTTTAAAAAAATATTAGGTTAAAAGATGTGCCGAATTTGTTTTAGAGTTCGTTCTTTAAAAAAAAAATTTACTTAGTTATTGGTTTGATAGAAATTTCGTATCGCAAGAAAATAATCAAAATGCATGCATAAACAGTTCATAACTAAGGCCTTATTACATCAAATCAAAACCCAAAATAAATGCAAAAATACTTAACATATAAAAGTCCAAATTGAAATAGAATTTCGAATTGAACATGGCCACCCCTAAGCTTCTGCTGACCCGGTCCATCACTGATCGTCACCTGAAAAATATTCCCACATCGGGGTGAGTCAAATAGACTCAGTGTGTATAACCGACACTAAGTCCCAAACGATTTAGGCATACAACATATCATACAAGCATGCATGTAGCAATTTATAAGTAATGATGCAAACCCGAACCCAAGCCTATATGCCATTCGCTACACATCACCCGTACCAACCTGCACACCATGGGGACTACTAAGTCAACCCTCCATCCGCTACACATCATCGAAGGCAGTCGCTGCAGTCGACGTGCTCATCACCCTTATATATTGTGGCATAGCCACCAGATAACATTTTGTGTCATGAGACACCACATTCAGATAATGTGACCGAAGTCACCACATTCAGATATCGTGGTATGAACCACCAGATCACTTCTCCTTACAATTTCACCCATATGCCCCATGTCATATAAATATGCATAAAATTTGTCCTATTCTTTATTCACATTCTTATAATTTCACACATGTGCCATAACAGATCGTATTATATTCCTAGTAGGAATAGGAAAACGTACTTGTACCATCGCATGGTAACTTAGCCATACTTTCACATTTTTCTTATCACATGCATTAAATTAAAGCCGTAATCTATTAAGGTTTAGTGTGGGTACACACCGGTATGCTTATCGAATTCTTCGAAATCCAAAACTCGATCTATTACTTTAGATCTTCACTTCCTATATTCGCCAATCCTAACAGTTAGTAAAAAGCCATTCTACCATAAACCAAATCCCAAAGGCTTAATGTAACCAACTTCTTACCTTGCGATTTCAATTTCCACAATTGATCCCGGCCTCTTTAATGATGTCGAGATTCCTATGGCCATATGTTAGATCTAATCCAATCATTAAAACATAATAGAATGGCCTATGGCTGAATCTTATATTTACTTACCTTAGATCTTAGAAGTCCCGAAAGATTCTTCCCTTATAGTCGACACTAGCAGAATCTCAGAATTTCTCCTTAAGATTTTGGTCAAAGAAGGGTAAGAGGATTAGAGTCTTGAATTCTAACATACCGAGAAAGAAAAGAGTAAGAGATTAATCAAGAGAAATCCTTACCAAATAAAGTAATCGAAACGCACTTGTTCACCAGTTAACTTGTCGACAGGAAGAAGAGAATGTTGGGTTTTCGGCTTTTAATACTAGGATCAAAACGGCTTCAAAGCTGATAATTAGATGGAACTTTCGGCTTTTGAGAGGAACTAATGGGGAGATATGGTTCTTTATGCTTGCTTGAGTTTTCATTAGAACAAATAAAAGAAAAGGAGACTTTGAGAGAGGTAAAGTGGAGATTCGACTAGAGGAGGAGATGAGAAGGGAAAAGAAAAGCAAAGTAAAGAAAAGATGAACACTCTACTAAGAATTTGCTAGCACTCAAACACTAGCCTTTCCTCGTTTTCCTCCTATTTTATCTCTTCTTCCCTTATTCAAAATAATTAAAAATAAATCCTTATTTATCTCATGTCTTAGCCGAAATTTCCAAGGAATTTAAGCACATCTTAAACTCATTCCTAAGTCTCCCAATGCCGTCCATTGTTACTCTCTTGTTGTCAAAAATAAAACCCCAAAATATTGCTTCCTTGTCGTCGAACTTAAGACCGCCCCATGCTTGTGGCGTCATTCCAGGGCCTTAAGTGGCGCCTCCAAGCCACTTTTCCAAGCCTATTTTTGTGTTATGTTTCAACTCTAATTTCTCTTAAGGCCTATCCCATTAGCTTTTTTTTAAACTTGAAATCTAATAATTTCTAAGGCATTCCTCTACTCTTTAGGGTTCACAAAATTCATAATGCACATTCACAACACCCTCAAGCATGCTATGTCTTATAATTATAAATGCACAAGCCATAATCCAGGATATTACAGTTCTACCCCCTTAAAATAATTTCGTCCTCGAAATTAACTGACGGAAATAGGTGGGGGTATTGCTATCGCATTGCTTCTTCCGGCTCCCACGACGCTTCTTCCAATCCATGATTACGCCATAACACTTTGACTAGAGGAACTGACTTCCTCCGTAGCACCTTCACATCTCTTTCCAAAACCTGAATCGGCTCCTCCTCGTAGGATAAATCTGGCCTTAGCTCAACCTCTTCAACCGGCATTATATGAGATGGATCCGACCGGTAACGACGCAGCATAGAAACATGAAATACGTCGTGCATCTGCTTCAATTTCGAAGGCAACTCCAATTGATATGCCACTGGTCCAACTCGCTTCAATACTCGATAAGGTCCTATGAACCTTGGGTTTAGCTTCCCTTTTCGACTGAATCTCATCACCTTCTTCCAAGGCGATACCTTAAGAAATACTTGATCTCTCACATCAAATTTTATTTCCTTCTGTTTCAGATCCGCGTATGACTTCTGCCTATCAGATGCTTCCTTCCGCCGGGTGCGAATTACCTCAACCTTCTCCTCAGATTCGGCCACAATCTCTGGACCCAAAACTCGACTTTCTCTTAATTTCGTCCAACATGTAGGAGTTCGACACTTCCGACCATACAACGCTTCATACGGTGCCATCCGAATACTAGCCTGATAGCTGTTGTTGTAGGCAAACTCTGCTAAAGGCAAGTATTCCTCCCAACTTCCTCTGAAATCCATCACACAGCCCTTCAAAATATCCTTTAAGACTTGGATTACTCGCTCAGACTGGCCGTCCGACTGTGGATGAAAAGCCGTAGTGAAATCCAATTTGGTGCCTAAAGCCTGATGTAGTGCTTTCCAAAATCGAGACGTAAACCTTGGATCCCTGTCTGAAATGATTGACACTGGCACTCCATGCAACCTTACAATTTCTGCCACATATAACCTCGCCAACTTCTGTAAAGAATAATCTACTCTCACCGAAATAAAGTGCGCGAACTTTATCAACCGATCCACTATTACCCATACCGAGTCCTTCTTAGTAGATGTAAGGGGAAGCCCACTAACGAAGTCCATGGTAATTCTCTCCCACTTCCACTGCGAAATCATTATCGGTTGAAGCAATCTTGACGGAACCTAGTGTTCAGCCTTAACTTGCTGACACGTTAAGCATTTGCCGACAAATTCAGAACTTCCTCTTCGCACCAGCCGCCAAAAGCTGTTCCCTTAAATCTCAGACAACTTAGTGCCTCCGGGATGTATAGCATAAGGGCTACTATGCGATTCTGAAGAATCACGCCTTAACTTCTCATTCTTCTAAGATACGCACCTTACCCTTGAAACACAAAGATTTCATCATCGGACATACTGTAATCCTCCAAACCACAATTCTAAACTTGCCGTAACTTAGCACTTAAATCCTCATCCGCCAACCGACTTTCTTTCACCTCATTCAACCACGTCGATTGACTTACAACTCGCCAAACAGACTTCCATCATCATACAAACTCGGATGTGCAAATAACGCCTCAAATCGACACAACCTTTCGACTTAAGGCATCCGCTACCATATTTGCCTTGCCCGGGTTGTAACATCCCGATTTAGGGGTTATGCGTTCATGCCTAATTCGAGTGATAGTAGGCTTGGAGTATGTTTGGGCAGGTTTTAAGGGTTTCGGAACTTTAAATTATAAGGGGATGCTTTGGAAAAATTTTTGATTTAGGTGTAAAAAGGGGAAACTGGGCAAGAAGGCCTTAAAATAATTTTATAGAGTTTAAGACACAAGAAAGGCATTGGCAAAGTGGCTTCATGCGCTGCTTAAGGGGCTGGAAGTAGCGTCATTGAGGGCCTGGGTTCGAGTCCAAGCGGCAACAAAACTGGTTTTAATTTTTATGTTTTGGCGTTACAAAGAAGAAAGCCTTAAAAAGAGCTGGGGCGTGTCTTTGACACAAGCAGCAACTTGGCCAAGTGGTTCTCGTGCGGCACATAGGCGCTGAAGGGGAGAAAGGGCACTGGTTCGAGTGGGGGCAGCAGATTTTGGCGTTTTATTTTGTTATTTGGTGATGGGTGTAAGAAGGGTTTAAAATTAAATGTTGGGGCTTTATGGCATAAAATCAAAGTGGCGAAGTGGCACAGGCGTTGGAGGAGAGGGTGGCAAAGAAGGTCCTGTGTTCGAACCAGGAGTGTTGCATTTGGAATTTTATTTTGTTTTGGTCTTTTTGCAGCAGGTTGGTAAGGTGATGGACGGCACTTGGGACCTTCACTTGGGATGAAGATTAAGTTAGTTTTGTATTTAAATTCGGCTGGATGAGGAATAATCATCAATTTTATCTTTTTATTGTTATGGGATAATAGGTATAATATTGTTTATTTTTATGGATTTTATTTTATTAATCTCTATCAAGTGGCAAGGAGGAAAAATAGGCAATTGAGTGTTTAAATTATTTTGAATAATTTTGGATTAGTGGCCATAGGTGATGGCCGAAACTTGGGTTCTTCAGGTGGGGGAGTAGCCGAATATTACTTAAGGGTGGTGTGCTCTCTTTTTTCCAAATTTTAGTTCACTCTTCTAAATCTCACTTCTCCTTGAATTCCTTTTTATATTTTTCTAGTTGACCGAATCTCCAAGTAATCTTTATTTCTTTTCGTGCTTTGAAATTTAAATCCTCCCAAACACCATTAAACCTTACCGATTTCTCCTTTGGCCTTTGTAGTCAAATATTTTATTGTGTTCTCTTAATTCCTTGATAGTCAAACCTTTAGCCTCCATCTCTCTTCTATTTTACCAAGCTTGAAGTCGAACACATGAAGTGTGGTGTTTGTCGACATCTAAGGCTTGTGGGTAAGTGTTCTAGTTACTTGTTTTAGTGGCCAAAACCGAATGGTTGGCCTTAGTTTTGGTATGACCGAATGTCCCTAAGGCCATGGTAATGTGTTTCGTTTTGTTGTAGCTAGCACCAAGGAGCTAAAAGGGATTCTCTTGGGATTTCGACAGATAAGATAAAGTGAGGATAAATATTCGGCCAAAGGGGGGCCTTTCATAGATTCTTGTTGTAGACCGATTCTAATAGTGGTGTGCAGGGATTTTCGGTAATTCCATTGGTGTTTCGGGATTCAATTAAAAGGGGTAAGTGGTTTGATATTCGCCTTAGGCCATTGGTTGTGTTTTGGTGTTGACCGGATGGTGACTATGGTTTATAGGGCAATCGATGTAAGCAAAGGAAGCCTTCGGATTTTAATTTATTTCGTGAAGGATGAGTAGTAAGTGACTTAAATTCGTTAATAGTAGATTATGACTTTGTTGATTAATCGTGTGGTTCGATTAAGTATCGTCGATGGATGCGAGTGCCGTCAAGAGGAGAAAGGAAAGCTCCATCCCGAAGTTCAAAGAGATCGGTTTACTGCACGAGATTGGCCACCGGTGTGGGCGGCAATGTAAAACGATAGGTAGATAACAGTAGTCTCGCTAAACGATAGCGTCGGGATCGAGGTTTAGAGCTTCGTGTTATAAGGTGTGTAGTTAGCCATTGTTTCCGGATTTGCGTGATATTTGCCTGCTTAATATGTTTGCTAACAAGTGCGATAAATGTGAAATTGATACCCTTGAAGGGGTATGATGATGACCAAAGTTAGTAGCAAATTGGTTAATATGTGATAATTGATTTTAATATGTGAGTATGCCTATGTTTGTGAATATCATGCACATGCATCATCTCCGCATTATATTATGTTACATGTGCATGGGTGGGTTTTGAAAGAAGGTACGAGTGTACTTCGAGTACGTGGTTGATGTCAGCTTTGTGCTACATCGTGGATTGGCGCTGACTGAGGTCGCGTTGTGGATCTTTGCGATTTAGTTCGTGGTTACCTTGATTGATATCGCTTTATGCCATATCGTGGCTTGATGGATTGTTGTGTGCTCCATCGTGGTTTGATGTTAGCTATACGCTACATCGTGGATGGCATTGGTTGCCTTTTTGGAGGAAAAAGGAGAGGGTGACTCGATAGTCCCCTGGTGTGTGGTAGGCTGGATAAGGGGGTGTGTAGCGGTTGGACCTTAGGATTGGGTTGGGTTTCATGTTGCATTGTTTCGTTATGAGATGTTATGGAAATGGGCCAAGCCCAAATGACATGTGGATTGGTATGTTATGTGAACATACGTGAAATGGGCCAAGCCCGATGTCAGTGGATTAATGAGAAAAGGGCCGAGCCCAAGATTTGAATGTGGATTGAATGTGGGCCAAGCCCAGTTGTGGTAATGTCTAAATGATTATATTTATATGTTGCATTTGATAATTGGGGTTGATTTGTGGCTAGCATGTGGGTGGATATCAGTGGTTTAATTACACACTTTGAGTCATTATGACTCACCCAATTATTTATCCAACATCGCAGGTGACTTGTTGATCGGACCGGTCGGAGAGGATGCAAGGTGGCCCATGCGAAGAGATTTATTTAATTATTTTAAGCAATTTTAATACTAAGTGTTTTGTTTAATATTGGTTGTAATAAGGGCCACTTTTGTTAAAGTACTCTTTTATGGATGATGTAATTTATATCGTACTTAGAAATATTTTTTACAATTGATTTATCCTTTAATAAAATATAATAAAGTTTTAATTCAAACCAAGCTTATTATTTAATAATTTTTAATGGAATTACTTCCTAAAATAAACAAAATTTTCAAGTTTTTATTCTAAAGACAAAGATTTTCAATCGTCATTCATGATGACATAACCAGATCCGGTCAAGGCTCGTGGGCCGGGTTTGGGGATGTTACTGTTTGGTATTAGAGCCCGGTTCAAAACTCGACTTTGGGTTTTGGGCCCAAAAACATTTTCAAATGGGCTTTTCAAAATATGGGCTTTTAAGAAATTTTTCAATATTTTCCGACATGGCACTGTACTCCTACCAAGTCCACTGTAAGTACTTGAGACTTGTGAAGTAATTTGTTATATGAACTATTATGGGCTTTGTTGGGCTCAGAGATTAGTGAATTAGGATCAGTTGAACCCTAAGGCTAGTCTACTCAAACATGTGCATAAGACTTAAGGTTACTAAACAAACTCGTGAAATAAGTCGTAGAAGTTAAGGTGTGACAACCTGTATACGCATGTCTAGGAGTGGTATTCAAGAAGAGCTTGGTATTTAAGCAGGTCCTAGCGACTCACCTCCTCTTTACTCGAAACCTACACAGTGCGTAGCTACTTGCTCACCTTAACCAAGAGGGCTTGTTCATAAAGCTAAACCAATTATTAAAACCCAAAGGACTAGCTTTCTTGTTTAAAACCCTTAGTTTTAAAATTTTAAATTTACCCTTTTTAGTTTGTAAACCCTAAATCTGGTTTTAAAAAAAACATTTTTTATTTACCAAAATTACTAAAATGCCCTAGTGGCAAGATTACAAAATGCCCTCAGATATAAAATTACCACACTACACTCAACTTTTGTTAAAATGATTTTCACTTTGCAAAATATTAAAATCTCTAGTGTTCAAAATATCAATATACCCCGATTTGGGAAAATTTACAAAAATACCCTCGTGTTGAAAATTACTAAAATACCTCGACTTTTAAAATTTACGAGTAACCCCAACTTTAATAAAATTCTCTCACTTTGCAAAAGTATCCAAATTTTGTATTTCAAAATAATACCCGACTCTTGAAATTTACAAAATTACCCCGATTGACAAAATTACTAAAGTACTCCGTTTCTAAAATTTTCTTTGTTCTAATTTGGCAAATTTTCGTAGATACCTCCACTGTGGAAATTTCAAAATGTCCCGTTTATTAAAGTTTTAGAATTTCTCCGTTTATTACGAAAATGTCCTGTAGGAAATGACGAAAATATCCCTGGGTAGAAGCAGGCGGAAGGTCCTAGTGAATGTGTGTGGTAGATACCATCAAGGTGCCTCTATTGAGGAAGGAATGTGGCTTCATTGTGAAATGAAGGTGGCTCTATTGATAAGTGTGAAAGTGATTCTCGAATTAGAATAGCGAACTTGAATCGAACCGCATGTGAACGAAAGAACTACTTCTAAAATCTTTCATTCATAAAATATGCTCGCGGTTAAATAGTGGAACAATTACTAATGCATAAAACTTAATCGATTAAATCATGACGATAGAGATGAGTTCTAGGGACGCAGAGAGGTAGAATGGCGAGATCGGGCGATAGGTCCGCCATGGGTCGAAAATAAAGTCCGCCAAAGAATGGACGTGAAGGAGCAAGATCAGACAGAGAAGATGACGCAGATCGCGAGCCATGTTGCGAAAAGCTAAGCGGAATGCGGAGTTAGTAGAGGAAATGGAACTCGAAGTCGGTATCGGAAAGGCTTAGATCGAACGGAGCCGAGATCTTTAGAGGAGTGGGGAGTAGCTCCTAACGTAAGCGGAGTATTGGCTAGAAGCGATCGAAAGAATCATGGACGATTTGATTGCACCAATGAAGAAAAGTCAAGGCGCTTGCTTTGTTGCTTCGCTTGAAGCTTATCGCTAGTGGCTCACCGTCAAACAAGGTGTACTATGGGATCGATTGGATTGGGATTTCTTTAAGGCCAAGTTCGAAGGGAAGTATGTAGGAGCCGCTTATTTGGACTCGCATAAAAAGCGTTTAAATCTAGTGCAAGGAATAAGTCGGTAGCGGAATATGAAGTCGAGTTTGTGCGACTAAGTCAAGACGCCAAAGGAATCGTAGCTCACGACACGAAAGAAGTGTTCGATTCAAGATGGGCTACAGATGAGTTGTAGGAGTTGATCGCTCCGCACGAGAGGAAGAGACTTTGCCACTTTAGTGGAGAAAACTTCGGATCATTGAAGAGGTTAAGAAGACTATAAGAGAAATTGAGAGAAGAATAGGAACGAGAATAAGAGAAATGTTAGACCATCAAGATCGTTTGGTAATGTTCGAAAAGACCAAGGATCGAGAACTCTGTCAGTACACCAAAGGATGTGAATGGGAATCATTCCTGTGCTAAGTGGGGAGAACTCATTCGGAGGAATGTTGGGGAAATAGTAAGAAATGTTTTCGGTGTGGGTCAAGGCCCATTTGGTTAAAATTGTCCTCGTGTAGCGAGAGGCGAGGTTCGAAGAATGGAGGAATGGTTCGATCAAAGTCAACCAAGGATGTGATATCGTAAGCTCCTTTGCTTTGGTACATGCTTTGATTGCTTTACTTGCTTGTGAATTAGCCTTTTCTGTGTTGCTAAGAGAGGTGTTTTGAATTTGAGTGCGAACTTAGAGACTGTGTTGGGAAGGTATGATAGTCTTAGTAAGATCAAGAGTGCGCAGCATAAGCGTAAGGTGGTAAGATAGGTTGTACGGACGTTCGTTAGTAAAGTAATTTCGAGGATGAAATTATTTTAAGGAGGGTAGAATTGTAACATCCCGATTTAGGGGTTATGCGTTCATGCCTAATTCGAGTGATAGTAGGCTTGGAGTATGTTTGGGCAGGTTTTAAGGGTTTCGGGAACTTTAAATTATAAGGGGATGTTTTGGAAAAATTTTTTGATTTAGGTGTAAAAGGGAAATGGGCAAGAAGGCCTTAAAATAATTTTATAGTGTTTAAGATACAAGAAAGGCATTGGCAAAGTGGCTTTATCTACCGCTAAGAAATGGAAGAAGCGTCATTGAGGGCACAGGTTCGAGTCCAAAGGCAACAAAACTGGTTTTAATTTTTATGTTTTGGCTTACAAAGAAGAAAGCCTTAAAAGAGTCGTGTCTTTGACACAAGCAACAACTTGGCCAAGTGGTTCTCGTCACGCACATAAAGTGAAGGGAGAAAGGACAACGGTTCGAGTGAGGCGGCAGATTTTGGCGCTTTATTTTTGTTATTTGGTGATGGGTGAAGTAAGAAGGATTTAAAATTAAATGTTGGGGCTTTATGGCATAAAATCAAAGTGGCCGAGTGGCTCAAGGCGTTGGAGGAGAGGGTGCAAAGCAAGAAGGTCCGTGTTCGAACCGTGAGTGTTGCATTTGGAATTTTATTTTGTTTTGGTCTTTTGCAAGAAAGTTGGTAAGGTGATGGGCGACACTTGGGACCTTCACTGGGATGAAGATTAAGTTAGTTTTGTATTTAAATTCTATTGGATGAGGAATAATCATCAATTTTATCTTTTTATTGTTATGGGATAATAGGATAATATTGTTTATTTTATGGATTTTATTTTATTAATCTCATCAAGTGGCAAGGAGGAAAATAGGCAATTGAGTGTTTAAATTATTTTGAATAATTTTGGATTAGTGGCCATAGGTGATGGTAAAACTTGGGTTCTTCAGGTGGGGGAGTAGCCGAATATTACTTAAGGGTGGTGTGCTCTCCTTTTTCCAAATTTTAGTTCACTCTTCTAAATCTCACTTCTCCTTGAATTCCTTTTTATATTTTTCTAGTTGACCGAATCTCCAAGTAATCTTTATTTCTTTTCGTGCTTTGAAATTTAAATCCTCCCAAACACCATTAAACCTTACCGATTTCTCCTTTGGCCTTTGTAGTCAAATATTTTATTGTTTCTCTTAATTCCTTGATAGTCGAAACCTTTAGCCCTCCATCTCTCTTCTATTTTACCAAGCTTGAAGAACACTAAAGTGTGGTCTTTGTCGACATCTAAGGCTTGTGGGTAAGTGTTCTAGTTACTTGTTTTAGTGGCCAAAACAGAATGGTTGGCCTTAGTTTTGGTATGACCGAATGTCCCTAAGGCCATGGTGATGTGTTTCGTTTTGTTGTAGCTAGCACCAAGAAGCTAAAAGGGATTCTCTTGGGATTTCGACAGATAAGATAAAGTGAGGATAAATATTCGGCCAAAGGGGGGCCTTTCATAGATTCTTGTTGTAGACCGATTCTAATAGTGGTGTGCAGGGATTTTCGGCAATTTCATTGGTGTTTCGGGATTCAATTAAAAGGGGTAAGTGGTTTGATATTGACCTTAGGCCATTGGTTATGTTTTGGTGTTGACCGGATGGTGACTATGGTTTATAGGGCAATCGATGTAAGCAAAGGAAGCCTTCTGGATTTCAATTTATTTCGATGGATGAGTAGTAAGTGACTTAGATTCGTTAATAGTAGATTATGACTTTGTTGATTAATCGTGTGGTTCGATTAAGTATCGTCGATGGATCGCGAGTGCCGGTCAAGAGGAGAAAGGAAAGCTCTCATCCGAAGTTCAAAAGAGATCGGTTTCTGCTACGAGATTGGCCACCGGTGTGGGGCAATGTAAAACGATAGGCGATAATCTGTAGTCTCGCTAAACGATAGCGTCGGATCGAGGTTTAGAGCTTCGTGTTATAAGGTATGTAGTTAGCCATTGTTTCCGGATTTGCGTGATATTTGCCTGCTTAATATGTTTGCTAACAAGTGCGATAAATGTGAAATTGATACCCTTGAAGGGGGTATGATGATGACCGTGTTAGTAGCAAATTGGTTAATATGTGATAATTGATTTTAATATGTGAGTATGCCTATGTTTGTGAATATCATGCACATGCATCATCTCCGCATTATATTATGTTACATGTGCATGGGTGGGTTTTTGAAAGAAGGTGCGGTGTACTTGAGCACGTGGTTGATGTCACTTTGTGCTACATCGTGGATTGGCGCCGACCGAGGTCGCGTTGTGGATCTTTGCGATTTAGTTCGCGTGGTTACCTTGATTGATATCGGCTTTATGCCATATCGTGGCTTGATGGATTCTTGTGTGCTCCATCGTGGTTTGATGTTAGCTATCGCTACATCGTGGATGGCATTGGTTGCCTTTTGGAGGAAAAAGGAGGGTGACTCGATAGTCCCCGGTGTGTGGTAGTTTGGATAAGGGGTGTGTAGCGGTTGGACCTTAGGATTGGGTTGGGTTTCATGTTGCATTGTTCCGTTATGAGATGTTATGTAAATGGGCCAAGCCCAAAATGACATGTGGATTGGTATGTTATGTGAACATACGTGGAAATGGGCCAAGCCCAGTAATCAGTGGATTAATGAGAAAAGGGCCGAGCCCATTACTTAAATGTGGATTGAATGTGGGCCAAGCCCAGATTGTGGTAATGTCTAAATGATTATATTTATATGTTGCATTTGATAATTGGGGTTGATTTGTGGCTTGCATGTGGGTGGATATCAGTGGTTTAATTACACACTGAGTCATTATGACTCACCCAATTATTTATCCAACATCGCAGTGACTTGTTGATCGGACCAAGATCGTAGAGGATGCGAGGTGGCCTATGCGAAGGAGATTTATTTAATTATTTTAAGCAATTTTAATACTAAGTGTTTTGTTTAATATTGGTTGTAATAAGGGCCACTTTTGTTAAAGTACTCTTTTTATGGATGATGAAATTTATATCGTACTTAGAAATATTTTTTTACAAATGATTTATCCTTTAATAAAATATAATAAAGTTTTAATTCAAACCAAGCTTATTATTTAATAATTTTAATGGAATTACTTCCTAAAATAAACAAAATTTTCAAGTTTTTATTCTAAAGACAAAGATTTTCAATCGTCATTCGCAGATGACATAACCAGATCCGGTCAAGGCTCGTGGGCCGGGTTTGGGGATGTTACACGGGTGATACTCTATAGAGCAGTCATAATCCTTCAGTAACTCCACCCATTTTCGCTGTCTCAGATTCAACTCTTTCTGAGTCAACAAATACTTAAGGCTCTTGTGGTCTGTGTAAATCACAGACTTCTCTCCATAAAGATAGTGCCTCCACACCTTAAGAGCGAAGACCACTGCCGCTAGTTCCAAATCATGCGTTGGGTAGTTAACCTCATGTGGCCTTAGTTATCGAGACGCATAAGCAACTACCTTCCCATCTTGCATTAACACGCATCCTAATCTTGTATGAGAGGCGTCACAATACACCACGAAGTCTTTTCCTGCCTCAGGCTGAATCAAAATCGAAACTTCGGTCAAAACCCTTTTAAGCTTCTCAAAGCTCTCATGTTGCTTATCTGACCAAATGAAAGGTACTTCCTTTCTCAGCAACTTCGTCAAAGGTGCGGCAATTGATGAGAACCCTTCCATAAACCTTCTGTAGTAGCCTGCCAATCCCAAGAAGCTACGAACCTCCGCCACAGTCCTAGGTGATTTCCAATCCAACACCGCTTCAATCTTCCTAGGATCCACTCTTATTCCTTCTGCAGACACCACATGTCCTAAGAACACAACCTCCTTAAGCCAAAATTCACACTTGCTGAATTTGGCATAGAGCTTCTTTTCCCTCAACACTTGTAACATAATCCGTAGATGCTCATTATGCTCTTCTTCATCTTAGAGTACACAAGAATGTTGTCGATGAACACAACGATGAACCTATCCAAATAGGGTTGGAAAACCCGGTTCATTATATCCATGAATGCGGCTGGGGCGTTCGTCAATCCAAATGGCATTACCACGAACTCAAAATGCCCATACCTTGTCCGGAAAGCCGTCTTATGGATATCTGCCTTCTTCACTTTAAGTTGATGATATCCCAACCGTAGATCTATCTTCGAAAATACTGCTGTCCCCTTCAGTTGATCGAACAAGTCATCGATCATTGGCAATGGGTACTTGTTCTTGATGGTTAGCTTATTCAACTGACGGTAATCTATGCACATATGCATAGTTCCGTCCTTCTTCTTCACAAATGTAACCCAGCTTCCCCATAGAGACACACTAGGTCGAATAAACCCACGGTCTAGCAATTCTTGGATTTGAGCCTTGAGCTCAACCAACTCTTTGGTGCTATTTTGTGCACGGGCAATTGACACGAGTCGCTTCCGAAGAAATCAATTCTGAACTCTACTTCCCTATCTGGGGGTATTCTAGGTAGTTCTTCCGGAAAGACATCCACAAAGTCCCTTACTGTTCGAACTCCACTAACGCCCTCTTCCTTTGCATCCAATGCATTAACGAAGGCCAAAAATGCCTTGCACCCTTTTCGAATCATCTTATCAGCCTTTAAAGCAGAAACTACATTAGACAAGTAATTTCTCCTTTCTCTTATCATAATCACCACTTCATCCTCCGGGGTCTTTAACTCCATTCTCTTAGCAAAGACAATCCAAAACAAATCGATGTTCTACTAGCACCCATTCCAAGTATGAGATCAAATTCTTCAAAGGTAATTCTATTAAGTCGTGAAAATACTACTCCTTGCATTTCTAGAGGCACTTTTCAAACATCTTATTCACCACTACAGCTTGATCTAGTGGGCTTACTACGATCATCTCCCTATCAAAAGTTCAGAGGCTATGTCTAGAGTTTCAACTACTCTATATGCAACATAAGAATGGGTCGAGCCCACATCAATTAAAGCAATATAAGGCTTGCCATAAATAAGGAACGTACCGATTATAACGTCCGGTGCGTCTCCATCCTCCTTCCGACGAACCGCATAAACTAAACCCATTGCCTTGCCTCAAGATAGCAAAGCATCTCGGCCGATGTTTCACGTCCTCTGCCAAGACCATTTCCTCCGTTATTCGGACCACGACCCATAAAGGTCGTTGTCCACCTCTACCACTGATTAACATTACGAGCTCTGGTCGATTTCCATCCGGTCTCATCGGATAGTCCTCAATTATATGGTCCTTTGACCCACACTTGAAACATCCCCCTGTCTTCTTCCAGCATTCGCCTAAGTGCTTTTCCCACATTGATCACAAGTACGATATTGCCCTCCACTAGCAGCTTGCTGACCTCGCGGCCCATCAACTCTAGGCCTCTTCTGAACACTCCCAGCTGACCCAGATGACCCAAAACCTCTTTTATTTCTATTCCGATCAGAGTTCTGCCTTGCAAAGTCCTTAATTCCCTCGGTTACCTTAGCCTTTTCTACTAATGTGGCAAACTCCCGCTCCTGGTGTGGGGCTATCAATAACCTCAGATCATCCCTTAGTCCGTCCTCAAATTGGACACATCGCTCATGCTCTGTTGCCACCACTCCTCGAGCATACCGGCTCAACCTTAAAAATTCAGCTTTATACTACTGCTGCACTTGTTCCTTGAACCAAATTTCAAAATGCCTTCCTCTCGCTCATCAGTATATCCGGTTCCCACATACTTCTTCTGATACGCCACCTTAACATACTCCCAGGTTAGATCTTCAGCTGTGGCACCATCCCGAACTGTGAGCCATCATTGATACGCTTCATCGCGTAGCAGTGCCACCATCCCTTTTAGTTTCTCCTCAGGGGTCAAATCAAGCTCATCCATGATCCACTCAGTTGCTTTCAACCAATACTCAGCCGTACTGGATGCCACACCAGATACTCCACGAAACACTTCAGCCCCATTGGCTCGGAGTCGCTCGGGTACAGATTTTCGAGCTCTCATATTCCCTCTAGCACCAGCCACCATTTTAAGAACTCGCAGCACAGTCTGCGATACAGCATCTTCTTCCGTCTGATCTTGCTGCTCAACACCAACAGCTGGTAGTGGTGGTGGCGGTGGTACCTCATTCTCAGATCTTTGACTCGATCTAACGGGTTTCGACACGGTTATTCTACCATGACCTCGTCCTCGCACATTACGACCACGCCCCTTTGTGCTCATTCTTACGATTGCGCTTTAATCTGATTAAGAAATTTTATGCATTAGCGTTTGTTCCACTCATTATCCGCGAAGAAGTTTTATGTAAAGAGTTTAGTAGCAGTTCTTTCGATCAATCAAAGTTTCAAGTCTTCTATCCTAGTTCAGAGAAGTTCAATCCATTCAATATTCCTACCACACACATTCCTATTCAACATTTGTGTGCATTCCTATCCTGGGGCATTTTCGTAATTTATCCTCTGAGGGTATTTTGGTAATAAATCGGGGTAAATTTGTAAATCTTGATAGATCAAGGGTATTTCAAAATTTGTAAAACTTGGGGTTCTTTTTGAGAATTTGCTTTCCAAATCGGTGATGTTGCAAAAATTTTGGAAATCAGGGTCATTTTGGTAATTTTATAAGTTAGGGTAATTTGGTAAAATTTTTTCAAATCGGTATCTTGAATTTTCACAAGTTAGGGTTTCATGGATTCTTTTTACAAAGTAGGGAAATTTTATTGAAATCAAGGGTAATATGGTAATTTTTTGGAACCAAGGCCATTTTAGTAATTTTACCATTAGGGGTATTTAGGTAATTTTGTAAATCGAGAATATTTTAGAAAAGTTTTGCAAAATAGTTTTCCAAATTAAAAGGGTAATTTTAAGAGTTTTAAAACTAGGGTTTTTTATAAAAAATACTTAGTTCCTTTTCGGGTTTTAGTTATTGGGTTTAGCCCATGAATAAGTCCTCTTGGTTAGGGTGAACCGTCACTATGCACTAGGTAGGATTCAAGTGGAGAGGAGGTGAGTCATGCGGACTGCTTAAATACCAAGCTCCCACCGAAACCAATCCTGACATGCGCACAATGGTTGCCACACCCTAACTCTATGACTTAACCACATGTTTGTTTAATTAGGCATTTAAAATTTTATGTAATTGTTGGGGTAACTTAGTCCTAAGGTTCAAGTACTTATCATGCTAATCTACGTTCTATTTCTACCCTTCTACAATTCATATCATAAATCACACAAGAGATAGGGGTACTTACCTGGTGGACTTCGGGTCGGAGACTTAGGTGCCATGCCAGAAAATCCTGCTTATTTCTCAAAATTTTTCACAAAATTCTTTGGGCTTAATTTTGAAAACGTTTTGGGCCTTAAACCCAAGGTCGAGAGTTTAAAAACTGGGCTCTGATACCAAGCTAAAACACTCCAAACTCGGCCCACGAGCCTTGACCGGATCCGGCATGTTCCTTAAGTAAAACGGCTCAAAACTGATTTGTGTCTTTTGAAAATCTTTGAGTAATTTTGGGAGAAGACTCGAATTGGGTTGGGCTCAAGTTGAATTCTGGTTTATTTTTGAAATATAGGTTTTTAAAAAAAATACATTATTAAGTTCCAAAACTTAGGTTAAAAGATGTGCCGAATTTGTTTTAGAGTTCGTTCTTTAAAAAAAAAAATTTACTTAGTCATTGGTTTGATAGAAATTTCGTATCGCAAGAAAATAATCAAAATGCATGCATAAACAGTTCATAACTAAGGCCTTATTACATCAAATCAAAACCCAAAATAAATGCAAAAATACTTAACATATAAAAGTCCAAATTGAAATAGAATTCTGAATTGAACATGGCCACCCCTAAGCTTCTCCCGACCCGATCCATCACTGATCGTCACCTAAAAAATATTCCTACATCGGGGTGAGTCAAATAGACTCAGTGTGTATAACCGACACTAAGTCCCAAACGATTTTGGCATACAACATATCATACAAGCATACATGTAGCAATTTATAAGTAATGATGCAAACCCGAACCCAAGCCTATATGCCATCCGATACACATCACCCATACCAACCTGCACACCGTGGGGACTACTAAGTCAACCCTCCATCCGCTACACATCATCAAAGGCAGTCGCTGCAGTCGTCGTGCTCATCGCCCTTATATATTGTGGCATAGCCACTAGATAACATTTTGTGTCATGAGACACCACATTCAGATAATGTGACCGAAGTCACCACATTCAAATATCGTGGTATGAGCCACCAGATCACTTCCCCTTACAATTTCACCCATATGCCCCATGTCATACAAATATGCATAAACTTTGTCCTATTCTTTATTCACATTCTTATAATTTCACACATGTGCCATAACAGATCGTATTATATTCCTAGTAGGAGTAGGAATACCTGTACCATCGCATGGTAACTTAGCCATACTTTCACATTTTTCTTATCACATGCATTAAATTAAAGCCGTAATCTATTAAGGTTTAGTGTGGGGTACACACCTGGTATGCTTATCGAATTTACTGAAATCCCAAAACTCGATCTATTGCTTTAGATCTTCACTTCCTATATTCGGCCAATCCTAACAGGTTAGTAAAAAGCCATTCGGCCATAAAACCAAATCCCAAAGGCTTAATGTAACTAACTTCTTACCTTGCGATTTCAATTTCCACAATTGATCCTGGCCTCTTTAATGATGTCGAGATTCCTATGGCCATATATTAGATCTAATCCAATCATTAAAACATAATAGAATGGCCTATGGTGAATCTTATATTTACTTACCTTAGATCTTAGAAGTCCCGAAAGATTCTTCCTTATAGTCGACTTAGCGAGAATCCCAAATTTCTCCTTAAGATTTCGGTCAAAGATGGGTAAGAGGATTAGAGTCTTGAATTCCAACATACCGAGAAAGAAAAGAGTAAGAGATTAATCAAGAGAAATCCTTACCAAATAGAGTAATCGAAACGCACTTGTTCACCACTTAACTTGTCGATAGGAAGAAGAGAATGTTGGGTTTTCGGCTTTTAATACTAGGATCAAAACGGCTTCAAAGGTGATAATTAGATGGAACTTTCGGCTTTTGAGAGGAAATAATGAGGAGATACAGGTTCGGCTATGCTTGCTTGAGTTTTCGGCTAGAACAAATAAAAGAAAAAGGAGACTTTGAGAGAGGTAAAGTGGAGATTCGACTAGAGGAGGAGATGAGAAGGGAAAAGAAAAGCAAAGTAAAGAAAAGATGAACACTCTACTAAGAATTTCGGCTAGCACTCAAACACTAGCCTTTCCTCGCTTTCCTCCTATTTTATCTCTTCTTCCCTTATTCAAAATAATTAAAAATAAATCCTTATTTATCTCATGCCTTAGCCGAAATTTCCAAGGAATTTAAGCACATCTTAAACTCATTCCTAAGTCTCTCAATGTCGTCCATTGCTACTCTCTTGTTGCGAAAAATAAAACCCCAAAATATTGCTTCCTTGTCAGCCGAACTTAAGACACGCCCCATGCTTGTGGCGTCATTCCCAGGGGCCTTAAGTGGCGCCTCCAAGCCACTTTTCCAAGCCCATTTTTGTGTTATGTTTCAACTCTAATTTCTCTTAAGGCCTATCCGGCTTAGCTTTTTTTTTTTTTAACTTGAAATCTAATAATTTCTAAGGCATTCCTCTACTCTTTAGGGTTCACAAAATTCATAGTGCACATTCACAACACACTCAAGCATGCTATGTCTTATAATTATAAATGCACAAGCCATAATCCATGATATTACACAAGTGATCAAATGTCTTCTTCATTTCATGATGCTGCCACTTTATTAGCGGAAAACATGCGGGCCGTTGGCGAACAAATATGTAGAAGTATTGCCTCCGATGCGGTAATTCAACAAAAGTCACAAGAATTTCAGATCATCCAATAAAAAGCTACAAATTTATATCCAACATTATGTGAAATAGAATGTTTAACTATGGATGAGCGTTTTCGAGCATTGAGCAAAATTCCAGATCATCCAACGCAAATGCTCATTTTCTTTAGTTTACCTTCTTCTGTACGATTGGAATGGGTCTGAAGATTTCTTGCTGACCATTAAAAATCATAGTTGTATTAATGATATTTTGGTAACTTTTTGTGTTTGTAATATTTGGGACGGTATAATAACATGATATATGTCATTACAATGTTGTAACTTTTGATGTTGTAACATATAGATTATGACATATAAATAATGAAATCATGTAACCTTTTGTTAATATATGAATATTATGTTTATGCAAAATATAATTCTCAAGTTATTTATTACTTCTAATATTTTTTTATTGTAGAATAATTAAATTATTTGTTTCAATAACGATATTTTAGCACATTAAATATGTATTGCGTTTAAAAATAATAAAGTAGATTATATATATTTTATAGTATTATATATTTTGATTTTTAATTCATATAATAATTATATTAAGAATGTTATTAAATTATTTTTATTAAATTATATTTAATAATAATTATGTTGAAATATGATTAAATTATTTTATTAAATTATATTTAATAATAATTATGTTAAAATATGATTAAATTATTTATTATTTTATTAAATTATTTTCAATAATAATCTTATTAAAATTTAATAACAATAACAATAATTATCTACTTAAAAAAAATTCTACTAAGGGTATTCTGGTCATTTTAGTTCTTTTTCTTATGCTATTACAACATCATTCCATTCAACCAACAGTTAAATTATTTATTACAGCTCTATTCCATTCCATTCAACCAAACAGTTGAATTAATTATTACATTCTATTCAATTACAGTCCTATTCTATTATAGTGAACCAAATGTAATGTAAGTAATCATTAATACAATATGCACAGATAAACACGAATTCAATAAAACAAATATTTTAGAAAGATTTTAAACAATATGTAATTGCTTAAGCAGCTAAATTGGGCCAATTATAAGCAACTGGTTTTGACGCTTCACACATTGCATCTACCAACAAACATTCATGTTTGAAACTACGATTCTAATCGTAGTCTTTAGAAATCCAAAGTAAAATAAAAAATTACAATTTTTCAATATGCATATCTCAAAGACTTAGACAACTTTAATATTTTCATAATTACCAATTTTTTAAAATATGTTTAGAAAATAAGATTCAAGATTCAACCTTATAACATGTAAAATAAAATTAAAATAAATGTAGTGATGCAAAAGAATCTTTAACACGAGGAAGTGGTGCAGTTTGTGAAACTTTTAGCTTACTTCAATTCTTACGTTTCATATACGTTCAAATTAAAATAAAATATGAATGCTAATGTTTTATTTAGTTTTCAAAGTGTATATCATGCTTACAATTATATCAAATCAAGATCAAAATTCTATAATTTATCTCTAAATTAGTAATGTAGTTCTAAATTTTATAATGAATAAAAGTTACAGAGATAAAAAAAATCAATTTTAGTTAAACATGATCGTATAAACATATATACCAAGGACTCTTGAAATTTCTTAGGGGGGGAACTAGGTCTCCTCTAAGTACCATCCACCTCTATTGAATCACAAAAACTTAAGGGTCAGAACCAATCCCAACTTGCAGCCATGGAGATGAACCTCCGCTCATATTGATGTCCTTTAGTTCACTTAGTTTTGCCAACTTCACCTTACTCTTTATCTTGTCTTCCTCATTTTGCTTAGAGTTATTACAGTTGTTGTTAATATTGTCAACTTGCAGATGGTTTTGATTATCTTCCTTTTCTGTGGCATCAATGCTACTGCAAGGCTGCAAATAGATTTCTACAGAAACATCAAAACTCGATGGATGGATGTGGTTCCGCCGTACAAGCTCATCAACTGGAGCAGGAAGATTGAGATCGAGCGGCTCAGAATCGTCAACAAAATTTGGTCTTTGGGTTTGCTGAATCTGCTCTACCTGGTGTTGAAGCTGATGAAACTTAACCAAGGAGGAAGTCTCAACAGGTGAATTTGAAGTGATCCAATGACATCTTTTATGCCCTCCCAATGCTTGTCCCGATGAAAAAACACGGTGACATATTGAACATTCATGTACTTTTGATTTCTTTTTGGATGTGGAGGCCAATGTATTATCAAACCGAAACGTTGATGTTGGTTTCTTAAGGAAAAACCCATGGTGGTCTTCATCAGCTAAACTATCATCAACTCGGGCTGCGAAACATCCCTTAACTTTCTTGTGGCTAGCTCTATGTCCGCCCAGTGCCTGATGGGAATTGAACACTTTCTTGCATGCTTTGCACTCAAACAGCCCTTTGGCCTTGTCCGTGGGTACCCTAGGCCTACATGCAATGGCAGGATGAGTGATGAAATTCATCGTATTCCTTCTCTCCTCTTCTTTGCTGGCAGAAGTACAAGATTCTTCAGGCTCGGTAACTAAAGGGACAACGTTTGCATTAGATAACATCATCAAGCAATTGGCAAGATCTTCCTCTTCGCTTGATGGAGAACTGAAGGCGTTGAAATTACCAACTTCACTTCTCAATGATCTTTTCCTTTTAGAGCAATAACCAGAGGAGCCTCTCCTTGTGATGCGATCATCATCACCTTCTGACCCCTGTGAGGAAACAAGAGATTCAGCAATATCCCTAGGCCTGGAGCTACATTTTCCATGCTCCAGAAAAGATTTCCATGAAAAGAACTCCTTGCCACAATTCTCACAAACCCTACAGCTCTTTAATCGATTAGGGTTTGTTCTTAATCTGTACATGCGCTCGTTGTTAGGTGGCACAACGTTCCCTTCTAATAATTTATCTTCCCAATCACTAGCAAGATCATCGTCATCGATGAAGCGGCTCTCGTCGCCTATTCCATGCGCCCTCATATGCCCACCAAGTGCTCTCCCACACCCAAATCGTTTGTTGCAAATTTTACAAAAGTATTTGAACTCTGATTGTTGATCATCCACTATAAAAGCCATACAAAAAAAAAAAAAAAAAAAAAAATCTGGGAATTAAATTTAATGAAGTGAAAAAAAATGAATGAAAAAGAAGCGTGAGCTGTTTGTTCTTGTACAGTGAAAAGGTTTGTCGAGGAGTTTTATGGTGGAAAATTATCAAAGGGACAATAGTCCTAGTTTTTAGTAAGAGTAATGGATTGGTTTAATTTGTGGATGAAAAATATATAAAACATATATAGATTAGGGGTAAAAACCACGAGGGCAATGATGAGTAGAGGTCGAAGAGTGTAGGTGATGACAAGTGGTAGGAGAAGGAGAGGGTTAGAGACTTTTTCTACGGCTTTGTGGTGGTGCGCTGCTGGTGGCGCCGCCAGTCAAACCGATTATAATATTACAAAAAACCAATGGAATTCCGTACAACTAGTGAGTGTAGTGTTAAAAGTTAATTTTGCGTCTCTCTACAATGTGTGAGATGGAAAGAGAGTAGTGAATAATGAGTGAAAGAGATTTAAAGGTCAGAGTGCTTCAAGCCAACCAAAGAAAACACGTGCCCATATATGCTTTCTCCTTGTTTGTCGGTTGGTTCAATCTGCTTTTCCACAAAACTTTCTGTCTCGCACATTTTAATTATTACTTCCCCTATTATTATCTTTCTTCAATTCATCAATACCCTTCTTTTTGTTGGGCAAAGATTCATCAATACCCACAAAATTTACACACACACTTGAGTCATAGTTTTGTCTCTTTTCTTTTATCCAAATATGAGATGAAATTTATGTTTAATGTGAAGATATTTAAAATACTTGAACAACATATATTATTAACCATTTTAAACGCCCCAACAATGCATCAAATTGGGGAGAGGGAATTCATAATTAAGATATAAGTCTGTGTTGCTTAAATTAGGCAATGTGCATTAATATATAAAAAGATAAAATTGTATAAATTTGAAGAGAATTGTCGAAACTATTTTTTTGTCTTTGAAAAATGGAGTCGACTTTAAAACATGGAGTCGCCACAATGTTTTTTGAAGTGGGTCACCTGATTTTTGGTCATCTTATAAAACATTCGAGTCGATTACATTTAGGAAAGATTAGCACCCTCGCAACGCCTAAAATTGTTACCTTATTGATTGATTATGTCCTAATATCGAAAATTAGAAGATATGTTAAAATACGAATCCTTGAGAAAATGTTTGGATAATTCGAATTGAATATCGAAATTATCTTGTTCCGAAAGAATGAAATATCACATCCAGCACGTTAAGATACTATGTTTCAAACCCTTGACACCAAGATCATTTCATGATTTTCAAAATTCATGCATTGCAATTTTAAAAGGATATTCCGTTATTTGGCCAAACGAAAAAAACCCGAAACCCAGCATGTTAGGGCACGATTCCTCGAATTTTCGAACATGAAATATTGCCTTATTTTTGGAGTTAAGAAAACACGGTCGAAATCTTAAAAGGATATTTAGTCATTTAGACGAACGGAAAATCGAAACCTAGCACGTTAGAGCACAATCTCCTAAACTTCCAAACACAAAATATTTCCTTTGTAAAAACCCTTTTTATGAGTTTGGGTAAAAAAGTGAAAAAAATAAAAGATAAATTCAATGTAACCTTTAAATTAAAAAATCAGTTAAAACGTAAAATGGTCATACTTTGCAAATAGTAATAATGTAAACACGATAATAATAAAGAATAATAATAAATATAATAGAAAAAGAAAAATAATAATTTAAAATAAACAATAGTATTAATAATAATAAAATGATAGTAACAATAATGATAAAAGCATGTTAATAATAATAATAATAATAATAATAATAATAATAATAATAATAATAATAATAATAATAATAGTAAACAAATAATAAAAAATAAAAATAGAAATAGAAATAATGAAAATAGCAATAATAATGGTGCTACTAAAATAATAATAATAATAATAACAACAACAATAATAATAATAGATATATTAATAATAATAAATATAGCTATAGTAATATTAATATATATAAGGAAAAAATAATGGTCATAATAAAATAATACAAATGAATATGAATAATAATAAAGTTAATTATAAATAAAAATAAAATAAAAAATAACAGTGATAATGCTAAAATAATAGTAAAAGCAATAATAATATTAACAATAATAAGAATTTAAAATAACATTAATAATGAAATAATCAAAAACAAATAAATAAATAAAGGACGAAATTGAACTAAAATAAAAATTTGAGGCGAATTTTAAAGAAAATAAAATGCAAGGGACCTATTTAGACACGCGAATAACATGGAGGGACTAAAATGGAAAATAATCCCTCCCTCCAAAACGTTGCGTTTCAAAATGGATTCAAATGAAATTCAAATAAAATTTAAGGGCAAAATTAAAAATAAAAAGGAACTTAATTATAAATCCATAAAAAAGCGGAAGGGCTCAAAAGCGCAATTAGTCCTTCCAATAAAAACGCACGGATCCTAGGTCGGAGCCGGTCGAATCTTGTCGAGTCAAGGCAAAACGACGTCGTTTTGGGGTTTTAGGACCCTGACCAAAACGGCACCGTTTTAAATAGCTATATAAACCAAAATCTTTTAGGAAAAATCATTTATCAGTCTGTTTTAGAAAAAAAAAAAACTGGAGGGCTCTCCAAAATTCTCTTCCCCAAGCGATTTTCGACAGAGCTCCGGCGTGACCCGCCGCCGTCCGTTGCCGGCCATCTCACACGGTGGTCGAAACTCCAAAAGGTGATTTTTTTTTTCTCCTTTTTTTTACTATATTATAAACTTTAATATATGTAAAAAAAAAAAAAAACCTAAAGAAAAAAGCATAGATTCGAAAGAGAAGAAAAAAAAGCCTTTGCTCGTTTCCTTTTTTTTGTGTATTGTATTGTATATTCATTGTGTATGCGTGTCCATTTTTCCAGATTAGGTTAGGGTATTTATAACTCTAAAAATAAATCAAAAAATAAATACAAAATCTTATTTTGCTGCTACTGTCTGTGTTCTTTCCTTGTTTTGCATGTAAACGACGAGAAACACGGCGGTGGAGCGCTATCCGAGCGCTGATTGCGGCGCGATCGAGGGCCTGTGTTGGGTGCTGTGGCCCTAGAGTTTCAGAAACCCTAGACTTTTGATTCTGTTTGATATTGGGCCCTTTTAGGCCCCGTAGATTTTGAGTTTAGGTGTAATAGGGCATTGGGTAGTCTATTTAGACTGTAAATGAACTGTAAAAATTAGACATTTGAATTTAATTTTTTTATTTTATTTTATTGATTTGTTCAAGGCCGAGCACAAATGAGCTATTACAAGAATTTGTTATTTGAGCAACGAAGAGGGGGGTTAGTCGCCATAATCAGTCTATCAATCAAGTAATGATGGTGATTTAGAAAAAAAATGGGCGCCGCGCTAGTTCAGGCCATTTCTATTCATCAACTGCATTTTGAGCTGAACAATTAATTTCATGTCCATGAATTTGGGATCATTTCCGGTGGTTTTAATATAAACATGTACAAATATATTTAAATTTGACGTTGCATTAGGTTGATGAAAGCCACGGGTGCATGGAGTACTTGCTTCACTCGATGGGGTAAGGCTAATTGATCTTGCTAAAGCACAGTAACCAGTTTAGGACCTGAAAGATCCAGTGTTTTCTGGCCTCTTCACCCCCACTATTAAAGCAAAGGGCTTAAGCCTTGTTACACTATTGATACAATCACTTATGGCATGAGATTACCCTTTTTCTTTTTCTTTTTTGGTTAAAATGGCCCATCTCCGTGACCAAAATACTATATTTCAGTTTATATGTTAAAAAAGCTTTTAAGAAAATGTAAAAAGATCAATTAAGTCTATGAATTAAATTCACATCCAATTAAGTTGATGTCGTCACATGTATAGTTTACCCTTTGTATAGTTTACCATTTTTTATAATTTTTATGATTTTTAATTATTTTTATGGGAAAAATAGTAGATTAAATCATAAGTCGTCGAATGTTACCATTTGATTGGCTTGTAAATTTATTTTAACAATCAACGTGATCAATGACGAAAACCATTAAATGAGGGGCTTAATTTATTACTTTAGTTTACGACAGGGGCTTAACTGAGTGTGAATTGAATATAAGGACTTAATTGATTTTTTCTTTTGTATTTTCTTAAAGGCTTTTTTGACATATAAGTAATTTTTAATAGTTGTGTTTTACCGTTTAAAAAATCAATTCTTTCGAATTTGTAGTTGTCTCTTTCAACAATATCTTCTCTAGAATTTAAACTTAAGTTTTCTTATTGAAAGTATAATATATTTTATTATTATACTTAACACTTAATTATGTTTCATTATTTTTCAATACATAAATCATTTTATTTATGAATCATGAAATTCAATTTTGTTAATGATAATTAAATTTGTAATAGATATTAATGAATTGAAAAAATAGAAATTAGCTTGACCTGTTGATTTATTGCGTATTAGTTATGTTATCTTGAATTTTGAAAAAAAAATTTGTCTAATACATATTTATACGAAAATGGAATGTAAATAATTTTATATAATAAATGAAGTGAGGAATGGAATCGTAATAAATGAGTGTCAATCACCATTTCATACAAGATAAATGTAAATATTTTAAATATACGTTTTTTTTTTTTAATAAGTACATTTGTCCTATATATAAACAGACTAATTCAACAGGAAAGAAAAAAGAGAAAATAAATAATAAAAAAAAAGAGGGGGGAAAAGGTAATTTAATTAATTAATAAAAAATGTTAATTAGGTTCCCGGAATGCATGAAAAGAAAGTCTAGTGGGACATAAAATCACAGATAATCAAGCAGTGCAATTATTAAGGTTGGAAGGTTAGGTGGGTGCTAATAGACATGGCAACATAATTTGGATTTAAAATAAACCGCACTGCAGTTGGCATAATATGATTAATAATCAACATTATCCCTCTTTATTCCTTCATATCCGATAGCTTACCAATATCAATAACTGATTTCTTATGTCGACACAAACTACATCAAGTATTCTTTGTCAATATATATATACTTTGATCATGACCAAATTTTCATGCATGCATTATTATGTGAAAGGAGACTTTTAATATTCTATCCACAAAAAAAGAAAAACAAAAGTCACTTTAATAGTGGAATATATATTTCATTACATACAATTTTTTTTTAAATTTACTTACACTTCATTTGTCATTATCAATCTATATTACGTAATTCATTCACTTTAGTATCTTAATCCGTTAAAATCTCTAAATTATATTAATATCTCTTTCGAGAGTAAAAGCAACTGATTTTAGGTTGATTAATTAAAATTTATTTTTAATTAAAACCCATATTGTTGCATTAACTCAATCTATAGATTCTCATATTAGATTTGGCTCTAATCCGGTAAATTTATGTCATCCTATTTCTAGGATTGCATGTAACTCCACTCAATTATGCTAGATCTACTCTTAAACAAGGTTTATTCCTTCTTTGATTCAAGTACATCAAACATGGATTAATAACCTAAAAATATTAAACCAAGAATTAAGCATACAAAATTGAGAACAATATCCAAGGATTTATTACTTAAAACAGAAATCAAAAGACAAAATTCATCATAGGGTTCATCTCCCTAGATATTTAGAAATTTAATTCATAATTGCAAATAAAAACATTTCTAATATAGTATAACCACAAGAAATAAAAAAACTCAAATAAATTTCAAAGAAATCAAAATGAGATCTTCAATTTTGATAGAAATCTGCTTCAAAGTAGACTTTAATAGTGTTTTCTGAGTCGTTTTCTTTAATATTCTCTGATGGCTTATTCCCTTCTTTTTATATTTAGTATATATAGGTATTAGAATGCCCGGAAACTCTAAAAATTATTTTTTTCCACGTTTTCAGAGTGCAGTTCATGAAATCCACACGGTCTAACACATGACCCTATGGCTCACACGGCCGTGTGCCCAACTCATGTAGGAGGGTCCAGTGCATGTGGCTTCTGAAACTTGCTTTGATTTTCGCTCTTTTTACTCTAAAATGTTCTTCTAAGTATAGAAACATGAATTTAAAAGATTAGGAGCATGCAATTCACCATCTCACATCGAATAATCATCCAAAACATATTAACAACGGAATTAAAACTTGTTACTTTTATCACTTATCACCAACCCCAACCCTTCTAACGAAGAGGTTGCAAACAGACATAACCCATAATCTCTATGTTGGACCAATTCGATCAAATGGTTAGCTTCTTGATTTTCCTCTCTAAGAATGTGCCTAATGTCCCGTTGTTTAAACTGCGACAGTATTTAATGAATTCTTCAAACCAAAGCAAAGTTGAGCCTTTCAGAAGATCTCTCCGAAATAGCTATAACCGCTTCAAGATAGTTAAGTTGAATCACTACAAAATCATATCCCCACTCCATAATAAAAGATAGACTTTTTAAAATACCCCACGACTCAGTGTAAAAAATAGAATAATTTTCTAAATATTTATTGTACCTAAGAATTCAACTTTTCGAACCATCTGTACTGAAAAGAACATAATCATTAGTTAAAAATGGAGATGGGAACTTACCTTGTGGGTTTAATAAGTATTGAAAGACGTGCATGTTAAAATCCAAAATGAAACTTTGATTTGAGCATGTAGGCCTTTTATTAAACTAACCCAAAAAATTTAATTAATTGTCAAAATAATTCACCTTTTAATTAAATACCAAAATGACTCAAAAGCTACAAGAAATTTAGGTGGAGCCAAATTAAATGGCTCCACCAAGTTGCCACGTCAGATAGGGATTAAAAATAATTTTTGGTGGAGCCATTTTGAATAGCTCTACCAGATAAAATACAAGGAAATACTATAAAATCTAAAAATTGGGGCCTTTAAAACAATTTTTAATTTTTGATGAGCCATTTGAAATGGCGCCACCACCTTCTACTTTTTTTTTTTAATTTTGTCTTTTTTTACTTTTCATGTATTTAAAAATTAAAGGCCTAAAAAGTAATTTTTCTTTTTGGTGGTGCCATTTGAAATGCCACCACCTTCTTACCCTTTTTCTTTTTTTTTACTTTTTTATTATTTTATTATTTTATTTTATTTAGTTATTTTATATTATTAATTTTAAAATATTTGTAATGTGTATTTAAAATGTTTTATAATATATTTTAAAAATTTTAAATAAATTTTTAACTTTAGATATATTTTAGTAATTATTTTAAATATTATATTTTTACTTTTTTAAGTTTTAAAAAGTTTGGGGACTTAAAAGTAATTTTTCTTTTTTGGTGGTGCCATTTGAAATGGCGCCACCACCTCTTATCCTTTTTTTTTTTTTACTTTTCATTATTTTATTATTTTATTTTATTTAGTTATTTTATATTATTAATTTTAAAATATTTGTAATATGTATTTAAAATGTTTTATAATATATTTTAAAAATTTTAAATAGTATTTTAAATAAATTTTTAACTTTAGATATATTTTAGTAATTATTTTAAATATTATATTAATTTTACATAGAATTGTTTAAATTAAAATTTTAATTTTATTCTTATTTTATTTAAAGAATGAATTAAAAATAAATATATATATTATAACTAGTCACATCATGTCATGATGTGACTATTAATAAAAAAATAAGTAATTAAAATTTTGTATTATACATAAGGTGGGGCTTGGTCCCCCACCGATTGAAATTGCTAATTGAGAGAAATTAAAGTTATGTATTTTATTGTTTTATTTGTATTTTTTATAGTTAATGTACCACTGCATGTATTCAGTCGAGGGACTAAAGTCAAACATGCATGAGTGCATCTCAGGCCGTCTGTCGTACCGGGTATTCCATAGTGCTACAAAAGATTGATGTTCCATGCGCCAATCTGTTGTATGTTTCCCCCTCATGGTCTTACCGTGGACCTCATCAAATTGTTCTGGCTCGACCGGCACAAATTATACTTAATATTTAACGACTTATAAGTGTGGATAACATTTTTCAAAGTTTAACTGCCAACGTGTTTGTTGCGATTTCAGATGGGCGACGTCTCCGGGAATTGGTGCGAGCCAAACATTAATCATTTACCGTCAAATGATAGAGGCGTACGCTGGAGAGAAAGTAATATATATTAATATAGTTTAAGTAACATTTATTTAACTTATCCGATTATAGTATGTTATGTGAATTGACTCATTATGTTATATTGTGCGGTTCTTGTGGATGCTGATTCACGACCTGAACGTTGCAACCCTTATTCCTCAAGAGGGTTCACGCTGAAGCCCATGCGTGGTGCATTAACACGCCGGTGCTCAACTTCTCAACCGTTGAGTGGTACAACGGTGATCGAGTTATGCGACAATTTGGGTGTAGACAATTTGTGCCAGTCGAGCCAAAACAATTTGATGAGGTCCACGGTAAGACCATGAGGGGAAACATACAATGATTGGCGTGGAAAATCAATCTTTGTAGCACTATGGAATACCCTGACGACAAAGTGACTGAGATGCACTCGTGCATGTTTGACTTTAGTCCCTCGATCAATACATGCAATGGTACATTAACTATAAAAAAATAAAATACATAACTTTAATTTCTCTCAATTAGCAATTTAATCGATGGGGACCAAGCCCCACCCTATATATAATACAAAATTTTAATTACTTATTTTTATTAATAGTCACATCAACGATATGATGTGACTAGTTATATATATATATTTATTTTTTAATTCATTCTTTAAATAAAATAAGAATAAAATTAAAATTTTTAATTTAAACAATTCTATGTAAAATTAATATAATATTTAAAATAATTAATAAAATATATCTAAAGTTAAAAATTTATTTAAAATACTATTTAAAATTTTTAAAATATATTATAAAATATTTTAAATACACATTACAAATATTTTAAAATTAATAATATAAAATAACTAAATAAAATAAAATAATAAAATAATGAAAAGTAAAAAAAAAAAGAAAAAGGTAGGGTGGTGGCGCCATTTCAAATGGCACCACCAAAAAAAAAAAATTACTTTTAAGTCCTTAAACTTTTCAAAACTTGAAAAAGTAAAAATATAATATTTAAAATAATTACTAAAATATATCTAAAGTTAAAAATTTATTTAAAATACTATTTAAAAATTTTTAAAATATATTATAAAACATTTTAAATACACATTACAAATATTTTAAAATTAATAATATAAAATAACTAAACAAAATAAAATAATAAAATAATAAAATAATAAAAAAAAGAAAAAAGGGTAGAGGGTGGTGGCGCCATTTCAAATGGCACCACCAAAAAAGGAAAAATTAATTTTAAGGCATTTAATTTTTAAATACATGAAAAAGTTAAAAAAGACAAAATTAAAAAAAAACAATTAGAAGGTGGTACCATTTCAAATATTACCCACTAAAATTGAAAATTATTTTAAAGGCCCCAATTTTTAAATTTTACAAGATTTTCTCAGATTTTATACATGGTAGAGCCATTTAAAATAGCTCCACTAAAAAATTATTTTTAATCCCTTTATCGACGTGACAATTTGGTGGAGCCATTTAATTTGACTCCACCTAAATTTTTGGATCATTTAATATTTAATTAAAAAATTAAATTATTTTAATAATTAATTAATTTTTTTAAGTTAATTTAATAAAAAGGCCGAGCATGTAAGGATGGAGCTGACAAAGGAGGGGATTAAATTAATGATCAAACTCCGAAGGAGAGGGTTGACAGGGAACAGCCTTAGTTGGAAGAAATAAAGAGTAGTTGAAAAAGGATGGTGCGGGAAGAACCACACTATGTTAGGAGAATGGCGACAAATTTAACCAAGCTATTAGGGACACTACTCTAACCCCTTTACTTGTCGTTTCCTCACAAACCAAACCTTGAACCTTCCATCTTATTTTATAACACTTGGTTTTTTATGCTTGGGAAATGGCCACGATTTTCAACTTTTTTCAGCTCCACCACACCCTATAAAAGGATTCTATTTGTCTTTTTGTCATTCCGTACATCACGTCATAACAACTCACTCCATTAATTGGATCTTAATTGAGGTGGGTTTTTAGTAATTCCAATTAATTTAATTTATTATCTAAATTACCATTTTTAATTATGTATAAATTTTAGTATCAAAATTTTCAAAATCATCTAACACTCTAGCTAAGTATATATATATAATATTTGTTTTAAAATAATGACAAATTTAGTATTTAATTTTACATTTTTATCAATTTAATTTTTATTTTTAATTAAATTTGATCTCAATCTTTTTAAAAAGAGTTTAAATTGATCAACATTTAAAAAAATAAATTGAAATGATTTTTTAATGGAAATTATGATTATAACAACAAATTTTAGACATAACAATTCACATATATATCATGTTGATTTTTTTGAATATATGAAATTTTAGTTTTTTGAATATTTTTATAAAATTTAAATTATTTGTTATCATAATATATAAAATAAATAATATCATGTCAATATGATTATCAGAAAAATAGTAAAAAGAAGAAGATTTTAATTAATATTTTTATTAAAAAGTGATTGATCATTTTAAAAAATTAATAATCAAATTTTATTAAAAAAATTCGAAAAAAAAAATCATTATCTCTTTTATTCTTTGATTGGGACTCGGATTTGACTGACGTACAAGCATTTGTGTAAAAAAAGAGAGGCTAAATTATATATATATAAAAAAAAATTGGGTAAGGTCGCATAGATGCAGTGTAGTTGCCCTTGCTCGACAAATGATGAAAAAGAAGAATAGGTGAGGTGGGGGCGACCAAATATTGAGAGAATCAAAACATTTGGACTTATTAGATTAGATTGTCATTGCATTTGCCCCAACAAACATCCTAAAGAAACTGAAGTAATGTTTACTTACACCAATCAATCATTTCCTTTCGGAAATACAAAAAAGATTGTAATAAATTATATATAATGAAATAGTAAAATTTCAATTATCGTTTTATACAAGTTAAAATATCTTCTTTTTTTGGGTTCAATGTTTTAAATAAAAACATGATAACCGTATTTGATATTAACCCTTTGTGTATAACAAATATGAAAATAAAAAACCCTTATATATCTCATTTATTTTATTAAAATTGCATCAAATAATTAATAACAGAAATGTTACCTCGAACACAACTTTTCTTTTGAAAAGAAAAAATGGACCCAAGACATCGGCCTTAAAGACGTAAGAGTATTAAAAAAAAAAAAAAAAAGGGTAATTCAAAATTGAAGCCAATTGTAATAAGTTATTAGTTAGCCATCAAAATTAAAAAACGCTTTTGGAATAAAATTATACAGTAGTCTGCACCTAATTTCAAACAAACCATCGAATATTTACACTTACAATCTGTACAAAAAGGAAAACCGGGGGATGAAAATTCCTGATTGTTCATGTAAAAATTACAACATAATGCGAGCAATCTGATTGTATCTTCGTTCTTCAATTTGTCTTGATTTGATTTCTTCAGCGCATCTTAGAGTCTTCTCGATGTGGTATCCTCCTCCAATACTCACTTCCCTCTCTAAGTGACTGCAATAGCTCTCGAACACACTCACATTTACATGCAACTTGAAACCCATCAAGAACAAAAATTCAAGCTCCAAATTATTCAACTCGTTTGTAGTCAATCCCCCAACTCGTGCAAAGTAAGAGTTTCTGTAATTCCTGTTCAACCAAAAGAAAAAGAAACCCCAATTTTATCAGAACATTGGCTTCACTTATCTAAAGCCTGAAAGTTGTAATGAGGAAGAGAACTAATATACTCACATGTCTTCAACATATTTGGAAGCCACCATGATCGTTGTGATAAGAAGCCTGTGTACGTTTCTTGCATTGATCCGAAACCCAGGATTTGCTTGGCAAAACCGATCGATATACACATAAGCAACCACATAAACCGAGGGACCGGCTTTGGTGTATCGGAAAATTCTCTCTAGGTAAGATTGAATCGTCATGTCGGGTGCCTCGTGGCAATCGAAAACCCTGCTCCTGAAATCTTTTCTCGTCAATGCCCATTTACAGTTCTTGGCAATCCTTTCGTTCCTTGCCATTGTTCTCTCGATAAGAGATGCAAGAACTGATATAACCAGTGGGGTGTTTGCATCACGTTGATAGGAATAACAGTAGAGATCGGATCGAAGCTTTCTTGGGGAGATTATAAGGGAAGATGCAGCCATTTTCTCTGTTTTGTGGTAGTATATGCTTGAAAGCTATGAAAAAGGACTTTTTATACAAACAGAAAAAAGCCTTAAGCTATTGGGTGTGGGGTATGCAAAAAAAATGTGAGGTTTATTGAGGATTTATAATAGGGGGATTGGGCTCAGATAATAGCTGTGAGAGTGAATAAAGAAAGGGAGAAAGGACAATGTTTTGGACCATTTGGAAGGTGGGTGGAAGGCTAGATAATAATACTACCAGTATCGTTTCTCAAGGATTTCAATGCTTCCTCCTTGTAAAGCCACAGTACAGACAAACCAGCTAAGCTTTCAACATTAAAAAAATACCCAAATTTTCTGCATATCTAACCAACCAATGGGTCAAATAAAATAGGGGTCGCCGACAGTGCGTTGAAGGGCAAGGAAATGACCTAAGCAGCTTCCTTGGTTAGGCTTGGACCCACAATCAACTATACCGCATTTATTTTAGCCATACATGTACTTGTACTGTAGTGAAATCAAACAGACTTGAGTCACTTTAAGTTGGACGGCTTCTCCGCCAGTTACACACGTGCAGTAGCTATTTTGCTATTTGACTTCATCAAATCTTGGTTTTCTGGCTGTAGTTGTACCACGTGCAGTTTCTTCTTTGCAGCGCTGATGATGCCGGTAATTCTTTCATCTCCCTCGTCAGGCACAGATTGTAATTAATCCCACCTTCGTATTCCCTTTGGGTTTTTTCGTTTTTTTCTTCTTATTTTGCTTGCAACTTGAAACACACCGGCCGACACTATATTCTAATCTTTACTTTGATGTAGCTAAGCTTGGCTTGTTGTAAAAGATAATGAAAAGCTCCTTCTCTGGTTGATTTCACAACTATACACTACACCAAAATAGACTTTTAGCGGCGTTTTTAAGCGCCACTAATAGTATTTACGGCGCTTTTTAAAACGCCGTAAAAAACGCCGCTAAAAAAAACGCCACAAAAGTTAGCGGCGTTTATTGTGAAAAAACGCCGCTAGAAGTCTTGATTTTTGCGTCGCTTTTATAAAAAACACCGCTAAAGGTCCCCACTTTTAGCGGCGCTTTTCCCACAAATGCCGCTAAAGGTCAGGACTTTTAGCGGCGCTTTTACCACAAACGTCGTTAAAGGTCGTGGTTTTTAGTGGCGCTTTTCCTAGAAATGACACTAAAAGTCATGAAAATAAAAAAATTAAAATATTATACTTTTAGCGACGCTTTTTCTAAAAACGCCGCTAAAGATCATAAAAATAAAAAAATTAAAATATTATAGAAACGCCCCAAATCCAATTTAGAAATGTATAATTTAATTTGAAGACATATGAAAATAAAAATTCATGAACAATACGTATTAAAATGAAAATTCATGAACAAAACATATAAGGAATAGCGATCGAGGTACGTTGATACCAATAGCATGATCAAAGAACTTAATCACAAAAGGAAAACACATGGTTAGACAGATCTTTTTACATTTTAATACATATAACCATAATTGGTACAATTTTATACCCTAATTGTTGCACCAGCTGCAGTTTCCAATTGAAGAACCTTGATTCCATTGACCTCCTGCAGCCAATTTTATAGTTTAGAAATCAAAAATCCACCAGCAACGACATAGTAAGAAAGAGATACAAACCTTCAGGTTTAGAATGATCTCCATCTTAGTGCATCAGCTTCCACAAGCCTCTTAGTAGCATTTAGGTTAACCCACATGTACATTGACTTTTAGTACTAAGCCAAATAGACAGTTCTAACATGTTAGTGCAATAGGAAATAACAATCTTTCCTTTATTAATAAATTCACAAACCCATCATAAATAAATTTATTGAAGTTAGGCTTAAATTGTAGAACATGATATACATCCTTTTCTCCCTCTTCAATCAAACGATTATTAAAGTCTCTAAGATCTCATCGCATAAGTTTTGTATTTAATAGTATTATACAATACATATGCAGTGACCATGACCATTGCCCTTGAATAAGGTTTTTAAGTTATAATATCTCATCCTAATTTTTTCTAACCAATCCCATAAAATACATGCATAAAAGCCATACAATTTCAACAAGTTTTCACACCCACTTTTCTTTTAATAAAAAGCCAGACATAAAAAAATCTTATTAACCTAAACTTGTGTATCTTTTTTCCATTCCCCTGTTAAGTAAAGATGAATAGAAGAAAGAACCATCTTCATGAAATATAGTTAAAAAAATATCAAACATAGCACATAAACAAAGATTCATTGTATAAAGATATACCAAGAACAATGATGATGTTGCTCCATCTCCAAATTCTTTATCTTGGGTAAGGCTCAATTCAATCATTGATCGCCAAGACCAACCACAAAAAGATAAGAAAGAATGAAAATAACACAAATATAGGCGAAAAGGGCATTCACATGAAGAACGAAAATAACACAAATATAGGCGAAAAGGGCATTCACATGCTAAAGCAAATAGCTATGCATGGTGGAATAACATACCTTTCTCTTTGGATGTGCAAGATCTAACTCGCGTGGGATAGCATTTCCATCATTAGTAACAACAATACCGGTAGAAACCAAAACCATATAAAAACTTCACCGCTTATTGAACAAGAGTACATTTAAAGAGTAATAAAATGTTTTGGAAATCCAAAACAATTGCATAAAAATGGCTAAAAGCATTACCTCCGTAAGCATCAATGAGCATTTTCAACATAGATCAAGGACCCAATGTTGTTCGAATAATGTCAAACACACACGTAAAGGTTTTGGGTAAGTAAACATTCAATAATGTTGTTCGAATCTCCTTTGCTCGCAATATAAAAAGTTAATAAAATGTACAATCTACTTACGTTTAATGCTAAAAGAAACAATAAATTAGATAAATTCAGTAAAACAAATAAAACATAGATTTAATTACTCAGTTAAGAGAAACCCAACAACAGAAATAAGGAAACGCATCAAAACCCCAAGAAATCAAAGAGACGTTTAAAAGAAAAGAACATTGGAAACAGTAGTTTCAATGCGCTTGTGCTTTACCAACTAGGAAACTATTGTTCTGCAATTGAAGAATAAAAGAAACAATATAAAAAGAGAAAAAACCAAATTAAAACCATAAAAGTCGAATTAGAAGAAAGCAAAATTGAAGTCGAAGGATGTATGATGGCACATTAATTTGTACAATGTGTAATGTTTTTACTCTACTATGTGCTTGTGACCTAGGAATACGATGCAAGATAGCTTTTTTGGGGGTTGAAAAATTTATGCACAAATTTCATATATAGCGAATCTTAGACGTCCATGTTACTTTCATTGATGCCAAAGCTCTGATTATCTCCATGTATAAATTTCACAATCATGGACGAAAGATGAAATGATACAAAGTTAACGACCGAACATATCTAATGCTCGATTGAATAACAAATTCAGTCATGCAACCATCACTAGCAAAATGAATGTTTCTTCAGCCAAACACAAGTGGTTTCTCTTTTGCCAAATGCATCATCATCTGCTTAAAAGGCAGAATGGAAGCCCTATAATTAAAAAGTACAAAGAACAGGATTTATTCTATCAAAATAAATCATAGTCGTCCAAATCGTGTGCAAAAGGAAGACATATATGCCTTTTCTAGAAAGCTATATCGACTTTTGTTTTACCAATTGGGTTTTGGTGATTCAAAGGATGATGCTCAATTAAAGAAACGTCTCAATCTAAGAAAGTTTATAGTTGAAGAAAATTGTACAGATAATCGATACACCCAACAAATGTATTTATAAAGCAAGCTTCTGTTTACAAAGTTCAAAAGTAGATAAACTATCAAATTGGATTAGGCAGGGAATTGCTACAACCAACTATTTATAGAACGAAAATAACTACCATAAATGCCGGGTAGAACACATTATTAATGCCATTTCTCCCTCCCAAACAAAGAGCAACGAAACATAGCAGAACCGAAATGTAAATGAAATAACTTATCCTTCATGAATTATATCATAGGAAGAAGCAGAATCCTCCAACACACAAGAAGAACATAGAAGCGAGTAAACCGCATTATGCCATCGAGAAAAATTGCATTCAATAACAACAAAAGCATCTAAAACATTATATTATCCAATTTGTGGTCTATCAGTTAAAAATGGAAAAAAGTGGCCAACAGACACCAGTTCTTCAAGTTCAGCTATTAATCCAAGCCTAACATTACTTGATAGCAAGCTAAAAGGATAAACAGAGACCAAGTACGTAATGAGCTAATGGTCCAAGTCTGTCACCAGGAAACTATAGTGTTATCCATAACTACAAATGAATTTCCACACGCCAACATTCTAGAAACTCACACGCATGACCTGTTTCCTTCTAAAAGATACAAAATTAATTCAATAATTAAGTGGAAAAGGGCTCTTTAGCTTGAGGAATGTCAAGCTTCTGAAACATGAGATGAGGAACGCCCTTAAACACTGAAGTACTAAGAACAGGATTTATTCTATCAATTTAAATATATGCCCAGGCCACCAAGGATGAGATTTCACCTTTCCCCAAACCATATCACCCACTTCAAACCCATAAACCAGATCTATTAGTCTCTAGAACCAGAAAATCTTTCAAATCGTGCTCCATTGGAAAAATAAGACACACACATAGAGAGAGAGAGAGAGAGAGAGACCAGGCAGATTCGAGAGCGAGGCGGCAGTCCTCTAAGAAATCAAGAACAACTTCACCTTCCCACATCCTCAAAACACCACCGAAGTCAGTGTTTCCTTGTTCTAAAGGATCCTCGGCGCTTCCGAGTTTCGTGGGGGAAGATCGGTGGGGGGAAATTGATTTGGGGATTTTGGTTTGGGGATTTTGGGAGGGAAATTTTGGGACTTAGAAATTTTGGTTTTGGGGAAATGATATCTTTAAGCGTTGAAATTTTGTGGCGTTTTATTAAAAATGCCGGTATAATTATTTTTTGCGCGTTTTATTAGAAACGCCACTATAGCTCTATTTTTTATGCATTTTTATTAGAAACGCCACTATAGCTCATTTTTATGGCGTTTTACTAAAACGCCACTATTACATAATTTTAATTTTTTCTTTTTAACCTATATTTTCTATGTTTTTCTTCCAAAATTTGTGTGTTGAGATTATTATTTTTTAAAATTTTTATTTTATTATATTTTGAGTATTGAACTTTTTAACTAAATATTAAATATAAAATGTTAAGTTTTTAAGTTTTAATTTTAACTATCAACAAATAAAAACAAAGTATATCGTAGTAGTGAATAAACTATGATATTTAAAAAATTTACTATTAATATTATTATGTACTCCAATATTTTTATTTGTAATATACATATTTTAGTCAAGTTAAGGGTAATGTACTTAAATTTGTATAATATTTTCATTTTAATACTTATTTTTATTTTAGTTAATGTTCACCTCAATTTTTAAATAGTTTAAATTAAATTATTAATTTAAGAAAAATAATATTAAACTGTTATTTTGTAAATAGAAATAATGATGACTTAAACTTTTTAAATTTTTAAACATAACAACTTGTATGACAATTTCATGTATTTCATTTTTTTATTTTATAAACTTTTTATTTTGAGTTTTATTTTTCTTTATTTTTATATATCAAATAATTTAATCATTTTACAAATCTCAATTAAACCTTAAAACCTAAACCATTTAATATATATAAATTTTATCTATTTATCATTAAATAATTTAAACTATATATAATCATAATATTAATATATTAAAATTAATTTTATCTCTTTTACAATTAGATAATAAATTATTTAATATATAAATTAAAATACACTAGTTACCCTAAACCCTAAACCCTACTTTTGTACCACTAGTTCTTAAACCCTAAACCCATAACCTTTAACCCTCAAACCCTATAACCATTAACCCTTAGATATTAAACTTTAACCCTTAAATCCTATAACCATTAACCCTTAAACATTAAACCACAACCCTTAAACCATATAATCCCTAAACCATATAACCCCTAAATTATACACCTTAACTCATATATATATTACATTGCAGAAGTTGTAACATCCCGAAATAGGGCCTAACGGAACAGTGGTTGCGAAACCATGAATCCAAGCTATAAAAGTTTATTATGATTAATTATTATGATTTATCGAGTGATTAAATACATGTGTTAGAGTATTGATAAGAAATTTTATTAATTTCATGCTTAAATTGCCTATTAGGACTTGTTTGCAAAAGTTGCTAAATAGGGTTCTAATTTATAGAATACTTGATTGAAATGGGGTTTGAAGTAGGAGTCCTTAAATGGTAATTAGACCATTATATTTTCATGGACAAAATGGACATATATAGGTGGAAAGAACCAAAGTTTTTAATGAAGGGTAATTTAGTCATTTGGTAATAAAAGGAATTAAAAGGGAAAAAGATGGCAAAATATGCTCATCTTCTTCATTAGGACGAAATTACAAGGGTTCACCATAGCTAGGGTTTGTTTCAAGCTTCCAAGCTCCATAGTAAGTGATTCCAAGTCTCGTTTTTAATGTTCTTTACATCTTTGAAGCCCCGGTAGCTCGATTTAGCTTATTCTATCAATAATTCATGCTAGGGTTCATATTTGGAAAAATACCCATAGGTGAAAAATGTTTATTTTGATGCTTTATGATAGAATATGAAGTCTTAAATTATGTTAAACAACTTTTGCTAAGTGATTTTAAGTGAAAACGAGTAAAACGGCTTAATCGGTAAAAATACCTAATGTTCATAAGTACAAGTTAGAGTGAGAATTTGATGTTGCCATAGAAGGGAAAAATTATCAACATGTCATAAAACATAAGAATAAGGGATAAAGTTTAATTTTCGAGCTTTGGGGCAAATGTGTAAATATGTAAAAGTTTAAGGGCAAATTTGTAATTTTGCCAAAGTTAAGAGTTAAGGACTGTTTTGATGAATGTGAGTATTAAATAAGCTAAATTTGCTATTATAGATCAAGAAGAACGAAATCCAGAGTTAGATCGAGGAAAGAAAAAGATAGAGGACTAAATCGATATAGTTGATCGTATTTTGTTTCGAGGTAAGTTTGCAGTAAATAAATGCAATATTCTATTATTTTATATTTATTACTGTTTTTCCAGCATTTATATATTTATTCTATAAATGTATTACTTAAAGACTCAAGTATGAATTGACGGAAAAGCTATCCCAAGAAGTTCCGGTTGAACCTTAGGAATGTATAGGATACAAATGTCATAACATTAGGGTTTAAGGAAATCATGTAAGACCATGTCAAGACATGGCATTGATATGTTACTATAAGGCAAAGGTCCCATGTAAGACCATGCCAAGGCATGGCATTGGTGATTTCATAAGGCAAGGATACCACGTAAAACCATGTCAAGACATGGCAATGGTTAAGTTTCATAAGGAAAGGTACCCGCGTATCGTTAGTATTCCAAGTGGTTCAACGGGAAAATTCAAAGAGTATACCAAAGTAAAGGTAAGACAAGTTCAAGCTAAAAAAAAATAATGTAAGGCAAATTCATGTTTAAAGGTACAAGTAAGAATACAAGTTTAAGTATAATGAGTTAAAAGCTTAAGTGATCTTGATAAGAAAAGAATAAGATAATTGATTAAGAATGTTGTTATTTATTTACATGTAAACTTACTAAGCTTTATGCTTACACCCATTCTTTATTTTTTTATAGTATTACAAGCCAATTCGGGAATCGAAAGGACGCTGGAGATCGTTACACACTATCAAAGGATTATATTGGTATTTTGTGACTCGAACGTTTTAAGTTATGGCATGTATAGAGACTTAGCTATCTTGTGTGTATAACCTTATGATATGGCTTAAGATTCGCTTGTAAATGTTTGGTAATGATTAGCTATTAAAATGGCTCATTAAGAGCATGTTTTGGACATTATGAAATGCCTAGTTGGTAATTATTAGAAAGAAATTATGTAAGTATATGCAGGGAAAATTTACGGATCTAGATTTCGAGTTTCGTAACTCGAGTTATAATTGATTTAGTGAACATGACGCAGATGGACAGCTTTTAAACTTTTATGGCCCGAACTAGTAAGTTAAGTCTAATAATGCCTCGTGACTAGACTCCCAAGAAGCGGTCTCGGGTAAGAGGTGTTACATTTATTGGTATCGAGCAAGGTTTAGTCGATTCTAAATATTTAGTATGAGTAAGAGTCTATCTATACATGCCATACTTATATTTTGATAGTGTGACGACTCTTGACGATTTAAAAAAATGTTTTTCTTTTATAGTTATGGATCCCGAACGAGTGGTGCAAATGATGTAGAGTAGTGCACCCACTCCCACCGAGGGACGATGCCACAAGATAGTCATGAAAGGCCGTTACAGTTAGTCGGGAGGAGGGCTGAGAAGCCTTCTTCCAAGCTATGAATGAATGGTTTGTTGAATTGCTTAAATTGAACCCTACCAGTTAGACCTCTACCCCTCATGATCAATGAGACCACCCATGTAGCTTCCCCACCACAGAACTGATCGGAAGAGAGAAGCCATCTGTTGACAAGATCGAAAACAAAGGGTTGAAGAGTTTCGGGCTACCAAAGATGATGATGAAGAGAAAGTGAATTTTGGCTCGAAAATACTATCAGAGTTTTTTATGAGTTATCCTGCACACCGAAAGAGTGTATTAAATGTGTAGTGTCACTTCTTAGAGATTCAGCTTACCAGTGGTGGAAGACACTTGTATCAGTAGTACCGAAAGAAAAAGTTATATGGGATTTTACATGGGATTTCTTTCAGGAGGAGTTCCGTAAGAAGTATATCAGTCAGAAGTTTATTGACTAGAAAAGAAAAGAGTTCCTTGAATTAAAATAGGGTAAGATGACTGTGACCGACTATGGACGTGAATTTGTCCGACTCAACAATTATGCTCGAGAGTGTATGTCTCTGAGAGGCTATCATGTGCAAAAGATTTGAAGATGGGCTCAATGATGATATCCGACTGTCAGTTGGTGTTCTAGAGATAAAAGAGTTTGTTGCTTTAGCTGAACGAGCCTGTAAGGCAGAAGAGTTATTAAAAAGAAAGGGTAAATCTAAAATTGAGATGCAAAACTCAAAGAAAAGACAGATGAGCAAGTCATTGCAGTCTACATCCAAGAGGCCTAGAGAGTTCTCTACGAGATCTAATCTTTCAGCCGGGTATTCTAATCGAAACAGAGGTGGAAGATTTATGGATTCAAAAGCTCAAACCACTTCGATTGCGAGTGTTGGTAGTATTCAGCCTAATAGACCTGAGTGTCCTCAATGTGGTTGACGTCATCCAGGTCAATGTCGAGCGACTGAGGTTGGTTGTTTCCGATATGGTGCACCGGATCATTTCATTCGGGAGTGTCTTGAGATGGTAAACAAAGAAGTAATACCGAGTGCAAGATCGTATTGCCCAGTTAGCGCGACATCGAGAAATTCGGAGTAAGGCGGGTAGAGGTGCATTTAGAGATACAAAGAACGAGATCGGATGTTAGAGCACCGTAAGGACTTATGCTATCCGTACTCGTGAAGAGGCATCCTCCCCGATGTAATTACCGGTACATTTTCTCTTTATGATGTTAATGTTATTGCTTTGATTGATCCGGTTCAACCCATTCCTATGTTTGTATGAAATTAATGCCTAGTATGAACATGCCCATAGAGTTTACTGAAATTTGTGATTAAGGTATCGAATCCATTTGGTCACATGTGTTAGTAAACAAAGTATGTAAAAATGCCCTTTGATGATTAGAGGTTCTTGTTTTGGCTAATCTCATGCTATTGCCATTTGATGAGTTTGATGTGATTCTTGGTATCGATCGGTTAACTACATGATGTGATAGTGAATTGTGGAAAGAAATTCATTGAGTTGAATTAATTCAAATAAGTTTTAAAAAAAAAAGGACATTCATTTTAAGCAGAAAAATTAAATTTGGGCTTATTTTTTTCTTCAAAAAAAAAAGCCACTTAAAATTTTTTTTATAAAATAAATTTTTTATTACACAAGCCAAAGAAATTAAAAATTTAAGAAGATTTCAAAGCAATAAAGAAAGAATTGACCTGAAAAAACGTCAAATAAAACATTAATTTTTATAGTATAAATTAAAATTTCCCTATTGCAAATTGTTTGAGTTATACCAGTTTTGTAAATTTTTTTTTTTTAAGTTCAAAATTATATAAAAAGTGTTTAATATATAAAAAAAAAAAAAGTCTGAAAGAACATGGACTTAATAAAAAATCAATATAAAAATCAACCAAGAAAAATAACCATTTTAAAAAAAGTATTGACAGGTTGGCCATGTGAAAATGGTGAGATCCTTCAATTAATTCGGATGAGTCACATAGTTCAATTTCCATGATTTATTAGTCTACTCGAAATGTTTAAAGAAAGGATGTAAGCTTATCTTGCTTTGTGTTGAATTAAAGACGTATCAGATACGAAAAGAAAAAGTTATATGGGATTTTACATGGGATTTCTTTCGGGAGGAGTTCCAGTAAGAAGTATATCGATCGAAGTTTATTGACTAGAAAAGAAAAGAGTTCCTTGAATTAAAATAGGTAAGATGATGGACCGACTATGGACGTGAATTTGTCCGACTCACAATTATGCTCGAGAGTGTATGTCTCAGAGGCTATCATGTGCAAAAGATTTGAAGATGGGCTCAATGATGATATCCATCGCGGTTGGTGTTCTAGAGATAAAGAGTTTGTTGCTTTAGTGAACGAGCCTGTAAGGCGAAGAGTTATTAAAAGAAAGGTAAATCTAAAATTGAGATGCAAAACTCAAAGAAAAGATGATGAGCAAGTCATTGCGTCTACATCCAAGAGGCTGAGAGTTCTCTCGAGATCTAATCTTTCACGGTATTCTAATCAAAGCAGGTGGAAGATTTATGGATTCAAAAGCTCAAACCACTTCGATTGCGAGTGTTGGTAGTATTCACCTAATAGACCGAGTGTCCTCAATGTGGTTGACGTCATCCGGTCAATGTCGAGCGACGAGGTTGGTTGTTTCGATATGGTGCCGGATCATTTCATTCGGAGTGTCTTGAGATGGTAAACAAAGAAGTAATCGAGTGCAAGATCGGTATTGCCCGATTAGCGCGACATCGAGAAATTCGGAGTAGGCGGGTAGAGTGCATTTAGAGATCAAGAACGAGATCGGATGTTAGAGCACCGTAAGGACTTATGCTATCCGTACTCGTGAAGAGGCATCCTCCCCGATGTAATTACGGTACATTTTCTCTTTATGATGTTAATGTTATTGCTTTGATTGATCCGGTTCAACCCATTCCTATGTTTGTATGAAATTAATGCCTAGTATGAACATGCCCATAGAGTTTACTGAAATTTGTGATTAAGGTATCGAATCCATTTGGTCAGCATGTGTTAGTAAACAAAGTATGTAAAAAATGCCCTTTGATGATTAGAGGTTACTGTTTTTCGGCTAATCTCATGCTATTGCCATTTGATGAGTTTGATGTGATTCTTGGTATCGATCGGTTAACTACACATGATGTGATAGTGAATTGTGGAAAGAAATTCATTGAGTTGAAATGTGAAAATGGTGAGATCCTTCGGGTTAATTCAGATGAGTCAGCTAGTTCAATTTCCATGATTTACTTATGTCTACTCATAAATGTTTAAAGAAAGGATGTGAAGCTTATCTTGCTTTTGTGTTGAATACTAAAGACCCGAGTTGAAAATTGAATCAATGCATGTGGTAAATGAGTTTCGATGTGTTTCGGAAGAACTACCGGGTTTGCCTCCTATTAGAGAAGTTGAGTTTGGTATTGAATTAATTCCGGTACCACACCTATTTCTATTGCTCCTTATAGAATGGCTTCAATAGAATTAAAAGAATTGAAAGCTCACCATGAATTAACGATAAAGGCTTTGTAAGACCTAGTTATTCACCATGGGTACACTAGTGTTATTTGTGAAAAGAAGGGCGGTTCCATGAGATTGTGCATAGACTATCGACAGCTTAACAAGGTAACCATAAAGAACAAATATCCATTGCCTAGAATAGATGACTTGTTTGATCAACTGAAAGGAGCCACTGTGTTTTCTAAGATAGATTTGAGATCTGGATACTATCAGTTGCGAGTTAAAGAGTCAGATGTTCCGAAAACTACTTTTCGAACTAGGTATGGTCATTATGAGTTTCTTGTGATAACATTTGGTTTAACCAATGCTCCTGCCATCTTCATGGATTTAATGAACCGAATTTTTAGACCTTACTTGGACAAGTTTGTAGTTGTGTTTATTGATGACATCTTGATTTATTCTCGTGATGAGACTGAGCATGCAGAGCATTTGAGAACAGTTTTACAGATTTTGAGAAATAATCAGCTTTATGCCAAATTTAGCAAAAGTGAGTTCGTTACGGAAGTTTGTTTTCTTGGACACATTGTTTGGTGAAGGTATTAAAGTTGATCCGAATAAGATTTCACCATTGTCGATTGGAAGCCTCCGAGAATGTATCGAGGTCAAGTTTTCTTGGTCTTGCGGTTATTATAGGCGATTTGTAGAGAATTTTCCATGATAGCTACTCCATTGACAAGATTGTTACGAAAGATGTCAAGTTTGAATGGTCCGAGAAGTGTCGAGAGTTTCGACAAGTTAAAGGTATTGTTAACTAAAGCTCTGTCTTAGTACAACCGAACCGGTAAAGAGTTTGTAATTTATGATGCATCCTTGAATGGACTAAGTGTGTACTTATACGAGGAAGGAAGGGTAATAGCTTATGCCTCTGAGCTTAAAACCACATGAGAAAAATTATCCGACACATGATTTAGAGTTAATTGCTATTGTATTTGCATTGAAAACTGGAGACATCATTTGTATGGTGAGAAATGTCGAATATTCACCGATCATAAAAGCTTGAAATACTTAATAACTCGGAAAGATCTAAACTTGAGGCAAAGAAGATGGCTAGAGTTGATTAAAGATTATGAACTAGTGATCGATTATCACCGGGTAAGGCAAAGCGTTGTTGCTGATGCTTTGAGTAGAAAATCGTTATTTGCATTGAGAGCTTTGCACACTAGTTTGGCCTTGTCGGATGATGATTCTATTTTAGTGAGTTGAGAGCTAAACCGATGTTTCTTGAAGAAATTTGTGAAGCTCGGAAGGATGGCGTGAGTTGCAAGCCAAAAGGGTTCGGTCTTGAGTCGGTGTAGAGTCGATTTTCGGATCGATCGACGGTTGTTTGATGTTTAGAGATAGGGTATGTGTACCAAAGAATGATGATCTTATTCGGAAGGTTTTACATGAAGCACATAGCAGTTCTTGGTCTATTCACCCAGGTAGTACAAAGATGTATAATGATTTGAAAAAAATGTATTGGTAGACAAGAATGAAAAGAGATATATCGAGTTTATTTCTAGATGTTTGATCTGCGAGTAAAGGCCGAACATCGGTACCTTCAGTTTATTGCACTGTATTAGTTCCGAGTGGAAATGGGACCAAGTTACTATGGATTTTGTGACAGGATTGCCTTGACACGAAAAGAAAGATGCAGATATGGGTTGTGATTGATAAGTTAACGAAGTCACTCATTTTATCCGATTCAGATGGATTATTCACTTGACAAGTTGGCCAAGTTGTATATTTTAGAGATAGTTAGACTACATGGAGTACCGTTATCGATTATCTCAGATAGAGATCCGAGATTTACTTCACGGTTTGGGAAGAAATTGCAGGAAGCTTTAGGTACAAAGTTGAGTTTTAGTACGACTTTCCATCCTCGATGAAGGTCAATCGAAAAGAGTTATTCGGTACTTGAAGATATGCTTAGATGTTGCGTATTGGAATTTCAAGGTAATTGGGAGAAATATTTGCGTTAATAGAGTTTGCCTACAATAATAGTTATCAATCGAGTCAAGATGACACCTTATGAAGCTTTGTATGGGACGTAAATGTCGCACACCTTTGTATTGGATGAGCTTAAGGAAAATCAGATTCTGAGGGTTGATCTAGTCAAAGAACAGAAGAGAAAGTAAAAGTCATCGAGATTGCTTGAAAGCGACTAGATAGACAAAAATCCTATCTGATTTGAAAAGAAAAGAAATTGAATTTCAAGTTGGTGACGGTATTCTTGAAAGTATCACCATGGAAGAAAGTTCTCGATTTGGCAAGAAAGGCAAACTAAGTCCACGTTTATTGGACCGTTTGAGGTGATCGAGAGAGTTGGGCCATTGGCATATCGATTAGCATTACCGACTGAGTTAGAGAAGATTCATAATATCTTTCATGTGTCTATGCTACGTCGTTATCGTTCAAATCCATCGCATGTAATTTCGCAGACGAGAGGTTGAGATTGACAGATATGACTTACGGTGAGGACAGGTAAAATTCTAGCTCGAGAGGTTAAGCAATTAAGGAACAAAAGTATTGTACTTGTGAAAGTATTATGGGATAGGCATGGGATAGAAGAGGCTACATGGGGCCCGAAGAGATTATGCAAAACAGTACCCAAACCTCTTTACAGGTAAGATTTTCGGGGACGAAAATCCCTAAAAGGGGAAGAAACGTAACATCCCGAAATAGGGCCTAACGGAACAGTGGTTACGAAACCATGAATCCAAGCTATAAAAGTTTATTATGATTAATTATTATGATTTATCGAGTGATTAAATACATGTGTTAGAGTATTGATAAGAAATTTTATTAATTTCATGCTTAAATTGTCTATTAGGACTTGTTTCCAAAAGTTGCTAAATAGGGGTTCTAATTTATAGAGTACTTGATTGAAATGGGGGTTTGAAGTAGGAGTCCTTAAATGGTAATTAGACCATTATATTTTTATGGACAAAAATGGACATATATAGGTGGAAAGAACCAAAGTTTTTAATGAAGGGTAATTTAGTCATTTGGTAATAAAAAGGAATTAAAAGGGAAAAAGATGGCAAAATATGCTCATCTTCTTCATTAGGACGAAATTACAAGGGTTCACCATAGCTAGGGTTTGTTTCAAGCTTCCAAGCTCCATAGTAAGTGATTCCAAGCCCCGTTTTTAATGTTCTTACATCTTTGAAGCCGTGTAGCTCGATTTAGCTTATTCTATCAATAATTCATGCTAGGGTTCATATTTGGAAAAATACACATAGGTGAAAAATGTTTATTTTGATGTTTTGTGATAGAATATGAAGTCTTAAATTATGTTAAACAACTTTTGCTAAGTGATTTTAAGTGAAATCGAGTAAAAGCGGCTTAATCGGAAAATACCTAATGTTCATAAGTACAAGTTAGAGTGAGAATTTGATGTTGCCATAGAAGGAAAAATTATCAGCATGTCATAAAACATAAGAATAAGGGATAAAGTTTAATTTTGAGCTTTGGGGCAAATGTGTAAATATGTAAGTTTAGGGCAAAATTGTAATTTTGCCAAAGTTAAGATTAAGGACTGTTTTGATGAATGTGAGTATTAAATAAGCTAAATTTGCTATTATAGATCAAGAAGAAAATCATAGTTAGATCGAGGAAAGAAAAGATAGAGGACTAAATCGATATAGTTGATCGTATTTTGTTTCGAGGTAAGTTTGAAATAAATAAATGCAATATTCTATTATTTTATATTTAATACTGTTAAATTCCAGTATTTACATATTTATTCGTAAATGTATTATTTAAAGACTCAAGTATGAATTACGGAAAATGCTATCCTGGAAGTTCAGTTGAACCTTGAATATATAGGATACAAATGTCATGACATTAGGGTTTAAGGAAATCATGTAAGACCATGTCAAGACATGGCATTGATATGTTACTATAAGGCAAAGGTCCATATAAGACCATGCCAAGGCATGGCATTGGTGAGTTCATAAAGCAGGATACACGTAAGACCATGTCAAGACATGGCAATGGTTAAGTTTCATAAGGAAAGGTACGTATGCGTTAGTATTCCAAGTGGTTCAAGGAAAATTCAAAGAGTATACCAAAGTAAAGGTAAGACAAGTTCAAGCTAAAAAAAGTAATGTAAGGCAAATTCATGTTTAAAGGTACAAGTAAGAATACAAGTTTAAGTATAATGAGTTAAAAGCTTAAGTGATCTTGATAAGAAAAGAATAAGATAATTGATTAAGAATGTTGTTATTTATTTACATGTAAACTTACTAAGCTTTATGCTTACACCTATTCTTTATTTTTTATAGTATTACAAGCTAATTCGGGAATCGAAAGAGCAAGATCGTTACACACTATCAAAGGATTATATTGGTATTTTGTGACTCGACGTTTTAAGTTATGGAATGTATAGGGACTTAGCTATCTTGTGTGTATAACCTTATGATATGGCTTAAGATTGGCTTGTAAATGTTTGGTAATGATTAGCTATTAAAATGGCTAATTAAGAGCATGTTTTGGACATTATGAAATGCCTAGTTGGTAATTATTAGAAAGAAATTAAATATGGAGTGAAATGCCGTGCGGGATAAATAAAAGGAACCGACAAGATTGATGATTAAAGTGCGAAGTGAAAATGCGGAACTGACCCCTTACATGGTGGAGTCGCTGTGCCTGTGCCAGAACTCAACTGAGCCTGAGAACTGTTATATAATAAATTTATATAATTCAGAACTCATTATGAATTTGTACACGTGTAACTCGGTTGCAGTTTCTGAGGATTAGATTAGCCAGCCTCTCTATTAATTGTACACGTGTATCACTTCCACGTGCAAAAAGCTGTGCAGGATCTACTCTATATGCGGGGCTTATAATAAGCCTCTCTTCGTCTTTCAAATGCTGCACAAACGAATTTTAGATATCGCTAAAAGTGTGTTCGGAGTTGAAATGCTGTTAGTCAACTATCTATTAATTATATGGTTCTCCACCTTCGATTTTTATTTCTTTACTAGAAAAGATTGTTTATATATTTAAATTTAGATTTCATATTTCTATTTTGAGAATTTTTTAATTTTTAATTTTTAAAATTTAATTCAATTATTATGTTAAAATTATTTTATTAAATTCATTAATACGTGATTTTGAAATTAAAAAATATTCACTATGTAGTTATGTAAAAAAATTTAATGTTGAAAGTTTTGACGTAGATTTTATTTAACTAGACTCAAGTTGAATTAAATTTGAATCATTTGTGAATTAATTCACTGTAAGGTTATGGTGTGACTTACCTAAATCTCGGTTATTACTAACCATGCGTATATAACTCATTTGCTTTGATATAGATGGAGGCTTATACTTTAAAGATGATTGAGTCGATGTGGTAAGTTGGGTACATGACTTGTGTATGGCATGCCTTTCTAGCAACAATAAATTCATAACTCGATTAAAGAGTTAATGATATCCTCTCATTGACATTATGTGGATTGATAAATGTGGAATATGGCCACGAGTTGCTTGTTCTCGACAGCAATTTATCATAGTAATTAGTTGCGGTGATCATATTAATCATTAAGAAGACACAATGATGACAATGAAATAAATATGATTGTATTAAGTGAGCGGATATAACTTAGAAACTTAGAAGAATAAAGAATATCATATAAGGATAACACACACATGACGAGATCATTGGATAAAGTAGTAAGATGAATTGTTTTCGCAAAGAGTATACAATAAGGTGTAGTGACACGATAGTCAGATGGAAAAAATGTATTTTGGTCTCCTTTTTATAAAAGCGAATGTAAATATTTGTTCAAAGTATTTACAAAGTTAGTTGTGTGTCTAATTAGGTTTTAATTAGGTGAATTTGACTTAATTAGAAGTAATTAGGAAAAAGGATTAGATTGAAATAAGTGTAAAAGTTTAATTATAGATTAAAGAAAGTAAAAAGGACTAAATAGGAAATATGCCATTATTATAAATTGAGGTGATTTAACATTGAAAAATCTAAGATATTTTTAATTTAAAATATATATTATATTATATTTACTTAATTAATAAGTATGTTATATTATATTATTATTATTATATATAAAACAAAAGAATAGAAATAAGAAAGAAAGCAGAACAGAGAGAGAATAGGGAGAAAGAAAAGAAAAAGAAAATTTGGGATTTCAAGGCTTCAAACTTAAATTGGTTAGTCAATTTAATTCATTTTCTTGTAATTTTTTAGTGTTTATGATCCTAGAATAAAATACTATTAAGTATATGTTGAAATTTTGAAATTTAGTAGATTTTTGAATGTAGTTTATGTTGAATTAATGGATGAATTAGAGATTGAATTGATGGAAATTCAAATTAGAATTGGAAAAAAAAGATTAAATTGTAAAATAAGTTATAAGTTTAATGCAATAAGGATTGAATTGAAAGAAATTTGAAATTAGGGTTTATTAGTGAAAATTTTAGAGTCAAGTTAAGATAAAAGTAAAATTTAAGTAAAAATAAGGTATAGATTGTGATAGAAATAGAAATAATTTTAGTTATGGATTAATTGAAATGTGAGCTAAGGTAAGAAATGATGAATTTATCATACCATACATGCTTATTTTTATTAAATAATATAGGAAAGTCATTTGATTGTTTTTGAAATTGAAGAAAGAAAAGAAAAGGAGAGGACCTAATTGAAGAAAGCTCAGGAATGAAGGAAAACATCATCTCAACCTTTTTGTTGTTAGTGTAAGGCCCAATTATTTGCCCAGGCCTACACCAATACCAAAAATAAAATAATACAAAACAAGCCCAAATTAAACCTAACTACCCAAGCCCAAATTAACCTAGCCCATTTAGCCCAAACCTTAACACTCTTCACCACCAAACCTAAAGAGATGAAACCCTAGCCACCAGCATCATGCGCCACATCACCTACGCCAAACCACCTCCGAACCCTCCGCGACGTGCCCTCCTCCACCACTCGATCACGCACCTGCGGAAAAGGAGGACAAAACAACAGCAAACAGAATAAGTTTTCTTGTAAAATTCGGCTATAAAAAGCCAAATAAAATCTGTAAAAGGAGGGATTTTTTTTGAGAGATTAGGGAGGATATTGAGAAGATTGTCACAAATCCGAAAGGGATACTTTTTTTTTTGAAAATACACATAACATCAATACAAGCAGAGGTTGATTTTATTTATTTATTTATTTATTTTTTTACATTTTTCGAATCTGTTTTTTTTTATTTTCTTCATTTTTTTTAAAAAAAAAACACATAGGAGTTTTAAAGGAAATAAAGGAAAGAAAAAACTCACTTTTTCAAATTCACCACATGTGATGGCCGTGACAAGCTGACGGTGGGGAGACTCGCCGATAACTCACCGAAATCGCATGGGAGAGAGAGAGGGAGAGAAAAGTTTTTGGTTTTTGAAGGAAAAGAAAGAAAAATGATTTTTTTTGGTCAAAATTTTATTTATATAGGAAGGGTGAAACAGCGTCGTTTCACCTGGACCATTCACACAAAACGCGTCGTTTTGAGATGGGTCGGATGACCGACCCAATCCACCAGGGATCCGCGTGTTTTCTTGGAGAGGGGCTAATTGCATTTAGCCCCTCCTCTTTTTCATGACTATACAATTGTTTTTTTTTATTCCTGATTGTGACCCAATAATTTTTCCAGTTTCAATTTGAGTCCTCTTTTAAACGCACCGTCTTATTAGGAGGGTTTATTGCTGTTTGGGCCCCCGAGTTTCGCGAGTATTGCAATTCAGCCCCTAATTCTTTCATTTTCTTTTAAATTAGCCCCGAGTTTTTATTTTTAGCTTAATTTAGTCCCTTTTCTTATTTTCTTTGGTTTATTATTTTATTCTTGTTTTTTATTATTGTTATCATTTTTAGTGTTATTATTTTTTTTTACTACTATGTTATTTTTATATTTATATATATATATATATATTATATTTAATATTTTTATTATTACTATTTTATTAATACTATTATTTTCTTATTCTCTTATTATTTATTATTTATTATTATTATTCTTATTATATACATATTATTATGACTATGATTATATTTATTATTAGTATTATATTTGTTATTATTATTAGTACTCTTATTACTTTTATTATTTACATTATTATTTTAGTATTCTTATTATTTTATTCTTGCCAATATTATTTTGTGATTTTCTTTTTTTTATTAGTTTACATATATATTATTATTATACTATATTTATTATTACTATATCTATCGTTACATTGTTTTATTACTAAATTTTTTTTACTTTTATTGTACTTATTGTCATTTTATTTATTATCATATTTATTAGTGTTTTTATTATCATTATTATTTTCATTACTACCACTATTATTTTTTTTCCATGTGTATATATTATAATTATTGTTTGTTTTATTGATCACATTTTTTATTTATAATATTATCGTTTATTTTTCTTTCCTCCTTTGTATCTACTATTATTATCCTTTGTTATTATTGCATTTGCATTTCAACATTTTTATTTTTGTTTTTATTCCAAAATTCATAAAAAGCGTTTCACAAAGGTAATATTTCGTATCTGGAACTTCGGGAAATCGTGCCCAATCGTGCTGGGTTTCGATTTTTCGTTCGTCTAGATCACTAAATATCCTTTAAAGATCTTGATCATATTTTTGAAAATAAGGCAATGTTTCGTGTTTGGAAGTTCAAGAAACTCGTGCCCAATCGTGCTGGGTTTCGATTTTCTGTTCATCTAAACAACGAGATATCCTTCACAGATTTTTTATCATATTTCTTAAATAGGGGCAATATTTCGTGTTTGGAAATCCAAAGAATCGTACCCAATTGTGCTGGGTTTCGATTTTAGTTTAGCCAAATAGTGGAATACCCTTTTCAAATTGCGCTACATGTATTTTGGAAATTGTAAAATAATCTTGGGATCGAAAGTTTGAAGCATCGTGTCCTATCGTGTTGGACATGATCTCTCAGCTTTTCGGAACAAGAGAGTTTTGATATCCAATACGAGTCATCCAAACATTTTTCCATTCTTTAAAATATTTTCTAATTTTCGATATTAGGGACATTAATCAATCAATATGGTACCAATTTTGGGCGTTGAGGTGCTAACCCTTCCATTTTATCCAAAAGGCCAAAGTCATTCAAGAAATGGTAAAATGGAAATTTGTGTGGAACCCATTGGAAAATAAAAACCTGTGGTGATTCCTGAATACAAATTGACAATATGAGCAACCAATCATTTAAATGTTCATCTTTTTACGAACACTACACGTTAAGGTGTCTCATTAAGACATTGAAAATTTGACAAAGAATGAAGATATTGATTGATTACCCACCACCATTCAATTACATTACAGGTAGACGACCAAATCAGATCAAGACTCGAGTTTGGTGTTTTACTAGGTAAGGCTTTAATGATGAGATTATGAGAATGCCCTATCTCACAAGGATTTGATTTCTGGCTTGAAACTCTACCTTTTTTTTTTTTTTTATGAAAGAGGTTACTGCATCTTCCATAAAGATGAAGTTCGATAATTAATGTAACAAAAATCAGGTTGGAGTTTTAAATTAATTAATTATACGTAGCTCTGAAAGAAAAAAAATATGAACACTAAATGCAATGGTTGCCTTGAGGAAAAGGAAAGATACCAAGCTCATGAATAAAATCCTTTCATACTACAAATTAAGCAATCAAAATAATTACCAATCACAAGCTTGTAATTAAGAAATAACTACATGAACTAGATTGTACCAAACCCTAAACGCTAGGGAAATGTATAAGAATTGAAACCCAACTTCAGGTTTTTGTATAGAAAAGAGTAGCTAAAAAGTACTGGCTTGAAGCTTAGCTCTTGGAACCAGAAGCTGGTGGTTGTTGCATCTGCTGATACATGGCGGCCAGCCGACTGTAAGCATCCATGGTCATCGGCTGCAACAAAGTTCGAATTAATCTTAGAAAACAAAATAGTTAAAAGGTACAGACATACATGATGGGAAACAAATGTCACCTGTGATTGGCAAGCCAGGAATGTGGAAAGAGGGTCTGGCATCATGGCTGCTGCTGAGGCAGCTTGTTGTAACCTCTCACCGGAGCCATCCCAGGAGGTCATAGCCATGAAAGGATTAGGCATAACAGGTGAGATGCCGGTGATGTTGGGACGGCCCATAGTGTTGATGTCCATGACACCCATGCCCATGCCCATACCCATCCCCATCCCCATCGCTGGGGCCATCATCGACATTTGGAGTTGCTGTGGCATTGCCATCGGCAACATCATCTGTGGTATGTTCATCCTGTTCATCATTTGAACTTGTGCTTGCAGTTGTTTCAGATATTCAATCACTTCGTCTAGCATCGAAGCTTTGTCTGTCTGTAGTGAAACAAAAATGAAATTAACATAGTTCAAACATGAATTATACCAGTACTAATTATGAAATAGTTCATTTGGAAGCCCTCAAGGTAACTTTGTGCACGACAAATTTCTACACGTTCAGTTTGTGTCGCTATATTAGTATTGGTATTGCATGCATGACCAACTCGCCAAGGCACATTAAAATTACTTCCCTATACGATTAAGTTGAAGTTAATATAGACTATGTACGTGGCAGTAACAGAGTTGAAACATAACCAGAAGCAACATGGGCCTACCATGAAGGGTGTTTTAAGTGGTAAGTGGTAACAGGTTATTGTGATCTCCACACCGACAATCTTCTGTCAAGTTGTCCCCACGGCAAATATTATGTGGAGTAGGATTATTGAAAAAGCCCCGAAATTCCCACAACCATTTGAACCCCCCCCCCCAAAAAAAAAAAAAAGTTGTACCTAGCTTTCTATGTATGCAGACGGCAGCTGTCCAGTGAAGACTAATCATTTGAAGTAATGTTAGAGATTGAAATTCATGGGATGGTTTCTAAATTTACATCTAGTATCATATAAGCCATGCTAATTAATCTTTTATAGCACCTATAAGAGTAAACTAGACTAATCTGAAGAGGATGCAGGCCAGGGAATCTTAAGTACATGTACACATATACATATATACGTACGATATGTTTTACTTTTAAGAGAATCTTACAGACGAGGACACAAAAAGTTTGTCCCGCGCGAGTGGATCAAGTTGTTTCAAGTCTTTTAGTAAAGGGTAACTCTCCTATGGAACAGATAAAAAAGGAAGTTTTTTTTTTCTTTCTTTTATTTTTATTTAAGGATAAATCCATGGAAAACCCACCAAAAAGTATGTAGACTATAGAGGACATTGAAGACCAAAAATGGAGAAACACCTCCGCCCACAAAATAATTGACAGTGGAAGGTAGCAACTTGCTAGACTGGTAGAAATAACACCAAGACAGGTGCTTCAACAAATTTATTCGTCAGCTTTTGTGTTCTGTTTTTTCTATTATTGTATAACCTTAGGTGGGGTCCATTACGCCTTTATAGTTTGTTAGCGATCTCTATAGATAAGCTTCAATTTTTCTTTTTCAACTTTATACAAAGTCATGGATATAAATCCTAATTCTTTTTAGATATATACAAAAGAAATCGAAAAGCATAAAATACTAGTATGCAAAGTTGTAAGGTGTATGTAGTGATAGAAAATGTACGTTGTTTCATGTCAACGCGTGAAGTGATGAGATGTTAATAAGAGTCCTGATATGGAAACTTGTGAAAAGTAACCGCACACAAGAATTATTGCCATTCAACCACTGTTACTGTTTCTTGCCTTGATAATTGTCCAATTTTGCAGTGATTTTTAGCCATTAAAACTAGGTTTGCGTTGTAGTTTACTGATAAAAGCTGAGATAAAAATTCATACCTTGCTGGAATTGGGAACCAGCTTCTGTAATGTCTTCATCCTTTGATTAATCTTGTCTCTTCTTTTCTGGGAAACCACCCAAACAATTACTTAAAGACTTATAAACTTCTACAATGAGTGTAGTATAGCATTTATATTTAAATTGTTGAAAAAATTCAAAATAAATTCAAGGATGAGAGAGCATACACGTTCAGACTGATTATGGATAGCAGCAGCTCTGCTCCTTTTGTTTGAAACTGAAGATTTCCCAGTTTCCTTCTTGTCTTCCTTAAATTCCTCGCTCTTTAACATAACCAAAAAACAAAATTCACAAACACACACACGCACACTCACAAAAAAAAAAAAAAAAAAAGGAGAATAAAATATTTTGGACATGCAATTACATAATTAAATGGGAAGAACTTTGCCTGGAGTCTACTGTGACAAACAGAATCATGATCATCAGCAGTGGTGGTGGCCTTGGTGCAGGGTTTGGTAGAGCTTGCGTTTTCAGGAGAGCCAAGGGAAGTAGAAGTGAAACCCATACCAAAATCTTTCTCATACGTATCCAAAGTAACGTATCGGCTGTCTCGCTCTCTCCCGAACGTGGCACTGGCGCTTGCACTTTGTTCCTTGCTGCTCCACTCTGGCATTAGAGGAGCACGCGCCGCCCGTGTGCGTTTCCCGCTAACAAGTACCTCGTCGTCATGGGTACCGGCCGGCCCACTACAGGATCCCACCCTGGTGGAGCCTCCCCCCAAGCAAGTTCTTCCGAGTCCTGGTATAGATTCCATCGCGTGGGCGGTCCGGCCCTCCGTCCTTTTCGAGCAAGGAACCAAAGCATCCATAGCCATGGTGGCAGATGACGCCGCTGCCTCACGGTGTTGGTTCAAACACGGTACAAGTTCATCCGGGCCACCATCAAGAGAAACCTTAAGATACGGAACGCGAGTGGCCTGGTTCACTATGGACTCCAAAGTACCATTGGCCCTTGGTTTATCCCAAGTGTACTTAGAGGGAGGGTTGGAAACTAAGGGTTTAGCCGGCACACGTGCCGGACCTAAACCATGCATGGCTAGTTGGCCATTTTCCCATGTTAATTCTGCCACTTCGTAGTCCGACCTGCAAAGTAAATCACATATACATACATCAACAAAAGTACATACATATGTGTGCATATATAGATATAAGGGAGTAGAGAAAGCGAGAAAGTTAGTACATGTGAACATCAGGGGCGGTGGAGTTGGAGTTAGAGCGTACGGAATGGCGTCCAGTGACATGATTATCGTCCAGATCCCAACTGGGAACACACTGACTCATTTTTAACCAAACTTTCTTTTTTCAGAACTAGTTGCAGGATTTGGTGTGTGGGAGGGGCTTGACGTACAATCGGCTTTGCTTCATAAATTTCATGTTTCACACAAGAGACATAATGAAAAATAAATGGGGCTGCCTAGCTTTTATTATAATGGAGATAAGAATTATCATTTATCACAATCAATTGAAGAGTGACAAGGATTCTGGTCCATATATATATATATATATAGTTAATGCAAAAAAAGAGGGGGAAGCGGTTGAAATAACCAAAAATTAAATATGGAGGAGGAAATGACGATGTTGATGACGGGGTAACTGGAGTCTGGCTGGCTGGGTTAGGACTACTACTAACAGGTTGGTGTATAGTAATGTCAATGTATTCGAGGTGGCAGAGACAGCCACAGAAAATGAGGCCAAAAGGGTCGACTAGGAAAGTTGAAGAAACGAAAATATGGAGTGAAATGCCGTGTGGGATAAATAAAAGGAACCGACAAGATTGATGATTAAAGTGCGAAGTGAAAATGCGGAACTGACCCCTTACATGGTGGAGTCGCTGTGCCTGTGCCAGAACTCAACTGAGCCTGAGAACTGTTATATAATAAATTTATATAATTCAGAACTCATTATGAATTTGTACACGTGTAACTCGGTTGCAGTTTCTGAGGATTAGCCTCTCTAGTAATTGTACACGTGTATCACTTCCACGTGCAAAAAGCTGTGCAGGATCTACTCTATATGCGGGGCTTATAATAAGCCTCTCTTCGTCTTTCAAATGCTGCACAGACGAATTTTAGATATCGCTAAAAGTGTGTTTGGAGTTGAAATGCTGTTAGTCAACTATCTATTAATTATATGGTTCTCCACCTTCGATTTTTATTTCTTTACTAGAAAAGATTGTTTATTTATTTAAATTTAGATTTCATATTTCTATTTTGAGAATTTTTTAATTTTTAATTTTTAAATTTTAATTTAATTATTATGTTAAAATTATTTTATTAAATTCATTAATACGTGATTTTGAAATTAAAAAATATTCACTATGTAGTTATGTAAAAAAAAAATTTAATGTTGAAAGTTTTGACGTAGATTTTATTTAACTAGACTCAAGTTGAATTAAATTTGAATTTGTTTGTGAATTAATTCACTTGTAAGGTTCATGGTGTGACTTACCTAAATCTCCAGTTAGTTACTAACCATGCATATATAACTCATTTGCTTTGATATAAATGGAGGCTTATACTTTAAAGATGATTGAGTCGATAGCTGGTAAGTTGGGTACATGACTTGTGTATGGCATGCCTTTACTAGCAACAATAGAATTCATAACTCGATTAAAGAGTTAATGATATCCTCTTATTGACATTATGTGGATTGATAAATGTGGAATATGGCCACGAGTTGCTTGTTCTCGAACGCGCAATTTATCATAGTAATTAGTTGACAGTGATCATATTAATCATTAAGAAGACACAATGATGACAATGAAATAAATATGATTGTATTAAGTGAACGGATATAACTTAGAAGAATCAAGAATATCATATAAGGATAACACACACATGACGAGATCATTGGATAAAGTAGTAAGATGAATTGTTTTCGCAAAGAGTATACAATAAGGTGTAGTGACCTGATAGTCGGGTAACCGAAAAATGTATTTTCGGGCCTCCGTTTTCATAAAACTGAATCGTAAATATTTGTTCAAAGTATTTACAAAGTTAGTTGTGTGTCCAATTAGGTTTTAATTAGGTGAATTTGACTTAATTAGAAGTAATTAGGAAAAAGGATTAGATTGAAATAAGTGTAAAAGTTTAATTATAGATTAAAGAAAGTAAAAAGGACTAAATAGGAAATATGCCATTATTATAAATTGAGGTGATTTAACATTGAAAAATCTAAGATATTTTTAATTTAAAATATATATTATATTATATTTACTTAATTAATAAGTATGTTATATTATATTATATTATATTATTATTATATATAAAACAAAAGAATAGAAATAAGAAAGAAACAGAACCGAAACAGAGAGAATAGGGAGAAAGAAAAGAAAAAGAAAATTTGGGATTTCAAGGCTTCAAACTTAAATTGGTTAGTCAATTTAATTCATTTTTTGTAATTTTTTAGTGTTTATGATCCTAGAATAAAATACTATGAAGTATATGTTGAAATTTTGAAATTTAGTAGATTTTTGAATGTAGTTTATGTTGAATTAATGGATGAATTAGAGATTGAATTGATGGAAATTCAAATTAGAATTGGAAAAAAAAGATTAAATTGTAAAATAAGTTATAAGTTTAATGCAATAAGGACTAAATTGAAAGAAATTTGAAATTAGGGTTTATTAGTGAAAATTTTAGAGTCAAGTTAAGATAAAAGTAAAATTTAAGTAAAAATAAGGTATAGATTGTGATAGAAATAGAAATAATTTTAGTTATGGATTAATTGAAATGTGAGCTAAGGTAAGAAATGATGAATTTATCATACCATACATGCTTATTTTTATTAAATAGTATAGGAAAGTCATTTGATTGTTTTTTCTCTAACATATAAAATGTTATATGTTTTATATGAAATTGAAGAAACCCTAGAAAGAAAATCAAAAGGAGAGGACCTTTTATTTATTTATTTATTTTTTACGTTTTTGAATCTGTTTTTTGATTTTCTTCTTTTTTAAAAAAAAACACATAGGAGTTTTAAAGGAAATAAAGGAAAGAAAAAAACTCACTTTTTTTCAAATTCCACTACCATGGCCATGGCCGTGACAAGCTGACGGTGGTAGGAGACTCGCCGATAACTCACCGGAAATCGCATGGGAGAGAGAGAGGGAGAGAAAAGTTTTTGGTTTTTGAAGGAAAAGAAAGAAAAATGATTTTTTGTCAAAATTTTATTTATATAGGAAGGGTGAAACAGCGTCGTTTCACCTGGACCATTCACACAAAACGACGTCGTTTTGAGATGGGTCGGATGACCACCCAATCCACTGAGGATCCGTGTTTTCTTGGAGAGGCTAATTAGCATTTAGCCCTCCTCTTTTCATGACTATACAATTGGTTTTTTTTATTCTGATTGTGACCCAATAATTTTCCGAGTTTCAATTTGAGTCCTCTTTTAAGCATGCCTTATTAGGAGGGTTTATTCTTTATCTAATTGAAGAAAGCTTTTTTTTATTAGTTTACATATATATTATTATTATACTATATTTATTATTACTATATCTATCGTTACATTGTTTTATTACTAAATTTTTTTTACTTTTATTGTACTTATTGTCATTTTATTTATTATCATATTTATTAGTGTTTTTATTATCATTATTATTTTCATTACTACCACTATTATTTTTTTTTCCATGTGTATATTATAATTATTGTTTGTTTTATTGATCACATTTTTTATTTATAATATTATCGGTTATTATTGCAGTGAAGGAAAACATCATCTCAACCTTTTTGTTGTTAGTACTACAAGATTTTTAATTTTTATTTATTTAAATGTTTATATTGTAGTATAGAATTACTTAGAAATAAAAATGTAAAATATATATTTAAATTTGTAAATAATAATAATAATAATAATAATAATAATAATAATAATAGATTATGGAATTATGAAATTTGTAAAGAAAATTATAGATGGAGAATATAAGATGGTATATTGTTTGAACATTAAGCAATAATGTTGTGAGAAATGAGAAATGAGAAATCTTTTTGAAATATATATGTAAAGTATTTAAATGTATGAAATTTAGTTTTAATGCCCAAGTAAATGGAATTTAGAACTACTAGGATATTAGTGGCATGCCATTAAGGGATTTCAACACGCTCTCTGATTATTAGCACATTAGTGCTCTCCGATTTAGGGGTGAGCGTTTGATCGAATCGAATCGAATCGAATGAAAAGATTTCGAGTTAATCGAGTTGACAAATCATATTTTGTCATCCTAATTTGATTTGAAATTTTCTCGAATCGAGTCGAGTGAGATGGAATTGAATCGAATCGAATCGAACATATTTGTTCGAGTTAAATTTTAAAAAATAATTTTGGGTCCTTGTAACCATTGTCACCCATCGTAATAAAATTTGTCCATCTTAATTAAATTTTTATTAACTTTCATCATCTCATAATTTATTTATTAATCTTTTATATAAGGGTTAGCTTCTTTGCTTGCTTAGTTGTTTCAATTATCTTGATTCTTGTTACTTTGTATTTTGGAATTAAAATATATATTAAATGTAAAATGCGATTTTTAATAAAAGTTATTTTAAAGATAAAATCACGAAATTGACATCAATATAAGATTTTAATCTGAATATTTTATGGTATAATTAATAATTCAATTTTAATATAAATATTCAATATGACTAAATAATTCAATAATATAAATAATATAAAATGTGAATTTTAATTTAATAATACAAATAGTAGATATAAATAAAATTATTACTATTTATGTTTAGTAATTTTTTTGGATAATTTTGATTTTTATTTGAGAGTAAAGGGTGAGAAGTAAAAGTTTAGGGAGAAAATAAAAGTTTTGGGAATAAAAGTTTGAGGAAAATAAATAGGGGAGTAAAATTTTGGAGGAAATTATAAAAAAAATTGAGGCGGGATGGGTTTGGGGTAGATGGGAGGTGAGATGGGAAGGGAGTAAAAGTTTTAGGGGAAAAGTGGGAGGGAGTAAAATTTTGGGGGGAAAATAAAAAGTTTTGAGGGTTTTTGGGAGTAAAATTTTGAGAAAAAATAAATGGGAGAGTAAAATTTTGATGGAAAATGGATTTTGGGTAGATTGGAGGGTTGGGATGGGAGGGGAATAAAAGTTTTGGGGGGAAAGTGGGAAGGAGTAAAAGTTTTGAGGGAAAAGTAAAAATATTTGGGAGTTTGGGGTAAAAATATAAAATATTATATTTTGATAGTCGAATTATTCGAGTTATTCGAATTTAAAAACTCAACTCGATTCGGACTCGAAATTCAAAAAAAAATTCGAGTTGACTCGAATAACTCGATTAACTCGAATAATTCAATTCGTTTAACTTGAAATTCAAATTTTTTTTAATTTTTTCGAGTCGAATCGAGTTTTGCTCACTCCTACTACGATTATTAGCACATTGGTGCTCTCCGTTTAGCACATCTATGCTCTCTGTATAGCACTTTAGTGTTCTCTGTTCACTAGTACATAATAATGCACCTTTGTATTTGTTCCGTATATCCGGTGTGTTCTATAAAATCTACTTGGGGCTAAGAATATGAGTTGTGAACAAAAGTGAATCATCAATGTGTTAAGGTAAGTTTACAAAAAAGAAAGTTAAATTTTATTAAAGTAAGGCATAGTTGAAGAAACTTATACGTGAGTAAATATGTAATAATTGAATAAGTTTAAAATATTTTGTTATGATTATTTACATATTTATTCTTGTAGTGCTTACTAAGCGTTCATCGGCTTAACGCGTAGGTACAATTAGACTAGAAGAGATAGAGTTGGGCTAGAAGATCTCTCATCTCATCACATCCTCAATAGCTTCAAGAGTATGTACCATATTTTGTTTTAAAATGGCATGTACATAGGTAGTCCAAATGTGTTTTTTTTTTTAGGGACTAAAATGTAAACTCTTGAAATCCTATCTATTTTGGGTTACTTGAAGTATTTTGGTAAGTATATGAAATGAATTAGTGAAATTATAAATATAATTACAAATGTGGTTGGTAGGTTATAATACTAATTACAAATGTGGTTGGTAGGTTATAATACTATGTATAAATGTTTAAATTAAACAATATCTAGCCATAACCGTTTTGGCACCAAACGTAATAGTTTTATATCGAGTCCGTATGATTGGATCGGGTATAGGGGTGTTACATTTATTGGTATCAGAGCCTAGGTTTTCTAAATTCTTGGGTCGAGAATGAGTTTATCTGTACATGCCATTTTGTATATTGATGTGATGAGATAAGATTTAGTTATTTAATTGTGTAATTTATGAATATTATAGAAACTTAAAGATGTCAAATAGACCTCGTGAAGAGTCGGAAAATGAAGTAGAGAGTAGGGCGCCAAACTTTGATAGGGAAAGAGATCAACATAAAGTCCAAACCTAAAGTGAATCGGTAAACTTAGGGGATGATAGGGAGCCTGAATTAGAAGAAAGAACTCAATCTGAAACTGAGCCGATACCGCCTAGAGAAGAAATTCTAATTGTAGCCTTGTTACAGAAAATGAATCAGTTATTGCAGCAAGTTGTAAGAACTAATAATGCTCCATATGTTCCACCACCATCTTTTCCTCCTGCTGTTCCACATCCACAACCATTTATAACTAGTCATCGATCTCTTGGAGAAAATAAGAAAATATGGAGCTGAAGAATTTAAATGAAAGAAAGATGATGACCCAGCTGAGGCTGAAGAATGGTTAGAGACCGGTCAAAGAATATTTGAAGAATTGCAGTGTATAGGGGATGAAAAGTTGAAATGTGCAGTATCTTTATTAAAGGGTGTGGCTTACCAATGGTGGACCACTGTCATGAATATTTATCCTGCAAAGAAAATTAATTGGAATTCTTTGTGTCTGAATTTAGAAAGAAATATGTGAGTCAACTTTATCTTGAGAAAAAGAAAAAGAGAATTTCTGGATTTGAAGCAGAACAACATGTCCGTTGCTGAATATGAACGTGAATTTATCAGATTGATAAAGTAAAACTAAATTAATCAAATTAATTGAAATAAATATGATATTTTGAAATTAATTTTCAAGGTAGACAATTGGCCCAATGAATATTTGAACTTGAAAATAGGTCCCAAGATCGAAAATTGAACTCGAGAACAAAAACCTGAGACCAAAATAAAAAAATTGATTGAATCGCCAACAATTAAATTGCCTAGGCCATTTGGGCAAAACAACGACGGTTCGGGTGACGGGGAGAAGTGGCACTGACAATGGCATCGCCAGGCATGACAGTTGCAACGACGGTAGAACAATGAAAAAATATACTCCTACTGGGATTGTACCGGGTAATTTAATTTCAAATTAACTTTTCCAAATATTATATTATTTTAATGAATTTAATATCAGTATGAGATATTAAATTTAAATTAATATTTATATAGATAATATTTTATTAATTTAATATTAATGTGATTAATTTTAATCTTTGTTGAACTCTTTCTAAACTCTCCTTATATAAAAAGAGAGTATGGGTCATTATTCTCATACACTTGAATTCAAAAAAAGTTCTAAAGAGAAAATTTCTAGAAATATTATTGTTAATTATAACTTGACCCAAAAATTTAGAGAAATTATGAAATTGCCCCACTATAATTTTGTAAATTACACTCGGCAGATATGAGTTTAAGGATAGCGAAGAAGACTATTCGATCAGAGCGTTCATCCTTGATGAATCATAAATGTATGATTTTGATTAAATGTTTATTACTTTAGATAACGCAACCAAATTCTTATTTTGAAAAAAAAAATTAAAACTCGGTTTTCCAACCTATTTTCTGTTGCGTTTTCCAAATCAAATTCGTGCATCACTCGATCAATTCATGCATCTCAATCGTCGCAAAAACTATCAATGGTAACTTGACGTGCGGATATTGCGATTTGCTAAAAATTCAGCCGGGATGCATTCTTGAATTCTTGAATTAGTGTATGGAATCCATTCAAACAATAATACAAAATTATAAATTTTATTAAGCACCTAATATTAAATTTCGAATCCTTACGTAAATATTATATGATTTAAAATTTAAAAAATTAACATCGACTTTTGATCGTTGATCTAATAATAGTCGGATATCTCCGAGCTCGTTCGTTATACCCATATGACTCGCATCATTGTTGTAACACCCCCAACCCGTATCTGTCATCGGAACAGGGTTACGAGGCATTACCAAGGAGTACAGAACACTTACAGATAATTTGAAATCATTATCGTTCAAATATCGAGACTAATTATAAATGTTCCTTTAACGGACCTTCGAGGTCCAAATCATTCATTAAGATCGGTCGATACTAAACTGGAACCTCAGGAAAATTTTTCAATACAATGCAATAAACATTCATACATCCATTCAATGCATTATTACTCTAACATGCACAAACTCAACATTCAAGTTAGTCCAATAATTTCCATATATCAATAATATATACCATGATTGATGAGCTCATCAATACCATGACTTCCATTCCCTTGCTATTTTTCAATATTTATCCCGTTGAATTTCTTGAAATTTCGATGGATTTTCAAAGGTACACTTTAGTGTACAAATCCGGGTCCGTCAATTCATATTCATGTGCGCACATTTCTATTTCAGAGAGCACACTCCAGCGAACCTCATCCTTACAGTGGGATTACTAGTCCAGGCTAAATCTCCTGTAATATAAACTCATAGAGTATTGTTGGGATTATCGGTCCAGGCTAAATCTCCTGCAACGACAATTACTCTAATGAGCTTGGATCTGAATTACCAGTCCAGGCTAAATTTAGACCCTAATTTAGATTACCCGTCCGGGTTAAATCCATTTTCCACATATTCTTCGGGAGGGCTATATCAGGATAGGATCACCCGTCCGGGCTAGATCCTTTTTACCGTCAATTCTTTTTAGAAATCCATCGAATTTTCCTTTCATTCAACTGAGATTTATTTTCCCTTTTCATCAAGAATATCCATACTTCATCAATTATCATATAATAAACATCCAAATCATATTCACATCAATAAAAATATATTTCAAGCATTTAAGAATATAATTCAAGTTACACAAACTTACAATTCGATTTTTATATCATAACGATAATCTTAGTTTCATAATAAATATTTAAAATAAATTATTATATCATTTCTAGTTCAATGTTTATCGATTATAATCGGGCATGTGATCAATTTATACATAAGTCATTCATATATTTTTTTTCCTCCTCCTCTCCATCAACATCCTTAGTATAAATAACACACTTGTAAGTAACATTATCTATAATTTTCATTATTTACTTATATGGATACTCAAGTTGTCCATCCGTATCACAGTTGCTAAATTTTTTTTATCTTGAGATACAGTACTCCAAATTAAGATCCGCTAATTTTTCATGAAACTAGGCTCACATACTTTCTTACCATAAAATTTTCAGAACTTTTGGTTTAGCCAATAAGTACAGTTTATTATTTAAAGTAACCCCTATTCTGCTGTCTGTCAGTTCCGACCCTTCTTCACTAAAAATTAATTATCTCCTCATACGGGATTTGGATGATGTTCCCGTTTGTTTCTATTGAAAATAGACTCATTCAGTATTTTAAAAATATAAATTTAAACCCCTAATTATTTTTATCAAATTTTTTATGATTTTCCAAAGTCAGAACAGGGGAACCCGAAAGCATTCTGATCTTGTCTCACAAAACCTACTATATCTCATGATTTACAATTTCATTACTTACACCATTTCTTCTATAAGAAACTAGACTCAATAAGTTTTAATTCCATATTTTATTAATCCTCTAATACAATTTCTACAATTTTGGTGATTTTTCAAAGTTAGACTACTGCTGCTGTCCAAAATTGTTTTAGTGCAAAGTGTTGATTTCCATTTTGTCACAAATTTTACAGTTCATACAATTCAGTCCTTGTCCAATTAACCCCTAAATTGGGATAATTTTTCTCAATTAATACCTTATTATATAATTTTAAACTACTTCCTAACCCTTTAAAATCAGAAATTTAGCATTAAACCTTAATTTCAAACTCTTTTATAATTAGGTCCTAAAACCAATTTCCATCAATTTTACTTGATAAAATTATCATATATCAAAATTAAAGCTTCAATTCTATGTTTATTCATCATATGATTCCAGAAATCATCCATAGAAACTTTAAAAATTAGCCATAGAATCAAAAACTAATGACATAGTAAGTTGGACCAAATTGTAAAAGTCCAAAAACATAAAAATTTCAAGGAGAAAGCAAGAATTAAACTTACATGAAGCTAGAGTATAAAAACCAGCTTGATCACTCTTCCATGCCTATTTTTCAGCTGATAAAAATGAAAAGAAATGAAGACAATTCTAGATATTCCAATTTGATCTTATTTTTATTTAGTTAATTTTGGTAATTTTTCAAATTTGCCGTTATTTCACCCATTTCCTGATTTTTCTGAGCTATTGCCGCCCAAAATATCTCATTTGGGCTTATTTGCACTTTAGGTCCTTCCTCATTTGATAATTGAACTATTTATTCGTTCTATCAACTTTTACACATTTTTCAATTTAGTTCTTTTTATTTAATTAACCACCCGAACGTCAAAATTTTCTAATGAAATTTTAATACTACCTTATTGACACTCCGTAAATATTCATTAAAATACTTATGGTTTATAACACCGAGATCTCGATACCTCTTTTTCAATTTCTTGACCAAATAAATCTTTATAAAACATAATTTACTATTTCAAAAATATTTTAAAAGCTACATTTAGCTCGTAAATATTAAATGATATAATCTAGAGTTTATTTTTTAGATTTGGTGGTCTCGAACCACTATTTTGACATCGTTGAAATTTGGACTATTACAATTGTTCCAGCTATTCAAATAATATATTATTTCAAAAATATTATGATAATTATATTATGGAATGAATTTTTACCTTATTATGAGTGGGAATGCATAAGGCGTTTACTCGGGGACGTAAAAATGATAGTTAATACCATGTCCATAACTGAAGGATATGCAACCATCGATTTTAGTTTTTTGTGGTTCTGTCACTCAACAAATCCCTCGATACAATGTTGACAACATGCTTGATCCCAACTAAGTCGCCCCGCTTCTTTTAAGTTAACTAGTTGTAATAGCTACCTTAAATGTATCATATTTCAAAATTTATCGAGCATTAGAAGACCTTTAATTAACTTCAGGATGAATGCTTGTATGTATTGTTCTCTTTCAATGAAACTCGTGGAGTTATCGATATAATTGAAATTGTTTTTTGATCATTTCATCTCTATCCGGCTATCGCTAAACTTGTTTGGCACCTTGCGTAATAGTTGCTCGCAAATTATGCTCCAATCAACAATGCCCATTGCCGCCATAACAACTGTCCCATCCACCAATAAATCGAATTATAAATTTACATCTGTAATTGTGTACTCACTACATAGAAGTTAGAATGTCTATGTCTAATGCCTCAAATTTTCCACTAAAGCACTTATAAGTACAAGATCCAATTTAGTCCCAAACATTCGAGACTCGTGCAAGAGTCTCACCTCTTGTAAGTCTGATTCCATATGACATATTTAAAATAGAGTGTGGTTGATTAAGAAAAGTAGGGAGTTGAAGAAACTTACATATTTCACAATTTGTGGTGTTTTAAGCAGCCATGTACTGAATAATCTGGTCATTTCATGCATATTTTTGAGGTTAAATGTAATAAAATCTCAGATTTTAAGCTCAATACGGAAGGGAAAATGGTGGTAGTCGGGAATGAGGGCTGAGTCACATTTATCTGCACAATGTCTTGAAGTTGACATTCCAACCTCCAAACATTAATCATGCGTGGATAACAACCCTAGGGGCGGAAAAAAGTTGAAATCTCCTTAAAACGTTTCAAAATTTCTGTAAACCTCCTATCAGAAAATTTTTAATTTTAAAAAGAAATCTCATATTAAAATCCGGTAGTGAGAAGTCTACACCCTAAAAGCCAAGTCCCTTTCCGTTTTATGTAATTGTCTTACCGACAATGACTCCTTTTAAGCTTTGTTATGGATATCGATTTCCTTAATTGTCATCACTATTTGCACCCATCGCCATCATATGCATGAATTTTATACTGCTCCACTTTTAAACCTCATTTGGGTCTCCTCCACTTCTTTCTTCATTCAAGGTAGAGGATAAAACACTCTCAAGTTTTACTTTGGGATTAAAATTATTTACATTTGAAAATGATTAATCCATACCACAACATTGAAGGAGAAATATATGTGCAATTGAGCCAACTTAGCCCACACAGCCTCACGCGTAGACATAATCATTCCGCAGGCAGATTTGTTTGGGACTCTATATGATGACGTGGCTAAAAGCGATTGGTCAAAGCTGCGTGGAGGTGCCTACCAGTTCCGTTGGTGGGACAGCATATATATAGGAAATGAAAAAGCCCACTGACATTCGAACGGAACTTTAGTCAAAGATATATTAAACAGGGCAGTACAGGTAGGCGTATCCTAAAACTTACTGGATCTGAATCCGACTCCACTCAGGCGAGTTCTTCTTTTTCCCTTTTACCTTCCATTAGATTTCGGATGATGAGTTTCTCTAAGCGATGTCTTGATCTCTCATTTTGCCTCCGAATAGGATTAGATCGGTCCACTTTAGATCTACTTTCTCAGAACCTACTCTTTTACTTTGCTTGGATCTGTCGTTTTTTGAGATTATTTGCACATTGTAGTTGAGTAGGATTAAGTGCATGCGTGAACCCTTTAAATTTAATGAGATTGTGATTTGATCAGATCTTAAATTTGGATGGATGGGAATCCTCCTGTTGGTCAGTTAGAATAATTAAATTGGCTTACAGCATGAAGATTTGGTACACAAACTTATTGGGGTTCAATTGACTATGTTATTATATATCTTGTATAGGATGGAATGGTTTAGGCTGAATTTTATTGATAATTCATAGGGGAGCTTTATGAACTTTGGGAATTTCAGCCATGCTTTATTTCCTTGATTTGTAATTCTAATGGGAAAATCGTTTAGGTTTCACCCTTGTAAATTGTGTATTGCCTGATACCCATTCTTTATTAATGCTCTTATCAAGAAACGTGATGTGTTTGTGAGTGTATATACCAATTTTTAGTTGTGAAGATTGGTGGGTTGTTTAACAGAGATGGCAACGGGAACAACTCCACCAAGAGGAAGTGCAGCAGCCGCAGCAAGCCTGCGCAGGAGGAGAACAACAAGCGGTGGGGGTGCCTCGGGAGGGGCTGCTGGTACTATGCTTCAGTTCTACACCGATGATGCTCCAGGACTCAAGATCTCTCCAAATGTGGTGCTTGTAATGAGCATTGGTTTCATTGCTTTTGTTGCAGTTCTCCATATCACGGGCAAGTTTGTTCGTAGGGACTAGGAAGTATTCCAAGCGTGTAGCAAACACTTTTTCTTTTTTTGGTTTTAACAGGAGCAAACGCTTCCCACTGTCATAATTTTTCAGTTTTCCTTATTACTGGATTTGATTTCATTTGATTAACCCAGACTTTCCTTAATAATGCAAAATAGGAGAAGCCTTCCATGCAATTATGTAGCAGGCTGATGGATATATGACAGACGACCAAATGACTAGGTATCACCTGGTTATCTAAAATGCAGTGCTTGCCATGAGCATTAGTTTCATTGCTTTTGTCGTAGTTTCCTTTTTTGGTCAAATAAGGGAACATTTATTTAATTTGCCATGAACATTTATTTTCTAGAGGTCTAATGAGATCAATAATAACAATAGCATCCAATTCAACAATGACATGAGAAATATTCAGACTTTGGCAAGTAAAGGAAATGATGGCAACCAACAATCCAATGCCCATAGTGATCATGTATAATATCATCTGAACCAGTAGCGCTCGCCTTTCCAAATCAAGAGTCATCACAGTCTAAGTTTAAACAACCTAAGCTAGGCGGTGACCATTTAAACTCAACCTGTATGATGGACGGACAGCCCTTGTTTTCTGAATTAAAAGACAACAGCGAGAGACATGGCTCTAGAAATATCATGTTTTCATTCAAAGGTTTATAAAAAATGATGGCTTTTCTCGCAATCCAAATGGAATGAACAAAGTAGGCCACCGATGAGGGAAGATAGTCTTGACGTAAGATTTCATTTGAGCCAAACTGCAGGAGGGAAAGGGAGCAGTCTACATGATCTTGCATTAAGTTGCAATCCCTTGAAAGATGGGGAATGGCTTCAGGTTCGGAGTTGCAGAAAGGGCAGCAGCCCCTGATGTCCATCCCTCTTGTTCTAGGAGAAGTGCGAATAGGTGAGTTATATTTTGTTCATTGTTGTGGTTCAGTTTTCCTGCCGAGTTTGATTTAATTTGATTGGCCCCGACTTCCCTTAATATATATTTGACGGACATTCTATGCAGGCACTTTTCCAAAATCATCAACATCTACTGAGAAAGAATCTGAGATAACGGACAAATTAGCCTAAACCAAAGGGGTGCTTAATTCACAATTTTTGTATACTTCTAAATGTATAAAAAACTTGCAGTCCTCGGCATGCCATTTACAACAATGAATAAGAAGGCAGTAATTTGGAATAAGTTTTAACTGGCTTGTAATACAGAATTCTAAGGGACAATAACAATAGTAAGACTTGTACAGTTTACAGATACTCTAAAATTACAGTTCTATTATTGAAAAGAGTTTTAACTGGCTAGTGTGCATTGTCGGAAACCCAACCAGAAATGATACTATCGTCCACAGGTTTCAAGCCCCCACATGACCTTGCGACAGATTCAAAAAGTTTTTCAATCTCGGGTGCACACCTTATGAAAGATCGATTCCAGAAGTTGTATCTAGGATTCTGAAATTAAAAGAGAAAAAAGAACATGAACAGTTTTGACATCATATTACATACCAGAAAAACTAAAAGACGAGGTCACATTCAGAATCAATTTTTACCTTTATGAGCTCAATGAAGGTAATGAGGAGACCCCAAGGATGAGGTTTATTAACAATCAGCCGTTCCAACAAAACTCTTGTGATTTGCTCTTGGATAATTTCCTGTAGAAAGAAAAGTTTATCCTCAGTCCATAATAAATGCAAATAATAATTTACTACCATGAAACAGAAGTTCTTACCTGATTCGCTTCGGCAAATAAGTATAGTAAGATGAAGGAGAAGTAATGTGTATGGTTGTTTGGATATCGCAATTGGTTCGCAATTGCATTGAGAAAAAGATAACGCCCCTCGGTATCAAGGTCTGCTATTAGAGTCTGGAAAATATCCAAGGCAGCACTAACTAAGAACACACTCATTGGAGCAGTGCTTGCTGCTGATTGTGCATGAGGTACTCTCGACTGCAGTTGCTGAATTGCCTAAAAGCAGTTTTCCACAAGTACTCATTAAATGCCAGATGATATATTTTCAGTAGAAACATGTCATTCTACATTTTTCACCATATCATTAGAAGGATTCCATAATAAGGCCTCATTCCAATTAACTGGATGGGATTAAAAACAAAATACCTAGTAAATTAATACATGTTATGCATAGTGAAGATAAAAATTGATTACTGAATGATAACATCTAGAAAAGTAGAAGAAGCTTTAGAATACCTGCATACCGACATATAGCACCAGCGAGTTGATTAATGGAACATTATAACAGGTACCAGCTGATGCTGCCTCGCTTGGTGAAAGGAGTAGTCTTTGTTTCAGTTCAGTTAGAAATGCAGATCCTCCTTGTGGCCTCATCTGCAGAGAATTTTTCAGAAAATTTCTAGCGAATAATTTAAAAAGGTTAATTCAATGGACCTTTGACAGCAATAAAAATTCCAGTGAAAAGTAGGAGAGAAGAACGGTTCTCAAATCTGAAAATGTTAGATAAGAGAAATAGGTTGATGTAAACAACCAAGAAACCAAAACGTTTAGGGAAAGGTAAGAAACAAGCTCATGAGTCCAGCACAAAATTAAGAGTTAGAGAACCTTGAGATACTCCTCTACATCAGCCTTCATCTGTTTTGCCTTCAGAGCAGAATCAACCTCAGAAAGGATGCGAGGGGGTTCTCTGATTTCCGGAAGCAAATCAATCTGCACACAATGATTACAGAATTACTTTCTTGGTTAAACTAAACAATACAAAGAGGGAGGGAGGGAGGGAGGGGGGGAGAGCATGATGAACTAACACCTTTAAGTTGGGAGTAGATGGATCTGGTAACCTCATATTGCGTGGAAAAGCACTAAGGATAATATTTCGCATCTGTATGCAGCTCGGAGGAATCACATCACAGAAGGTAAAATGACAATCACACAGGAACTCAGGGAAGTCATGAAGTAGAACCAGCAGCACCCTGAGTGTGCCTTTATACAGAAAATGAACCTAATATGGATATAATACAAGAGAGAATCAGTAGGACCAGCATAATTTGTTTACAATGAAAACAAATAATCAAAAAAGTCTTTAGAAAGAGGCAAACCGGCACTCCAAGCTCAGCATTCCTCAAAAACGGCTCCAGGAATTGAAGCAAGTCTACCAGCAATCGTTGGATATAGGGCCAACCCTTCTGACCATTCCCAGTGAGCAATTTCGGCATGAAACTTCTGTGACTGACAAGCTCCAGCCATGCAAAACTATAACAGCAAAGCAAGCAATGAACTTAAGTAACAGGACTTACAAATAGCATCTTCCAGACTGTAAATGTGCATGCCAAATGTTAATGCTCAACAAGTTATTGGTTTTCCAACTTCATCCTACTGGATGCAGTGTTCTCAGGATAGTCTTCATTGAAGTGCTCCTTAAAGCATTAATAAAAAGCAAAGTTCGTGGGGATAGGAAAGTGCATAGAAGCATCCAGGAAATTATTTTTTGGACAACAGATAGTTTAGCTATACTGAATGATTCGTGAGAAATAAAACAGTAACAGAAGCATTTAATTGTAACTACCAGGCACCTTAACCCAGAATGCCCATTTATCATAAACCATACTACAAGTTAAGCCAACTCACTATAAGGTATCCACTCAAGGAAATAAGAATATGATGACTAAACCAACCCTTCACAAGGAAAATTTTTTACAAGACTAAAAATTGTATCTAAATGATGCTTTTCAAGAGGAGACAGGACATCCTAAAAGCATATTCTTGCATATATTAAAAACTAATGCTACGTTTGGTTGGAGTATTATTTTTTCACATGTTTTATCATTGTTTAGGTATAAACTACTCGCAATTAGTAATTTTTAGCCACTCTAATGCCTTGTTTGTGGCAAAGAGAAGGAAAACTTTTCGCTTATTTTGAAGAGGTCTTATTTTATACTAGAGTTTTTACTAATCTTTTTAATTGCATGTTTAAATTTGTACAAACAATTCTTTCTTTTATGACGATTTTAGAACATGTGTTAAATAAACTTTTTCCTCATGTTACTACACTAGTAACCAAAGTAGCATAAATTGTTAGAATCCCTTAAATTAAGGATAGATTATTAGGAGATCGTCTGTAAATAGAAACTAATCCTAATTACTGATTCTTAGGCTGTCACTATCTTCTTGTGATTATTTCCTACCTTAAGATATTTTCTGTCTATATATTTGTAAGCTAACCAGCAGAATAATAAATGAGAAATATCTCTAATTTTCTACATGGTATCGGAGCCTCAGGAATCATTCGATCTCTCTTTCTTTTCGAAAAATCCCTTCCTAAAATTTCCTCCTTTTTTTTTCCATGGGTGATCTCAATGACGCCTTGTCCGAAACTGAGATCTCACAAATATCTCGATCCGGCAATCGAGGGATCAATCAAAGTGACCTCAATTCTTCACTAATAATCACTAGTCATCGACTAGATGGAAAAACTTCCAGCAATGATCTCAATCATCCTCATGGTGATTAAGTGGTCGTGGCAAGTTAGGGTATATCAATGGAGACCTCCACGTCCAAATGTAGCTGACCCGACTTATGCTAATTGGGAACTCAACAACTCCATTGTTATGGCGTGGTTGATTAACTCGATGGAAGGCCACATAAGCGAACCTACCTTCTCTTCAAAGCGCAAAAGACATGTGGGATGCGGTAGAGAAATTATTCGATCTTGGAAACGCTTCTCAAGTGTTTGAGATAAAACTCAAGTGAAGGATATTCGACAAGGGACACTAGAGGTAACTCACTACTACAATAATCTGAAAATATTGTAGTAGGAGTTAGAGATGTACTACGAGGCAGATTGGGGTGAAGGCTTAGAACAATCTAAGTTCATGACTCATCTCAACAAAGAACGGCTCTATGAGTTTCTAGCTGGACTAAGGAATGAATTAGATGAAGTTCGGGGCAGAATTCTGGATAGATCACCCCTTCCAACCATTGGTGAAGCGTTTGCTGAAGTAAGACGAGAAGAAAAACGTCTTGTCATGATGGGAGAACCTAAACCAATGATCTCTTCTGAAAACCAGCCTACTGAAGCTTCTGCTCTCGTCTCCAAAGGTCCATCAACACAAAAGTCACGTGCTGGGAATGATTCTAGATCAAACAGACCGATATGTAGCCACTGCAACCGTGTTGGTCACACTAAGGAAAAGTGTTTTAAGCTTCATGGTTATCCGGATAAAAAACAGAGAGAAAAGAAAACTGCCATGTTGTCCTCCAATGCTGCAGATGAAGTGCTTGATGTCCGCCTAACCAAGACTCAGCTTGAAAATCTCCATAAGATACATAGTACCTCTACTGGACATGGGACTCTAGCGACTCAAGGTACTGCTCTTAATATTGCTCTTGAATCTAATAACCAAACCTCTTGGATACTAGATTCGGGAGCCTCGGAACACATGACAGGTAACTTCACTCTGTTTCAAACCTACACCACTTGTCATAACAATTCCAGAATCCGAATAGCTGATGGTTCATACTCACCTGTGGTTGGAGTAGGGAAAGTAAAAATAACAGAAAACTTTTCCCTTGATAATGTTCTACATGTCCCAAACTTGTCTTGTAATTTACTTTCAATAAGTAAACTTACAAAAGATAGAAACATGCTTGCTGAATTTTCTAAACTTGGTTGTGTACTACAGGAACAAAAATCGGGGAAGATGATTGGCACTGCTAAAGTTGATGATGGATTATACGTTTGGAATAAAAACAGCACACAAGGGGGATTGGCCCTATCTACTTCAAAAAAAGACAATATTATGCTATGGCATAGTAGGTTAGGACATCCAAATCTCTTGTATCTAAAAAGGCATCTTCCGCTGTTATTTAGAAATAAAAGAATAAATTCTTTGAAATGTGAAATTTGTGAGTTATTCAAACATACCCGAGTGCCATACCCTTTAAAACCATACACCCAATCTCAAACTTTTTCCTTAATTCACAGTGACTTATGGGGAGCTAGCCGAGTGAAAAACATTACAAGTGCTAAGTGGTTTATAACCTTTATTGACGATCATACTAGGGTATGTTGGGTCTATCTATTAAAAGACAAATCTAAAACACCCAATGTTTTTAAAAATTTTCACTCTATGGTTCGAACCCAATTCAACTCCACCATACATACCCTCCACACTGACAATGGAAGAGAATACTTTAACTCTATCCTAAGTCAATACCTTTCTGACCATGGCATTATACACCAAAACTCTTGCCCAAACACTCCTCAACAAAATGGGATTCCCAAAAGAAAAAATCGACACCTCCTGGCTGTGGCTCGAGCCATTATGTTCACTATGAATGTCCCTAAATATCTTTGGGGCGAGGCTGTTCTTACTGCTTGTTACCTCATTAATTGAATGCCCTCAAAGGTATTAAACTTTCAAACACCTCTAAATACCCTTCTAAAATCCTTTCCCTATTCCAGGTTACTAACCTTCCAGCCAGAATATTTGGTTGCAAAGCCTTTGTCCATAGCCATCAACCAAATCAGTCAAAACTTGACCCTCGAGCTCACACCTGTATATTCATTGGTTATTCTTCCACCCAAAAGGGCTATAAGTGTTACTCACCTATTTTACGCCGAATGTTTGTCTCTCGGGATGTGACTTTCTTTGAAAATGAACCATATTTTAGAGCCTCTCATCTTCAGGGGGAGACCTTAAATGAAGATGAAACCCTTAATACCCTTCTTATCATACCCCCTCAAGATCCTATCACTACCCTCAATATAGATACTGTTTCTCCTCCTCCTATAAACCAAACAGTTAGCACAATCCTACCTGATCCTAATACCACATCGAGACTACCTTCTAATCAAGGAAAACAAAGAAGAACAGTGCCTAAACTGCAAGTTTACTCTAGAAGAAATCGCCATCCCAAAGCGACATCTGAAGAAGGCCGATCCCATCTCTCCCGAGGATCTGCTGCAAGCTCAAATCAAGTCTCACCTCAAATCCTTTGTCCATCTATCTACCAATCGCAGTGAGAAAGGGCACAAGGAGCTGCACTCAACACCCTATATCTCGGTTTGTTTCCTATGGTAACTAATCTAAGTCCTATAAAGCATTTGTGATTAATATTGATTCTGTAAAAACTCCAAAAACTATAGAAGAAGCACTTGAGTCGGATGAATGGAGACAAGTCAGTAATGGAAGAAATGGAGGCCTCAAGAATAATGGAACTTGGGAAGTTTGGATCGCCTAAAGGGAAGAAAACAGTAACGCAAATGGATTTTACTACTAAGTTCAAACTGATGGCCATATTGATAGATACAAGGCTCGACTTGTGGCTAAGGCTTCACCCAAACTTATGGGCTTGACTATGAAGAGACATTTGCACCGGTTGCCAAACTCAACACCATTAGAGTTCTCCTATCTCTCGCTGTCAATCTTAATTGGCACTTGACTCAGTTGGATGTTAAAAATGCTTTTCTCAATGGGGAGTTAAATGAAGAAGTATACATGGATTTTCCTCCGGGGTTTGAAGAAAGTAAGGACCAAGTATGTTGGTTGAAAAAGTCGTTGCACGGGCTGAAACAATCTCCAAGGGCATGGTTCAGTCGATTTACAAAGGCTATGATGAGCAGACAGTATACTCAAGGACAGGCAAACCACACGATGTTCTACAAGCACTCGGAGCAAGGAAGATGTTGCATTCTCATTGTCTATGTGGACGATATTATCGTGATAGGAGATGATACCAGAGAAATTGACAGATTGAAAGAATTTCTCGAAACAGAATTTGAACTTAAAGACTTGGAGAATCTTAAGTACTTTCTTGGCATGGAGGTAGCAAGGTCTAAAAGAGGCATTTCCATCTCCCAAAGGGAATATGTCCTCGATTTACTATCTGAAGTTGGTTTGATGGGTTGCAAACCAGCTGAAACTCCTATGGAGTTTAATCTCAAGTTCGGTACTGATCATGATGGAGAAGAAGTTGATAGGGGGAGATATCAATGACTGGTAGGTAGACTTATCTACCTAGCTCACACTAGTCCAGACATTGCCTCTAGTGTGAGTGTCATAAGTCAATATATGCATGCCCCAAGGGAGAAACACATAGAAGCTGCATATCGAATACTAAGGTATTTAAAAGGTACTTCTGGCAAAGGCCTATACTTCAAGAAGAATACAAGAAGAATGTGGAGGTTTATACGGATGCTGACTGGGTAGGTTCTATCAACGACAGGCGCTCTACTAGTGGCAATTGTAGCTATGTTTGGGGTAACCTGGAAACATGGAGGAGTAAAAGCGATCTGTGGTAGCACGCAGCGGCGTAAAGCAGAATATCGAGCACTAGCACATGGTATCTGAAGGAGTTTGGGTACAAAGACTTATGAAAGAACTAAAAGTTCCTTATAATAGGCCTATCAGGTTGTTTTGTGACAACCAAGCTGCATTGTCATGTCGAGATAGCTCACAATCCATGCATCACGATCGTACTAAACATGTTGAGATAGATCGTCATTTCATAAAGAGAAAATACACTCGGGAGAAGTGAGTGTTACCTATCTACCTACCGGACAACGGAGTTCTTGATGTGTTAACAAAAAGCTTGAGCAGAATATGTTTGAAGAACTTGTTGGCAAGTGAGTTTGATAAACATCTACACTACAACTTGAGGGGAGTGTTAGAATCCTTAAATTAAGGATAGATTATTAGGAGATCGTCTGTAAATAGAAACTAATCCTAATTACTGATTCTTAGGCTGTCACTATCTTCTTGTGATTATTTCCTACCTTAGGATATTTTCTGTCTATATATTTGTAAGCTAACCAGCAGAATAATAAATGAGAAATATCTCTAATTTTCTACATAAATGAACTCAATTCTTACCTGAAAGCAGGAACTTTAAGGGGATGGAGAGCATGAAATGCATTGGCAAAGGCAGTCAAGATCTGCAATAAACACAAAAATAATTAGGCTATTCAATGGCAAACTATCTTGGCTAAGCATATGCAGATGAATGGTACCTGAAAATTTGCACCATCAGGGACAGGGTCCAAGGAACCAAGATCTAACAGCCAATTAATAAATAATCTGAAATATGGTCTTGGATTAAAAGCTGCTTTCTTATCCTCAGCCTCTTTTTGAATAAGTCTTACAGTCACAGTCAAAATCTGTTCAGCACCATCAATATCATTACATATTTTTGCAAAACAAAATCAAAAGATACAAATAAAAGTTACATAATTTTCACCTTAGACATAAGAAAGAGTTTACTTGATCCCTGTTCCACTGGGCAAAACTAAAGAAATTTCCAAAAAGAGGACAAGTCAAAACGTTTTAATACAAATGAAAAGTAGATCATATTGATATAATGAAAAAGACGCTATAGTAGGACCTTAAGGATTGACACCACAAGTTTTGCATAAATATCAATGGCAAGGAAAGAGAGAGTTTGGACTTGCTGAGGTGATTGTAATGTGCCAGAATTCATGACTTCAGAAGATAGGCAATGTGCAACAGAAAGTTCCTAGCATGAAGAAAACTAAAAAATTAGTTCGGATCTCCTGAATTCTCTTGTTAATTTATATGTAACACAAAGGGGGGAAAGGAGAAGCAACGGGGAATTTCACCGTGATAATACGGAAAAAGCGTTCTGTCATATCATCCCCTTTAAGCAGTCCATTTTGATGCAATTGTACAATGTAATGGTTACAAGGTCCATCATTTGCACCAGGAAGCTCACAGATCTGGTACCATTCTGCAAACAACATGGAAACCTACAAAATATTTAGAAAGAAAATTAACACAAGAATTGAGTGATATACCACTTTTCCTGCCATGCAGGAGAAAAGAAGAGAGGACGGTGAACACAGGGCACAGAAAAAAAGAGTTTTATTGAGAGAGAGGGAGGAGAGAAAAGAGTGAGAAAGATAAATGACTAAAGTACGCCAATAGGAATAGTGCAGGCTTGCAAGGAGTACTTGCATCACCACTTTCAAACATTGGTGCAGATCCAATTATATGAGATTTTTAACAGGCAATTTTGTTAATTGATACCCATAGGTTTATATCTTGACCACCCTTAAAACCAACTTAGAATTTTCACTCCAACAGTATGAAGTGAAATCTATAATACGCACAAAGCATTATGCCTTCTTAGATACTGAAACAAATAGTCACCTGCTCCTTGAAGCCTGCAGGATCTGGTTCTAGAGCCTCTATATTACTATTATCTTCCCTGCTAGCTGGTGTGTGCCCAGGTGCCTGCTTCAAGAAAAAGATTTGAGCTCGGACATAATATTAGTATATGTACGAATTAAACAATAACAAATTAAGCTATAACTTAAAACAATTTATTAATTCCTCTCCCAAACCCTGCATCTGCGACTCTTCTTTTACATCAACAGAAGAAAGGAAAACGAATTAAACAATATAACAGATAAGAGGGCAACCTTTTTGTCTCTAGACTGCCTAGTCTTATCCTCCTTTCCAATAGAAGCACTGGATAAGACTGCCATACTTGCAGAAGGATTTCTGATCATCTCAATCAAATGTTGCAATGTTTCAGAAGATCCAGGTTTTGAAGCAACCTGCACGATCATAACAATTAAGAGACCATACCAAAATAATCAAGTGGGAAAACAAAAGAGACAGAGAGGGAGGGAAAGAGAGAAAGATAAGACCCACCTTTGCCAGAGCATCAACAAGATTGTGGAGTTCTGAGATGACTCTGGATTCATCAGTAACCAAAGTTTGAAGAAGTGACTTTGCAAATTCCGTAGCAGCTTCTGCAGTTAATGGATTGCATGAGTTGGGTTTAGCAGAAATAACTTCACTAAAGGGAAAATTACTTGTGTACATACTATTCCTTCCCCCATCAATAAGTTTTGCCATAAGAACGTTGTACTCTGCAAGGTTCAGCAATTCACTTCGAATAAGGCCAACAGTGATATCTTTGTTGAACTTTCGCTCCTCATCCGAATATATCACCTGTAAGAGAAGAATTGAACAATCAACACAGATTGAGAGATAATTCCAGACATATCTAACCACTACAACAGAGCAAACCAATACGTTATGCAAAAAAGCCACCAAATGCAGAATACCATAGCAAAATTTAGCCAGAATACATCATTTTACCCATTAAAATGAAGTCCTAACAATGGCGAGAGATTAACCACTATAGACAGACAACTGTTATAGCAGTTACTCGTACTTTCTTTACAAATATAACATGTAACAAGTTTAGAATCCAAAGCAATGGAGCTATAGGATTCCATAACTAATATTTACAGGCAACCAATGCAACTTCACTGTTTTATACACCAAGGAAAACGAGCCTCCTTCCAAATGCAGAACAGAGCATACCCAACTAGTAAGCTCCTTAACAGCAAGCTTGCAAACATCACGGACAGCTGCCAGAATAGCAAGATGAGCATTGACATGAAGACTATTGGATGCATTCTCATATAAGCCTTTGAAAACCTGCATATGCATTGAGAAACAAAATCAAGCAATTTCACCATATAAAATAAATAACCAAAAAATAAAAATCCCCCCCACAATCAGTAGAATACCTTTTGAGCCACAGCAAGTGCAACCTCATCCCGACTTACACATCTGAGTATGATTTCAGGTACCTCAGAGATCAGTCCCTAAAATAAAAATGTCATAAAACAGTGCTCAAATAATATAACCAAACAAAAAGAAAGTTCATTGCTGATACATAAATAACATAAAATACATAGCTGCAGTACATAGAAGTTGAAGAAAGTTAACAATACCTGAATATCAGCTTCTCTGCCATCAGTCGTCACCAAACTTTCCAACTGAATGGTTTGACAAAGAGTCAGAAATATATTTTGACAAGATTTCAATGTTTAATAGGAAAAACTCAAACTCAAGTAGTATGAGCACAAGAGTAAGAGGGATGGTAGCTATAGTCTTGAGGGAAGAGGGATGGCAGCTATAGTCTGAGGGATATTGCGCATTAATCACAATATTTGAATGTGAAAAGGAATATGGAAAATAAATACAGGAAGAAGTTGATAGTTGCAGACATCAAAGTCATTCACTGATCTGACCAAATTCTCCCAGAACCCAAAAGATAGCAGGATAAATAAGGCAGGAAAAAAAATGGAGTTGCATTCAACCTTCAGAGCAACAAGCTGAAATTTATCCAATGCATCCCTTGTGCCCAGTGAAGCCTCCGAGATGCTACTTCCAAGATGCTCAGTTACAGCAGATGAAGGTAACGGCTGTGGTGTAGGTCCCAGTTCCTAGCAACCAGTTGGGAGCATGCGTCAGTAAAAATCATGACTCTACCAGCACAAAATTCATCCATACAAAGTTTCTCACTTTTACTGCATCAGTGGTATCCACTGAATGCAATTCAGGGGCCAAAGTTGTTGAAGGGAATGAAGCATTGAGGGGATCATTTTCAGTAGTCTGCTGGGTAAGAGCAGCTCCTGCGCCAATATGAATTGAGGAAGCACTGAAACAAAGATTTTATCAGCTACAAAAGCAGAAAAAATCAAAGAGACCAAAGTATCATTTAAACTGAACCACCTCAAAAGAGCAGCTGACGAAGTTTCAATTGACTCCGAAGTAACATCCAATTGTCCCAGTGTTCCAGGGCCAGATGTGTAAACAGGGGTACCTTGCCCTGATGTTGAACCAAATGTGCCGGTTAGACCAGCATCAACAGATAAGCTTGAAGGACTAGCAGACATAGAATGTGAATTCTGGCCAGATTGATTTTGCCAAGGAAGCCGAACAAAGTCCTACAGGATAAAGAGGACAAACAAGCAGGAAGGATCAACTATCAGTGCCTTCCTTCTCGAACCAAAGTAATCCTTGTTCAAGTGGTTAATCAAGACTACCTCATACACTCGCTGCTGAGAGAGAGACAAGTGACCTGGTTTAGGTCGAAGAGCCTCAGGCACAACACCCACAGAACCTTGTCCATACATGCTTGGATCAAAAAATGTGGGATCTCTATGTTTTCTTCTTAAAGAAAGTTGAGTAGCTATCTCTCCATCAATTGTTTGTATTGCCTATATATTAAAGTCGTATTTTTTTTGGGGGGGAAGATCAGTTAAAACACATTAACTCTATGCCAATTTTCTAAAATCCCACCTCTATGCAGAAAAAAACTACCACATGAATAATGCATTACTGTGAATAAGGTTATCAAAGCAAGCCTATCTGCGAAACTTAGATCAATGAAACACGTATAAACAAAATACTATTGATCAAAAGCAACCATATGACCTTATCAGTAGCAGCCTGTTCAATTACTGCACAGCCAAGATCAAGGTTATCATTAGTAACAAGCTGAACAGCTTGTTCTGGAAGATCACTCCCAACACTCAAACCCTGAAGTGAGTTCCTCAGCTGACTTGATATAGAGCCACGTAAAGGTTCCTAGAACACCAAAACAACAGATTAAAACCATACAATAAAGTTGACAAGGCATGGAATAACAGAAAATACAAGATATGAGATAAAACCTTGCATGTAACATGCGCTAGACTTCCGGCCAAACTTGCAACCATCAAGTGTGCAGCATTATAGATACGTGTCTCGTCTGATTCCATAGCATAATCCTAAATTGCATTTGATTAAAGTGATTTAAGACTAAGAATAGTGATTCAATGACTTGTTCAAAAAGTTGGTTGTAATCATTTCAAGATGATACCCAGGCATTTCAGGAATATGCTCCCTATAACTTCCAGGAGACAATTATAAATCATACAAACATGAACTTAAAAGAAAATATATCCAATGATTGTGAGAAGAAATAGAAGCTTTATATAGATGAACAAGAGAAACAAAATTGAACTCTAATAAGAACAAATACTAGAAAATACTGTAAAGTAACAAGACAGTTTCTGAAAATGAGCTAAAAGCAGTAAACCAATATGGAGATAAGAAAAAGAAAAATCATCTTATTGCCTTAACAAAATGGATTGAAAAAATTTAAAAGTACTTGGATCTAAGCTTCATTGACTTGACATTTCAGACCTTTAAAACAAGCTCCTTGGTTGTTTGAGTTGCGATAGAAACACTGCGCTGAACAATACCAGCTACAATCTCTTTGATAGCTCTGTCCATTGCAATTGGAACTACCCTGCATCACATTATATGCAGAGTTAATCACCAACGCACCAAGCAATGTATAGAAAAAGCAGGAAATGATATGACAACAGCATAAAACCTCTGGAAGTGCATGTGCAAGCCTAGAGAACTGAGCTTCTGATTGATAATAACATGAGTTCCAATGTTAGGAATTGACGTGGACAGCTGCAAAGAAGACAAGGGACAAGAATCTAAATAATAAAAAAAGTTAACAATTCTTTGAACATGGAAGAATGAAAACAAAACACGGCCATACCTGACTAACAGAAAAAGGTGACTGTGATGGAGTGGCTTGAAATAGTCCTTGTGCAGAAGGAAGCTGATCAGACAAGCCTAAAGCAGCTAGTTTTTCATCCTCCATCAATGCACCAGAAGAAAGACGCAAGGGCCCAGCATACTACAATAACTCCAAGAAATAAATATTAGCACATGTAATAAACTACTAATAACAACTGCAAAAATAAAAAATCAAACCTGAGATAACAAATGTGTGGGGCCACCAGAATTTGGTGGACTAGCACCCTCAAGAGATAAATCAACATGATTAAGTGGAGAAATTATTCCAGATTTAACTTCTGCAACCATTGGGGCTTGGGATACCCCAACATCTTTATTAGAAAAATCAGGATTCCCCTCGAGTTCTCTTTTACGATCCTTGAGAAGAGAAGTCGGTGAGATGTCCTTCATATCCACACCAAGGTTCTTGAATAGAACCTAAAAAGCCAAAGAGAAAAAACACAATAAGCAGATAAATTATATGATTACCAAGCTTCTGTGAGGAAAACCACAATATTGAAGAAAAATGACCTCATTTTCATATGGCATGCTTAAAATATGTAACAGTACCTCTATGTCAAACTTGAGATTCATTTTCAAGTTTGGCATTGAGTAAATCTCAGCTAGTAATGACAGAATGCCCATGGTCCAAGGATTAGGGGGTTGGTATGCCAGACTGCTTTGACACGGCTCAAGAATCTGCAAAATGTAACATATTTATGATAACCCAAACTTAAGGTCAGCACAAGAAATCAGCTAATTTTATAAATACTCATACCTTTGAAGTAAATGGGATAACTGCAATCATTAGCCCCTTCTCATATGCCTGGAAAAAGCAAAAGTAAAAAATGAATAAATTCAAATCAATTGGTAGATCGTAAGTAGACCAGATGTCGTAGATGGACATAAGAATAACTGAAACAATAGGTTGTATAATCAACTAAAAGTTTAAACTTAAAAAACAAGTACCTCTATAATCAGAGATTTGGGATCTATTTCACGAGCTCTCAGGACTTGATTTCGGCCAATTGTTAACTTCCCAAGCCAACTACCCAAATTTTTTAGCAACGACCGCTCTTCAGAGCTTGATTTTATAAGCTCAGATCCCAACAAAACCTAAACAATATATGGGATAATAAATCATTTTTTCATTTATTGGTCAAATTATTCTGCGTGGCTAAATTAACTAAACAACAGAAACCTTGCAGTTCTCATATGTAGCCTGGATAATCTCCTTAGTCAAAGCCTTTGAGTTAACTTTGTCAAGAAACTTCAAATACAAATCATGAAAATTTGGCTCAATGCTTGCTCTGCAATAAAACACATGAATTAGTTAATTCAATAGTAGAAAAATGAGCAGGAAATATAAACAGTTCAGTTGAATAATCAATAGCATACCATACAGAAAGAGGCATGAACATTTATGTTAAACAAAGTATCTAAGTCTGACCTTTTCATAACCATGTATTGGGCAAACCAAGGATAGTACTGCTCTTTCAGGATTTCAGTGAACTCTTTTCCTTTAGCTTCAATATTTGCAACCGAAATATTATTGATTATGAATGATATCTTGTCTTGAATCTCAGATGCCGGAGCCTACATATAAAGCAAAATTCAACATTCCACGATCATCATTGAGTGGATTAATAGTCTGTTTTGATGGAAGAGAACTAGAATGGAGTAAAGGGAATATTCTAGCTCGCTTGGGAGTTTTTTATGGGAGGGAAAGGGGATGGAGGCAAACTAAAACCCCCAACAAATCACTTTTTAGAGACCCTCCTCTTGGGAGCATTTAAGAGTCAAATAGTCCACTTACAAGCTTTACACGAACCCTTTTTCTCCTAAAAGACTATTTTAACAACTTTAGGGTAAAATGATGACATTATATAGACTCTCTATTTGCTCCACCCAGTCCACTCCCAAACAAGATGATGCATAAACACGTACCTTTCCACCTGTTTACTCATTCTATCTTTCACCTGCAAACTATGTAAGTCTGAGCCAGGTAGGGAAGAACATCAATGGTTCCAAACCCAACAATTCTTACAGCCACACTAGATTGGAACTAATAGCTAACTTGAATGTTTTTGGCACTTTCATTGTAGCAAATTCTAAATCTTTTTCTTTCATCATAGCCCAGACCACAATTACATACGGTTTAAATAGATAACATCATCTATAAATATGAAATCTTTTAATTGTTTCCATGTCGTTAATAGCAGGAGCAAAAAACATAGAAATGTGATATGCATACTGATTAAGAAAAAATTAAAACAATTTTCCATATACAAATTAGATGGTTGACAATAACAGCTCATCAAATACCTCTATGGGCGTCTCTCTTCTCTCAGCAGCGGCAACTAGTGTTTCAATGTTCAAAGCAGAACCAAACCCTGTAATAAAAACAAAAGATTGTTGCATAAGAGCATGTAAAAATGTCAATGTTTTATGGAAGACTGCAAATAAAACATCCCAACAAAGTTATGGAAAATTATTACTAGTAGAAGTAACACCCCGAGAAGATCGAACAAAACCAGGGGAAGCAGACAGCATAGACGAACCACTGCCTACACTTTGCGACTGAAATTTAAGGAACAATATTAGTTCTAGAAAACAAAATCTCACATACATCACAAAATAATAAGTCGAGAGGCATACTACTTTCTGAATACTAGAAGCATCACTCAAGGGAGCAACTGAAGGCTGCCCTACAGAAGACACCAGTGGTTTCACATCATTGGAAGATGCAGCAGGGGCTTTAATACAATCATCATGAGAACTATCATGCCTTGGAAGCTGAAGTTGAGAAGAAAGTTGTGGCCCTGGCTGAGCGATGCTAGAGCTATTTAACTGAAATGGTGACTCCAAATGTCAGAAAAGAAGCCAGCAATAGCTCAGATTGCATAGATCAAATAAAAAGATCATTGACCCGAAATACGAGACACAATGGCAACCAGATCATCAGCAAGTTACAGATTATTTATCATATTAAATTTCTCCAGCCAAACACATCGTACATTATAAACTTCTCTTGAGTTTGCTGCACCAACTCAAAACCATCTCTTTCTTTATTTTTAATATTTATATATGCATGGATCTAAAAAGAATAAACTTCAATGCAGGCTATAAAGAGAAAAGAAACAACTGATTTAACAGCTAAATTCTTGAATGACAGAATCTTTATACTATTGTATCACCATATTATATCCTGCTGAACTCTTAGATGCAAACCACATCAGATATCATTTATAGCCAGCAAAATGAGCTAATATTTAATTATATATTATCGCCAAGCTAATATTTATTTTGTGACACCATTATTTGTAAATTTAAATTCTACATACGCAACAACAAAAAAACACCACGATTTACCTCCCCGTTTACTGGGGTCACCTGAGAGGAAGCCTGGTGATGAACAGAAGGATTGTTGCTCCCATCTGACTCCAAGTGACCTGATGAAATCCTGACAAGAGCTCGTTCAATGAAAGCAACAAGCTCTGAATGAGTGGCACGCAGGTGAGATATCTGTAAAATATGGTTGCAATACTGCGGCCACTCAATCAGACGATCCACAAACTGCTCCAAGGCCTTGGTTCCAAACAAAAACATCTGTACATGAGATAGACCATCAGTAATTCATTAATAACAACTAAATTACTCCTTTACACCTTCATCGGCAAGAAACCAAAGATGAGAAAGAAGACAACACTAATGTTAAGAAATAACTAACTTTTGAATCTGCAGGTTTACGCAATGCATCTAGAACACAACGCAAGGCAATTCCAAGAGTGAGGTGAGTTACAAGTTGATGCTTGATAACAGAGCCTGAAATTCCAACAGCATGAAATAAGTTTAATAAAAAGGCGGGCTTGATAAAAGAGCCTAAAAATTTATCCACACCACATTAACAAAAAAAAAAAAAAAGAATATATTTGTAGGTCAGAAAACTATATAGCAAGCTGAATCAAATAAAAGGATAAGTAAGTTATAGACTAAACAACTAGAGTTTTACATATATTTTGCACATACTTTTAAAAACATTTATCCAGATGGATCATGATAACCATAGAAAGATAAAAGTGATGGCAAAATTTGAACACTAAAACAGCAACAAAGTCTTACACATGAAACATATAGCTAATGTAACAGCCAGAATGGCCCTGAACGGCTAGGATAAAAATTGGTATATCAGGATTATATTGTATTATAACTCACCAAAGAGAACTGCAGCAATTTTGAGCTGTCTTTCTGGATACTTGGGGAAAAATCGGTATTCTTCAAACAGATTTGCAATCATGCACTCAAATATCAGTTGTTCCCTGTTATAAACAGCTCATTGAACCATCATGTCTTAGGAATGAAATTTTCTAGTAAATCCAAATTTTCAAATAACGATAAATGTTAAAGCAGATATAGAATGTGGCATAAAGACATGATGAATGCCTTCCTTAACCAAAAATATATATATCAACCAGATGCATCGAAACTAGTACAATCACATAACCTATTAGGCATGCCAATAGACAAGAGTGGTACTGAATCTAAGAATATTTTTGGAGCAATGAAAGCAAAACCTAGGAATGGTACTGAAGCAACAACATACCTTCTCACAGAAGAATCCTTGAATCGGGCAAGCATTTGAACCATTGCATCAGTAGTCAACTGTTCAGAAAACATTTGATGAAAGTAAGAGTTTGCTTCTGCCTCAATATCATCTCCATATCCATCAGAGGTTGAAGACTCTGTGGTCCCACCATTTTGCAACTTTGGAGTAGAACCCATTATTGTCACATGCAACCTTTCCATTTCCTCGAGAAGCTGAGTAGAGGCTATCACCCCAGTATTAGCTTTAAGAACCTGCACAGGATACACACACAGGAAAAGCAGTTAGTTTCCAAATAAAAACATACCAGATGTGGATTACAAGAATAACCAATTAACAGTAGTACCTTGATAATGGTAGAACTAGCTTCCAAATAAAGATTCAAAACAGCAGTAGTATGATGGAAAGGTGTGGCAGAAAACTCTTGTGATCCACCAAACTGTATCTCCTTCAAGAACTTTAGGCACTCCTGAAAGTTGCATCAGACATGTCAGCCAAAACATTCTTAGCATCAAATTAGCTTCAGCAATCATAAAGGTGGGAGAAGGACTTGATATCACCTCCAAGAAAACATCTTTATATGTATTCAGGTTACCACTCAACCACTTTTCAAAATCTATGACCTCTTTCCTGGAAGCAAGGACTGCTAATCTAATGCCAGAAGGAAAAGGTATCATCTCCAGCACTGATGATAGAATCTGCAAAAACAAATAAGATACAAGAGAAATTACCAAAAATAAATTATCACATTCAAATAAAAGTCCTTTCTAAGTAATGAAATATCAGAACACTACTGAAGAACTTAAAAAGAGAGAGAGTGAAAGAGGAGGAACAATTTGACATTAGCAGCAGTCTGATGCAGAATAAATGTTTTATCTCACAGTGTGACGCAGAAGGAAAGAAACATAATTGAAAATCCAAATTACCTTTGACTCTTGACAAACTTCCAAAATTCTAATCATGCCGTCTGGCTCACTGTTGTGTACTTCTACAAATCCCCGCAAGACAAGATTAGCGTTCACATTCCATAGTTCAAGTACCATACCAGCACCCAGAGCATTTTTAATTATCATTGGGAAAACTGTGGAAGTGACATCATGCTGGAGGAGATTATAAGCAGTCTGCAAGCATAAACACAAGATTTATTAACCAAAAGTTAAAGATACAAAAAAGAAACATCAGACAGCATGAGAACATATTGAGATTGTGGACATTTACATTAACATGTGCCATCCCAAGAAGCAGGACTTCAGGGCAGTGTTTTAAGGGGTAGTCAAGCATTGATCGAACAAAGATGGTGTGACCCCTTTCAGCTAGTTGACATAGCACATCTAAGAGGTCAAGACACAGCCAGGCAAGATTTTCATTTGCAAGGTGAAGCTTATGGCCGTACACTGGATCGATATAGGCCTGAAAGATTGAACATTATTCCTACTGCAAATATAGCGACAAGAAAAGGAAAGACTACATTTACATAGCTCTTACCAGTTTCCTCGAAGAATGGTCAAAGGTAAATACATCTGCCACAGCTGATACAGCATATTTTAGAAAAGATAGCTGACCTTCACTATTCTTCCACACGGACCCACAAATGGCATGGAGTGGAAAGGGGTCCTGCACAAAGAATGATAAAAAAAACTAAAGCAATACAGCAAGCAAGCAACTTCACACTAAAACAAAATCACAATACCTGGCATGCATGTTGATATACAGACATGAAAAAAGTGAATGCTGCTTCACTAGGAATGTAGAACCCCTCATGATCCAGGTTTTCAATAACTCGAATCCAGTTGGTACCAGGAGCCTGTATTCAGCATGCATTACAAAAATAAAGAAAATATGCTCCTTGCGGAAAGGGCTATTGGTAAATCAAAAGAAGTCAAGAACCGCATAAAGCAAAAAAAGGTATTACTCACAAATTGCTTTATAGTTTTTACGAGAACATCAATGTTCCAGGAGCTCAATGAAGGCAAATCATATGAGGTGTTGCAACCAAGGGCCAGGCTAAATGTTGAAAACATGGTTTGGTTGTCCTCGAGCCCTGCATAAGTGAGGACAATCGTGCCAAGTATTCTAGCTATAGTCATCTCTGTCAGAGGTAAGCAAAGAGATAAAATTTCTTTGCAGTGTGCAACATCAACAGTGCATCCATAGCCTAGTTCCTTAATGATATCTGCCATGCTCATTTCCTTCTCCATTTCTTCTAAAAGTGCATCAAAATCATTTTCTCCAGATTCATTGAAGAAATCCATATTCCTGCAGAATAAATAAAGTGAATAAAAGATATATTATCACAGAGTGATTAAAAAACTAACAGACAACATGACACTGAAGCTTGCATGATTAACTGCAGTTTTAGATGAGAAGAACACCTTAAGAAATTAGCCCCATGTGATTCATCTGAAAGTATTGGAGTCAAAATAAACTGTGCAGCATAGTTAGCTTGAGCTAGAGATAACATCTGCATAAAGGAATCTACATGCTTGGAAAGAGCACCAGAGCACTGGAGGAACATAACTACATTCTGAATTTGCTCAGTAGAACCAAAAGAGGCAGTATTCGAGTTCAATTCCTCAATCTGAGCCATACAGAAATTCTTCCCTAGAAAAATGCAAAAGCTCCACTTTCATCATTTTGATCAGCAGTATCTAAGAACCTAACTTAAACTAATCAAGAGTACATCCATTTAACAAGCCAATGCCCATTCAAACAATGTAACTTACCACAGATTTTTATATCAGGATTTTCAGAATCAGATAAAGCAAGACCAATGCCAATTTTCTCAGACATGGAAAACTGCATTGCTTTTGAGAAATTCTCCAAAAAATTCTCACTGATATCCATACTTCTTAGTGACTGACAGAAGACAGTACAAAAATTTGGCTTGTCCATTGCATGTCTAAAAATTGATGCTACAACTTGTTCAGATTGCAAGTTCTTTGAGTCTGTCTTGTGAGAGTTCAAGCAATCTAAGCAGGTCTGCAACACCAGAATGCTTCCCTCTATACCATATTCGATGAACTGCCAAGAATAAACAGGCAACATCAGCATGTTATCCAGAAAATTGCATTAAATTGAAAAGAATCAAACAAAAAACTCCATCCAAGCCTGCTAGTTATGTTTTTTGACACCCTGACAAATCAGCGGTATCTTAGATCTTAGTCTTCCTTAACATTCCTGTATATATATTCCTACGGATAAGACGGCACCAAACTAGTTAATCATGCAAAGAAAGAGCTACAACGTGATCAAGCAATGAGCGTCAACTAGATCCCAACTCAACCTATTTCTATTAGCATACATTAAATCTAACAGTTACTTTTGCGTAATTTTAGGGTTTTTGGAGTGACCAGACAAATCATTAGAAATGCAACAGCAAAAAAAATCCAAATCGGCGTATCTGACTACAAAAAAGTTGATTGAGAAAGGGGGAAAACCTGGCAGAGGTCTCGAGAAACTGAGTCGGCGTTGGCTTCGGTCAAGGACAGGAGCAGGAACCGAACGTGAGTTGAGAGCGTGGATGAAAGGTTAAGCATGGTTAGGAGAGACGAATCACGAGGGTTTACGGTGAGTGTAAAACAAATATAAGAGAAAAGAGAGGGATTAGGTTAGGAGTGGCGCGGTTAGAGGGGCTCTCAAGATCAGGGAGACTCAGAGAACCGTTGAGAAATAAGTGAAAGAGTCGAGAGCTGTTTGGATGTTAGAATTGGGACAAAAGTTGTGTTTGGTGAAGTGAGAGGGAGACTAACTAATTCCGAAATGTTTAATTTTTATAGCTCATGAAATAGACTCGAAGATATCTTAATCATATAAAAAAAAGGAAGACGCATTATATTAAGGTTTAAATTATACTTAATTTTTTTTCCACTTTTTGTACTTAGACTATTATTTTCGTTTTGATTTGCACAAAATAAAAATTTATAGATAAAAAAAGTATAAATATGTTTTAGCATGTTCAGACCTATATATTTCTATAATAATACAACTGAGTTAAGACTTAATCAAAAAACTTATTTATTAGATGAGTGTTAAAATAGCTTGTTATAACATAAAAAGAACGAGTTCAAACCTTCGTAAATAATTTAAATTTATATGACACATGCATTACTTTAGTTGGTTAAAGTCAAGGTTTTCAGAATTGAATCGTTGATCGAACTCATTAGATCACCGATTCGTTGATCCGATTGATTCGTTCAATTTGATTAATAAATTATTAAAAATTTAAAAAGTAAATATACATATACAATAAAAATTTAATTTGACATTTTGATTTGTCTTGGTTGTTTTAGGTTATATGTCCACGCTTTTTCAAGTTTTTAAATTATTTTATTTTTACGATATTATTAAAAATAGGTAATTTTTAAATTCATTTAATAAAATATTAAAATATATTTTTCAAAATTTTATTATAAATATATTAATTAATTATATAATCAATTTAAATTATTTAATAGATAAAATGATAATTATTGTTAATTATATGTATTAATTTATTATATAATAAATACTATTTTATTATAAATTAAGAACTTAAAAAAGAATGTGAAGCCGCAACAAGAAAAAAGACTGTGAAGGAAAAGACAATAAAAATTAAAAGAATGAAAAAAAGACAAAACAGGATATAAATGTAAAATTATCTATTATTGGGTGTTGGAATTTTTAGCTGGAGCAAAGAGCTCCGGTAGGGAAAAAAAAAAAAAGCCTCCAGTTCGTTAGAACTTCTTGATTGTGCTTCATTGTTGCAATCCAAACAGATTGTTGTGGGGCGGTTGAGACGGAAAATGCTTCAAACGTGCCGAGGCTAAACCACCGTCCAAAGGGCCCTTAATTATAAACCCAAAAAATATATTAAAATATAACTAATCTAAATTTTAGAACCATAATTTTTGGAAATTTTACTTTATAACAATTTATAAAATAAAAAATTTCATGCAATCATACATACAGCCCAAAATATGTTTATATGCAAAAAAAAAAAATCACACTTTATCAAAATTTATTCAAACAAAATAAAGTTTCAAAAATATGATAAACAAATTTACACTACAAATATTGCATAACCTAATTTTGATATCAATTATTGAAAAAATCGGTTTGAAAATAGTGGAATTACGCACAGCAGAATTTTAAAAATTTTCTTTAAAATCAATAATAAACCCTTTAACCTAATAATACATGTGTTTTGGATTAAGTGGACTAAGTCATTCCCAGCTTTCAAACACTCGGCTTTCTCCGCTATCATCGACCTCGGTTTGCTAAGTATGAACTCTATACGCAAATTAATGAACATTTCAATGAAACTTTGAGGGTTAAAAAAGTCGAAAGATAAATTTTGTCAAAAGATAGAATTTATTTAAGAAAATAGCTTCTTTATATATTGATAGAACATCTACGTATATGAGGTGTATGGTTAACTTAGCCCTTAGTCTCTATTTTAATAGGAAAAATCAAATCCTACTTGAAGTGTATAAGGTGAGACGACGCCATGCCTTCTCTTAGATTAGGGTTTGTCTCCCCTCCTTATAAAATCAAAGTCTATTTGGGCCTTTCATTTATCGGGTCAATTATATGTGTTATATGGTTTTTAAACCAACTTATATATTTTTTCCAGCTCGATAAATATTTTTCTTATGCCCAAAAATATTTTTTATTTATTTAGTTAATATAATCAATTAAACTAATGAAGTTATTTTCTTAATCGATTTTAATCTCATTGAAATCATGACAATCATGTCGTATTATAATTTATGAACAATTTAATTTAATCAAATTGCTCTCATAAAACTATGATGACTTTATTAATTCATTTTCACTTTGAACTTCAATTATTTAATTTCAAACTAACTAAATAATAATTCGAAAAAATTAATTAATTCACCAGCCATATATTGTTCATAACGAGAAAACACATTCACCGCAAATAGTGATATATGTGGTCTATTTCTCTAATTTGTCGTTTCGCTTTTTTTTCCATATCATCAATTAATGCAAACCATCAAGGTTATATCTAGTTAGCGGAAAGATCAATTGAGCATATATAATTAGGGCTCAAATAATTTATAATTAAGTCTTGACTATTCATCTATTAATTACAACATTATTTAGTCATAGAGTCATTCCACTGAAGTACCATGACTGAGCTCTCCCTATTATATACAATTACGAAAGCTCTTTATCAGATGCTTAACTAATGACCTTGTCATATGTTACCCTCATAAGATATCCTTAATCTTATTAGGATAAATTTATTATTCCAATGTGATCATATTTTATCTCATAGTGATTGTTACATTTTCCTTTGTGAAAAGTCAATTAGTAACAAATAGTAATTAAATCATTCATCTTTGGAATAATGACCTGTGGCCACGTTACTTTCCATCTATCATATAATACTGATGAGTTGATATAATTTACCCTTTGTTGGGCTATGAATTCCAATATTGTAAGTGAAACCATGACATACAAAAATCATATACCTAACATATCAGCTTTTGACTCTATTACAAATTGAATTCAAGCTATCAATACATCAAAGCATACAAGTCATGGACACATAGTCCGTTCCTTACTCAGAATTAAGGTAAGCCATAATATGAGCATCACATCTATGTATCTATATTCTCAAAGTCATTTGCTCTGATACCTAAGATAATATATCTCTCTATTTGGACTTGGTAAACTACATATTAGTCTTTTAATCGATTTGCTTAATCCAGAATAAACTAAAGACTTGTTCAGATTATCTACTAATACAAGTTGTCTTCTCGCATTAAGATTTGTCCACATAATGCAACTCAGTATTATATAAAACGCTATATAATTAATGAGCTAATATGTGCATTCCTTTTGCTTTTGTGTGCAGAAACCATTGAGGTCGATATAGAAAATATAATTAACGATAATGGTGGAGTTTTATTGAACAAACTTGTCCGAAAAAATTACAAGTACATATACTTAATCACTACACTAAAGGCACTCGATCCAAGTGCACTAAGGGTGAATATATAATCACTGATGAATTTTATCTTAAATAAATCTAAAATCCAGTTAGCATCATTGTATCCTTCCAATACAGTGCGAAACTCACTGAATAAGATATCATAATTCATGGTACTCTCAAAACATTTTGCAGGTCTAACTATAGCATCCTAATGTTCATGAGTTGGGTTATGTGTATCTAATTAGTCAACATACAATGTATGTTATATATTTTCAAGTAAAATCCATTAGATGCATCAAACTTCCAATAATTTGTGCATACTCTGATTAAGTAATAGTCTCACTGAATGACCCATTTTCTAGTGGTGTCAAAAAATGTGATTTCAGGATATTGTTTTCGTAAACTAAGTTCGTAAATATGAAATAGGGATATTGACGGAGTTAGTCTGTAGATGGATTAAAATTTAGATAAGCAAAATAGTAAAAAATGTGGTTAGTTAAGGCCCAATAACTAAATTGTAAAAGTCCAATCATTATAGATTTTTAATTAGGAAATGACTTGGGGACATAAATTACAATTAACAAAATGTCCAAAATAGCAATTAGACCATGATCATATTAAATATAGTGGACGATAATGTTATATTTTGATTAATTAAGAAAAAATATTAATTAAATTATAATCATAATAATATATATCAAATAAAGTGGAAGGAAACATGAAAACATTTCATCTTCTTCCTTTTCGTCCTCCATAGCTAAGGAAACAAAGAAAGCTTCAAACATTTCTCAACTTTCGGCTAAAAATTCAAGTACGTCCCTAGCCATTTTTCTTTAATTTTTTATAGATTTGAGGTCATGGAAGCTTGTTTTAGCTAGCTCATGTGCCAATTTGTAGAACTGTTAAAGTTTTAAGAAGTTGTAGTAATTGAGAAATTGATGAAATTGGTGTGAATTTGATAGAAATTAATCTTAGATGTTAAAAAGAACTAAATTGTAATGCTCAATTGATAGTTTTGTACATTAGGCATCAAATTTAATCAAATGAAAATTTGTTATGAAATTTTGATAGGAATAAGAAGTAGAAGTCCCTAATGAATATATGTGGAGTAAGATTTAATCTGAAGGTCTAGATCGAAAGTTATGTTTGTCCCGAGTTTAGAGACTAAATTGAAAAATATGTGTAACTTTGTAATTGAATGTGAATTGGTTTGGAATTTGATATTGTGTATCGTTAGATTATTATTCGTAGCTAAAGACGACATAGGGCCATCGAGAGGGAAAGGAAATGCGAGAGTTGACAACAAATAACTCAAGTTTTCGATTTGTATTTCTATGATTCGAATCATTATAATTGTTGCATATTTATACTATTTTGCATAGTATGATATTGAGATGAGTTGAAAATGATTATTTGAATTGAATTGTTATGATTGAGACTGGTTATTGAAATATAAGACTAAATTGAATAGAATTGAAAATAGTGTAATTTGATGAAAAAATGAAATTGTCTTTGAATTGGGTTGAATCATATTATGTTATGCAATGAAATGATGAATTGGAAATAATGAAATGTAAATTGAACTATATCATAAAATTAGAAAATTGGTTACCTAATTAACTATTTGGATAGAGTCAGATATAATTGGTATTTCATAATATAAATTGAGTGTGAGTCACTTCAACTATATGTCAATGAGTGTTGGACGCATTTTCATTCTAACGTTATGATTAGTGCAGGGTACAACTTTTATTTCAGTTATACCGATGAGCGTTGGGCACAATATGTTTACTTTAGAAGTTCTAATGAGGCACTGGTGTTAAATTGGTGTGTTGGTTGGTATTCGTGTATCCATTCGAGTACGAGCTATGCTAATAGGGAATATAAATTGTGAATTGGTCGATTGATTGATATTTGGAAAGTGATTAAATGTTATAAAGTTGAATTATAGGCATTTATAAGCTATGTTTGATTATCGATAGCATATAACAGACCATGCGAACCAATTAACAAGCCCGAGGCCAATATGATAAGATAACAAATGAAATGATTCAATTCATAAATAAAATGTGATATGATTAGATGTTAAGAATTGAGTAAAAATACAAATATTATTGACATTAATGGTAATTTTATTATATGGTCACCTAGATTTATAATTCAGGTAATGTATAGTTGATCCATTTGATGGAAATTGTGCAAATTATGGTATATATATGTTGATATGTTGATTTAGGATCAACATGAATTGTATATGAATTGATTGGTATTAGAATGTGAAATTGAATGTATGCAATTGATTGAAACTTATATTATTTTGACTTGAATAATGGAAATAACATTGAACTTTATCGCTCAACGTACGATTTGTTTTCGCATGAGCAGGTTTAGATACATCTCAAGGTTCCAAGCATTGAATCCAACATCTAACCTGAGTTTGATACATAATGAAAAGAGCTCAATTGTAGCCATTTTGGTTATTTGTACATATGGATGAATATGTGGATAAGGTAAATGCTAGAAATGGTACAAATGTGATATTTCAACATGTATCTTTGAACTTTATAAGTATGAATGATATGTTAATTGTGTTAGAATTCATTGGATATTTGTTTGGGTTTTGAAATTGTATTGCAAATAAATTTTAAGTTTATAGGTGAATGTAAATAGGTACCAAAACTTGACCATTTGAAGTCAATATGTCACGTCGTGACTAGACCAGGTTGTCATGTCATGGCGCGATATCGGGCTTTGGCTACTATGACGAGACCTACTCGATATGTTGCGCCGCAACTAGAAACCTCTTGATGTCATGACGTCAACTCGATATTTTGACCTCGAGTTAGCTTTAGAGCTTTCATAAGATCGTATAAGACTCAAAAACTATTGTATATTGTATTTATGCACGATTGAGTTGAAATTGATCATTTAATAGTGTAAATTGAATATAGATGTTTATAGTTGCTCCGACAACAAATGTGACATATTGTAACTTGAATCCAATGATCAGGTTAAGTATCGGGGTGTTACACTCACATTTATTTTTCCTCAACTGAGAGCTAGCATCATAAGGAGTATTCACTAGTTTGACATCAAATTGCCTAGAGTTCTTTTGTAGTTTCTCAATATAATGTTCTTCTGATAGCATTGTGGTATCCCATTTCCTTATAATTTTAACACTCAATATAACATTTGCTTCTCTATGTATTTCATGTAACACCCCCTAACCCTAAACTGTCGCCGGAACAAGGTTACGAGGCATTACAGGACATATCAGACAATTTACAAGTAATATACAAATAATTATCGAACATATTAAAGTCAACCCACCCCGCCATCACACCAATCGTAGGCATTAAGCCAATTTATATTTGTGGCGAGCCATCGAACTAGATTGTGACAAAGTCACCGAACTAGAGGCATTGAGCCAATTATTATTTTGTGGCGAGCCACCCAACTAGAGAGCAAATAGCCATTTATTACTTTTGTGGCGAAGCCACCGAACTAGAGGCAAATAGCCATAATTTTGTGGCAAAGCCACCGAACTAGATTTTGGCAGCAGCCTTCTTCTCTTCATCATTTTCCCAACCCATGCAATATGTATGCAAAGTAAACCGTGATTATAAAATGATTTAATCAAAAGGCCTATTAACAAGAGTCAATATTTCTAATTTTTTTATTAAGGCCCAAAATAACATTTGGCCCAATTAACAATTTAACAACTTATGCCCAAATTTACGATTTAGCGAATTTGGCCCATTTATCAATCTAGCGGGGATTTCAAATTGCTTTAACAATTTTAACGAGATTACGACCCATTATGATCTAACAGATTTCGCCCAATTATCGATCTAACGAGATTTCGCCCAATTATCGATCTAACAGATTTGACCCAATTATTACGAGATATACAATTTTATATATTTACAACTAATTTCTCGAGGCATTTTCGTAATTTCTACAATTTTGTCGTTTTCATGTATTTTCGTGAAATACCAATTATTACGTTTTAAGCCGATCTAGACGTTTTACGATTTTACTCAATCCGCAATAACATCCAAACCCGAGAAAGTGTGAAGTTACACACCTCGATATCGAGAGTACTAATCCTTCTCGCTCCTCGACACCTAAAACATATTTCGATCCGTTAGAACACTATTTTGTATAAAAATACATTATCGATATTAGATCCAAAACCTTACCTCTTGATTTTGAATCACTTCAATTTTCGATTTCTCCTCGTTTATTGGTTCTTTATACGTTGAGAATCCACTAACGATAAAAGGCTCAAGTTCGTACCACTTCAAATAATTGACTTCCTTGGAAGATGGTCCGCAACCCGTGGAAAATCCGGATCTTTGAACCGTTCTTCGTTTATACTTAGGAGAAAGCAGTGGATCCGCCTTCTTACGAAGACTAAACACCGCCTTTTTCTTCCTATTTTGAAAGTCTTCAATATCAAAAGATTGTTAGACGTCCTAATAATATTTATATCGATTATGACTAAAGGTTTTAAGAACGAGATTTCCTTACCACAAATATTCTTGTTCCACAAGGAGAATCGATCAAGCGTTCTATGTCACTCACGACCACTTGATTTACGATCTTGGTTATTGCACTAAAATATAACCATTGGAAGCGTTTAATAGAAGGAATAATAAATTTCGATCCAAAAGATCCTCTTACCACCATTAAAATTCTACCAAACCTCTATTAACTAATATAAACCAAAAGGAACCCTTACCTATTGTCCACGGTTGAAAAGAAACGATTGAGAATGATGCTTAGGAATAGAGAAAATTCGGCTATGTGCACACTAGCATTAACCATGAGAGAATTAATGGAGAGAATTTTGATTGAAAAGAAATATGAGAAAGAAATAAAAGATGGAAGAAAAAGATGATGATGAGGATTAGTTTTCAAAGAGAAGAAAAGAAAAGAAAAGAGATGAATTTAATAGCATTGTATATTCTAAGAATGGGGAGAAGAAAAGAAAAGAATGGCTTTTTGGTATAGGTGATTTCGTCACTAAGAAAATAACACACAAAAGAATACTAAGGTGATATGCAAAAGTGACCAAATGGTCAAAAGATTAAGGTTTACCAATGCTCAATTTCGGCCAAGGGAGAAAGGTAGAAAAGAGTTTCAAAACTATGCACAAAATGCTAAGAATGACCAAAACTAATCCTAGCCAACTACTAGCATTTTCTACCAACCTCCCCTAGCCATTATGTCGTCAAATTCATTGGTCAAATGACCATGAATTTGTTTCCAAAACTTTTCCTTGATATATGCCTTATGTCCCCATATCTTTCCATAAATTTTGATTCCATACCATATGTTTACACTTACCTTATTCCTTTGATATACTAACCAAAAATAACAAGGTCAACACTTACCATATTTATGCTTGGCCGACACTTGCTATACATGTGCAGAAAAATTAAAAATAAAATTTACCTAGATGCTAAACAAGGGATTCGAACCTCTCCCCTCATGCTACAACTCATGCGCCAACACCAACATGCCATGTACTCATCTTATGCCACTTATTAACACTTAAATTAACTTAAGTATTAATGACACTTGCTTCTCTTCAATAAATTCTCAAATATAAATTTTATTCCTTACCCAAATTATGCTATACTCTTCTTCAGGACTATAATAAACACGAAAATAAAGGTAAGAAAATTTTCCTTCATAATCTAAACATCAAATCATGCAATATATTAATACTCGAATTTTTAGGTTGTTACAACTCTACCCTCCTTAAAGAAAATTTCGTCCTCAAAATTTACCCGTTGAAAGAGGTGAGGTATTGTTGTTGAATTGTATCCTCGAGTTCCCGTAGCTTCCTCCACTCGTGGTTACGCCATAGAACTTTGACCAACAACACAGTTTTCTTTTTAGCACTTTGACATCTCGGTCTAAGATTTCCACCGGTTCTTCTTCAAAAGACAAATCTGAATTCAACTCTAATTCTTCTACCGGTATTATGTGCGAATGATCCGATCTATAACGCTCAACATGGAAACATGAAAACATTATGAATTTGATCCAATTAGGAGGTAACTCAATCGATAAGCCATTTGGACCAACACGCTTCAAAGACACGATAAGGTCCAATGTACCTAGGACTTAGCTTGCCCTTCTTTCCAAACACGAAGATCTTTTCCAAGGTGAGACCTTCAAGAAAACTGATCCTCAAATCATACTCGATATCCTTTCTCTTGGTCTACATACGACTTACATCTATCCGAGGCTTCTTTCAACTGTGTCGAATAACTTTTACCTTTTCTCTATTTCAGGATATCATCTCGGGACCTAACATCCGTCGTTAAGCCCAACTCAATCCAACAAATAGGAGAATGACACTTACGACCATACAATGCCTCGTAAGGTGCCATCTGAATGCTAGGTGATAAATTTGTTATTATCGCAAATTACGCGGTGGTAGATAATCCTCCCAACTACCCTCAAGTCGATTCGCACCCCTTAACATATCTTCTAATATCTGAATTACTCTCTCGATGACCATCGATTGAGGATGAAAAGTCATCTTGAAATTCAACTTTGTCCCCAAGGCTTCATACGAGCTTTCGAATCGTGATGTAAATCTGGATCCTATCGATATAATAGATACAGTACCCATGCAACCTCACAATTTCAGATATATACGACTTTGCCAACTTTTGCAATGAATAATTAAATTTAACCGGTAGGAAATGGCGGTCTTCGTCAAGCGATCAACAATTACCCAAACGGAATTTTTCTTAGTAGGTGTTAAAGGTAACCCACTAACAAAATCCATAGTTATCCGCTCCCATTTCAAAGAGGAATTTTTATCGGTCGTAGCAATCCAGACGTTAATTGATGTTCTGCCTTCACTTGCTGACAAGTCAAACATTTTCCCACAAATTCTGAAATTTTACGCTTCAACCCTGGCCACCAATATTGTTCACGGAGATCTCGATACATCTTATTTCCTCCGGGATGCATAGCATAAGGGCTACTATGCGCCTCCCGTAGAATCATTTGCCTCAGATCTGAGTCCTTAGGCATACATACTCTTCCTCGAAAGCACAACACACCTTCCGTGTTTATTCCAAAATCCTCGATTTCACCATTTTCAACTTGCTGAAGTAAAGGTCCCAACTTTTCATCCGATGTCATTTTTCCTTGATTTGTTCCACCACGAGGCTTCACCAAGTTCGCTAACAAACTACCATCCTCATACAGACTCAAAAGGGCAAACAATGCTCTCAAATCGATATCTTGCCTTACGACTTAACGCGTCGGCTACCACGTTAGCCTTTCGGGATGATATTCAATTGAGAAATCATAATCCTTTAATAATTCTACCCATCTTCTTTGTCTCAAATTTAACTCCTTTTGGGTAAGGAGGTATTTAAGACTCTTGTGATCCGTGTAGATTATTGACTTCTCACCATAGAGATAGTGCCTCCAAATCTTTAGAGCAAAGACAACAAAGACTAACTCCAAATCATGAGTAGGGTAGTTTACTTGATGCGGTCTCAATTGACGAGAAGCATAGCCACCACCTTTCTATTTTGCATCAACACACAACCTGCACCCGTGTGAGGCGATCACAATAAGCAATGAATTCTTTTCGACCTCCAATTTGAATCAAAGCTGGAGCTTAGTCGGGATCTTCTTCAATTTCTCGAAACTCTCTTGCTGCTTTTCAATCCAATTATACGGAGCTCCCTTCCATAGCAGTTTAGTTAGGGTGCGACAATCAACGAAAACCCTCTACAAAACGTCTATAGTATCCAAAACCCAAGAAACTCGAATTTCACCACCGATGTTGGTGGTTTCCAATCGAGAATAGCCTCAATTTTCCGAGGATCCACCCTTATTCCTTGGTGATACCATATGACCAAGGAAAGTCACTTCCTTTAGCCAAAATTCGCATTTACTAAATTTGGCATACAATTTGCTTATCACGTAAGTAGTTGTAATACTATCCAGTAATGCTTGTCATGCTCCTCCTCATTTCTCGAATAAACCAATATATCATCTATGAACACTACCACAAACCGGTCTAAATATGGTTGAAAGACTCGGTTCATCATGTCCATAAATACGGTTAGTGCATTGGTTAATCCAAACGGGATCACTACAAACTCATAATGTCTGTAACGTGTCCGAAATACCGTCTTATAAATGTTCGCTTCTTTCACCTTGAGCTGGTGATAACCCGACCTTAAATCAATTTTGGAAAAGCTGAAGCTCCTTTTAATTGATCAAGCAGTCGTCAATTCTCGGCGAGGATACCGATTCTTGATCGTCAATTTATTCAATTGTGCGTAGTCAATGCACATACGCATCGATCCATCTTTCTTCTTGACAAACAAAGCCGGTGCTCCCCACGGAGACACACTTGGTCGAATAAATCCCGATCCGAGAATTCTTGAATTTGAGCTTTAAGCTCGACCAACTCCTTGATTGCCATTCTATAAGGAGCAATGGACAGGAGTTGTCCTGAGCAAAAGCTCAATGCCAAATTCTACTTCCGATCCGAGGTATACCGAAAGTTCTTGGAAAATACATCGGAAATTCCTTCACCGTCCTCACATCATTCACGATAACTCTTTGGCATCCAAAGCATGATAAAGGCTAGGAATGCTCCATATCCTTTCGAACCAACTTCTGCGCCTTTAATGCAGATACCACATTTGCCAAGTAGTTCCTTCACTCACCAATCATTATAACTTCCTTATCATCCCGGTTCTTCTCGACATTCGCTTTTCAAAGACAATCCAATTGCACCCGATGTTTGACCAACCAATCCATGCCCGAATGAGATCGAACTCGCGAAAGGTAGTTCCATCAAGTTTGCCAAGAATACCTCTTCTTGAATTTTCAAGGCACGTCTTTAAACATTTTATTTACAATTCTGAATTGTCCCAAAGGACTAATTCATCGTCATCCCACTATCGATAATTTGATTCTAAATTCGGTTTTCGGATATGGCGCTAGCAATATATGAGTGGGTAGAGCCAATATCTATTAAAACAATAACAGGTACATGGAAGATGAAGAACGTACCAGTTATCACATTTGGTGTATTGCCGTCCTCGCGGCGTCTAACTGCATAAACCAGTCCAGGCTGTCTTGCATCTGTATTTCCTCTGGGACCATTGCCTCGACCAGGTGCACCTTGACCATGACCAACCCCATTACCACCACGACCGGTCCACGACCTCTCGATGGTCAGCTGATTACCTCTGGCACTTGTGCATCATTATTACGAACTTCGAGTCGTATCCATACGTCGAAGATAATTTTTATCTTGATGATCCATTGAACCGCATTTGTAACACGCGCTCGTTTTCCTCAACACTCTCCAAAATATCTTTTCCCACACTCGGTGCAATCTCGACTTGATTATTTATTCTGGGTTCTACCTTGAATCGGTTCATCATTTCGAGGTCTCTTCGGAATCTCTTTGAAGAACCGATCACTGTGTCTTTCTCTTATTTGAAATCTTTCTGGGTTACTGCTTCGAGTTCTTAGCCTCCTCGGCTATATTGGCCTTCTCCACAAGAGTGGAAAAAGTTCTAACTTGCTGTGGAGGAATCAGAACCCTCAGCTCATCATTAAGTCCATCCTTGAAACGCACACAACGTTCATGATCTGTTGATACAATTGTCCGAGCATAGTGGCTCAGACGTAAAAACTCAGCTTCATATCTTGCCTTTGTCTTACTTCTTTGGACAAGATTGAAATTCTTTCCTTGACGTCTACATAACTCGTTCCAATGTATTTTCCTTGGAAGGCGGCTTTAAAGAATTCCCAATTAATCAATGCAGCTTCGGTGCCTTCTCGAACAGTGAGCCACCACTGATACGTCTCATCTCTTAACAAGGATATAGCTCCTTTCGGTTTTTGCTCAACGGTGCATTCCATATCATCCATAATCCGTTCCACGACTTGAGCGATATTCACCACATTCGTGAGCTACAGGAGACTCCTCTAAAACTTCGCATTATTGGACTTAAGTCGTTCAAATTGACCCACGAGTTGTTGGCCCAATTCTAGTTCCGACGACCCTTTTCAAGACTCGCAGCATTGCTTGAGTCAATGCATTATCTTCTTCCATGTGATCACGTGATCCCGTCTCACTCTCAATTGACGCAGTCGTCCATTTCCTACATATGATTTGGTGCTTGATTGTAGCACCTCGGCCTCTACCACGACCACGTCTACTGCGTCCACGACCACGTCCTATAGTGCTTTCATGATGGCTTGTTCGTTTTATCGATTACAAGTTTTATGAATCGAAAATTTGTTTGGTGTTTATTAATGATGTTTTATGAGATTTGAGAGATAAAGTTATTTTTCGCAACATATCCTATAGTCTCAATCTCTCGATTTTTTTCACATCTAAAACTAGAAGTTCTAGAGTGTTCCTATGATCATCATAGTAATCATTAAGCAATAAATACTTACTTGACTTGTTGCTTGATGCTTGTAGTGCCATCTTGATCTTTAAAATATAATTGAGCGATTTCATACAAAAATTATTTGCGAACCCAAACCACGGTAGAGTTTTTGAAGCGGCTCGATACCATTAAATGTAACACCCCAAACCCGGTCTATGCATTAAGACTAGATTTGGTTTGTTACATGAATCGAGCTATCTTAAAATCTTCAATAAGTTGAAAACTACAATATTATTTTTAATTACGGGTTTAATAAAAATCGGAAGAGTATTTTAATTTGATGTATATTAGAAAACATTAGTTGAAAAACATTATTAACATTGTATTATCAAAACCCTTAGGTAATTTACTTAAGAGTTAAAATAATAAAATATTTATACAGAATTTCATATATTTGAAAACCCAAATTTATTTTGATAAAAACATCATATAAACATAAGCCCATATTTAAATGTCAAAATATAATTTAAAACCAAGCACACATAAAATCCATGAATTATTAATAGAGGCCCTTATTACATTAACCCAAAATAGTAAAATACTTATTAAAAAGTTCGAGTTTAATAAACCCATATTTTGCGTATGGCCTCCACGAAGTCATCCTCTACCAAGTCCACGTCAATTTCCATTACGAGATGGAAAATTTGAGGGTGAGTTACTTAGAACTCGATGTATAACTCACTTACTTTGTCCATTTGGGCGGATTTTCAAATTATGGATTTGGGTCTTGAGCCCATAAGCAGAATTAACAACATAATTAATAGCATAATGAATAACATAATTAATATCATGCATGTAAAATGAATTTTTCCTCCCAAACCTAATTCTATCCGCTACACACCCCGTACCAACCATCACACCGGGGATCAAGTCAACCCACCCGCCATCACACCAATCGTAGGCATTAAGCCAATTTATATTTGTGGCGAGCCACCGAACTAGATGTGACAAAGTCACCGAACTAGAGCATTGAGCCAATTATTATTTTGTGGCGAGCCACCAACTAAAAGCAAATAGCCATTTATTACTTTTGTGGCGAAGCCACCAACTAAAACAAATAGCCATAATTTTGTGGCAAAGCCACCGAACTAGATTTTGGCAATGTGCCTTCTTCTCTTCATCATTTTCCCAACCCATGCAATATGTATGCAAAGTAAACCGTGATTATACAATGATTTAATCAAAAGGCCCATTAACAAGAGTCAATATTTCTAATTTTTTATTAAGGCCCAAAATAACATTTGGCCCAATTAACAATTTAACAACTTATGCCCAAATTTACGATTTAGCGAATTTGGCCCATTTATCAATCTAGCAGGATTTCAAATTTGTTTAACAATTTTAAGAGATTACTACCATTATGATCTAATGTAGATTTCGACCCAATTATCGATCTAATGAGATTTCGCCCAATTATCGATCTAATGAGATTTCTTTAATTATTACGAGATATACAATTTTACATATTTACAACTAATTTCTCGAGGCATTTTTGTAATTTCTATAATTTTGTCGTTTTCATGTATTCTCGTCGAAATACCAATTATTACGTTTTAAGCCGATCTAAACGTTTTTACGATTTTACTCAATACCGCAATAACATCCAAACCCGAGAGAAAGTGTGAAGTTACACACCTCGATATCGAGTACTAATCCTTCTCGCTCCTCGACACCTAAAACATATTTCGATCCGTTAGAACACTATTTTGTATAAAAATACATTATCGATATTAGATCCAAAACCTTACCCTCTTGATTTTGAATCACTTCAATTTTGGTTTCTCCTCGTTTATTGGTTCTTTATCGTTGAGAATCCACTAACGTATAAAGGCTCGGAAGTTCGTACCACTTCAAATAATTGACTTCCTTTGGAAGATGGTCCATAACCCGTGGAAAATCCCGATCGCCAAACCGCTCTTCGTTTATACTTAGGAGAAACAAGGATCCTCCCTTCTTACGAAGACTAAACACCGCCTTTTCTTCCTATTTTGAAAGTCTTCAATATCAAAAGATTGTTAGCACGTCCTAATAATATTTATATCGATTATGACTAAAGGTTTTAAGAACGAGATTTTCTTACCACAAATATTCTTGTTCCACAAGGAGAATCGATCAAGCGTTCTATGTCACTCACGACCACTTGATTTTCGATCTTAGTTATCGCACTAAAATATAACCATTGGAAACGTTTAATAGAAGGAATAATAAATTTCGATCCAAAAGATCCTCTTACCACCATTAAAATTCGGCCAAACCTCTATTAACTAATATAAACCAAAAAGGAACCCTTACCTATTGTCCACGGTTGAAAAGAAACGATTGAGAATGATGCTTAGGAATAGAGAAAAATTCGGCTATGGGCACACTAGCATTCGGCCATGAGAGAATTAATGGAGAAATTTTGATTGAAAAGAAATATGAGAAAGAAATAAAAGATGGAAGAAAAAATGATGATGAGGATTCGTTTTCAAAGAGAAGAAAGAAAAGAAAAGAGATGAATTTAATAGCATTGTATATTCTAAGAATGGGAGAAGAAAAGAAAAGAATGGCTTTTTGGTATAGGTGATTTCGTCACTAAGAAAATAACACACAAAAGAATACTAAGGTGATATGCAAAAGTGACCAAATGGTCAAAAGATTAAGGTTTACCAATGCTCAATTTCGCCAAGGGAGAAAGGTAGAAAGAGTTTCAAAACTATGCACAAAATGCTAAGAATGACCAAAACTAATCCTAGCCAACTACTAGCATTTTCGCCAACCTCCCCTAGCCACTATGCAGTCCAAATTCATTGGTCAAATGACCATGAATTTGTTTCCAAACTTTTCCTTGATATATGCCTTATGTCCCCATATCTTTCCATAAATTTTGATTCCATACCATATGTTTACACTTTTAAATAATCAAAAGTCCCTTAGATGGACCCTCAAAGCCCAAAACACGTATTAGAAGTGGAATGAAACTTGTTCGAGTACTCCGAAAATTTTTGTATTTATTTTTTGAAACTCAATATAACCCTTTTATAAACATCTAACCTTCCCTGCAATTTTCAAACCGCAACCAATCAAAAACCAATCTTTCAACCAATACATTTACACACTTAATATACCTAAATTATGTCTATAACTTTGACTTAACCATATAATCAAATTACATTCATAAAATCATATAAAATTTACTAATTAGCTTTATTCATTTTTCTTTCCAAGTTTATTTTTGTCATACCACTTTATTAAACTTAGTATCAAAACACCAAATATCATTCATTACAACCAAAAATTATATAACATTTTAAAGTGACCATTACAACATCTATGTACATGCCACTTTCATTTAAGGAAGAAAACATCATCAAAATTTTTGTGACGGACCGGGACTTTGGACTCCTATTGACCTGCACACGGAAACAACCGTACGCTGAGTACTTCATACTCATTGGTATTACCATAATCCAAATTATAATAATAATAATGGAATATAATTATCAAGCATATAACTATCCAATTTCTTAAATATCAATTCATTCTTAAACTTTCATTAATTATTAATAATAATGGAATATATATATATATATATATAGCTATTCTTCAATTTCATTCACATATCATATGTCTCAATTTCAATCATTACATGAACATTAAGTTAATGCCTTTTATTTCCAATCTCAATTTCAATCCACAATTCAACTTTCTCACATTTTCAATAGTACAATCGATCAAATTCATTTAATTTTTTTCCCATTTTGGTTATCCACCCTATTAACGAACCCGAACTTTGATGAATACACGGATTCAAACCCACACACACCAGTACGGCACATTATGCCTAAAACGGTACATAGTACCTGATCAGTATACGACACATAAGTGCCTGAAACGACACACGAGGTGCCTGAAATACGACACATAAAGTGCCTTATCGGCAAAGCCGATAAATCCTGTACTCTTCCAAATCTTATGGCATGCCAACTATATTCGACTTAGCCCGACCAATTAATAGGGTATTCCAATTCTCAATTAAATTTTCACTTTCATACCAAATTTAAGAACACTATTAAATTTCAATTTCACATTCAAATTAATATATAATTCAATTATACATACACATTCACTATCCAATCCAATTCCCATTCAACTCAAATATTAATACTTACCTCATACTCATTTATTAAATATAATTTATATAAAATATTTAATAAAAAGTAATTTGAATTATAGTAATACAAACCCGAATTTGTTCGATTACTCCTTGATAACTTTTCCATTTCCTTTCGATGTCGATGCTTGGGTTCTTTGCTAGCTACGAAAGTTAAAATAATTATACCATTTATTACAAACTAATTATAACAAACAATTGAATTTCTATTCAATTTACACTTTATTTTCAATTAGGTCCTAATTAACTCATTCACTTTCCTAACTTAATTCATACTTCATTCTTATTCAAATTCCTATCAAATTCAACCTAACTATCAAGTGTTCATAATAAAACCCTAATTTAAAATTTCTTTCAATTTAATCCCTCAATCACAAAACTTATAGCTTCTTTTACAATTTAATCCATTTATCAATCCTAACTTGAAATTCATTCAATTAAATCCCTAATTCAACAATTTATCCAACATGAACCATGCTTAAAAACCTATGAACTTCCAAAACTTCAACTTAATTTCAACAAAACTTTGTTTTAAAGCTTCTAAAACATCAAAATTAAGTAAAAAGGGCTTAATTGACTTACCAATCAAAGCTTTAAACCCTTAGTTTTTCCTTTTTTGCTTTCTTTCTTTTTCCTGCTTTGTTTCAAATGGTTCGCTGTTTTTGCCTTTGTTTCTTTCTTTTATCCAATTTACCAAAAATACCAAATTTTAACAAAATTTACGGAAAATGACCAAAAAAATAATTATTTACCGGAAATGGTCATTTCCCCCGAAAACGCGTCCACATCAGTGCGTTTTCAGGGGATGAATCAAGAAAACGAGTCCATAAGGGCGCGCTTTGTGCCACATCAACAAAAAACGCGTCCTTGAGGGCGCGCTTTGCTGATGTGGCAAAAGCGCTCCCTCGTGGACGCGCTTTTGCCCTTCTCACCCGATAGGTTATTCAGTTGTTTTTAGTGTTAGGGTATGAGTTTTTAGTGTTTAGGGCTACGGTTTAAGGTTTTTAAGGTCTTAAGGTCTAGGTTTTTAGGGAAAAATTAATAAACTAGATTTTAGAGTTAATTAATTAAAATAATTTTAGGTTTAGGGTTTTGGAAAAAATATATCAGCAAAAAAAATTATTTGAATTTTTTTACAGTAGTATCTGGCAAAATAATTTCGAGAAGATGTTTATGAACAAATAGTGACCAAAATACTTCAAGCAGAATACACTATCAGCAAGAGTACCGAAAAAAGCTCCCACGTGGACGCTCTTTTGCTACAATAGTCTCTGGCAAAATAATTTTGAGAAAATGTTTCTAAACAAATAGTGACCAAAATGCTTTAAGTAGGATGCACTGTCAGCAAGAGTACTAAAAAAAGCTCTCACGTGGACGCTCTTTTGCTACAATAGTCTCTGGCAAAATAATTTTGAGAAGACATTTCTAAATGAATAGTGACCAAAATGCTTTAAGCAGGATGCACAGTCAGCAAGAGTACTAAAAAAAGCTCCCACGTGGACGCTCTTTTGCTACAGTAGTCTCTGGCAAAATAATTCTGAGAAGATGTTTCTGAACAAATAGTGACCAAAACCCTTCAAGCAGGATGCATTGTCAGCAAGAGTACTGAAAAAAGCTCTCACATGGATGCTCTTTTGTTATAGAAGTCTCTGGCAATATTCGTCTATAAATGAGCCAAATTTCATTCTCAGGTTACATAACAAAAATTGAGGCAAAAGTAAAAGAGAAACTGAAGATAAGTGAACGTATTAGTGCTGTTATTTACTATGATGGTGAGGTTTGTGACACCGAAAATGGTGTTGTTTTTTATCGGAGAACACAGCGCGACTGGTTTTTAACCAGAATATAGATTTGACAGAACTTCGTAAAAGAATTAGGCGTAAAATTTCGGAACAACGCCAATGAAAGTTCAGTCTATTAAGTATAGATTTTGTGCTTCGTTTGATCTCGTGAGATATGACTTATTCGACATCAAAGGTCCTCAAAGCTTGGAGGCAATGGTGGAGACTCATCTTGCCAGTGGATCACCCTATCTTGAGGTATATGTACAATTTTCATCGCCAAGTAATCTTTCTTCGACTTCAACATCTACTGCTGTTCGAGGGAAATACACGACCCCAAGCGACACTCTGTTAGTGGAAGGCAGAATACAGATGCGCCCGTGTTTGGTGGTAGTATGGAAAACATAACCCTTGCACGACACTCGGTTGGTGGATGGGACATGCATATCGGTGGGTCAACGTTCGATGCTAGAAATACGTATTGGGGAACGTCATCAACTTCTAGTGGTTGGCAATTCACATATGATTAGGAACGTTACAAAAGTTGTTTAAGAAGGATAATGTACTCCCCACGACATCCACCAGTGAGGGGCCCTCGTTCGTTGAAGATGATGGTGGGTCGGATGATGAGTCCGATGTAGATCCACCTCGAGAGCTCGGGCTCGATGGTGCAGAAGTTACATTATTTTCTGAACCGGAGCTTATTCTAACCGTACCTGAAGATGTTGAAGGCGATTCAGATGAAGAAGAATAAGAATAAGATCCACGATTCAGGGTGTACTCCTCTCTAGCCCACATGCATAATGTCGATCTATCTCAAGACGATGCATTGGAGTTTCCTGAACTACCACACAGAAGGCATGACCATACAAGTTCGTCGTTGGATTCGGTGAATTAGAAGTTAGTAAAGAGTTTTCCAACAAGGATACTTTTCTTGGTGCTTTGAAACAATATAGCATCAAGAACGGGGTTAACTACAACGTGGTTAAATCTAAACTTGATAAGTACAAGGCCAAGTGTGCAGTGCAAGACGGTACATGTTCATGGAAAATCATGGCCTCATTAAGAAAAATGACAGACTTGTGGGAGATTAAAAAGTAAAAAGGTCCACATACATATCTTGCTGGTACAGTATCACTAGGTGTTCAAGGTTTTTGAATAATACTGATATTACGTAATGTTGCATTATTTAACGTACTTCGTTGACAAGTGTTTCACAAGATCACCCGAAGATGGATTCAGAGATGTTGGCTGACTTAATAATACCGACGGTGAAGGCGGATCCCAAGATTACAGTGCCGACCTTAATTGGCAATATTCGTAGCCAATTGGGGTACATGCCCTCTTACCGAAAGACTTGGATAACTAAGCAGAAGGCGTTGGAAAAGTTGCATGGTCAGTGGGACACTTCATATAATGAAGTGTGGCAGTGGTGTCAGGTGCTGGAGAGATATGTCCCAAGCAGCATAACAGACCTTGAAACGGAATCGACGTACTACAACGATCGATTGTTCCATGGATGCCAAGTGTTTAAGTGTCTGTTCTGGACATTTAAGCAATTCTGAGACGAATTTCTATACTGCAAGCCATTGGTACAAATTGACGGTACCTTTATGTATGGTAGATATACACATCAACTATTGCTAGCTGTGGCACAGGATGACAATGGGAGAATCCTTCCAATTGCGTTTGCAATAACAATGGGGGAGTTAGTTGATGATTGTGATTTCATTCTATCTAGATTAAAGAGGCATGTCTGCCCCCAACCTGATATATGCGTTATATCGGATCGGGGCCCTGAAATACTAGCCTCAATAGAGCAACAAGGAAGCCTGTGGCATCGCACACACCATCGATATTGCCTAAGGCATGTTGCGTCCAACTACTACGGGCAACATCGATCTACATGCGAATGACGGCAAGTGACCAACATGGGTATGTAATATCTATTAATATAATTTCATTTGTAATATTCAATTTATTCTTAATTGAAGAGTTATCAACTTATATTGGCAGGGTACGAGATCAATAAAAATCGTTTTCACGAGATATTGGCGAGTTTGCGCTCAGTTAACGAAAAAGGCGCAAACTACCTATGCAACATACCTTTCGAATAGTGAACACAAGCATACGACGGCCTACGATATGATCATATGACCTCAAACCTGGACGAATGCATAAATTCTGTTCTAAAAGGAACGCGTTATTTACTGATAACATCGGTTGTGCGAGAGACATATTTTCGTTTAGCGGCACTATTTCTGAAGCGAGCAGCGAGTTATAAAGGCCAAATGCAAGGAGGCCATGTATGGTGCGCGAAGGTATTACGAGAAATTAACAAGGGAAGGCACGAGCCAACACTATGCACACAGAGTGTCACGATTGCGACAACCTGTAGTTTCGTGTGACGGAGTTTGACAGGCCGAACCAAGGTATTATTGGCGGGCAATATCGTGTACACTTGAGAAATAGAACCTGCGACTATGGGATATTTGATGCACTTCGTTATCAATGCGCTCATGTAATTGCGGCTTGTCAGAATCTCTGTTTAGATCCCATGAGCTATGTCGACGAAGTGTATAAAATAGAATAAATGTACAACGTGTGGAGACACATATTCTCACCAGTCCCGGATGAACGTAAGTGACCGTCTGTATCACTTGCTCTGTATAAGTTGCTACCGGATAGAGAACTGCTTCGCAAACCAAAGGGTCAACCTTACTCGACTAGAATACGCAACAATATGGATATCCGAAAACAACCAACCAACGGAAGTTATGCGGATGGTGTAGGAACCCAGGCCATACATCTCGCTCGTGTCCAAATCGGAATAATTGATAGTCTCTTTATCATTTTTTGTCTATTGGTGGCATTGAAAATTCTTTTAATTTCTTGATGAAAATGGTGAAATTTTGTAGAAGGACTAAGTTGCAAAACAAAAAAAAGGTTATTCAATTAATCTAAAATATCACCATCATCATTATTCTTCAAAATTATATTTCTTGCTAAATGCTTATTTTGCCCTTACGATCATTCAAAATTCATACATTGGATAAACATCCATCTTGATAAAATTACAAATTAACCCGTCATACTTTTTCACTAATTCAATTTAGTCTTAATTCATCCATTTCTTATTAATTTCTATATATAAAAATAAAAAATTACAAAAAATAAATTAAAACTTTTATTTTATTTAGAATGAAAAATAAATGAAATTACAAAAAAATAAATTTTATTTTATTAAAGATATAAAATGAAATTACAAAAAAATAAACAACTTTTATTTTATTAAAGATAAAAAATTAAATTACAAAAAAAAGTAAACAACTTTTACTTTATTAAAGATAAAAAATTAAATTACAATAAAAATAAACAACAACTTTTATTTTATTAAAGATATAAAAATTAAGTTACAATAAAAATAAAAAATAACTTTTATTTTATTTAAGATATAAAAATAAATTACAAAAAAACAACTTTTATTTTATTTAATATAAAAATTAAATTACAATAAAAAATAAACAACAACTTTTATTTTATTAAGGATATAAAAATTAAATTACAATAAAAATAAAAAATAACTTTTATTTTATTTAAGATATAAAAAATTACAAAAAAAAACAACTTTTATTTTATTTAATATATAAAAATAAATTACAAAAATAAAAACAACTTTTAATTTATTTAAGATATAAAAATTACAAAAAAACTTTTATTTTATTTAATATATAAAAATAAATTACAAAAAATAAAAACAACTTTTATTTTATTTAAGATATAAAAATAAATTACAAAAAATAAACAACAACTTTTATTTTATTTAAGATATAAAAATAAATTAAAAAATAAAAAACAACTTTTATTTTATTTAAGATATAAACATTAAATTAAATTACAATAAAAATTAAAAACATCTTTTATTTTATTAAATATATAAAAAATTACAAAAATAAAATAAAATAATGACGATCGGAATCAATGTTGGTGTCGGTCGGAATCAGTGCCACATGGGGGTGGTCGACGGTTACGCGCTGGGATTTTGGTTCCTCCGGGAGGGGGTCTGGTTATGGGTGTTGGGATGATGACCCACCTTGATAAAATATTGACTTGGGAGGTGTTTGCATCACCCATGGCGGAGGTGTCTGAATCTCGTAAGGCGAAGGAGATTGGTAAAAAGAAGAGCTCCCCGACGGCGCCTAGTGCGATCCTTCATGCAATTGCGGCCTATAGGTCGGCTGGCCAGTCGGAGTAGTCGAAATGGACTCGAATTGGGCCATGCATTCCAACCTGCCATGGGACTGGGAAAATAAAACATATAAGGGTTAGGATACATATAAGGGCTAGGGTACGTACATGGCATAATCTGAAAAGGCTATGATGTGGGTGTCGTCGGCTGAAGTGTTGGGCCCGGTGACTATGTGGGAGCTGTTGATGGGCTCGGTGGTTGTGTCGGCGCTGTTGATGGTCCCGTCTCATCACCCCTTCTCCTTGGATTTAAAGGGCCCCGTCGTTCCCTTGTTCACGAAGTTGCCGTCACTTATCCTCTTCTAACAATAAATACGAAAAATAGAAAATTGTTTTGAAGTCCCCCATTTTTCCAGAACTTGCAGTATTTTTATGGTATTTATACAGGTGGCGCCATTTTACATGGCTCCACCAAAAAATTAATTTTTTAATGCTCCCTGCTGACGTGGCAAGTTGGTGGCGCCATATAATTTGGCTCCACCAACTTTTACTGTAGATTTCAGGTCATTTTGGTGTTTAATTAAAAAGGTGAGTCATTTTAGTACTTAATTAAATTATTTAGGTTATTTAAATAAAAAGCCCTACACATTTATATAATTTTTATCATACATTTGGCTTTATTTATTTAATTATTTAATTCTAAATTATATTATATTATAAAATCTATAGAAAAATCCCAGATTTTTCTTTTAACTTGCCGCCTCAATTACCTTAAATGGCATATTTTCCATTTTGGTCCCCCTTTCTTTCTATTAATCTATAGTTAGACTTTTACCCATTTATTCAATTTAGTCCTTTTTTCTTAATTACTCTAAATTAAGCTAAATTCACATAATCAAAACTTAATTAGACACACTACTACTCATAATTACTTCAAATAATTATTTACGGACTTGGTTTACTAAGACGGATGCCTGATACTATACTTTTCTAATGCCCGTGAATTTTGGGTCATTACATTTCATGTCAAATTCAAAAGCAATAAATCTTTTTGTCTCAATCACTAGCTTGTAGTTGGTGCTAAATATCAACAAATCATCAACATACAAATAAATAATCATATAGTTACTAAGTTTTGTATATACACACTTATCTACTTCAATAGAAAAAAGATAATCGTTTACTAATATTTCATCAAATTTCTCATGTTAATATTTAGGTGCTTGTTTTAAGCTATAAAAGGAATCTAACACCTCAATGATATACAAATAATTTTTGAGTATATTTGAATTAACAATAATACTTTTTAACAAGTATTTTAATGCTCTAATTTTGTTGCACAACGACAAATATTTACAAATTCTATTATTAGCAAGCCACATGTATTACAAGCAAGTAGATATACTAGCATTCTCATTAATAATTTTTAAATTAAACAACAAATAATATATGGTTACAAAAGCCCTTTCTCACGAAAGTATATTTTTAGTCATTATTACCTTGTCACATTTGAAAAGAAACTTTTTCTTGAACTTTTTCAAATAATCCCAAGGAAACCAAATCAATTATAACGTTAGGAATATGAAGCACCCTAAACATTACCTTTTCAAAACACATGTGCAATTTCAAAAGTTTTTAAGATAGACAACATCTTCTCTTTCTTCCACTTGAGAGTATGACACAAAAGTATTTTAATTGCCACAAATGTGCTTAGGGGCACCATTGTCCATCACTTACTATTTCATATTAGTCATAATATTGATTTGAAAAATGACCACAAAAATTATATCATCTACTTCAACTAAATTGACATTTGGCTTAGTAGGATTATTATTTCTCATTTCTTAATTTTGGCACAGAGTTACAGTGTGGCTTATTTTGTCATCACAGTTAGATAATAGAATAGTAAGCATAGTTGATGAATTTTCTAACCAAAAGAGGTGATGTACATGGCACTCTTAAGTACCAAGACTTTCCTATTTAGAATCATTCTTAGACATGCATTTTCTCATTTTAACATTTTTTTCCAACAACCAATTCTGGATTTGCCACACACAAAACAATTTTCTTTTTTTCTCTTCCTTTTCTCAAAATTTTATTTTAGGTTGTAATCAATCCAATATATATATATTCATCATAAATCAAATTTAAAATAAATTCAGCCCATATATCTATAAACATATAATTCAAAGTAATAATTTCAAAAATAAATAAATTAAATTTATATATTCATTCTAGTGTTATAACATGAAAAATAATAAACTGTCATAATAGTTAAAAATTTAATATAACTTTAACAATTAATAAAACTCAAGTTAAACCCATTGTTCAATTTTAATATATTATTAAAATTTTAGTCTCTAAACTTTGTTTTGGCTCATCCCATATTAAAGGTAAAATACAATCATCCCTCTTTATAACAATCCCATTTGTCTACCAAGATTTTACTTGTTATAGTGAGGTGTGTTAGCTTTGATGTCTCAATCTTCGATATAATAATATTTAAGATAAATTTTATTTATATTTCCTAAGCCATTTGATGAAAATAATTATTAAAATTTTGAAAAACATTTTCAAAGACTTGCAAAAACACTCAAAACATGTTTTAAATGTGTTTTAATTTATCTAAATGTTTTTGAATCAATCTAAAATGTTTTTAAGTGTTTTAAACTCATTTTGTACAAATTTGAGAAGTTGTATCGATATTTGGAGGAAGTCTTAGCGATAGAAGCAAGTCAAAGAGTACCCCAAACATTCATACAGACTTCTACCGATACTCAAGGGGCCTTCTCTTGATACAAGTCCACTTATATCCATACATCTCGTCAGTTGTATTGATACAAGTCTATCTGCAATGTTTCCAACAGGTAGAAACTATCCCAACGACTATAAACGATCACAAATTTTTCCTTGTTATATATACACATCAAGATACAAGAGATGAACATCCAAGCATAGAAATCAATGAGAAAAATTGTAATAGCTCGTTTTTAGTTAAACCGGAACAGTGATTTTGGGATCACAAATCCGAAGTCAAAATAATTATTTTATTTTCATTTTAATGTCTACAACATGATAATATATTTGTGTGAAAAATTCATTAAGAAATTTTGTCAATTGAGTGGTTAATTTGAGAAAAATGACTAAATCACGTAAAGTGCAAAAGTGATGTTCTATTAGCTAAAAGTGTCTAATAGCTATGAAATCTTAAATTAAAGGTCTTTATGTTGTAATTAGACCATTTTTATAGTAAATGGACATTATAGGTATAAATGAATGTTTTTGATGGTTATTAATTAAGGTTTTTTGTTGGTAAATTAGTAATTAGCTTAAAATAAATAAAACAAAACAATTCCCTATTGTTTTATATCATATTCTCCACCGATTTTCAAAGGGAGAAAGCATTGTTTTTAGGGTTTCAATTGGCCAAGCTTCCTAGATCAATTGTAAGTCCGTTTTTGTCCCGTTTTTAATGATTTCTATGTTTTTGAGATCGTTGCAACTATGTCTAGCTAGCCCAAGAACTATTTTTCAAAAATGTTAATGATTTTGAAAGTTTCCATTGATGAAAATATGTGTTCTTTGATGTTTGATGATGAAATATAAAATCTTGTTGCTAGATTTACATATTTTGTAAAGTGATTTAGAGTAAAAATGCAAAATAGGGATTTATTCGTGAAAATGTAAAAAAAGTATGGTTAAATGTGTGAAAAGTTGATAAATGTGGGTTATTAGGGGCATTATAGTAATTCAGCTATCATGGGTATTAAAGAAATTTCATGAATTTGTGACTTTGTGTAATAAGGACTAAATTGTAAAAGTTATGAAATTTTAGGGGTAAATGTGTAAAATAGCTTAAAAAATGTATATTTTGGATTGAATTGAATAAATAGAGGAATAAATAAGTTGATTTTGATTACTTATAGATCAAGCAAAGAGGAATTCAGACTTAGATCGAGGAAAAAGCAAAGTAATTGAATAGTCACTCTGTTCCGTCATTTTTCGTACACGAGGTAAGTGCGTATAATTGAACTTAAATGTGTATAATTTATTTAATTGATAAATGGTATAGTGATTGTATTTATCTTATTGATTAAATTTGGGAATTTTAAAGTAAATATACGATTTAAGTAAGACGAATTGCTAAATAAGACCATAGTTGGGCTATGGCAATCGAAAAATAAGACCATAATCGGGTTATGGCATGTGAATATAAGACCACGGCAGGGCCATGACAATGTATGTGTAAGACCGTAGTTGGACTATGGCATCGAAAAATCAAAGTATTCCTACCGTAAGCATTTATAAATCCAGAGCGATTTGGTAAGTGAATTATGGAATTAATATATAAAGTCTTATTATTATTAGTATCAATCCAAGGTAGGATATATTTCGTGATATTGGAATAATTCAAAGGGTATATTCGAGATGTGGATGGTATTGAGACTGATATGAGTTGGTATAGGTATGTACGAAAATTATACGAGCTGTGAATTGAAATGAATGGTGAATTCATATTTAATAATAAATTGAACAACAGAAAGGTTTTAGATTGTTATAGGTTATGTCATGATTGCTTATTATGATTGAATTGTGTTTAATTGTTGAGTTAAGTTATTGTTATACGAGCTTACTAAGCTATAAAGCTTACTTCGTTTTTATTTTCCATGTTTTATAGTATTTCGAAGCTAGCTCGGATTCAGGGATCGTCAAAGACTTCATCGCACTATTAGACATCTATTTTGGTACTTTTGAAGTTGTGTATATATGGTATATGGCATGTATAGGCTTTGTTCATTTTGGTATGTTTGATGGTAATGTATTTTGGCCATTTGAGGTATTTAGTTGGTTGAGATATGTTTGTTGTGGATGTAACACCCCTCACCCGTATCCAACACCAAAATAGGGTTTGAGGCATTATCGGACTTAAAATTCACAATCATACAAAATCGGGTTACCAAATTACGCCCAAAGTTTAAAACTTTTCAAACACATGCATTTGACATTGTCCACTATTTAATCACTTATACCACATAGCAAGACATTAACACATACCATGGACAAATAGGCTTACAAGCCAAAATCATTATAAGCCACATTTCATGGCTATAATCAACAAATCAATATAAGACAATATATTTGGCTAATCATAACAACATCCATCATCGAAAAACTAAGTCCCTGTACATGCCACTCACATGAAAACATTTAACATACACATGCCAATACTCCTAGGATAATGGCTCGATAGTGTGATGCTGTCTCCGATGATCTCCAACCCTGAGCTGACCTAACAAAACTAAAATAAATGGAAAGGAGGGAGTAAGCTTTACGCTTAGTAAGCTCGCATGAAAATAATAAGCAATACGATAACATGCTATTTTCATATTCTTTCTATTTATTCAAATTCTAGTTAAGCTGTTTTCTCGAGTCATAGTAATTAAATAATTTATACCTGGAGCTACGGAACTCCAAATTAAGATCCATTAATTTTTCTTGAAAATAAACGCATTTATCTTCTTACCGTAAAATTTTCAGAATTTTTGGCTTAGCCAATTAATACAGTTTATTCATTAAAGTTTCCCCTGTTTCACTATTCAACTATCCTGACCTCTTTTCACTATAAATCAATTTTCTCTTTGTACAAAATTTATATGGCCTCCTTGTTTTGTTCATTTGAAACTAGACTCAATAAGCTTTAAATAAATATCTCATCCAACTTATAATTAAATTTCTACTATTTTTGGTGATTTTTCAAATTTACATCATCATTCTTGTCCAAAGCAGTTCTATTGTAAATTTTGCTCTCTTTCACTTTAGTTGTGTTCATCACTTGCTTATACCAATCTTTCCATTTCCGATTACATATTGAACATATTGTTCATATGTACATTTGCCATATTTCTCAATTGGTCACATTCACACTTGCACTTATTCATAACATGATCATATTCAATTACACTTAGTCATCACACAATCATATGTATTTTCTCTTAGTCAATTTCCCGTTGAACTCATCGTAATGATAATAGATACACGGTGGCCTACACATGGTACCACCCTTGTAGCCGAAGCTATCTGGTACACATAGTAGCCTGCACTTAGTACTATACATGTGACCAAAACCATTTCGTAACTCTCTTGTACACATAGTTGAGCTCAACATTAACAATGATTCGATCTCTTTCATTTGATTCACTCCTTTTGTATTACTTATTATCAAATTAGGAAACGTCTTACGAATTTGAGTTAGTCGTTGCTCAATGCCACGTTTCACAACTCAATATGGTTTTCCTCATTGAAATACCATACCTACATTTCACAACTCTGTATGGAAATACCATACCTACATTTCTTAACTCAGTATCGTTAATACCATACCTACATTTCATATCTCAGTATGGATGATACCATACCTACATTTCTTAACTTAGTATGGTTAATACCATACCTACATTTCATATCTCAGTATGGATGATACCATACCTACATTTCTTAACTCAGTATGGATGATACTATACCTACATTTCGCACTTTGCCATGGATTAACCATGGTTTTATCCGTCAATTCATCACATGTCACGATACGAACGTACTCAATTCTACATTTTTTCGTAATTTGAATTACCGCATTTATTCTTCCATTTTATCATAATTTTCATAATCCCACAGCAAATTCATATTTAACAACGCATTATATCATTCAATCATTCACCAATAAACATGTAAACTCAACCATATGAACTTACTTGCCAAAATCTCGTCAGGTACAGCTGTGTAGCAACTCATACAACCCATGTAATATTAATTTAACATTCAATTCATGTAACATTAATTTTGCCATTCAATTTCACATAACACAACAAACATCACATTTTCCATATCATACATCAACTTCTCCTAAACATATTAAATCATACAATTTATGCCCTATCAATAGAAATTTACAATTCAAGCACGATGTTGCATTATTATTAACACACGAACTTACCTCGAATGCCAAAATGACCATTTTACCAACTTTCTCGATTTCCAAATTCCTCCAATTCTAGGTCCAAATATCATTTTTCGGGATCTAAAACATCACATTTCACTTATTTAATTAATATACTACTCAAAATAGTCCCTAACTCAAACTTTGGTAAAATTATAATTTTGCCCCTAAACTTTTGCATAATTATGATTTTGCCTATAGGCTCGAAAATTAAACTTTATTCCTTTTTCTTATGTTTTATGACATGCTGAACATTTTTCCCTTCTATAGCAACTTCAAATTCTTGCTATAACACATACTTATAAACAATAACAACTTTTACTGATTAACTCGTTTTACTTGTTTTCACCGAAAATCATTTAGTAAACATCGTTCTCCTAACCTCAAACATCCATATTCTACCATTAGATATCAAAATACATGCTTATCTAGCATGGGTATATTTTTTAAACTTTGATTACACTTCAAACTAATGGTAGAAATAGACAAATTAAGCTTTGAGGATCTCAAAATATGAAAATCATTAAAAGGGACAAAACTGTACCTATATAAGCCATAGAAGCTTGGCGAATGGAGCTCACCCATGGCTGCCATTTTTCTTCTCACATTCGGCTGGAGAAGAAGAAAAGAATGGTGTTTTATTTTATTTTATTTTATTATTATTTTTGTCTTATTATACCATTTAACTTGACTTCCAAATTTGCCCTTTTTCTTTTCAACTAACTTCAAAAATACCAAACAAATATCCTCAGCAACTTATAAGTGTTTGGGGCAAATCCAAAATAAATAAAAGGAAAAAGGACCCCATTGAATGCTCGAATAATAAGGAGGGAGTAAAAGGGAAATTTTCCTTTCTCCTCCAAAACAATGTCGCTCAAATAGGGACCAAATTGAAATCGCAGTAAGTTATGTGGTAAAATTAAAAAAATATAAAAAAACTTCATTGCAAAACAATAAAAAAGCGGAAGGGCTAGAAGCACAATTAGCCCTTCTGTTAAAAACACGCGGATCCTCCTTTTGGAGCGGGTCAGATCTCGAGTCAGAGGCTCAAAATGATGTCCTTTTGGCCTCAAAAAATAGTTCTCAAAACAGCGCCGTATGGATAGGCTATATAAGCCAACATTTTTGTAACACCCCTACCCGTATTTATCGCCGGAATAGAGTATGAGGCATTACCAAAGTTATCCTCAGCAACTTATAAGTGGACTAATTTCTTCATAAGGACCTTCACTTTAAAAACCCATCACAATTACACCTTTTATCATCTAGAACATACACTTCGCCCCTATAACAATTTAATCCTACTAACCAAATTAAACACTTTTTCGATAAAATTTCTGAATGAAATTTCCACATAACAATTTAATCACATTATAGACCTCAAATTGATAATCCAAGCTATTTCATACTTAAAGCTTCTAGGACCTCATATTTTGCAACTTATTACAATTTAATTCCAATAATAAAATTGGGCACTTTATCGATAAAAATTTCTTAACAAAATTTGCACACCATCACCCAACATATCATAGACTCTAAAACAATCATAAATTAAATATTTTTATTTTTATTTATTATTTTTTTTACTTCGAGTTTGTGGTCTTGAAATCACTATTTCGACTAGGCCCTATTTTGGGCTATTACAGTGGATTGGTTTTGGATGATGAATTAGATGAATTATAATACATGTTATATATGTGGGTTATGGCTAGTAAAGCAAGTTGAGTTGGTAGTGTTTGAATAGGTAAATGCCATTGAATTAAGTATAGAAATGGTTGAAATAGATATGGTATGATTTGTACATTGGTTGATGATATTTGGCTGCAACACCACTGACTCGATTACTTCAGAAAGATGTAAAGTTTGAATGGTCTGAGAAGTGTCAGCAGAGTTTCGAACAGTTGAAAACATTATTGACAGAGGCACCAGTTTTAGTACAGCCTGAGTTGGGTAAAGAATTCGTAATTTTCAGTGATGCGTCGTTGAACGGACTGGGTTGTGTATTGATGCAAGAACACAAAGTAATAGCATATGCATCTAGACAGTTGAAGCCGCATGAAAAGAATTATCTGAAGCATGATTTAGAGTTGGTCGCGATTGTGTTCGCATTAAAGATTTAGAGACATCACTTATTTGGTGAGAAATGTCACATCTATACAGATCACAAGAGACTGAAATATTTAATGACTCAGAAAGACTTGAACTTGCGACAACGAAGATGGCTTGAATTACTAAAAGACTGAATTGCAAGTTAAACGAGTTCAGTGTGAGTTAACTTCTGATTCGGAGTTTCGAATCAGATCTGATGACTGTTTGATGTTCCGAGGTAGAATCTGTGTACTGAGAAATCCCAAGCTTATTCAAAAGATTCTAAATGAAGCACATAGTGGTTGTTTATTCGTACATCCGGGAAGGACTAAAATGTACGATGACTTGAAACAGTTATATTGGTGGCCTGGCATGAAGTAAGATATCTCAGACTTTGTTACGTAATGTTTGATTTGTCAGCAAGTCAAAGCTGAACATCAAGTGCCTTCGGGTTTGCTACAACCTATGATGATACCAGAGTGGAAATGGGATAGAGTTACGATGGATTTCGTATCATGATTACCCTTGTCTCCGAAGAAGAAAGATGTTATTTGGGTTATAGTTTATCAACTGATAAAATCTGCACATTTCATTCCTGTACGTACTGATTATTCGCTTGATAAATTGGCTGAGTTATACATTTTTGAGATTGTTACATTACACGGGGTGCCAGTTTCGATTATTTTGGATAGAGATTTGAGGTTTTTGTCGTGATTTTGGAATAAATTGCAAGAAGCTATGGGTACGAGGTTGAATTTTAGTATAGCATTTCATCCGTAAACCAACGGTCAGTCTGAAAGAGTAATACAGATTCTCGAAGATATGCTTCGATGTTGTGTATTAGAGTTCGAAGGCAAATGGGAGAAATATTTGCCATTGGTTGAATTTGCGTATAACAACAACTTTCAATCGAGTATAAAGATGGCACCGTATGAAGTTTTATATGGTTGCAAGTGCTGAACTCCATTGTACTGACTGAACTTAGTGAGAAAAAGATTCACGGGTTGATCTGATTAGAGAGACTGAAGAGAAAGTGAAAGTAATTCGCGACAATCTGAAAGCAGCTTCAGATCGATAGAAGTCGTATGAAGATTTGAAACGAAAAGATATTGAGTTTCAGATCGGAGATAAAGTATTCTTGAAAGTGTCACCTTGGAAAAAGATACTTCGATTTGGTCGAAAAGGGAAATTGAGCCCGTAATTCATCGGACCGTATAAGATTATCGAGTGAATCGGGCCAGTGGCATATCGATTGGCATCACCGTTTGAGTTAGAAAATATTCATAATGTATTCCACGTATCGATGTTACGACGAAACTGATCAGACCCTTCGCATATTATTTCTCCAACCGAAGTAGACATTTAGTTAGATATGACGTACAGTGAAGAACCGATCCGAATTTTAGCTCGAGAGATTAAAAGCTGATAAATAAAAGAATAGCGTTGGTGAAAGTATTGTGGCATCAACATGGAGTTGAAGAAGCTACGTGGGAACCCGAGGAAAATAGTACCCTAACCTATTCACTGGTAAGATTTTCGGGGACAAAAATCCCTAAGGGAGGAGAGTTGTGTAATAGCCCGTTTTTAGTCAAATCAGAACAGTGGTTTCGGGACCACAAATCTAAAGTTAAACTAATTATTTTATTTTTATTTTAATGTCTACAGCATGATAATATGTTTGTGTGAAAATTTCGTTAATAAATTTTATCAATTGAGTGGTTAATTTGAGAAAAATGACTAAATCGCGTAAAGTGCAAAAGTGATGTTCTATTAGCTAAAAGTGTCTAATAGCTATAGAATCTTAAATTAGAGGTCCTTATGTTGTAATTAGACCATTGTTATAGTAAGTGGACATTTATGAGCATAAAATGCATGTTTTTTATGGTTATTATTGTATCATCTTCTCCATTGATTTTCAAAGGGAAAAAGCACCAATTTTAGGGTTTCAATTGGCCAAGCTTCCTAGCTCAATTGTAAGTCCGTTTTTGTCCTATTTTTAATGATTTCTATGTTTTTGAGATCGTTGCAACTAGGTCTAGCTAGCCTAGGGACTATTTTGCAAAATTATTAAAAATTTTGAAAGTTTTCATTCATGAAAATATGTTTTCTTTGATGTTTGATGATGAAATATGAAATCTTGTTGCTAGATTTACATATTTTGTAAAGTGATTTTGAGTAAAAATGTAAAATAGGGATTTATTTCTGAAAATGTAAAAATGTGTGGTTAAATGTGTGAAAAGTTTATAAATGTGGGTTATTAGGGGCATTATAGTAATTCGGCTATCATGGGTATTAAATAAATTTCATGAATTTGTGATTTTGTGTAATAAGGACTAAATTGTAAAAGTTGTGCAATCGAAAAATAAGGCCATAATCGGGTTATGGCATGTGAATATAAGACCACAGCAGGGCCATAGCAATGTATGTGTAAGATCATAGTTGGACTATGGCATCGAAAATCGAAGTATTTGTACCGTAAGCATTTATAAATCTAGAGATTTGGTAAGTGAATTATGGAATTAATATATAAAGTCTTATTATTATTATTAGTATCAATCCAAGGTAGGGTATATTTCGTGATATTGAAATAATTCAACAGGTATATTTGAGATGTGGATGGTATTGAGACTGATATGAGTTGGTACAGATATGTACGAAAATTATACGAGCTGTGAATTGAAATGAATGGTGAATTCATATTTAATAATAAATTGAACAAAAGAAAGGTTTTAGATTGTTATGGGTTATGTCATGATTGCTTATTATGATTGAATTGTGTTTAATTGTTAAGTTAAGTTATTGTTATACGAGCTTACTAAGCTATAAAACTTACTTCGTTTTTATTTTCTATATTTTATAGTATTTCAAGCTAGCTCAGATTCGGGGATCGTCAGAGACTTCATCGCACTATCAGACATCTATTTTGGTACTTTTGAAGTTGTGTATATATGGTATATGACATGTATAGGCTTTGGTCATTTTGGTATGTTTGATGGTAATGTATTTTGGCCATTTGAGGTAATTAGTTGGTTGAGATATGTTTGTTATGGATTGGTTTTGGATGATGAATTAGATGAATTAGATGAATTATAATACATGTTATATATGTGGGTTATGGCTAGTAAAGCAAGTTAAGTTGGTAGGTGTTTGAATAGGTAAATGGCATTGAATTGAGTATTGAAATGGTTGAAATAGATATGGTATGATTTGTACATTGGTTGATGATATTTGGCTGCATATTTGTGTCTTAAAATGGTACCATTTGAGCTTGTATCGGTATGTGCAAAATGGGTGGCAAAATGGCTTGGTAAATAGTCTATTTTTGTCCACACAGGCAGAGACACGGGCGTGTGTCTCAGCCACGTGTGACACACAGTTATGTTACACGGCCGTGTAACCCCCGGTGTTGAAATTGAAATCAAGTCAGTATGCTCCACACGGCCTCACACACGGGCATGTGACTTGGCCATGTGGCATAATTCAATATACCCTACAAGATTGACACGGCCTAACACACGGCCTGGCACACAGGCGTGTGTCCCTTGTTTTGAGAAAAATTTCTTAAGTGTTTTAAAAGTTTCCAAAGTTGTCGATTTAGTCTCGAACCACTCTTAAAGCACGTTTTGAGCCTCTAAGCTCGTATTAGGGACATTACGATTGAATCTGAATGTTAATTGCATGAGTTATGAAAATGTTTATGAAATGATAGTTTAATTGATTTATAAGTCCGATAATACTCCGTAACCCTATTCCGTCTTTGAATATGAGTGAAAAGTGATACAAAAACCTTTTATTCTTTTTTTTCTCCATTTTTTTGTACATATTTGTTGAGATTTTATTGTAATATCTTTTCTCACTCTCAAAATTTTGTATTTAGAGCTTTAATTTGCAAACACACACCTACTACAGGTTCATTGTTTAGTTTTCTTATTTTCTCTTTGTTGCAAACACACACCTTAAGTATATTGTAAAAGGTTTCTACTTGAGCGACAAATGCTAAAGGGTTTTAGTAAAGCCATGAAAACCAAGAGAAAGGTTCTATATTAGTCTTGTGAAAAAGATAGGGATTGAAAGGGTAATAATTCAAGTATAGTGAATTGGAAAAAAATATTGGTTGAGGTATACTAAGGTAATGGAGCTAAGCAATTAGGACTAAACTACTATAAATCGAATTGTCTAAGCTTTTCTTCCTTTTCCTCATCATTTAGAAAAGTTTGCAAAGATTTTTAAAATACCAATTCACCTCTCTCTTGGTATTTTTGGACCTAATAATTGGTATTAGAGTTAGTTCTTCATCAAAAGTTTCACCACCGAGAGAGCTGATCTATGACAAAAATACCAAGTTTAAATACTACATTACAATCAATGTCAACAACTTTGCAAGAAGGCTATTCCATCATGTCCATACTCAATAATCTCTAGGATTTAACAAGCTATTCCATTATAAAATGGGAGCATGAATAACAATATATTACAATAGATGAATACTCAACAATCTTGAAAAAATGAAGAAGATGAGTGCGAGGAAAAGAAAAAGGTTATTGAGGCGTGTTTAGAATGAAAGTGAGCCATGGTATTTATAAGATTTTTACTAGCTAAAAATGGCAAATGTGAGTGGATTGACTTAGCAAAAAAAATAGTTTAAAAATGATTCAATGAATCTGAACTTGACTAAATATAAATTCAATTAGTTAAGTTATTTTTTGCTTGGCTAAATATAGATGTTTCTAGTTAAGTAATTTATTTTTCTTCAACTTTAAAAAATTCAGTAAAAAAGAATTTAAAAAAAAAAGGTTCGAATTATATTTGACTGATTTTTTTAGTCCAATGCAGGAGTCCAACCTCTCAACTTTCGTTGTTACGGAACCAAAAAAAATATGATGATTTATAAACAAAAAATCTCAATATCTTCTTAAAAAACGTGGGAGTGAGACAGAATTACTTTAAAATATGTTAATTTCCAACAAATAGTAATACTGTGAACTTGAATTTTAAAGGCTTCATTAATCAATTCGATAGAACAAGGAGTTATCCCTTGGGTCTTGTTTTGAAGAAACAGCAACTCTACGCTGATGTTGAACCCAACTTTGTTCAGTGTGGGTTTTGTTTCTCACGGCTTCGAACTTTAAGATTAGCTTTGAGCTTGCTTTTGTTTCATTTGCTTCCGAACAATAATATTACTTTTTTTTTTTCTTTTTTAATAATTGGAGACGGGGACTGGAAATGGTTGGAATTAAACTCAAAGCTTTAACCATTGTTTTTTTTTTTTTGATAAATCTGTAACTACAGTACTACTGATGACATGTTACACGTGATGAATAGTTTTGCAATTGACTGTAACAATCACTTTCACAATATGTTTAAAAAGATATACATAAAAACTATGTCATGTTATGCTCTCAAAGGGCCGTCCCATTATATTAAATGGGGACACAAACGCCTCTATATAGGGATATAGAGTCGTAAATCTTCTCCATTTGATCAGGGAGTTTCCTTTATGACTGTAAAATTTTACCCTATTTCAATGATCTGGATTCTGGAATGCTAGCTCATATTATGGAGATCAGATAATCAAAAGCCAATCACCTTCTAAATTTAAAACAAAAAAGGAAGTTAGATGCAGAAGAAAGAAGCTGCCAAGAATATGGAGATGGCCCAAAAAGATGGTTGAAATCTCAAACCAATGGCTTGATTTGCCGAAGTGTCAGATTCCAACAAAGAACCAAATGTAAAATTAGGGTTTGATCCATAGAGAGATTGGACTCCTTGTATATCATCTATCGATAAATCGACTTTCTTTTCCCTAGGCTTCAAGCTCGGATACATAACAGCATTTTTCACTGGGCTATGAGCTAAACCCAACAAATGACCGATCTCATGAATTGCCACTGATTCTAAATCCACAGCTACAGTCGATTTCTCCACTCCGAAATCAACGGCCCACGTCTCGGCTGCGTCGAGATGAAACCTCCCGCTCTCAGGTGAAAACGAGTGGGCCAGGATCCCCAACACCCCATCAAACGGCTCCCCATCTCCATGATCACCGGTGTAGAACCCTATTTTGATATCAGCGAACCCATAATCATCCGTTTCTACGAAACTGACCGGAATAACCGATGCCCATCTCGAGAAAGCTCGTTTAAAGGTTTTCCTTATATCCGATAAGCTCAAGTAATGGATCAAATTGTCGGGAGAGATTCCATACGTTAGAGTCATTGGAATGGGACGCGCCCATCGAGGTTTCCCGGGAAAGAACACGTAGTTTTTCTTTACATGCAACGTGGGAGATGATGATTCTCCGTCGGGGATACCACATCTCGGAGTTAAAATTTGAGAGAGCGTACCGTAATCGAGCTTACCCGTAACCAGAAGGCCAAGCCTTGATTGATAATGCTTGATAGCAGATTCAAACTGAGCATCGAATATATCATCTGATACATTATAATAAGGTGATGTTAAATAACCGAAGTAACGTAAGTATTTCTTGATCTCTGACATGCCATTGACATGTCTGCCTCTGTCGGAACTGAGGAACCTATTGTAGCGATAGTACTTATCGACAGTTGAAACAGTTAGTTCCCTGAATGGGAACTCTGGCACTGGTCTTGCCGCCTTGTACGGTGGCAAGTTGTGGAGAAAGAAGATGAAGAGAAGGGAAAGAGGGTGAGTGGATAGTTGACGCATGATAAGGGATATGTTGTTTTTGGGGGGTATTGGCGTGGAAGGAAGCGTTGTTATAAAGAAAGAACCAAATTTGTAATTATGAAGTGGTTAGTGAATAATTAGAAATTTTGAAAATATAATAACTTCATGATTATATCTTTTTCTTTGTTTAATTGTGGCATATAACAATGGATAGATTGATTCGTAATTACTGTTTGTACTTACAATGTTGTACTGAAATAATGACCTCTTTGGAAGGATGTTCCTCAATCTTTGGTGGTTGATTCTAACTTTAAAGGCCTTCATAATTACGCAATCTTTTTTTAGCTAATTGCATTGGATATCAATTCTATTCTAAATTCATCCTATAAACTTTAAAACATTATATATATATATATATATATATATATATATTGTTAAAACTATTAAATAATGCATCAAATTTTATGTGACATAATTTAAAATGAAAATCTTAAAAGAACAGTAAAATGTTACAACGTAACTTTTAAAGTTAAAACTAAGAACAAAGGCATCCGTAAAATGTTTTAAAACATTAAAATCCTTATTTTTCTTTAATTTTTCATTTTAAACTATATCGCATAAGATTTAAAATTTGAGTTAATGACTAAATTAACTATTCTAGTAATGGAATAATCTTATTAAAATAATTGAATTGTTAAGTGTGTGTCTAAATTGTCAAAGTCTAAGGATTTAATATCTATTAATCTTAGTTTTTACTCAATTGGTTTAAGCTACAATAATATGAACCTTTTGTGAGGGTACAAACAAAAACTTCCAATGACTTGTGTAATATATGTTCCTCAAGGTAAATAGATAGAAGATGGTTTAAAATAGTTATAATTGAAATTGTTTGTTAATTTATCATATAGATTAATTTTTAAAATTTAAAGAAATAAATTATTTTTTAAGGGAGTGTATAAAAACAAACCAGCTTTCATACACTCTCTCAAAAAATAACTTATTTATCTAAATTTTAGAAAAACTGACCTATTTTATCAATTAATATTTTTTTTTTGACATATATAACTAATTTAACTGAGAAGGTGGACCCAAAACAAGGGGCAAAAATTAAATAATAATAAAGAGTAGATTTATGGGCAAAGGACGAAGGAAGGGGGGCATGTCATGTCAGTGCCTAACAAACTATAGGTGTAGTATTGTTTTCTCTTGAAGGGGAGGCAAAAGGCTATATACAGATTGGAAGCAACTGGAAGTAGTGTGTGCAAGTGTAAGAGGTCGTTAAGACTTATCATTGTTGCTGCTGTACGACTCCATCATCGGTTCCTCAACTTCACAATCTCATGAAAAATACTTCTCTGCTGCCTTTCGCTGCTTCCTAACGTGTAAATCACTCCATATCCTTTCCCAAAAGTAATGAACATGACTGACATGGATGGATCTACCATTTTAGGCAACTACTTACTGCATGGTGTCGCTTAAAGTGATATTAGTTATCCCTTCCTTTTCCCACCTTTTCTCTGTATTTATATTAATCTTCCAATTAGTAAATTATATTCTCACGAGAATGTTTTCTTCTTTTTACTTGTTTATACAAAATGAATAAAAACTCAATCATGGTAATTAAGATTTAAATTTGTGACATAATAAATTTTAAATATTTAATTTTTTAAGTGAAAGGTTGGAATTTATTAAAGAAATAAAATCACACCGTACAACAAAACAAAAACCAACAAACAAGTACAACAAAAGGAAAAAAAACAAACCCTAAAGAAAACAAGAAAACAACCAGAAAGGAACACTAACCTCCAAGTCGCCTCTAATGAGCTCTCCCCGACCAACTCTGTATATGCAAAGAAAAAGAGAAGCTCCCAACACCAACTTATAGTATAACTGTATAAAGAGTAAAACAAACGGTCAGCACCACTGACGGAACCAATACCCCGCCGTCCGCACCCGACCAACTAATGAAAAAATAGACGCGGGCTTAAGTGAGTGCCCCACCCGACATAATTTAATGTATAATAATTCAGTTACTAAAATGCTGTGTATTTCTTCAAATTATCTATTTCAAGAATGATTTAGTTTCGTTTTATATCAAAATGGCTTAGAGTCAGTAGACAAAGCTTCCAAAACTTCACGTTATCTTTGAGAAATGCAAATGGTTTTGTAATTAATGTAACCTTATTTCACATATTCTTCCTTGATTCCCTTTCTTTTGTTGAGACTGTCACCATTAAGTCCTTATTAGGATTATTTTTTTGGGTGAAACCTTTTTTGGATAATTACTAATATAAAATGTTAAAAGGCCCAAATATTGAAAGCCTATGCACCACCAGTCGATTATTATTGGACGATGGCCCATTGAGTATAAAGGAATGTAATCCATAAAAAATCACTTCAAAACAATGCCCAGCGACTATCTGGGTTTTCCTCAGTTGTATGTGGCACTAGAGAGGTATATGTATCCTATCTTTCAATTATGATTGTATTTTAAATTGTGATATATTTATATATTTTCATCAAATATTGGAAAAAGTTAAATACATTTCATTTTTTTTTCTTCATGTCATAATTATTTCTATTCCTAGGTTCACTACAACAAAACAACCCTACCGCGACACTTTTTTTGACCTAAGATGACGTAAAAAAGGTTGGCATAGGTTTCGCGACGCTTCGTCCGACGCTTCCAAAATGGTCATCTATAGTGCAGTTGACATATGCATGGCGACGCTTTTTCAAAAGCGTCACCATAAGTCAACATAAGCCGACCCTTATTGAAGGGTTGTGAAAAGCTTGGTCAATGATGACCTTTAAAAAAGGTTGGAAAATACCTAGTCAAGGCTAACCTTTGAAAAAAGTTGCGATAGACCTATTTAAGGCAATCTTAAAAAGGTTGGTATAGTTCTTGTCTAATGCAACTTTTAAAAACGGCTAGGATAGAGCCGTATAAGGCAACCTTAAAAAGGTTGAGATAGACCTTGTCTAAGACAACCTATAAAAAAAAGTTGGGATAGACCTATCAAAGGCAACCTTAAGTAGGTTGGGATAGACTATATCTAAGGTAACCTTTAAAAAAAGTTAGAATAGACCCGTTTAAGGTAACATTAAAAAGGTTGAGATAAACCATGTCTAAGGCAACCTTTAAAAAAAATTGAGATAGACCGCCTAAGCAACCTTTAGAAAAAGTTGGGATAAACCTATTTAAAGCAACTTTAAAAATGTTAGAATAAATCTTGTTTAGGGCAAGCTTTAAAAAAGGTTAAGATAAACCCGAAAAAGATTGGGATAGACAAGTATAATGTAATTTTTTTTCTATTTTTATTATTTCAATATTAATATATTTTATAAATATTTACAGTGAATAATGATAGAAAATTTTGCTTTAAATACAACTAAAAAATTTAAAATATAAAATATAAAATTAAAATTAAAATTAAATATTCACTATAAAAATCGATCCAACAATCAAAATACACTAACATTTTGCTGAAATGAATACCACTAACATTCAACTCAATGTACAAAAATAAACAAATAAAAAAGTACCTAAGACGATGGACATTGATATTGATGTTGTACTACAAAAAAATAATACAGTTTGAAACTGCAACTTTAATTCCAAAAAACTCTGTTGATCTCTTATTTCTACAAAGGTAGCCCCAAGTAGTGAAATATATCCAAATCCAAACAATCCACTTCATTTACTACCTACTTGTAACATATTCAGTTTTCTCTCTTTTCACCTTTATTGCTTCTTGACTCTTCTCTATATTTAGCGTTATCCCTCGAGCCCCAACCTTGCTGTAAGCCAATTGCAGACCTCATTCATCTCTCTAGGAATTGTGTAATGACCAATCCTGCATAAACCGGATCAAAAACTTAAAACTTTATGCGGTTTTGTATTCCTTTAAGATCAAAAGGATGAGAATAAATAAATAAAAAAACAAAGGACTGAGTGTTTAAGGTTCTTGCACTCAATTCTACACAAACGACATAGTAAGAAAGAGATACAAACCTTCGGGTTTGGAATGATCTCCATCTTGAGTGCATCAGCTTCCACAAGCCTCTTGATAACATTCAGGTTGATTGACTGTTAGTACTAAGCCAAATAGACAGTTCACACATATTAAGGCAATATGACTTACAAATTGTTTGTATTGAAATTTTTAAACTTTTCTATAGACTTGAACTCATTGACTCATTGACCTGTTACAAAGAGAGAATCATGTCAGCCTCAACCATAAAGCTTCCAAATGTTATCTTAATTAGTTTTTCAATGTATGGCATTTACAGTTGTCTAGTTGTTTAGCCTTGGCAGTTTCAAGCAGTGAACCGCATGTCCTCGTAGAAAAAGAAATTTAGAGGTCAATGGGCATCAGGACAAGAAAATGGGTTGTACCAAATTCACAAAGAACTAATTATTTTGAAATTTTGACGGGATGAACAAAGATAAGGCGGCTTTGGGGTGGGTTTATAAATTCTACAGACAGTTAATAACATCCCCAATACAATTGATGTAGCTTATCATGGTAAACCCAAGCACCACATAGCAGTTGAACTATGATCAAATTTCTAATATTAAAACTAGGTGGTCTTTGTTCAATTAATAGACTTTAAATAAAATCAAGGTAGAAGAACAAATAGAAAAACAAAGATGGAGAAATAGATTACTTACATGTTCATCGAGGGACTTGAACAATTTCAAGAAATCACGGAAAATGAAAGGGTGTTAATCAATTTTGATAACTGCAATAAGCCTCTTTTTTTTTTTTTTGACAATACTAAAAGAAAAAAAGTTGGCCTCAAGACTAACAATGCACATTTTGAAAACTATATGGACTAGAAATTATGAAATCATAATAAAGGGCCTAGATATGGCAAAAATGTATGGTACAAGAACCTTCTATACACGATTGACCAATGATTTTCCGTAGTCATTAAATTGTATAGAGAAAACTAAACTTAAATTAACATCATTATATCCCTTTATTTAATGCAAACTCAAGGCGACGAAATCAGAAGAAATAACATAAAAATCATATTATGTGAAAGAAATGAAAATCAATCTGCTCTATTATATGTCCTCTACTAAATAATACTTAATGATAATTCAAATTTAGCAGAAAGCAAGTACACGAAAATATTCAGCATCCATAAAGGAAGAACAATGACCTCCTCTAAAAGTCTTTTTGCTTCATCGGACCAATGATTCCATTTACTACATAAATTGTCATAAAGTTGTGGATATGATTATGTAGAAATCAACTAAGATTCAATGTGTGATTATGTACTTGAAAAATTAAAAAGAAATATGAAATTTTAAATTCATTACTAAACAACCATTCTATAATTTCATATTATGCATTTAAGAAATAATTAAATTTATACTTGTGTGTAGAAACTCCTTACTTAAAACACAAATGTTAGCTTAAAAATAATATACAATAAATAACAAAATGTGTAGATATTAAAATGGAAAAAAGTAAATTAATTTGTGAGTAAATATTATTGGTTTTTTATTAATTTAGCGGTAAAATTTACCTTAAAAATAGCCCACCAATCATAACCTTAGACAAATTACGAGAACTTTCTCCATCAGAGACACTGGCCTGCAAGAATAGAACATCCTAACATAAAATTTGCTACATCCCAGCATGACATGACCCCATACCAACAGTCTTGTAAGTTCATGGAAGCAAATATCATGATGTTCATACCACTTTCAAATAAAATAAAGAAATAATGTTTGGTAAAGGATAGAAAGCTTATAGCTCGATGTATAGACATGAGATTGTGACAAGGATCTTGGATTTTTGTAATCAAATTAACTAAGAAGCTATCACCCACAATAAGAATATTTTCTGAAAACAAGAAAATACTGCATAAGTTCAATTTTTCACATGAAACATGGTTGTTTTCTAATTTGGGCTTTGTAAAATACAGTTATATATTTTTTATATTTTCTATATCCTAAAAATCTGACAAGTTATACAAGAATTTCTAGGAGAAAAACAAAATAAGTTATATCTATAAAGCCAGAATTTAATCAGAAAAATAAGCTGATGTTAAGTTATAAAGGTAAGGAATCATAGAAAAATACCCAAGAAAAGTGGAGTGGCTGCATCAGAAGTTCAAGCCGAAACTCTGCAGGTAAATTCAAACCTTTGAAAAATGTTCTAATGAGAGATGAAAGTGTGCTTGATGGAGGGGATGTAGAAGCGGTTAAAGTGAAAGAGATTAAACAATTTGCACTATCCTGTTAGCATTTTATTGTTGAAAAACAAAATGTAATGGTAATAGAGCATGCAGTTAACTTTACTCTCCTCCCCACTCCCAGAAAGTAGATGGTGGAGACAGTCTGACTCCTCACATTCCCACCTGTTTACTCTACATGATTTCACTTTCAAACTTCCAAATTTGAGATCTAAGAGAATGTAAAGAAATTTTAGAGCTAAAACCTATCAAAAACACTAACGAGTTTTCCGAACTCAGAACAATAAATAGAAAAAAACCTACAATTTCCTCATGTAACTAAAGAAAAAGAAACCATCATTATTGAAGGAACTTATACATATATATATATATATATATATATATATATGCAAAACCAAAGTAAGATATAATCATGAACTCACAAGTAGAAAATAGAAGAGAAGCCTCGCTTGTAAACTATTAGAATAAACCTATCAAAAACAATATTTATATTTAATTTCACGTTATTAGCAGATATATCTCCAACTCTTGAAACAATAACATGACGACAATTGAGCATGGTGAACAATTGGATTGAAAAAGTAATGGTCATGCGTCTACGCATAAGCGAATGAAGTCGAACAACATGGATTGATGAAAACAGTTCTTCCTAAGAAATTTATATTCCTACAATAGAACATAAAACCATGTGAAATAAAAACAATAATAAATGCCTTCCTCAAATAAAAACAAAACAAAAGAATGAACGATGTGATCGGTTCCAATCCAATATAAGCGAGAAGAAAGGGTAGAGATGACCTTCTTCTCGCCAAGGAAATTACGGATCTCGATGGACTTGTTGGCGTTAGTAATGGAGGCGTTGATGGGAAAGTGAGCATAGACGAACCTCATTTTGTAACGGTATCCCCTGCTGACGCCGGTGATGAGGTTCTCGACGTGGCTGAGAGCGGTGCGGATGGCGGTGCTAGTCTTCCTAGAGTGAACCAAGCCTCAATCCTTTGCTAAGTATAGCATAGTTATAAAAATCTTATAAGATTTTCTTTTCCCCTTTTCTCCTATAGGGTTTCTGCATTTTGGGAAAGTTGAGGAGAAGAAAAAGGTTCTTCCCCTTTTCATTTTTTTGTTTAGATAAATCTCTTAGTTATAATTTAGCTTTTAATTTAATAACAACCATACTTTTACCACTTACATGATTTATTCCCTATACTTAAATTGAGCACTAAAGCAACAAAATTATCTAATCAAAATTCAAGTCACCTATAACATAACTCCATAAATATTTAATAAAAATATTTACGACATCGATTTACAAAAACGAAGTCACAAAACTAAATTTTTCAATACTACTGACTTTCGAGTCGTTATAGAGATGCAATAGAGGGCTGCCGACGGAGATGTAGCACTTTTATGCAGAGGATTGGGAAAAATTTTAGGGATTTCGAGGAAGGGGATTTGGGAAAAATAAAATGGAAAAAATTGGAGATTTAAGGAGGGATGAAAATAAAAGCTAGCAGTATAGTGAAAAGTTTTTCTTTTAATTTTTTCATTTTAACATATTTTTTATTTTATTTTTAAAATTTTAAATATTGAACTTTTGACGAAATATGGACTAAAATATTAAATTTTAATTTTAAATATTTTTAAAATTTTTATAATTTTTAATTAACATATAAAACAAATAATATCATGTCATTTGGATTACCTTGTAGGTTGTCACATCAATATCATTAAAAAATTAATTTTGTAGTTAAATTTCTATTAAAATTGAGATTTAACATTTTTTTGAAAAGTCAAATGTCAAATTTAGTTCAAAAAATAAGAATTAAATTGATAAAAATAAATATTGAGAGTTAAAATTTACCATGATAAACTCTTTTAGGAATTAAATTGATAAATGGATGTGGCATGATCTAGTATTGTTGAAAAGATTTCTTTTTCAATATGAAATTCTAATTATGGTTTAGATGTATACTTAAAACTTTAATTTTGATTTAATCATACACATTTTAAAAATAAATACATCAATTTATTTTTATATTGAATAAATATAAATATTTATGTATGCAATATATAAATATAAAATTATGTTATATCAATAATTTTGTTAATAATTTATAAGAACTGGATCAAATTAAAGTTTATATATTCAATTACACATTAAACCATTGTTCATGTATGCTTTTGGGATTTATCCCATTTTGATATTTCATTATTTGAAAATAATAATTTATATTTATCTTATTTATGATTAAAATTTTAAATATATATAACATAAATTTTAAAACATTTATATTAAAAAACCTAAAATTCTAAATCCCAAACCCATAATCACAAAATCTCAAAATCCTAAACCCTAAACCCTTAAACACAAAACCTTAAAACTTAAACTATAAGCTATAACCCTAAACTAAATTAATTTTTTGCGGCATTTTTATTAAAAACCTTATTCACACTCGAAGTTATTAAGTTATTTTTAATTTGAATATATATAATTATTCACAAATTGATGATGTAAAATTTTAAGAATATTCATATTTTAAATCAATTTTTTTGGTGCTACACATTCAAAAAAGCCAGAATTAAGGAAATTTGGGATGTTACACATTTATTCAAAGAGTTGGTCAGAGCGTATGTTTTGCCCCAAAACTGTCGTATTAGGACTAAACAAAAGCCAACTCTTATTCAAGCGTTGCCTTAGGCATACATACCCCAACCCTCATATAAAGAGTTGGCTAAAGCGTAGTCTATCACAACACTTAGGAAAGTGTCGCCACAAAAGTGTCGTCTTAGAATTACACAAAAGCCAACTCTTATTCAAACGTTGCCTTAAGCATACATATCCCAACCCTTATACAAAGAGTTGGACAAAGCGTAGTCTATCCCAACACTTAGGAAAGTGTCGCGACAAAAGTGTCATCTTAGGACTACACAAAAGCCAACTCTTATTCAAGCGTTACCTTGGTCATACATATCCCAACCCTTATACAAAGAGTTGTCCAAAGCGTAGTCTATCCCAACACTTAGGAAAGTGTCGCCACAAAACTGTCGTCTTAGGACTCCACAAAAGTCAACTCTTGTTCAAGCGTCGCCTTAGGCATACATATCCCAACCCTTATAAAAAGAGTTGGCCAAAGCGTATGTTCGTAAATCTATCCCAACACTTAGGAAAGTGTCGCCCCAAAAGAGTCGTCTTAGGACTAGACAAAGCCAACTCTTATTCAAGCGTTGCCTTAGGCATACATATCTCAACCCTTATATAAAGAGTTGGCTAAAGCATAGTCTATCGCAACATTGAGGAAAGTGTCGCCACAAAAGTGTCGTCTTAGAACTACACAAAAGCCAACTCTTATTCAAGTGTTGCCTTAGGCATACATATCCCAACCCTTATACAAAGAGTTGGCCAAAGCGTAATCTATCCCAACACTTAGGAAAGTGTCGCGACAAAAGTGTCATATTAGGACTACACAAAAGCCAACTCTTATTCAAGCGTTGCCTGAGGCATACATATCCCAACCCTTATACAAAGAGTTGGCCAAAGCGTAGTCTATCCCAACACTTAAGAAAGTGTCGCCACAAAGCGTAGTCTTGGGACTACACAAAGCCAACTCTTATTCAAGCGTCGCCTTAGGCATACATATCCCAACCCTTATAAAAAGAGTTGGCCAAAGCGTATGTTCGCAACTCTATCCCAAAGTTTTGGAAAGTGTCGCCCCAAAAGTGTCGTCTTAGGATTAGTCAAAGCCAACTCTTATTCAAGCGTTGCCTTAGGCATACATATCTTAACCCTTATATAAAGAGTTGGCCAAAGCGTAGTCTATCGCAACATTTAGGAAAGTATCGCCACAAAAGTGTCGTCTTAGAACTACACAAAAGCCAACTCTTATTCAAGCGTTGCCTTAGGCATACATATCCCAACCCTTATACAAAGAGTTGGCCAAAGCGTAATCTATCCCAACACTTAGGAAAGTGTCGCGACAAAAGTGTCATCTTAGGACTACACAAAAGCCAACTCTTATTCAAGCGTTGCCTTAGGCATACATATCCAAACCCTTATACAAAGAGTTGGCCAAAGCGTAGTCTATCCCAACACTTAGGAAAGTGTCGCCACAAAACTGTCGTCTTAGGACTACACAAAAGCCAACTCTTATTCAAGCGTCGCCTTAGGCATACATATCCCAACCCTTATAAAAAGAGTTGGCCAAAGCGTATATTCGCAACTCTATCCCAACACTTAGAAAAGTGTCGCCCCAAAAGTGTCGTCTTAGGACTAGACAAATCCAACTCTTATTTAAGCGTTGTCTTAGGCATGCATATCTCAACCCTTATAAAAGAGTTGGCCAAAGCGTATGTTAACCAGTCTATCCCAACACTTAGAAAAGTGTCACCCCATAAGTATCGTTTTAACACTGTTTTGTTGTAGTGGTTGATCTTCATTATTTAACTAAGTACTTTGGTAGCACAATATGGAACTTTTTAACATAAATATATATTTATGGTGAAATAAAAGAATTAACCCTGTGTTCAGACATTTGTTGTAAAATAAATAAATATAAAATATAAAAAAAGTAAAGAAAGGGAGAGAGAGTGCTGAAATAATTGAGGCAATCCCTTCATTGAGGGTGATGTTTGGAGATGATGGGTTCTTTTATGAGTTACTCAGAGAAAGCGCCCCTTCTTGACTCAGCACCACTCACCTTTGCTTCAAAATGTATGGCTCTGCTCATCTTAGGGTACACCCATCCCACTTCATAATTATGTTTACAATTTATTTTAATCATGCTTTAGTTATTGACAAATTTTGCTTCAATCTTATATACTAACCATGATACTAAAATTTATGATTGAACTATCTAAATTAAACAGATTATATGGCATTCAATTATGGTATATCATAAGCTATTGTGATCACCATGCATCTTTCTTTTTCCCCCATTTAGATGACAGGAATAAAGCTTCACTTGTCATCCAAAGCTTACCATTTCTTGCAACATGAATGACTATTATGATGCTATCTTCGATGTGACAATGACCCCAAGAACATATTCTCTCCAACATTATAGAATAATATACTTTGTTTTTTTTTTTTTTTATATCGTATTTATTAATTAATTTAGCAGGAACCAATAAATTATATATATTGCAGTAAAGATTTTCTCCAATCCTTTTCTTTTGAGTGAAAGGTCTCATTCACTACCTGCTTTATCGAGTATCAATTCAATTTTCCTTAGTTTGAAGTAGATTTTTTTTTTTACCTCATTGTGATATCAGAAAGCTATTTCATCATTCTCACTAAGTTAAAAAAAAAAAAAAAACCAGTCTTCCATGTGAAATTAATCAACTAAGTCCATAATTTACTGCTCAATACATTAGCTATGCATAAGAAAGTCCTTCTGACGAGGGAAATAATTATTTGTTTGAAGAAGTATATGCTAAATTATAAATATAAATATTTTTACTAACATTTAAAGTTAATGTTTTATTCCAACCCTATTTGATAGATAATTTGTAAATATCACTTCCAATTTTTTTGTGAAATTGATAGATTGTTCTGAACGTGGTCTTTTTCGTCTACATTTTATATGGAACACTATAAATAAGCATAGCAATCTAGATTTGTTTATTCGTTGGGATCCAAACACTTGGATAAGCAACTAAGAGAATGTTCCTTTTATAGATTTGAGGACACATATGTATGTGTATATAATTTTGATGATCAATTCGAATGGTCCTCTTGGTTGTCTTCATGTAAGCCTAAAACAACAACAACGAAAATTGGTCCCCTCTTTCCTGAGATGGAAGCATCATTTTTATCTCCTTTTTCCTTCTCTTTTTATAAACCCTTATTTGTTTGTGTTTCATTAAAAGAAACAATCCTGTGTCTCAGTTCTCCGACTCTGTTGAAGTACGGGGATTGGGCGAGAGGAGGGGGGGAAATGAAATTTTGGAAAAATGGATCCTCAATCAAGTTTGTTGATGCCCACGTGTCACGAACCCACTTAAGCAAGTACAAAGTAGGAGTTTCTTCCTAGCTTTTTCACTGAACACACTCCCATGTCTGGTTCCACAATTTTTTTCTTCAATTTAATATACTATAATCGGATAGATAGGGAGCAAATATTATGCAAAAGTAGGACCACCGTGGCCGTACACGTGTTTAGATATAACGTCATTATTTATTGTTTTTGGGATCTCATAATAAGCTTAGGATACCCCTAGCCCGATGTTTCAGTTCAGAATCTTTTATGACGGAACTTGGTTTGTCAGCGGGCAGCAACGACCCAACCTTCGCTGGAAGAAACTTCACTCCTCACACCACAGCTTTTGTTTTGGTTTTAAAATTTTGACAACAAATAAAAAGCCAAAATTTTTTGTCCATGTTCATTATTTGTTTGAAATTTTAAATTTATTTAAAAGTAATAATATAATGAAATAATAATAATTTTTTATATTCTTATATTTTATCGTTATTTTAAAAACTACTTTTAAATTTTAATTAAAAATTACATATATTTAATACCATGGTTGAACTCCAATCATGTCAACCTCTAATTAACTTAGCCAGGGATCGTTTTAGCCCATATTTTTTCTCAAAAAATTATTCTCGAATTAAATTTTTAAAAAATATCATTTTTTAGATATTATAAAAATAGATCAAATTTTTTAAAAATTTATTAAAATAAACCTTTATAAAGGCTCAAAGTGACAACAATTTTTTTAAGGTGTCACCAATTAATATGAAAATGTAACTTATAAAGCAAATCTTTATATAGACCCAAAGTCTCATTTCACTTGTTTTCTTAAGTAATGTGGGATATAAGATATGTGTATTTATAAACTCGTTAATAGGTTTGTAGCTTGTTTCTAAACAATGTGTGATTCATTCCTCTTTTAACTAACAACATGAGATTAAATGCTACACTATATTTGATTTTTTACAAAAAAAATCTTTTTTATATTTTGTTAACATTTTCTCATATTATAAAATTATCTTTTGAGATATTTAATCTTGTTGCATTTTAGAATTGTTAATATATACAAAAAGAACTATTAAAAAGAAAGAGAACAAATTGTACATATGAAACTTTTACATGCAATAATCTTCTATTCAATTTTAAATGTTTGAAGTTAATATTAATGCAATTTTAATTTTTAAAATAATTTTCCATTATTTAAATTTAGAAGTTATACTTTTAATTTTTATTTATTTATTTATTTTATATTATGAATGTTTGATTGATAAATAAATGGTGAATATTTGTTACTCAAATAATATTTTTTTGTAATTTTAAAAATTGATATATCTTTTGAATATTTATTTATTTTAATATTTTACTATACTCATTAATTTTTTAATTATAATTTTAATTTAATTTTCACCACCTAATGAATGCCGATAAATTTGTTTCAGATATATTTTGACTAGATAGATAATCTATTTAAACATAGTATATAATTATGTTAAATAATTTTTTATAGAAACATATAATATACATAAAATATAATAATTATTTTTCACATTTTATATCTAGATTAAATTAAATTAGTAGTCACTTAACTATATTTTTTAGCTATCGAATTATAAAAACTTACAAAATGATCACTCAACTATTAGTAATTTTTTAATATTTTACCATACTCATTTTATATTTTATAATTTTTTACTTATAAAATTTAAAATTTTATTTATAATGTAACAAATGTTAATTTTTTATAAAAAATTTAAACTCTATATAAAAAATATAAAATATAGTTTTCGTGTCAGGCAGCTGGTGTTGTAGGAGTTTACGAGTAATATTTATTTAGTTTTCGTGGTATAAATTTTGACTAAAAATGTTTCTATTCCTGAAATAATAGAAGGCGCGTGGTTGTGAAGCGTTTCCACTGCTCATATTTTGCTGAAATCTGCTAACCAGAAGATGAAATAATTGATCAGTGCAAGCAGGACTTTTCTTTTTAATGTTTTATTTTTTTCTTTTTGGCAAAACGCAGTCTGGTTCTGAGGATTTGTCTCAACTTTTTCCTTCGGGATATCAACATCTCTTTTTCTTATTGTTTTTTTACCACAAATGCCATTTTTAGTGATTAGGGTTACTAATTCTCAATTAATAATCAAAGAACGAGACCTAAAAATTTGGGATAAAAAAGAAACAATAAACACTTGTAATAAACCATAAAAGACAAACTTCGTTAATAAGAAAAATGCTTTAGCTTCCGCAAGAAAATAGCATTATAGTACATTGACAACTAGTATTGCCGTAACCCAAACCTATCGTATCTAAGTGATTGTAAACACTTATTATGATTAGGGAAGTAGTCTAGAGAGTAAAACATAATAGACAGAAATAGCAAAAGAATAGAGTATCCACTAAATTTGTAACACCCCTAATTCTAAACCGTCGTCGTATTATCGGACATATCAGACAATTTACAAATAATTCACAAATAAAATAACATATAAAGTATAATTTAATCATTAAATCCCTATAATTGACCCTCTAAGCCCAAAACACGTATTAGAAATGAAACGGGACTTGTTCGAGTACTCCGAATTTTTTTTCATAAATATATATAAATATAACCCCTTTTATAAATATCTAACATTCCCTACAATTTCAAACCGCAACCAAGTTACAATTAATATGAAAACTAACACATTTCCACATTCAAACATACTTAAATCATGCCTAAAACATTGACTTATCAAATTGATAAAAAACATTCATTATACTACATAAAAGTTAACTAATAAACTTCATTTATCTCATTTCAGCTTTAGTACCAAACATATCATTTTATAACTTAACATTTCATTTATCATTCAACATTAAAGACCAACTGTTTACAACCAAAACTCACAAGACTCTTAAATAAGACCTAGGTCCATGCCTGTAACATCCTAGATTAGGGTTGTGCGTTTGGAGCATAACTCAAGTGTTAATAGGCTTTAAGTGTGGTTGGTGATGTTTTAAAGGTTTTAAAACTCTAGGATTAAAGGGGATGCATTGGAAATTTTGAAATTTTAAGTTAAAGGGAAATTAAGGCAAGGTGGCCTTAAGAGAAAAAATACGTGAAATTTGACACACAAACAGGCTTGGAAAAGTGGCCTGAAGATGCCACTTAGAGCCTCTGGAAATGGCGCCACATGCAAGGGTGTTGGGCCTGAGTTCGAGTCACATGGGAAGCAAATAAAGAAGTTTTATTTTTGCTTCCGAAGCATAGAGGTGGACCGCAACAAGGCTCTTATAAAGGGAGTTTTATTCTCTTTAAAATTGGCTAAATAGGGATAAATGATGATTTATCTTAAGTATTTTTAAAGAGATAAATAAGGATTTATTTATCATTATTCCCATGAGATAAAGGTTGGATTAAACTCTTTTTTATGATAATTAAAGGATAAAGCTATCAAATAGAAGAGTGGTGGCCAAGTAAGGGATTCTTAGATGATAATTTAAATCTATAAAAGGAAGGAAGGAGGGCTACTCATTAATTTTCTTCCTTCTCTTCTCTCTGCCGAAATTCTTAGGGTTCTCTTCTCTCTCTTCTCTTTGCTTTTGTCTAGCAATTCCTAGCCTCCTCTCTTTTTTATTCAAAACCAAAACACAATCCAACCTAGCGAATTTTTCATAGCACCAAAAGCGAAATTCCTTAAAGCCAAGAATATTTGTTGTGACAGAAGGGTGTTGCCGATTTCATCCAAAAGGTAAGATCAACTATTATTTGATTTTCAATCTCTCTTTAGCGAAATATAGGAATCTAACTCCTTTAGAATTCCATGGCGAAATTTAGAAGGTTTTCTTGGGATCTAGTAGTTGTCGACTACAAGGAGCGGTTTCGGATTTAGATCCTTAAGGAAGGAGTTCTACAATCGCAAAGGTGCAAATCGTTAGACGTGGGTTTGATTTAGTCAATTGTGCTAATCAAAGCGTAGTTATCGTACTATTCTCCGTTGTTGTATGTTGTTAAGTATGTTTGATTATGATGTGTATGTTAGCGGAAATAATGGCTAAGATGGTGGATACCGTAGTGGGTAATCGATTAATCGGTCGATGCTCTATTTTGCCTATGATATATGTGTGATATTTGTGGTGAGCATGTGATAAATATTTACTCGATTGTTAATCGACATGATACACATATATGCATGGGACTTGGGATGTGAAAATTGAAGGAAAGGGTGTACATCATTATGTATGTGGTCTAATACTAGCCTCGTGCTACATTAGCGCTTGATGTTAGCTATGTGCTTCATCAAGGGAGGTGTTGGCTAAGTGCCCATCTCGGCGGTTGATAGTGTGTGCATAACAGTGGGTGATTGATATGTGGGATCCTTATGGGATCGGTGGCTCACCACGACCTTGAGCAACAAGTCCGCCAAGGTAAGATATGTGGATCATTATGTGATCGGTGGTGGATTAGCCACGGCCTTAAGCGAAGTGCACAAGGTAGGTGTAATGGATGGACCCTAGGTTGGGATGGGCTTCATAATTGCATATTTATGTGTATGGATTTGTGTGGACATGGGCCAAGCCCATATGTGGAGATATGTGAAATGACTATGCACCGAGTCGGTTTGACTCACCCAATATTTTAAACCTTTCGGTGATGCGTAAAGCTTGGACCGGGTTGGAGTGGATACAAAGGTGGCCATGCGAAGATTTTCATGCAAAAGATATTTTAATTAATTAAGCATTTATATCTTGATGATTTGATTATTCAATTATTGTAATAAGGCCCTAAAAGTATTTAAAGTCTGTTAAGTGTTTCTCATTAAGTTTATTATTGTGTTTTATTATGGATTGACAATTGAGGAATTATTTGCAAACGATTTTTATTTAAATCTATATATACTAAAGTTTTAATCGGATATTTTTATAAACATCACACCTTACTTAAGAATTTTAATGAACACTTGTTTTCTAAACTTAACAAAATTTTCTTGTTTTATCCTTAAGTTCAAATTTGTTTCAAACGTTTTCCGCAGTGGCATTTCAAATTCGGTCGTAGTGAATAGGCCAGGTTTGGGGTGTTACAATGCCACATTTACCAAAGAGAAAATTACATCACCAAGTTTGTGTTGAAGTCAGGATTGATCTGGATGCTGAACTAGGACCTTTGACTTCTACTAACCTACGCACGGAAACAACCGTACGCTGAGTATGTCTATATTCAGTGGTATTACCATAATTCAAATTATATAATATTAATAAATTATAACATCAACTTGTAATATAAAAAATCATAATAACAAATTTTACAATCAATTTAATATCTCATTTATAATAGTCTATCAACAGATATCGCATATCAACAATTTGCATTTTTGATCAATTCATGAACCTTAAGTTCATGCTTTCAAATCTCATATCTCATTCTCACTTCACATCCAATTCATAATTTCACTATCTCATTTCTTCCATCAACTAATTCAAATCAAGATTTATTCATTTTCTTTTTCATTTAATTACCCCTATTAATAAAACTCAGACTTTGATGAATACACGGATTCCAACCAAACACACCAGAATAAATAATCCTTCCAAACACGGAGAATAAATAATCCTCCCAAACACACCGAAAGGCATTAAATGTCTCTTCGAATAATCCGAAGAAATATAGTAACATCGGTATCTCCTCGGCCAAACCGAAAAGTCCCCTGAACTCTTCCAAATCTTATGGCATGCCAACTATACCGACTCAGACCGACTAGTTAATAGGGCATTCAAATCATTTCTCAATTCAATCTCATTTCAATTCAAAACACACCTTTCAATTTAATCACAATTCAATTTAATACATTTTTTTCTACTTTCCAATCAATAAACGATTTAAATACTCAAACACATTCATACTTCATTTCAATTTCATTCATGTCAATAGCAATGCTTACCTTATAATTTACTTACCATATATAAAAATTTAAATATAACATTAGCTAATAGTAGTTTGAATTATAGTAATACAAACCCGAAATTCACAATTACTCCTCGATGATCTTCTCTTTTCCTTTCTTCGTGGATGCCTCAGGTGCGATATTAAATACGAAAAATTAAGATAATTTCATAATCATTAATACACTACTAATTTATATTTAATTAATTGAAATTCTATTCAATTTTCTACTTTAATTTCAATTTAGTCTTAACTAAATTCACTTTCTTTTCTATCTCAATTCATACTATATTTCTATTCAAATTTCAACCAAACTTAGACATAACTATCTAAATTTCATCATAAAACCCTAGTTTCAAAATTCTTGCAATTTAGTCCCTACTATGTAAAACTAATAGCTTCTTTTACAATTTAATCCTTTAATCAATTCTAACTAAAAATTCATTCAATTAAACCAATCCATACCAAGAATCACATCAAACTCATCAAATGGCAATAGCATGAGATCAGCCGGAAAACAGTAACCTCTAATCATCAAACGGCATTTTTTACATACTTTGTTTACTAACACATGACCAAATGGATTTGATACTTTAATCACAAATTTCGTAAACTCTATGGGCATGTTCATACTAGGCATTAATTTCATGCAAACATAGGAATGGGTTGAACCGGATCAATCAAAGCAATAACATTAACATCATGAAGAGAAAATGTACGGTAATTACATCGGGAGGATGCCTCTTCACGAGTCTGAATAGCATAAGTCCTTGCGGTGCTCTAACATCTAATCTCGTTCTTTGTATCTCTAAATGCACCTCTACCGCCTTACTCCCGGATTTCTCGATGTACGCCTCTAACAGGGCATTACTTGATCTTGCACTCGGTATTACTTCTTTTTTACCATCTCGGGACACTCCGAATGAAATGATCCGGTGCACCACATCGAAACAACCAACCTCGATCGCTCGACATTGACACGGATGACGTCGACCACATTGAGGACACTCGGTCTATTAGGTGAATACTACCAACACTTTCATAATCGAAGTGGTTTGAGCTTTTGAATCCATAAATCTTCCACCTACTTAAATTAGAATACCCGGTGAAAAATTAGATCTCGTGAAAACTCTCTAGGCCTCTTGGATGTAGACCGAAATGACTTGCTCATCATCTTTTCTTGAGTCTTGCATCTCAATTTCAGTTACCCTTTCTTTTAATAATTCTTACGCATTACGGGCTCGTTCAACTAAAGCAACAAACTCTTTTATCTCTAGAACACCAAGCGGCAATGGATATCATCATTGAGCCCATCTTCAAATCTTTGGCACATGATAGCCTCTGTAGACACACACTCTCGAGCATAATTCTTGAGTCGAACAAATTCACGTTCATAGTCGGTCACGATCATCTTACCTGTTTTAATTCAAGGAACTCTTTTCTTTTACGGTCAATAAACCTCGGATGATATACTATACTTCTTACGGAACTCCTCCTGAAAGAAATCCCATGTAACTTTTTCTTTCGGTACTACTGATACAAGTGTCTTCCACCACTGGTAGGCTGAATCTCTAAGAAGTGACACTACACATTTAATACACTCTTCCGGTGTGCATGATAACTCGTCAAAAACTCTGATAGTATTTTCGAGCCAAAATTCACTTTCTCAGTATCATCATCTTTGGTAGCCAAACTCTTCAGCCCTTGTTTTACGATCTTGTCAGCGGTGGCTTCTCTCTTCGATATGTCTGTGATCGGGAAGCTACATGGGTGGTATTTGGATCATGAGGGGTGGAGGTCTAACGGCCGAGTTAAATGCGAACGAACTCAACAAACCATTCATTCATAGCTTGGAAGAAGGCTTCTGAGCCCTCCTCCTTGACTAACTGTAACGGGCCTTTCATTACTATCTTGTGGCACCACCCTTCAGCGGGAGTGGGTGCCTTGCTCTCTACATCATCTGCACCCATTTCGTTCGGGATCCATAACTATAAAAGAAAAACATTTTTTTAAATCGTCAAGAGTCGTCACACTATCAAAATATAAGTATGGCATGTATAGATAGACTCTTACTCATACTAAATATTCCGAGAATCGACTAAACCTTGCTCTGATACCAATAAATGTAACACCCCTTACCCGAGACCGTTGCCGGAGTCGAGTACGAGGCATTACTAGACTTAACTTACTAGTTCGGGGCATAAAAGTTTAAAACTGTCCATCTGCGTCATGTTCACTAAATCAATTATAACTTGAGTTACGAAACTCAAAATCTAGATCCGTAAATTTTCCCTGAAACTAGACTCATATATCTTCTTACTATAATTTTTCCAGAATTTTTTGTGTGGCCAATTAGTACAGTTTATTAGTTAAAGTCTCCCCTGTTACACGGTTTGACAGTTCTGACCTCTTTTCACTAAAAATCAATTATCTCATAATATACAGCTCTTTTTCCTACACCGTTTCTTTCATATAAAAATAGACTCAATAAGCTTTAATTCTATATCTCATGCACGACCTAATTCCATTTATACTATTTTTGGTGATTTTTCAAAATCACGTCACTGCTGCTGTACAAACTGTTCCCCTGCATATACTTACATAATTTCTTTCTAATAATTACCAACTAGGCATTACATAATATCCAAAACATGCTGTTAATTAGCCATTTTAATAGCTAATCATTACCAAACATTTACAAGCCAATCTTAAGCCATGTCATAAGGTTATACACACAAGATAGCTAAGTCCCTATACATGCCATAACTTAAAGCGTCGAGTTACAAAATACCAGTATAATCCTTTGATAGTGCGTAACGATCTCCGACGTCTTTGTGATTCCCGAGTTGGCTTGTAATACTATAAAAAAAATTAAAGAATGGGAGTAAGCATAAAGCTTAGTAAGTTTACATGTAAATAAATAACAACATTCTTAATCAATGTCTTATTGTTTTTCTTATCAAGATCACTTAAGCTTTTAAATCAATATACTTAAACTTGTATTATTACCTGTACATTTTAACATGAATTTGCCTTACCTTACCTTTTTAGCTTGAACTTGTCTTACCTTTACTTTGGAATACTCCTTGAATTTTCCCGTTGAACCATTTGGAATACTAAGGATACGCGGTACCTTTCCTTATGAAACTTAACCATTGCCATGTCTTGACATGGTCTTACGTCAGTATCCTTGCCTTATGAACTCACCAATGCCATGCCTTGGCATGGTCTTACATGGGACCTTTGCCTTATAGTAACATATCAATGCCATGTCTTGACATGGTCTTACATGATTTCCTTAAACCCTAATGTCATGACATTTGTATCCTACACATTCCTAAGGTTCAACTGGAACTTTCTGAGATAGCTTTTCCGTCAATTCATACTTGAGTCTTTAAATAATACATTTACAGAATAAATATGTAAATGCTGGAATTTAACAGTATTAAATATAAAATAATAGAATATTGCATTTATTTACATAAACTTACCTCGAAACAAATCGATCAACTATATCGATTTAGTCCTCTATCTTTTTCTTTCCTCGATCTAACTCTGGATTTCGTTCTTCTTGATCTATAATAGCAAATTTAGCTTATTTAATACTCACATTCATCAAAACAGTCCTTAACTCTTAACTTTGGAAAAATTACAATTTTGCCCCTAAACTTTTACATATTTACACATTTGCCCCAAAGCTCTAAATTAAACTTTATCCCTTATTCTTATGTTTCATGACATGCTGATCATTTTTCCTTCTATGGCAACATCAAATTCTCACTCTAACTTGTACTTATGAACATTAGGTATTTTTGGAATTAAGTAGTTTTACTCGTTTTCACTTAAAATCACTTAGCAAAAGTTGTTTAACATAATTTAAGACTTCATATTATATCATAAAACATCAAAATAAACACATTTCACCTATGGGTATTTTTCCAAATATGAACCCTAGCATGAATTATTGATAGAATAAGCTAAATCGAGCTCTAGGGCTTCAAAATGTAAAGAACATTAAAAGCAGGGCTTGGAATCACTTACTATGGAGCTTGGAAGCTTGAAACAAACCCTAGCTATGGTGAACCCTTGTAATTTCGTCCTAATGAAGAAGATGAGCATATTTTCTCATATTTTTTCCTTTTAATTCATTTTATTACCAAATGACTAAATTACCCTTCATTAAAAACTTTGGTTCTTTCTACCTATATATGTCCATTTTGTCCATGAAAATATAATGGTCTAATTACCATTTAAGGACTCCTACTTCAAACCCCTATTTCAATCAAGTACTCTATAAATTAGAACCCTATTTAGCAACTTTTGCAAACAAGTCCTAATAGGCAATTTAAGCATGAAATTAATAAAATTTCTTATCAATACTCTAACACATGTATTTAATCACTCGATAAATTATAATAATTAATCATAATAAACTTTTATAGCTTGGATTCATGGTTTCGCAACCACTGTTCCGTTAGGCCCTATTTCGGGATGTTACAATTTGTTCAACATGAATCATGTTCAAAAACCTAAGAACTTCCAAAATTTCAACTTAAATTCAACAAAACTTTATTCTAAAGCTTCTAAAACATCAAAATTAAAAGAAAAGGGCTTAATTGACTTACCTATGAAAGCTTCAAACCTTAAAACTCTAGTTTTTCCTTTTCATTTTTCTTTCTTTTCTTTTTCTCCTTTCCATGGTCTGTTTCTTTTTATGTTTTGTTTCTTTTTATTTTCTTTTATTACATGATTTATTTATTTATTAATATAATAATAATATAATATAATCATTTAATAAATATCTATTTAATAATTAATTATAGTATTACAAGTGTATATCATCACCATACATTTGTCATGAATTTAATTTAATTATCATATAAATATCTTATAATATAATCATTTTAAATTAATTTAATATAATTTATTGCTAATATATATATTATAATTAAAATTTAAGTAAAATCTTAGATTTTTATTTCATATGCCACGTCAACTTATGCTAAATGATATATTTGTTATTTTGGTCCTTTTACTTTCTATTAATCTATAATTTAACTTTTACCCTTATTCAATTTAGTCCATTTTCCTAATTACGCTTAATTAAGCTAAATTGACTTAATTAAAACCTAATTAAACTCTAAAAATAATTTATACACCCATTTTATTAAGATGGAGGCCTGATAATGTACTTTTCTGATGCCCGTGAATTTTGGGTCATTACAAAATTGGAGAAGATGACGACAATTCCATCATAGAAACACTTGCTTGAGCAAGATTAAAACTTTTACAATACAATACACGAGAAAAAGGAAAGAATTGTTAAACACAAGAAATAACAAAAGAACATATAAAATTTAAAAACAATACATGTCGAAACTAACTTGTGAAATAATTTATTATTCCTAAGTAATCTCAAAATAAAAACAGATTAAAAAAATGACAATACATCTTCCAAAAGAAATTGCTGGTGATCAATGGAGATTTAGCAACAACAAGCGTTAACTTTTTTCCATCACAACCAATAAAATCAACAGATATAAAAACAATTTGATAGATATGTATAAATAAAATAAAATAAAATAAAATAAAATATTTATGCAAACATTTAAATTAAAATTAAAATTTAATATGTATAATTAATAAAGTAAAAGTTTATACATCAAATTATATATTATATTAAAATTTATATATAATTTTGATATTTATGTAAAATGTAGATATAATTGCCAGAAAAGCACTTATCTATTTTCAACTAGAAATGTATAAATAAATAAAAATTGAAGAGCTTAAACTCAATTAAAATTTGACATTTCAAGTCGCATTTATTGGAAAACGTAGGAGGAAATCCATGCACAGTACACGCTCTGTAAGATAAAACATATGTAGTACATGCTTTTCGATTTTAAAAGAAAATAAAAATAATAAAAATTTAAATATTTATAAATAAATTATTGATAATATATATAAATATTCGAAGGTTCTCATTATACTAATAATTATAATGTAAAATTTCGTAATGACATTATCGTTTGAATTTTAGATATTACTTTTAGTTGATAATTTTAGATTCTTAATATCCCTAATCCTTAAATAATATTACTTTTATATCAAATTTATCCTTTTTTTATTATTATTTAAGCCTCAATAATACAATGTAGTTATTTTAAGTTAATATTTATATTTAAGTATTTGTAAATTATTTTTAGTTGTTAATTAATTGACTTGTTGTCATTTAAAAAAATCATTTACCAAATTAGAATTTAATAATTAAATCATTTTGAATTTCGTAATTCTTATAGACCATTTCTTAAATATTTTCTCTAATCATAAAATGGAATTTAAAATTTTTATTCTGAAACCTTTTGACCAACATAAATTATAGTAGAAAAATTAGAATTTTGTTATTTAAAAGATAAACTCATTTTTACCATCTAATCTCATACGATGTAGATGACCTTAATTATTATTTGTTGTGGTAGTACTTGAGAAAAATTAACATGTATCTATCGCATTACATTACCTCGATTTTAATAAATTATAATATTTTGGTTGAGAAATTGAACATTATGTATATTATTGTCTTAATTCCTTTTTATTTGTTGTGTTTTAGTAATATTATATTCCAATCAAATAAAATAATCTAACATACATGAGTATATATATTAAATAACATTATAATTTTTTAGTATTTTTTATGTTCGTTTTATAATATATACATTAATAATGTCATTTTCAAAGATTGAACTATTTTATTATTATACTAAATAACGATATTAACTCAAATGTTAAGTCTTTGAAATATGACACTTACACTTCTAACAAAAAAATTGACAAAGGAAAGAACTATAAATGTTAATGTATAATAAAAGGGATGTAAAATATATAATCATCATAAAAAAAAATCAGATTCCTAAGTATTTTTTTTTATAAAATAATGAAATTAAAAAATCTGATACATTTTGGATTCTTATTCATCAGCCATTTGTCTCTCTCTATAGCTCTATCTCACTCATTGCCTTTTCAGCAACTTCCGCTTCTGTAAATCTTGCAGCTTTCTCTTTCTCAACCTCCATCACTCATCTCCTCCCCCCATTAGACTTTACACACCCAAATAATAACCAAAAACCTAGCCCTTTATTTATTTTCTCTTATCTATTATTCTCTATCCTTTTAAAGCTCCTCCCTTTTTTTTTTTTTTAAGAAAAGAAAATTCTTCTTTTGTGTGAAACAATCAGACTATGCTCCAGTCCTCCTGCGTACGCAAAACCAGCAAAGGTAATCAAACCAAAAAAAAAAGTAACCATAAAGCTATCTACCCCTACCTCTTAAATATATAGTACATATATATAGGACACTGCTAGCTTTAACTGCAAGTGGAAAGGCAGAGATTATGGAAAATGGCGGGAGCATGTTCTTGTGGAACAAAGGGCAAACTGGTAATAACATCATTAATCTCGCTTGGGACTTACGGGAGCTTAATCCTACAAGTACGAGATTCGAATGGGGAGGCAACGATAATATCAACGCCTTCAATTTGTACGCCTCAACTACCTCTACTACTAGCAGCAGCAGGGCGGAGATGATCTCATCACCTTCCTCCACACTCCCGGTAGCCAACACTGCTGCCCCTGCACTCATGTTCCTTCCTCACCACGTCAATGCTACTCTTGCCCATCACTTGAACCAGGAACACTCTCTTTATGCCGGCGATGGGTCTCATATGCACCCCGACCCCTATCTTGTTTGCTTGAAGCTTGGGAAGAGGCACTACTTCGAGGATTCTACATCCTTGACCGAGCGACACCTCGTCGGTGGGTTCTCAATTGGAAAGAAAGGTAATCCCTACTACAATAATAATATTGGTTGCGGCAGCGGCGGCGTAAGTGGTAGAGTTGAGCCTTCGTCACCTATAGCCGTCATGGGGAGTCCAGCGTCGACTGTACCACGGTGTCAAGTTGAAGGTTGTGACGTTGCACTGGTGAATGCTAAAGAGTATCACCGGAAGCATAAAGTTTGTGAGATGCACTCTAAGGCACCCAAGGTGGTGGTGCTAGGGATAGATCAACGTTTTTGTCAACAGTGTAGCAGGTAACCCTTTTCTTCTTCCTTTGCTTTGTCTTTCTCCATCTTAGGGCTAAAAAGAATCTGCCATAACAGTTCTTGGAGCTTTTAAGTCGTATTTCCCATTTTATCTAACCTACATTTTCTTTTCATTCCTTTTTTTAAACTAGTTCAGTTATAGAAGATATGATTTATAATAATATCTTGAAGAATTAATTTAGATAAATTTAACGCATTAAAAGAGTAATTTACTTGCTATTTTTGTATGGAATTGCAAATTATGGGTGATGATAGGATAGGGAAATGAAAGTAGTAAGAAATGTATGGTAAATTATAAAGAGGTGATGGATAAATGGGGAAATGGGCATAGGTTTCATGTGGTGTCAGAATTTGACGACTCGAAGAGGAGTTGCAGAAGGAGATTGGCAGGCCACAATGAGCGTAGGAGAAAAGGCTCTCATGATTCTGCTTCCAGGAACTCTGCTCAAGGTACTCTTTTTTTTTTTTTTGCTCTTTTTAGTCTGTTCTTTAATTTCTATGATAGTGCTGTTTATGGATAATTTTGTTTTCTAAAGTCCATTGGGGAATATTTTTTTTGTTAAATTTTTTGTTCTTAAAAAAAGAGTGAGAAATTCAGACTTCGGGTTGCTTCGTTGGGTTTGATTTCCTTTTTAATCTGCGCAAGATTTCTATCAGCTGAGCTGGTCACACTGTTGAATCCCTGTAGTTTGAATAAGGCTGGTCTGATGCTGAAATTGCATTTCACAATTGACTGAAGCCACGAACTGGTTTACATTGTTTAGATATTCCCTTTGATCTCTTTACGTTGATGGTTTAATCAAAGCAAGCACATTCTTGTTCGTTTTACACTAATTGAGTACTTGTCATCACGGTAGTGTAGAAGTTAATTTTGAATTGGGAAATCTTGTAAGTGTAACGGTATGTCCTCAAACAGATGCTAAATTGATGACTGGGAGATTTCCATACCACCTATCGTTGCCGAAAGGACGTGTTCTCTCTCTTCTGTCATCTAGGGCTGATTCATGGATCTCCCCATCCGATCTCTCATCGAGATCTAGTGCTGCTTTGCAAGAGCTGATCGCTGAAAATCGTGCTGCTGTCCTGGCTCAGCAGCTGGTACTTGATCGAGGCTGGCAATTGAACTACCGTGGGATGGAAGACCTTGGCAAGTTCAGTTCTACAACGGCCGAGCAGCATTCCTTATTACCAGAGCCCCCTCAAGGTTGGGAAAAGTTTCAGGAAACTGGTGCTGAGTTAACATTAAATCTGATGCAAGCATCAAGCTCGGCATCGGGAATGTTTGTGAGGGGGAAATCTGAGGATGAGGAACAAAAGTGTTCGGAGTTGTGGAATTCCTTGCAGGGAACACACTCTGTTTGAATGGAAATTCCCATTATTTATTAAAGTTAGGCTTGTTGTAATAGTCAACAACTTGCTTGGTTTTTCTTATCAGAGGATTTAAGTCTGAACGAGTACAATGCGCATCGCTTTGTAACATTTCACTTCTCTCTCACATTTATTGTTATTCAATCATGTAGGGATATGAATTTGTTCTGGAACAGTTAATTTCATAAATGCATTTGGAGGGATTTGCCCGTTTGCATTGACTCATTTGAAACGGTTGGTCGGTGTTAGGTTTTGAGCTTTGAATCACCTGTCACAAAGGACACAAAATAGGCCACGTCTTCCTACCAAAAGTTCATGACAATGAGAAGCTAATATATATAAAATATATATTATTATGCTGAGAATAATAAACCCGACAAGAGCAGCTCGGTATCATTCAATGCCATATTCTTAGCCCCTCATCTCATCAGCTAACAACAATAATACAATTACATAAAAAAAATATATATCTAACGCTGGTCCCAGATAAATATTTTAAAATAAACAGGAATGATGAACCATTTGTTAAGGTGAATGTTTTAATGCTTTCAAATATAAAGTCAATTTAGTAAGGTGAAAGGGTCCTTACAATATGGCCTAGAACCAGGTGTGTATATCCTCGAGTTAGATTCAAAGATGACGTTCATATTTGATAAAACCAATGTTCACAGTGCCATGAACAAAATCAGCAGTGATTGGTAAATTTCCTCCACGCTCCTTTTTCTACAGACATTTCTGCTCAAAGACAATTCAAACCAACTTCATTGCCAGCCCCTCTGAAAAGTGCAATGTTCACTTCGATAAAAGTACTTTCCTGTTTGTTTGATTGCTTCCTCACATCAGGCATATCTAACAAATCTGCAAACAAGAACAGGCTCAATCAATAGCCTGATTATTATTTGCTCCACCCTTTTCAACTTGCACAACAACAGTGGTAGTTGTAAATAGCATAAATAATCTAAAGAAAAGACTAGTATGCAAGACGATGCTTGAGCTAAACCACTATTTCTGGCCTTTGTTTTTGCTGGTGGCAGCTGGCCAGTGGGAGGACTGGAAGGGTTAAAGAACCATGGGAAAACATGTCTATTGAATTACAATGTGAAAAAGCAACCTCACACCACTCAACAAAAGGATAAAAAGCACATGTAGAATTCAGCTTTTGTGATGAATGCACTAGTGAAGTAGCATATTTGTGTACAATAAATCATTACAATGTGAAATAAACCATGAAGCTAAGAAATGCATCATGTAGCCTGCTTCGTAAGTCACTGAAACAAGAATAAAGAGTAGAATATGATTTTCATTTCATGAGTGAAAAAGCAAAAGACGACTGAAATTTTGTGTGCCAATTTACTAGCTTCTTCACCATACAAATCCATCCTTCATGATTTCCAAGGCAACCAGTTGTCTAAGTATTTTCCATAAAAAGAATGAAGACATAATCGGAAAAACCTATGACTAAAGCTGCTGCACAGATTAGGAGAAATATAGTTTGTTATTACAAAGGATAGAGATAGACCAATATCTACTCAATTCTACTTACCATGGTTTATCTTTTAACGCTACTAAGGATCTAAGCACACCAGGACTGATCTTGTCAGCGAGGACACCTTTTTCTGATATAAAAAAGGATTTCTCCTTAACATAGCTTTGAAGTTTCTGAGCTTCATGGTCCAGCCGTGCTTGATCTGAATAACAGCAAGGACAAGAATTAATAATACATGCATATTGCACATGAATCATGAAGAGAACTATGGAAAAAATCTAGTGACTGCTACGTAGAACTCTGAAATCATGTTCTAAGCCCCGATTCTTAGAGTCATGTTACTGCAAACAATAACAACTAGTAGAATTGATTGAGGTGATGTCAAGCAATAAAACCCAATCTATTCAACTACTCAACAAAGCTCTATTCAGAATTTCTTAGTGAACACTAACACTAGCATAATCTTCTAAACAAAGTAAACACCCAAGTCTTCAAAATAAATTAACTTGTACAACAAACCTGTCTCCAAAATAGTGTGAGCAGCATGAAATGGTATCTTGGCAAAAACATCAGTTCCTGGGAACATCATCCATGTCTGCTCATTTGAGTCATGGTTGCCACAAGTAGTACAAACCTCTTTTACCAAAGGTCTTGATGCAGGGTTCCCAATATTCTTCATCATCGACTCAAAGGGAGATGGGACACTAGTTTTTGTTGTCCGAGCCCTCTTCCTCAGTGCAGTAAGTGCTTCCCTGTTCCCATTTCTCACTTTATCATTTTCAACCAGCTGCATTTCCAATTAATATAAATTTTAACACATCCAGTTATTTGAAAAATTAAAATTCGTATCATACAAATGGTAATTTCTTTTAACTTTTTAATGAAGGAATCAAATAAGTTTTAAACAGTTACCTAGATATATAATTTTATTGGCCTGGTGAACTTATCTGTTCTAGGAACTTAAGAGTCTAACTATATACTAAGGTTTACCTGGTGCCTGGCTAATAGTAAATGTTCAGCTTCAGTTTCAAGCTCAATCAAGCTTTGCTGGAGTTGCTTCATATTCTCATCCATTTCTTAATCCCCTAAAAATAACCCTGAAATTGAACAACATTCAAGTAAAACTGAAAAGAATCTTGCTCAAATTGGTTCAACGAAAAGTAAAGATTTTTTTCCTTTCTCAATGAAGGAAAATAGCAAGAGGCAATGAGAAGAAACAACAACTTTAGATATTTAAGGCAAAACAAAGCATTAAGATTAAGATGCAAAATCCGAGACCAAAAGGAACCAGCTTAGATTGAATACTCTCTGGTTTGGTAATTACATTAGGTTTTTTCGTAAAAAGAGTGATAAAGCATAAATACGTGAACAGTAATAGATTAAAGCAAGAAAAATAAAAAACAACTTACTTTAATCCAATAACCGAAAATTCAAAATTACTTACTTTAATCTAATAAAAATCAAAATAGCATGCCAATTTGACAATTTTTGACGCAAAATCTAAGTTTTCTCAAATTAGTGAGATTGGCAGCATATTTAGAACTACAAAAACCAAAACAAATTCAGATTTCATGCGGTCTATGATAGAAGGGAAAGAGGTGGAAGGAAAATTTAATTTCTTTCCAACACTTTCTTCGTTTGTTAAGAGGAAACGAAAACGAGTGGATTCACACTTTTCCTTTCCCCCCAAATCAAGGATCCCACAGAGAAGGAATCGGCCCTTCTCAGAAAAACAGCCTCCAACAATTTTTCTAGATAGCTTTTAATCAAACCATGGCTTTAGACGAGAGAACACAAAATAAACATGCCGGCATGCAATAAGATAATGATGAATAAGTAGCTTTATACCATAAGCAATACAATTAGATTGTCCCTGAACTGTAATTCCCATTTCCCAATTTAAACTGATAACAATCACAATCAAAGAATAAATTTGAAAAAAAAAATGAACAAAAGATTAAAAAGAGTAAAACCAGAGGTTATGAAAGTTGAAAATTTATTTAACCCAAAAATTACCTCGACAAGGGCAGCTTCTTTTCGCTGCTTACAAAAGCAAACTCCACAGGGATCTTAGCTTTATCGCAAAACCTTCTGCAATTTTTCCAGGTAATATATGAGTTGTTTTATAAGAAATAGAGTCTCAGAAGACTATGAAAGTCCTTTAGTTTGTTCCATATTCCATTGAGAGGAAAATAGAAAAATATGAGGAGAAAAAAGAGGGAAAAAGGAGTTTACCATCGAGATTTGCGAAAAAGAAGCAGCAGCCAACTTCTTAACCTAAGTTCTGAGAGGTACGACGGCTTGAATTCAATCCACGTAATTCATCATCCAATTATTAAGAAAAAAAAAAAGGTAAATTACCAAAAAAATACCAATTTTTTTAAATTTACGGAAAAAATATTTTTTTAATTTTTATTGGAATGGGTCATTTTACTCGAAAACGCGTTCATATATCAGCGTAATGTCATATTTTTTTTGACCGTTGGGCCTCCAACGATAAAAAAAATATAAAATCCCCCCTTTTATTTTTTCACACAAAGGTACTTACTCAAATTTCTCTCAAATTCCTCTAAAGTTCCTCTCAAATTTCACAAGTCCTTTAATTTTTACAAAAAAACCCTGTTTAAATGTTTTTTGAATTAGTTTTTATTCAAATTTAAAAATATTAGATCGTATTAGCAGTGGCCGGAGAATTAATTCGTCTCGACAATAAACACATCACCGTCGATCAAATGAAAATGCTAAGTTATAATTTTAATTTTTCAATAATATTTAATTTTTTTTAGGTTTATGCAATTTTAATTAATTTTTATTTTATAATTTTTTAAACAGTTTGTAGATCGGGTGTTGTAATGCTATATTCGCAATATGCCTGGTCCGCCATCGCCGTTGATCGAGAATTACCTGCAGAAAGCGGGATTTTGGCACGTGGCCACGATAGGCCGGGGGTGCAAGTTGGACTCGAAACTAATCAGTGCATTGATAGAGAGGTGAAGACCCGAGACACACACTTTCCATCTTCTATGCGGAGAGTGTACTATCACTTTAGAAGACGTGCAGTTGTAATTGGGATTGCCGGTGGATGGGTACGTAGTCACGGGTCTTCAACTTCTGATGATTGGGGAGTCGTATGCTACGAGCTTTTGGGTGCTATTTCGAATAACATTAACGGAGTCGGATCGAGATGGGTTGGTTACGAGACACATTCTTGGAGTCGGATAATGATTCAACTGAATTAGAAAGAATACGGTATGCTCGAGCATACATTCTTGAGATGATTGAAGGCTATCTGATGTCAGACTTGTCACGAAACCTCGTACATTCGATATGGCTGCTGAAACTCGTTGATTTTAGAGTAGCCGATGAATTGAGTTGGGGGTCTGTCGTGCTAGTAAAATTGTATCGGGAGATGTGCGGGGCGACGCAACCGAATAAAGCCAAAATCAGAGGTTGCCTATCACTACTACAATCATGGGCACGGTTTTGCTTTCCATTTTTACGTCCTCGAGTGGACCACCCATATACATTCCCACTATAACGAGGTAAATTTAATATTAGATTTTACAATTATTACGTAGATTTAAAATATAATTGTATGCTAAAAATTTATTTAATTAGGTGGAACCATTCGGTGAGTTATGTTGGAATACCAACCTCGCTTGAAGATATATAGATCTATTAGACCAACGGTCGGAAGCACAAGTAAGTATTAAATAAAATATATTTTCGTAATAAAATAGTCATTTCGTATTTAGTATTTAGTATTTAGTATATAACTAGTATTTTTATCATGTTAATATAGTTTCAATGGACACCATACGAGGATCCGGCAATCCGAGCAGTAATTCCGGATGAATTCTTTCAAAATCCGAGCATTTGGCATGTGAAGGTCCCATTGGTCAACTATGCCACAGTGGAGATGCACCAGTTAGATCGGGTTCTGCGACAATTTGAATTCCGACAACCGATTCCCGTGGCACCTGAGGTGCTCGATGATGAGCACAAAGTCGACTTACGGCAGTTTCATATGGATTGACCGAGATTTTGGTCAGCATATATCGAATGGTGGGAAAATCGGTATGATTATATACCTACTCAAGAACCGATCATCGTTCCTGAGTTAGAGTGCGTGCCGAAATACAAGCCATGGTTTAAGATCCATGGCAAGCCGTATTTATTGTCAAAAGAGGAGAGACGACGGCAACTTCGTATACAAAGGGAACGACGGGGCCCTTTAAATCCAAGGAGAAAGGATGATGGGACGAGACCATCAACAATGCCGACACAATCACCGGGGCCCAACACTTCAGTCGACAACACCTACATCACAGCCTTTTCAGATTATGTCAGATGCGTATCCTAGCCCTTATATATTTCCTTTTCCCAATCCTATGACAAGTTGGAATGCATGGCCCGGTTCGAGTCCGTTCCCGACTACTCCGATTGGCTAGCCGATCTGTAGGCCCCTGTCGCATGAGGGATCGCACGAGGCACCGTCGGGGAGCTTTTCTTTTTACCAATCTCCTTCGCCTTATGGGATTTAGACACCTCCGCCATTGGTGATGCAAATACCTCCGTAGTCATTATTTTATCAAGGTGGGTCATCCTCCCAACACCCACAACTAGACTGCCTGCCAGAGGAACCAGAATCCCCACCGGAAGCTAGAATAAGGAGGAATCCAGTGAGTAACCGTCGACCACCCCTATGTGGCATTAATTCCGACCGGCCCCAACATTGATTTTTTAAATATATTTGTATAAAAATTTTTATATTTTAATTGTAATTTATTTTGTATATTTTTAATAAAATCAATTTATTTTGAATAAGGCAAAAATATTGCTAATATTTTATATTTTTATATATTTCTACAAAATTTTTATATTGTTACATTTCATAAAATAAAAGTTGTTTTAATATTTCAATTGTAATTTAATTTTATATTTTAATAAAATAAAAAGTTTTTTAATATTTTAATTGTAATTTAATTTTTATATTTTAATAAAATAAAAGTTGTTTTTAATTTTTATTGTAATTTAATTTTTATATTTTAATAAAATAAAAGTTGATTTTAATTTTTTTATTGCAATTTAATTTTATATTTTAATAAAATAAAAGTTATTTTAATTTTTATTGTAATTTATTTTTATATTTTAATAAAATAAAATTTTTAAAATTTTTTATTGTAATTTATTTTTATATTTATAATAAAATCAATTTTTTTAATAAGGTAATAACCCAAACCCTACCAAACGCTATGACCGAATCTGGTTTGCTACGGAGAAAACATTTTGAAATTTTTTTTTTTAAAACCGAACTAACTTCTAGACAAAAGATAGTGTTATAACAGTTGGGATGTATAAAACCCATACTTAGATTTATTTTGAAGAATATTTATTGAATCAAGTATATATATATATATATTTTAAGATGTACCGATGGTACATAAAAAAACATTTTTGAATTACTTTAGAAAAACGTGTGAACTTATTATTATCATAATTAAATAGTTTAACTAATATTCAAGCAGGTAACAATAACAAAATAATAAAAGAAGTTATTGGAGGCCTTATTACAACCCAATTAAAAATCAAATCAACAATCGAAAAGAGATAAACCAAAATTTAAAGTCTATTAAATTTAAATTCTTCTGCAAAATTTAACTAAGGGGTGAGTCATCGAGACTTAGTGTGTAAATCCCCATCCAACGTGTGTTAAACCCTTACACAATTTCATATGAAAATATGCATGTCATGCAACCCAAAACCTAACCATCCAAACTCCCGATTCTACCTCAGTGGGTACCAAACCACCGGTGGTGCCAAACCACTGGTGACCCAAAGTCACTGATATCAATAACGATGTGGTGCCAAACCACTAGTGACCCAAAGTCACGAATAATCCATATGTGGGGCCAACCCACGTTGTGATACCAAATCATGGCGACAATCCTGTTTTATCAAATGTGGGGCTAACCCATCGTGGTGCTAAGCCATTTGGGACGAGTCGCTATGAGGTGCCAAACCTCCGTGACCCAAAGTCACAAAATATCAATATCCAAGTGTAGGGCCAACCCACGTGTGATACCAAATCATCGATATGTCAACTGGGGCCAACCCAATCGTGGTGCTAAGCCACTGGACAAGTCGCATGAGGTGCCAAACCTCCTGAGGTACTAAACCTCTGGTGACCATAGTCACAGTGTGTTACTAAAACACTTGGTGTCCGTCGACACAATATAACCGCCTCCACTCATCAACCCATATCAAACAGGTTATGAATGAGTTTAAGTCAACATACATTTATTACATGTATCAAATAAGCCATGCTTCCCAAAAGCATATTTAACAATCACATATTGACAGAGACTTACCGAGATCCTCGCTTGTACCATCAAGGTACTAATTCAGTATCTACATAAAGCGATTTACACATAGCATGCATTTAATTAATTATTATAAGTGTGTATGTACACACCGATGTCGATGAAAAGTCTAAATCCGAAAAGAGAAGTCGGCCTCCTAGATCTCTCTCGCACTTATATTCTACCAACTTTAGGATTAGTATTATGGCTATTCGCCAACCCAATTAATCCAAAGGGTTATCATTATTTGAAACCCGAGATCTTACCTTGCTTTGACTTGGTTTCCAACCACTGAATCCTTATACGGGTTCCCAAGAATCGGCCAACCTTTAGTACCAAACAAGATTAGTTTCGGCCTTTTCCAAATAACCAATAAAAGGCTTAGAAAGATTAGCCTTCTTGTCGACTTACCAAATTTAGTTGATAGAGAATGGAGACTTAAACCGATTACTTCAAGATCTCAAACACCTAGATGTAACCGGTTTCAATATAGGAAGTTAATACCCTTTCAATAAGTGCCTAAATCGGTTCTTACCCTCTAGAAGTCGATAAGTACAAAAGAACTAAAAAGAAAGCATTCGGTCATATCACTTACCCACCTTGTGAACCGATTGAAAACGAGTTTAAAGAAGGTTACCTTTGCTTGATATTCGGCCAAAGTAGAAAATAATGGGGAGAGGTAGAGTTTCGGCTAGAGAGAATTTAACAGAGAAAAGGGGATTTAAGCAAAAGGGTAAGGTGTAGGTTTGGCTAAAGTTGATTTCAATATTGATCAAGGCTTGCTCTTGAGTGGAAAAAGAGAATGAATAAGAAGTATGGGAGGGGTTTCGGTCAAAGTCTTGAGAGAATAGAAACAAAAGAAGAACAAGGAGGGAAGAGGCTAGGAATTTCGGCTAATGGCTAAAAAGAAAACAAGGTGGTAGGTTGAGGTTTTTATAGGCATTCGGCAACCCCCCTAGTAGCCTTGCCGTCCACTCCTTCCAACAAGGAGTTCAAATTCCCTCAACTTCCTTGAATCACTCCAAGCCACTTATTTTGAAACCATTCAAATAATTTGATAAAATCCCACATAATAGTCAAATAATCCATTTAATCAAATAATATCCTTGATTATCTTGTATTATCTTATTATCTAAATAATTAATAAAAAGAGTTTAAAGAGAAAAGAACTCTCCTTCCTATGTCAGTCCAAAATAAAGAGTAAAAGGAGAATTGTGACTCGAACCAAGGCTCTCCCTTCCTTGTGGCGCCACATGCAACTCCCAAGTAGTCCTCCTTTTGCCACTTTTCCAACGCCATTTTGTGTCAATAAATCCTCTATTTAATCTTGTAACCCCTACTTGCTGAGCTCCTTACCTTTAAAGTTTCCAAATACAATTTTCTACTAAACCGAGCCAACTTAAGACCCTTAATTAAATTTTATCACTCCATAAATAATACCATAACAATTCAAACACTAAGAAAAACATTTAATCACAAATAGCCCGGTTTTAGGATGTTACGCTTCTACCCTTAAAAGAATTTCGCCTCGAAATTACCCGGTCGAAAGAGGTGGGGTATTGTCAGTCGTATCACATCCTCGGGTTCTCACGTAGCTTCCTCTCGCACCATGGTTCCGCCATAGCACTTTCACTAAGGGCACTGACTTCCTACGCAGAACCTTCACATCCCGATCCAAAATCTAAACCGGTTCTTCCTCGAAAGATAAGTTCGAGTTGACCTCAATTTCTGCCACAGGCACCACATGTGATGGATCGGACCGATACCGCCTAAGCATCGACACACGAAAGACGTTATGGATCGACTTAACTCCGCGGCAGCTCGAAATGATAAGCTACCGGCCCTACTCGCTTCAACATCAGATATGGGCCAATGAACCTTGGGCTTAGCTTCCTTTTCGCAAATCTCAACACATTTTTCCAAGGTGATACCTTCAGAAAACCTTGTCTCTACATCATACTCCATTTCTTTGCGCTTTAGATCGACATAAGACTTACATCTATCCGATGCTTCCTTAAGACGAGCCCGAATCACCCTAACTTTGTCCTCCGCTTCGCAATCAACTCGGGCCCAACACTTGTCGCTTCACCCAACTCGCCCAACACGCTTGAGTTTGGCATTTTCGCCCATACAATGCAGATGGTGCCATCTGGATACTTGCTTGGTAACTATTGTTGTAGGTGAACTTCATTAATGGTAAAATTCCTCCCAACTACCTCGAATTTCAAGACACAACCCTCAAAGATATCCTCTAAGATCAGATGACCTTTCTCGACCGCCGTCCATTGTGGATGGAAAGTCAGATCAAATCCAATCGTGTTCCCAAAGCTTGATGCAATGCTTTCCAAAACCTCGACGTGAACATTGGATCCCTATCCGAGATAATTGATACCGCACACCATGCAATCGACTATCTCGCCACATACAACTTTGCTAGCTTCGAGTGAGTAATCCATTCTCACCCAGACGAAGTGAGTGATTTAGTCAGCGGCTCACGATTACCCAAATCGCATCTTTCTTCTTTGGGCGTGAGGGTAGACCAGCGACAAATCCATAGTGATCCTCTCCCATTTCCATTGAGGAATCTTTACTTGGTTGAAGCGGTCGATGGTAATCGATGTTCACTTTAACTCGGCGACACGCCGGACACCTTCCCACGAACTCGGGCCACTTCGCTTCAACCTGTGCCACCGTAATCTGCTCCGCAAGTCTCCAGACATTTTGCTACCTCCAGATGCATAGCGTATGGGTCGCTATGTGCATCATGGAGAATTCTTTGTCTCGCTTCTACATCCTTCTAAGATACAGTACGTCCTTGAAACATAACACACCATGATCGGACAAACTATACTCTTCCAACCCACCATTTTGGACTTGCAACTCTTTGCATTCAATCCTCGTCTACCAACCGCTATCCTTAATCTCCTCGATCCAAGTTGGCTTAACTTGCAGCTCGCCAAAAGACTTTCATCATCGATAGGCTCAAATGAGCAAACATCGCCGTAAGTCCGCCACGACCTTCCGACTCAACGATCGCCCACCACGTTAGCTTTGCGGGATGGTACTCAATTGAACAAAGAGTCTTTAACAGCTCAATCCACCGTCGTTGCCTCAAGTTCAAGTCCTTCCGAGTCAAGAGATACCTTAAACTTTTGTGATCCGTGTAGACTATCGACTTCTCCCCATACAAGTAATGCCTCCATATTTTCAAGGCGAAGACTACCGCTAACTCCAAGTCGTGAGTTGGGTAGTTAACCTCATGCGATCTTAGGCGACGGACGCGATAGGCTACTACCTTCCTTCCTCAGATCAATACACATCCCAACCCGTATGGGACGATCACAAGAAACTCTAAACAACTTCCCCGCCTCAGTTGTACCAAGACCGAGCTTCACGTAATCTCTCAACTTATCAAAACTTTCTTCTTTTTTTCCGACCAAACAAATGGTACTCCTTCCTCAATAGCTTAGTTAATCTGCAAAGAATTAACGAGAATCCTTCCACAAACCTTCGATAGTACCTGCCAGACCCAAAGCTTGAATCTCGCCACCGACTTAGGCGGTTTCCACTCCAACACCACTTCAATCTTATGGGATCCACTCTAATCCTTCCACGACACCACGTGACCTAAGAAAGCCACCTCCTTAGCCAAAATTGCACTTCATCGAATTTGGCATATAACTGCTTTCTCCTCAAGATTGCGTAACTAGTCGCAAATGCTTGTCGTGCTCCTCCTCCGCCTTTGAGTAAACCAATATGTCGCCTATGAACACTACGATAAATTGGTCCAAGTACTGTTGAAATACCCTATTCATTAAGTCCATGAATGTCGCCGGTGCATTGGTCAACCCGAATGGCATCACTAGGAACTCGTAATGCCCATACCGAGTTCGAAATGCCGCCTTGTACACATCACCTCTTTCACCTTTAATTGATGATAACCCGACCTAAGGTCAATCTTTGAAAATACCGACGCACCTTTAGTTGGTCAAACAAGTCATCGATCCGAGGCAACGGATACTTATTTTGATCGTTAACTTGTTTAATCGACGGTAGTCGATGCACATCCGCATAGAACCGCCCTTCTTCTTGACAAATAATATAGGTGCTCCCACGAGATATACTAGGTCGAATAAACCTCTATCCAAGAGCTCCGAATTTGAGCCTTGACCCACCAATTCCTTTGGTGCCATTCGACACGGCTATATAGATACAAAGCCGCTTCGGTAGCAAATCTATACTGAATTCGACTTCCGCCTCTGAGGCAAACCGGAAGTTCTTCCGGGAATACATCGGTGAATTCCCCATCGTTGGACCTTCTCAATCACCGACTCCTCACTTCCAAGGCACAAATTAACTATAAACGCCTCACACCCTTTCCTAACCATCTTCCCACCTTCAAAGTCGACACCACACTAGATGTAATTTCTTCGACACCGATCATGACCACTTCATCCCTTCTACCATTCGAAGAACCATGCGCTTAGCAACAAGAATCTAACCTTGCTCGGTACTTAACCAACGGTCCATTCCAAGGATCAAATCGAACTCCCCAAACAGCGGTAGCCCATCGGATCGACCACGAACACGACCCTCGAGTTCTAGGGTACATCCCTATAAAGCTTGTTCACAACTATAGAATGCCCTAAAGTGGCTAATTACGATCATCTCCCTAGCAGGCCTCGTAGTCAGGTTCAAAGTCTCTACCACACTACTCGCCACGTATGAATGCGTTGAACCCACATCAATTAATGCAACATAAGGAAAATCGAAAATCGAGAACGCATCAGATGACATCCGGCGTCACCCTCCTCAAGCCTCGCCAAGATAGACTATGCTAGGTTGCCTTGCCTCTATATTGCTCGTGCTCTCGCTTCGAGTTTCATGACCACGATTAGCACCATTTCCCTCTACCATTACCACGACCTCTTTGTGGTCCCACACTTCTATCCCGAGTACGGCCCTACGACCGATTTCGAGCTCGCTTACGGGGATAATCCCTCATGCGGTGATTTAAAGACCCACATTCAAAGCAACCTCGCTCACCACCCAACAACCTCCCCAATGGGCTTTTCCACAACGATTACATCGAACCGGTTTCGATTAGCGATCATGGACCTTGTCACCGACTTGGCCCACTGCCTAGCCTTTTCTCGATCATTACCACCGACCCAGATGGCCCAAAACCTCTCTTCGCTGAGCCGATCATAATTTTGCCTCACAGATGCCTTGATACCTTCGGCTACCTTAGCCTTTTCTACCGAGATGAAAACTCACGAACTGCTGTCATGAGCAATCAAGCAATTTCAAATCATCTCTCACCCGTCCTCAAAGCGGACATACGGCGCTATGTTCCAGTAGCCACGATGCCTCTCGCATATCTACTCAAATTTTAGGAATTCCTCCTCATACTCCGACACGCACTTAGTTCCTTGTACTAACCCGGAAAAGCCTTTCTCTGCTGCGTCGGTGTAGCCGGTACCCATATACTTTTTTCTGGAAAGCGACCTTAAAGTAATCCTATGTAAGATCATCTGCCGTGGCCCCATCTCGAACGGAGAGCCACCACTGATATGCTTCATCCTTCAGAAGCGACACGGCTCCTTTCAGCTTCTCCTCGTTAGTCGTGTCAAGATCGTCCATGATCCTTTCAGATTCTAGCCAAGATTCCGCTACACTAGGTGCCACTCCGACACGCCTTTAACACCTCAACTCCGTTGGACCGAATTCGCCGGAACAAATTTTGAGCGCCTAGATTTCCACCAGCCCGACCACCAACTCGAGAACCCGTAACACGACTATGCGATCTCGCCTCACCCCCATCCGATCCTCGCCTCCTCACTCCAAAAGTTGGGGTGGTGGTGGTGATGGTACTCATTTTCGTAACTATGTCCCGACTTAACGGTTCAGATATGGTCATTTTTCCCTACCACGTCCACGCCGTACGCCCTCTAGAACTCATTCTATCTAACGCGCTTTTAACTGATTAAGAAAAATTTTATGGATTAGTAATTTGTTCCATTGATTATCCGCGAAGAATTTTATGAAAAGTTTAATAAGGATTCTTTCGATCAAACAATGTTTTAAGTCTTCTACCCTAGTTCCCACAAAAGCCACATTCATTCCCTAATCGTCCCATACTTATTCACTCCTCTGACATTTCGTCTGCTTTCTACCCTGGGGTATTTTCGTCATTTTCCTACGTGGTATTTTTTGTAGTAGAACTCAGAGATTTCAAATTTTAATAAAGCAGGTCACTTGAAATTTCCAAAACTGAAGAGCATTTCTGAAAATTTGTAAAATTCGAAGTTATGGCATCATTTTGGAAACTAGGGGTATTTTGGTAATTTTGTCAATCGGGGTAATTTTGAAATTTTTAACAAATCTGGGGTATTTTAACAGTTGTAAAACTCGAGGGTCCTTTTGAGAGTTTTCCTTTCTTAAAACGATGATGTTGCAAAAATTTTGTACTGAGGGTCGTTTTGGTAATTTTACAAGTTGAGGGCATTTTCGTAATTTTCCAAAACAAAAGTATTTTATTGGTGATTTGTAAAGTAAAGTTTTTGGATATTTCTAAAAATAATAAAATTTTTTTGGGCAAAATCATTGATTTGATATTTTATGAGTCAAGGGTATTTTAGTAATTTCACCCTTAAGGGCATTTCTGTAATTTTCACAAATCAACTTTTTCGGGAAAAACATTGTAAAAATGGTTGTTCTCATATTTGAAAGAGTGATTTTAAAGAAATTTTGAAGAAGCTAGGGTTTTGTTATTTTCTTCTTTTCAAAAACATGGTTAGTTCTCTTTCTAGTTTTAGTCGTTACGTTTAGCCTATGACCGAGCCCTCTTGGTCGTAGGAACCAAAGCTACGCACCAGGCAGGATTAGTGTGGAGAGGAGGTGAGTCACGCGGATCGCTTAAATACCAAGCTCCCACCGAACCTTTCTAGACATGCACAGAGGTTACCACACCACTGAGCCTCCGAGTTAAGGTGAACCCAAGCTACGCACTGGGTAGGATACTGCGAAGAGGAGGTGAGTCACTTGACCGCTTAAATACCAGGCTCTTCCAGCCCAATCCTAGACATGCGTCTGGGTTACCACACCCTAGCTCATGACTTGGTCATAGGTTGGTTGAGTTCATTAAGTCTTATGTTCTGCTTTGTGTGTTTGAGTAATCTAATCCTAGGGTTCAAAATTCCTATAAGTCTATTCTACGCTCCATGCTTCCTACCCTTCTACGAAATTAAATCATACAGAGTTAGGAGTACTTACAGGCGGATAGGTCTTGGGAGACTCGGTGCCATCTTGTTCAAAAACCGAAAATACTTCAAAAGGCCTACTAAAACATTTTTGGGCCTTGGGCCCTACAAATGAAGTATTGAACTGGCTCGATACCAATTTGTAATAATCTAAACCCTACCAAACGCTTATGACCGAATCTGTTTGCTACGAGAAAATATTTTGAATTTTTTTTTTAAACCGAACTAACTTCTAGACAAAAGATAGTGTTATAACATTTGGGATGTATAAAACCCATACTTAGATTTATTTTGAAGAATATTTATTGAATCAAGTATATATATATATTTTAAAATGTACCGATGGTACATAAAAAACATTTTCAATTGCTTTAGAAAAACGTGTGAACTTATTATTATCATAATTAAATAGTTTAACTAATATTCAAGCGGTAACAATAACAAAATAATAAAAGAAGTTATTGGAGGCCTTATTACAACCCAATTAAAAATCAAATCAACAATCGAAAAGAGATAAACCAAAATTTAAAGTCTATTAAATTTAAATTCTTCGCAAAATTTAACTAAGGGTGAGTCATCGAGACTTAGTGTGTAAATCCCCATCCAACGTGTGTTAAACCCTTACACAATTTCATATGAAAATATGCATGTCATGCAACCCAAAACCTAACCATCCAAACTCCCGATTCTACCCCTGTGGTACCAAACCACCGGTGGTGCTAAACCACCGTGACCCAAAGTCACCGATATCAATAATGATGTGGTGCCAAACCACCGTGACCCAAAGTCACGAATAATCCATATGTGGGGCCAACCCACGTTGTGATACCAAATCACCGGCGACAATCCTGCTTTATCAAATGTAGGCTAACCCAATCGTGGTGCTAAGCCATTTGGACGAGTCGCTATGAGGTGCCAAACCTCTGGTGACCCAAAGTCACAAAATATCAATATCCAAGTGTGGGGCCAACCCACGTGTGATACCAAATCACCGATATGTCAACTGTGGGCCAACCCACCGTGGTGCTAAGCCACTGGACAAGTCGCTATGAGGTGCCAAACCTCCGAGGTACCAAACCTCACGGTGACCGTAGTCACAGTGTGTTACTAAAACACTTGGTGTCTCGACACAATATAACCGCCTCCACTCATCAACCCATATCAAACAGCTATGAGCAGAGTTTAAGTCAACATACATTTATTACATGTATCAAATAAGCCATGCTTCCCAAAAGCATATTTAACAATCACATATTGATAGAGACTTACCGAGATCCTCGCTTGTACCATCAAGGTACTAATTCCGTATCTACATAAAGCAGATTTACACATAGCATGCATTTAATTAATTATTATAAGTGTGTATGTACACACCGATGTCGATGAAAAGTCTAAATCCAAAAGAGAAGTCGGCCTCCCTAGATCTCTCTCGCACCTATATTCGCCAACCTTAGATTAGTATTATGGCCTATTCGCCAACCCAATTAATCCAAAGGGTTATCATTATTTGAAACCCGAGATCTTACCTTGCTTTGACTTGGTTTCCAACCACTGAATCCTTATACAGTTCCCTAGCAATCGGCCAACCTTTAGTACCAAACAAGATTAGTTTGACCTTTTCCAAATAACCAATAAAAGGCTTAGAAAGATTCGCTTCATCATCGACTTACCAAATTTAGTTGATAGAGAATGGAGACTTAAACTGATTACTTCAAGATCTCAAACACCTAGACAGAATCGGTTTCAATATAGGAAGTTAATACCCTTTCAATAAGTGCTTAAATCAGCTTCTTACCTCTGAAGTCGATAAGTACAAAAGAACTAAAAAGAAAGCATTCGGTCATATCACTTACCCACCTTGTGAACCGATTGAAAACGAGTTTAAAGAAGGTTACCTTTGCTTGATATTCAGCCAAAGTAGAAAATTATGGGGAGAGGTAGAGTTTCGGCTAGAGAGAATTTAATAGAGAAAAGGGGATTTCGGCAAAAGGGTAAGGTGTAGGTTTGGCTAAAGTTGATTTCAATATTGATCAAGGCTTGTTTTTGAGTGGAAAAAGAGAATGAATAAGAAGTATGGGAGGGGTTTCGGACAAGGTCTTTAGAGAATAGAAACAAAAGAAGAACAAGGAGGGAAGAGGTTAGGAATTTCGGCTAATGGCTAAAAAGAAAACAAGGTGGTAGGTTGAGGTTTTTATAGGCATTTGGCAACCCCCCTAGTAGCCTTGCCGTCCACTCCTTCCAACAAGGAGTTCAAATTCCCTCAACTTCCTTGAATCACTCCAAGCCACTTATTTTGAAACCATTCAAATAATTTGATATAATCCCACATAATAGTCAAATAATCCATTTAATCAAATAATATCCTTGATTATCTTGTATTATCTTATTATCTAAATAATTAATAAAAAGAGTTTAAAGAGAGAAAGAACTCTCCCTTCCTATGCCGTCCAAAATAAAGAGTAAAAAGGGAGAATTGTGACTTGAACCAAGGCTCTCCTTTCCCTTGTGGCGTCACATGCAACTCCCAAGTAGTCCTCCTTTTGCCACTTTCCCAAGGCTCATTTTGTGTCAATAAATCCTCTATTTAATCTTGTAACCCCTACTTGCTAGAGCTCCTTACCTTTAAAGTTTCCAAATACAATTTTCTACTAAACCGAGCCAACTTAAGACCCTTAATTAAATCCTATCACTCCATAAATAATACCATAACAATTCAAACACTAAGAAAAACATTTAATCACAAATAGCCCTTGCTTTTAGGATGTTACAAAGGCAATATTTTTAATATTTTTATATTTTAATATATTTCTACAAACTTTTTATATTGTTACATTTAATAAAATAAAAGTTGATTTTAATTTTTAATTGTAATTTATTTTTATATTTTTAATAAAATAAAAGTTATTTTAATATCCTAAGGATTAAATCACAAATGTGAGAAAAGTATTGTGGCTCAAGAGTAAATATTCAAAATTTGAGGGGTTAAAAGGATATATGAAAAACTTGAAGGACCAATAGTGTAAATATTTTAAGGGTGGAATAAGAAAAAATGGATGATTAGGACTAAATTGAATAAGTGAAAAAGTATGAGGGGTTAAATTATAATTTTATCAAGATGGGTGTTGATCCAATGTAGAAATTTTGAAGGATTGTAATGGGCAAAATAATCATTTAGCAAGAAAAGATAATTTTGAAGAATAATGATGATGGTGATATTTTAGATTAATTGAACAACTTTTTTTTTGTTTTGCAACTTAGTCCTTCTACAAAATTTCACCATTTTCATAAAGAAAATAAAAGAATTTTTATAGCCACTAAGAGACAAAAATGATAAGGAGACTATCAACTATTTCGATTTAGACATGAGCGAAATGTATGGCCTGGGTTCCTACACCATCCGCATAACTTTCGTTGGTTGGTTATTTCTCGGATATCCATATTGTTGCTTATTCTAGTCGAGCAAGGTCGACCCTGTGGTTTGCGACGCAGTTCTTTATTTGGTAACAGCTTAAACGGAGAAAGCGATGCAGACGGCCACTTACGTTCATCTGGGACTGGTGGGAATACGTGTCTCCACACGTTGTACATGTATTCTATTTTGTACATTTTGTCAACATAGCTCATGGGATCTAGATGGAGATTCTGACAAGCTGCAATTACATGAGCGCATGGATAACGAAGTGCGTCAAATATCCCAAAGTCGCATGTCCTATTTCTCAAGTGTACACGATATTGCCCACCAATAATACCTTGGTTCGGTCTGTCAAACTCCGTCACACGAAACTATAGGTTGTCGCGATCGTGACACACTGTGTGCATGGTGTTGGCCCGTGCTTCGCCTTGTTAATTTCTCGCAATACCTTCACGCACCATACATGGCCTCCCTGCATTTGGCCTTTAAAACTCGCTGCTCGCTTTGAAAATAGTGTCGCTAAACGAAAATATGTCTCTTGCACAACCGATGTTATCGGTAAATGACGAGTTCCTTTTAGAATAGAATTTATGCATTCAGCCAAGTTTGAGGTCATCTGACCATATCATAGGCCACCGTCGTATGCTTGTGTCCACTGTTCGAAAGGTATGTTGCATAGGTAGTTTGTGTCTTCTTCGTTAACTGAGCGCAAAATCGCCAACATCTCGTGAAACGGTCCTTATTGATCTTGTACCTTGCCAATATAAGTTGATAGCGAATATTACATACCACTCTTCAATAAAGAATAAATTAAGTATTACAAACAAAATTATATTAATAGATATTACATACCCATGTTAGTCACTTGCCGTCGTTCACTTGTAGATCGATGTTACCCGTGGTAGTTGGACGCAACATGCTATAGGCAATATCGATGGTGTGTGCGATGCCATAGGCTTTCCTGTCGCTTTATTGCGGCTAGTATTCCAGGGCCTCGATCCGATATAACGCATAGATAAGGTTAGGGGCAAACATGCCTCCTTAACCTAGATAGAAAGAAATCTCAGTCATCGATGACTCACCTAGTGTTATTACAAACGCAATTGGAAGGATTCTCCCACTGCCATCCTGTGCCACAGTTAGCAATAGCCAATGCGTATTGTAACACCCCCTACCCGTATTTGTTGTCAGAATAAGGTACGAGGCATTACTGGAGTTTACAAATTAAATTTTTTTTACTCAATATAGCCCTTTATAGATATCTAGCCTTCCCTGCAAATTTTAAACCAAGACCAATCCACATCAACCAATCCAATTCAACATATTTTCAAAATAGATTCATGCATATTTATAAGATAACCTCATCACATACCAAAACCAAGACTTGTTAGCCATACCAATGGCTGACCTTACATTCATTTCATATTAACATTTACTTTATTAGCTTATACATGCCATTGATTTCAGAAATAAAGTTTCTTTATATATCGAAATCTTGGGGTTGATAGTGTGATGTGTCTCCGACCGAATCCGATGTCCGAGCTCTTAACACTACAAAACAAGGGAAAAGGAAATAGGGTAAGTATTTTGTGCTTAGTAAGCCCACGTAACAAGAATTATACTTACCATACTTATACATCCATCATTTAACAACACAAGCACACATCCAATTCACATAAACATATACCTATCACATACAAACTCAACTTTTACCTTAGTTAATTAACATCGTATAAATTCAATACAAAGGTAAATGATTGATGAGCTCATCAATTCTATAATTTTCATGTTCTTCCATTTATCATATTTATCCCGTTGAATTTCTTAGAATTTTGATGGATATTCAGTAGTACACTTTTGTGTACAATTCCTGGTCCATCAATTCGTACACATATGGGTATACCCTTTTTCCAAATAGCACACTCCATGAACCTCATCCTTACAATGGATTACCAATTCAGCTAAATCCTCAGAATATAAACTCATAGAGTATTGTCTGGATTACCAATCCAAAGCTAAATCCTCGCAACGACAATTACTCTAATGAGCTTGGATCCGAATTACCACCAAAGCTAAATTGCACCTAATTCGGATTACCGTCTGGCTAAATCCATTTTCCACATATTATTCGGAGGGCTATATCAGATAGGATCACCCGTCCAGGCTAAATTATTTTTTTACCGTCAATTCCTTTTCAGAGATCCATCGAATTTTCCTTTCATTCAACCGAAATTTCTTCCCCCTTTTTATCAAATATATCAATGTTTCATCAATTTTCATACAATGAACATTCAAATCATATTCACATCAATAACATACATTTCAAGCATTTAAGAATATAATTCAAGTTACACGAACTTACCTCGATACTAGTTCGTATACAAAATCTACTAATCCTGAACTTTTTCCTTTCCTCGATCTAGCTTCGTATTTGAATCTTCTGGATCTAAATAAATTAATTTAATTTTCAATTTAATACATTTCATGTTCATATGCAACATTTTCTATAATTTCATTATTATTTATTGTTCATTCAAAGTTGTCTACTCGAGTCATAGTCACTAAATTGTTTTTATTTTGAGATAGAGAACTCTAAATTAGGATCCACTAATTTTTCCTGAAACTAGACTCACATATCTTCTTACCATAAAATTTTCAGAATTTTGGTTTAGCCAATAAGTACAGTTTATTCTTTAAAGTCACCCTTATTTTGCTGTCTGACAGTTCTGACCCTTCTTCACTAAAAATTAATTTTCTCCTGATACGGGATTCAGATGATGTTTTTGTTTGTTTCTCTTGAAAATAAACTCATTAAGGATTCTAAACGTATAAATTTAAGCCTCTAATTATTTTTATTCAATTTTTTTATTATTTTAAAAGTCAGAACAGGGGAATCTAAATTAATTCTGACCTTTTCTCACAAAATTCATTATATCTCATGATTTTCAAATCCATTGCGTACACCGTTTCTTCTATGAGAAACTAGACTCAATAAGATTTAATTTAATATTTTTTTAATCTTCTAATTCAATTTATACAATTTATGGTGATTTTTCAAAGTTAGTCTACTGCTGTTGTCCAAAACTGTTTTAGTGCAAGCTATTTATTACCATTTTTCCCTTAAGCTTTTAATAAATAATAATTTCGTCCCTACTCAATTAGCCTCTCAATTGAGCTTATTTTTCTCAATTAACACTTTATTAAATCACTTTAAATTACTTTATAACCTTTAGGAATGAGAATTTCAGTAATAGACTTTAATTCCAAACATTTTCACAACTAGGTCCTAAAAATCAATTTCTATAGAAATTACCTAATAAAATCATCTCATAAACAAATTAAAACTTAAATTTCAATCTATTTCATCATAAAATTACAGCACTAAACCATGGTGACTTTCAATTTCATCCATGAAATCAAAGACTAATGAATTTAATAGTAGGACCTAGTTGTAAAAGTCTTAAAAACACAAAAATTACAAGAAATAGGAAAGGATTAACTTACATGGTGCAAAAACTATGAAATACCAGCTTAGAAAACCCTCCTATGGGGTTTTGGGCTGATGAGAATGAAGAAAAATGAAGAGATTTCTAGATATTCCAAATTAGTCCTATTTTTATTTAGTAAATATTGTTATTGTTCCCATTTTGCCCTTATTTCAGTAATTCTCCTGATTTTTCTCAGCTTATGCCGCACAAAATATCTCCTTTGGGCTTATTTTCTCTTTAGATCCCTCCTCATTTGATAATTGAGCTATTTAATCTTTCTAGTAACTTTTACACCATTTTCAATTTAGTCATTTTCATTTAATTACCTACCCAAACGTTAAAATTTTCTAAGGAAATTTTAATACCACATTACTAATATTTTATAAATATTTATAAAAATATTTCCTACTTAGTTTTATGAGATCAAGGTCTCGATACCTTGTTTTTACCCAATTCCTTCAATAATTCCTTTTTCTAACTAACCACTAAATCGGTAAAATTTTTCTATCGATATTCATGTAAAAATATTAAAATAAATTTTTCTTTAAATCGAATTTGTGGTTACGAAACTATTGTTCCGATAACCTTGAATTTAGGCTATTAAAACTCTCCCCCCTTTTAAGGAATTTCGTCCTCGAAAATCTTATCAGTAAAGAGGTTTGGGTATTGTTTCCTCATTGTCTCCTCCGGTTCCCATGTCGCTTTCTCAATCCCGTGCTTTTGCCACAATACTTTCACCAAATTTATTTTATTATTTCTAAGCTCCTTTGTTTCCCGTGCCAATATCTTGACCGATTCTTCACTATAAGTCATATCCGGTTGAATCTTCACTTCTATCGGAGAAATAACATGTGAAGGATCTGACCGATATCGTCGTAGCATAGACCATGAAAAATATTATGGATTCTATCAAGTTTCGGTGGTAATGCCAATTAATAAGCAATCTGTCCAATTCTTTCTATGACCTCATATGGCCCGATAAATCTTGGACTCAATTTACCCTTTCGACCGAATCGGAGAACTTTCTTCCAAGGAGACACTTTCAGGAATACCTTTTCACCAACTTGAAATTCAATCTCTTTTCGTTTAAGATCGGCATATGATTTTTGACGATCGAAAGCTATTTTTAAACTATCCCGAATAACCTTTACTTTTTTTTTTGTTTCTCAGATCAAATCAACCCCATGTATATTCTTTTCACTGAGCTCTATCCAATATAACGGTGTTCTACATTTTCTACCATACAAAGCTTCATACGGAGCCATTTTAATACTGGATTGATAACTATTATTGTAAGCAAATTCAATCAAAGGTAGATACCTCTGCCAATTACCTTTAAACTGTAGTATACAACATCGGAGCATATCTTCCACTACTTGAATTAAACGCTCAAATTGTCTATCTGTCTGAGGATGAAATGTAATACTGAAATACAACTGAGTACCCAAGGCTTCTTGCAATTTGTCCCAGAAACGAGATGTAAATCGGGGATCTCTATCCGATATAATGGAGACAGGCACTTCATGTAGCCTGACAATCTCAGATATGTACAATTCAGCCAGTTTATCTAAAGAATAATTTATACGTACTGGAATAAAGTGCGCTGACTTTGACAATTGGTCAACAATCACCCAAATAGCATATTTTTTCCTCGGAGACAGCGGTAACTGATCGTTGTTTTGTCGAGTTTTAAAATTTATAATGAATGAGATCGAACCTGGAAACTAACTCTGACAACGATTAAAGGCAAGTGTACCTATCGAACAGGAGTATAGCTTAGGCAAGACCGGATTATCGAACCCAAAGGAACTAAAAATACTAATACTAACTTTCTTTTTTATTATTTAGCCTAAAATAAGTGAAGTTGCTTTAATCTAAATTAATGACTACTAAACTAAAGACGCAAAGACAAAAAGAATGAATTGGGAAATAACTTCAAGAGAAACTCAGTTGATCACGATGATACCCTCAGAAAGAATCCACCTAGACTTCACTTGTTATTTAACACTGAACCATATGATTTATTCACTTAATTTGATCCGTAAGACTCCCTAACGTATATTAAACCCTCTCTCGAGGCGAATAACGTCTAACCCTAGGTTAATTAACGAAAATCTCTTTCTCGAATGATAACCCCCTAGAATAGCAGTAAATCGATCTATGGACTCCTATATTAGGTTTCACCCTAATTCGGTAAAATCTCGTCACCCTATCTTTAGGCGTGCAATCAACTCCGCTTAATTATGCTAGATCTACTCTTAAGCAGGGTCTATTACTCCTCCACCTAAGCACATCAGATTTGGATTAAACACGCATAATTAAGAACAAACGAAGTATTTATCACATAATTCAGAAAATAATAACAAGATTCATCTAGGTTTCATCCCCTTCAGGTATCTGAAGGGTTTAGTTCATAATGAATAAAGAAAACATCTCAAGAGAAAAGATAAAACAAAACATAAGAAATTCTTAAAACCCCTGAATGAATTGAAGAAGAAATCCGCCGTCTTGAGTAGAATTCCGGCTCCTTGAGATGGATCAACTAGTTATCTTTGAGTAATTCCCACAAATCTAACCTTCTAGTTCGGCTCCTTGGCCTAGCTAACCGCCCTCTTTCAAGATATACTTAGGGTGTTTATATAGTCTTTTGGAATGCTTTACTTGGTCCCTATGTGTCCTAATTCAAATATACTTCCTACTCGGTGTTTGAATAAGCATTGGAATGTGTTTCTTTACCTCAAAGTATCAAAATCTGAGTACAATTCCTCTTTTCCACGACAGAGGCATGGCCATGGTACACACCCGTGTAAATCGACTTCAGGTCGTGTTTAGATTCTATTGTTTGAGGCACGACCGTGTAAATCGTGGTCCAGGCTGTGTGAAGTAAATTGAAGAGGCACGACCATGTGGCTTGAAGTTTAAGCCGTGTCGATTTCTTTTTTGGCCCAAATTGGCCCGTTTTAAGCCAGTTTCTTGTTCTTTTCACCCTTGGGTGCTTTCTTGAGTAAAAACATGAAAAGAATGGATTAAAAACACCTTTTTACATAAATCAATGGCTAAATCATCCAAAAGCATATTAAATGTGGGCCTAAAATATGTTACTTTTATGGTTTATCAGTAACCCCAATACAAAATCTATAGTGATTCTTTCCCATTTCCATTCCGATATAGTAATTGGCTGAAGTAACCCCGAAGGTACCTGATGTTCAGCTTTAACTTGCTGACATATTAAACACCTTGGTACAAATTCAGAGATATCACATTTCGTTCCCGACCACCAGTACATCTTTTTCAGATCATTATACATTTTATTACTCCCCGGATGTACAGACATAGTACCGCTGTGAGCCTCGAGTAGAATCTTTTGTATGAGCTCGGTATCCTTCGGTACACAAACTCTGCCTCTGAATAATAAACAACCATTAGAACCAACCTAAAACTTTGAATTATTACCTGACTCACATTGTACCCGTTTAGCCTGTAGCTTCCCATCATTTTTCTGAGCTTCATATATTTGCTGTAGAAATGCCAGTTTAACTCTCAACTCAGCTATGACTGAACCATCATCAACCAAAGACAATCGGGCATTCATAGCTCGTAAAGTAAACAGATATTTTCGACAAGCATTAGCTACAACATTAGCCTTACCCAGATGGTAATCAATAATCAAATCATAGTCTTTTATCGCCTCAAGCCACTGCTACTGCCTCAAATTCAAATATTTCGTGTCATCAAATATTTCAAGCTTTTATGATCAGATAAATATGACAATTTCACCGCATAAGTAATGCCGCCATATCTTCAAATATGAAATACAATAAAGACTAATTCAAGATCATGTACTGGGTAATTTCTTTCATGTGGTTTAAGTTGTCTTAAAGCACATGCTATTACTTTACCGCTTGCATCAAGACACAACCTAAACCATTTAATGAGGCATCACCAGAATAACAAATTCCTTACCTTGTTAAGATCGCACTAATACAGTACTTTCGTTAGTAGATCTTTCAATCGGTTGAAACTCACGACATTCATCACCCACTCGAACTTTATATCTTTCTCAATAATCGAGTCATCGGAGAAGCTATCATAGAGAATCCCTATACAAATCTCCGATAATAACCAGTTAAACCCAAGAAACTTCTAACTTCAGATACATTCTTCGGTGGACTCCAATTGACAATAGCTGAGATTTTACTTGGATCTACCCTGATGCCTTCGGCGGATACATTTACTAAATTTAGCATATAACTGCTTCTCTCGCAGAATTTGCAACACAATTCTCAAATGTTCTGCGTGTTCTTCTTCATCTTAAGAATAAACCAAAATATCATCAATGAATACTACCACAAATCTGTCTAAGTACGGTCTGAATATCCAGTTTATCAAATCCATGAATACTGCGGGTGTATTAGCTAACCCAAACGGCATAACCAGAAACTCATAATGCCCGTACCTGGTTCTGAAGGTTGTCTTTGGTACATTTGACTCCTTTACCCTTAACTGATAATAACCTGATCGGAGATCAATCTTTGAAAATACAATGACACCATTCAACTGGTCAAACAGATCATCAATCCGAGGCAACGGGTACTTATTCTTTATAGTGACTTTGTTGAGCTGTCGGTAATCAATACATAATCTTAAGGACCCGTTCTTCTTTTCTACAAATAGAATCGAGCACCCCAAGGTGAATGACTTGGTCGGACAAAACCCCTGTCAACAAGTTCTTGTAACTGTGTCTTTAACTCTTTTAATTCCGTAGGAGCCATACGATACGGAGATATGGAGATCGAGTAATTCTCGGAATCAAATCTATAAAAGATTCTACTTCTCTTTCTGGTGGCAGCCCCGGTAATTCCTCATGAAACACTTCAGAAAATTCACATACAACTGGCACTGCCTGTATCTTTAACTCAGATACCTTGGTGTCGAGTACATAAGCCAAGTAAGTATTATACCTTTTTTTTGACATACCTCTGTGTTGCCATTACTGAAATCACATCAGATAACCCCTCTGTCTGATCATATTTAACCCGGAGCAACTCACCATTCTGACATTTTAGCACAACATATTTTTGTCTACAATTTACTACTGCATCATGCTGGGTTAATCAATCCATGCCCAATATCACGTCAAATTCATCAAATGGCAGTAACATCAAATCAGCCAGGAAACAATAACCTCTTACCATCAGTGGACAATTTTTACAAATTTTCTCCATCAAAATAGATTGACCTAGGGGGTTCGAGACTTTAACCACAAATTCAATTGGTTCAATAGATAAATCTTTAACACATGTAAGCTTTATACATATATATAAATGCGTAGAACCGGCATCAATTAATGCAGTAATATCAGTGTCAAGTAAAGAAAATGTACCAGTAATTACATCGGGTGCTGAGGCATCTTCTCTGGCACAAATGTCATATGTCCTAGCAGGTGCTTGTGCTTCAGGCCTGCTTGTAGTATCTTTTGTAGCTCCTCGGCTACCACTGACATCACCGGATGGTCGAGATGGTCTACCCTTCGAAACTGGATTACTCGGCTTCGATATCTGTTCAACCTTTTTTTCACCCATTTCTGGACAATCTCTGAGGAAATGGTTAAAAGAACCACATCGGTAACAAGCCCCGCTCCTAAATCGGCATTCACCAAAATGAGCTTTATTACAATAGTGGCAAGCCCCGCTCCTGAATCGGCATTCAACTGACAACACTGGTCACTGATGGAGTGGAAGGTCTTAGATTAGTGCGTTGAAAACCTCGCTCTCTGCCCAAATACCCAGTGGTTGAGATAGAACGATCCTGGTACTTCTTCAATTTCTTTGGAGCAGAAAACTGAGTTTTTTCGATTGGTCTTTTACTAAAAATTTGAGCTTCCCTCTCAGCCTGTTTCTTCTCTTTATTCAATTCTTCTGCTTTATAAGCTTTCTCTTCCAATGTAGCAAACTCTCGAATTTCAAGAATTTCGATCAGTAGCTTAATGTATTCATTCAACCCTTCTTCGAATCGTTTGCACATTTCAGCTTCTGAATGTACCCATTCTCGAACATACTTACTCAACCGAACAAATTCTCTTTCATACTCAGATACTATCTATTGCCCTGTTTCAGCTCAAGAAATTATTTTCTTTTCTGATCAAGAAACCTCTTGCTAATATATTTCTTTTTAAATTCATTTTGAAAGAACTCCCATGTAATTTCTTCTTTCGAAACAACTGAAGCTTTAGTATTCCACCAATGATAAGTTGTGTCTTTTAGTAGTGAGATGACATATTTCAGACATTCTTCTGGTGTGCAAGATAATTCTTCCAAAACCCGAGTAGTATTTTTTAACCAGAATTCAACCCGTTCGGAATCATCTTCAACTGTTGCTTGAAATTCTTCGACCCCATATTTTCGAATTTTATCTATTGGAGCTTTCCCTTTTCTGATAGATTCAGTACCTGTACCCTGTGGAATCTCGGGAACCAGTGGAGGAGCAGGAGGGGGAGCTTGAGTTTGCTGCACTACAGGGTTAGTTCTTAAGTATTGACTAAACCATTCATTCATCATTTAAAAGAAGGCTATTTTTGCCTTCTCCCCTCGACCCTCTGTCCCAGGCCTTCTACTGCTAGTTTATTCTCTTTGTACTAAAGCCAGAGCATGACTCCCAGCTTCCTTGGATTGAGCTCGGTCGGATGACTTTACTATAAGAAAAACATAATTTAAATGGTCAAGAGATATCACACTATCAAAAATAATTTAAATGGCATGTATAGCTAATCCGTATTTGCTACGTCGGTCTGAGAACTAGCTAAACCGTAGCTCTGATATCAATAAATGTAACACCCCCTACCCGTATTCGTTGTCGGAATAGGGTACGAGGCATTATCGGAGTTTACTTAATTAATTTTTTACTCAATATAGCCCCTTTATAGATATCTAGCCTTCTCTGCAAATTTTAAACCGAGACCAATCCACATCAACCAATCCAATTCAACATATTTTCAAAATAGATTCATGCATATTTATAATATAACCTCATCACATACCAAAACCAAGATTTGTTAGCCATACCAATGGCTGACCTTACATTCATTTCATATTAACATTTACTTTATTAGCTTATACATGCTATTGATTTCCAAAATAAAGTTTCTTTATATATCAAAATCTTGGGGTTGATAGTGTGATGTGTCTCCAATCGAATCCGACCTCCGAGCTCTTAACACTACAAAATAGGGGAAAAGGAAACAAGGTAAGTACTTTGTGCTTAGTAAGCCCACGTAACAAGAATTATACTTACCATACTTGTACATCCATCATTTAACAACACAAGCACACATCCAATTCACATAAACATATACCTATCACATACAAACTCAACTTTTACCTTAGTTAATTAACAACATATAAATCCAATACAAAGATAAATGATTGATGAGCTCATCAATTCCATAATTTTCATGTTCTTCCATTTCTCATATTTATCCCGTTGAATTTCTTGGAATTTCGATGGATATTCAGTAGTACACTTTTGTGTACAATTTCGGGCCCGTCAATTCGTACACATATAGGTATACCCTTTTTCCAGAGAGCATACTCCCGCGAACCTCATCCTTACAGCGGGATTACCAGTTTAGGCTAAATCCCCTATAATATAAACTCATAGATTATTGTCGGGATTATCAGTCCAAAGCTAAATCTCAGAACGACAATTACTCTATGAGCTTGGATCCAATTACTACCCAGCTAAATTGATCAGAATTGATTACCCGTCCAAGCTAAATCTATCTTTCACATATTCTTCTGAGGGCTATATTAGGATAGGATCACCCGTCCTGCTAGATCTTTTTTTTACACCAATTCCTTTTCGAGATCCATCGAATTTTCCTTTCATTCAACCAGATTTCTCCCCTTTTATCAAATATATCAATGTTTCATCAATTTTCATACAATGAACATTCAAATCATATTCATATCAATAACATACATTTCAAGCATTTAAGAATATAATTCAAGTTACACTAACTTACCTCAATACTAGTTTGTATACAAAATCTACTAATCCCGAACTTTTTCCTTTCCTCGATCTAGCTTCATATTTGAATCTTCTGGATCTAAATAAATAAATTTAATTATCAATTTAATACATTTCATTTTCATATGCAACATTCTCTATAATTTCATTATTATTTATAGTTCATTCAAAGTTGTCTACTAGAGTCATAGTCACTAAATGATTTTTATATTGAGCTATAGAACTCCAAATTAGGATCCTATAATGTTCCATGAAACTAGACTCACATATCTTCTTACCATAAAATTTTCAGAATTTTTGGTTTAGCCAATAAGTACAGTTCATTCTTTAAATTCACCCCTATTCTCATTGCTTGACAGCTTCTCGACTCTTTTCACTAAAAATTAATTATCTCCTCATACGGGATTCGGATGATGTTTCCATTTGTTTATATTGATAATATACTTATTCAGAATTATAAAAATATAAATTTAAGACCATAATAATTTTTATTTAATTTTTTATGATTTTTAAAAGTCAGAATAGGGGAACCCAAATTCATTCTGACATTGTCTCACAAAATTCATTATATCTCATGATTTTCAAATCCATTGCTTACACCGTTTCTTCTATGAGAAACTAGACTCAATAAGATTTAATTTAATATTTTCTTCATATTCTAATTTGATTTCTACAATTTATGGTGATTTTTCAAAGTTAGTCTACTGCTGCTGTCCAAAACTGTTTTAGTGCAAGCTATTTATTACCATTTTCCCCAAGCTTTTAATAAATAATAATTTCATCCCTACTCAATTAGCCTCTCAATTGAGATTATTTTTCTCAATTAAAACTTTAATATATCACTTTAAATTACTTTATAACCTTTAGGAATAAGAATTTTAGTAATAGACTTTAATTCCAAACATTTTCACAACTAGGTCCTAAAAATCAATTTCTATTGAAATTACCTAATAAAATCATCTCATAAATAAATTAAAGCTTCAATTTCATTCTATTTCATCAAAAATTACAGCACTCAACCATGGTGACTTTCAATTTCATCCATGAAATCAAAGACTAATGAATTTAATAGTAGGACCTAGTTGTAAAAGTCTTAAAAACACAAAAATTACTAGAAATAGGCAAGGATTAACTTATTTGGAGCAAAAATTATGAAATACCAGCTTAGAAAACCCTCATATGGCTTTTTTGGCTGATGAGAATGAAGAAAAATGAAGAGATTTCTAGATATTCCAAATTAGTCCTACTTTTATTTAGTAAATTTTGTTATTTTTCCCATTTTGCCCTTATTTCAGTAATTCTCCTGATTTTTCTCAGCTTATGTCGCCCAAAATATCTCCTTTGAGCCTATTGTCTCTTTAGATCCCTACTCATTTGATAATTGAGCTATTTAATCATTCTAGTAACTTTTACACCCGTTTCAATTTAGTCATTTTCATTTAATTACCTACCCAAACGCTAAAATTTTCTAACTAAATTTTAATACCACATTACTAACATTTTATAAATATTTATAAAAATATTTCCTATTCAGTTTTATGAGATCAAGCTCTCGATACCTTATTTTTACCCAATTCCTTCAATAATTCCTTTTTCTAACTAATTACTAAATCGGTAAAATTTTTCTATCGATATTTTAATACGATTTTCCTATCATATAAATATTCATGTAAAAATATTAAAATAAATTTTCTTTAAATAGGATTTGTGGTTACGAAACCATTGTTCCGATAACCTTGAATTTAGGCCATTACACGTATATTTACCATACATAAAGGTACCGTCAATTTATACCAATGGCTTGTAGTATAGAAGTGCGTCTTGGCATTGCTTAAATGTCTAGAATAAACGCTTGAACACTTGGCATCCACGGAGCAATTTATCGTTGTAGTATGCGTACCTTTTCAAAGTCTATTATGCTGCCTGAGACATGTCTCTCCAGCACCTGACACCACTGCCACTCTTAATTATATGAAGCGTCCCACCGACCATGAAACTTTTTCAACACTTTCTGCTTAGCTATCCAAGTCTTGTTGTAAGAGGGTGTGTACCCCAATTGGCTACGAACATTGGCAATTAAGACCCAAGATCAAGTATTGGGATCTCGCCTTCATCCAATGGCGAACTGTAATGGTATGGGCCCCACCCCTAAAAGGTAAAATTTCAAATTAGGCCCTTAAATTTTTTTAAAAATTTCAAATTAGCAAATGTAAAATTACACTTTGGCCCTCCCTAAAATTATGAAAATTCGATTTAATCATTTACAAATTAGAAAGATATAAACTATAAAAAATTAAAATTTCATCCTAAAAAATTGTCCTGGCTTCGCCCCTACCTTCATCGTCGGTATTATTAAGCTAGCCAACATATCTGAATCCATCTTGGGATGATCTTGTGAAACACTTGTCAACGAAGTACGTTAAATAATGCAACATTACGTAATATCAGTATTATTCAAAAACCCTAAACACCTAGTGATACTGTACCGGCAAGACATGTATGTGGACCTTTGTACTTTTTAATCTCCCACAAGCTTGTCCTTTTCCTCAATGAGGCCATGATTTTCCATGAACATGTACTGTCTTGCACTGCACATTTGGCCTCATACTTATCGAGTTTGGATTTAACCACATTGTAGTTAACCCTATTCTTGATGCTATATTGTTTCAATGCACCAAGAAAACTATCATTGTTGGTAAACTCTTTACCAACTTCTAATTCACCCGAATCCAACAACGAACTTGTACGGTCACGCTTTCTGTGTGGTAGTTCAGGAAATTCCAATGCATCGTCTTGAGATAGATCAATATTATGCATGTGGGCTGGAGGTGAGTACGCCCTGAATCGCGAATCTTCTTCTTCTTCATCTGACCCCCTTCAAAATCTTCAAGTATAGTTGTAACAGGCTCCAGTTCAGAAAAAAATGCAACTTCTGCACCATCGGGGCTGGGCTCTCAAGGTGGATCTATATCAGACTCATCATTCGACCCACCATCATCTGCAACGAAAGAGGTCCCCTCGCCGGTGGATGTCGTGGGGAGTACATTATCCCTTCTTAAACAACTTTTGTAACGTCCCCAATCATATGTGGATTGCCAACCACTAGAAGTTGATGACGTTCCCAAATACGTATTTTAACATCGAACATCAACCCACCGATATGCATGTCCCATCCACCAATCGAGTGTCGTAGTAGGGGTTGTGTTTTCCATACTACCACCAAACACGGGCGTTTTCGTATTCTGCCTCCCACAACAGAGTGTCGGCTTGGAGTCGTGTATTTCTCTCGAACAGCAGTAGATGTTGAAGTTGAAGGAATATCACTTGGAGATGAAAATTGTACATATACCTCAAGATAGAGTGATCCACTAGCAAGATGAGTCTCCACCATTGCCTCTAAGCTTTGAGGACCTTTGATGTCGAATGAGTCATATTTCAAGGGATCAACTGAAGCATAAAATCTATACTTAATAAACTGAACTTTCATTGCATTGTTTCGAAGATTTTACGCCTAATTCTTTTGCGAAGTTCTATTAAATCTATGTTCTGGTTAAAAAACAGTTACATTGTGTTCTCCGATAAAAAAACAACATCGTTTTTGGTGTCACGAATCTTACCATCATAGTAAATAATAGAACTAATACGTTCACTCATCTTCAGTTTCTATTATACTTTTGCCTCAATTTCTATTATGCAACCTGAGAATGAAATTTGGCTCATTTATAGTCTAAGGACAAATAGAACTCATCAGAGCAAAAGAGCGTCCACATGGAAGCTTTTTCAAGATTTTGCCGACAAGGCATCTTGCTTGAAGCATTTTGGTCACTATTTGTTCGTAAACGCCTTCTCAAAATTATCTTTTCAGAACTACTATAACAAAAGAGCGTTACGTGGGAGCTTTTTTCAAGACTTTACGACAAAGGCATCCTCGCTTGAAGTGTTTTGGTTACTATTTGTTCGAAACGCCTTCTCAAAATTATCTTTTCAAGAACTATCAGTAGTAAAAGAGCATCCACGTGGAGCTTTTTTCTCAGACTTTTGTTGACAAAGGCATCTTGCTTGAAGCGTTTTGGTCACTATTTGTTCGTAAACGTCTTCTCAAAATTATTTTACCGATACTCATCAAAAAATAAATAATTTTATATTGCTGATATATTTTTCCAAAACCCTAAACCTAAAATTATTTTAATTAATTAACCCTAAACTCTAATCCATTAATTTTTCCCCAAAACCCTTAAAACTCCTAAACCTTAAGACCCTAAAAACCATAAAAACCCTAAATCCTAACCCTAAAACATTAAAAACTATAACCCTAACCCTAAAAATAGCTAAAACCCTAATGGAAGAGACGGGCAAAACGCTTTTGGCGGCGTTTTTTGCCACATCAAGAAAGCGTTCTCAAAAATTTTTTTGATGTGGCGTAAAATGCCCTCAGAGACATTTTCTCGCTGATCCCCGACATCGCGTTGACGTGAATGCGCTTTCGAAAAAATGACCTATTCCGATAAATAATTAGAAAAATATTATTTTTCGTAAATTTGAAAAAGAAAGGACATTATTTGGTAATTTACCCAAAAAAAAAAGCTAAAAAAAAAAAAAAAAAAAAAACCCTAAAACCCAGTTATATGGGCCTTAAAGTTCTTTGACCGTTATAGGAAGTCCAGTCTAAAATCCAGTTTGGCAAAGATCTATCCTTGGTTTGGCTGGCAGAGAGGTACTAAAGCCGCCAAACAAGCCCCTTGGAACGCCATTTTCATTTTCTTTTTTGATAGGCTAATAATACTACTACACGGCATTTCTTTTGGCTTCCTCTTCTCCGCAGTTGCTCAACTTTGAGCTAAGGCTTAGAGTGCAAATCCAAAATGCAGAGCTTAAAGCGTTTGGTAACAAGTCGTCTTCGTGACAGTCTAATCCGGCTGAAGAGAAACCGATCCTCGCTTCCAAGCAATTCTTCTGCTGATGATCTTCAAAATCAAGTCTGATCACTTTTCTCTTGAAACCTTGGGTGAGATCAATTTAGGCATCAATGGGGTATATACTTACGTGTTTATATGTAAAACTTTAGGTGCTGGTTGAAGGTAAAGCGAGTTCTCGAGTAGCGATTCTCAACAGACCTTCGTCTCTCAATGCTCTCAATACAAATATAGTAAAGTTCCTCTTTACATTTGAATCTCTGTTACGTTATCTAGGGGTTTGCTTTATATCTTCTTTGGATTAGATTAACAATTTGCGGGAAATTACTTCCCATTGCAGGGCGCTAGGTTGCATGAATTGTACGCATCTTGGGAAGATGATCCCAATATTGGATTTGTGGTCATGAAGGTAATTTCAATTTTTTTAAATACCAATTGTTATTATAATAGTTCAGTAAAATGTTTAGAGACAACTGACAATTTGAATTTTTTTTTTTTTTTATTATTAAAGGGCGGTGGAAGGGCATTTTGTGCAGGTGGAGATATTGTTGCTCTTTATCATTTGATAAATGAAGGTAAAACCTAGATGAATAAAATGTATGCTGAATAGATTGTAGTGTACTGAAAGTTTTTCTTGTTAGACATTTTTTATTGTATGGTTGATTTTTCACGGTTATTTACCGTTTAAATTCTCTTAGTGCAGGGAAGATAGAAAAGTGTAAGGGCTTTTTTAGGACGTTGTATAGCTTTATATACCATCTTGGTACATATTTGAAGCCTCATGTGAGTGTTTACCTTCTGTTCCTTGAATGCTAATAATCATTACTTGTTGGTGATTTATTCTTTTCGAAGCTTTATTGAAACGATAATTTGTTACGGAGTACACTGACAAATCGATGATAGAGATATGCATATATAAAGTAATGATTCGATTCTAGGTGTCTATTTTAAATGGCATTACTATGGGTGGTGGAGCTGGAATTTCGATACCTGGGACATTTCGGCTTGCAACTGATAGAACCGTATGTTGCAGTGATTTGTTTTGGTTATTCTTTCTTTTTGCTATTCATTCGACGGTCCTTAGTTTACTGCAGGCTATATATTTGTTACCTTATAATCATCTTGTTTAAAGGACTCTTATTGTTCACTTTCTCCATTCATAATATTAAAATTGCCGTTTGGAAATTCAAGTAACTTAGACAAATGGTTTTCCAGGTTTTTGCTACCCCTGAAACTCAAATTGGCTTCCATCCTGATGCCGGAGCATCCTTTCATCTCTCTCGTCTACCTGGTCACTTAGGTAGGCCTTTACAATATGTTTTCTTTATGCCTGTTCTACTTGCTTTTCATTACTGGCTTCTTGGACCTGTAATGTATATGTTCAATCATGGATTTACTGTATTTCACTATAAAACTAGAACAATCATCCTTCCACTTAAACAAATATGTTTCCAGGAGAGTACTTGGGTCTGACAGGAGCAAAACTCAGTGGGGCTGAAATGGTTTCTTGCGGGCTTGCGACTCACTACTCAAACACTGATGTTAGTACTGATAGGCTTTTGACTTGGGTGCTTCTTTTTCCTTGCAATTTATTCATCTTCCCTGGTTATATAAGATTGGTGCACTTGTTACAATAACAGAAGCTTCCACTGATTGAAGAAGAGCTTGGAAATTTGGTTACCGATGATCCTTCTGTCATTGAGTCTTGTTTGGAGAAATATAGTGATGTAGTCTATCCTGAAAAGATCAGTGCGCTGCACAGGTTTTTGTTACTGGCTCTAACTGCTAGCAATCCAGTGCTTTCTCCTTTTTTTTCTTTCTTTGTTATAATATATGATTCATTATTTTGAATTTCGTCCCATTAAGCATGTTACATATATAGGATTGAAGTGCTCAATAAATGTTTCGGCCATGACACAGTTGAGGAAATTATCGATGCTGTGGTAAGCACTTTCTTTCCTTCTGTTTATCTTTTTCAGACCATATAAGTTAGAAAGCTGAAGTTGATTCATGAAAGCATTTTGAAAAAGCAAAGGCAAGAAGGCATTGGTTTAATGCAACAATATAAAGGAATAATATATCTTTACATAGCTACACCACCTGTTGAGTGCACTAAAATGTGCGCTAAAATGTGCCCATTACTAATATAAAATGCGTGTTAAAATCAATCTGTTTTGCGAGTAAGAAGATTTCAGCCAGAACAAAATTTGCAGGATATAATCATTTCCCACATCTAGTTCCTTTTCAATATATTGGAAAATTGATGTAACATAATAAAAAATAAAAACTAAAGCTGGAGTGAACTTTCTTGAATAATTTAGTGGTAGTTTTTTTCAGGAAAGTGAGGCATCTGCAACAAATGATGCATGGTGCAATTCCACATTAAAGAAACTGAAAGAAGCTTCACCATTGAGCTTGAAGGTGTCTTTGAGATCGGTGAGCTTCTTTAACTGCCACCCCCCTTCCTCCCCTTTGAATGGAAATCAGGCATTGTTCATGGTGCCCTTATGGTGATTCAGGTACGAGAAGGCAGATTTCAAACCCTTGACCAGTGCTTGGTTCGTGAGTATCGGATGTCGCTTCAAGGGATATCTAAGCGAATCTCTAATGACTTCTGCGAGGTACAGAACCATCTAGATTTTGCACTTTCCAGTAAATGAATAAAATGTCATGGACTTAAATCAGTTATTTTCTTTCATTTCAGGGTGTCAGAGCACGAGTGGTGCACAAAGACTTTGCTCCAAAGGTATCACCCTTTTTTACATTTCGAACGCCTAATGATTTTCTAGATTCTGTTGCCAAACTTGTATTTATTTTAAATCTTTGGAGATGTAGTGGGAACCTCCAAGCTTAGAAAAAGTGTCGGACGATATGGTGGATCAGTACTTTGCACCCCTCAGTGAATCTGAGCCAAATCTGGAGCTCCCCACAAAACAGAGAGAAGCATTTAACTAGTTGCTATGGTTAGCCATAAGTTGGAAATATACACGGAATCTTATACTGCTAAGAAAAGATACATTCATCTATGATGGTCGAGAAATGGCAGTTTGCACATTATTGTGCTTTCAAAATTTTTGGGACTTAAAAGATGATCAAACATATGGCTGCAATAAATAGAGCAAGAATTAACAAAAACAGACTATACAACTTGTACCCAGTTCTTCAATCTTCAAGCAATCTTGCTCGTTATTTATTCAGCTTTATCGCCCTTGTGAGTGCTCACTAATTGCATTTGCACGTCCTGAGAAACCGGTGAATGCTCCTTGTATTCCATTGTGAATTCACCTTTTCCCTGTATACAGAATATTACATTTTACATATGATAAAACAAATCCACACCTCCAATTTCTATGAAATGATTCCGTGCCTCACACACTCACCTGTGTCATTGATCGAAGCATTGTTGAGTACCCAAACATATTGTTCAACGGGACCTAGAAAGACAAGAAAAATCATATTCAGCTCTTTGGAGGAAGGGGGCTTAATTTTTAAGTGCTACTTGTGATGGCAAATCAGGACACTCAACATGCAGGATACAGACATCGACATATGCACAAGTATAACATCACATTCCCACGATACAAAATGATTAATGATTTTCTTTGAGCACTATGGCATGAATGCTAAAATATCTGAAAACCAGAATATCAACATAGGTATTTCAATAAAGATGAACCTGAGTTAACAAGGGAGTTCATGAAAGACCGTGGACAAACTCCAAGTGCAAATTCCAGAGTTTGTAAGAAATTTGCTTGGATATGCAGCTAAGCTGAACCTTTCAAAAGAAAACAAGTTTTACTTACATTGGCAGTAATTATAGAATCATCTCCATCTTGGTCATTTCCAACAATAACACCTTTCCTCCTACAAATAATTGAGGATGCAGAAAATCAGATTGAATATCAAAGAATCGCCAAGTCCAAAAAACATATAAAACAAAGGATAGACTCACTTATTGATATCACCAGCTACTGTACCCTGAAATTCTGTTGGTACTTTCAACTCAACCAACATTATAGGTTCCAGTATCACAGGCCTTGCAGCACTATAACACTGTTTCACAAGTCAAAATAAGAAAATCAACAAAAGGCTGCCAAAAAGAACAAAAGGGAAAGCAAAAGATATGAATTAATCATTTCATAGAATATCATCCTAAGAACATTAGACATACCTGTCTGAATGCATATATAGCAGCTAACTTAAACGCAAGCTCACTAGAATCTACTGCATGAGATGCACCATCAGTCAAAACAATCCTTATATTTTCAACTGGATGTCCAATTAATGAACCCCTGTACAATATGGAAGCAGTACATCAATTTATACTCACAACAATACTAAGTGCACAAGTAATCATTCTGTATTGATGAGCGAGTTTCAAGAATAAGGGAGTAAAATAAATATACTCACGAATTTGCAGCTTCTTTGAAACCCTTCTCAATTGCAGGAATAAAGTTTGATGGTACAGCTTGTCCAACAATCATGTTCTCAAATTCAAACTTTATTGGAGACCCTGGTGGAAGTGGTTCAACATACCTATCAATACAAGAAACCAACATATCCATATCAGTGGACAAGTAATAATCTTCCAAAACCAAATCTGATAATGTAAAACAACTAGTCCAGAACAGAATCAGAGAGGAAGAGCGGTTTCAGACAAGTGATTCAGGCGTCAAGGAACTGCATCTAATTTAAATACAAGATAGATATTATTATGATGTTAATAGAAATACAAGCCAAAGACAGATCATTGCTACTTACCCACATACTCGACCATATTGACCCTGTCCTCCAGATTGTTTCTTGTGTAAATAATCAAATTCAGCACGCTGAGTTATAGTCTCCCTGAAATTCACACGAGGCTTTCCAACAGTTGCATCAACCTGTTTTCAGGAAGTATAAATTATTTAAAACATGAATTTCAATCATAATAATCTTAGAAACTCTTATGTTATATGCTAAACATATGGGTCAAGACCTTGTATTCTCTCCGGATCCTTTCCACATAAATGTCGAGATGAAGCTCTCCCATTCCAGAGATGATTGTCTATGTAAATAAATAATAACAATAACACTGTAAGTCAGTTAATGCAAAATAGAGTTGTGAATAGTATCAGTCATCGAAAAACCTGCCCGCTTTCAGCATCCAACCCTACACGAAATGTAGGATCCTCTCTCTGGAAACGGTTCAATGCCTTTGAAAACTAATTCAGAGAAACACAAGATTCATCAGTAGTTAACATCATATGCTATGATGGAGTGCATCAACATATGCATTTATATGAGTCCAAAAAGCACTCACTTGGCCTCCTGAATCTTTTGAAACCGGCTGAACAGCTAATGACATCACTGGTTCAGGGACACTCATAGAGGTCATGGTGTATTTGACAGATCCATTTGTAAATGTATCACCTGGAAACACAATGCCATATGTTATGGTAATTCTTTGAAAGCCTTTCCTGGGTTTTTTTTTTTTTAAAGCAAAAAAGAAGTGGGAAAACATGGCTTTGTCTACTCAACCAACATTTTTTTTGGCATTTTTATTGCTCCTGTTGTGTATTCAGGCTCCTTGAATAAATAAATATATAACATCAAAGAATAAAAGCTTTTACTTGTGTATAGAAATATGCCAAGTGAGAATAGGACCTGAAGCGCAGTCTACTCCAAAAACTGCAACTATTTGCCCAGCATGTGCCTCTTGAATGTCCTGAGTATTATGAACCGCAAACAGAACAATATTAAATCAACCAATTGACTAAAACAGAACAGTTCAGATAACAACTAAGACTGATATCAAGTAAAATCAAACCTCCATTTCATCAGAATGCATCTGAACCAAACGAGGTACCTGGGACAAAATGGTAAACATTTAGCATGTAGACTGAACTCCAAAATCCAGGTTAGCACCGCAAGGAAAAGAGAAACAAATTGCATTGAAAAATAAGGAAAGTTATTTCATATCATGAAAGTGGATCACATCAACCACAATACCAATAACAGCACATGTTCTGACCAAACAGGACCACAATTTAAGAGCATTATATTAGCAAAAAGGGCCAATTTTTCTCAATTTTGATGAATAGCCACCTTGCTTGTCAGGGTGAAACTAACATGCATAATTGCATGTATGGCAAGTATATGGCATATATAACGGATAACTACTTTTCAAAATTTTACCCAATACTGTTTCTGCCATTAATCACAAAAACTATCTAAAGTCATATTTTAGTTTTAGATATGTAGTATTTCTAGAAGTCCATCTTACTCTTCGTAGATCAAGACCAAATCACACTTGCAAAAAAAAGAAACGAAGAAAAGACCTCCCATACAACACTTGGGATGTGCAGGTTCTCACAGGCAAAATGGAACAATGTTGTGTTGCCTAACAAGATCACATAGGAGGGAAATTAAAAAAAAAGGGGGATTAAAAAATTGGTCCAAGAGAACATGAAGCAATAAGTTAACTAACCTTAATCTTCTTGCCTGTGTTTATGTTCACTATAAAATCACCCTTTCGAATCACACCCTCGTAGACTCTTCATCAGTTCAAATACTGTTAGCATAATAGAAGCACTAAATACTAATATAATGCAAAAAATCAATAGAAAATGATGCAGTAGAATTACCTTAGATATGTTAGCTGACCAAACCGGCCTTCCTCCAACTTAAAAGCTAATGCCACAAGTGGTCCATCTGGGGTTCCTGGCAACATAACCTACAAGAGAATTCTAAGGATTACATGAAAAGAAAGAAGTAAATGTTTCACATCAGTGTTGGTAAAAGCCCTTTTATTCATTGGATTTGCACCATCAATCTTATACCTTCTCTTCATTCTTTGTTTGATCAAGAGCATAGTTACTGACTTCAATTGGACATGGCAAGTAACTAAGAACACCATCCAAAAGTGGTTGTACACCCTGAGCATAAGAGAAAGCATCTGAGAAATGGCATCTCATAACCCGGAAAATTAGTGAAACGAAGTACATAATGTTTATCCCTTCCAAACAATATGAGAAAGGGTATCCAATTGGGTGTGGTGCCTTATTGCACAAGTTGGTTGATTGTGAATTTAACAGAAACCAAAGAACAGAATTGATCATAAGTACCTTGTTTTTGAACGCACTACCCATGAATACAGGTACAAATTTTTGAGCTATGGTTGCCCTACGAACTGCTTCCTGCTCCAAATTTTAGGATTCATAGGAAGTTCATAAAGAGGACAAGTAAAAAGGAAAATAGCAGCATTTAAAATTAAAGTTCCTTGGCTTACACTAGGGTAATCTTTAAGCTAATTTCACATTTTTTTAACATTCAAGGTCTGAAAAAGAACAATCGGTCTAAAGTACATAGACAGAAAGATGAAGAACCATTCAACATGCAGGATCATTCAAAATTCGATCAGAGGCCATCACATCCACTATTAATTTTCAGAAACAAGTATCAACTTTGATGATTTGATGCATGTAAAGTAACAATGAAGGCAACCATACTATTTTCTCTGCCATTTTTTAAGTTCAAAACTGATACTGGATGGCAATATCAACTCAGGTACACTCTGTCATTGGAAACTAAACTAGTAAATAAAGGATCATTCCTCAAACCAACCTCAAGATCAACAGATGAAATAGGCTCATCATTTAGAAAAGCTTCAGCTAGTTTATCATCTACTTCAGACACCATTTCTATCAGTTCACGTCTCTTTTCTGCAACTATCGTGTCCATATATGCTGGTATTTCTTCCGCAACAACTTTTTCTCTGAAATAGTTAGAATATGATTGAAGAAAGTCAAAGAAATGAAACAGGCTCTACACTCAAAGAAAAATTAAGTGAACCATAAATATTAAAACAAACCCGCTGGATCCATGGAAATAATAAGCTTTTAGTTGCACAAGGTCGATAAGACCCTGAAAGTTTCTTCAAGGCCAATTGGGACTTGCACAGCTGCACTATGATGTCGAAGCTTAGACCTCGCCTGACAACAGACACAAAAGTTATAAGTGTGCCACTGTTAAAGATGTGAAGTTTAGCTCGGTTACATGAATATTCATCCAAAATATATACCTGGTTGAGAACTTTCCATGGATCAGCTCCCATTCTATCAAGCTTGTTAATAAAGGCGAGTCTCGGAACCTCATATCTTCTCATTTGTCGATCAACAGTAATTGACTGACTTTGTACACCACCAACACTACACAAAACTAAAATGGCACCGTCAAGAACACGCAGCGCCCTCTCCACTTCAATCGTAAAATCAACATGACCAGGCGTATCGATAATATTAATCTAAAACAGTAGATAAAATTTATGCACAGCTTTCAAAAAAAAAAAAACTGTCAAATTAGATCGAATAAAAACCACTTACGAACCTGGTAATCCTTCCAGGTGCAATACGTGGCAGCAGATTGGATAGTAATCCCTTTCTCTCTCTCTAAATCCATGGAATCCATCTTTGCTCCGACGCCATCTTTGCCACGAACCTCGTGGATCTCGTGAATCCGGCCCGTATAATAAAGAATCCGCTCCGTTAGAGTGGTCTTGCCCGAATCGATGTGAGCAGTAATTCCGATGTTTCGGAGTCGTTCCATGGACTCTTTCCACCATGGTTCTTTGGCATCCTTGGCTCGCGCGACGTTGCCAGCTGAGAATTGACGGACCTCAAAATTCCATAGTAGAAGGGCGGCGGTCGGCGAGGGGTAAAACCTCCTCGTTTTGCTGGAGAAGAAGGTGTAGAGGAGGCGCGGGACTGCGGATCTAGGAATCGCGCCATTGTAACGGAATGCAGCGGTGGATTCCTCAGTTCGGGTAAAACCCTGAACCCAAGAAAAGGGGGTTTGACTTTTGACTTGTCTTGGAATTTTTTTGAATATGGGGTGGGTTAGGACCCGGAAGAAATCGGATTTATTTCCTCTAACGCCGTAACGCGACTGGTAATTTGTATCCAAATATAAGGTTTTTGGGTGAAAGCATCCAAATATAAGTTTATTTATGTGTGTTGGGTTTTTTAAAAAAGTATATATGAGTTTTAGAAAAAAATAATCAAACTTCCTCAATTATTTAGAAAATTAGTGTAGTTTATGGAAAGGTGGTGAAGTTGATCCTTCAAATTGTTCATTTCTTACCTCCATGCACATTAAAGGAGCACGTGAGGTTGAAAAATATATTATTTTCATGCATACGTTTTTAGAGGCTGAAAGATGCAAAAGCTAGGTCCCAAGAAAGCTGTTTAGAGATTATAGAACATGGCAAAAGGTTGGGATCAGCGGCCTTACAATGTAAATATTTTTTTTAATTTTTAAATTTTAAAATTTTAAATAATAAAAATAAAATTACATTTTAATTCTCTAAAATATAAAAATTTGATTTAATATAAAATATAGACTATTAAAATAATAATATTATATTTTTATTACAATAAAATTATAATTTAATTTCAATTCTAAATTTTTTTTTTTGATTTCACCTTGGTTAGGATGATTGAACAAAATAGAAAGTTGTTTGAAGATGATAGCAAAAACTTTTGATATGATCATACAATTTTAATAGTTATTTGACATATTTAAAATTAACTTTTTATTCTAATTTTTTTATCTATCAAATACATTTAAAATTTATTTTCTGTTTACCTTTCCAATTCTCAAAATTTCATCCTTTCACTTTTCCGCTTAAGCACATCATTAATTCTCTTATATTATTCTTCCTCTTTTCCGCTCAAGCACATCATCAATGTAAAATAATTTCACGGTGATTTTAATAAATCATCTAAATAGAAGTGTTTGCTTATTCTTTTATTTTTCCTTGTTAATATTTCCTGTTGTACAAACTATAAATAACAATCAATATAGTAGATGAATTACACCATCCCTGACAGCTTCCCAGACTTTACTCAATCCTTTCCATAAGTGCAGTGCATTGTTTATGCGCTGTGGTACCTTTTCAACACATTTGTACTTGGTACGAAGAACTTGCACCCAAAGCTGATTGTATTGTCGTCAAGAAAGCATCATTTTGCTTGCTCAAATTTAGGTGTAAAGGCAGAACAAATTTTAAGGGGTCGGATGAAATTTTAATTTTTTATAGTTTATATATTTATAATTTATAAAAGATTAAATCTAATTTTTATAATTTTAAAGGGGTCAAAGTGTAATTTTATCTTTATTAATTTAAAATTTTTAAAAAATTTAAAGGGCCTAAATAGTAATTTTATATTTTAGGTGGGCCAGGGTCCATGCCAGCCCCTGGCTTCGGCCCTGCTCAAATTCTTAAATCCCAGTCCACCACTTTTAATTGGTTTGCACACTTGTTCCCATTTAATTAAACTAATCTTCCGTTTATCATCCGTGCTCTCCCACACAAAGTTACGGATTATTTTCTCCATTTCCAAGCAAACACCTTTTGGAACAACGGTTGATTGTATCACATAAATAGGTATGGTTGACAGTACCGCTTTAGCAAGTGTAATTCGTCTAGCCAAAGACAAAGCACTCGCCTTCTAGCCGGCTAACTTCTGTCTCATATTGTTGATAAGATACTAGAAATGTAACACCCCCAACCTGTATCCGTTGTCGAAACATGGTTACAAGGCATTACCAAAGAATACAGAACACTTTTAGATAATTTAAAATCATTATCTTTACACAAATAGTATACTTGATATGTATAGTTCGTTCTATAATTATGAATAAACACATTTATCAAACATATTCCATGTTTTTATATATCACAATCTCATATTTTCATGTATTAAGTACCATCATTTCCTCGTATTTCTGACAAATACGTGTAACAATTCATAGACACACAACTCACTAACTCTTCTTGCCAAACACAATTTAAATTGAAAAATCACTTCTTGAGTCCAATTTCAATGTTCACTAAAATCTATCATGTAAATCTGGATGTACGTATCCACTAATAGATTCCATGTACCGATATTATCATCTCAGATTTCCACATACATTTACTTTTCACATTATGAATTCAAATAACATATACAAGATATACCAATGTATTTCAAGTACGGTTTCATAATATGTCATTTCAAATTTCAAATTATTTCATATTAGAAATTTTCTCATTAACTCATTTGGAATACCAATTCATACGGATAATACACTCAAGGGTGTACAAATATATAATCACAAATGAACTCATTCATCAACTAAGTTCTATGTTCACGTCTCATCAACTCGTATTTTCTTATATCACATAATTCCATGTAACACTTACCAAACTTTGTCAAATTAGTGAATGTCTTATAGAATTGGTCTGCTTACACAAGCTGTCGGTCATGACAAGCTTCACGGTGTTGCTCAGTGCCACATTTCACAACTCAGTATGGTTTTCCTCATTGAAATACCATACCTACATTACACAACTCGGTATGGGAAATGCCATACCTACGTTTCTTAACTCAGTATGGTTAATACCATACCTACGTTTCACAATTCAGTATGGTTAATACCATACCTGTGTTTCACAACTCAGTATGGATGATACCATACCTACGTTTCGCAACTCAGCATGGATGACACCATCCTACGTTTCACACTTTGCCATGGATCACCCATGGTCTTATCCGTCAATTCATCACTTATCACTAGAATGCCATAGCCTAGCTATGCTCTTACATCTTAAACACGTATCACACCGATGCCATATCCCAGATATGGTCTTACAAGGAAATCACTTGTCACTTGTAGCCAAAGCTACCACTATTCACTGAACAGGTAGCCGGAGCTACCATTTTTCACTTTCACTTGTCCTTGATCAGATAAGTGTAGCCGAAGCTATCACTTATCACGTGTTGTCATGGTTCATCCATGGTTTTTGCCACAATTCATCTTGTTATCGAATCAAGTGCTCAATTTGATTATTTATTCAATTTTCATGCTTTTACATTATTCACGATTTTATCATCAATACATATGAAATAACACATCATGAAGTTCATAAAATTAACAAATGATCACTAAAATTTAGCCGTATAAACTCACAAGTTCAATTTTTGTATTATAACGATAATCATAGTTTCATAATAAATATTCCAAATAAAACATTATATCATTTCTAATTCAACATTTATCAATTATAATCGAGCATGTGATCAATTTATACACAAGTCGTTCATATATTATTTTTCCTCTTCCTCCTCCTCCTCTCCATCCACATCCTTAGTATAAACAACACACTTGGAAGTAACATTATCTATAATTTTCAATATTTACTTATGTGAATATTCAAGCTGTCCATCTGTATCATAGTCACTAAATTATTTTTATCTTGAGCTACAAAACTCCAAATTAAGATCCGTTAATTTTCTTTAAAACTAGACTCACATATCTTCTTACTAAAATTTTTCCAGAATTTTTGGTATGGCCAATTAGTACAGTTTATTAGTTAAGTTCTTCACTGTTACACATTCCAACAGCTCTGACCTCTCTTCACTAAAAATAAATTATCTCATATTAATATTTTCATATAGTGTTTCCGATTATTTCTAATGAAAATAGACTCATTAAGTAATACAAAATATAAATTATAACTCATAATTGTTTTTGTACAATTTTAGTGAATTTATAAAGTAAGAACAGGGGATCATTAAGTTATTCTAAACCAGTCTTACAAAAATTTAAATATCTCAATATGTAGACTTTCTTTGCTTGCTCTGTTTCTTTTATGAAAATAGACTCAACAAGCTTTAATTATATATCTTACTCAACTTCTAATTAAATTTCTACCATTTTTGATGATTTTTCAAAGTTAGACAACTGCTGCTGTCCAAAACTGCTTTAGTGTAACATGTTGATTTCTATTTTGTCCCAAATTCCACAATTCATACAATTCAGTCATTGCTCAATTAACCCATCAATTGAGATAATTTTATCATTTAATACTTTTTTATATCATTTTAAAATACTTCATAACCTTTGAAAATCAGAATTTTAACACTAGGCCTTAATGTCAACTCTTTCACAATTAGGTCCTAAAACCAATTTCTATCAATTTCACTTGATAAAATCATCATATAACAAAATTAAATATTCAATTAAATATTTATTCATCATATTATTCTAGCACTAATCCAAATCAACTTTAAAAATTATCCATAGAATCAAAAACTAATGAATTAATAAGTTGGACCCAATTGTAAAAGTCCAAAAACAAAGAAATTTCAAGGAGAAAGCAAGAATTAAACTTACATGAAGCTTGAGGATGAAAACCAGCTTGAACTCTCTCCCATGGCTGTTTTTCAGCTGAAGAAAATGAAGAGAATTGAAGAGAATACTAGATATTTCAATTTGGTCCCCTTTTTATTTAGCTAATTTTGGCAATTTTCCAATTTTGCCCTTATTTCACCCATTTTCTGATTCTCATCTATTGCCGCCCAAATTATCTTCTTTGGGATTATTTTCACTTTAGGTCCTTCCTCATTTGAAAATTAAGCTATTTAATCTTTCTAGCAACTTTTATATTTTTTTCAATTTAGTTCTTTTTATTTAATTAACCACCCAAACGTCAAAATTTTCTAACAAAATTTTAATACTATTTTATTGACATTCCATAAATATTTATAAAAATATTTATGACTCGGTTTATAACACCGAGATCTTGATACCTCTTTTTCTCAATTTCTTCACCAAATAAATCTTTATAAAACACAATTTACTATTTCAAAAATATTTTAAAAGCTACATATGGCTTTTAAATATTAAATAATATAAGCTACGAGTTCATTTTTCAGATTTGGTGGTCTCGAACATCTATTTCCGACATCACTGAAATTTGAGCTATTACAGGAAAGTAGCCTTCGTGATTCATCGATGAAAAAAAGGGACACCCAAGATGATGCGGTCCACCTCGGGGTGAGTCGAGTCGTATGCGAGTTGCCCAATCGTCTATGAGGAGGAATTAAGTCTTCGAGAAAATAGTCGGAATTGAGGTTGAGTTTGCGGAAGCTTTTGAAAGATATTTATTTGAGGGATGGCTTAAGTAGAAATGAAAGTTGATAGATGAATGAAAAATGGGTTAGTAGGTGAAATGGATAGGTTCGGTTTGGTTGAACAACATATAGTGAAGTGAAATGAAGATAGTTGAAAATGAAGGATATTCGATGGAAATGGATAAACGGACTTAAACTCGAGAAACGATTTAACACTAGAAAAGTGTCACCTCGATTTCTATTTGGTTTAAGGTGATTGATGGAATTTGAAGATGGACCTTGACCCGTTACTTAACAAAGTAAGAATCGATGGTATAAGGAGATGAATGAACAAGTGATATGTCTAGGAAACTTGTACGAAAATTAGAGAGAGATAAACTCACTAAAGAGCTCAAAGTTCATAAATTGATTAAGGTTCAAAAGTCCTTTTTACAATGAAATCAGCTAAGTATTTATATCCAACAAGAGAGCTAGCCAAATGGACACTAATTGACTTAATAGCTAAGCTAAATTCAACTAGAAAATGTTGAAAAAATCTAGAATAGAATCCTTTAGTCTACTAAGCTAGATTCAGCTGAATAGGAGCCAAATGGACAGCTTCTAGATGGAGCAATTAACTTGGTAAGATGAATGCTTAAGGAAGATCATTGGCCAAGTCTATGTTCAGCCTTTGGGACGCCAAAAGTCTTGCTTCTTGAGGAAGGAATTCAGCTGCATGTATTGGGAGATTTTAGGAATTGAATGGACATATCTTGGTGCATCCTTGAGCTTAAATGAGCTCAATTAAATGACAGCTTGAATGGTCACTTGCTGGTTGGTTATCTCACTACACCAAAACAGACTTTTAGCGGCGTTTTTTTGGTCTTTAGCGGCGTTTATAAGCACCACTAAAAGTATTTGCGGCACTTTTAGAAAAGCCGTAAAAAACGCCGCTAAATCAAACGCCGTAGAATTTAGCGACGTTTATGAGAAAAAAACGCCGCTAAAGGCCATGACTTTTAGCAGCGCTTTCCAAAAAAAACCGCTAAAGGACATGACCTTTAGCTGCGCTTTTCTCACAAACGCCGCTAAAGGCCATGACCTTTTGCGGTGCTTTTCCAACAAATGTCGCTAAAGGCCTGGACTTTTAGCGCGTTTTTATAAACGTCACTAAATATAGTGATTTTTAGTGGCGCTTTTTTTAAAAACGCCGCTAATTTGTGCAGATTTGCATTGTTCATTTTGTTTAATATCAAACCCCTCTTGCACTAAAACCAACCAATAGCAGCAAATATAATATATAATTCCAACCCAAAACAGCAAATGTAGCATAAAAATCACACCAAATGCATTAATTCTAAATGATATTTAAAAATGAATAAAAGATATATGATATAAAGTAATGAATGAATTATAATCGAAAATATTCTTACAATAATGTTAATTGTAACAATGTTAAAATCATCTTACAACAAGAAAACAAATGTCTAAGATGGCGGCCTCTCAGAATCACTGGAACAACTTCATCATAGTCCAAGTCAGAGTGGAGTTCTTCATACTTTTTGTTCTCGCCTCCCTCAGCCGCCTCCGCTACGCAATATGCTCCACCTCCTCGCTTGCCTCCTCTCTAAGTTGAGAAATTTGCTCAATCGTGCTCGCTCCATCCGAGCTATCTCGGTCTTTTAGTCTCGAACTTCAAAGACGAGATTGACTCTCTAAGGCATGTATTGTCGGGAGCCGGATCCAAAATATTAGGTCAGGGTAACACTAGATCCTTGACATCGAACCCGACCATACCTTTTAAGACCCAAAACATTAGTGATAATTCAGTTATAAATATACTCAAGATGAACAAAACTATCAATCGAAGCAATTACTTTTCAGACCCAAAACATCAATAATAATTACATTATCAATCTCCTTGAGATTAATGTAACTATCGAACAAAGCAACCGCTTCATACTCCGCCTTCTTCTCCTTTAATTTATCCTAATAAATCAATGAAAGAGTTAGAAACGAAATATATAATAAAAAGGAATGTAACATAACTTAAAATTATAAATTTAAAACTACAAACGATGAATTAAACTATTGTAATTAAACATTATAAATATTTATAATAAATCAAATTTTATAAAGTAAATATACCAAAATTTCTGCAGCTTCGGATGTCATCGGAGATCCATCATTCTTCCTATGGTAATGTCAAAAAGCTGAAAGTGTCCAACTTTTTGACCAGACGAAACTTCCTATATTATAGAAGAAAAAATATAATTTAATAGTATAAAGTCATTAATATTTGAAAGAAATAACAAATTATAATACCTTGGCCTCAGCTACACAAGCAAAACTTTTAGAACCTACCGTGTGCGTGAATTTTTGTTTCTGTCTGCTGCTTGTTCCAACTCGCTCACGGTCCTACATAATGGAATTTGAATTATGTATATAATAAATACTATAAACCGAAAAAGTTATAAGACTTTAAAAGTACGTAATACCTCTCATTTCTTTGAATTTTAGAATCTAACTTGATCTTCCCATTGGTACCTCAACATTTCCTGCGGAACATTTCTTAATTTTTCGTCGAGGCTTATGTCTTTCTTAAAATATTATTTTTTCAACGTGCTTTTATTGTCTCTCCATTTTTGCCCAATGTCTTCTTAACATAGTCATCGGAGACCTCTAAAGCAAATCTCTCCTGAACAAAAATAGTTTAAAAAGTTAATATAAACGAAAGTTAAATCAAAGTATTATAAATTACATTCATGTTTTGTTACCTTAATATTTTTGAGAGCCTGATTTTTGTTGACAGCAGGCATGTGATGCCATGATTCGTAATTAATGGGAAACATATTGGCATTTCGTGCTATAATGCCCAAATAGCCTGCTAACAGTCAAGCTTCAGATCCAACAGGCTGGCCATGATTGTTTCTCCTTACTTTAACATGCTCGATAGACTCTAAGTCGTATAAATCTTTAAGCAATGTACGTCCCCGACCTCTGCGCGTCCCACCACCTTCAGCTGAAAAATGATATATTATTATATTAAAATTAAAAAATGAATCAATAATAAAATTCAACATACATGTAAAATAAACTTAATATTACTTTGAAATTCTGCAGGCTCGTCATCTATGTCCGGCAGAGTAGAAGATCCAACAATTGTTTGTTGTTCACTATTTGCTTTTTCTGAATTTGGAGTATCGTGGACAATACTTAAATCTCGTAATCGTCTTCTAAGCATTTTTCCTGCAATACACATGAAATAGTTCAAAATTTTAGTAACAAATAACAATAATAATAGTACATTTAAAATAGTTAAATTATATAACATGACTAACATTAAAATTATAATATTACATATAAATAATAAATCGTAAAATCTTACTAAATCATATTTCAAATATCTTCGTCCATATCCTCGATTTAACCCATTGAAATTGTTGACTAGTACTAGGATATTTTCATTTAAGTTTTGTTCGAAAAGGCAAAGTTTCGATCTTTTGACTATGTCATCTCTACTTCCACCGCTAATGTCGAACAAGTCTCTAGGGTGTTTCAAGTACAACATACCAACCCTCATCGCTTGGATCTTCAAGTAAAAACTTGTTTAACTTGAGAAGAAAGCACATACTGGCTCGTCTATCGCTTGTTCTTCTGTGAATCAATCGAGAGAAATTCACCATTGTAAAGCCATATTGATAGTTTTAATTCATGAGTCGTATTCATATCACCCAATCACCTCGAAATAAGAAAATTTTGCATTTGCCGTAATAATCCAACTCAAAGATGTCAAGAATAAGTCTATAATACTCAGATTCCCTCGATGTGATTATCGCTCTAGCACTAGCATAACTTGTAATTGAAGAATTAACAACAATTCCACAATTTTGGGTTCTCCTCAAACTCTAGCGATACCTTGTATGAAATCTGTATCCGTTGATGAGGAAGACACTATATATTTTCACTATTCTGTTTGGACCTTGTGAAAGCCATTTAACTTCGTCATTTACTTCATTCCGACTTCAAACCTATTGAATCGAAAGTAAATCGAGTAATTATAAATGTTATGAGAAAACATTATTACTTGTCAATGAAAACTTAAATTGCATACCATTTGGCTTAACCATCCATGGAGTGATTCTGTGAACAACTTATTAATTTCTCGTTGATTTAATCTTCGGGATTATGAACGAGCTTTCAATATTTGTTTGTACTCACTACAGTAAAAAAAGTTTTACTTTGTTAGAAGACAAACAAATTATAATTGACGAGTATTTATCAAATTCTAGAACTTACTTCCGAAATGGTTCCATTGAATCGTGATAAAAAGAACGATCGATGTGCTTGGACCCACGATCTATCATCTAATTTCGCAATTTTGACTTTGCCGACGGTTCTCTAAAACTTTGAAATAAATAAGTTTCGCCAAGTTATGATCTCGTGAGCCAAAGATTTCTACTTGGTCTTTCATTCTTGTTTCAACATCTTCCAAATACCTCGATGTAAAGTCATACATTCCTCTCGCCAAGTAGCTCTCGGAATTGATTCTTCCAAATAATGCTTATTGCGGCAAGAAGACTTTAATTTGGATAGGAACCTAAACACGATATACAACATTATCAAAAGTTGCAACTAAAGGCATTGAGGTAAATGAAGGAATAATTTGCAAATAAAGTAAGACCTTTCAATGGGATACATCCATCAATAGAAAATGGGTCCATCAAGTATTGTTTCACGCGGGAGATGAATTAACAAGTGCACCATAATAGTGAAGAAGGAAGGCGGAAAGATCTTCTCAAGATTGCATAAAGTCAATGCGGCTCGATCTTGTAGTGTCTCAAGTTCTTGAACATTCAAAACTTTACCACAAATGCCTTTCATTATATTTGATAGTTCAATTACACAAGCCGTCACCTTTTTCGACATACAACACCACATAGCAACTGGCAGTAATTCTTGCATCAAGATGTGATAGTCATGCGATTTTAAGCCATATAGTCTTCGATCCTTAAGACTCACACATCGCGATATATTTGATGCATACGCATCCGGGACCTTTATATCCTTCAACACCATACAGAACACTTCTTTCTCCGTCTTCGACATTGAAAAAATAGCGGCGGCAATCGATATTTCATATTCGAAGTGCTTGGGGATAAAGCTCACGCCGAATTCCTATGTAGACTAAATCAAGTCGACTCTAAGATTATCTTTTGATTTTCCATCGACATTCAAAATAGTCCCAATGATGTTCTCGCAGACATTTTTCTCAATGTGCATGACACCAAGATTATGGCGTAAAATCTGACGCTCCCAATAAGGCAACTCAAAAAAAATTCTTCTTTTATTCCATAAGTCCGCCTCATTAGGATCATCCTCTTCATCAGATTCATCATCAAATTCATCCCTAAATCTTCTATTTCTTTGCGGGTTGGCCGGTTGATTCATCTTCCCATAAATGAAATTCATATCTTTAACCATTAAGAATATTTCGGATCCACAGGTCTATGAAGGAGCTTCTCTGAACTCTTCAGTACCGTCAAACTGAGCATTCTGAAATATAAATCTATGATTTTCCGGTAACCACCGACGATACCCCATGTAAGAGAACTTCTTCCCATTATATACCCTTGGTACTTCAACCAGATAAATTAGCATAAGCCGGGAAGTCATTAATAGTCCACATCAAAGCCGCACGTAAATTAAAGTTCTCTTTTCTCATTGCATCGTATGTCTGAACACCAGCCCATAGTTGTTTTCCATAGTTGTTTTAACTCTTCAACAAGTGGATGCAAATTGACGTCAATATCATTTCCTGCCCTTTCTCTCGTGTATAATCATAGATAAGATAAAAGATGATTGTTTCATGCAAACCCATGGAGGCAAATTGTTGGGAACAAGCACCACAGTGCCAAGCATCAGACGTTGTGCTCATGAGTTTGTAAGGGTTAAATCCATCGGATGCTAGCCCAAGCCTCACACTCGAGAAACGCTTGCAAAGGTTGGAAATTTGGAGCCAAAAGATTTCCAAGCTAAAGAATCTGCAGGTTGCCTTAACAATCTATCATTGGTTCATCCATCATGATTCCACGTCATGGACTTGGTTGTCTTCGACGACATGAAAAGCCGTTGAAGCATTGGTATTAGTAAAAAATATCGCAAAATCTTAACCGGCTACTTCCTTGATTGTGTATCGTGATCTTCCTCGTTACCATCCTCTGTATTTCTATTAGTTCAACGGGATTGACCACATACATGACAGCACTGTTGGTTTATCCGGTCGCCCCAATACAACATGTAGTCGTTTGGGCAACTATGAATTTTGTTGTAGCCAAGGCCCAAATCCTTTATCAGTTTCTTCATGTCTTTGGAAGATTAAGGGATTTTCGCAAACGAGAACATTTCTTGTAGAAACTCTAACAGCATTGTCAACGTGTAACACCCTAAACTCGACCCATGCGTCATGACCGGATCTGGTATGCTACGGGTTGAATCTTGAAAACTTTACTCTGAAGGGTTTTGGAAAAACTTAGTTTATTATAGCCGAATAATCAATTAAATGTGAAATTTTGGAAATAACTTTAACATTTGCGTTGATTGAATTTGAAAAGCCCATTTATCATTTCATTTTATATTTAAGACCTTGAAGAAAACATAAGCTTGAAAAAAAACCAACATAACAAAAAAAAAATCGAAACTTAAATGAAAACAAAACCAAAAAAAATAGTCTATGTAGATAATAGTCTTAATTGCCCTCGAGTCCGCCTCGGCTCCTTTGTCCACTTAACCATCGCTCATCTAAAAGTGGGAAAATAAAAGGGTGAGTCACAAAGACTCAAGTGCAAATCTCAAATCACATGAAAGCCTTGGGCCCATAAACACATTATGGCCTTTGGCCCATACACAATGGTAACAAAATATTTCATGCAACATGGCCCATCCCAAACCTAAGAGTCCATCCTCTACACACCCCGCACCAACCATCACACCGTGGATTTCTACAATCAACCTCCATCCGCTACACACCACGCTGATGTGTGTGTCGTCATCATAAAGACCGATCACTATGTGACCTATGAGGCAAAACCACCAATCGCTTATGCGAACCTCGTAAAATACATTATAGTATTTCGATAATTATGTCGTCATCATAAAGACCGATCATCAGATGACCTATGTGGCAAAGCCACCGATCGCCTCGCGACCGCCTCCCTTCCATAAATCAATCAATCCTATCCCATGCATACATACATATAAGAATCAAAATATTAAGCCATTTAAACCGATCACGACTTTCACATACATCGATACACATAGAAGTTTCTATGATTACGCACTGCATCCCTTGCCTATCCTTTTGGGTATTATGACTGCTCATACAACTCTCTTTTTGGCTTTTAGCCCATGTCATACACATATATATTACAACAATACTTATGTGTTAAGGATCTACACACCGTTACTAAGTAAGATGACACCGCCTATGTTGACACTATCGAAGTCGCCACGATCGCTAGCGCCTAAGATTTTATTCTGAAACCGGTCCATAACCCGATGGCCAATCCCACACTGCTGACACTGCTCGCTTCTTAAACCTAGGGATTGGTTTAATAGATCCAATCCTCTCCTTTGCCTGATCCATATTTGATTCCATCAAGAGTCCTTGTCAGAACTACTATAACGACATAAGGTTGTTAAACCATATCATATGATTAAGATCTTAAGTACGATAACGAATCTAATAGAAATCTAATGAAAACCCCTTACCTTGAAATCCCAAAATAGATAGGATACTTAGAGATTAACGATTTTCGGCTTTTGAGATCTGGATGATTTGATCTACTCCGATTTCCCGAAGTGCCGCCCAAAAGAACATGAGATTAGTGGAAAAGTCAAACTAAAGATGGCCTATCAACCAACTAGCCATTCAGCTATGGTCTCAAAAAAAATCGAAAGAGAATGGAAAAAGAACAGAAGAAATCGACACTCACCTTAACACAGAGAATTCGACAACTCCTAGAGAATTTCAAGTTTTAAGAAGATCAGAAAGAAAGGATGATCTCAAGAGATCTATGAAGATTCGACTTTGATGAAGAAATCAACAGAAGAGAATAGGAGGTATTCGGCTATGGAGATGAGAAGAAAGTTCAGAGTTTCGGCCTTTGAATGAAAGTGAAGATTTTGAGATTTTGGCTTTTGAAGTAATCAAAAGAAAAGAAATTGCAGAGAATGACTGAGAGTTTTGGCACAGAGAATGAGAAAAAGAATAGGGTTCAAATGCTGGAATAGAAGAGATACCACCCCTATTTATAGAGAATTTTTGGCACTTACTTATCAAAACCCGAAAGTGCCCTTCTTGATAACTAACAATTAATCAAATAGTGTGGGAAATTTCGACACCCCTTTACCATAAAGAAACCAATTTCTTTCCCCCTCTAGGAGATGGAATTTCAGCCAACACTGCACTCAGCAAATAGCTCCTATCTTTTCTTCTTTATCTTAATATTTTCATACTTTTAGAAGAGGCCTAGATAACACCACCTCTCCCTACTATTATCGACACAATATCCACATTATCCAACAGATAAATATTTCCATTTTAAAGCATCCTAGCCGCCCCCACTCTCCTCTCCTTTTGCGCCAAAAATAATTAAAAATAAGTAGGTAATGCGAATCGAACCTTGGATCCCCTTACTGCTTTTTACGCCACTGTCCACTGGGCCACTAGCCCATTTTTGTGTTTTAATACGAGGATAATATCTTTTAAGCCCGGTCCTATCTAGCTTTCCACTAAAGTGCCCAAACCGAAAATTTGATTAAGGCCTCAGCCCAAACCTGAGCCCAATCTGAACCCCTTAAACACTCTAATTATCACATTAAACATAACAAACATCAAATGCAAAGGCCCATTAATTCAAGATGTTACAGTTCTACCCCCTTAAAGAAATTTTGTCTTCGAAATTACCTTATCGAATAGATGTGGGTATTGTTGTCGCATCGCTTCCTCCGATTCCCACGTAGCCTCCTCAGAGCCGTGATTCTACCATAGAACCTTAACCAATGGAACTTTATTCTTTCATAATACTTTGACATCACGATCCAAGATCTCCACTGGTTCTTCTTCAAAGGATAGGTTAGGTCTCATCTCGATTTCTTCCACTGGCACTACATGGGATGGATCCGAACGATATCGTCTCAACATAGAGACATGAAACACATTGTGAATCTGGCTTAGCTCAGAAAGTAGCTCTAGCTGATACGCTATTGGTCCAACTAGTTTCAACACCCGATAAGGTTCGATAAATCTGGGACTTAATTTACCCTTCATTCCGAACCTCAGTATTTTCTTCTATGGTGATACCTTCAAGAACACCTTGTCACCCACTACAAACTCTATATCCTTACGCTTCAAGTCAGCATAAGACTTCTGTCTATCCGATGCTTCCTTTAGTCGAGCTCGAATTAACTCCGAACCTAAAATCTGATGTTTCCTAATTTTGTCCAACAAGTAGGAGTACGACACGTCCGCCCATACAATGCTTCGTAAGGTGCCATCTGAATACTAGACTGGTAACTATTGTTGTACGTAAAATTCGCCAATGGTAAAAACTCCTCCCAACTACCTCTGAAATCAATGACACAACCCCTTAACATGTCCTCCAAAATCTGAATTACCCGCTCAAACTGTCCATCGGTCTGAAGATGGAACGCCGTACTAAAATCCAACTTCGTACTAAACGCTTGACACAACGCCTTCCAAAATCGTGATGTGAACCTAGGGTCCCTGTTTGACATGATCGATATCGATACTCCATGCAACCTCACCACCTCCGCTATGTACAATTTTAGCCAATTTCTGTAAAGAGTAATCGACTCATACAGTAGAAAAATGAGCAGACTTCGTCAAGCAATCAACAATAACCCAAACTGAATTTTTCTTAGTAGGCGTGAGAGGTAGCCCACTAACAAAGTCCATTGTGATCCTTTCCCACTTCCATTATGGAACCTTTACCTAAAGAACATCCTCGATGGTAATCGATGTTCTGCTTTTACTTGTCGACAGTCAAACACTTTCCCACTAATTCGGTCACCTCTCATTTTAAGCTGGCCACCAAAACTGTTCTCGTAAATCCCGATACAGCTTACTCCCTCCAGGGTGCATAGCATATGAACTACTATGCGCTTCTTGCAAAATCTTATGCCTTAATTCAAGATCTTTCGGTATGCACACTCTCTCTTGAAAACATAATAGCCCTTCTTCATTCACACTAAATCCCGTTGATTCATCACTGGCTCCTACCGAAAACTTCTCCTTTAGTAATTCATCAGTCTGCTGCTTCTTCTTAACCTGACTGACCCATGTAGGCTTTACTTGAAGTTCAGCCAATAAGCTCCCATTATTTACAAACTAAGGTGAGCAAATATTACTCTCAAGTCAGTGATTACCTTACAACTTAGAGCATCCGCCACCACATTAGCCTTACTCGGATGATACTCGATCGAGCAGTCATAATCCTTAATAACTTGATCCACCTTCTCTACCTTAGATTCAACTCTTTCTGGGTCAAAAGGTATTTTAGACTTTTATGGCCGGTATAAATGATAGATTTCTCCCCGTACAGATAGTGTCTCTAAATCTTCAAAGCAAAAACCACCGCCGCCAACTCCAAGTTATAGGTGGGATAGTTTGTTTCGTACGGCCTTAACTGTCGAGACGCGTACGCAATAACCTTTCCATCTTGCATCAACACGCATCCTAGTCCCGTGTCTGACGCATCACAATAAATCACGAATTCCTTTTCAGCCTTCGGTTGAATCAACACCGGAGCTTCCGTCAAAATTCTTTTCAACCTTTTGAAACTTCCTTGCTGCTTGTCCGACCAAACAAACGGAACCCCTTTCCGTAATAACTTAACCAGTGGTGCCGCAATTGAAAAAAATCTTTCAACAAACCTTCGGTAATACCCAACTAGACCAAGAAAGCTCTAAATTTCTGCTACCGATCTAGGCAGCTTTTAATCCAACACCGCTTCAATTTTTTGAGGGTCTACCCTAATCCCCTCTGCTGACACAACGTGACCTAGAAAAGTAACTTCCCTTAGCTAGAATTTGCACTTACTGAATTTGGCATAAAGCTACTTCTCCCTCAGAATCTGTAGAACCACTCGCAGATGTGAATCATGCTCATCTTCTGACCTTGAGTAAACAAAAATGTCATCAATAAAAACCACGATAAACCGATCCAAGTAGGGTTGGAACACACGGTTCATCATATCCATAAATGCTGTTGATGTGTTAGTCAACCCAAATGGCATTACCATGAACTCGTAATGACCATAGCGAGTTCTGAACTCCGTCTTATGAATATCCGCCTCTTTGACCTTAAGCTGATGATACCCCGACCTCAGATCTACCTTCGAAAACACTGAGGCCCCTTTCAACTGATCGAACAAGTCATCGATCCTCGGCAACGGGTACTTGTTCTTAATTGTTAGCTTATTCAATTGGCAATAGTCAATGCACATACGCATTGAACCATCCTTCTTCTTAACAAATAACACCGGTGCTCCCTAAGGTGACACACTTGGTCGAATAAACCCTCTATCCAATAACTCCTGGATTTGTGCTTTTAATTCCACCAACTCTTTCGGTGCCATTCTATATGGAGCAATAAATACCGGTACTGTTCCCGGAAGAAGATCAATTCTAAACCCCACTTCTCGATCCGGAGGTAATCCCGGGAGCTTTTTTGAGAAAATATTAGAAAATTCCTTCACCGTCCTAACGTCCTTAATAGTTAGGTCCTTGGCTTCCAAAGCCCGTACAAACATTAAAACTGCCTCGCATCCTTTTCTCACCATTCTTTCCGCTCTTAGGGCAGTCACTATGTTTGACATGCAATTCTCCCTTTCTCCTATCACCAACACTTCACCTTCCTTGGGGGTTCTTAACACCATACACTTGGTTTCACAATCTAAATTAGCTTGGTACTTTATCAGCCAGTCCATGCCTAATATTAAGTCGAACTCTCCGAACGATAACTCCATCAGATCCATCAGGAAAATTATTCCCTAAACTTCTAAGGGTATCTTCCGATAAAGTTTATCTACTACCACAAATTGTCCTAAAGGGCTAATTATTGTCATCGCCTTAGGGTAATTTTGGAGTCTAAACTTAAAGTTCCAGACACACTACTAGCAACATATGAATGTGTCGACCCGATGTCAATCAATGCTGTGTAAGGTAAACTAAATATTAAAAACATACCGGTTATAACATCCAGTGTATCGGCCTCCTCTCGACGTCTGACAGCATAGACCAACCCCGACTGCCTCGCCTCGGTGTTTCTCGCCTCTTCCGACACAGTACTCCACTACCCCGACCAAAATCGTTACCACCTCGCCGGACCATGACCTCTTTGCATCACGACCTCCTCACCCGACCGAGCATTTCCACCTCATGGGTCCTACCTCATCCGTGGTGAGGATGTCTATTATCCGATGATCCGTAGATCCACACCTAAAGCACTTCACACTGCCTGCCTAACACTCACCTACATGGAACTTACCACATCGAGCACACTTCTGTGTTTGGCTAGCGAGAACGAGTCTCTCAAATTGCTCCGACCATCCGTCTTAGGTCTTTTTTGTGTACGCATGGCTGTCCCTGATGATCTAAAATTTCTCTTACCTCCACCCCTATCTCTATCACGGTTCAGTTTTTCCGTCCGTTTTACCTCCTCAGCTATCTTAGCTTTCTCTACAAGTATAGCAAATTCTCGCTCTTGTTGTGGAGCTATCAACACACGTAGATCATCCTCCAGGCCATCCTACAAAAAACACATCGCTCATATTCTGTGGCTACTATCCCTCGAGCATAACGACTAAGGCGTAAGAATTTCGTTTCATAAGCCGCCATCGACCTACTTCCCTGAACCAGATTCAGGAATGCTCTGCGTTGCGCATCCACATAGCTCGTCCCAATGTACTTACTTTGGAATATCGTTCTGAAGTAATCCCAGGTGATACGGTCAGCCACGATACCATCCTTAACTGTAAGCTACCATTGATAAGCTTCGTCCCGGAGAAGAGACACCACTCCCTTCAACTTTTCCTCTTCCGTGAAGTCAAGATCATCCATTATATGCTCCATTGCTTCCAACCAATACTCTGTTATGCTAGGAGCTACACCAGAAATGCCCTTAACACCTTTGCCCCATTGGCTCTAAGTCGCTCCCAGAAAGACTTCTGCTCTCGTGCCCATGCTTGCTCCAAAGAACCTTCTCTAACACCTCAACATCGCTCGAGATACCACATCATCTCCGCCATCTTATCTTGGAATTACGCCTCCACACGGTGGTACTGGTACCTCATTCCTCGGCTCGCTACTGCACCCTACGGTTCGACACAAGAATCCCGCTTTACTTGATCACGACACCACGTCCCCTAGTGCTCATTCTACAGTTCACGATTTATCTGATTAGAAATTTATGAAATAATAATTCTTTATTCCAATGATTAATAACGGACAGTCTTATGGAAAGTAGTTTTAATAGTAGTTCTTTCGAATTCGAATTCTATCTACAAAGTTCAGTTCTCAAGTCTGTATTTCCTAATTCTATAATTCACATTCAATCAACATCAAATAGAGCACAACATACATGCATCAAACACATAAGTAAACAACCATGAACTCACACTCATCACCTATGGGTATTTTCGTCATTTCACTACCCAAGGGTATTTTCGTCATTTTAACCTACATGGGTATTTTCCTAGTTTTCCAAAATAGGGTTCCTTGGTGATTTTACAAAATAGGGGTATTTTGGTAATTTTAAAATTGGAAGTATTTCACAATTTTACAAACTAGAAGTATTTTGGGAAATTTTTACAAATTAAGGGTATTTAGGTAATTTTTTCAAACTTAGGGTATTCTGGGTAATTTACAAAATTAGGGGTATATAAGTAATTTTATAAAGACAAGGTGATGGTCCCTTTCGGGTTTTAGTTATAAGTTTTGGCCCGTCAATAAGCCTTCTCGGTTAGAGTGAACAACCACTACGCACCAGGTAGGATTCCAAAAAGAGAGGTGAGCCGCTAGGGCCGCTTAAATACCAAGCTCTCCCTGGATCCAATCCTAGACATGCCTATGCCCGTTACCACACCTTAACCCTGTAACTTGTTCACGGACATGTTTAATTAGAAATTAAGTCTTATGAGATTTGAAGAAGTGTTTATACTAAACCTAAAGTCCATCAAGCTTTAATCATACTAGCCTACGTCCCTATGAAGCCCACTATACATATCACATCAAAGGTTAGAATACTTACCTGGGTGGATCGGGTGCCGGTAGACTCGAAGGCCATATCTCAACAAAACTTTTCTCAATTTACATCACTTTTACAAATCACTACTAGACCCATTTCACAACTCGAGTTTTGAACTCTAATAGCAAATGTAACACCCAAACCCACCCATGCGTCATGACCAATCTAGTACGCTACTGGGTTGAATCTTGAAAACTTTACTCAAGGGTTTTGGAAAACTTAGTTTATTATAACCGAATAATCAATTAAATGTGAAATTTTGGAAATAACTTTAACATTTATGTTGATTAAGTTTGAAAAGCCCATTTATCATTTCATTTTATATTTAAGACCTTGAAAAAAACATAAGCTTGAAAAAACCAACATAACAAAAAAAATCGAAACCTAAGTTATGGAGACCTTATTACAAAATGTTCCCAAAATTAAAACTTAAATGAAAATAAAACCGAAAATAGTCTATGTAGATAATAGTCTTAATGGCCCCTCGAGTTCGCCTCGGCTCCTTTGTCCATGAACTACTGCTCATCTGAAAAGTGGGAAAAATAAAAGGGTGAGTCACAAAGACTCAGTGTGCAAATCTCGAAATCACATGAAAGCCTTGAGCCCACAAACACATTATGGCCCTTGGCCCATACACAATGGTAACAAAATATTTCATGCAACATGGCCCATCCCAAACCTAAGAGTCCATCCTCTACACACCCCCGTACCAACCATCACACCTTGGGGATTTCTACAATCAACCCTCCATCCGCTACACACCACGTCGACAACTGTGCTACCTGTCATAAAGACCGATCACCATGTGACCTATGTGGCAAAGCCACCGATCGCTTATGCGAACCTCAGAAAATACATTATAGTATTTCGACAGCTATGCTGCCTGTCATAAAGACCGATCATTGTGTGACCTATGTGGCAAAGCCACCGATCGCCTCGCGACTTGCTCCTCTTCTATAAATCAATTAATCCTATCCCGTGTATACATACATGTAAGAATCAAAATATTAAGCCATTTAAACCGATCACAGACTTTCACATACATCGATACACATAGAGAAGTTTCTATGATTACGTACCTGGCATCCATTGCCTACCCTTTTTGGGTATTACGACTGTTCATACAACCTCTCTTTCCGGCTTTTAGCCCATATCATACACATATATATATTACAACAATACTTATGTGTTAAGGATCTACACACCTGGTTACGGTTAAGACGACACTATCTATGTCGACACTATCAGAAGTCGCTACAACGCTAACAGTCTAAGATTTTGTTCTGAAGTTGGTCCACAACCCGATGGCCAATCCCGCACTACTGACACCGCTCGCTTCTTAAACTTAGGGATTGGTTTAACAGATCCAATCCTCTCCTTTGCCTAATCCATATTTGATTCCATCAAGAGTCCTTGTCAGAACTACTATAACGACATAGGGTTGTTAAACCATATCATATGATTAAGATCTTAAGACGATAACGAATCTAACGAAAATCTAATGAAAACCCCTTACCTTAAAATCCCGAAATAGATAGAATACTTAGAGATTAACGGTTTCTGGCTTTTGAGATCTGGATGATTCGATCTACTCCGATTTTCTGAAGTGCCGCCCAAAAGAACATGAGATTAGTGGAAAAGTCAAACTAAAGATGGCCTATCAACCAAATAGTCATCCGGCTATGGTCTCGAAAAAAAACCAAAAGAGAAGGGAAAAAGAATAGAAGAAATCGGCACTCACCTTAATACAGAGAATTTGGCAACTCCTAGGAAATTTCAGGTTTTGAGAAGATCAGAAAGAAAGGATGATCTCAAGAGATCTATGAAGATTCAATTTTGATGAAGAAATCAACAAAAGAGAATAGGAGGTATTCGGCTATGGAGATGAGAAGAAAGTTCAGAGTTTCAGCCTTTGAATGAAAGTGAAGATTTAGAGATTTCGGTTTTTGAAGTAATCAAAAGAAAAGAAATTACAGAGAATGATTGAGAGTTTTGGCACAGAGAATGAGAAAAAGAATAGGGTTCAAATGCCGAAATTGAAGAGATACCACCCCTATTTATAGATAATTTTCGGCACTTACTTATCAAAACCCGAAAGTGCCCCTCCTGATAACTAACAATTAATCAAATAGTATGGGAAATTTTGGCACCTCTTTGCCATAAAGAAACCGATTTTTTCCCCTCTAGGAGATGGAATTTTGGCCAACACTGCACTCAGCAGATAACTCCTATCTTTTCTTCTTTATCTTAATCTATTCATACCTTTAGAAGAGGCCTAAATAAAACCACCTCTCCCTACTATTATCGGCACAATATCCACATTATCCAACAGATAAATCTTCCTATTTTAAAGGATCGTAGCTGCTCCCACTCTCCTCTCCTTTGACGCCAAAAATAATTAAAAATAAGTAGGTAATACGACTCGAACCTTGGGTCTCCTTACTGCTTTTCACGCCACTGTCCACTGGGCCACTAGCCCATTTTTGTGTTTTAATACGCGGATAATATCTTTTAAGCCCGGTCCTATCTAGCTTTCCACTAAAGTGCCTAAACCGAAAATTTGATTAAGGCCTCAGCCCAAACCTAAGCCTAATCTGAACCCCTTAAACACTCTAATTATCACATTGAACGTAACACACATCAAATGCAAAGGCCCATTAATTTAGGATGTTACACAACGAGTTTCCGGTCCATCCTCCCAAACATTTCAAGTGAAAAAGATGAATACAGAAAGACGGTTTGGAAATTTTTGATCCCTCATACAGTTCTTCATTCATTTCACCAAGTAACGTGTAGAACCTCGCCGCTTCTTCATTTGGTTGTTCATCAGGTACACTTCTTCCCCCTTCGGTGAAAGTATTTCCACCAAAATTATAATCATCGGTTGCACCCAAGTCAGGTGGAAATGACCCGAAACCATCATTGCGCATATTAAAAGCATCCCGCAACATGCCTTCCATGTTATCATCTCTAACATTCTGATTGTAAGCACTATGAGGATAACCCAGATTCATCGATGAAGATGCTCCACTAGATGTACACTCTCCATGAAAAATCCATTTTTTGTACCCCCGGACAAAGCCATCAACAACTAGATGTTCGTAGACAACTTCACGATAATGCCAATTAATATTGCAACACTTCTTACACGGGCAAAGAATCATATTCTCCTGGCTTGGATTTTGAAATGCGAAATTCAGAAAAGTTTCTACTCCATTTCGATAGCTGTTGCTTACCCTTGACAATTTCATCCAAGTCTTATCCATTCCGTAGTTCTTGAAGTCTAAAGTTGACAATAAATTACACGGCTAAATTGTTAATTTATAATTTATGTAAGTACTCATATAATCACATATATAACTGAGTACTATGTAAGTTATGTAGATTATGTAAGTTATGAAGTTTGATCTTAAAATTATGTAAGTTATGAAATTTGATCTTAAACTTATGTAAGTTATGAAATTTGATCTTAAACTTATGTAAGTTATGAAATTTGATCTTAAAATTAAGTAAGTTACGTATTCTTTAAGATTCATCATACGTGGCATTGTTACACCTAGGGAGGATCCATATTTTACCTAACAGTGAGATATAAGGCAACCCGTCAGGTTTCCAGCCTATATACTTTGAATCTTTTTTTTTTATCTATACAAGTATTATGTAAGTTATGTATTATGTAAGTTAGATAATTTTATGTAAGTTATGCATTATGTATTATGTAAGTTAAATAATTTGATGAAAGCTATGTAAGTTATGTAAGTTATTTATTATGTAAGTTAAATAATTTTATGTAAGTGATGTATTATGTATTATGTAAGTCAAATAATTTGATGAAAGCTATGTAAGTTATGTAAGTTATGTATGTATATGTTTTTTATAATTGAAATTTGGTGTGATGTTGTTAAATTTAAATAGTTTTAAATTACTTCTTTTAAAAAAGAATTTATTTTCTATATTAAAACATATTTAAATAATGATCAATATTAATATTATATTTATAACAAAATATTTATAAGTTTTAAATTTAAAAGTTTTAAATTACTTCTTTTAAAAATAATTTATTTTTATAATAAAACGTATTTAAATAATGATCAATATTATTATATTTATAACAAAATATTATTAATATTTTGGAAAACATTGAAAATATTAAATATTAAAATCAAACACTAATATAAAAATTAGTAATTAGTAATTAGTAATAACTTTTATATTTTGTTTATATTATTTTTATATCGTATTGTACCTTAAATTTTAAAAAATAATACACGGAGCTTCAAAAATCTAAGCGGCATGATTAGACAACAATTTGGAGGTTCTTCAAACATTATTAATAATAAACAGGAATAATAAATGACAATTTAGAAAAATCTTTGAATCTTTTTTTTTGGACAACAATAGAACAAACAACATATATACCAATCAAGCAGTATAATAAACAGTAATTTGGACAGCAATTTGGACAAATCCATCATGATATAATTGTTACTGATCTGAAATTTGAACTAAAACGTACCTTAATAATTTCAACAATATAGTCTACTCTACTCTCACCAAGAAACAGGGGCAAATCAGAACAAATACATATGAAATTTATTAAAACAAAAGTCTATTCACATACATTATTATACTCTAGTATGAAATTTTATACAAATATATGTATATGTATTACACATATATTCAAGATTGCGTGAACTTCTTTTATTGTTAGTAATAATAATTAATTCCTTTCATAGATAGAAATCAAATTCCAATCTTTTTAAGATAAATAATCATCATACTATACCTCATGTTTTGGATTTTCAGTACAAACATTATTTATTTATACATTTATTTGATGGATGTCGAAAGTGTAAAGCAAATTGGGCAGAAATTGTTTGTCTTGAAGTTTTTATTGAATCCAGCAATGAATAACATAAATTTCTAACTCTCACACTTAAATCCGAATAACATAAATAAGTCAAACTCAATTATCCCATAGAGATAACAGAGATTATCCATATTAATTAATTAAGCAAGTATATTTTTTGAAAGTTCTTTAACAAAACAAATTTATATGCACCAATACTAATTAATATCGACCGGTAAAAAAAAAAAAAAAAATACAGTACCTGTATCATTTAGGTTTACCTCAATTAGTACATACAGGCTGAACGAATGGCAGCTTATGGTACCAAACACCCGAGTTTACAGGATAAAACCTTATGTGCGACATCAAAAACAAACATGCCATTGAAGTAGTAACTCAAAAACAAGTGCCCAAAAATAAATTACTTAACAACAGGATAAAAGCAGCTTACCACTGTAACACCAATTTCTGAAACAATCATAAAGGACCACTAATATGAACAAAACAGACTTGGAAATGGGTATGTGAAATGGATAAAAGCAGCCAAAAAATAATTTAAAGGCACTAATCAATAAATAGAAAAAGGATAACAAATCAATAGATTAGCTGGGCTTTTGGACTATGCAGAAAATGGAACCTGAATCAGGTTGAGTGATGTAGGCTCTCCTCTATAGTACTCGTTCCTATCTATATGCAAAACCTAAATAAATGATAAACAGCACCAAATGAAATGAACAAACAAAAAAATTAATATAATAAATATCTAGCACCATTTTGTAATTTTCCAAAAAGAGCGAAACAAAAGACACTTTCTGCTTTGAAATCAACGTTATAGGATAAACAAGTTGCATTTCCTTTCTCAAGTAAAGCATTTAGGAAAACCAAGCTTATCTAGAAGACTCACTTTACCTTAGCATAAACATTTTCAAGAGTTACATAGTGCAAGCAATTGGGGATAGTTAGACGATAAAGAGATTTTACTCAAAAAAAGAATAGTCAAAATTCGAGTTTCTATGGCATCCCTTGATTAGATTAAACTGATTTATTTCAGTATAATTGCATCGTTACAGCTGCTGTTTACAGGAGGATTGAAAATCGGAGCATAAAAGACATAAAGCAAACCAAGACTAAACCACTATACTTCTACTTGATACCACAAGTATATCAAACATAAAGGAAATAAAACCAACCAGAATTGTTTTGTTGAAAACAATACACTTCTCTTCTCCTAATTCTTGTAGAAGGGTAACCAAATACAGTGGCCTCAGGTTTGATTCACAAATCTGTAGAATACATAGAAATTTAATAAAACCAGGAAAAAAAATAGGCACCTAAATTTCAAAAAATTTCATAAATCAAAGAAGTAAAAAGGATAGCACATGACTTGCTAAAACTTGTAACACATTTGGTTATCGTCTTGACATTTCACAACAAACTGATGAAGAACTTTAAGTGAGCTTTGGCCAAAGGAAAACAATTAAGATTCAACTTTCCTTGCAATTAAGTTTAAACCCCAAAATTTAATCAAGCTCGAAATAAAATAACTTGACAATGTTTGAGATCAAGAGGTTGTTTAGTCTCAAAACTAACAGTATAAAAGACTTACCCGTCGGTCGATGGAGACGGAGACTCGCGACGAGGCAGATGGAGGTGAACGCGATGGCAGAATGGACAATCGAGGGCGAAGTAGGAGATGGTCAGATTCGATTAGAGATTCTAATTTTTTGGGAAATTAGGGATTGGAAAAATAGGTGAAGACTTAGGCATTTCGTGAATAAAAGCTGACTAAAACCAAACACAAACAAACGACGCCGTTTTGCTAAAAAATTCTTAAACTTTGCGGCGTTTTTTGCAAAGCGCCACCATTGCTTACTTATAGCGGCGCTTTTACCCTAGCGCACTAAAACTTTAACCTAAAATTAGTTTTTGCAGATTTTAATTATAATATTTTCTTACAATACTTCACTTTTTTACAGATTTTTTAAATTTTATTATACATAAAGTTTACCTACTGATAATTTAATATATAAATAATTTAAAACATACCGATAATTTTAATATATTAAAATTAAAATTATCTCTTTTACCATTATATAATAAATTATTTAATATATAATTTAAAAATAATAAGTCATATACCCAAAAAATTTAAAAGTATTTTAAAAATAGTATTTTAATTTTTTCATTTTAACATATATTTTTTAATGTTAGTAGTTCTAAATTTTTCTACATGTCATTAATTTTTTAAATTTTTAAAATTAAATTATAAATAAATTTATTTTAATTAATATAAAGAAATTACCTAATTAATAGATCAAATAGTTTAAATTCAAACCCTAAGTTGGCCCCAAAACCTCTAAAACCCTAAATCCATAAACTCAAAATCCATAAATCATAAACCCTAAATCCTAACCCTTAAACCCGTAACCCTAAACACAGCTCCCTGAAATCTAAGCTGTAACCAATCATAAACCTGATACCCTAAACTGTAAAACCCTACAATCTGATACCCTACACACTGAACACTAAACCTTAATCCCCAAAGGCCATAAACCCTACAACCTACCTTACACCTTACACTCTAAACCCCTAAAACCTAAAACCCTAAACACATAATACCGAACTTTAAACACTACACCACCATAAACACTGAAACCTTAAACCATAAACCATTATAAACCTATAAACAGGAAACCTTAAATTAACCATAAACTATAAACCATTAATACCCTAAACTATAAACATTAAACCGTAAACCCTCCGACCTACATCTTACACCCTAGATCGTAAACACTAAACCCTTAGCACTAGGTCAAAAAATCTTAAACACTAAATATAAATTAAAATTGAATTATTATACAGAGATCAAAACAATGCTTTTTTTGTTTTGAAATAAGGTTTTAATAAGAGTAACCTTTAGTGGCGTTTTCAAAAAAAACGCCGGTAATGCTTGCATTTAGCGGCGTTTTTCTAAAAAAAACCACAATTGTTCCATTTTCAGCGGCGTTTTTACCAAAAACGCCACTAAGTTTCTTAAAAAATTTTATGATGTAATTAAAACGAGGACGTTTTGTGTTGAAATAAAAAATTTATTTTCGCGGCGTTTTGTTAAAAAAACGCCATTAAAATTTTACATTTTTCAGCTGTTATTAAAATGAAGACGTTTTGTTTTGAAATAAAAAAATATATTTGCGGCGTATTTAAATAAAATGCCACTAAAAGTGCATCTTTTGCGGTGTTTTTTGAAAAAAGCCACTAATTTTTTTACATTTTTATGCTGTTATTAAAACGAAGACGTTTTCTTTTGAAATAAAAAAAATATAGTTGCGGCGTTTTTAAGTAAAACGCCACTAAAAGTGCATATTTTGCGGCGTTTTAAAAAAAAAGCCATTAACCTTTTACATTTTTTTATAGTGATATAAAAAGAGGACGTTTTGTGTTGAAATAAAAAAATATTTTGCGGCATTTTTTAGTAAAACGCCACTAATTTTTACATTTTTTATGCTGTCATTAAAACGAAGACGTTTTCTTCTGAAATAAAAAAATATATTTGCGGCGTTTTTTAGTAAAACGCCACTATAAGTGCATCTTTTGCTGCGTTTTGAATAAAAGGCCACTAATTTTTACATTTTTTATGCTGTTATTAAAACCAAGACGTTTTGTTCTGAAATAAAAAAATATTTTTGCGGTGTTTTTAAATCAAACGCCACTAAAATTGCATCTTTTGCGGCGTTTTTATTACAAAACGCCACTAATTTTTTATATTTTTTATAGTGTAATTAAAACGACGACGTTTTGTGTTGAAATTAAAAATTATTTTTGCGGCGTTTTAGTGAAAAACACCGCTAAAATTTGCGGTGTTTTTTGTAAAAACGCCACTAAGATTTTACATTTTTATGCTGTTATTAAAACGAAGTCGGTTTTTTTGAAATAAAAAAAATTTTTTTGCGGCGTTTTTTATAAAAAACGCCACTAATTTTTTACATTTTTTATAGTGCAATTAAAACGACGACGTTTTTGTTGAAATTAAAAATTATTTTTGCGGCGTTTTTCCTAAAGTGCATCTTTTATGCTTTTTTATAAAAACGCCACTAAGCTTTTACATTTTTTATGTTGTTATTAAAACAAAGTCGTTTTGTTTTAGAAATTAAAATTTTTTGTTTTGGCCTATCTTTAGCTTTAGCGCATTTTTGAAAAACGCCATCAGAGATCATTCTTTTGCGGCGTTTTCTTCTTAGCGCCGCTGAAGTCTATGTTTTGCGGCGTTTTTGTTTAAAATGCCACTAAAAACGCCGCTAATAATCTATTTTGCTGTAGTGTCTTGGTGAAATGTTCGGCCAACCAAAAATTAATTTGCAACTACTCTTTGGCCGAATAAATATTTGGAAGACCAATAATCAACACTCAATTCGTTGTAGCTAGATGTGCATGTTCCTTCCCATGCGTTGAACCCAATTCATTCATAGCTTTGCATTAAATTCGACATTGGGAACTTGAATAAGCTGCCTTGAAAATCTGAATAGGCATGCAGCTCTTTAGGCAACTTTGGGGACATGAATGGTCATCTAAATTCGTCCATGCATGCTTCTTAAATGTTGTCCACGCATGAAAAACAAAACCCAGCAACTCCTTAAATGCTGCTCCCTTTTGACATTCACAAAGCAATGTTTAGGGAGGATAAACAACAGCCCTTCATGTGCCTTTTGCCATGCATGCTTTCTTTAATGCATCAACAGCTTATTTAAGTTCGTCCATGCATGGGAAACACTTTAATAAATGCTGTCCAAGTCTTGGCCATGCTCAAACACCCTCTTAAATTCGTCCCATGAATGTTCCCTTGCATTTATGTCGTCCATTCATGCTAGACAACCCATTTAATGCCGTTTCATGAATGCAAGATGCATATTTAGCTGCTCATTAAATGCTGCCGTCCCAAGCAATGTACATGCAGCAAATTAATTTAAAAACCTACACATTTAATTCTAGAATTAAAACAACTTAAAAACCTATAATAAAATGTGACAAATTAAATTAGGCTTAGACAACTTAAATTCGGCACTAATTAAAACATTAGGACACATTAATTTGTTGTAGTAAAATAAATAAATTTAAAAGTTTAATTTATCTAAGTATTAAAATTAAGTAAACAACTCAATTAGTTGAACGAGCTCAAAATAAGCTAATCCGGTTGCATTTGGACGTGCACCAAAGTGCACACAGCTCTAAGGCACTTGATCCATTCGATCCGAGCTCATCAAATTGTAAAACGTTAGGGCCCCGGGTTTGATCGTATCACAAGATCTTGCCAAGATCTTTAACAGAATTATAACTCAATCCGCCACTTATCATATCCTTCATTTGATTAGAAACATTCTTTAATAAATACATAGTAGTTTTCTCATTGCTCACTCTGTAGCCAGAGAAATTTCAAAACACTTTCATCACTTGACGCACCACCATCATTTGATCAATTGTAGCCTCCGCAAATATAACACAAGATCATCTGTAAAAAAATAAATGAAAGATAGGTGGACTAGATCTTACAAGCTGTTAGGGACGGTGTGATTTGGAATGTTGAAAATGGTAAGGAGGTTAATTTTTGGAGAGATGAATGAATAAAAAATCATGAGAAATTGGATATGATCTGTTTGAATCCAGATTTGCTACCCAATGAAACTGTGTCAGTTTGTAGTATGGTTAACAATAAATGAGAATGAGATATGGATGTCTTAAAAATCATTTGCCATCATCCTCTATTGCATATATTATTGCAGTTAAACCACCAATGGCGAATTATGATTTCGAGGATAAACCTGGTTGGAAATGGAACAAAGGAACTGCCTTCACTTCTAAGTCGGCGTATGAGTTATTGAGCGAGGAATCTGATCGGGAAATTGATAAGAGGTGGCAGGTGATTTGGAAGATTAAGGGGCCACAACGAGTGAGAGTATTTGTTTGGCTTGTGGTTCATGGAAAATTGCTAACGGATGCTGAATGATGGAAACGACATATTACAATAGACCCTTCGTGTAATAAATGTGAAGCTAGACTGGAGAATAGATCATGTTCTGTGAAAATGTTTGCCAGCGGCTGGCCTTTGGAGTTGCGTGGTGAAGAGTGACAGATTGAATGAATTCTTTGGCCTTAACTTAGTTGATTGGGTTCATGTCAACTTATCAAGGCCGGAATATTTTGCTTTGAATGATGAAAACTGGGAGGTGTTTTTTGGGCTGGCATGCGAAGAAATCAAGTTATCTTCAACGATAATTTTTCTGAGTTGGGAAGACACGCTGGACAAGGCAAAACGTTTAAGCCGAGAATTTTGTGATAAGACTCAAGCTATATATAAATGAGAAATAATAGGGGAAAGGAGAAGATATGGCAACATGTTTATTGGCAGCGCCCTGAATCGGGATGGCTCAAAGTGAACACAGATGGTGCTAGGCAATAGTGGTTTTGCAGCAGCTGGAGGATCGGTTAAAGATGAAAATGGTGTCTGGCACTCAGGATTTGCAAGAAATATAGGGATATGTATAGTATTGTCGAGGTTGAATTTTGGGGTATCCATGATGGATTGATATTAGAAAGGAAGATGATGTTAAGAAGAGTGATCTTTGTAACAGACAGCTTGGCAGCATTAGACTTTGTTCATGGGAAGGGTGAGATGGATTACGACAATACTGTCTTACGAAATGTCAAAAGAATAATTGTTAGTAATTGAGAAATTGATCTCAAATATATGCTTCGTGAAAAAAATCGACTAGTGAATAGTATGGCAGCTATGACTTTTAATTTGAACCCGGATTTTACCTTCCCACAGCCACCTAATATAGTGCCTAGAGTGATTGTAGTTTCAATACGGGTAGTTTTCTACATTTACCAAAAAAAAAAAAAAAATGGTAGATGAATTTCTGCAACGATATAAAAGACATAAATGAGTTCCTTCCTACTAGTTTCTCTTTTAATGATAAAAAAAATGATTATTGATAAGAAAGAAATCAATCCTATACTGGTGTTATCTCCAATTTTGGTTGTTCATCATTTCCGTCAGGTACTGTAGATGGAGGTAAGGCTGGTGCAGGCTCCTCCTGTTTCTGCCCATCAGAGATCATTACTTGAACCGGCGGTGGCTTAAGAAGGGTCATTTGCATATCGACGTTATCAGATAAATGGTTCTTCAATTCCCTGTGCTCTTGACACAAGGCACACCAGTGCAAGCAGCAGTGGACCAAGCAGGGATGACATGGCGAATTCTGCAGTTAAAACACAGACCACAACTTAGCAAATCACCTAATACCCATAGCTGCTTATGCGCCTATAGATTCTAGAATTTGGGGGGGGGGGGGAGCGTATACCTTGAGATGATATTTCTTCTGCAGGGATTGTCGAAACAAGCCATTGTAGATGCCGCACAACCACCAAGCAAAAACCAGGGTCTCACCAATGAGAAACGATGTTTGAGGGTCAACGCCGTGGAAGAATAAGGTGGCTGCTGCAATCACCATCCCTCCTTCTACACATAAAGCATGACAAAAGCATGCATCATTCCTTGTTATATCGTCTCTCAAGGTTTCAACATTTTGCCCGAACAACAAACATGGACAAAACAGACCCGTCACGCCTGCAATAATCATCCAACAATTGCAGCACTGTGAAATCATAAGGAATGATAGTAACTATATGAAAACAATAAGATAGATTAATTGGACTCTTACAGCTCTCAGTATCTTCAAAACAGCCGAAAACTCCAGTTGTCCAGTCTTCATCAGCAGGTGGCTCATAGCTTTCAGGTAGAGGTTGCCCACATTCAAGGCATCTATGTACCACTAACTATATATATATATATATAAAAATTTATCAAGCTTTGGCTTCCCACCATGCCATACCACTTCAAATAGCCAAAAACAAAAAAAGAACTTGATTTGTTCAAACCATTCTCAGACCTAGATCTAAAAAATTTACTAAAAGAAATGGGTTATCGTTACAAACCCCAAATCCGAGATTATATCAACAGAAACTCATTATAATAAAACGGAAAATGATTGTTAAATAACAATGGAATGGAAATACTACCTGAGGAACTTGAAGGGGTTGATTGAGTTCTCCAGGGGTGATCTCTTCAAGAGGCTCTTTTTCCTTTGTAAGCCTTACGTAATGTGATGGTCCATTGCTTTCATCCATCTCTAATCAAAACATTACAGAACAAAAACCAAAGCACCGAATCATCAGATACATTTAAACTTCCTGCATGTGTTTTAACAATGTAAGAGGGAAAAAACACAGAGAAGGTTGAAAGAAATTCTTAAGCAAAAAACAAATATGAATAACGAAAAAACCAGCTCCGAATCTGCAAATGTTTCCTTCTTGGCCTTGTGTACGAATCAGTCAGTCTTTCCATTTTTTTTTACTGTGATTTTCCATTGCCTTTTCCTACGGAGAGGGACGACGCTAACTTTGTTTTATGGGGAACAAGTGTTGGAAACAAAAGGCTTATTAATAACGAGCAATTTGTTTCATAATATTCATTTCGAAGTAACATAATCCATTGACGTGACGTCCTTGAGAACCGAGAAGCCCCAAGGGGGGTTATTACTTATTATATAGTCGAAATTGTTAGAAAAATAACCCTCCCAAAAAAAGAGAAAAGGTTCCAAGTTGGGAAGCAGAAGGTGAAGATTTAATGAGACACAGAGTCGTAATTTAATTCTTAATATAAAATATAATTGTGTGTTTATTTACAATGCATAATAGTAATCTAAAATTAAATTTTAAAATTTAAATTTATATCTGCAAAGATAAAATATTGTCAATATTTATAAAGATTATATTCTATTTTGTTGACTTGGTCTTTGTTTTTCAATTTTTAGTGTTCATTTGGTTATATATCTGGATGGTGACAATGAAAATTAAATATTGTAGCAGTAAGATTAAAATGTATAAAATAATTATTAATTTTATTAACATTATATTACTGAATACTTTGTTAAACAAATTTATTATATACAATGGTTTATTTAAAGTTTTTTAAAGTATTAACAATAACTTTTATAATAATTAATATTTTTTTCTGATAATTTGGAAATTGAATGGTGGTGAAAAGTACAGGGGTTAAAGATTTTCTCATTTTGTGAGAAAAGGATGTAGATGGAATTTTATAATTTTAGTTGATATTTGTAGGCATAATGAACGGATTAAAATCCCTAAGCTAGTGAGGCATAAATTTTAGGGGAAAATATGTTAATTAAGGATCAAACTTGTTGAAATTTGATTGGTTGGTAAAAAATAATGGTCATATTGAAATAGAAAAATGTAAAATTTTCTATATATTATTTTAACATGGGAACGAGGAGAAGGAGAAAGTGAAAGAAAGCATAGGAAAATGAAAAAAAAATTAATTGAATTCAAGTTAGTTTATTTTAATTTGAATATTTAAGTATTTAAATTTTAATATGAAATGATTAAATAATATATAATTATGATTATTGAATATGTATATTGAATTTAGTAGTGAATATGTAATTAAAGGTATGTTAGCAATATAATAAATGTTAAAGTGATAATTTAGTGATTAGTGAATTTTATGAAACTAAGGATGAAAGTATAAGGAGTGAAAACTTATTTATTTGTCAATGATTGATAAATGAATAAATGTAGAATAGTGAAATTACTATAGAGAGGGCTAAATTGTAAAGAGTGTAAAATTTGATATATGGAATGAATACTGTGATTAAAGGTTTAAATAAAGTGAATAATGATATCAAAATGTTATAAAATAAATATTAAAATTTCATGAATTTGGAGATGAAATTGTAAAATGTTCAAAAGTTACTACGTGTTTTAAAATAGTGAAATAAAATATTAGGTGGAGTATTATAAGAAAACAAAGTACTTAATGATAGTGAATTGAAATGTAAAGTGCTAAGTGTTGTGAATACATATTATGTTATTACTTTTATGAATTATGAATAAAGTGAACACGTGAAATAAAAATATAACGAATGTGTTTATGTGATTCAAAGTGAATGCATAAAAGCGATACAAAGTGATATATGTGTGATATATCAAATATGTTATATAAAAGTGATTTAAGAAAAGGCTTTGATATGTGAATATAAAAGTTGATTAGTGACTATATGCGTTAAAGTAAAAGTTATAAGTTATAAAGTTAATTTAAATGATTTTATATTTTGAAAAATGAATTAAAAGTTTAAGTATATTAGAGAAAGAAACCGTAGTTGAATACTTACTAAACTATTTATGTAGGCAAACACATTTAACCGCGTAGGTAAAAGAAATAGATAGAAGATACAAAGAGTATTTCTTCATGGGGATCACATTGACTCTCAAAATTTCAAGACTCTTTTTGGATATGACTCTGACTTAAAAATGACATGTATTGTGTTATGTTTAAATTGTGCTTAAATGATATTATTGGAAATTACATGGTGTTTGATAATGAAAAAGTAAATATAGTATTTTGAATGTTAAACTAATACATTTTAAGTGTTAGTGATTGATATATTTAGGTAATTTAACGCCAAATGTGACATTTATTGCTCGAGTTATCAATTTAGCTTGGGCAAAGAGTGTTACAGAGAAAAGGAGAGATACAGAGGTGAGCACTATAATAAAATTTGCGAAAAAAAAGCGGACAATGTCATGTGTCTTACTATTTTTAGTGCTTAAACCGTTTTGAGGTATTATTTCTTCTGAATTCAAACTGTATTAATCTTACAACCTCATAAGTTTAGAATACCTATGTATACTATAATATAATTACAATATATATTACTAAATATAATAACAAAATAAATTACGATATAATTACATTTTATCAATTAATCAAATCTAAAAATTTGAATTCATTATAATAAACGAGGGGGAGATCCGGCATGTGACTCGGGAGGCAAACAGAGATGCTGACTTTGTAGCGAGGCACTTCAAAGGGGGCCCCCGTATGAACTGCAGATACTAGAAGATTCACTTGCTGGAAGCTGGAGTTTGCTGATGGCAGATGTGGGAGCTGGCTGAATAATCAACACAAGTCTTAGATAGGGGCGTTTAGGATTTCTCTTTTATTCAAAAAAAAAAAAAAAAAACTTTGAAAAGTTAAAAATTGCATTATGGTGATTTGTCTGTGTTTCCTTTTCGAAATCACAGACTATTTACATTATTTTTTACTTTTCAAAGGAAAGAAGATATATATTACAATATTTGAAGAAAATCGTAATAGTTTTTGTTTTTAGAATCAGTCTGAAATTTATATAGAATTTTTATTTGATATATAATGCGATACATGGCCGTTAATTTATTTTAATTGTAGGAATAAAATTTTGAATTTAGTTTAATTTTTACCATCACTAGGTGATACTATTTTAAATTTACTCATTGCATGTATAAATTTGATTCAGAATAATATATACATGTACACAATTCAAGTAACATCAAGATTTCGTATGTATAATTATATAAAATATATATCACAATTACATACGAAATTTTAAAATTATCTGCAAGAATAATATCTCAGTCGAACCAAAGGAAGGGCTAAAATCTTGAACTTACTATATGGTGCCCTGCAAAAGCTAGGCTTTGGCTTATCCAAACAAAACCAGACTTTTGATTACAGAAAACTAGCTGGCAGAACTATGGGAGGAGGAACCATGCACATCGACTTTCCAAAGATTCAGTTCAATTCTTCTTCCACTACTCTCTCTGCTGTTTCTTCTTCCTCTTCACATAATCTTAACCTTTCAGTCCCATCCAATTATGCTTCTCCACTTAGACCTTCTTCTTCTTCTTCCTGTCAAAATGAAATTTGCAAAAATTAGAAGCTGTTGATGGAAATGAAAATAAAATAGGAACTGGGTCCTTCAATAATTTTATTTTGGGACCAGTTCCATCCAAACCAGAAGTTGAAAATGCTTTAGCTGCTCTCCACAAGTGAGTGGGATTTCTCACTTTCTGCTTGCTGTGTTGATTTCGGTAGTTTTGCATCTCTTATACGAGAAATTTATGCTTATCACTTATTCCCTTGGAGCGCTTCATGCAATTTCGCTTTTGTTTTGTGGACCAGTTACATACATGGGATTTCTTCATCTACACCAGAATTTAAATGGTTGAAGCCTCTTTTGGACAGCTGTCCCTCGAGAGGGTCGCTATGTCAAGGTCTTGGTAGAGTTTACGATGGCTTCACCTTGCTCCTCACTGAACCATCTGTCAAGGTGCTTTGCATATATTTGTTTTACCAGATATTGTTCCTCAAGTTCTTCTGACCATGTTTTTTTTTTTTGTTTGTTTGCCAAATTGAATCGATGTGCATGTAGAGGCTGGTCGTTTCAATATCATCTGACAAAGCTGTTTGGGATGCTATAAAGAACAACGATTTGGTTCGGAAGCTCCTTGACTTGCCTCTCCCTGCAGGTCTGTTCCTGATAGCAATAGCATATTATGATTGCTCTTTTTATTTTGTATGATTCGACACTCCCTTCCCTGGTGTTGTGTTTCTTACAGTTGAAAATGGAAGGCCTGGGAATTCTAGCGGTGAAGCAGAGCCAGACAATGACATCTTGCAGTGGATATTGAACTTTGCAAAAGCTAAAGTCACAGAGCTCGTATTGAAATTCCAATCACTTCTGAATGAGGTGTTCCGAAGTGGTAAGAGAGAAAAACCTAATGAAGAAACCAGAGGTCAGTTGGAGGAAGAAATCAGATCTTCCTTGATTCTCTCAATTGTAATACTGTTGATCGTGATTGTAGCTCGGGTCCAAACAGTTTGATGAAACACCCAACTTAAGTCCTCTTTCATACAAGGTAACCATAAAAACCAAGAGGGAAGTTCAAGTGCTCGGGGGGAGTGCATCGGTTTCTGCATTCTTCTTCTTAGGATCTAAAATGATTAATATAACATCTCTCTGTATTCAAACTGTATACCCTAAAATTGTAACAATATCAAAGTATGTACTAAGTAAATGAGCCTTCAATATTTGCCTTGAACCTGAAGAAGTTGATGCATAAATGTATGCGTTCTTGTTGCCAGAGAAGTTTGGGTTGATAATGGGAAAATCAGCGTTGGCAGTATAATACACCAATTATAATGTAGAATCTTTATTACAATAAAGGTTAAACAACAATAGAAAATGTTTTCTCTTAAATAATATACCTCCAAAAATCTGAATTAAAATCAAGAAAAGTCAGGCGGCAAGAAAGAGTGGCTTAGGGAGGGCGACGAAGAAAGTCAGGCAAAGGGAAGATGATCCCTCGGATGTTGGGGAAATGGCGGTGGATAGAGGAGAAGAGGCCCCGGTCACCTTTAAGGATAAGCTTATTGGCTGGGATAGAAATAACAAAGGCGAGGAAGATTATGAAGTTGACGATTTTGATTTAAAAGAGGGTGTTACTGAGATGGTGGATGGCATCCCGAAATAAAGTTTTCTGAGAGAGTTCATACGTTGATTCAAAGAAGTATGTCTAAGTCCATTATCATGAAATTAATTGGTAGGAAGATTGGCTTCAGTGTGCTGACTAATAAGATTATGGGTTATGGAAGCCAAGTGGAGCGTTTCTACTGATGGAGTTAGAAAATGACTATTATCTTGTTAAGTTTCAAGTAATGGAGGACTATACTAAAGCGTTTTCGGAGGATCCATGGGTAATTTACAGGCAATACTTAACGGTGCAACCATGGTCGACGTCTTTCTTGACGGCTCAAAGCTATCCTCATCAAGTGGTAGTATGGAAAGTCTTCCAGGGTTCTCCGGGGCTTTGTACAAGAAGTGCTTATTGAAGGCAGTGGGTAGTACAATTGGACATGTGATCAAGATAGATGAGAACACTGACAACGGAGCTCCGGGTCGATTTGCACGTATGACGGTCAATGTTGATCTCAGGCAACCATTAGTGTCGAAAATAAGGATTGAAGGCAAAGTTCAAAGAACTGAGTATGAAGGGCTACCAAAAGTGTGTTTGAATGCGGTATTTTTGGCTATGTGAAAAAGGTTTGCCCAGAAGTTAGGAGAGAAAACCCAACGTCACATGATGATGAGGCCGATATAGTTGTGCAGAATCTGGCACTGGAGGTCCTTGATCGAAGGGGGAAGGTAGAGTCGTATGGATCTTGGATGATCGTTGCCCGGAAATCTAGGCATCCTTTGAGGAAGAATGAAATCAGGGAGAATAATGTAATTGGGGAAAGTAATAAAAAGACAATTGTGCAGGGATCACATTTTAAATTTATTGCCGATTTAAAAGAGACTGATAGTGCACCAATCACAAATTTCACGGAAGTGAGTAAAAGTATAGGGACTGGGCAGTTGACTAGTTTTAATGTATGGACAGGCTTAAGGCCCAAAACCAATGGAGTTAGCTGGGCAAGTTTCGTTAATGAAGCACTGGAGAATGTGGGGGAGAAACAAAAGGAAAATGGTGGGGTATTGAGGGTGTTTTTTAGGGTTAAGAAAGGTAACACGTCTTTGGACCCTCAAAGGCATTCAATTATAGTGTTAGAGGAGAACACTAACGTGACTAAGATGGAAGACGAAAGATGAATGATGACCAGCGATTTTTAGAGGGAGGTCCCTTCGATTCCATCAGACTCTGACAAAGAGAAAGGGGAATTGGGATGGAATGACTACCATTGGCAAGGTATGGGAGCAGGGATGATGAAAGGAGATTCTATTTCAGCCCAAGAGATGGTCATGGCAATTTCAAATTCCTTAGATTTGATTGCGGTGGAAAACAAATATCTATTTGGAGAGTGTATGGCAGTTTTCGACGTGTCAGACGAGAATGATAATTTGCAAGCTCAATGAGAATGTTTGGAACAAGGTTTAATTTTCTTATTTCTTTATTTATTGTTTTCATGTATCCGAATTTTTCGTTTGGAACTTCCAGGGATGTGGTACTCCCAGGTTCCATAGAATTTTGAAGGAATATATTCGCTACTTCGATGTTGATGTAGTTGCACTTGTGGATATTAAGATAGACTATTTGGTTAATCACTGGCCTTGAAGAAAAGTGGAATGTCGTTCTTTTGGATTGTGGTTTATGGAAGTCCAAACTCGAGGAAACGTGGTGGCATTGTTTGAATAACCTTATGGGCAGTGTCGATGGACCTTGTATGCTTGTTGGAGATTGGAATGCCTTGGTGGATCAGGATATGGCTTTTGTTGGACCCAAGTTTACGTGGAATAGGAGGTAACTTTCGAAAGGTTGGACCGAGGCAAATTACAGGATTATGCATTTGCAATGCCTTAAGTCTGATCACAGATCACTTATTATTAATTTGGATGAGATAAAACCTTATAGAGGTGACCGACCTTTTAGATTCTTTGCTGGTTGGCTAACTCATTCCTCATTTACGAATTTGGTGAAATCGAATTTGAAGGAAATGGGCAATACTAGTGGGACTATGAATGGGTTTGTGGTGGCTGAAAAGATATGAAGAAGGAAGTCTTTGGTAATTTAAATTTACGAAAGAAAGAAGTTATTTCTAGAATTAAAGGAGTTTAAAAGGCGATGGAGCGAAAAGAAACGTGGAGCTTGAGGCAGCTTGTTTTAAACCTCAAGCTGAGTTAGAGAAGATCTTGGACCTTGAGGAATTACTTTGGCGGTAGAAGTTGAGGTATGACTAGATTGTTGGTGGGTATAGGAATACTAAATATTTCTATAGCCGCACTATGAGCCATAGGTGGTTTAATGGAATTGAATCCCTCAAGAAAAGTGATGGTAGTTGATGCTATGATTATGATGAATTTGAAAGAGGAAACAATTGTGTTTTTCTCGAAGCTTTATTCCGTAGACGAAGCAGCTTCAGGTAACTTGTTAGTTGGAGATAGATTCCCTCAAATTTCACTAGTTGATAGGAAAATGTTACGAGCGAAAGTGATAGATTTTGAAAGCACTAGGTATTTTTCGCAAAAGTGACATGCAAAATTTTTTCAAAGTCAATAAGACACTATTGGTGTTTCAATTTTTCAGGTGGTGAAGGACACTTTTGATGGTAAGCCTATTGAACTCAATATCAATATGTAACACCCCAAACCCAACCTAGACGTTACGATCCGATTTGACGTGTCACATCGAAGTGTCGTTTGAAAACCAAGTTTGTCGATAAATGTTCGTTACTAAATTCTAAATCCCATTTAAAATTTGTTTTGAAAATGTTAGTGTTGTAAACATTGTTGTCCAATTATAGGCCGTATCAATTGTTATAAGCTTATTAATCTGAAATAAAATCGCAAACCCTTTTCTAGTTGTAAACTTTAAGATTTGAAAGCGTGATTTTAAGAAAATGGTTATTGTTTAAAAACTCGTGTTTTCTAGACTAGCAGGTTGAAATAAAGAGAACCACCAATAAAAAAATTAAAACCCAAAATGGCCTTATTACATAATTATTAACCCAAAACATTAAAAATAAAATAACTAAGTCTAAGATTAAAACATATCGAGCGTGTGGCCATCTCCGAGTCCCTCGCAGCTCCAAATCATCTAAGGCTGGGGATTACCTGCGCAGTTAAAGAAAAGGGTGAGTTACGAGAACTCAGTGTATAATCCCCAATCATGCCATAATAGTCTAGGCCTGAGCCCTATTCAGTATCAGTTCAGTCTGGGCTTTAGCCCTATACAGTAACAGTGTGGGCTTGAGCCCAAATGATCACTGCACTGAGCGAGAATGCAACCCAACCCAATCCAGCCAGCAAACCACCCATACCAACCAACACACCATGTGGGACCAAGTCAACCCACCCAGCCAAAGACACACAAGATCGCAACATAGCTAGTAGTAGTAACGCAAAGAAAGTCATTGATGATGATGAACGTGGGCCAAGCCACTAAAATCGAATACGTGGCGAAGCCATTAGATCAGTAAAACATGGCAGAGCCACTAGTACAGTACTTCCTCCAAATACAAATCCCAACCCCAATGCAAAATGTCGTGTCATAAATAATTCATGTATGCAGTATGTCAAACATAATTAGTCATATAAATATCACACAAACATCACTTAAGCTACCACTAAGTGTATAATGGTCATTTTGTCGATTAGGGCTAAAATGGTAATTTTACCCTTTAAGGGTATTTCGGTAATTTCACACATCGAGGGTATTTCGATAATTTCACCCATTGAGGGTATTTCGATAACTTTATCCTTCAGGGTATTTCGGTGATTTCACCCATCGAGGGTGTTTTAGTAATTTTAAACATCGAAGGTATTTCGATAATTTTACCCTTCGAGGGTATTTTGGTAATTTCACCCATCGAGGGTATTTCATTAATTTTATCCTTCGAGGGTATTTCGATAATTTTAGCCTATAATGGCCTCTCCAAAGGCCTACAGTCGCCTCGAGTGACACAGACACCTTTTTGGTCGAAACGGTGCAATTGGGCCCAAAGCCCAATTTTTGGCCCAAGTGAGCCCACACTCGTGTGGCCCATTCAACCCAATTTTGATCGTGGCTATGCAAACTTCGCAGCCTAATCCATTATCTGTCACTATCGTGAATTTTACTTACGTGGGGCCCATGGGCCCAATGGCCCAACGAGACCCATTACGACCTAAGCCTATGAGAATGTTCGTGGCAGCCTCAACGGTCTATCGCCAATGATTATGGCTCAGTTTATCTCTATGAGCGCTCGCGCGCTCGAGAGCCCTCAGGTGCCAAAGTTTTCGCTTATCGGTTTTTCGACTTTAGCCGATTCACAATTTATCACGGGTGTGAACACACACTTTCATTCGTCATATTGATAGAACCAAAATTGGGTGTACGCACCTGTTACGAGTTGTAGTTTGAAGCGCTTCCAAGACACTTATGATAACAACCGCCCATAAATTAGTCAGAAACCTTTGTTAAACCATAGTATTGAAAAGCTTAAATCAAACTAACTTTACTTACCACGAAACGAAAGATCCCTTGTAGTGAAACAATAATTGGCCTACCCCTTGGTTAAGGAAATCGAGTCCCTAACAACATTCGACGAGAAGGAAACTATTAGCAATATATATTTCCATGGCAATAGGGGAGAAAAGCCTTTTGGCCCAAGAGAAAAAAATCGAATAAGGAGAAAAGCCAACTAAGATTAGACTATAGTCACCACTTACCAACCAATCGAAGAGGTTCGAAAACAGTTAAAAATGAAGAGAAGAAGATACTTAGGCCCTAGTAGATTCTGCTGACACAAGAAGAAAGAAAGTGTTCGGCTATCTTGTAGAGAAAAGAAAAGAATAACAAGAGGGAAAAGAAAAGTTGTGTTCGGCCAAAGGAGAAACCGAAGAAGAAAAAGGTAATTTGGTAGAAAGTAGGCAGCAACAGAGAAATAACGATGAGAAGAAGAAAGAATAATAAGACCCGAATGGTAAAAGTTTGCATGAGACGCCACCAAAAGGAATAAATCTCGAAATGCAACAAAAGAAAAACTTAAAAAACCAAAGAGAATATTCGACTTCCTCACTCACCCAAATTGCTGCAATTGCACAATTGAGAACACTCTCTAGCCGAAATTCCCTTATTCATCCCTTCCCAAATTCGGCTAAGAATCCTACACTCCCCAACTCCCTCAAACTCTCCACCAAATCCTTATTGAATTGCTCACAGCCTCCCATTCGATTTTGTTGACCAAGTCTTCAACATCCTCTACAGAGTTTGATCCAAACTCTACCTCTTACACCATCAAATCATAAAATAAAATCCCCTATTTGCTTGTCATAGGATTCGAACCCCACTCCCCTTGCCATCTCAGTGACGCCACAGCCACCAAGTCACAAGCTCTTTTTGTGACACAAAAACACACACATTTATACATAAGTCTTACTGCTAACAGCCCATTCCTCTTAAGAGCAAAAACTAAAATTTTTCCAAGGCCCAGACTCAAACCCAGGCCTCCTAAGAACCCCCAAATACACTCAAATACCTAGCCATTCAAGCACATCATGGAATTTAAGCCAATTCAGTAAAATTACAAGCCCTACACTTTTGGGGCGTTACATAATAAGACTCTAATTGTTCTTTCTAAAAGTGGAAAGCTCAAGTCTTTTTCACATTTTTTCCCAATTAGCCTCTAGTTGGTCTTATATAAAATTCTTTGGAAAAATCTGGTTCATAGGCTTAGAACAATTATGTAAAGGATTGTGGTGCCTAATCAAATGAGTTTTGTTTCGAGGTGATCGATCACCGATAACATAATCATCGCTCAAGAAGCTGCCATCCATACGATGTGAACGTCAAAAAAAGGGAGGGGTGGATGGCAATTAAAGTGGACTTAGAAAAGGCGTATGACCGTATCCATTGGGAGTTTCTAGAGGAGACGCTTTTGCTTATGGGTATGCCTACTGAGTTTTGTACAACTATTAAGAATTGCATTACGTCCTCTATAATGCAGATTCTTTGGAATGAAAAACTTACGTTGAAATTTAAATCATTCTTAAGCCTCAGGCAAGGTGATTCACTTTCTCCTTATCTATTTGTGTTGTGTATGGAGATATTGGATTGCTATATTCGAGAGAGAGTGGACGTTGGGAGATAGGAGCCGCTTCGGGTTTCTAAAAAAGGTCTTCCTTTATCCCACTTATTTTTCACGAATAATCTTGATTTGTTCTGTACGACCAATTTATCTCAAGCCGAGATTGTGCATGAGGTTCTTTCCAAGTTCAACTACTTTTCAGGACATAGAGTTAATTATTAGGAGACTAAAATATTTTTTCTCAAATAATATCGATATGAGGTTAGCAAATGATATCAGCTTCCTTTTAGGGGTCAACAAAGTAGATGATCTTGGCAAGTATCTTGATGCACCTTTGTTCCATGATAGTGTCTAAAGGCACTTATGCTTCTTATTTTTTCTTGAGAAAATCAAGAAGTGTCCTAATAGGTAGGAAGGTAAACTATTATCATTGTGGCACCACACACTCGACCCAATTTTTGGATCTGAATGCGTAACATCATTACGTTGCTGGAGTAACTCAATTTGACTTAATCACGAATGAAAATGATAGGACATTCAAATAAATAATTCCTCATGCATTCTCATTTTATACACACAAATCAATTCAATGCATGTACATAAATACCATGCTATATATTTAAATGATGTATGGAGGTTATAACGTAGTTAGGATTCAAATCCAAACTCTTTTGCTCAAATTTAAGTATTGTGTCTCGAGACAGGAAATTACATGTCCTAAGACAAGCCTTTTTTATTTAAATATATATTTGCTTCGATGTAGACCTATCTCGAGACCTTAGGATTCAAGTCTCGAGACATAGTACCTCAAGTCTCGAGACATAGTACCTCAAGTCTCGAGATTGATCTCGAGACAAACCTTCCTATTTTTTAATGTAACTTCGATAAGGGGTTCTTGCCTTGAGACCTGGAACAAGACAAAACTAATTTATCTTTGATGTGCCTTGTCTCGAGACATAGATCACTTTGTCTAGATATCTATAAGATATTGTCCTAAGACTTACTTGATAAGTCTCGAGACCTTAAGTTAGAAAACACCAAATGGTAAATTTTATTCTAGTGGTCTTGAGACATGTTGTTATTGTCTCGAGACTCAATAATAAAATAACCTAAAATGTACATTTTGAGGCCTTCAAAACGTATTTAGACACCACTAAACCATAACATCTAATACATAAACACCTAACCATATAAATTGCATAACTAAACACATATGCATCATTATCTACTAATCAGAAGCTAAATTTCAACTTTCAGAACATTATAAGTCAAGTTTCCAAAATGTACCAAATCATTAACTTAGACACCAAACAAAAACCAACCTAGGTACATGCCATTCAACCAAGTACAAACATACATACAAATAGGGTAGTTTGACTTTCGAATTGAGTTGTTGAGTTGGAGGCTTTCAAACATTTAATCTACTTTAATACTTGAATGAGACTTGTGCACGAAAACAAATATAACCATACGCTAAGTAATGTATACTCAGTGCAACTATCATAATTCGAATTCAATTAAAACATAGTAGCAATCCAATAAACAAGTCAAGTACATGAATATTCATAAGATTAAAATTAATTATTTACCATTATCAATTTAGAATGTATGTTCAAATAAACCATTAAACCCTCCAATTATTCCATAATCATATATCACATAAACATACTCAAATCAATATAATACTTGCTTTTACATATCGAAGTTATGATGCACCCTAAGGTATTTGCATCTATTAATTCATACCAATGCAATTTCCATATTATCATATTCATAATTCAATAATACTGATACTTAATATGTAATTTTACAATTTCATCACCAACTCTCACATAGCAACTTATTTCATATTTAATCCTTATTAATAGAAACAAACTCAAGGAAGGACACTCGGATCAATCCACCAACACACCAGTATATGCATCAAAGTGCTAATCGGGTATAAATGCACTGATCCCTCCAACCACACCAAAATACGTTCATACCTTAAGGTATTTGAGTTGGTGATAAGTTCTCGAACCCTAGGGTATTACAAAATTATCACAATATATACAAGCATAGTGTCAAAAACCTCATCTATCAAAACAGACCCTATGACATGCCAACTACACTCATAACTTTATCCGGTAACGTTAATAGTGTATTTTCCAATACTAATAATGTAACATCCTCACGGTACAGTAGCATGTTGGATCGAGAATACTGGAGAATTTTTAGAAATAAATTTAATAGGAATAATAAGGTGATGGTGTAGTATATAGTCAAAGCCTATAGAAAGATCAAAACGTAATTGATATAGGAAAAGTTAACTTGTAGTATTGATTAAATTGTAGGAAAATAAAAATTAGTGGGGCAAAAGTGTGATATTAAAAGTCTAAGTTAGTGACATAGAAATTGATGGAAAATGAGAGGGATTAGAGATGCAATTTTACCTAAATAACTCATGAATCATGTAAGGAAATATAAGGAAAGTGCAAGGGTAAAATGGTAAATGAATGAAGTAGATATTATGTAGATGTCATGATTATGGGTGGAATTGTAACATTTGTTAATTGGAGGTCTAAATAGCAAAATCAATTATTTCTAATATAAAATTAGAAGATATTTTAGATGTAGTGTGTAAGAAGGAAAGAAAAAATGAAAGAATTATCATATCCTATTTTTGCTTATCACGTCACCCCCCAAAACCTCTCCATCTAATTTTTTCTTTTATTCTAAATAATTCCCTTTTCACCATTTTTGAATCTTTCAAGCTCATTTCACTAAGTCTCTTTAATGTTTTACTACTCAAATCAATAGAAGAGTAAGGTGGTTACCTTAGTTCCATGAGAAGAGGGTTAATTGTTACTTAATAATAAAAAGAAAAGTTAGGGTTAGTGAGAACAACAAGAATTTAATGTAAGAAGATAAAGATCTTTCATAATATCCATGTTAGTTTCTTTAGTTGTGCTTAAATATGTTATGATGTTATGATATTAACAAGTAAATGTTATGTGCTTGATTGTGTGATGGAAATAGTCTTAAAATTTATATAATGAATGATCGAATCTAGAAACTAACTATCACCACGATTGAGGCAAGCGCACCTATCAAACAGTAGTATAGTTTAGTGGTAAGACCAGATTGTCGAACCCAAAGGAACCAAAAGTACTAATACTAACTTTCTTCTTATTATTTAGCCTAAGAATTAAGAGAATTGTTATTTAATCTAAAATTAACTAACTACTAAGCTAAAGATGCTAAGACATAGAGAAGGAATTGGGGAAGTACTTGTGGGAAAACCAATTGATTAAGACAATACCCGAGGAAGAATCCATCTAGACTTCACTTTTTATCTAAATCTGAACCAGACGATTTATTCACTTGACTTGATCCGTAGGATTCCCTAATTTATATTATATCTCTCTCGAGGCTACTAATGTCTAACCCTAGGTTGATTAATTGAAATCTCTTTCTAATTAAAACCCCTAGAATTGTATTAACTCGATATATGGACTCTCATATTAGGGTTGACCCTAATCTGATAGATTTTCGTCATCCTATCTCTAGGGTTGCGATCAACTCCGCTTGACTATGCTAGATCTACTATTAAACAGGGAATATTCCTCCTCTACCTAAGCACATCAATACTTGAATCAATATCCTGAAATATCAAAGCAAGAATTAAGAACACATAGTTAAGAACAAATCAAGCATTTATCATATAGCTCGGAAAATAATAACAAGATTCATCTTAGGTTTCATCCCCCTCATGTATTTGAGGGGTTTAGTTCATAATCATAAAATAATATATCTCAGAAGAAAATATAAAACAAAACATAAGAAAAACCCTAAAACCCCTGAAGGAATTGAAGGAGAGATCCTCAGTCTTGAATATGATTTTGGCTTCTTGAGATGAATTAACTGGCTTTCTTCGAGTGAATCCCACACTTCGGCCCCTCTGGCTTGACTCCTTGGCCTATCTGAACGCCCCTTGAAGGTTGGCCTCTAGATGTTTATATAGGCTTTTAGAATGTCTTTCTTTGCCTCTAAGTACCCTAATCCGAATGAAACTCTTATTTGCCGCGGCAGGGACACGCTCGTGTCGCACGGCAGTGTGATTCGGGGCCAGGCCATGGTCGGATCTGCTAAGGAGGCATGGCCGTGTGTTTCGGGCCCAGGCTGTGCAAATTTGTACTTTGGCCCATTTTCTCCGTTTTTGGCCCGTTTCTCATTCTTTTCATCCTCCGGTGCTCTCCTAAGTATAAAACATGAAATTAAAGGATTAAGAGCACCAAATTCCACAATTCAGGGGATAAATCATCCAAAAGTATGCTAAATGTGAGATTAAAATATGTATATATTACGGTTTATTAGTGCTTGTCATGAAAATGAAGAAAAAAAGAAGAAAGAAAATGACTGAATTGTAGATAAAGGAAAATGTGTAGCCAATGAGTGAAGAAAGAAGGAAACTCTACAATCAAGCCTTGGTTGTAAGTACTAAAAGGGTTTAATCCTATCTTTAAAAAAATATTATTAGTAAAAAATGTTATTTAGATTATTAAAATTTAAAATATGTAGTAGTATTAAAGAGGACTAAATTGTAATGAAGGTAAAATATGCTATAAGAGAGTTAATGGCAATAATAAATAATATAGTGAAGTATATGTAAAAGTGACTATATTATGAATACTATAAGTAAAGTGAATTACAAGTTATATGTATAATTTATAAAATATGGATGAATTTGAAATGAATGCAAAGATAATATATTTGATGTTAAGCCCAAGTAAACAAAATTGGAACTATTAGGATAGTAGTGACATGCCATTAAGGAATATTTAGCACGTACTCTGCTTATCTGCTTCGGTGATGTTCTATTATCCACTTTAGCGATGTTCTATTATCCACTTTAGCAGTGTTCTGTTATTCGCTTAGCGATGTTTTGTTATGTTCTATATATCCTAACCGTTCTATTAAGTCTACTTTGGGACTTGTGAATGAAATATAAATCGATAAGTGTAATTTGAACAAGCGTGATTAATGTTACAAGTATTTATAAAATAAATTAATATTCGATATGTATATAATTTTTTATTAATACCATGTTTCAAAATATACATTTAGGCTTAAGGTTAAATTCTTACAATACTTACTAAGCTATTTAGCTTAACGCGTAGGTTAAGACAAGAGGAGAAGCTAGAAAGTGGTATGTGACCTACTCGTCTCATCACATCTCGAGGCCAAGTGTCACACCTGATTTTTTTTAAGTCCAGAAATTAGGACTAAGTGGGGGTTAAATTTAAAGAAGCCGTAAGTTGGTAGCCTGTACTAAAAAATCAGGAAAAAGTTAGTAACTGATTTAGACATGGTTGAAATCTAATATTGGTTCAATTAGATTAAAACCAATTGGTTCCTTAGTAGGAGACAAAATGATTATCAATAGATGGTTTCTATAGGGTTGATAAACGAGCATGAATGGCTATAAATAGCTGGGAAATGGCTTTTCGGGAGAATTCTTCTTACTTCTGTTTCATGTCATTTTCTTCTTCATATTCTTATTTGGTTTCTTTGAAGGAGAGAAAGTACGAGAAGCTCTGCATGGAGTGATGATCATGAGGTTTGAGTCAAAAAGTAGAGAATCCAGTAAGTTGGTAAGGCTCCAAGTCTTTTAGTATACGTAATATTAAGAAAATAAAGTTGAGGATTTTAAGAAACCTTTTTGGGGTTATGCATATTTCTAAAATACTAAGTTTAACTCATGATTTTGGTCAAAATGCTTAGCTACCAGGAGAATGGAAGCTCTAGCGTTTGAGTTAAGCTGAGGAGGCAAAAAAGTATCAGGTGAGTTTTTATACTTCAATTTTGGGATGTTGTATATTTGGCATGAATATGTTGTTGAGAATGCTATGTATGTATAAAATTGAGTAGGCAATTGAGTAGTATGCATGAATGATTGCGGTAAAACACATAAGTTTGGCGTGCTCCACTTATTTTGTTTATGTGATAATATGTTTAGAAATTTCATGTATTGCATGTTTGTGTCGGTGGAGTACGAAGGGAAAATTATTGACGAGTTAAATGAAGTTAGGGAATTGGTGTTTCTGTATATCACCATAAGGTGTTGCTGGGCGTAAATCGTGATGTGCAAGGATTGCGAGGTAACACGAGTGATACAAATCTGGTGCGTAGAATTAGGACTTTACTGAAGAGCCAATAAGAAGTGGGAGTGCACCATACACCTCGTATGACTAACATGGTTGCGGATCATATGGCATTGGAGAGTGTAGAGGAACCTGTGAGATTGCTAGTAATCGTGTGTCAGAGTCTTAAAATTTTATAAAAAGAATGATCGAACCTGGAAACTAACTAAGACAATGATGGACGCAAGCGCACCTATCGAACAATAGTATAGTTTAGTGGCAAGACCGGATTGTCGAACCCAAAAGAACCAAAAGTACTAATACTAACTTTCTTTCTATTATTTAGCCTAAGAATTAAGGGATTTGTTTATCTAATAAAAAATTAACTAACTACTAAGTTAAAGATGCGAAGACAAAGAAAAGAAATTAAGGAAAGACTTGGGAGGAAAACCGATTGATTTAAACAATACCCGAGGAAGAATCCACCTAGACTTCACTTGTTATCTAACTCTGAACCAGACGATTTATTCACTTGACTTGATTCGTAGGATTCCCTAAGTTATATTAATACATCTATCGAGGATACTAATGTCTAACCCTAGGTTGATTAATTGAAATCTCTTTCTAATTAAAACTCCTAGAATTGCATTAACTCGATCTATGGACTTCCATATTAGGTTTGACCCTAATCCGGTAAATTTACGTCATCCTATCTCTAGGGTTGCATTCAACTCCGCTTAACTATGCTAGATCTACTCTTAAACAGGGTCTATTCCTCATCTGCCTAAAAGCATGAATGCTTGAATCAATATCCCGGAAATACCAAAACAATAATTAAGAACACATAGTTAAGAACAAATCAAGAATTTATCATACAGCTCAGATAACAATAACAAGATTCGTCTTAGGTTTCATCCCTCTCAAGTATCTGAGGGTTTAGTTCATAATAGTAAAAGCAAACATCTCAGAAGAAAATATAAAACAAAATATAAGAAAACCCTAAAGCCCGCTGAAGGAATTAAATGAGAGTTCCTCCATCTTGAGTATGATTCTGGCTTCTTGAGATGAACCAACTAGCTTCTTTCGAGTAAATCAGATTCAACTTCTCTCTGCTCACTTCATTGGCTGGCTAAACTCCCAAAAGCCACGATGAAGGCTTCTATCGAACTCTCGTCGAACTTCCTCTTAAGTTTCCTTGTAGGGTGTTTATATAGGCTTTTAGAATGACTTTCTTTGCCTCTAAGTACCCTAATCCGAATAGAATTCTATTTTCCTGCGACAGGGACACGGCCATGGCACACACCCGTGTGATTTGAGGCTAGGCCATGGTCGAACCTGTTGATGAGACACGGCCATGCATTTCGGGGTTTAGGCCGTGGTCGACTCTTCTTAAAGGGCACAACCGTGTGGTCCTGGGCCCAGGCCATGTGGAATCCGTGCTTTGGCCCATTTTTTCCGTTTTCAACCCGTTTCTCGTTCTTTTCATCCTCCGGTGCTCTCCTGAGTATAACACATGAAAACAAAGGATTAGGAGCACCTATTTCCATAATTAAAGGGAAAAATCATCCAAAAGTATGCTAAATATGGGATTAAAATATGTTCATTTTACGGTTTATCAAATACTTCACACTTAAGCTTTTGCTTGTCCTCAAGCAAAATTCTCAACTTACAATTAAAACGAACTTCCTCTACTCATAAAATTCATTGATAATGCCTCATCATAATTCATAGATAATTTATATATGGATAATTCAACTCAAGAGTCCTAAAGATTCAAACTATCAAAGTCTTGAGTTTTTAGTATGAAAACATAGGTGTTTTCCCCTTATCCGAATAATTACCTTTAATTCAACATCGACAAAAGTTGACATCCTCACTAAAGATTCACTCAAATCACTCGAGGTGTTTAAGGTACAAAAATAAAGCACTTATTGGTCAAACATGAAAAGTTAATCCCATAGGCTTGTATGAAAATCAAATATCCACCACTGTAAAATGAGATGATACACAAAACAAAAGGTCTTTAAAAAGGGTTGTAACGGGGCTTAGGTTAACGGTGTGGATAAAGGCTGAATTAAAAGGGTTAGAATCGAGATTAAATTGACAAATTACCTAACTAGAAAAATGAACTAATAAAATGAATAATTACATCAATTGAAAACTTGTAATACTAATAATACGAGCTTCTTCTTTAAGATGTTGAAATTAAACGTATAGGCTCACTTAATTATAAAACTAATAATGAATATACTTCGATTTTTTTAAGAACAAATCAATATAAGATAAAACTTTAACAACTGAAATAATATAATTAGGCAACTGATCAAAACAAGTCTCGAAAGAAGGGTAGTCAAAAGGAATGGTGATAACAAATACAAGATGGGTTTCGAGTTAATATTAGTGGGTTGAGTAAAAAAAAGGATTATTAGGATCAAAGGGGTTCACTAGGGGTCAATTATGAGGGTAGGCTTTTAGTGGAGTAAGTGGGTTAAATCCTAAGTGCCTTAATCATCTCTGTATATCAAATCAATGGTGTGGTTTCAACATATATAATCGAAGCAAGTTCTAGAACACAATCATAATCAATAAAAGTGAGCACGAAAAGAATGGATGCTCTAAAAGGCTCAAAATCTCACAAAAATTATGGGTTTTTGATATCAACTTTGTAAATTTCAAATTTCAAGGTAACAATTAGATTCAGGTAGATAACCTAACAAAATTTTTAATTTTTCTGAAAATAAACTCATCATGCTTGATTCTCTAGTATCTTGAAGTTTGAATCATCATTGCATAATTATCAATGACTTAATATAAAACATATCAATGAAAATCATGAATTAACAGGAATTTCATTCTAATTAGTGATAGGGGAAAATTACTTTAAGACAGAATATCATTCAGGGATTTAAGAATAATGCAAAAAGTTAGGCACTTTTTTCTAAATAATTTTCACCCCCCACACTTAAGATGTATATTGCCCTCAATGTACAAAGATATATAGTAATTATATAAGAAGAAAATCAAAAGAGAGGGAGAGAGGTGAAACTTCCTGAATTTTGGATGGAGTCGATGAAAAGAAACGGGGGAGCACCTTGAACCGTTTGAAATTGGATCCTTGAAGCAGCCGGTCAAATTTTATTGCATCCTAAGCTAAATCTAAATGTCATAAAGAATAAGAAGAAAATAATAAAAATAAAAAAAAGTAAATAATGGAAAATAAAAGAGGAAAGACAACTGGAAAGGAAGAATGGGGTTTAAATAGAGATGCAGCCTGTGTTTTGGGAAAAATTTTGTCCTGCTGCCACACGTCTATAGCCACGCCGTTTCTACCTACCTGGGGTACCCACACGGCCACGGCCACGGCCGTGTGCAAGACCGTGTGAGTATGGAAACCTGTGCCTAAACATGAAAATAAATAAAACTAAACTAATTAGTAGGGTTAGTGCTCGGGTTGCCTCCCGAGAAGCGCTCGTTTAAAGTCTTGAGCTAGACTTAACTGTTATTCACACAATCATGGTAGTTTGAGGAGGTGGAAATCCTTTCTCATGCGATCAATTCGGTTATTGATATATAGTTTATGTCGAGTAGTGTTTACCTTAAAAGTGCTAAATTTACGATTAGTTACCTCGACTATTCCATCTGGGAAGATTTTGAGTACCTGATTTCCAACTTTGAGGTGATTGGTTCCACCCTTAATACTTGATGTCCTAGCCGTGTCAAGAACCTGAAGAGTGATAGTTTCGTCACTTGCACGAAATGTAAGCTCACGTGGTAGTTTATTTCGTAGAATTGCTGGGCATACTGCATTTAGCTCCACATGCGACGTATCGTCTAACTTCCGTTTGTTTGTCAAAAACTCTTTAAAAAAATTCCTTGAATCTGGTATCTGCGAAAGAGCTTTAAGAAACGGCAAGTTAATATGTAATTTCTTTGGAAGTTTAAGAAATTTACCGAATTGTTCCTCTATGTGGTCTTTCTTTATCGCATTAGGGGACGACACACGTGGTTGGTACTCTGTAATTACCGGGTTTGGTTTATCATCGCTTACCTCACCCTTACCTTCCTCTACCACATTCTCTTGCGTCAATGTTGGTACATCTTACCCTTCACTATCGTGAGTAGTTATTGCTTGAGGTTGCTCTCTAGGGTTAGTTTCGGTGTTGTTAGGCAAGATACCTTGTGGTCTTTCTGAGATCAGCTTAGCAAGTTGCCCTAATTGATTTTCGATCTCTTAAAATGATGCTTGTTGATTTTTAAGTGTTGTTTCGGTGTTTTGGAAATGTGTTTCTGACACCGCTATGAATTTTGTCAGCATCTCCTCAAGGTTCGACTCCTGTTCCTGTTGGTGAGGTGGTTGTTAAAATCTGGAGGAAGTTCTGGTCTTTGACTGCTTTGATCATCCCACGAGAAATTGGGATGGTACCTCCAACTTGCATTATAAGTGTCACTATAAAAATTTTTTGAGGTCTAAAACAGTTACCTATATAGTGAACTTGTTCGTTCTCTATGCTAGGGTTGTAGGATAGATGTTCTGTGTTGTTCACCACTCTTCCATTCATATTGTACTGTATTATCGAATTTACCTGCAAATAATTACATACGCCATCAATCTTTTTATTCATCATCTCTACCTGATTTGATAGCATGGTGACTGCGTTAAGGTTGAAGACACTGGCTGCTTCAGTAGGCTTTATCCTCATGAATTGCCACTAATAATTATTCAATGCCATCTCCTCTATAAACTAAAATTATCTGCCAAAAGCAAATAAGGGAAAATTAGCAAAGTAAAAAAAATAAAAAAATAAAAAAGAAAATAAATTGCAATTATAATAAAAAATGGCTAAAGTAATAAAAATTAAGCGTTCTTAATATTTTAGTTCCCCGGCAACGGCGCCAAAGACTTGATCGTGTGTCAGAGTCTTAAAAATTTATAAAAAGAATGATCGAACCTGGAAACTAACTAAGACAACGATGGAGGCAAGCGCACCTATCGAACAATAGTATAGTTTAGTGGCAAGACCGGGTTGTCGAACCCAAAAGAACCAAAAGTACTAATACTAACTTTCTTTCTATTATCTAGCCTAAGAATTAAGGGATTCGTTTATCTAATCTAACATTAACTAACTACTAAGCTAAAGATGCGAAGATAAAGAAAAGAAATTAAGGAAAGACTTGAGAGGAAAACCGATTGATTTAGACAATACCCAATGAAGAATCCACCTAGACTTCACTTGTTATCTAACTCTGAACCAGACGATTTATTCACTTGACTTAATCCGTAGGATTCCCTAAGTTATATTAATACATCTCTCGAGGATACTAACGTCTAACCCTAGGTTGATTAATTGAAATCTCTTTCTAATTAAAACCCCTAGAATTGCATTAACTCGATCTATGGACTTCCATATTATGCTTGACCCTAATCCGACAAATTTACGTCATCCTATCTCTAGGGTTGCGTTCAACTCCGCTTAACTATGCTATATCTACTCTTAAACAGGGTCTATTCCTCCTCTGCCTAAAAGCATGAATGCTTGAATCAATATCCCTGAAATACCAAAATAATATTTAAGAACACATAGTTAAGAACAAATCAAGTATTTATCATACATTTCGTATAACAATAACAAGATCCATCTTAGGTTTCATCCTCTCGTATCTCGAGGTTTAGTTCATAATAGTAAAAGCAAACATCTCGGAAGAAAATATAAAACAAAATATAAGAAAACCCTAAAACCCGCTGAAGGAATTAAAGGAGAGTTCCTCCGTCTTGAGTATGATTTTGGCTTCTTGAGATAAACCAACTGGCTTCCTTCGAGTAAATCACATATTCACTTGCCTTCTTTCGCTTCTTGGCTTTGGTCAACGCCTGAAAAGCCTGACGATGAAGGCTTCGTCGAACTCTCGTCGAACTCCTCTTAAGTTTCCTTATAGGGTGTTTATATAGGCTTTTAAAATGGCTTTCTTTGCTTCCAAGTACCCTAATCCAAATAGAATTCTATTTTCTCGGCGGGGACACTGCTATGGCACACACCTGTGTGATTCGAGGCCGAACTGGTCGAACCTGTTGATGAGGCACGGCCGTGCATTTCGGGGTCTAGGCCGTGGTCGACTCTTCTTAAAGGGCACGACTGTGTGGTCCTAGGCCCAGGCCGTGTAGAATCCGTGCTTTGGCCCATTTTCTCCGTTTTCGGCCCTTTTCTCGTTCTTTTCATCCTCCGGTTTCTCTCGAGTATAACACATGAAAACAAATGATTAGGAACACCTATTTCCATAATTAAAGGAAAAATCACCCAAAAGTATGCTAAATGTGGGATTAAAATATGTTCATTTTACGGTTTATCAGCTAGTATTTGACACATCGCCTGGCTCGGTGCAGACACTTTTACTCAAAGATATAAAGACTTTTTCTCTGTATTTGCTAGCTAATTTTGTGAATTATCTTCTTTTCCAATAAAAAAGTATTTTTGTTCCCACATCTTAGCAACAACTACAACTATTTTTAGATTAGAACAAAATATAGAATTATTTGCATTAATTCAAATTGAAAGTAATTTTATCTCAATTTTGACTATTTAAGATGCAAAGATATATAACAAAAAAAAAAAGAATAACTAGGCAAAGATACATCAACATTTTACTCAATGATAATTAGAAGGTATTAAATTTCCTCTCTAAAAAAAAAAACCAAAAAAGTATGGACCATAAATTGTTTTAAAATTTTGATATAATATGACTTATGTTAATAAAATTATCGAAAAACACTTATAGGATGAATTGCATTTCACTAATTTATTAAAAATAAATAAATTTTTATACATTTTGAAGCTTGCAAATTAAATTATTCATTAAATTAATATGCCACCTGATCACTTAATAGATAGAAAAGACTTACTTATACATTTTGAAATATATAAAAATTAACTTATCTATTTTTATAAAGAATTAAAATACAATTTAACTCAAAATACAAAACCTTACTTTTTAACCGGCGAAGATAGATATGGGCCCAACTAAATAAAAGTTTTCCTTGAGATTCGTTCCGTCCACGGCCTTGTATCACTAAAGCGAGATGAAACGACATCGTCTAGCTTCTTCTCTTTCGCATTCGCCATTCGGTATTTCGGTTTGCTTTTGCTCTTCTATTCCTTGTCGTTAAGAAATTTTATCAATTCAAACAAGTTGAAAATAATCGAATCTACGATAGTCATTAATATAATAAAATTTCTAAATTCCTATTGCTGCAAAAATTTCGTTGATAATTGATATTTCAGTCAGGATTTAGGTAAGTGTTTCTAGAATGGAATTCTAAAACATATATTTATTATCGTTAATAATCTGATGGTTATTGATTTCCTCTTCAATTTCTCTTCTACATTTTGGTTTTAATCATTAAATTTGAACACGTTGTCCAAACGAGAACGATCTATGTTTCGAAAATCAGTGAACTTAATTTGGAAGCAGATTTTTCTATCATTGGAATCCTCTGCCCAAGCTTAGATTAAATAAGCTTGGATTGCTCTTCTCCAGTCTTTTTTTAAAGGAGCTAACGTGTTATTCCCCCCTCTAATTGGTTTTTTAGAGCTTGATTCTAATGAGGACAGCTGAAAGGTGCAGAAATGGAGAATCAAGGACAGGGTCGGTGGTAAAATTCTGAACTCAGGATATGCTCAATTTTTCCTATGTTTATATATATATTTGGGGGACCATATTCGATACGAATATCTAACTATGTGATGGACACTTAAACAAGTACTTTTAAGAAAAATGAAAGCCCAAACGACATAGATTTCAGCTTCCAGAGTATAGGTATTATTTCTTTTTGGGAATGTGCTGTATGTATCTGTATAATACTTAGGTTTCAAGAAGTTTCCTGGTTTAAAGAGGTTAATTTGCCAATGTGTTTAGCTTGATCTGGCATCTGTTTAAATTAAAAACATATTATAACTTTTTCTTTTTTTCTTCATCTATTGTTTTTGTGCAGTTCTTTTGATATCTTTTGCAACAAAATTCCATATGCTATAACTTATTTCATATCTTGGTGTTATAGTTCTGTTTTTTCATCGGTACATTGGCGTTATAGATCTTTGTTAATAACATTAAGACCTGATCTTACTTGTCATGAACGACAAAAACAACCCTATTTTCAGGCTGAAAATGATGGTCTTGGAAATGATGGGGTTATTCCTCAATTATTCACCTCTTTACCAGCTTTAAATGAAGCTGCTTCTTATCTTGCACAAACAACTAACTACTTGGCTGGTTATTTTTCTGGTTATTCTGGTAAGGTCTCTCTTTTCATCTTGATTTCTTCCATGTTTTTAATTCAATATTTATCTACAGAAGTTACATTTTTATTTCTTTTTTTATTATTTTCTTTCCTGGAAGTCTCTAAGAGTTGGTTATATCATTTCTGTGCTGAACTAGCTTATTGTGTTCTTCATTTCATTTTGGTCTATGTTCCTTGTGCTCATTGTGTTAACCCATGAATTATGGACGACTTCATTGCAATTCTTTTGGCAATGTTGCAGAGAAACTTGCTTTTAGAGATTCAAGGGATTCCATTGTACGTATGCAAGAAATATCAACATCTTCTTCAGGGCGAACTGAGGATTCTGTGATTAATGATCATCCATTTTCAAGTGGAAGTAGCTCAACATTGTCTGCATCCTCTTGTCATGTAACTACTGCCTCAGCCAACAATCCTGTAGTAAGGACCTCCACTGGAGATCCATCTGAAATTAATGGTGCAATTGCACAATCAAATCATACGAGGCAAAATGGGATTTCCATTTTTCAAGGGTATTTATTCCTATATGCTTAATCATGGATTTCTTTTATAACGAAATTTGTGAAAATAGATCTTAATTTTAAGATATTATTCTATACTTATGATTTTAAAAATAGTAGTCATTACACGGGATGCTAAAAGGTCAAAATGTTTACAATTTTAAGTGGTGAAGTTCCTCAGTTTGTCAGTTTTAATGATCCTTCCGTGCACTACAATTTTCTGCACGGAGAGAGGTGAAACTTCCTGAATTTTGGATGGAGTCGATAAAAGAAACGGGAGCACCTTGAACCGCTTGAAATTGGATCCTTGAAGCAATTAGGTCAATTTTATTGCATCCTAACCTAAATCTAAATGTCATAAAGAATAAGAAGAAAATAATAAAAATAGAAAAAAGTAAATAATGGAAAATAAAAGAGAAAGACAATTGGAAAGGAATAATGGGGTTTAAATAGAGATCCAGCCAGTGTTTTGGGAAAAATTTTGTCCAGCTGCCACACGTCTATAGCCACGCCATTTTTACCTACCTGGGGTACCCACACGGCCACGGCCACGGCCGTGTGCAAGACCGTGTGAGTATGGAAACATGCACCTAAACATGAAAATAAATAAAACTAAACTAATTAGTAGGGTTAGTGCTCGGGTTGCCTCCCGAGAAGCACTCGTTTAAAGTCTTGAGCTAGACTTAACTTGTAACACCCCAAACCCGGCCCATGAGTCCTGACCGGATCTAGTATGTCACGGAGTAAAATAATTTAAAATAATGGTGAAAACTTGATAAAATTTGGCAAAGGTATGAAAACAGTGTCTGAAAACTCAGTTGGGCTTTTTATAAATACAGTTGGGTTGATGAATCCTTTGAAAACGTTTGATCATGTAAAATTTGAAAAAAACGTTAAAGTTATAATTGACTTAGTTTATTTTTGTTACCCGATGGTAACATCTTTAGAAAACCCGTAGAAGTTACTTAGTTGAAAAAAAGTTGCTTTTAACCGGTCTAATTAATATTTATAAATATCATTCGTAGTATAACATATGTAAAATAAAACAGCAAAATAAACATCCAAAATAATAATAGTGGCCTTATTACATCCCAAATTAAAAGGACTTAGAAAATAAATAATAATAACTAAAACAAAGTAATTTCAAATCCAATGATAAGCATGGCCGCCTCGAGTCCTCTCCGGCTCCATCTTCGCGATCTACTCATCTGCAAAATGGTAAGGGAAAGGGTGAGTCACCAAGACTCAGTGTGTAATCCCCCACCCGGTAAGGTAACTCATACACAAGTCATTAATAAACATGCACATGTAACCCAACCTAACCATCCATACTCCTTAGCTATCCCGTGTGGTCAAAACCACTGGTGGTCAAAACCACTGATGACTTAGAGTCACAAATCAAATGATGGGGCCAACCCATCGTGTGGTCAAAACCACTGATGACCATAGGTCACAAATAATCAAGTGTGGTCAAAACCACTGGTGGTACCAAACCACTGGGACTTAGTCGCGATTTATCAATCAGTGTGGTCAAAACCACTGATGACCATAAGTCACAAATAATCTGATGGGGCCAACCCATCTTGTGGTCAAAACCACTGATGACCATAGGTCATAAATAATCTGATGGGGCCAACCCATCTTGTGGACAAAACCACTGGTGACAGTCCATAAAATCATTCCCCCTCCTCTCATCAATCCCACCATCACATGCTTATATATCAATTTTCATATATCATGTATATAGGCATAGCATTTAACATCATGTGATGGCATGCAAAATCATATATCAAAGATCACGTAATAGGGACTTACCAAATCTATGCCTAGCCATAAGCAAATCACTACCAAAAAGGTAAATAGGCAACAACATAATCATGTAAACTAATAAAGTGTGTAGTGAGTTCTTACACACTGCTTTCTACCGAAATTCCTAGATCCCAAGTTTTCAATCTTTAGTGCTTTATTCCTTGACCTATATTCGACCAATCACCAAAATTAGTACCATAGACCTATTCGGCCAAATAGCAATCCCGAAGGACTAATCGTACCTTTAATCTAAATATGACCCTTGGCCGAATGGAACTACTCACTTACCCCACTTACCGAAATAATTTGAAATCCCGGAATTATCACTTGGCTTGTCGAGATCCCTACCAAACACTTGTTAGAATCGGCTATAAGTGAAACTAAGGGAAGTGGCCTATGGCCGAATAGTGTAGGTGGCTTACCTTTGAAAAATCAACACCCGATAGTCTCCAACAACGCACCTTGCTGTTAACTACAACAAAGAAATACCATATTTGTGATTTTTATGATTCATTCGGCCATCCCGAAAGAGAAGAAACAACCCAATTTCTTTAAGGAAGAAATACTTACCCCAACGCCACTTGGAGAACTACAAAAGAGAGGTTTGACAGCCCCTAAGAGATTCGGCCAAGGCAAGATGGAAGGGCTTGAATTTTCCTCTTAAAAGAGGGGGTAGATTCGGTTAAAAAGGAAACAAGAGAAGCTGGAAGTTTTGAGCAAATTTTGGCAATGTATTAATGGGAGAATTCGGCCAGCACTAATGAAGAGAGAAAAGAAAAGAATTTGATGAATTTTGGCACTTCTTTGCTATACAAACTGAATATGGACAGCCCCCAAGAAGTCCTATAATCGACAACACCTTCTTTTTTTTTGGTGATAATTTGGCTTTTAATTATCAAGAGATAAAGCAAGTTTTATCTTCCAATTATCTCCTATACACCTCTTCTACAATTATAATGAAAATAAAACACTAATAGTTACTCTTCCAGCCGAAATTAAGAGTCCAAAATTAAGCCAACTCTCTCCCATTCACGCCAGCAGCATAAAAAAAATAAAATGCCCACTGCAGTTGCCTTGGTTCGAACCTGGAACCTCATGCCCCAGCCCTCTCTTCCAACGCCCCTTGCCATCTTTCCCATTTGACTTTCATGTCAAATATCCTCACCATTTAATTTTAAAGCCTTCGTCACGCCCTCTTTCCTTTAACGCCAAAAGCCCAAAATAAAACATCTTCCTTGCGTCCCTCATGACTCGAACTCGAGTCCTGCTTAACAACACCATAAGTGGCGCCCAAGCCACTCCACCAAATCGACTTTCATGTCCATTCGTTACCCAAAATTCTTTAAAGCCCTCTTACTTGGCCCCCTTCCTTTAACGCCCTAAAAAGCCCAAAAGGAAAACACTTCCCTTTGTTACTACCGTGACTCGAACCTCCTCATCCCTTGGAAACCCTTAGACGCACCCTTTGTAGCACCTAAGTGGCGCATGGAAGCCACTTTTCCAAGCCATTTTTCATGTCATGCTTCTCCCTAATTTTTACTTAACCCCTATCTCCTAGCTCCTTCTTTACATCCTTAAAAGAAAATTTTTAATTCTAAATCGACCTAGTTCGGGTTATTTTAGACCTAAAACATGCCAAATAATCCTAGAATTTAATTCTTCAAGCACACATGGAAAAATATTTAAATTACAAAAAACCCCTAATTTAGGGTGTAACAGTTCTACCCCCCTTAAAAATAATTTCGTCCTCGAAATTACTTACTAACGAATAGTCGTACATCTTAACTCACCGTACTACGCTTATGTCATGACTCGATCTTAATAAAACTATCCTACTTCCTAGGCACAATCTCTAAGTTCACAACCAAGGTTTCAGGCACTTCCCTATCAAAACAAGAAAACTCCACAATAATCAAAGCAATTAAGGGTATTCCAGAAATAAGGAACATACCCGTTGTCACATCTGGCACATCTTCCTCCTCGCGACAGCCAACTGCACAAACCAACCTTGGTTGCCTCGCCTCTGCACCTTCAGCACCTCGGCCACGCCCGTTACCATTTCCATTACCCCTAGCTACACTTCGACCCCTCTGTGGCTGTTGGTTATCCCTCCTGTTTGGTGCACGATCCTGACCCTCTGATCTCAATCTAGCTGCCTTTTTCGGACAGTCTCTAACTCGATGCTCCAAGGACCCACACTCGAAGCATCCCCGATTACCATTCCAACATTTCCCCGTGTGAGACTTGCCACATCGAGCACACCGTGGCGGCCATTGAGGATTAGCAGTAGCAGCAGGCCTAGCAGCTTGATCCGACCCATCAATCCTCGTCCTCTTCTGGTCATTACCCGAGAACCTTGAAGGTCCTGAACTCCTCTTATTCCAATTCCTATCTTGATTTCGTCTAACCGACTGTCTTGCTCCTTCAGCAACCTTCGATTTCTCCACTAAGACAGTGAACTCCTGTTCCTGTTGTGGAGCTATCATCATCCTCAGCTCATCTCTAAGCCCATCCTCAAATCTAACACAACGTTCATGCTCGGTACCCACAATACCACGAGCATATCTACTCAACCGGAGGAATTCGGCCTCATACTCCGCCACCGTCTTATTGCCTTGAACCAGATTCAAGAAAGCCTTCCGCTGTGCATCCACGTAGCTAGTTCCGATATACTTCTTTTGATAGGCATCCCTGAAGAATTCTCAGGTGAGATTTTCTGCCACCGTTCCATCCCTTACGGTGAGCCACCACTGGTAAGACTCATCCCGAAGCAAAGAGATGATACCTTCAACTTCTCCTCACCGTGAAATCCAAGTCACCCATAATCCTTTCGGTGGATTCCAACCAATACTCACAAGACTGGCGCCACTCGAAACTCCTCTAAATACTTCGCCTCAGTTGGCGAGTCATTCAACCACGATTTACGGGCTCCTACACCACTTAGCCTCAAAGAACTCGTTCCAATACCGTGTCTGCTTGAGATACGACATCATTACCACCCGTCTGATCTTGAAATTCAGTTTTCACCGCCGACAGATCCGGCATCTCATTTCCAGACCCATGTCCGGACCCTGTTGGCTCGGATAAGGCCATCCTACCCCTTCCACGGCCACGGGGCGGACGTCCACGACCTCTTGAACTCATTCTAACGATTGCGCTGCTTAAGAATTTTAGGTATTAGTACTTGTTTCACTGGATTACCCGCGAAGGAATTTTATGATAAGAGTTTAGGAGTGGTTCTTTCGTAATCATACATGCACACAGTTTTCCATTCATTCATTCAAAGAGACGTTGTAGCTTTCATTGTGATCGTTTTCCACTACCCGGGGGTATTTTCATAATTTGTCCTACAGGGGTATTTTTGAAATTGTTTTCAAAAATAAAAATTTTTGGATGATTTTGTCAAAAACATTTTGAAACTCTTAAATTCCTGGGATATTTGGAAAAATTTTAAAATCCGGGGGTATTTCAAAATTTTGGACCTCAGGGGTATTTCAATAATTTTCACAAATCGGGGTGAATTTGTATAATTTTAAGAAATCAGGGATATTTCAAAAGTTGTAAAACTTTGAGGCTTTTTTTTTTGATAATTGTATTTTCCAAAATAGTGATGTTGCAAAATTTTGAAGGTCAGGGGTATTCTGATAATTTTGTAAGTTAGGGGCAATTTTGTAATTTTATAAAATCATGACGTTTTTGAATTTTAAGGTTTTTGGGAACTTTTTATGTGATGAAATTTTTGATTTAAACCGTGGGAATTTTGGAAACTTCATAATTCAAAGGCGTTTTCGTAATTTTACCCTTAAGAGTATTTTAGTAATTTCACATAATCAGGGTGTTTTCACAGAATGATTTTCAAAAGTTGGGTTCTAAGTGATTTCACAAAAGAATGATATTTTGGAAATTTTCTGTTTGGAAATTTTTCATATGGAGGGTATTTTAGAAATTTTCAAGCCAGGGGTATTTTGGTCATTTTTCAAACTGAGGGGTATTTTGTTTTTTTTTCTTTTTTTTTAAACAAGGTTTTAATTACTTCAAAAACAAAACGGCTAGTCCCTTTCGGGTTTTAGTTCTCGAGTTTAGCTTTGTGAGTGTGTCGTCTCATTAGGATGAACAGATACTACGCACTGTAGGATTCGAGTGAGTAGGAGGTGAGTCACGAGGACGCTTAAATACCAGGCCCCACCGAATCCAATCCTAGACATGCGTATAACGATTGCCACATACTTTGCTCAAAGGACAACTCACGGGGTTGTTTAGGTAATTATTAAATCTTATGCATAGTTGAGGTATGCTAGCCCTAGGTTCAACAAATTCTATTCTAGTAGTCTACGTCCCCAATTTTACCCTTCTACCCTCATCAAAGATTCACAAAAATGGATAGAAGTACTTACAGGCGGATTGGTGCCGGAGACTCGGTGCCATGCTGTTCAAGCCACAACCACTTTCCAAAACATTTCAATAAGGCCTACTAATAAAAACAAACATTTTGGGCCTTGGGCCCCCCACAGCCGAGTTTTGAACCTGGCTCTGATACAAAAAATGTAACACCCCAAACCCGGCCCATGAGTCCTGACCGGATCTGGTATGTCACGGAGTAAAATAATTTGAAATAATGGTGAAAACTTGATAAAATTTGGCAAAGGTATGAAAACAGTGTCTGAAAACTCAGTTGGGCTTTTTATAAATACAGTTGAGTTGATGAATCCTTTGAAAACATTTGATCATGTAAAATTTAAAAAAAACGTTAAAGTTATAATTGACTTGGTTTATTTTTGTTACCCGATGGTAACATCTTTAGAAAACCCATAGAAGTTACTTAGTTGAAAAAAGTTACTTTTAACCTGGTCTAATTAATATTTATAAATATCATTCGTAGTATAACATATGTAAAATAAAACAGACAAACTAAACATCCAAAATAATAATAGTGGCCTTATTACATCACAAATTAAAAGGACTTAGAAAATAAATAATAATAACTAAAACAAAGTAATTTCAAATCCAATGATAAGCATGGCGCCTCGAGTCCTCTCGGCTCCATCTCCGATCTACTCATCTCAGAAATGGTAAGGGAAGGGTGAGTCACCAAGACTCAGTGTGTAATCCCCACCCTAAGGTAACTCATACACAAGTCATTAATAAACATGCACATGCAACCTAACCTAACCATCCATACTCCTTAGCTACCCCATGTGGTCAAAACCACCGGTGGTCAAAACCATTGATGACTTAGAGTCACAAATCAAATGATGGGGCCACCCATCGTGTGGTCAAAACCAACGATGACCATGGGTCACAAATAATCAAGTGTGGTCAAAACCACTGGTGGTACCAAACCACCGGACTTAGTCGCAATTTATCAATCGGTGTGGTCAAAACCATGATGACCATAGGTCACAAATAATCGATGGGGCCAACCCATCTTGTGGTCAAAACCACAAGGCGATCCATCCATAAAATCATTCCCTCCTCTCATCAATCCTACCATCACATGCTTATATATCAATTTTTATATATCATGTATTTAGGCATAGCATTTAACATCATGTGATGGCATGCAAAATCATATATCAAAGATCACATAATAGGGGACTTACCCGGAATCCATGCCTAGCCATAAGCAAATCACTACCAAAAAGGTAAATAGGCAACAACATAATCATGTAAACTAATAAAGTGTGTAGTGAGTTCTTACACACCTGTTTCTACCGAAATTCCTAGATCCCGAAGTTTTCAATCTTTAGTGCTTTATTCCTTGACCTATATTCGACCAATCACCAAAATTAGTACCATAGACCTATTCGGCCAAATAGTAATCCCGAAGGACTAATCGCACCTTTAATCCAAATATGGCCCTTGGCCGAATGGAACTACTCACTTACCCCACTTACCGAAATAATTTGAAATCCCGAAATTATCACTTGGCTTGTCGAGATCCCTACCAAACACTTGTTAGAATCGGCTATAAGTGAAACTAAGGGAAGTGGCCTATGGCCGAATAGTGTAGGTGGCTTATCTTTGAAAAATCAACACCCGATAGTCTCCAACAACGCATCTTGCTGTTAACTACAACAAAGAAATACCATATTTGTGATTTTTATGATTCATTCGGCCATCCCAAAGAGAAGAAACAACCGATTTCTTTAAGGAAGAAATTACTTACCCAACGCCACTTGGAGAACTACAAAGAGAAGTTTGACAGCCCTAAGAGATTCGCCAAGGCAAGATGGAAGGGCTTGAATATTCCTCTTAAAGAGGGGTAGATTGGCTAAAAAGAAACAAGAGAAGCTGGAAGTTTTGAGCAAATTTTGGCAATGTATTAATGGGAGAATTCGGCCAGCACTAATGAAGAGAGAAAAGAAAAGAATTTGATGAATTTGGTACTTCTTTGCTATACAAACTGAATATGGATAGCCCCCAAGGAGTCCTATAATCGACAACACCTTCTTTTTTTTTGGTGATAATTTGGCTTTTAATTATCAAGAGATAAAGCAAGTTTTATCTTCCAATTATCTCCTATACACCTCTTCTACAATTATAATGAAAATAAAACACTAATAGTTACTCTTCCAGTCGAAATTAAGAGTCCAAAATTAAGCCAACTCTCTCCCATTCACGTCAAGACATAAAAAAATAAAATGCCCATCGCAGCTGCCTTGGTTCAACACGAACCTCATGCCCCACCCTCTTTCCAACGCCTTGCCATCTTTCCCATTTGACTTTCATGTCAAAGATCCTCACCATTTAATTTTAAAGCCTTCGTCACGGCCGTCTTTCCTTTAACGCCAAAAGCCCAAAATAAAATATCTTCCTTATGTCCTCATGACTCGAACTCGAGTCCTGTTGTTAACACCCTTAAGTGGCGCCCAAGCCACTCCACCAAATCCGACTTTCATGTCCATTCCTTACCCAAAATTCTTTAAAGCCCTCTTACTTGGCCCCTTCCTTAACGCCTAAAAAGCCCAAAAGGAAAACACTTCCCTTTGTTACTTCTGTGACTCGAACCTCCTCATCCCTTGAAACCCTTAGACGCACCTTTGTAGCACCTAAATGACGATAGAAGCCACCTTTCCAAGCCATTTTTCATGTCATGCTTCTCCCTAATTTTTACTTAACCCCTATCTCCTAGCTCCTTCTTTACATCCTTAAAAGAAAATTTTTAATTCTAAATCGACCTAGTTCGGGGTTATTTTAGACCCTAAAACATGCCAAATAATCCTAGAATTTAATTCTTCAAGCACACACATTGGAAAATATTTAAATTACAAATAACCCCTAATTTAGGGTGTTACATAACTGTTATTCACAAAATCATGGTGGTTTGAGGAGGTGGAAATCCTTTCTCATGCGATCAATTCGGTTATTGATATATAGTTTATGTCGAGTAGTGTTTACCTTAAAAGTGCTAAATTTAGGATTAGTTACCTCGACTATTCCATCTGGGAAGATTTTGAGTACCTGATCTCCAACTTTGAGGTGATTGGTTCCACCCTTAATACTTGATGTCCTAGCCGTGTCAAGAACCTGAAGAGTGATAGTTTCGTCACTTGCATGAAATGTAAGCTCACGTGGTAGTTTATTTCGTAGAATTGCTAAGCACACTGCATTTAGCTCCACATGTGACGTATCGTCTAACTTCCGTTTGTTTGTCAAAAACTCTTTAAAAAAATTCCTTGAATCTGGTATCTGCGAAAGAGCTTTAAGGAACGGCAAGTTAATATGTAATTTCTTTGGAAGTTTAAGAAATTTACCGAATTGTTCCTCTATGTGGTCTTTCTTTATCGCATTAGGGGACGACACATGTGGTTGGTACTCTGTAATTACCGGGTTTGGTTTATCATCGCTTACCTCAACCTTACCTTCCTCTACCACATTCTCTTGCGTCAATGTTGGTACATCTTACCCTTCACTATCGTGAGTAGTTATTGCTTGAGGTTGCTCTCTAGGGTTAGTTTCGGTGTTGTTAGGCAAGATACCTTGTGGTCTTTCTGAGATCAGCTTAGCAAGTTGCCCTAATTGGTTTTCGATCTCTTAAAACAATGCTTGTTGATTTTTAAGTGTTGTTTCGGTGTTTTGGAAATGTGTTTCTGACACCGCTATGAATTTTGTAACACCCTCTACCCGTATCCGTTACCGAAATATGGTACGAGGCATTACCGGAGTTTACTGAACATTTTTGAATAATTTCGAGTCATTTATTATTCATATTCGAAAATAATCATAACGTCCCTCTATTGGGTCCTCAAAGCCCAAAACATACATTAGAACTAACCGGGATTAAATTGAAATTATAGAAATTCTTCAAAATCTTAAAATTTTCCTACATTGGTTAGCGTACTTTAATATTAACAAATTTATTATTATTATTATTATTTTGACATGTCTCACTTGAATTTATTACTTATCCTAATATACATAATTTTCCTTATAAAACGTATCAAAGATAGTCTTATATTTACATGTCATGATCCATATCGTTTTCTTGCTATTTCTTCATAAATATAAATTATTCAATTTATTATAACAATATTTCATGTACCATCATTTTCATGAGATTAGTATATATTTGTTCTAGCAGTAGTTCATAATCTTGAATATGCATAATTATCGGCAAATTTCACATACATGTATTTTCCATGTCATATTTCAATGTATCAAATAATTATTATTTCTATGTTTTTCAAGTTTAATTTCATGATTTCAAGTACTTGCCATTTTCTATATTTATCCCGTTGAATTTCTCGAAATTTCGATGGATTTTTCGATAGTACACTTACATTGTACAATTCCGGTCCGTCAATTGCACACATATGGGTACACCCTTTTCGAGAGCACACTCATGAACCTCATCCTTACAATGAGATTACCATCCAGGCTAAATCCCAGAAGAAAGCACACTCCATGAACCTCATTTCTTACAATGGATTACCACCTAGGCTAAATCCTCAGAACATATGCTCAAAGAGTATTGTCGAGATTACCATCCGTGCTAAATCCTCGCAACGACAATTACTCTAATGAGCTTGGATCCGAATTACCATCGAGCTAAATTGAGATCCTAATTCGGATTACCCGTCCGGCTAAATCTTTTTCCACATATTCTTCGGGAGGGCTATATTAGGATCACCCGTCCGGCTAGATCCTTTTCACACATATTCTTGGAGGGCTATATCAGATAGAATCACCCTCCTGCTAGATCCTTTTACCGTCAATTCCTTTTCGAGATCCATAGAATTTTCCTTTCATTCGACCAGGATTTATTTTCCATTTTCATCAAGAATATCAATGCTTCATCAATTATCATATAATGAATATCCAAATTATATTCATATCAAAGTATTTAAGAATATAATTCAAGTTACGAATTTATCTCATTGCTTGTTCATGTTTATAGTTTCACAAATCCGATGACTTTTTTTTTCCACGTTCAAGTCTCGTATTTGAGTTATCCGGATCTTTATTAATAAATTTGATCATCATTTTCATTCATCTCTGATTCTGATACATTTAATTAATGCTTTAGGTAAAAATTACCATTTTACCCCTAAGCTTTTAATTAATGACGATTTCATCCTTAGGTTCAGAAAAATAAAATTCTTGTAATTTAGTCCTTGTTTCAAGCCTAATTATTCTCATATATATTGATAACAGCCCATGAATTCTATGAAATATCAAAATTTTCCATAATTTCAACACTTTTCAATTTAATCCCTAAAACATATTTTCACCCGATCTTGATCTAAATTGATAATTTCATTCAATTTTATAATTTAAGTAATAAAATAATCAATTTCATGCAATTTGGTCATTTCTTGACATTTTACAAAATTACCCATAAAGTTTTACTTTTATTCAATTTAGTCCCCGAGCTTAGAACATGCAAATTAGCCATGCTAGTTGAATATTCATATATATTTTCCTCCTCCTCCTCTCCATTCCACAACCTTAATTTATATAACATGTTTACAAGTAACATTATCTATGATTTCACTATTTACTCATAAATTTATTCAAAGTTGTCTATTTGCATCATAGTCACTAAATTATTTATATCTAGAGCTAAAGAATCTCAATTTAAGATCCGCTAATTTTCCATAAAACTAGACTCACATATATTCTTACCATAAAATTTTCAGAATTTTTTGTTTATCCAATAAGTACAGTTTATTCTTTAAATTTACCCCTATTCTGATGTCTGACAGTTCCGACCCTTCTTCACTAAAAATTAATTATCTCCTCATACGGGATTCGGATGATGTTATCGTTTGTTTCTATTGAAAATAGACTCATTCAGGATTTTAAAAACATAAAGTTAAGCCCCTAATTATTTTTATACAATTTTTTATGATTTTACAAATTCAAAATAGGGGAACCCGAAATCATTCTGACCTTGCCTAACAAAACCTATTATATCTCGTGATTTACAATTCCATTACTTACGAAGTTTATTCTATAATAAACTAAACCCAATAATATTTAATTATATATTTTATTCATCCTCTAATTCGATTTTTACAATTTTTGGTGATTTTCTAAAGCTAGACTACTGCTGCTGTCCAAAACTGTTTTAGTGCAAAATATTAATTACCAAGTTTATAACACCTTTATTTCCTTTCTCTACAATATTTCCCATCACTTTCTCTTATTTTCCTTCACTAACATATCAAGAACATAAAACCTTATATAAGAAAACTCTACATTAACATCATTTCCATGCTTTTTCCACAATATCAAACTTAAAAATATATTGAAAACTTGATGTTCTTACCTTGTTTTATTGATTTCAATCTTTAACTTGATTTTCTCTCTCCTCCAGCTTCTACTTCTTGAATCTAATTTGATATTTTTGTTCCCCATAGTCTTCTTGTCATCTTTCTCTTGATGGCTATAGAAATTCTTTTGAATTTTAAGTGAAAATGGTGAATTTTTGGTGAAAGGACCAATTTGTAAAGAAAAGAAAACTTCTTTTCTTTCTCTTCTTCTCACGTTGGTTTGCATGGGAAAGAGATGATAAAAATTCATCATATTCCCTTCCTTATATACTACATAAATAATAATAAAATAATGATAAATAATAAAATATCTCATCAAAATATTAATAAAATAATATTTATCTAATTAAATAATTATAAAATATCATCAACATCATCATTACTTTCTAGATTTCTCTCTCTCCAATTGACCATTTTGCCCTTTGTGATCTTTAAAATTCCATCCTTGAATCATCACATAATTTGGTAAAATTATGATTTAGTCCCTCATAATTTATTACCTATTCAATTTGGTCCTAATTCATCCATTTTCCTTAGTTTCTAGATCATTCCACCCTTAAAATATTTTCACTATTGGTCCTTCAACTTTTCATATTTACACTTTAACCCTCAAGTTTTGAATATTTACTCTTAGGCAACAAAACTTTTCTCACTTTTACCATTTGGTCCTTTCTTGAATTAATATATCATAATATACTTCTCAATGTTGTCGTAACTCCAAAATTTCCCTTTTTGTCGCTTTATTTCCTTATTTTACTATATCAAAGATAATATTTTACTGTAAAAATTTTTGGGGTATTACAAATTTTGTCAGCATCTCCTCAAGGTTCGACTCCTGTTCCTGTTGGTGAGGTGGTTGTTAAAATCTGGAGGAAGTTCTAGTCTTTGACTGCTTTGATCATCCCACGAGAAATTGGGATGGTACCTCCAACTTGCATTATAAGTGTCACTATAAAAAAATTTTTGAGGTCTAAAATAGTTACCCATATAGTGAACTTGTTCGTTCTCTGTGCTAGGGTTGTAGGATAGATATTCTGTGTTGTTCACCCCTCTTCCATTCATATCGTACTGTATTACCGAATGTACCTGCAAATAATTACATACGCCATCAATTTTTTTATTCATCATCTCTACCTGATTTGATAGCATGGTGACTGCGTCAAGGTTGAAGACACTGGCTGCTTCAGTAGGCTTTATCCTCATGAATTGTCACTGATAATTACTCAATGCCATCTCCTCTATAAACTAAAATTATCTGCCAAAAGCAAATAAGGGAAAATTAGCAAAGTAAAAAAAATAAAAAAAGAAAAAAGAAAATAAATTGCAATTATTATAAAAATGGCTAAAGTAATAAAAATTAAGCATTCTTAATATTTTAGTTCCCCGGCAACGGCGCCAAAGAATTGATCGTGTGTCGAGTCTTAAAATTTATAAAAGAATGATCGAACACGAAACTAACTAAGACAACGATGGAGGCAAGCGCACCTATCGAACAATAGTATAGTTTAGTGGCAAGACCGGGTTGTCGAACCCAAAAGAACCAAAAGTACTAATACTAACTTTCTTTCTATTATCTAGCCTAAGAATTAAGGGATTTGTTTATCTAATCTAACATTAACTAACTACTAAGCTAAAGATGCGAAGATAAAGGAAAGAAATTAAGGAAAGACTTTAGAGGAAAACCGATTGATTTAGACAATACCCAATGAAGAATCCACCTAGACTTGTTATCTAACTCTGAACCAGACGATTTATTCACTTGACTTGATCCGTAGGATTCCCTAAGTTATATTAATACATCTCTCGAGGATACTAACGTCTAACCCTAGGTTGATTAATTGAAATCTCTTTCTAATTAAAACCCCTAGAATTGCATTAACTCGATCTATGGACTTCCATATTAGGTTTGACACTAATCCAGCAAATTTACGTCATCCTATCTCTAGGGTTGCGTTCAACTCCGCTTAACTATGCTATATCTACTCTTAAACAGGGTCTATTCCTCCTCTGCCTAAAAGCATGAATGCTTGAATCAATATCCCGGAAATACCAAAATAATATTTAAGAACACATAGTTAAGAACAAATCAAGTATTTATCATACAGCTCAGATAACAATAACAAAATCCATCTTAGGTTTCATCCCTCTCAGGTATCTGAGGGTTTAGTTCATAATAGTAAAAGCAAACATCTTAGAAGAAAATATAAAACAAAATATAAGAAAACCCTAAAACCCGCTGAAGGAATTAAAGGAGAGTTCATCCGTCTTGAGTATGATTTCGGCTTATTGAGATTAACCAACTGGCTTCCTTCGAGTAAATCCTCAGATTCACTTCTCTCCTCGGCTTGGCTCGGTGAGCGCCTGAAAAGCCCTCGACGGAAGGCTTCATCGAACTCTCGTCGAACTCCCTCTTAAGTTTCCTTATAGGGTGTTTATATAGGCTTTTAGAATGGCTTTCTTTGCCTCCAAGTACCCTAATCCGAATAGAATTCTATTTTCCTGCGGCAGGGACACGGCCATGGCACACACCCGTGTGATTCGAGGCCAGGCTTAGTCGAACCTGTTGATGAGGCACGACCGTGCATTTCGGGGTCCAGGCCGTGGTCAACTCTTCTTAAAGGGCACGGCTCTGTAGTTCTAGGCCCAGGCCGTGTGGAATCCGTGCTTTGGCCCATTTTCTCCGTTTTCGGCCCTTTTCTCGTTCTTTTCATCCTCCGGTGCTCTCCTGAGTATAACACATGAAAACAAATGATTAGGAACACCTATTTCCATAATTAAAGGGAAAAATCACCCAAAAGTATGCTAAATGTGAGATTAAAATATATTCATTTTACGGTTTATCAGTTAGTATTCGACACATCGCCTGGCTCGGTGCAAACACTTTTACTCAAAGATATAAAGACTTTTTCTCTGTATTTGCTAGCTAATTTTGTGAATTATCTTCTTTTCCAATAAAAAAGTATTTTTGTTTCCACATCTTAGCAACAACTACAACTATTTTTAGATTAGAACAAAATATAGAATTATTTGAATTGATTCAAATTGAAAGTAATTTTATCTCAATTTTGACTATTTAAGATGCAAAGATATATAACAAAAAAAAAAAAAAGAATAACTAGGCAAAGATACTTCAACATTTTACTCAATGATAATTAGAAGGTATTAAATTTCCTCTCTAAAAAAAAAAAAAAAAAGTATGGACCATAAATTTTTTAAAATTTTGATATAATATTACTTATGTTAATAAAATTATCACAAAAACACTTATAGGATGAATTGCATTTCACTAATTTATTAAAAATAAATAAATTTTATACATTTTGAAGCTTGCAAATTAAATTCTCCATTAAATTAATATGCCACCCGATGATTTAATAGATAGAAAAGACTTATTTATACATTTTGAAATATATAAAATTAACTTATCTATTTTTATAAAGAATTAAAATACAATTTAACTCAAAATACAAAACCATACTTTTTAACCGGCGAAGATAGATATGGGCCCAACTAAATAAAAGTTTTCCTTGAGATTCGTTCCTCCACGGCCTTGTATCACTAAAGCGAGATGAAACGACATCGTCTAGCTTCTTCTCTTTCGCATTCGCCATTCGGTATTTCGGTTTGCTTTTGCTCTTCTATTCCTTGTCGTTAAGAAATTTTATCAATTCAAACGAGTTGAAAATAATCGAATCTAAGATAGTCATTAATATAATAAAATTTCTAAATTCCTATTGCTGCAAAAATTTCGTTGATAATTGATATTTCAGTCAGGATTTAGGTAAGTGTTTCTAGAATGGAATTCTAAAACATATACTTATTATCGTTAATAATCTGATGGTTATTGATTTCCTCTTCAATTTCTCTTCTACATTTTGGTTTTTAATCATTAAATTTGAACACGTTGTCCAAACGAGAACGATCTATGTTTCGAAAATCAGTGAAATTAATTTGGAAGCAGATTTTTCTATCATTGGAATCCTCTGCCCCAAGCTTAGATTAAATAAGCTTGGATTGCTCTTCTCCAGTCTTTTTTTCCAGGAGCTAACGTGTTATTCCCCCTCTAATTGGTTTTTTAGAGCTTGATTCTAATGAGGACAGCTGAAAGGTGCAGAAATGGAGAATCAAGGACAGGGTCGGTGGTAAGTATTTAAGCCTATTTTATCTGAACTCAGGATATGCTCAATTTTTCCTATGTTTATATATATTCGATACGGATATCTAACTATGTGATGGACACTTAAACAAGTACTTTTAAGAAAAATGAAAGCCCGAGCGACATAGATTTCAGCTTCCAGAGTCTAGGTATTATTTCTTTTTGGGAATATGCTGTATGTATCTGTATAATACTTAGGTTTCAAGAAGTTTCCTGGTTTTAAAGAGGTTAATTTGCCAATGTGTTTAGCTTGATCTGGCATCTGTTTAAATTAAAAACATATTATAACTTTTTTCTTATTTTTCTTCATCTATTGTTTTTTGTGCAGTTCTTTTGATATCTTTTGCAACAAAATTCCATATGCTATAACTTATTTCATATCTTGGTGTTATAGTTCTGTTTTTTCATCAGTACATTGGCGTTATAGATCTTTGTTAATAACATTAAGTCCTGATTTTACTTGTCATGAACGACAAAAACAACCCTATTTTCAGGCTGAAAATGATTGTCTTGGAAATGATGGGATTATTCCTCAATTATTCACCTCTTTACCAGCTTTAAATGAAGCTGCTTCTTATCTTGCACAAACAACTAACTACTTGGCTGGTTATTTTCTGGTTATTCTGGTAAGGTCTCTCTTTTCATCTTGATTTCTTCCATGTTTTAATTCAATATTTATCTACAGAAGTTACATTTTATTTCTTTTTTTATTATTTTCTTTCCTGGAAGTCTCTAAGAGTTGGTTATATCATTTCTGTGCTGAGCTAGCTTATTGTGTTCTTCATTTCATTTTGGTCTATGTTCCTTGTGCTCATTGTGTTAACCCATGAATTATGGACGACTTCATTGCAATTCTTTTGGCAATGTTGCAGAGAAACTTGCTTTTAGAGATTCAAGGGATTCCATTGTACGTATGCAAGAAATATCAACATCTTCTTCAGGGCGAACTGAGGATCCTGTGATTAATGATCATCCATTTTCAAGTGGAAGTAGCTCAACATTGTCTGCATCCTCTTGTCATGTAACTACTGCCTCAGCCAACAATCCTGTAGTAAGGACCTCCACTGGAGATCCATCTGAAATTAATGGTGCAATTGCACAATCAAATCATACGAGGCAAAATGGGATTTCCATTTTTCAAGGGTATTTATTCCTATATGCTTAATCATGGATTTCTTTTATAACGAAATTTGTGAAAATAGATCGTAATTTTAAGATATTATTCTATACTTATGATTTTAAAAAATAGTAGTCATTACACGGGATGCTAAAAGGTCAAAATGTTTACAATTTTTAAGTGGTGAAGTTCCTCAGTTTGTCAGTTTTAATGATCCTTCCGTGCACTACAATTTTCTGCACAAAGGTGGGGAAAGGAGGGGTTGGATTAATTCATTCATGACTGGTTGCTTATCATTTGAGCATACTTACTTGTAATTTAAATTTCTTGCAATATTTTGAATAATCTTCCTCCCCTTTCTTTCTTCTTATTTAGTGCCAGAAGTAATTTCAGTTTGGGTATTATAAGGAGTAATGAATTGTTCCAGTCTTTATATATACACATATAAAAAATGCTCAGGCTTATTGAAAGAGCAAGGAGTACTGTTCGTGGGTCTGCAAATGATATTGGATGGCTGAAACGGGCTCCAGAGATGCCATCAATTGAAGATGGAACTGGGAGGTTTACAGAAATTCTTGAAAATATTAGGTAAAATGGCTGCTTAGCATATTTTTATGTGAGTACTGTTTCCTAGCATGGTTTTGCAATTCTTGATTAGTTGTCTCTCCTTTTTCAGGCATGGTCTCCATAAACTGCCAAGCTCGATGGTTTATTTATTGGTTCCAGGTACCTTTGTAAATTTTCCTCCTTAAAACAACCGTATTCGCATTCTGGGCATTTTGAGAGAAAGAAAAAAATGGTGAAATTGGAGGGGGATTGAATCTGATATGCTCAAGTAGATATTAGAATATAGGCACTATTTCTTACAGCACTTATTTTTTGGAAAATACCAATTTTTAACTAAAGGTTTGTATAAACAGGTTAAAACACCAAAATTTTTGTTTCTTGAACATTTTAGGGACAAGAAACCTTGTCAGAAACAGCGGTACAAAATCCTTAGTGAAGCTTGACTTCCAGGACTAGGATATGCATGTTCTATTTTCATTTCAGCTCTGAACACATCATGTCTTTCAGAGGTGAAATCAAGAATGTAGGTTCATTGATCATTGCCTTTAAAATTCTACCTTAGATTTGAACTGACTAAAAATCAGTTACGCAAACTTGGAGCTAAAATATACTAAAATGGAACAAAGGCTGAAGTTGACTCTTGAGTTGAAATTCAAAATTTAACCTTGAACATTATCTTTTGAATGGTGATGTTTGATGCATTAGTTGTCATGACAAAGATCATAGAAGTGCTGCGGGATCTTGGCATTATATTGTTTTAATTTCTTTTTAGAAGTTCCGATTCAGTATTTCTATATTGCTTAATTGCTTACTTCCAGCAATTGTCATATTTGGCAGGTCTTTTCAGCAACCATGGGCCTCTTTATTTTGTCAGTACAAAAACAAGTTTCTCAAAGATGGGCCTGACTTGTCATATTGCCAAGATTCATAGTGAGGTATATAATATTTAATTACTCTTCTGTTACACTGTTCGGGTTTTTTTTAGTCTACGCTGAGCATTACAATCACTAATCAGGCTTCAGTTGAGAAAAATGCCAAAGAGATAAAAGATTACATCGAGGAAATTTATTGGGGTTCCAGAAAACGTGTTTTGCTTCTTGGACATAGCAAAGGGGAGTAGATGCAGCGGCTGCTCTGTCTATGTATTGGTCTGACTTGAAAGATAAGGTTGCTGGGTTAGCATTAGCACAGAGTCCGTACGGTGGAAGTCCTATAGCTTCAGATATCTTGAGAGAAGGCCAGCTTGGTGATTATGTTAATCTACGGAAGCTTATGGAGATTCTAATTTGTAAAGTGCTTAAGGTATGCAAGTAGTCTTTTATGCAGTTTCTTTGCTCTCGAGTGTCCATAAATAATTGACAGCAGGATCATATGCAATTACTTTACTGTGACTTCTGAGTTACCGTGGGAGGAACTCAGCACATTCATTGGATGGTTTGGTGATCGTTACCTCTTTTTCAATGGAAGGATTTTTGTCTGAAATGAGTCTTACTTTCTGGTGGAAGTCTAGTTGCATGATCTTTTAAATTTGTAGCCCATTGACAATAGCCCATTGCAAATTATTTTTCTGACAATAGCCCATTGCAAATTATTTTTCTGACAATCTTCATATGAAACATTCCAACTGTAAAGGGGGACATGCAAGCTATGGAAGACTTGACTTACAAGAGGAGGAAAGAATTTTTGCAGAAACACCATTTGCCAAAGGAGCTTCCAGTTGTCTCTTTCCATACTGAAGCTAGCATTAGTCCTGCCGTACTGGCAACATTATCTCGCGTTGCTCATGCGGAGCTACCTATGATGGCTCCCCTCTCTGATGGCCAGCCTGCAAGACTACCCGTGGTCATGCCCCTCGGTGCTGCCATGGCTGCATGTGCCCAATTGCTGCTGGTCAGGTATAAGGAACAGAGTGATGGGCTTGTGGCACGCTGTGATGCAGAAGTCCCAGGATCTATTGTGGTGCGCCCAAAACGGAAATTAGATCATGCCTGGATGGTTTATTCATCCTTGAGGGATGACTCTTCTGAAGCAGATGCAGCCCAAGTGTGTGAAGCTCTTTTGACATTGCTTGTGGAAGTTGGGCAGAAAAAAAGACATGAACTCTCCATGAAAGATGAATGACATCAAGCAGCTCACCTTGTTGCGACACTTGGTTGTAACAGGTTAACTGGTTGGTACAGGTTTTTTAAAACTGTCTGGCCATACTACTTCAGTATTGAAGTCTAATATTTGATATTGTATATAGCTGAAAGTTAGGCAGATTCAAATGCATGCCAATGATCAAAGAATAGGATGCATGTAACGTAAGACCAAAGAAAATAGAAAAAGAGCAGCAACAAGTTATAAGACAATCTGATTTCATTGTAATGGCTCAATAATTGTTTGTAAGATTTATATTTCGTATTATTATATATCTTACTTTTTTCTTATCATATCATGATTTGTATCAATTTTAAATTTTACCCTTATATAAATTCGTATTATTTTCTTCTTGTGTATTTATATTTACATTTGGTATTCCTGTACATACGTTATAATATCAAATTTAGGGTTAATTCATGCATTATAGGTTCTCTCTCTCTCTCTCTCTAATTGTCTTAATCATGCATTATATTTATAGGTTCTGTACTTTGCGAAATTATAATTTTAGTCTTTATACTTTTATTTAATCAATTTTAATCTATATACTTTTCCAATTAGTCAATTTTAGTGTCTATATTTTTCAAAATTTAAAATTCTAGTCATGACCCAAACAAGAGCAATTAAATCCATTTGGTTAAGTTCAATTACTAATCATGTACCATGCATACAATTGTAGATTTAGTCCATATTCTCCTGTTAGATCATTTTAAGTCCTTATACTTGTCGAAATTTGAAATTCCAATCTTGACGTAAATAACAACCATCAATCCATTAATAGGATTTTTAGTGAGTAATACTTAGAAATAACAAGCTGACATCGTATTTCACATACAATAATATGTTTTCTGTATCAAATTTTGAAAGTAGCTGTACTTAACGAAATTGACAATTATCCTTTGGCAAGGACGAAAATTTTAAAATTTGAACAAAGACTAAAAATGACCAAATTAAAGTAAAAAGATTAAATCTATAAATTTTTGTAAAGTACAGGGATTAATATCTAAATTTAACTTTTTTTTTAAAGAATCGGTCTTCCAATTCTCAAAAGTACCCTTTAACATTCTCAGAATTTCAAAATTCTTTATTTCAATATACCCCAGACACCCAACTGTTCTATTCATTTTATTATTATTTTAATTATTTTTCAATTTCCTACGCAAGCTCTCTCTTTATACTGCGTTCTTAGATAGATAAAAAGTAAAGGGCGAGGGAAACTGCTGCGCCTAACTCTTCTTCTTATCATTAGAAAGTGACGACCCTTTTTGTTTTCGATTATAATTTTGATAAAATTAGGTTTTTGGTGAGCAACAATAAGAAACAATGAATGAAAAACTGATTGGTTAGGGCTTTCGAATTGTGATGAATTAGGGTTTTGGAACGGATTAATTGGCTATGGTTCTGTTATTGAAACATTAGTTTTTTATTCAGTCAGGTTAAGATTAAGGTTTATTTGAGGTGGATACACCGTTTGGCCTTGAAGTAGATAAAGGTTGTCTTGGGTGGGTTTCCAGGGGTTGTGAGTGTGAGGGTGGGTTTCAATGGGGAGCACTGGTGAGGCTGACCGAAAACGGCATCACTTTGCCTCCATATCTCCCACTGCTGTTGACTCAAGGAAGCAACCATTCTCACCAACTTCTGAGGAGAAAAAGGTATGGTGTTTGCTTCTTATTTTGTTAAAAATTTCTGATTTGAAGTAATTATTGATATCTGCTTGTCCTAATACTTAGTGTTTTATTGAATTACAATTTTAAAAAGTCAAAATTACTTAATTCTGACGGTTTTTTCTTATGTATAAAATTTCGCATTGCTACTTTAGCATCAATTGGATGCATGTCTATATATGGCTTTGACCTAATGTTTATAAATACTGTCATCAGCAATTTAGTTTAAATTTTCTTTTGAATTTTGAGGATTTTTCTATTATTTTATTGATCATAGATTTGATGCTGGTTTATTTGCTGCAAATGCCACTTTTTACTGTATGCTTTTGGTTGAACATTTCTTGTTCTTGGATCCTCTGCTGTGCTCAGCTATGAATACGTGGTATTATTATTTTTTCAGCGTGTTCGCTTGGGGTTTGGGTAGGTTGATTTGTCCATGGAGATTTGGAGGTCCAACTTCATTAAAACTTTTTTGGGTGAAATATCCTCACGTTAGAATGGTTTCGTTTATAGCTCGTATGTATATTTGACTTTCTTCTAATGCCACCTCCTTTTATTGGTCTGATGCAGCTTGATGCTCAAGTTTTGCAATTTCAGAATCAAAAGCTGCAGCAAAAGTTAGAAGCTCAGAAGGTTGAGTATTCTGCTTTTGAGAACAAATTCATTCAACTGAAGAACAAACAAAAGCCATATGATTCTACATTGCAAGTGGTGAAAAAATCTTGGGAAGCGGTAAGATCCTGTACAAACTTTTAAAATTTTTGTGCATTCTGCTTACTAGAAAAGATGATAATCGTATTTATATCTTTTAGGTTTTTGCTTTATATAGTAAATTGCTTGATGGGAAATTTATATTCTACTTTGACGATAGCTGATCACTGGCTTGGAATCTCGTGCCATCCACACACAAGAAGCTGGCAGGCAAAATGGTGAATGTGCACCTAATACAGAGGGTGAGGATTTTCTTCCATGCTTTGCTTTCTTTTATTAGTGTTGTAGTCCTTTGTAATGAACTCTGAAGATATTTCCAAGGACTATGCTTTCTTCATGTTATAACTTATAATTTATAAATTCAAGTTAAATTTTGCACTTCTGATTTATAGGAGCTTTATAATTCTTCTGTTGTCAATCTTTGGTTTATTGTTCTGTATATCGATTTCCTGAGAAGGCTTTTGTATTACAAATGTAGATGGGGCTCTATTTCCTGCTGAGGATGCTTTTCTTAGCAGACTTATGGAGACAGGTGCAACTGAGAGTTCCTCTTCCAATATTTGCCCAGTGCAGATGAAAGAAGATAGAGAACAGACTGCATCTGAAAAGAGTGGGAACATATTACACAATATAGTAGTTGCAATTAATGACCTATGGTGTCTGAAGGATGGATTATATGCTGTAGTTAAACAAGATCTTCCTATCTATGGTATGTGTTCAGTTGGAAAATGTAAATTTATATTCTTTTCTCTTTTTGGATAAAATCTTTTCTGGAGTTATTACCCAGCTATGGTATGTGTTTAGTGGAAAATGTAAATTGTGAACTATACAGACTTTTTCTTTTTTGGATAAAATCTTTTCTGGATTTTATTATTCTGTTAATTGTGTTAACATCTCTTGATGCTAGGATCATGCAGGCAGAAGGCATTTTGTGACCTAGAATCAGAAGTTAAGAATTTGAGGTTAGCGATGGGTGATATTCATTTGAACCACAGATCTTTGGTGAGAGAGTTGCAGAGCCAGAGGGATATTGATGCTAAGAATAAAGCTGAACTTAAACGTCTGAAAGGTAACTTTCTATATGTGGTCCGAATTTGTCTGTTTATTATGCTGTTGTGACATCAACCGGTTGTCTGGATGTGACATTATCAGTTTCCACCTAAGCAAATATATCTTGCATAGATATGTTCTAAATATGTATGACATACTAAATCTTGCATTTATGTGGTAGCATGGAAGAAAGTCAGTATGCATGCCTTCAATGTGATTATTTAAATTTATGCCATCTCCACAACACTTGCACCTTATAAAATCTGTTATTTCACTCAAAAGCTGTGGATGATCCAATCAATGGGCGATACCCTTATATTGTTTTCAAATGCTAGTCAATTATAGAAACCAAATGTCATTGAAGCATCTACAAGTTTGACTCTCGTATTTTGCTATGTGTTTTGCAGGTGAATTAGAAATTGCAGTTGCAAAACTGCAGGAAAGTAATTGCAAATTGGCAACTCTTAAAGCAGAAAGAGATGCAACGAAAGGTGCATCTTTTCCTGTCTTAAACCTCTGGGGTAAGCCTGTTGCTGGTGATAAGTTCAAAGACAAGCATAGAGATATGCAAGAAATGGAGTCAGCCCTCAAAAAGCTGTTGGTAATTCCTGATTTCCTTTTAGTTATCTTGTGAATTGCTGGAACTGAAAGTTCATCTGGATGATTAATTTGAGTTTGACAGGAGGAAGCATCCACTCAACTAACAGAACTAAAAGGCCTTCATGAGGAAAGAATAGAAATATTACAGCAGTTATCAAATTTGCAGGTATGCCTTGCTGATTATTTTCTCTTCATTTCTGAGCTTGCACTTCTTTTTATTCAGTCATATAAAATCAAATAAGTATTTTCGGTTGACAGAACACATTGAAGAGTATAAAGTGCATTTCTTCTTCCCAAGTAAATCTTCTGGTGAGAGATCAACTAGAAAGGTCAAAATCAGAAGTTTCGCGGTATCAGGATTTATATGAGAAACTACAGGTTGTTACTGGTCGGTAGTTTCATTTATGCCTTTTGTCTGTCATTTTTATTGAGGATGTCCAGTTCCGATGCTGACTATAACTTCCCTTCTAAAACTTTTAGGTTGAGAAAGATAATCTGGCTTGGAAAGAAAAGGAGTTGAGTATAAAAATGATATAGCTGATGTACTTCAGAGATCATTGGCAATTTCTGATTCTAGAGCTTCTCATATGGGGGCAGAAATACAGCGACAAATTGATGAAAGAAAGAGAATTGAAGCCAAGCTGGAAGAGGCATCTAGAGAACCAGGTAGGAAGATAAATTATGTTTACTCTGAATCTGAACCATCTGCTGGTTTTAATCTTCTATTATTTTTCTGACAATCTGCTTAAAATACATTTACACTCCAGGAAGGAAGGAAATAATTGCAGAATTTAAAAGCTTGCTTTCTTCATTTCCCGAGGAAATGAGTTTGATGCAGAGTCAATTAGGTAAATACAAAGAGGCTGCCGTGGATATTCATTCTCTCCGGGCTGACATGCAATCTCTTTCCACTACTCTTGATAGGAAGGTTAGTAATTTTATAAGTTGTTTGTTTATTCCTGGTTTTGCTTTAAGGTTTAAAGGCCCTTTGTTCTTTTCTCTATGTAGATTTGTTAAAAATTTTAAACAATTATTGTGAACAGGCAAAAGAGTGTGAGAATTTGTCTGTTAGATCTGTTGAGCAAGTTGCTGAAACAAACAAGTTGCAAGCCATGGTATGGTTGTTTAATATTTCTGCGTGATTCTGATTAAATCTATGTTGAAGAAAGCTGTGATGGGGAATTGATGCTTGTTCAAATTAAAGGAAATGTGCCTTTTATTACCTGTAAAATCTACTCGTATCAACCTTTATGCCCATCTTTTTTCTCAGAGAAGTAAAAATCTATTTGTCTCTATGTATTTATATTTTTTTTTCCTTCACTACAGGTCCAGGAATTGAAGGACAGTGATGTGGAGTTGAAGTTGATATTTGATATGTACAGACATGAATTTACTGATTCAAGGTTTGATTATTTGTGCATGATGCTTTCTTTTATTTTCTTCTACAGTAAATTTATTCTACACTAAATTCATGTGTAATTTTCATTACAGCCTGACTTTCTTTCCAAGAATTTTATGAATGCCAGAACAATGTTTTGAAAAAAGAAGTCACAAAATTTCTCCTCTTTAGTGCTGCCTGTAGTTAGAATAAGCATATTTCTCTTATGTGTTTTACTTTTTTATCTTTTATGGAAGTTGTCATATGCCACTTGTGGAGAATGTTGAATATCTTTTATTAGATTGATTATGATATGCTACCTCTGGTTATGTTGTGGATGATGAACTTCCTTCCATGTTGTAAGCATGTTTATTCTAGATGTAAATTTGGAAGTAACATTTCATGTATCAGTGGACTTCTTTGTTTGATTTATTTTGTTAGTCTTTATTTGGTTAGGTGGGCTTTTTTCCCCATAGACTTAAAACTGGGGCTTATGATGCTAATATATAGGTTTTAGTATGTTTGGAAGTAGCATTTCATGTATTAATGGACTTGTTGCTTGATCTATTTTGTTAGTCTTTTATTTGTGTTATGTGGGCTTTATTTTTCCGTGGACTTAAAACTAGGTCTTATGACGCATGTATAGATTTTGGTATTTTTGAATTTTGGAGGTTAGGCTTTGACTTTTACATTTTCGACATTGAGAGTTTGAGTTTATACAATTGATTTTCAAACAGTTGTTGGATGTCTTGATTGCAGAGATGTTTTGGAAGCTAGAGATTCAGAATACAAGGCATGGGCTCATGTTCAAAGTCTGAAATCTTGTCTTGATGAGCAAAATCTGGAATTACGTGTTAAGACAGCTAATGAAGCTGAAGCGGTATCCCAGCAAAGGTTGGCTGCTGCAGAAGCTGAAATTGCTGAGTTGCGACAGAAACTGGAGGCTTCCAGGAGGTATTAGATTTATCTTCTGAAGAAATTCCCTTTAGCTAAGAACAAATGTACTGGAAGTTATATACCATGGGTTATGAAAAGTGTGTGAAAAACGTCAAGTATATTGCTATTTCAGGGGTAAGGCTAGGCTTTCTGATGTTTTGAAATCCAAAAATGAGGAAAATGAGGCTTACTTATCTGAAATAGAGGTCAGTTTCTTCTTTTCTAGGCTTGGCTCTGCGTTTTGTAGTTTTTTTTTGAGCCTGGTATTTTGTTTTCTCCCCAGTCAATTGGACAGTCATATGATGACATGCAAACACAAAACCAGCAGCTATTGCAGCAAGTCACAGAGAGGGATGACTATAACATCAAGGTATCACTTATATGGTTTATGATATTCTTTAGATCTGATTGAAATGGTTCAGTATTGTTTTACCTTCTCTATTTATTCGGTCTCTTGACAATTTGTTGAAAAAATATTTATTTTTATGATTGTTTTTATACTCACTAGGAATGATTGCTTTTGATTAACTCTATGCTTTCCATATTCATGAATACTTGCATAAAGATTGGGAAAATGTCTGACATGGAATAAACACATTTGCTTGCAACCCAACCGTGAAAAACTAATGATTAGAGGAGAGTGCATCATTTGGAATCTGGAAGTTCCGTTAATGTGGTTCCATTGTAGAGCATGTGGAGGACTTATACTTGTAGAGCATCCATTGTCTTCTATACAGTTGTATTTTTTCTCTGGAATTTGATCTTGTTACTTATATGGTTCTCTTTCAGCTTTTTCTAGAAGGTGTCCGGTCAAAGCAGCTGCAAGATGCTCTACTCTTTGAAAAACATACCATGGAGAAGGATCTTCAGCAAGCCAGTTCATCCCTTGATTTTTATGAGATGAAAGCTGCAAGAATTGAGGATCAGGTATGCATGACTTATTTTGTATGGAATAATCTTCTACAAGTAATACAAATTTTGAGTCTTGTGCAATTCCTTTTGCAGCTGAGGTTTTGCTCAGACCAGGTTCAGAAACTGGCAGAAGAAAGATTTCAAAACTCGGTTTCATTGGAAAATACACAAAAACGATTGTCAGATATTAGAAGATCATCTCATCAGGCAAGGGAGTCACTAGAGGACTCACAATCTAAGATTGAGAGAAGTCGAGTGGCATTGGTAGAGTTGCAGATAGAATTAGAGAGGCAAAGGTAAATGAATATATTGGTAGTTTCTATGTTTCACTTTGTTCTAAGTGCATTGGGTGAATTCATGTCACTCATTCTACATTTCTTTCAACTGTTAGGTTTAGCAAGAAAAGAAATGAGGAAGAACTGGAAGTGGTGAGAAGGAAGGTGTTGCGTCTTCAAGCTGAGATTGAAGGATCATCAACTGTACAAAGGCTTCAACAAGAACTTAGAGAGTACAAGGAAATACTGAAATGCAGTATCTGTCTTGATAGACCAAAAGAGGTAAAATGTGCAATCCGGATTTAGTATTCCAAGGTGCCAATTGTTCAACTAGGCCCTTTTTTGTTGTTAGCTTGAGCTTTTTATTCTCTTTTGCACTGACAATAGGTTAGGGTGCTTCCGTGCAATTTGTGCAATTTGACTGCTGCAACTTCAAGAATGGTTTTTGACTTTTTAAACTGGTTATATTGGTTTTCTCTTCTCAGAGAAATACTCTTTTTGACATTGTTTTTATAGCTATGGTTTGTTCAATTCTGTTTCAAACAATTCTCTTGGTTTGTCAATATTTCTCCATCCATTCTCTGTATTTGCTTAGAGATTGTTTGCCTCTTTTCCAGGTTGTTATTACAAAATGCTACCATCTCTTCTGCAATCCTTGTGTACAAAAGATTATTGGAACTCGTCACCGCAAGTGTCCAGTGTGTGCTGCAAGCTTTGGTGCTAATGATGTTAAACCTGTTTATATCTGATTTTGGAGCGCTTATCACAACTGCTCATCCATGAGATTCGGTCAGTGGTCAGCATCTTGAGTGCATGCCGTAACACCTGACGCATGCATGGACACTCAAACAGGTTCCCATGTATGTTAAATTAGAAAGATGTTAGAAAAGAATGTTGACAGGAACTAGAGGTCAATGCAAATACTATGGGGTTGTGCTTGTTTGGTCCCGGATTGTTGATTTGACTTAAATTTATTATTGCATTTTGGTGTTTGCCTCGATTTTTTAACTGTTTGGGGAGCTACTGGAGTCTTTTTAAGTTATTAAGGTTAGTCAAATTTGAAGTTGATTGTTTAAAACAGTTGTCATACGTGATGCTGACAGCATAGTTTTGGATCCATAAAATAGTCATAGGCGCTTGAGCAACAGTCTAACGTAGAGTTGCCTCCAAGGGGGATAGGTTTAAGCAATAAAACAACCATATCTGTGTCAAATCTTTCATTTCCTCACACTCGTAACCTTATCACTTAATCGGGATTCTCATGGCTAGCAAATCCATGTACATGGTTCAAAATAGGGTAAATTACACCAACAGCCACCCAATTTTGAGGTAACTGACAAAACAGTCACATAGGTTTCATTTTAGTCATTCAACTTTCGAAAAGTTACAAAATAATCTTTTTTGTCGTTTTTTGTCACAGACGTCACGACAAAGTGACATGGCAGGTGACGGCATCGTTGGTGTCAAAAATTGTCCAGCTGGCCGGTTACTCTCAACAGCACAGTCTTACCAACACATTTTAGGGTTAGAGAAAAAAAGAAGAAGTAGAGTAGAGGAGAAGAAGAAGGAGAAGAGGAAAAATGAAGATGCTTGAAGTGATTCCGGTGTGCTATTGTGGAAACCCAACCAAGTTGAACACATCTTGGTCCAATGACAACCTAGGTAGGAAGCTTTTCGGGTGTAACAAATTTGGCTCTGGATTTCGAAAATCATATCGGTTTTTTAGTTGGTTTGATCCGCTATTGATGCCCCGTTTACGAATTGTGGTGTTGGATTTTTGAAAATGTGAGAACATTGGAGGATGCAAGGAGGAGGGAGAGAAGAACCTAATTTTTGGTGCTTGTATTTGTAACTATGTTGTTTTTTTTAAACCTTAAAAATCAGCTTATGTTGTTGTTAGCATTGAAAATCAGCTTATGTTTTGTAATTTTATTGCTGGTATATTGTTGGTTATGTTGGTATATATGGCAGATGGTTGTTGGTATATTGTTGCTTAACATATGTTCTACATGGTTGCTGGTATACATGACTAACCAGCTCATATTGTTGTTTAAAAACACTTGAAAGAATTGAAATGGGAAATTTTTGTTGATTACAAATTGTATATTGTTGCTTAAAATATGTTATACATGGCTGTTGGTATATTGTTGTGTTTTTCTTGCTTACAACAGTTAGAAGATAACAGATGAGAAAATGATTCATTGGTCCCATAATTCAAAATGGGGAAAAGGATAACAAAATGACCTAAAATATTAACTTCCATTTTAAGACTTAAGAATAAAGATCCTCTTGTCTGCTTACAAAAACGTTCTTTAACTTAGTTGAGCAAGTATTTTCTGTAACTAAAAGTCAGAACAACAATACAATACCTTGCAATACCCATTTTCCCTCAGTTTTAGGAGCAAACAAACAAGGAAGAATGAGAAACACAATGTTACAATGTTACACTATCAGCTTTTGAAGAAATCAAATAGATGAAAAACACAAATGTATTTCTCAATACTCAAAATGCAGAAGATAAGAGATAACAAACCAGAAGATAACAACATTTTTCAATGCTAATTACAAATGTATTTCTTAATACTCAAAATGTAGAAGATAACAAAAATAATATTGATAAGAGATAACAGATAGAAAAACACATATGTACTTCTCATATATTAAGGCCAAAACACCAAACTGTTTACAAAAGGAATTGAGGCAAAATATAGCCAAATTTTCCTACAATTCAACACAAGTGAACAGATGTAGATTGTAGGGAAATTTACAAAAAATTTCAATGACTCTCTGCCTAAGTTTATCAACAGTAGCAATCATAGCCAAATTTTCAAGAAATTTATCTGCCTAAGTTAATAAATCAGTAGCAGGCAAATTTACACATTTTCAAAAAGTTAACTAAGTAATTGTCTGGTTTCTGGTTAATCAATGGTCTGTCATGGATGACTCTTGAGTAGAAGGCATCCATCTAACAGTGGTTAGTCTTCTCTTCAATGGGAGCTTTTCTCTTGGGGCAGCTTGTTGAAGAGTTGGAGCAGTAGGTAACTGAATTGAGGCAGCCTGTTGAGTTGGAGTACTCTCTTGCTAATTTGGGGTAGCCTGTTGCTGAGTTGAGACACCAACTTTATGTCTTTTGATCTACAGGAACAAGAGAAATCTGTCAAACAAAATCATAAACAGAAGTATACTAAAACTTAAGGCAATTTGTTTACTGAAATGTTTTGGCCAACTTCCCTTTTGCAACTCCTCTTATTGTAGCCTATTCTTTTGCATTTACTGCAACTCATGTCCACCCTTCTCTTGCTCAATCTTTCTGCTATTTGTGTTTCATCAGCTTCTCTCCTTCTCACCTTAGTAGGTCTGCCAAGTGGTCTTCTTAGAGTAGGAGGCAGTATTGGCAACATGTTTGACAAAGAGACCCATTGTTTAGGACCCCTTACTGGATTTATAAAGTTGGAGTAAATTTGAAGCTGGGTTTTCTTGGTGTACCAGTTTGTACATAGGTCTCTGGGAACTCATCTTTTAGATGAATGACAACCAATCCATGCATGCAAGGGATGCCAATGAGATCCCAATTCTTGTAGGAGCAGCAACTCTCAACTAAGTCCACCACATGCTAGCTGCCAGGACCACATTCAACCTGATACTTGTCCCCACCAGCATGTGATGGAACACACCTAAAAAACAGTAAAGCATGCTTGGTTAAAAAATAATCACTAAAACAACTTTTTGAGCAGCCCTACCAATAATGATACACACACACCCTAAAAAAGTAGTCACTATATGCATATTATAAAAAAATACTCACTGCATGCATATTAGAAAATAGTCAACACACCAACAATTACTACATGTATATTAAAAAATAGCATGTGACCAGTAATATGAAGTAAACAATAAAGGCATCAAAAAGATTAAAAATGGTAACTTTACCTCAAGGATTCTTTTATGTTTACATCCAACTTTTTCTTGATCTTTGGACACAACATTCCTTTCCATTTGTCAGCTTCTTCTTTCTTCTTGACAATAAGCAACATAATCTTGGTCCTTATTGTTTCCATCATGGTCAGAATAGGTTTCCCTCTTGCTTCCAGTATCATCTGTCAGTAAACAACATAAATGATTAGTGAATTGCTAATGATTAGTAAGAAACATAAAACATAGGGGTTTACCTTGTTAAATGATTCAGAAAGATTATTCACCAACATGTTAGAATGGCTCCTAATTGAGAAGTGAGACCTTGACCAGTGAGTAGGGTTCTTCTCCTTCAACCAATAATAAGCTTGCTGATTGGTTTTCTTCAATTCATCCATGGCATCCTCAAAATACCTTGTAGTGCTTGCTCTGGCAGCTTTCCAAAGCAAATCTTTCAATTCCTTTGTTTAGAAACCAGCCTTCTTGAAATTGGCATGTAGGTGTCTAACACAGTGTCTTGTTTCTGCATTAGGAAACAACATTCATATTGCTTCTAAAAGTCCCTACAATTAGAAAAAAAAACAATTTAATTCTTTGACAATCCCTAAATAGAAACAACATAAAAAAATGAATAAATGGAGTTTTACCTTTTGTTTGTCAAATATGAAAGATATTTGGTACGAGCTCACAATTTCCAAGACTATTGCAAGCAACTCCAAGAACCAAAGCCATGATGCTTGGTTTTCACTTTCCACAGTAGCATATGCAAGAGGATAAATGCCATTATTTGTATCTATTCCAACAGCTGCAAGCAAGTAGCCACCATAGTAGCCCTTCAAGAAATATCCATCTAAACCTACTATCCTCCTACAACCAGCCCTATAGCCATCTTTGCATGCCTGCAGATAGACATACATCCTTTGAAACAACATGTTATCCAGATAATAGATTGTTGTTGTTCCCACATTTTGTGTCCTAACCTCCAACAAATACTCATAAATCTTCTCATATTGAGCCTTATAATCTCTTTCAATTAATTTTAATACCCTAAGTTTAGCCTTCCTACATTTGGTTAGTGAGACTATGCAACTCAAATCTCTTTTGACATCTTGTTGTAATGATTTCAGAGAATAATCAGGATCAACAATGAATTTTTCTTTATAATGTTGACCTATCCAAGCTGAGGTTACATTCTTATTTTTATATACTTTAGAACAAGTATGGTTAGGGTTTGAACTCCAATTTGCCAAGTCTGGTCAGTAGGGTCATTAGGGTTTAGTCTAGAAGCCCATATGAACCAATGACATTTTTCACTGCAGACTGCCTTTAGCCTTTTTAAATTATTTTTGGGAAACTTAATAAAGTAATTGTTCAACCTACCATACTGCTTGGCAGCTTCTTTTAGACTGTCCTTAGGCTTAAATAACATTCCAACCTTAAGTCTAGGATTACTCATGTCAGTCTTTAGGTTGAACTCAGGCCAATTTTGGCCATCTAAGTCAGATTCATGTGCATTATCTAACCTCCCAGAATCATCAATATCACACAGTTCATCTACTCCTATACTATCCATGTTTAAACCATCTAAACTCACTCCTATATCATCACTATCACTTTCAGATGCATCACTACCAAACACATCATTACCAGACACATTACTACCAGACATGTCTTCTTCATTCTTATTAAGATTGTCATTAATTAAACCTGTCAAACAAAGTACTCATCAATAAAGGCAGACAAAGGCAGACACTTTAACCATTTCTGTCAAACAATGACCAATACAAACCCAATAATTTAATACAAATACAACCATTTCTGTCATGCACATGGCAGACAACAACCAATACAAAAATAATTTAATACAAACACAACCATCAAATATATACAACAAACATCAGTTTCATAATGGCATTCGTACAATGGCAGATACAAACAATAAACATAAGTTTGATAATGGCATTAATACAATGGCAGATATACACAATAAACATCAATTTGATAATGGCAGTGAGTGTTTCAAAATTGAAATCAAAATAGAAATAGAAATCGAAATCAAAATCATCAAAATCAGAATCGAAATTAAAATCGAAATTAAAATAATCAATTTGATAATGGCATTAATTCAATGGCAGATATACACAATAAACATCAATTTGATAATGGCAATGAGTGTTTCAAAATTGAAATCAAAATTGAAATAGAAATCGAAATCAAAATCAAAATCGAAATTAAAATCAATTTGATAATGGCATTAATACAATGGCAGATATACACAATAAACATCAATTTGATAATGGCAGTGAGTGTTTCAAATTTGAAATCAAAATTGAAATAGAAATCAAAATCAAAATCAGAATCGAAATTAAAATTGAAACCAAAATAACCCTAAATAACCCTAAATTGAAATAACAGCATTGAAATTCAAAACATTTAAAACAAAATGTAAAAACTTACCCATTATAGTGGATGTAACAACACTGGTACCTTCTCTTCTATTGCCCATTGTCGTTGACAATCAAATACACTAATGGTTTCTGGTTTCGTCTTCTTTTCTCCCCAAACAAAATAGACAATCATACCTTAAACCTTTATACTCTGTTAATCGATTATTGAATCGATTTCTAACCTTAAACCCTTCTTAATCGATTTCCAAATCAGTTTCAACCCTAAAAAAACCCCAAATCACAACCAAAATTTTCCCAAATCGATTTTTTTTTCCCAAACCCCCTAAACCTATTTGTTTCTAACCCTAAACATTAAGCATAACCAAGCCACTTTTTTTCCCTAAACCTGCCCCAAACCAAGCACCCATCAGCTGGTTAACTTGCCACGTTAGCAATTCCGTTAACACCCTAACGGTAACTGTTAATTAGTGACTATTTTGTAACTTTTTTATAACTTTGGTGACTGTTTTGTAACTTTTCAAAAGTTGAGTGACTGAAATGAAACCTAGGTGACTGTTTTGTCAGTAACCCCAAAGTTGGGTGACTGTTGGTGTAATTTACCCTTTCGAAATATGGGCAATTAGGCATGGCTCCTATACAGGCTCTTTGATTGAGTGCTGATTGCACTATTAGGATTTTACTTTAAAGGGGTGAAATGACAAAATTTCTAAATTTGGAGGATTTTTTTTGGATTTTTTTATCAAACAAATCAATTTAATATTTTTAAAAACATGAATGATATAATTTTAAAAAATTAAAAGAAAAATATCACACTATATAAATATTTTTTGTAATATGCAAAAAGAAATAACTAATACTATACTAAAAATTTCATAAATATCATTACAATTTAAAAAATTAAATTAAAAAAAAAACTTGGTCCTAGTCTTATTTCTTAATACTAGACATCTTAAATTGCATCCTCTGTTTTTTCATAAGATCGAATTCATCAATGATAGAATATATTGAAAATTCTCAAGCTCTCTCTTTTTCGATGTATGCCACCGAGTAAGTTGAAAGAATATTTTCCATTTGTTGGGAAGGCTTGATATTGTAATTTTGTAGCTGAACATTTGATTATAGTGGAGCTTTTGATCGGACTCTAAAGTCCCGTGGTTTTACCCTTGATTTAGAGGGTTTTCCACGTAAAAATATCGGTGTCTCTATTTATCATTTTGTTGTGGTTGCATTGGTTGATTTGTGGTTGATAGGTTGCTAGAGAACATATTTTTGTGCTATTGTGCTTGCCATAATATTTGACAAGAGTTATAGGGAGAGAAAGAACACGGTTTTGCTTCCGCTTTGTTTGGTTGTTCGGTTTCTTCCCAACAAACTGGTATCGAGCTCGGTTATTCATCAAATAATTATGGAAATCAATACAAGCAAGATGATTATGTTGAATGGCACAAATTATCAACTTTGGCGGAATAAAATGAAGGACTTGTTGTTTGTGAAGGCTCTGCATCTTCCGGTATTTGCTACTCAAAAACCCGATTCAAAAAGTGATGAAGAATGGGAATTTGAGCATCAACAAGTATCTTGACTTTATTCGGCAATTTGTTGAAGAAAATGTTTACAACCACATTGATCAGGAGACACATGCTCGAACATTGTGGGAGAAGCTTGAAAGCTTGTATGCTTCGAGATCGGGCAATAACAAGTTATTTTTGCTGAAGAAAATGATGGCGTTGAAATACAAAGAAGGAACGTCTATAGCTGACCATGTGAGTGAATTTCAGAGCGTGATGAATCAGTTGCTTGGTATGGGTGTCAAATTTGATGACGAGATTTTAGGGCTTTGGTTGCTTGCTACTCTACCGGACTCTTGGGAGACTTTTCGGGTTTCGCTCATTAATTCTGCCCCAAAGGGTATTATTACCTTGGATTTGGCTAAGAGTGGTGTGTTGAATGAAGAGGTCGAAGAGCGATCTCGTGGTTCTACATCACAGTCCGAGGTGTTGGTTCTGAGAACGGGGAAGGAAGAGACAAAGATGGAAAGAGTAGAGATAAAGGTCAAGCAAGTCAAGATCGAGATACAAGAATCTTGAGTGTCATCATTGTGGTAAGAAAGGCCATATCAAGAAATATTGCTTCAAGTGGAAGAAAGAGAACAAAGGTGGTGATAAACACGATCGGAATGATGATAAAAATTGAGCGTGTTGCTCTTGCTACTCGTGAAGATCTGTTGGTCATTCGTGATGAAAATTTGGTCAACCTAGCATGTGACGAGACTAGTTGGGTGATTGATCTTGGTGCATCACTTCATGTCACGTTGAGGAAGAATTTCTTCACATCTTATACTCCCGGTAATTTTGGGGTATTAAAGATGGGTAATGACGGTTTGGTTACGGTTGTTGGTATGGGAGATGTTCACTTGGTGAGTAACAATGGAACAAAGTTAATTCTCAAGGATGTCGACACGCACGGATATTCGTTTGAATTTGATCTCTGCAGAAAGCTTGATGATGAGGATTCGTAACACCTTGAAAGAAGGGCGGTGGAAGGCGACTAAAGGCTCCTTGGTTGTGGCTCGAGGAAAGAAGAGCTCAAATTTATATTTGATGCAAGCTTGACTTCTCGAGAGGCAGTGAATGTGACATGAATCACACTCAACCGAGTTGTGGCATAAACGACTTAATCACATGAGTGAGAAGGGCTTAATTGTTTAGCGAAGAAGAATCAAGCTGTCGTTTGAAGAATGCTACATGAAGGATTGTGCTCATTGTCTAGCGTAAAAGCAGAAGAGTTTCTTTTAGAAGCCGTCCTTCTCATAGAAGATCGAGTTGCTAGAGTTGGTTCATTCGGATGTTTGTGGTCCGATAAAAGTAAGGTCACTTGGCGGTGCACTTTATTTTGTGACTTTCATTGATGATTTTCGAGAAAGCTATGGGTTTACACTTTAAAGTCTAAAATCAAGTCTTTGAGGTGTTTAAGCAGTTTCAAGCATCAGTTGAAAGGGAAGCAGGAAGAAGTTGAAGTGCATTCAGATAATGGTGGCGAGTACAGGGCCATTTCATGAGTATTGTCTGCGACAGGAATCGGACATCGAGAACACCACCAAAGACTCCACGCTTAAATGGGTTAGTGAAAGAATGAACCGAACATTGATTGAGAGAGTCGGATGTTTGTTATCGATTCAAAGTCGCCAGATCATTTTGGGTGAAGCTTTGAATACTGATGACACATGTGATAAATTTGTCACCTAGTGTTCTTTTGCGAGGTGATGTGCGGATAGAGTTTGGTTTGGCAAAGATGTGTCATATGATCACCTACGTGTGTTCGGTTGTAAAGCATTTGTTCATGTTCCAAAGGATGAAAGATCTAAGTTGGATGCCAAGACTCGACAATGCATCTTCATTGGTTATGGTCTAGATGGTGAGTTTGGTTATAGACTCTATGATCCGTTCGGAAGAAACTCGTGAGAAGCGGAGATGTTGTCTTCATTGAGGATCGGACCATCGATGACATTGATAAGACGGAGAAAGCGAATTCACAAGATAGTGGTGATTTGATCGATGTGAATCCGGTTCCCTAAACTCTTCACCGATCCTATCCGGGATGATGTGCATGGTGATGTTCTTGATGACCATCGGGATATAGGTGACTTTGATGCTCCCATGGATGATGTTGTGAATGATCAACAACAAGCACGTAGCTCCACCAGCAGTTCCACTTGAAGGTCTTCCGGAGATCGACGATCTTCATCCGATATTCTTCCGATGAATATGTTCTTTGACCGACGGGAGAACTCAATGTTATGAAGAGGCTATGGAGAGTGAATGCAAAGATCAGTGGGTTGAAGCGATGAAAGACGAACTTCAATCCTTGCATGAGAACCATACCTTTGAGTTGGTAAAATTGCCCAAAGGCAAAAGAGCCTTGAAGAATCGGTGGGTTTACAGGTTGAAGCAAGAAGAGAAGTCTTCATCTCCACGATACAAGGCTAGATTGGTCGTCAAGGGTTATACTCAGAAAAAGGGGGTTGATTTTGAAGAAATATTTTCTCCGGTTGTGAAGATGTCCTCTATCAGAACTATACTGAGTTTGGCAGCCTGTTATGACTTAGAAGTTGAACAAATGGATGTGAAACCGCTTTTCTTCATGGTGACTTAGAAGAAGAGCTTTACATGGAGCAACAGAGGGTTTGTTGCACAAGGAAAGAAGACTATGTGTGCAGATTGAAGAAGAGCTTGTATGGTTTGAAGCAAGGTCCAAGGCAATGGTACAAGAAGTTTGAGTCTTATGGGGAGCAAGGCTACAAGAAGACTACTTCGATCATTGTGTATTTATTAAGAGATTCTCCGTAACGATTTTATAATTCTTTTGCTCTATGTTGATGACATGCTTATTGTTGGTCGAATGCTTCTAGAATTGAGAAGTTGAAGCAAGAGTTGAGTAAATCCTTTGCAATGAAGGATTTGGGGCAAGAAAGTAAATTCTTGGCATAAAGTTGACACGTGATAGAAAGGCCAAGAAATTATGGTTATCACAAGAGAGGTACATCGAGAAAGTACTTCAAAGGTTCAAGATGGACAAAGCTAAAGCGGTGAGCACTTCCTTTGCTACGCACTTGATTAGTATAAGCATAGTCCTTCCACATAAAAGGAGAAGGAAGAGATGCGAAAATTCCTTACCCTTCAGTAGTGGGAGTCGATGTATGCAATGGTTTGTACGAGGCCGGACTTGGCTTATCCTGATTCGACATGGCGGAGACCTTGTTTTCATAATTTTCATGGTTGAAAATGCTCGTTCAATTGTCCAGGTATAGAGGCATTCCCACATAGTCGGAGGGGAGATTTGTTGGGAGGTACCACTATGTGGGAATCCTCAAAATCGCCATGCTTTATGGCATTTTTTATTTCCTTTTGTTCCTTTTTTTTTACGTGATTTATGGGCAGCCAATTTTAAATGAGAGAGAGAGAGCAAAATCAGATTTTAAGAGATTTTCAAGAGGGAGAAAAAGAGAAAAAAGAGAGCTTTGAAGCAGAATTTTCTCATTTGCAGCTGTGATCATCTCTTCGATCGGAGGTCCATCCGTGGTTCGATTGAGCTGATTTTTGACAGCAGCTAGGCGACAGGGTGTTCTTGACTTTGTACGGTCGGATTTTTCATCTGAGACCTGTAGCGTCAGAAATGATTACATATTGTTAGCCTTGTTGGAGTTGAATGCTTGTTGTAGGCTTGATATTGTAATTTTGTAGCTGAACATTTGATTATAGTGGAGCTTTTGATCGGACTCTAAAGTCCGTGGTTTTACCCTTGATTTAGAGGGTTTTCCACGTAAAAATATCGGTGTCTCTATTTATCATTTTGTTGTGGTTGCATTGGTTGATTTGTGGTTGATAGGTTGCTAGAGAACATATTTTTGTGCTATTGTGCTTGCCATAGATAATTTTCATGACACAAGAAGAGTTAGCACAAGAGGAATAATTTTATCAAGAAGATAAATATTTAACTTATTTGTCTTAGTTAACACTTGACACAACTCAGCAACTGTAGAATATTTCTGCAACTTCGTGCTTTAATGAGCATCAAGTTGAAAATGCTCCAATTGAATCTTCATGTGTAGCTTTTCTTGCTCCGTAAAATCGTTCGAATAAAAATCATTCATAAGCTTTTAAATATCTTCCACTCGAAAAGCTTTACAATTATCGAATGAATTCAAGGCGAAGTTAAAAACAAGTAACTCCATTACCTCATCATTAAATAGAGATTTCATTTCTGTTAGCAATGAATATATCAAATCGATAGTAATGCTCAATTGTGATGCTCAATCTTTTTACTTTGTGCTCTTAGTCTCTACATTAAATTCATTTCTTTTTCTCTCGATAGTGTCGGCATCTTACCAGAGGAAAGATAATTCCTTAGCAAGACATACAAATCAAAAAGCAAGAAAGTCGCTAACCTAATATGTACGGGTATGAGTCAAATCAATTAATTCTGAAATTTGGCTTTAAAATCCATATTGAATTTAGTTTTTTAAAGCCCATCATACATTAATATTTGATTATTATTAAAGTTAAATAATTAAAAATCGAAAAATATTTTGTTAATATAAAATATAACCTTATGACTTAAAAGACAAAATATATGAAATATAATCTGGCCAAAAGAACGAATGTTATACAACGTGGATACCAAATTTAAAATAGGTAATAATTATATATAAAATTCAAAAACTTATAAAATTTCAAGGGGTACATCCCTGATTGCAGTGCGCCAGCCGGGGATATCTCAATTCTCATGCCATGTTTTAGAGGTTGCATAAAAGAATGCAGAGAGGTGGTTGATTGGGTCTTAATTCTCCTTTGGGTTACTGGGGTTTAATCCCTTTGCGAGAGGTTTTAGAGATATCCTGCCTTGGAAAGTTGAACCAAACCCGGTTAATGTTTTGGAGAGATGTAGCTGAATGAGTTAGTGCAAGTAGAAATACTATCCAAAGATTTTTGGCAAAGAGACTTAAGAGAGGAAGAAGCACGAAATTTGTAGACAGACTCAAGTCATCCACCAGTTGTCCAATGGACGCAAGAGGCTATGTGAACCCCTCTATGACTTGACGTGTTTATTGGTTTATTGGTGTTGAAGTACCATTGCAAGCTTTAATTGTTTACTATCTGTAGGCAGCATGCAATAATGCCCTGAAAAACATAGGATTCGTTTTTTTTTTTTCTTTCTTTGCTTTCTGCAAAAGAAAAAAAAGGAGGGCTAACCTGTCGTCATGTCTTTGCTTGCAGCCAGTGGAGATATACAGCTTTTCTTTTCCTTTAGTTTTTTGTTAAACAATAATAATGGTGTGTTTGTTTCTTTTCAATTTGGATGCAAGGGAAACATAGGTCTCTGTCTTTTCAGTTCATGGACATGCTCTCTCTCTCATCTCTCTCAAAGGTTAGAAATACCAAGAAAGACTAGGGAGTATGAGTTTTGTTTCTTAAGGATGCTCTTTCTTTGAAAAAGAAAAAAGGATATCTATAATTTTTGCATTTAGTATATCAATTCCTCAACTTATACAAAGAAGATTGTAGTTTGGGAAAGAAGTTACAAATGCGAGGACTTGGATACTAAATTTATCGTATGTGAGTTTATATGATACAAATTTCTCAAATTTATCTTTTGCTTGTGAATGGCCTGACGAGTAAAAACTACTGCATGTGTGGGTACTGGAGAGTTCACATTTGAATTTATGGAGTAATATTAATCTTCAAAATACAGATATATAATCTAAAGATTTGCTGGTGGGGCATATCAAGGTTGGCATTACGAATTTTTGAGCAAAATATCATACATGAGCATATTATATATTATTGCTATAACACCAAGATTTGAAACCAAAGACCGAAATATTATATTGATGAAGAAAATTTGTTAAATATGATAGGAATGGGTTGATTGAGAATGCATGTGAGTTTCCATTATGGAGTCCAAACAATCCTCGTGCTTGTCAACATTTTAATCCTTAAAGATATGATAGATTAAGCTTCTGTCTCATATCAGTAAAGGGAACACTAGTCCAAAAGTAATCAAGATTATACATCTCGTGATTTTAGGGATAAATAATAATAAATCAAATCGATGAACCAACTTGCAAGAAAAATCAGGTTGGATTCTCTTTGCCTTTTTCTTCCCCTTATAGTTCGTAATTAGACTACCTTAATCATATAATTACAATCATTAATGTCTTCGTGGAATTGGAGGTGGTCTGATTTCGGAGGTCGTTACATCAAACTTGATCCAACTTCATCGCCCCACATGTAACATATGTCGATCGTTTAGCTAATGCACTGCAGTCTGGTGTTTCAATTCAGAAAATATGTTGGAAAACTGGAGAGGTTTTAAACAAACAACACAAGGATCCTGTATTTTTGTTTTCTCTTACACCTCTATAAATAATTATGTTTCTTGAATGTTGTCAAGTTTATTTTCAATAAAATAAATTTAATAATTTGTGTCTTCATGTTATAATCATATTTAAATTATTTTATATATTTACATGTTTATTAAAAAGAAAATATTACCTTCTTTAAAACAACCAATTCTATATTTTACTTTCTTCAAAAATAATCATATATATTATTTAAGGTTTTGTTTTCACCAAAACAAATTTACCTTAGGTGTGCAATATCTTATTAATCTCGATGTTATAAGTAGACTAGACATCAACTCAATCATAAAAAGTATTTAATTTTTTTAATGATATTTTTATCTTTACAATTTTTATATAAAATCGCAAAACACAAAGATTTATTCATAAATATTATATAAATCTTTTACAAATATATTTTTATATATAGAATTATTTATTTCTTTCGCCCAACATAATATAATCTAATATAAAATAATACACTCAGCTTAGTGTCACAATCATATGGTTATATGTATTAAAAATATGGATGGCCAAGAAAACAACAACAGCAGTCATACTTACAACCAAAAAGTTTTTGATCAAAGACAATACACACACAAAAAAAAAAAAAAAATAACCATGCAATATTGCTTGCAGAATAAAGCAATTTCTCAGTGATAACCTTAAGATCTAAGAGAGAAGAAATATTTTTTTCTTTCCTCGTACAAGGTGTCTGTCGTACTGTTACTAAAGAAGTAGGTTTACAGTTGATAAAGTCATGATCCACCATGGTGTCAAATTATAAACTGCTCTTTTAATTAACTGTTTTTGCTTTTATCTTTGTAATTTAGTGGCTTTTCTTTAGCAATAAGATGATCTCCATATGTGCAAGACTGACCTTAGACTGACAATTATTTTTGTCTTAATTGTTCAAATATACTATATATCTTCAACCTATGTTGGTTATGGTCCCATGCATCTCCCTTATAGGCAATGTGTATTAAAAATAGTAGCTCCTACTTTTATATTAAACGTGCTTTGCATGTAAATAACATAACATGTGAATACCATTCATTGAAGTTACTAAAATTAATTCCCAAAACCATAAAGTTCAACAAAAGCATGTAAAGGTTACTAAAATTATAGCCAAATATGATTAGCTTCTTATTATTGTATTTTCCTTCACTTCATGCAATGAAAGTGTATAGGAGTGTAATTGTGATTTTAGTTCCTTTAAGTTTTTCATTCTCTTCGTATACGTGACTTTGGGTTACCACTTACCATACATTTTGTCTGGTGGGCAATGTTGGGTGTAACTTATATGATGAGAAATACACATAATGTCTGAGATAATGAGGGTGACGTCATTTGTCACTAACAAATAGTGGTTTGAAACCAATTTATAATTAATGCCCTAGGCTTGCCTTTAGGCATTGGGAAATAACTTTAATTAGATAATGCTGTCACCGTGTCTGGGTTCTCCTACATGTACGTCCACACATCTTGGGAATCTCCATTGCTTTCCTTCTGCCAAATGATGCCACCCAAAAGAAAAGGGTTTATTGTTAGGCAAAAGCACGACTATCCACTCCCTCCATCGCCCTTCATTCTTTTTTAATCACTGTGTTCTCTCCAAATCATTCACCCTATGATGGGTTTGGTTTGGGGGTCTTTTCCAACTATAGACTGGCGTATGGGAAGGGTTAACTTACTTTTAGAGTCTAAAAGTCGCATTAATTGAGGTTACTAGATTTAAAGTTAATATTAGCACTGAATTTCATGACAATAATTTCTCATTTTGCTAAACAAATATACAAAGACAAAAGTTGGCAGAGAATTACAGTCACAAATTAAAGAACAAACTCGCCATTTATTAACTGTTTATATATATATCGTCTGTGCTTATAGTTACAGTAGAGATTTAACCTTTATCTCTCATATCAACCGTAGAAAACCTGGGACGATATTGTTGCTACTTCCTTTTTTTTTTTCTTTTTTTCTGAACCAAAATAGAAAAGAAACTAAATTCACGATCGAAAAGCGAGTTTTTTTTCTTGACTGGTTTCCTTCTGCCAAGGGAATGCAGGGGATTATTATGTAAACAGACGAAGAATTTTGGAAGTTATAGAGCTATTGACCATAAAAAAAATCCATATATATTATCATGAAATATGTTGTTTGATTTTCTAGTTGTAGTCCCAGGAGAATGGCTCCTCAATCCGGAACCCAGCATCGACTGCACATATTTGCCATGTTGAAGAGTAAGACCCAAATCCGTCGCTTCGATCCGTGACATCGATCATGAGATCAGGCAGATCGAACAAGGTATCATCGTCATCGATGGAGGGTGTACTTGAAGCTTGCGACAAATTTGAGGGAGGAACTTCATCTTCTTTGCTAGCTTCAGCTTCAGCTTCGATGTTGCACCGCCTTGTGTCGACAAATGTTGAGGCGGCCGCTAGGGAAGCGGCTGCTTGGACGTCCTTGGGGGAGGTACTGGCAGGGCGGGGAAGTAGTTTAGCGAGTTGAGGGAAATTAAGGTAAGCGGAGCGGCCTTTGATGGCGAGTGCAGCTACATCATGGGCTCGAGCAGCCATTTCAGCTGTGTGGTATGTTCCAAGCCATATTCTTGATTTCTTCTTTGGTTCTCGGATTTCAGACACCCATTTACCCCAGCTTCTCATGCGCACTCCACGGTATGTCGGATGCTTCTTGCCTTCACCAATATCACTACTCCTTTGCCTTTTCTTCTTCTCATTATCACTATTTTTTGAACAACTTCTCTCGTTTTGATGATCAGAATCCGAAAACAAGTATATCATGGAGGAAGCAGAAGAAGTTGTGGTGGTGGAAGTCACGGAAGGAGAGCTAATTAGCATGTTATGATGAGCATCATTCTCAATATTGATATGATCTCTTTCCATGACAGATAGAGGACGTAGTTGTTGTTGGTAAAGCAAGAATTTTGAGTGATTGACATATAACATGGTGGTATAGGACTAGGAGCTTATCTGATTCTTTATGAATTCAGATTTCCTTTTTTCTTTCTTTTTCTTTTTCTTTTAATAATAATAATAATAATAATAATATAAAGAAAAAGAATTAGGCATAATGTGTTTCTTTACCCTTGGAAAAAATTATTTTAGCCCTTGATTTATTTTTTTAACTTCTTTTAACTCTTAAATTTACATTTTTTGTCAAGTTATCCCAAAATAGAAATGTCTGTTAATTTTACTGACATGATATATTAGCACTTAATTTTTTAAAAAATTAATAATTTTTATTTTAAAATAGATTTTATAATATTTTAAAATTTTAAAATTTTAAAAATTAATTAAATGTTGATGATATCTTTCACATAATAATTCATGTGTATGTCACGTCAATAAAGTTAATTATTTTATATTTTAGAGTGGTTTAATAAAAGAAATACAGATTTGATGATTAAAAACTAAAATAAATGGAAGATTAAAATGAGAATTAAAGAATCCTAAGTCCATAGCATAAAGCGACTACAGTTCATCTATTTTCCTACCCATGTGGCAAATTGAATAAATGCATGCCTAGACCTACTAGAGATCATGTTTGGCTTTGGACTGTTGTTAATACGATTTATATTTAAACAATGATGCAATATTAATGAATTCTATAATTTTAAATGAAAGTGAATTTATTTATTTATTTATATAAAAATATTATTTTTAAGAAAAGAGAACAGTCGACTAATAGACCGCAATTCAAATGCATATGAATCCTCTCCATATGCTATCCTATGCTTTAAATATTAACTCCTTTTCACATGCAAGTCTTTAGTGATGAGGAAATGGTAGGCCAGATCCTGCACTCAATGAAACCACGTACAGTGTACATATGAACGTTATCTGAGGGCCCTCCAAAGACTCTCCTTTGATTTTTCACATTTATGCTTTTCTTTTTCTTTTTCTTTTTTACTTTTCATTTCTCGCTCTGATTGAACTGGCTTTAGAAAACTAACACCCACAAGGAGCTAAGTTAAAGTACGTGAGCCTTAGGTTAGCTGGCTGCTATGTCGCCTTCAACTTGGCTCAACTATCTCTGATACCTGACCTGCTTGCCTCTCTCCCATAGCTTTCTCAGTTCTCACTATTATTTAATTTGTCTATTTTGTAAAGGGTCAGAGTTCTGCTCTGTTTTTGTTCATTCAACACCACGCATCAAACTCTGATGTACAATAAATGGCTTAATTAAATAAATTAGGAAATGGAAATCTCATGATTGTGATAGGATCTGCACAAAGATACATTAAAAAAACCAAGCATAAACAGATTGTCAAACTGGTTTCAAAGCAGTATTTAAAATGAACATGTGGGTTCTGTTATAAGGGAAAGACCAAATCTGATGCCACCCATGCATTCATTTATAAATTTTTCTTAACCTATAATATATAAATCAACAGTTAATTAAACACGTTGATTTTGATAATTAAACACTAATAAAATCTACTAATCATCTTCTGAAGAATGTATTAAGGGAGGATATATATATATACAGTACACACACACACAACACTCGTTTGGGAGAACAATTCATCAACATTAGAGCACATGCGAGTGGGTCATACAGGCAAGATGCTGAGGCTCTGATTCCAGATTTCGTATTATTAGTAGTCAAGTAGCTAGGCAGTAAATTAACCTTCCTTCGACTTACTTGCAACCTGTTACTCAATTTTTAATTAATCAATTAATTATGTATGTAAAAACGTTAAAACACCCATTTTTACTTAATGAAGTGACTTAACAGGTATTGTCTTGTTTTAATGGAGCACTTTCTCTCCACCTTATCATTTTTCAAGAGAACATTCTGATATATGTATAGCCCTAATGAAGGGCACATGGACCACCTATAAAAAGAAAAAACATTGCAGAACTTTTGAGGTCATTCTATAATTGTTTGGTTAAGAGGGCTTAGCCCCATCAAGCAAACTTCTTCTGTCATTCACTCGTGCAATACTGCATGTTTCATGTTTTCTTTCCCAAGTTTGTAATGTATGTTTATTTATTTGTCTGCTTCCACCATCAGAAATTAATAATACAAGATATCAGAGCTTCTTGGAACTTCCACGTCTTCAGCACAGACCATTATTCCATCTCTTTAAAAAGTTCATATATTTTTCTATTACCACTTTCAATTATCAAACACCTAACAATTGGGCCATACCGTATCTCAACATTCACACCATTTTCACCTCTCAACTTACCTTTAGGCTTTATTTACACTTCGTCCCTGCCATATTGCATGTTTTCTTTACCTATCACTACTTCCACAACTAGATTTTTTTTTTTTTTTTTTACTTTCTAGAAAGTTAATAATAAATTCACTGAGTTATCACCAGCGACAAAGCTAGAAATTTTCTCTTAAGATTCTGGAGTTAAATTATAAATTTTGAGAGGGATCAAAATATAATTTCACCACTATATTAACTTACAACTTTGTAATTTTTGGAGGGACTAAACTAATACTTCATCAATTCTGGAGGGATAAAATATAAACTTTTTTAAGGTTAAAATGCAATTTTACCTTTATATTAACTTACAAATTTATAATTTTTGGAGGGTTAAGCTAATATTTCATCATTTTGGGAGTTGAAGCCTCTGCCTATTACTTGGCGTCGTCCCTGATTATCAGCACACCAAAAACATCTTGAATGAAATTCTGAACTCCCTTATGAATATGATTAATACTGCAATTGGATCTTATCAAATCTTTGCAAAGCTACATTATAATAGTCGAGGTAGAACCATTCAAGATTTAGACTTCCCGCCCAAGCTTAAAATCATTCTTGAAATATTAAAAGTTTTGATAAAAGTATGAGGCCGGAAAAAATTAAGCTTATCTAAAATATGAGAAAGACTTGATCTCTAGCATTTAATGTCTAAATTTGTCTCGACTCAATCCAAATTTTTTTTTTTGTAATATATTGTACTTTTTATCTTTATACATTATATAATTTATGTCACATAAAATTAAAAATATACTTAATATAAATATTAAAATATGTTAAGTTGTTTGTATTTAAAATTTTAATAAAATATTAAATATTAAATTAAAGAATATATTTTCTAAAAATAATATAGGCTTACTTAAAATAAGCATGAGTTATTTATTTATAAATATGGACTAATTTGGAAAAAATTTAAGGTTAATATTTCAAATAATTCAAACTTGAATGACATAAAATGCATTAATATCATATATAAACTTCATCTAAAATTGATTCGCCAGAAACAACTCTAATTTTTTTTTAATGGAAGGTTTAAGGATGGCCAAGTAGATAAATATTTTAAATTACAAAAGGGTTAATAAATTGAGTGAGTTATGTAGGTGGGATATTGATGGTGGGGGACTCCATGAAATTTAGTTGAGGTGAGCCACAAAATGATTTGGGGGCTTGAAGTTAATTGGTTAATTTTAATACAACCATATAAGATTGGCTTTTATGTGTCTCTAACTATAAATATGATCATAATAAAGGTAAGCGCACCTATCGTTCAATAGTATAGTTATGGTAAGACTGGAAATATCATATTCATAAGGACCAAGACTACTAGTAATTACTATCTTTCTATTATCTAGCCTAAAAATTGGAGTGATTTCTTTAAAACTAAAACTTAATTAAAAACACGACAGAGAATAAATTGGAAAAATACTTTCAGACAACTTTATGAGATAGACAATACCTAATGAAGAATCCACCTAGACTTCATTTATTACTTTCGATTCATACGATTTATTCACTTGACTTAATCCATAGAAATCCCTGATTTATGTTAATATCTTCAAGACTAAAATAACTAACTCTAGGTTGATTAATTGAAATTTCTTTCTAATTAAAACCCCTATTGTCGTATTAACTCAATCTATGAATTCCCTTATTAGATTTGACTCTAATCCGGGATTTTGTCGCACTATTTCTAGGGTTGCAATCAACTCCGCTTAATTGTGTTGATCTACTCTTAAACAGGGACTTTTGCTCCTCTGAATAAGCACATTCGACTTGAATCAATAACCTGAATTATCAAAACAAAAATAAGAACTCACAATTAAGAATAAGAACAAGTATTTATCTTATAAATCAAATAATAATAAGATCCGTCTTAGGTTTCATCCCCTCAGGTATTTGAGAGGTTTAGTTCATGATGATAAAAGGAAACATCTTAAAATAAGGAAAACTACAAAACATAAGAAAACTCAAAAACTTCAAGAGAAATTGATAGGAGATCTTCAGTCTTGATGGAGATCCTTCTTCCGAGCTACTTCCGAGCTACTCCCGATGGCTGTCTTCGAGTATTTTTTGCCTTCTACTCGGCGTCCCCGTTTAGGTTGCCCCTTAGGGTGTTTATATAGGCTTTGGAACACCTTTCTTGGCCCACAAGTGGTCTATTTCGAATAAAATTTAACTTTGATACGGCAGGGACACGCCCGTGTTCAATTCCTTAGACCGTGCTCAATTCTGCTTGCCACACACGGCCGTGTGGTCTGCCCGTGTACATTGATCCAGGCCATGTTTGATCCTGCTCGTAATACACGGCCGTGTTCATTGGTCCAGGTCGTATTGATTTCCTATGTAGGCCCATTTTGTCCCGTTTTGGCCCATTTCTTGTTCTTTTCGACTCCCTAAGCTCTCTTTAGTGTAAAACATGAAATTAAGGGATTAGAAGCATCGAATTCATCAAATCTAATGAAAATTCATTCAAAATAAGTCAAACATGAGGTTAAAATATGTATAAATTGAAGTTTATCATGCCTAAAACTAAGGAGAATTTATGGCACAATAATCATGAGAGATAAGCTGTTGCCCTACATTATCTAATCCAAACCACCTCCACAAGCAATTTAAGTAAAGTCTAATCAAGTTAAGGGACAAACAGCAAGCACGGTACTTCTGAGCTCTAATGGGGAATATTTTCACTACAAGTTTCTCTTCTTTGTTTGCTAGTTAGTAATGGCATGATGGATTATATGTCGCTTCACCATTGGTAGGTATGCTTCATTAATCAACCCTTAATCATAGATTTTACTCCCAATTATTTAAATTAAACTATTAAAATTTATCCTTTTTAGTGGATGAGAGATTGCATGATAGGCATAGGCATAGCAGCTAATTGCCCTTGTTTATGATCAATAATTGCCCCTCAATGGGTTATTATTATTATCATTGGTATTTGGTTGAAAAGAAAAGCATATGTTGTTGCAATTGGTTCATAAATTATTTGATGTAACTTGTTTGTCATTTGGAAATGATAATCTAATTTCTTTTCCACTAAAACTAATTATCAAATCATTATATAAAAAAGAAAAGTTTAGTGCCAAATTAATAATCGATATATCAATCTTCGAGAGCGATGGAAATCTAAAATTCTTAATGGATGCATATAAATTAGTAGTTGTTTAATGTAATTTGAGTATTTATTCAATGCAAGCATGTTTATTTTGTTTTATTTTTATATAAATTTTGTCGATTGAGTATTAGTTCGATTAGTATTGATATTATTGTCGATGTAATAATTGGGGATGGGCTATGGGTAATTCTAGGTATTGTATCAAAAATATATATTAAAGAGTTATCCTCTTATTTAAGAGTTAGGAGGAATTATGAATAGTTCTAAGTATTATATAAAAATATTAAAAATTATATTTTTATGTACTTATACAAATATGTGCTTTTCTACATCATACATGTTTTTAATAAGTTATGAATATAAATATTAAAAATTGAATAAAATAACAATAATAATGAGATAAAAGAGAGAGAGAGAGAGCATCATTTGCTTAACATATTTTACTTTATGTTGTCTTTAATAAGAATCTTGTAAGTTAAATTGATATTGTGGACTTTTAACAGACAAATCATAAAAAATAAAATATGTGCCTCTAAAATTTAAATTGGGTTTTTTTATTTACAATAATTCATTTCAAGTTATAAAATTATGATGCTAAGAAGTGCAAAGAAAATGATTTTATAAACTAGTGATATCACGTCATTTGTATCTCTTCTTCAATAGTTTAATGTCATGTTAATATTTTTATCTTAAATTTTAACATTTTTATCCTAAAATTATTTCTGTTTCGTACAATTATTTCTTGCACTCAAAATCCTTTTTGAATGAGTTTTGACAAATTTTAAATTGTTTTAAAAAAAATTATTTATTTAGAAACTTTCCTGATTTAGTGGTTTGTAATTTGTTTTTGTTTTTCCGTACGTGAAGAAGAGCCCAAGATGTGTTGAACTCCAAAGAGATAAGAACGTAGCCAACTAACTAAGCTATAGAGTTTTGACGAATTCCAAGCCCCCGTTTATTGTTACTTTGGTGGGGGTGGGTTCAAATATGAGTTTTGCCTTTATCTCAACTCTGGCATGATGAATCAAATTTTATCTAATTATTTTTATTTAAACATTATCATAGATTCTTGGGAATTAAATTTTAACTTTTTTTTTTAAATTTCCATGTAACTGCCACACATTTTTGCCCTCCACTCTGTTTTATTTTTGTTAAGCATGTTTGATAAATAAAGTGAAAAAAATAGATACTAAATAGGTATTTTTAATATAATAAATATTACGTGTATTGATAAAATATATTACACTTTTAAAATGAGAATATGATTTAAATGTTGGACTCGACATTAAAAATGTTTCTCAAGTAAAAACAATAAAGAACACTTAAATATTATAGTTAAAATGTGGTTAAAAAGTATTTTTCATCCGAAATATAAAAGCTGAAATTTATGGGCTTTTAACTTTTACGTTTTGGAGTAAAATGATCAAAATGTCTTTATTTATATTAACTATGTAAAAGGTATATAAAATTAGATTAATTTATATTTTATATATTAATATATTAAATTATTTAAATATCATTTATTATATTAAATTACTTGAATCGCATTTATTATTATATTTAATTTTTGGGTAAAATATACTAACAGTCACTTAACTTTGATCTCAATAACAAAATAAGTACTAAACTTTCAAAAAATAATAAATCAATCACCACTAACCATTTTCCGTTATAAATATAACAGAACTGCCATTTTCTCGTTACAGATATAACGAAATTACCATTTTCCATCCTTCTCTCCCCATCCCCAACCACCACCTTTACAAATGTAACGGAACTACCATTTTCCATTACAGATATAACGGAATTACTATTTTCCATCCTTCTCTCCCCCTCCCCTACCACCACCCTCACATCCCTCTCCCTCTAGCACGTAAATGATTAATAGTGATTGATTTGTTATTTTTCAAAAATTAAACAGAACTAAAAGTTGAGTAAATATTTTGTCATTAAAATCATTAATTTTATAAATAATTTAAATTAATTACTTAAATTAGTTTATATTTCATATATCATTCCAAAAGTGGACCGCCTAGTTTAAACCAGCCTCGCCTAGGCATATTCAAAGCGTAATTAGCATTTTACGGCTGCGCCTCAGTCCATAAATTCGAAATAACATGCAGCAAAGGTTGAAAAATCCTGTTTTGGACAGTAAGGTTCAACAATTTGTAGGCATTCCAAGAAACTTATATATAATAATAATCAAATATAGCATCTGAACATAGTAGATAGATCCTTGAAATGTCGAGGAAAACCGTAATAAAATAACACAAGATGCTGAGATGAACGCAAAAATAAAAAGTAAAGAGACAAAACACCAATTTAATGCGCTGGTAACCGCATACAAGTTCCGGGCTATGTAGTGATCTAAGCTGGCTGCTGCTATAAAATAAGAGGGGCAAAACATTGAACGCAAACATTTCTTACTGCTGGGCACATTGCACTCTTGGTGCTGACTCATCATCATCGTCATCTTCATCATAAGCTTCACGGTGCCTATGCTGTCGTTCCTTCCGCCTCTTTACCTCCTCAGCACTGACATCATGCAAAGTAGTCTCTTCACAGTCATCAAGCTCCATGTCTGTCAAATGCTTACTAGGCCTCATGGGCAATATACTCTCGATCTTCCGGCATTGCTCAGGTGAAAATACCCCAGATTCTGGGAAAATAACATGGAACTGGATGACTAGCTTGCCCTTCATGAAAGGTCTCTGATGGTGGGGCATACCCTCATCATTGATAGCCTTGTATTGACCTAAATTTTCAAGCAAGGGGAGAGAAAGTTGAGTGAATATGATGTCAACTTGAAAGGTGGTTCTGAAATATAACTAAATATGCACAGGGATTTTACCAGGCTTAATGACCTCGCCAGGGTTTGATTTAATTAAGAGCTGCCTGCCATCAAGATGAGTCAGGGCAAACTGAAACCCACATAGAGCCTCTGTCAAACTGAGATTGTGGTCAACATAAAGGTCATCCCCAAATTTCCTATCAAATTTGGGGTGTTTCTTTTGTTCCAATACAAAAACAATGTCTCCAGTAATTGTATCTGGCTGCAAATGATTCAAAAGAAAACGGTCAAGCACAAAATACTAGAAAATTGTTACTTAAAAGACAAAAGTACTTCACTTACAGCCTCATCAGCTTGTCCCTCAAATGTAATTTTCTGACCATCTCTCATTCCTTTCTCAATATGTACTTCCAGCACCTTCTTTTCCTGAGTAACCTTGTTCCCTTTGCACTGTGGGCATCTATCCTGATCACTGATCATCTCACCTGCAAGGAAGCGAATGAATCCGAGTTCATAAATCCTACATAAAATGAGAACCAAGCCAAGAAAAGAAGATCCAAATTTAAATACCTGAGCCTCTGCATTCAGGACAAACATGCTGCATCTGTTGGATCATGCCCAGTCCAATCTGCCGTGTTGTAATTTTCATTCCCGTGCCCTGGCAACCATAACATCTAGAGGAGGCTCCACTCTTTGAACCTTTCCTGAAAATTTTCAGGATGCAAGTGAATAAATGTAATCAAACCAGTCATATAGGTTCTCTGCATACGAGGATATAGGTCATAGAGCAGAGAGGGAAGACAAAAAAAACTTCAGTGGAAGACTCATAACAAGTTACTGCATAGGAGTAAAGGTACCAAAGAGCATCAACACCAAAACTTGTAGAAGACCACAATGAAAAGAAAACAAGTTCAGGTTTTAGTAAGAACTAAACAGACAACATCAATCAATATAATTTCCTGGGTTCCATGGAATCTTTCCAAGCACAAAAATGGAAGAACATTATTCACAACAAAGAGAACTTATGGGTAATTACAAGAAGATATCAGATGTGAATAATTTCTTCAGACATGAGATCTTTTCAAGCAGGTAAATAGAACATTATAAACAAAAAAGAGAAATGATGGGTATTTACAAGAAGATATCAGCGGTTAACATTTTCTATAAAGAAAGTCCAGTTAACCGTAGAAGTAGCTGTGACAGTAGACATACCCTTTACATTTACTGCATATTGCGTTCCTGGAAAGAGAGAGCTTTTTTGTTGTCCCATTGTACAATTCTTCCAGAGAAACTCTAAGAGCATGCACCACATCTTCACCTCGCTTCTGCCTTCTTCCTCTCGAGCTACCACCGCCTATATAGTAAAAGGACTTGTGATTGAAATTTGAAATGGAACTACCTTTATCATAAAGTTCAATCAAAAGAGAAGAATACAAAATGGAAAACAAAACCATTTCTTACCACCGAAGGCTCCCCCACCGAAAAATGACTCAAATATGTCAAATGGGTTGTGAGAAGAACCGCCTCCTCCCATTCCCTCTTTAAGAGCATCTTCACCATATTGATCATATATTTCTCTCTTCTCTGGGTCACTAAGAACTTCATAAGCATGAGCCAGTTCCTTAAACTGGGAAGAAGTATCAGAAAATCGCGTTACGGGGAGAAAAGTCAAACCCAAACCCAATTCCTTATCATTTTACTTGCATACATATATCTTATATCTTCGAAAATTATGTACATAAAACAAAAGCTGTAAGTTTTATTCTCTCATGCTTTTAAAAGGAAAACCAAAAGCACGTCCAAGAATCTGCCAAATATATTTCATGATCAAATATACTCAAGCTTAAAATAATAATAAAGATGTAACCTTAGATGAAAGATTGTTTTATCCTTACCTTCTCGGGGTCTCCACCTTTATCCGGATGATTCTTAATGGCAGCTTTCTTATAAGCCTTCTTTAATTCATCCTGACTTGCACTTTTGGAAACCCCAAGTACTTCATAAAACTTGGTGTTATCAGATTTTTTTGGAACACGCCCAAACATGATCAAATGGCTTCAGTTATCTGCGTCGAATAATATAAAGATCAATCTACTACAAACTAGTCCAAATTCTAAATGAACAGTTATAAATGATATATATAATACAAATTCCAATTAAGAAATAAAAACAAAAGTCTGATTCAAAGCCACTAAATTTATACAAAAATTTAAATTTCCAAACAAATAAAGACTCGTGAGGCATGACGAACAAAAAAAAAAAAAGAAAGACCCAAAACAGTTTAACCACAACAAAACTAGGTTACTTACCGGTTAGGGTTTGGAGAAAAGAAATAAGCGATGCAAACCCAATTTAAGGAATAAAACAAAACCCCTAACTCAAAACAATCTAATAAAGAAGCTATCAATTTAAAAATATATATATATATGTCTAATTCTAAACAATCATAAAGCTCATTAGCATGCCAAAGAACAAAAACAAAAGATCGAAAGCAGTTAAGTAGGAATAGCAAAACTAAGAAACTCACCGATTAGGGTTCTGAGGGAAGAAATGAGCGATAGTGTTCAGCGAACGTTAGAAACAAGTTTGAGAATTTTTTGCGAGAGAAAAGCAAGGTAGAGCAAGATTTTCGTCCCCTCAAGTTTCTCCTCACAAATCGCAGAGGAGTTTTACTTGGGGAGGATATCTTCAATTAAAAGGAAATTAAAATTTTATTTTCACTCTTCTTTTTGTTGTGACCACTTCAGCTTAACCGGCTTTACTTCAATATCAGAGCTTGTTTGGGGATTGGCAGTAGCAATAGTGGGTGGCGAAAGTATAGTTGAAAGTTCCTTCGTGGGGGAATAACGGTGAGGTGTTACGTGCTAATTGGTGGCAATGGCACATGAATTCAAGAACGGTGAGACCATTGATAAAAACGTTAGGGTTGTAAACAAGACATCTTCACCGTGCAATTTAAATATCGGACGATTGATGTTACACTAAAACAACTTTGGCGGCTTACAGCAACCCACCCAGCCGTCAGATTGGTCATAATTGATGGCTGAAATGTAACCGCATCGTACATAGGAAAGAAACATGCTATTGCCAAACTAGGATATAAATAGGATATTTGTTTTTTTTTTTAATCACAAGTGTTTTATTATTTGAGATCAATTTTGACTGGTTTTTAAGTAAAATTCTCTTTCACTAATAAATATGTTTGATTAAAATAAGGAAAAATTCACTTTGAGCTACTAAGATATTTGGTGTTGCTATTATTATAATGATGTTGTTCCATACTAATTGGTTGAAATATTTGGAAAAATATCCACTTTCACTTTCATTTACTACAATCATGATTAGGGGTGAGTATTCGATCGAGTCGAGTCGAATCAAGTCAAAAATTTCCGAGTTAGTCGAGTTAACAAATCCTATTTTAGCAACTGAACTCAATTTAAATTTTTTCTAATCGAATCGAATCGAGTCAAAGAATTTCGAGTCAAATCGAGTCGTGTTAACGAATCCTATTATTTATACTTAATGTTGTGATTAGATGGACCGATTATTTAACTAGTAGACGAAGTACAAGATTATTTAACTATATGAACAATATAATGATTTTGCATCTTAACTTAATTGGTAATCATTTATCAAAACGACGTAATTTTACCTTTTAATTTAATTATTTTAAATTTTAACTTTTAAAAAAGTAAATATTTATTAAAACGACGTAGTTTTGTCTTTTCTTATTCGGATTTTCGAATAACTCAAATTGTGTAATTCATATTCGAGTTAAACCGAAAAACTTAATTTTTTATTCGAGTTTATCCGAATAACTTAATTAACTCAAATAACTCGAACTATTTAATTTAAAATTTAAAATTTTTATCAAATTTTTTGAATCGAATCAAATTTTACTCACCTTTAATCATGGTAGATGTCCAACAACATAATTGATCACTATTACTACGCCAGGCTATAAGTTAATCAACACGACCACTCTTGTTAGTCATTAGTAATGGTCACAAAATGGAAGAGAGTAGTACAACTCAAGAGTTCAGCATATTGAAAGTTGGAACCACTACAATCCGATATTTCTCACTAATATCTGTGTCAACCCTAGATAACATTGGCATGGACATGGATATAGACAACCTGGTGCAAAAAGCAACTACCACAGATAGGTTTACTATTCTTTTTTTTTTTTTATCTATTGTACCAATAATAATACCCTTATTATATATTTATTTATTCATCTATTTATTCTTTATTTAAATTATTCATTTCTTTACTTTTAATTACAAAATCATGAATTTTTCACACTATATAATTAAATATACTTGATTTTTTCATTAAAATTTTATATTTAAATTCAATTAAGATTAAATATTTTAAAGTATATTTTATTATAGGAATTAATGCCACATTTTATCCCATTTTAAAATTTAAAATTAATCATACCATTACTAGATTAATGCAGTGCACTTGTGATTTAAATAGAGGGGCTCATGATTCAAAGTTATTGAACCGTTATTTACAAGATATTGTCCTTAAAGTTGATGGCCAATTTGTTTAATTTACTCAGCAGTGGACAGTTCTAGGTGTAGCAGCCATTGTATCTATTTATTAAATGTGAAAATTAGATTAAAATATTAATGGATAAAAAAAAAGTAATTGAATCTTAAGGATATTTATATGTTAGTGTTAAAATTTTATCAATTTAAGCCATTCATTCAATCATGATGGTTTAAGCTGGTTTTTATCAACATCTTGGACAAGTAGTCTACCAATCTTGAACTTGATGTCCTGAAATGTTGCCCCAGCAGCTAAGTACATACATTAATTGTTGTTGTTCAAAAGGGATGTTCCGCTGGCTCACTACGCCTTCAAAATACAAGCATTCTTTTTATTGTTGGATACCAAGGCTGAAAAAATACAAGCTGGGGGCTATAAATGGTGCGTATCATCTCTAACACTGATCACAAGTGGTAGCTTCTTAATTTTTCATGGGCATTGTCCTTTGTGTTTGTACCTTTTGCTCCTAATAACCAATATTCATAAAGCTGTGCATGAATTGCACCTATATATACCACACATGAAGAGGACAGGTTTCTCCAAATGAATTAGACAAGAAGTTAAGTTTGTGTTCAGCATTCAGTAGGTTTTTATCTTGTTTTTATACCAAAAAAAGAAGAATCCAACATCCCTGAACCATCCAAATGCTCTTGGATTCTTGCAAACCCAGTCAACCTTATTTCCCTCACACTTGCAGTGTTTTGAATGAGCCTCAGAAATTTAGTAAGCCCATCCTTTCGAAAATTCAAAAAAATTATCATTAAGTAAATGTGGATTACAAATCGAGCTGTCACAATGTAATGTTGTTAAAAAATAATAATTCAACTTTTAATTTTTACATTTCAATGGGTAAATTCAACTCCATGCAAGAGATGAGTACAAGAGAACAAGCAAACCACCCCATACAAGTCGTGTTATCCCAACCTCATTTACAGAAAATATCTCACCATGAAAACTATTTCGTTTTCACCACAAATCCACACTAGCCTTTTGCAGCTTCCCAGGAAGACGCTCTTACATTACCTAATGGTGCACGCATAGGGTTCCACAAAAAAAAAATAAGCATTTTTTTCCCAGGATCTCCATATTTTAATCGATATCTTATTAAAAAAATATAGGAAAACGACAACTATAACAAGGGAAGTTAAGCATGGGGAGAACAGGAACATTGTGCAACTGCTTCATTGCTTCTTTCCGAACTCCAATCTCCATTTGCAGACGCAAAAAACCTTTGATTCCTTGGAGAAAGCTAAACATTATGGCGACATCGATGGATCCCTCGGACACAAAAACTTATCAGCAGAACGTGTTGGTAATGAGGCACGGCGACCGTTTGGACAACTTCGATCCCACGTGGGAAAAGACGGCCGACAGACCATGGGATCCGCCGCTCATACAGAATGGCCTACACAGAGCTTTTGGCACGGGCCGTGAGTTTCGAACCCGCCTACCTTTCCCAATCCACCGAGTCTTCGTCTCTCCCTTCCTCCGCTGCATCCAGACTGCCTCCGAGGTTGTGGCTGCCCTTTGCTCCGTCGATGACGATCCTAATGCCAAGTCATCCAACGACGTCGTTGCAATCGACCCCTCCAGAGTCAAGGTCAGTTCAAAACAACTTCTCCCATTTTTTCCTTTTGGCACTAAACATCCCAAACTATCATCCAGATCTGATCAAATTAGATCAAATCGTAAGCGTATTTAAGAACATCTGGTCAAATCGTAAATATGAGCTAGGTTTTTTATTTTACTTGTCAAATTGTACTAATAATTTAATAATTTAATTGTACTTGTCAATTTTTTTTCTTCATCTCTATGCTTGAGCCCATTTTGTTGTATTTTACAGGTTTCAATCGAATACGGGCTGTGTGAGATGCTAAATAAAACAGCAATTAGGATTGATGTTGCGCCCAAAGACGGAATCTTTCGTTTCGATCTTCCACAGCTCGAGGCTCTGTTACCAAGTGGCACGGTAGATCCTACGGTGGAACCAGTTTATAAAGAGGTAGCATTTGGCTATTTGCAGTGCGTTTTTATCTATTTCCTTTTTTCTACAACTTAAGATTTTTGTCAGTGTCGCTTGACGATGTTTAATCTGCCTGATTCAACTTCTTCGTCTGAAAATCGCAGTTGCCGCAATGGGAAGAGACAGTAAGGGATGCAAGGAGCAGATATGTACGAATTATTAAGGCACTGGCGGATAAATACCTATCACAAAACTTGCTGTTAGTGACACATGGTAAGCTACATTCTTCGATATTTGACAACAATATGTTGATTATTCACTTTGTCCTGCATATTTGGCCCAATTTTTTACCTTTGCCCCTTCGATTTTAAACAATGTCATTCTATTTCTATTGAAGTCGCCATACATATCCTATGGCAGGGGAAGGGGTTGGAGTTTCAGTTTCTGCATTCAAGGAGGACACTACTGTGATTGAAGTAGATTATTGTGCTTATTCAGAACTTACAAGACAAGTTTCTTTGAAAAATGAGTCATTCAGTGCTGGAAACTTCGAGGTGCTTACAGGAAGTGGCCAGACTGGGGTAACTTATATTGCAGAGTAGCAACTTTAATGATTTTGTCAATGGTAGTGTCTTAGATTCTTTGCCTTCAACCACGAAGGAGATGACTCTGATTTCATCAGAAGCATACCTCAGTCTTCCTCTTGATGCGTTGGCTTTTCTTTACATTAACATTCTTTGTTTTAAGATGCCATGGATTCAACAAATATCAGTATGAAACTGTCTTTTTCTTCCCTGTTTTGTTTGCTGACAGTGAAGATTGAGATGCCGTGAAAGTGATGAAGGGAAACAATTTCTGTTCCTTGATTGGATAATGCCATTGTTCATGTTTAATCATTGTGAAAGTTGTAGTCTTGATGCGGATATGTTCGACAATAATATATGGGGGCAAAGTCAACTTTGTAGCTGAAGAATTAGTTAATACGTTAAACTCAAGACGAGTTTCCTTGTTCTCGGTTACTATGACGGGCATGAGAATGTAATGATGGAATGAATACGTGTTCCTCCAAAGCAAGATACGTAGCATTTTTGGCCCATTTGTTCCCAAACCGTGCCTGCAACTGTACAACTACCCTCTCTTCCTCCATCGTAAACTTGCACAAGAAGACAGTGACAGAAACTGAAGATCACTTCTTCAAGTTGTGTCCAAGTTTGTTAACCCAACGGAAACGGCATGATTTTGCCAGTAGTTGGGTACAATTGGAGATAATTAGTTGGCTTATTACTCTACTCAAAATTTTAACGTAAGTGGCTGAATAACAACACAATTACATGTAGAAAGAAAGAAAATAAGGAACTGCTGTGCAAAATGCTATCAATCTATTGTTTGTCTGGGGCAGCACTGACTGCAGTGATATGCGTTCAAATTCTAATCATCAATCACCTGTTGGTCGATCTCTATTTGCACACATTTTCCATCAAGTTAAGATTTAGTTGTATAAAGTTTAGTGCTTAGAAGTTCCTTGTCTTTAGAATTGTCAGTTTCTATAGCTGCAACTTCAGTAGCTGGTTAAATGGTTTTGGAATGTTTCCGAGGGTTCAACCACACTGTTGTCAACCGTCTTTTCTTCATCACCAACGGTTCTCAAATTAACATGGTTTTCCATATCTGACGGGAGGGCAGCGCCAGTAGTATGATTCTTCTACTCATCCTCATTTTCAGATGCCATAGGTTTCAGCCCTATCAAAGCACTTGTGGCTCCACAGTTCGGGGCACTGATGGGAAGCTTTCTCAGAAGTGGACATGGATGCCACTGCAGGTTCATTACTGCTGCCGCCGAAGCCATCCCGATGAGTTACTGTACATGGCTCAAGAAGCTGTCCTGTTTGAGGAATATCATCTGGTTGTGCCATCACACTTCTTATGGCAGTTTTTGTTAAAGATTTCTTCACATCCATTTTGACCTCTTAAAGCATTCTTACCAGCGTTATCTCTATTGCTCTGAAAAGACATCATTACCAGCTGCTACGACCTCCTTGACATCATCCATCCCAGATATAGAGAAATACTACTGATATTCCTTCTAAACTACCATTTATACCAACTACATGATAATTGATTGACTGCACAAATCATTTGCAATACCAGCAGGAGCTTCACAGCAATCTGTAATACCATTTTTATGACTAGACAATATTATGTTCCCTTTCACAAAATGAGCCTCATTAGCCAATCCTCTATCTTGCCAAATGGCGTTGATGGTTTGTTTTTGGAAAGGACCAACTAGTGAATTTAAAAAATTTCTCTTAATAAAACTTAAAATCAAATGTCTTAATCCAAAAAAGTATTGAACAATACGGCTATAATAAATTTAACAAAACGGCTATAATAAATTTAACAAAAAACTAACACAATTTTAGCTAATTATTCTAGTATTTCATATTTGTTGGATTGTTTCTCCTCTAAAATTAAACACATTTTCTTGTCATCATTGACCATGTAATTCAGTTAAATATTTAGTAGCTCAAAATATAACTTAAAATTTAAAATTATTTAAATTAAATTAAAAATGAAGTATAATGTTTTAAAAATAAAATACATGTCTTAATTTTTTTTAAAATAGATTAATAAAATATCGTATAATTATATTTTAAAAGTAAAATACATGTCTTAAAATTAAAATACTATTTTTATTCTATAAAAATTAAAATCAGTTATCCTATTAAACTTTACATTCACATTATTAACATTTTTATTATTATTACAATATTGAAGGAAAAGAAGAAAAGACAAAATTTGAACTTTAAAGTATAATAAAAAATTGAAAAAAAAATAATAATCTGATAATATAGTGCAGTACGCATACTTCTGCCATCATTGTCCGAAAACAAAACAATCTTAAGACTCTCAAGACTCCTAGTTCCAGGATGATGTAGAATTTTCTAAAAATTGCCACTCTCAAAACTTGCCCAACGCGAACCATTTAAAGCCCTCCATAACATGGTCGAGCTGCAAAATATTTTGTATTCACTTCCATTGACTCCTCCTTACATTGTCGGCAGATTTTTTATGGAGGGTGCAGGGCCACCATTTTCATCTGGCTCTTATCTGCAGCCATTCTGTTTCACTGAACTACGGACAATCTATACCTGTATGTCCTCCGACAAGTTCAGCATCAATCTACAGGGCAAGCTCACTACAAAATCCAGGACAGGGTTTGCTTAGTCTTTTGTTAGGAAACGAAGAACATGGAGCAGTTTTGAGTTTGCACCACATATCAATGACACCAATTATCCAAATCATAATCAAACTTAATGCTGACTGAGAATTGTACCTGCCGTGTAGTCTTCAAACATGGTAATTGCGTAGCCTTTCAATTAGGCCGAAACTTTAAACAGAGTCCACAATTTACTATAGAACACTGAACTAGAAAACAAAACACGGTAAAAACAAAGAAATCACGCCACATAATGATTTTCCTGGCAAAGGATCTGAGCATCTAACCTGAAGCAGCTTTCTGCTCCATATTCCCAATCAGATGCATATATAGAAGTCATAGATCATCAGAGATTTCAGTATAATTATCAAATAATAGATGGCAACATCATGTCTCCAAGAAATGCACATCCTAACAAATTAAGGCCCATGCTCTGCTATAGTGTGTGTGCATGCGCATGTATGTGCACATGCAGGCATGTGGATGAGAGGGGGAAAATAGCTGCTACAGCTGCAACACATCAAATCAGTTAACTTAAAAATCACAAACCTCAATCCAAAAAGAAGTATTAACATATCCCAATCGATACGTGCGCTAAAGTGAAATTTTTAATGATTCACAGAATCTGGTTATAGCAAGATTTGTGATTCATAAGTTTCAAATATAAACAAATTACACATTTCGACTGTAAAGGCTGCTGTAGATGCATTTACTATTCACACTATATGCTGTATATGCATACATCAATCAATGTATATTCTACATATTCTCTTGCACCCTTCTAAAAAGCAAAGCATGTTAGATATTCATGCAGCTCTAGTTAAATAATTTCTGTCCTGTAGTTAACCAAACAAAATGTCAAATCATGCCAAAGAGATGATTAGTTCTATAGCCAATCTAATTGGCATCATAAACACGTTTTTAATTTGAACTCCTATCATGTAATTTTAGCTGCATATAATATTGCTAGAAATTAGTATTCATATGACAGAGATGAGACTCAGCCAAGAGGACTTAGTTATTCTAGTTTCACTAATTTCTGCATTCATAATGGAAAGATAAAGAAAATTAATCTAATCAATCCTTCCATTATTTGACTCATGGTCTCTCTAATTGTGATATTTCTAAGCCATACAAAGAAACTTCCCCAATACTAAACCTTGTCATGAGAGGCATCCAAGAGCAGTTTCTTTTTTTAGAGAGAAGACACAACAAACAAACACTTAGACAAACGTATAAAGCATAGAGATCAATCACAAAACCGTAACCCAATAATATATGAGCAGTAGCTCAAGCATGCTCGCGTTTTCAGAACCACTTAATCCGTTAATTATAAACAAGTTCACAGGACTACTTAAGCCGTTAATAACTAACACATCCAATCTGTTTATCGCTAACATGCGGTCAATACTATTCAACCTGTTAACTACTAACACTAGCTCATGTCTACTCAATCCAAAATATAATCAACACACGCTCCTAAACATGCATATTAGAAAGAACAAACAACTAAATAAGAAAGAAACAAATGCACATCAAATACAAATATGCATTCCAAACTCTCTGGACCGGTAAATAGTTATTATGATCTAACATTTAAACAAGTTCAATGAACAACTAACAAGCGTTCATAATTTATCCAAGAACTAAAAGATCTCCTGAAAAGCAATTTCCTTTTACATAAACTGAAAAGGTTAAAACCCTAGTTATGAAACTGGTAAGTCATATTTACAATCTGTAACTTCTCAACAAGATTCATAATATAACAGTCTCTCACCATCTCTCTAAGTTCTAACTTCATCATGGATTAGACAAAAAGACAAGATACATTAGTTAACATCTGATCCGATCTCTACAAGCTCATTCTACAGCTGAAAAGAAAATAAAAAGGAAAAAGTTTAGCAGTCCCCCTGATCCCCCACCTTCCAAATTCACAGTTTTAGCAGCAACCCCATCTAGCCCTGCAATCACCAAAATCGAACCTTTACTCAAAATCACTTGACTAAGCAAGTAAAAAGATTAAACATTTTGAACAGCAGAACATCAGACCTTTACAGAAGCCTCCGTGACTCTGTAACAATCAGGCGTTATTGAAGCTAGCCACAATCCAGGAAACACGCACTACAAAGGATTCACGGAGAAATCAAAAACTTTGGAAAATCGATAATGAAGAAATCAAAAACTTCCTTTCAAAAAAATAAGAAAAGAAAAAAAAAACTCACATCGAGTTGTTTCTGCACACTCTTGGCTCGCTTCTTTGGCCTTCTAGAGGCCTTCGACCCGGTCATAGCAAAGATATCATCATCAATTTCTTCTCTAGAGAGAGAAACTGAGAACTTTTGTTTCTTCTCCTTTTTCTCAGCCGCTTTCGGTTCGGTTACGTTCCTAGATCGCGTCGCTTCCGATCTATGAGTTTTGTTCTCGTGAGCCGAAGCTCCGATCTTGAGCGAGCTTCCATTATGATTCGGAGGCTTACAAATCGGCTTCCGAGGCCTCAGATTCCAAGTTTTGGGAACCAATTCTTCAATGTCTTTAGTAATCAAGCTCTGATCTCCTACATCCACAACCTCGTCAACAGACTTGTCATTCTTGGCTGGAAAACGTATATAGATCTTCGATCTAGCGTCCGATGGATCAACTTTCTTATCGGAGTTACAATCAACCAAAACATCAGAACCATCGATGAATTTCCTCTCTGATTTTCCAGTTCTATGATCAGGAGAAAAACCTGGAGAATGTCCAATCTTTGAGCGAGCTTCGCACACCGGATTGACCTTCCGGTTATTGTCGGACTCAGAACCACTCTCTCCACGTTGAGGAGATTTGTGCAAAGAATCGGAGGGTTTCCGAAGGCGGTGGTTGCTAGCGTGGTTCATGGCCCATTTAAGGTCATGTAATTGGAAGTTATGAAGAGGCTGAGATTTCAAAACCGAAGAAGAAGAAGAAGCCATTACAGTGTCGGTTTTGCTTCTGTTTGAATTCCGTTTCCTTTCTGAGATTGAAGGAAACACCACCGATCGATAGAACATGGAAAAAAAATGAACTCTCTGTTTTCTCGACTGAAACAAAACCAAAAGCTAAGCAATTTTTGTTGTAAAAAAAGAGATGTTGTCTGTCTGAGTTTGTCTATGGAAATTAGAATCAAACAACAAAGGTTGTTTTTAGTTACCGTTCTGCTCTTCTACATCTGTATATTTACTTTACCGTTTGGATCGGATTTTAAGCAATTTCAAGATGGAATATAAGATGTAACGAAGGAGAAACAAGAAACATTCCAAACTCAAACTTAAACACAAAAAACAAAACTTATCAACTTTTAACTATTACTGAAACCACCCATTTATTCTTATAATCTAAAGATTAAGGTTTTAAAGATGAACCAACTTTAAAAGTATCAACTTTCATTAATTAAATCAATTTCATCGTTGGCTATTAAAATCTAATGCCTGCTTTTTCTTTTTTTTTCACCACATGTCGGGTTAAAATTGTTTAACAATCACAAAATATTATTAAAACCATAAATTTTATAGAATTTATTAAAAAATACAAAATATTTTATATATGATATAGAAAGTTATCAAACTATACAATTTATGAAACTATAATAAATTATGATTATTTTAAAACTATTGAAATTTACAAAATATTATAATAAAACATGTACATAAAATATTTTAAAATTTTAAATATAATATATTATAATTTAATATAATAATACATGAAATATTTCCTTCTAAACGCAAAAATAAAAAATATAACCACCTAAATCTCAAATTTTATATTTCACTAACCTTAAAAACTAAATATTCTTCATTATTTTTGTTAAGAATCACTTTTAAAACCCAAATCACAAAGAAGAGGAGGGCTTTGAATAACATTTTCAAAATGTTTTCTGGAATCAGATTAATAAATTAAAATATACAACGCGTTTGATAGATATCAAAAGCGGACACGTGTGAGTCATGTTAAAACATCTTTATGCAAATGTTGTGTACGTGCACTATGGTATTGTGTGGCTTACTGCCTTCCCAATGCCTTGGTATTTTCAAGGGTAAATTTAGTTGCTAATTTTCAATTTGAGCTCGTTTTAAGCATTCCAGTTAAAATTATTTACAATTTAACAATTATTTTCAGGGTAAATATCTCATATATACTAAAAATAAAAAAATTATGAAAATGTACCAGTTTGAAGAATATTTACGGGAAAGTACCGTTTCCCAAAACGTCGTCACGTCGGTAGCGTTTTCTTGAGGTGGACAAAAGCGCGTCCTATGGGCGCTTTATCTGAATAACCAAGAAAAGCGTCTTTGGCGTGACGCGTTTTGCCCTCCACTCCCTATGAAAAATTAATTGAATTTTTGGGCGATAGTCTCCGGCAAAATAATTTTAAGAGACGATTACGAACAAACAAGGCCAAAAATGCTTCCGGCGAGGTGCCTTTGTCGGCGAGAGAGTACCGAAAAGAACTCCCGTGGGCGCTCTTTTGCTCTGATGAGTCTCCGCAAAATAATTTTGAGAGACGTTTCAAACAAATAGTGGCAAAAATGCTTCCAAATAGGTGCATTGTCGGAGAATCTGAAAAGAGCTCCCGTGGGCGCTCTTTTTTTCTGATGGTCTCCGATAAAATAATTTTGAAGAGATGTTTCGAACAAACAGTGGCCAAAAATGCTTCCAAAGAGGTGTCTTTGTCGGCAGGAGTATAGAAAAGAGCTCCCGTGGGCGCTTCTTTTGCTAAAGTGGTCTCCAAGCAAACTTAGGCTACAAATCACCAAATTTCATTCTCAGTTGGCAGAAGGAAAATTTCGGCAAAAGAAAAAAAATTGAAAATGAGTGAACGTATTAATGCTGTTATTTACTACGATGGTGAAGTTCGTGACACCGAAAATGGTGTTATTTTCTTATCGGAGAACACAGCGCGACTGAGTTTTAATCGGAACGTCGATTTCGTAGAACTTCACAAAAGAATTAGGCGTAAAATATTCGGAACAAAGCCAATGAAAATTCAGTCTATTAAGTATAGATTTTGCGCTTCGGTTGATCCGGTGAGATATGACTCATTCGACATCAAAGGTCCTCAGAGCCTTGAGGCAATGGTGGGGACTCATCTTGCTAGTGGATCGCCCTATCTCGAGTTATATGTAGAATTTTCATCTCCAACTGATCTTTCTGCGACCTCAACATCTACTGACGTTCGAAGGGAATACACGACCCCAAGCCAATACTCTGTAAGTGGGAGGCAAAACACAGAAGTGCCCGTGTGCGATGGTAGTATGGAAAACATAACCCCTGCACGACACTCGGTTGGTGAATGGGACATGCATATCCGTCCTTTGACGTCCGATGATAGAAATACGTATTGGGAGACGTCAGCAACTTCTAGTGGTTGGCTATCCACATATGATTAGGATCTTTACGAAAGATGTTTAAAGAGGGATGATATACTCCCGACAACATCCACCAGCGAGGGGCCCTCGTTTGTTGCAGGTTATGGAGGGTCAGACGATGAATCCGATGTGGATCCACCTCGGGAGCTAAGGCCCGACGGTGCAAAGTTGGATTATTTTCGAGCGGAGCCCGTTCAATTGTACCTGAAGACGTTGAGGGTGGTTCAGACGAAGAAGAAGAAGATCTACTATTCAAGGCGTGCTTTACCTCTGGCCCACATGCATATTGTCGATCTATCTCAAGATGATGCATTGGAGTTTCCTGAATTACCACAATTGGACGCGTGACCATACAAATTCTTCGTTGGATTCGGACCAATTAGAAGTTGGTAACGGTTTTCCAACAAGAATACTTTTCTTCTTGCATTGAAACAATACATCATCGAGGCGGGTTAACTACAATGTGGTTAAATCCAGGCTCGATAAGTATGAGGTGAAGTGTGCAGTGCAAGACGTCACATGTTCATGAAAAATCATGGCGTCGTTGAGGAAAAGGACAGGGTTGTGGGAGGTCAAAAAGTACAAAGGTCCACATACATGTCTTGCTGGTACAGTACCACTATGTGTTCAATGATTTTGAATAACACTAATATTATGTAATGTTGCATTATTTAACATACTTCGATGACAGGTGTAACACAAGATCATCCGGGATGGATTCAGACATGTTGGCTGACTTAATAATCCCGACGGTGAAGGTCGATCCCAAGACTACGATGCCGGCCTTAATTAGCAATATTCGTAGCCAATTGGGGTACACGCCCTCTTACAGAAAGGCTTGGATAGCCAAGCAGAAGGTGTTAGAAAAGTTGCACGGTCGGTGGGACACTTCATATAATGAAGTGTGGCAGTGGTGTCAAGTGCTAGAGAGATATGTCCCAGGCAGCACGACAGACCTTAAAACAGAACCGGCGTACTACAACGATCATCTGCTCCGTGGATGCGCAGTGTTTAAGCGTCTGTTCTGGACATTTAAACAATGCCGAGATGCTTTTACATATTGCAAGTCATTGGTACAAATTGATGGTACCTTTATGTATGGTAGATATACGCATCGGCTATTGCTAGCTGTGGCACAAGATGACTATAGGAGAATCCTTTCGATTGCGTTCGCAATAACACTGGAGGAGTCAGCTGATGACTGGGACTTCTTTCTATCTAGGTTAAGGAGGCATGTCTGTCCCCAACCTGACATATGCGTTATATCGGATCGGGGCCATGGAATACTTGCGGCAATAGAACACCAGGGAAGCATGTGGCATCGCACACACCATCGATATTGCCTGAGGCATGTTTCATCCAGCTACTATGGGCAACATCGATCTAAAAGACAGAAACAACAAGTGACCGATATGGGTATGAAATATCTATTAATATAATTTCATTTGTAATATTCAATTTATTCTCAATTGAAGAGTGGTATATAATATTCGCTATCAATGTATGTTGGCAGGGTACGAGATCAATAAAGACCGTTTTCAGGAGATGCTGGCCAATTTGCGCTCAGATAACGCCGAAGGCGCAAACTACCTGTGCAATATTCCTTTCGAACAGTGGACACAAGCATATGACGGCGGCCTACAATATGGTCATATGACCACAAACCTGGCCGAATACATAAATTCTGTTCTAAAAGAAACCCATCATCTGCCGATTACATCGGTTGTGCGGGAGACATATTTTCGTTTAGCGGCACTATTTTCAAGAGAGCGTGAGTTATGAAAGCGAGATACAAGGAGGCCATGTATGGAGACCGAAGGTCTTGCAAGAAATAAACCGTGGGAAGGCACGAGCGAACACCATGCACACATTGTGTCACGACCGCGATAGCCTATGGTTTAGTGTCACAGAGTTTGACAGGCCGAACCAAGGTATTGTTGGCGGGCATTATCGTGTACACTTGACAAATAGGACTGCGGTATGGGATATTTGATGCACTTCGTTATCCATGTGCTCATGTACTTACGACTTGTCAGAATCTTCGTCTTGATCCCATGAGCTATGTCGACAAAGTGTACAAATTAGAAAACATGTACAACGTGTGGAGACACGTATTCCCACCGATCCCGGATGAGCGTAAGTGGTACTATCGCTTGCACCGTATAAGTTTTGTCGGATAGACAATTGAGGCAAAACCAAAAGGCCGACCTTGCTCGACTAGAATACGCAACAATATGGATATCAGAAACGAGCAACCAAAGTCATTTGTCACGGATGGTGTAGGAACCCGGCCATACATCTCGCTCGTGTCCAAATCGGAATAGTTGACCGTGTTCTTAGCTTTTTGTCTCTTGGTGGCTATGTAATTTCTATTTTTTGGAGGAAAATGGTGAACTTTTGTACAAGAGCTTTTATTTTATTCAAGTTATTAAAATTAAATTACAAAATTACAAAAAAAAAAACCATTTCTATCTTATCAAAGATATTAAAATTAAAATAAAAAATTAAAATATAAAAGAAATAAAATTAAACTCAAATTTTATTAAATATAAAAAATTAAATTACAAAAAAAGAAATTAAACCATTTCTATCTTATCAAAGATATTAAAATTAAAATAAAAAATTAAATTAAAAAAAGATATTAAACCATTTCTATCTTATCAAAGATATTAAAATTAAAATAAAAAATTAAATTACAAAACAAATAAAATTAAACTCAAATTTTATTAAATAAAAAATTAAATTACAAAAAAAAGAAATTAAACCATTTCTATCTTATCAAAGATATTAAAATTAAAATAAAAAATTAAATTACAAAAGAAATAAAATTAAACTCAAATTTTATTAAATATAAAAAATTAAATTACAAAAAAATAAACCATTCTATCTTATCAAAGATATTAAAATTAAAATAAAAAATTAAATTACAAAAGAAATAAAATTAAACTTAAATTTTATTAAATATAAAAAATTAAATTACAAAAAAAATCAAACCATTTCTATCTTATCAAATATATTAAAATTAAATTAAAAATTAAATTACAAAAGAAATAAAATTAAACTCAAATTTATTAAATATAAAAATTAAATTACAAAAATAAAATTAAACCATTTCTATCTTATCAAAGATATTAAAATTAAATTAAAAATTTAAATTACAAAAAATAAAAAATTAAACTCAAATTTTATTAAATATATTAAAACTAAATTACAAAAAAAAATTACAAAACTAAATTAGGGTTTAGAGCTGATGCCGGTGGGAACCAGATGCCACACTGGGGTGATCGGCGATTCTGTGTGGATTCCTCCTTCTTCTAGCTTCCATGAGGTCGTGGAACCTCGGGGAATCGAGTTCCTCCCGGCGGTGGAGTGCAGTTCAGGTGTTGCGATGATGACCCACCTTGATAAAATAATGACCCGGAGGTGTTTGCATAAACCACGGCGGGGTGTCTCGCATCCGTCTGTGAAGGAGCACAGTAGAAAGAATCGCTCCCGACGGCCCTCCTCTAATCCCACATGCGACGTCGGCCTCACGATTGGCTGGCTAGCGGGAGTAGTCGGGAACGGACTCGAACTCGGCCATGCATTCTAACCTAGGGTGGGACTAGGAAAAGGAAACATATACGGGTTAGGAGGATACATATAAGGGGTAGGGTACGCACCTGGCATAAACGGTGGAGGCTATGATGTCGGTGTTGTTGGCTGAACTGATGGGCCCATGGATGTGTAGGCGCTGTCTTTGGGCCGATGATTATAAAGCGCTGTTGATGGCCCCGTCTCTTCACCCCTTCTCCTTAAATTTAAAGGGGCCCGACGTTCCCTTCTCTCGCGAATTTATCGTTGCCTCTCTTCTTCCGACAATAGATATGGCTTGCCATGGATCTTAAACCATGGCATGTACTCCGGCACGTACACTAACTCAGGAACGATGATCGGTTCCCGGATAGGTAAAAAGTCATACTGGTTCTCTCACATCTCAATATAACCTGACCAAAATCTTGGCCAATCCGTGTGTGGCTGCCGTAAGTCCACTTTGTGCTCATCATCGAGCACCTCCGGTGGCACAGGGATCGGTTGCCAGAATCCAAATTGCCGTAGAACTCGATCTAATTGGTGCATCTCCACGTCGCGTAGGTGATCAATGGGACCTTCACGTGCCAACTGTTCGGATTTTGGAAGAACTCCTCCAGAATTACCACCTAAATTTTTAGATCCTCGTACGGTGTCCATTGAAACTATATTAACATTACCAAACTATTAGTTATATACATAATATTAAAGACTACATACGAAATACTAAATTATAATAACGAAATTTGAAACTTACTTGTGATTTCGATCGTTGGTCCAATAGGAGTCGTATATCCTCAAGTGAGTTAGGTATTCCAACATGACTCGCCGAATGGTTTCACCTAATTAAATAAACTTTTAGTATGCACTTATACTATAAATCTACGAAATAATTGTAAAATATAATATTAAATTTACCTCGTTATCAGTGGGAATGAATATGGCTGATTGAGTCGAGGACGTAAAAATGGAAATCGAAACCATGCCCATAACTGCAGTAGTGATAGGCAACCTCTGATTTTGGCTTTACTCGACCGCGTCGCCCCGCATATCTCCCGGTACAACCTTGATAGCACGGCGGACCCCAACTCAATTCACGGGCTGCTCGAAATCAACAAGTTTGAGAGCCATCTCAGGTGGACGAGGTTTCTAGAGAGGTCCGGCATCAGATAGCCTCTAATTATCTAAAGAATGTATGCCCGAGCATACCGTATTCTTTCTACTTCGGTCGAACCCTCGTTTGGCTCCAAGAATGCATCTCGTAACCATGCCATATCGATCCGAGCTCCTTGAATTATATCCGGAATGGCACCCAGAAGCTCGTAGCATACGGCCATCCAATCGGTAGATGTTGCGGACCCGGTGACTACCGACCCGTCCACCGGTAATCCCAACTGCAACTGCACATCTTCTAGAGTGATGGTACACTCTCCGCATGGCAGATGGAAAGTGTGCGTCTCGGGTCTCCACCTCTCTATCAATGCGTTGATCAAAGGCGGCTCCAACTTGAACCCCCGGCCTATCGTGGCCACGTGCCAAAAACCCTCTTCCTGCAGGTAAGTCTCGATCAACGGTGATGGGGGACCATGCATGTTGCGAATATAACATTCCAACACCCGATCTACAGACTCTTTAAAAAAATTATATAATTAAAAATTAATTAAAATTGCATAATTGAAAAAAAAATTAAATAATCTTGAACAATTAAAATTGAAACTTACCATTTGCATTTGCTCGACGGAGATGTGCTTGTTGTTTAGGCGACGTAATTCCCGACCATTGTAATCGATAAAAATTTTAAAATTTTCCAAAAAATATATTAAAAAATTATAAATGGCTTTTTCAGTAAATAGTAAAGGACTATTTAGAAATTTGAGCGTAAATTTCAAGGACTTTAAGAGAAAATTGAGAGAAAATTGAGAGATTATTGAGAAAAGATTGAAGTGTGAAAAAATAAAGGGTTGGGGGTTTTATACTTTTTTTTACTGTTAGGGCCCCAACGGTCAAAAAAAATTGGCCGTTAAGATTTGATTGTTGGAGGCTAAGCGCACCTTAGGGATGCTTTTGTCCACCTCAACAAAAGCACGCTTATGTGGACGCGCTTTTTTGAGGTGGACAAAAGCGCCCTAAAGCGCTTTTCTCTACATCCCAAAAACGTCTTGGCGTGGGCGTGTTTTTGGGGAAACAATACTTTCCGTAATTATTTTTTAAACTGGCACATTTCCGTAATTTTTCTTTATTTTTGGTATATATGGGATATTTACCCATTATTTTCATCTTAAAATTATTAATAAATTAATATAGTTTTCACCCATTTAGTTAATTATTTATTTCTTCATTAAATTATAAAATAAAATTTTAAGATTATAATTTGTTCAAAGTTCTTATACTTTTCATATATTTAAATTTTAATCTCTATATTTTTATTTTTAAGAATTTAGTTCGATTACTTTTGAATTAAAAATTTAGATACATTTGTTAACACCATTAAAATTCTTTTACTAATTTGATTGTCGACATTTTGAAATTTAAAAAATAAAACTCACTTGATATTCATGTAACACACAAATAATATTATAATAGACCTGAATTTAATAGAAATTTTAATAGTACTAACAATCCTTAAAATTTATATCTTCATATTAATTAGAATAAAATATTTAAACTGACTAATGACATTATAAAAATTGAGATATCAAAATATATAAAGATTAAAGTATTAGATTAAATATCAAATTTAAATAAAATATAAATATAAATTAAAATTTAATTATTTTATAATTAAAAAAAATAGAAAGATTGGAATTGAAATTTACTCAATCTCGTTTAAAAGAAAAGGAAAAACAATGGACAAGTGTGCATCGTGGAAAACCTTGACTTATTATGAACAGCAACAAATATCATTAAAAATAAACATTTCATAGCATTTAGTGCGTACTTTTGCCTTGCTCCAATGAGTATGGATCATATCATTTACATACACACGCCTTCTTTCAACTTTCAAGTTCAACTTTGGAGGTGTTCATCAATGGTGCCATTATTGCAAATACTCCTACTAATCAAGAAACATCAGGATTACTGTGACCCTCACCAAGACAGTATTTTGAATTTTATATGTATAATATTCTGAAGCTAAGGGGTGATGTTTGACATGAAAGTTGTTTCTCTCTTACCATTGTTGAATCGGGTGGCTGGAGCATTGCCTGGAAAAGTTTGATCAGCAACACAGACAAGGAAATATATATATACACACACACGGAGCATTCTAATTTCTAAGCAAATAATAAGAAAGCTTTAAGCAACTTGCTTACCTTATTCTAATGAAACTTAGTAGGCACGTGAAGGTGGGAAAACCTTGAAATCCCGGAAAAGATAGGGAGGATGAGAATCCAATGACTGTAGACAAGGGAGGGATGTCTGGTCGGGAAGAGGTCGCTGTAAGGCCTAATTTTTGTTCGGGCCCAATTAACCTAAAATAAATTAAAAAATAGATTAAACAATCTAATTTTATTATTATTATTACAAACCCAATAAAATAATAAGCCCAAAATCTTGAATGATCCAAATTTTAAATCTTAAACCTAATCAGTCTGACTCAATATAAGCTCAATAATATATCCTAACCCAAATTCAAGCACACAACAATAAAGTTTTCAAAATTGAAAACCAAACCTTAGGAAGACTTCACCGCTCCCCCACGTCGCCGCCATACATACACAGACACTCACACAAGAATCGACCCGACCCGCTAGGGGATCCGCGTGTTTTTATTAAATGGGCTATTTTCGCAAATAGCCCTTCGCATTTTTACTTTTTTTAATTCAATTTTTTATTTTGAATTTGCCCTTGTGATTTTATTTTTGTTTCACTTTAGTCCCGCATCAAATGGCATTGTTTTGGGAAAGGGAATAATTTCCCCGATGACCCCTCCTTCTTTAAGCGCCATAATCTTTAGTCAATAAAAATGCATTTCATTTTATTGCTACATTCTGGTTCAAAATGTTTTCACAATGAGGCAATGATCGGAATTTGGGAACTTTGAGAAATCTTACCCTAACTTACTGGGTTTCGATTTTTTCGTCGAGTCTAAAGAACCAATTATCCTTTTTAAATCAAAGCATATAAGTTAAATAAAAGCTTATTCTCGAAAATTAAAAAATGTTGTGTCCTAACTCACTGGATGTGACATATTGTTATCTTGAGGTAAGAATTTTTAAAAAATAAAAGTAATATTCTGTATTTGGAATTTTGAGAAATTGTGCTCTAACTTACTGGGTTCCAATTTTTCATTTAACCCAAATAACCGAATATCCTTCTTAAACTTAAATGCATGAGTTTTAAAAGTCAAAAGACAAGCTCAGTTTCGAGGATTTGAAATGTCGTATCCTAACTCACTGGGCGTGACATTTTACTTCTTCGAAATAAGAAGTTCTTAGTATCCAATTCGATTTATTCAAGTTTTCTTTTAAATAAAAAGGACCATATTTTAAAATATTTTCAAGATTTCTACGTTAAGACATAAATTAATCAATTAAATACTAATTTTGGGCGTTACGAGGGTGCTAATCCTTCTTTGTGGTAACCGACTCCTTATTCTCGAATTTTGTAGGCCAAAATCATTTATTTAATAAATCAAAATGATTTAACAATCAATCTCAAGGTGATTCGATCACATCTCGAAAAAAAGATTTGTGACAACTCCATTTTCGTTTTTAAAGTCGACCCTGTTTTTTAAAAAAATAATTTCGACAGTCACAAAGCAACAGGCACACGAGCGTAATCATGTGAAGCATATGTTTGACACATGACAGATCTTTTACTTTAATGGTGCGAGTGAATTCAGGCAGGCAGACACCTACATCTCCCCCATGTAACCTCTCTGCTTTCTTCACTCCTCTCCAACATCCCAAACTTTATCTCCTGGATCTTCTTATTACATGCATTGCATAATGATCAAAAATGAAAAGAAGTGTCGGATTTTAGGTAAAGCTCACATCACATGGGTAAATCTGAGTATCATTAAAACTTTAAAGACGAATGTTTTTTTCCTTTATGAAAAATAAAGATTTGATTAGAGTAGAGCGCAAGTTTGCTACTAATTATATATTATATATCATAAACATATCATAGTTGTTTTGTGGTAGTATGATTAGTTCGAGGGATCCTCTTTGTTGAAGGATGAGAATCCTTGAGATACTGAATTGCAAAAAGATCCATGCATGTGATGAGATGTCAATCATGTCATTTTCTTTTACAAGATTTGGTTGGTTGGACGAGTTCGTGAGAATCATGGTTTTTACATGCATGTATTGGGTATATCATCATCATCGTGTACATATACACGCCATTTTATATTGAATCAGCATATATCTAAATATATATACACATATGATGAGTTCCAATGTTGGATATGATTTGTTTGTATATAATATAAAAGTAAAAAAGGCTTGATCAAGCTTGCATTAACATTTTTGGATTTAAGGCTTGTTTGGATTTGTAGTGCATTTATATTCGATGAGGTTAAATGTAATAACGGTGATGAGATTAATTACTTTAGCGATGAGATTAGATAATATAATAATGAGATTAAAAACAACAGTGGAATATGTGTTTAGATTCAAACGCAGCTATAATGGTGAGGTGAGAATAGAAAATAACTATTAATGATATTAGATTATAAATTATATATAAAATAGAATTTTTTAATTTATTTTACTTTTACAAAATTATTAATAATATGCGAATTTATAAATTTATTTAATAAAATATTAATTTAAAAATTAAAATCACATTTTATCAAGGTTAAATATTTTATATCAAATTATAGTTTTAAATATATATCTTTTGAATAATTAAAAATATATTTATCATAATAAAAAGTTTATATATTATTGTATAAAACTAAATCTTATATAATAACATAATTATTAATGCCATTACTTCCTATAATTACTAAATATATATATTTGATGTTGTAACACCCCACGCCTGACCCGATTTTTGAATCCGGATATGGAGCGTCACGAATCAAAATCGTTGAAATAATTAATACCTTTTTAAAACCAACTTTTCAGATTGGCGAGTTCCCGCTTACCAACGTGGTGTCCCATTTTTTTGAAAATATTTTTGGTTGAAAGTGAATTAAAAATAGTACCAGGCTACTTTAAACGATTCAAAGACATAAGTAAATAGCGTTTGGCAGAAGCTTAGAAAATATCCACAAGCTCGAATAAAATTTCCTATCTAGTTATCGCTCGAGCAATGATTTAAAAACTCAACTCATTTTAATTCAATAACACCATAAACCACTTTTAATAATAAGCCAACAAGGTTGCAAATAAACATTCATAAATACAAAGTATCGTTTCTCAAAATACAGGTTAATGACTTTCAAATGGTGGCATCTACCAATCATCATACTACCCCCAACAAATACATGTCACACGAAATAAAACAATGAAGGATCACAAATGGGCCACTATTATGGTTGATTCTTTACTATCACGACGTTAAACCTAAGAACCTGGAAATAAGAAGAAGAGGCTAGGTAAGTTCGAGAGAACTTAGTGAATTTTTGGGAAATAAAATCCCACAATAAAGACCATCAGACATTAAAAGATTAGACTCAAACTGGCAACTAGCACGCGATATTTGGTAGATACAATTCTCTTTGATTTGAAGTATTCGCTGGCGGATACTCAAACGATCAAACTTAGCCTACTAGTGGACACTATCTGTTTTTGGAAACTCGCATATGACAAATACGAACACAATTGCTCTGCATATACACCACTTTTACAACTACCCAGATATAACTGCCATACATACTAGTTACATTTCATGCAACATGCACTCCTTATTTCACACACATGCACCCTTTTTCTCAACATACTTCATTCTTTGTGCTTGCTTCTGATCCTAGTTCTAAAAACTATTTTGCCTATATCTTCATACCACTCATCAAAGTTATTTACTAGTCATAACCTCCGTACCCTTAATATCCCTTATCGTATTCGAACATGTAGTACTCCCCTGCAAGGTCGGGTTTTCACCTGTCACAGATACGAGCTTGCGGACCAAGAAATGAGTATTTATACCATGAACATACCAAACTTTTATGTTTGTTTAACAGTTTATACCCTTGCATGCACTAACTCATTAAACACATTTCCTTAGACACGAGTACCAAAACCAAAGAACAGAGCCACTTACCTGGTTGTATAGTGATAAGGGTTAAATGAAATAACGTAGATAATAGACTCAAGGTATGAAAGAACTCACCAGAATTCTTTACTTAGAGCTTTATCTACTCTATGGGTTCCTTTCTTTTGGCACTGAGACCTTCTCCCATTTCTTTGGCTAAAACAATAAAACAACTTCTTTAAACATCAAAAACAACTAAAACTTTATAAAGTAACATGAATCTATAGACATGCAAACAATTTTTGGATAGAGGTTTCCTTGCTATCTAGTAACCAAATGAAAATCCTATTGAACCTCTCTTACAACAACTTCTTTTTATCTCGTAAAACTTAAAGAAAAGTTTAAAAGTTTACTAGGAGATAGCTTAAGACAAAAGCTCAGATAGTACATTCGTTAAAGACAAAGAACTTTTCTGGTTTTCTTCAATAATAACAAAGACTAGCAGAGAAAATAAAACAAAAGTCTTCTCTCCACTACCAGGCTATCCTATTTATAGATAACTCACATCCAAATCACACACAGGTTAACTCTAATCAATAATTATTCTCACATCCTACAAAACTCTCCATGTGTCTTTTTTTGACATGTTGCCTCCACTAAAATGTTAAATGACTAATACGTGTCCCACTAATTACACTTACATTAGCAGCGACACAAAAACACGAGTGGCTAACTTATTAAGGGGAAAGTTCACCTAATAAGGTTCTTACCACAACAAATAACTTGCCAATCCATGAAGTACAACTCCGTAGTATTGGCAAAGTTCTACGAAGTACTTCGCCACAAAGTTACCAACCTTATCCCGTCTAAGTCTCACGGCTTAGGCAATCTTTGCTAGCGTAGTCTCTCAAACAGTACCAGTTAGCCAAATACGGGTGTGACAAGTGCAATATGATAATATAATTAATTTTTATGGATCCCACTTTCAAAATAAAAAAGCACAACCACCTTGTAAAATATAATAAAAAGCCAAAAAAGGAAAGAAGTAAAAATGGTAAAAGGCAAATCCACCACATCTTTTTTTATATTGGAGTTCCTTGCTTTAGTCAAAAACCAAGTGCTCAATGCGATGAAATCTCTTCATCGGTAGAATTTAATGTCATTCAAATAGATGATTGAAGTGCGCTACACCATTTTCAAGAACAAATCATACTTCACTAGAGGCAACCGAGCATCCAAAAGAGCCTTTAATCTCTTTGGATTGAATTGTCCTTAGGATTCTTGAAAATCTAAGAAAATGATCGAGAAGAAAAGCCAAGTTGTTAATTTGTAATATGTAAAAGTGTTGTCAAATCTTTTTTAAGTAAATGATAAAATATGCAACAATATCTCATATATGCAAAATATATATATTTAAAACATTTTATGAGATAATATTTGCTGCAATATTAGTGTATAAATTTCATGCATCATCATTGAATAATAACATGACATATTATCATTAAATTAAACAAAAAATATAGATAAATTATAAATAAATACTAATAATTTTATTTAAGCATAATTAAACATTAAATGTAGTTATTATAATGATGCGGTCGTTGAGAGCACCAAAAATATCCTATTCCCTATAAAATAATGAAAAGAACAGTAAAGGGAAAGTAGGGTCGAATCCTCAGGGACCGAATTGCACGAATACTTGTTTCTCGAAATCCTAGGCAGAATCGTGCCTAAGAAAACTTATGTTCCTGAAAAAAAAAAGAATTTAAAGTTTAGATCTGAGAATAAAATAAAAACGAAATTAAAAGTTGAATGGAAATTTCGAAAATTAAAAGTAAAAGTAAAGTTGAGAAAAAGATTTCTTATGGTGATTTTCTAGCCTCCGGTTGTCTCGATTCGCCTTGGGTTCAATCCTTGACTTTTAAGTGATCTTTCTCAAGTAGAATAAGCCAGTTATAGTGGAAGAGGATGCCTACGACCACCAACTCCAAGAATTTAGACTTAAGATTTGGCGAACCTGATTCTAGCCAATAATCGCTTTTGTGGGATTATCTTCTGCTAGATCATCACTTCCCAACGGCGAATACCATGCCATTTTGTCTCTTGCACTCGCCAACCTCTGACGTAGAAAGTCAACGAACTGACTGTGCAATGATCATGTCTGTCGAGTCTTAAAAATTTATAAAAAGAATAATCAAACCTAAAACTAACTAAGACAACGATGGAGGCAAGTGAACCTATCGAACAGTAGTATAGCTAGCGGCAAGACCGGATTGTCGAACCCAAAGGAACTAAAAGTACTAATATTAACTCTCTTTCTATTATTTAGCCTAATAATTAAGTGGATTTTTTATCTAATCTAAAATTAACTATTTAAATAAGCTAAAGGTGCTAAGACAAAGAAGAAATTAAGGAAGGACTTGAGGGAAAACCGATTAATTTAGACAATACCTGAGGAAGAATCCACCTAGACTTCACTTGTTATCTAATTCTGATCCGGACAATTTATTCACTTGACTTGATCCGTAGGATTCCCTAATTTATATTAATACCTCTCTTCAAGGCTACTAACGTCTAACCCTAGGTTGATTAATTGAAATCTCTTTCTAATTGAAACCCCTAGAATTGCATTAACTCGATCTATGGACTTCCATATTAGATTTGACCCTAATCCAGCAGATTTTCGTCACCCTATCTCTAGGCCACAAGCAACTCCGCTTAACTATGCTAGATCTACTCTTAGACAGGGTCTCTTCCTCCTCTGCCTAAACACATCACACTTGAATTAATATCCCGAAAATATCAAAACAAGAATTAAGAACACATAGTTAAGAACAAATCAAGTATTTATCATACAGTTCAGATAACAATAACAAGATCCGTCTTAGGTTTCATCTTAGTTCATAATTGTAAAAGAAAACATCTCAGAAGAAAAGATAAAACAAAACATAATAAATCCCTAAAACCCCCTGAATGAATTGAAGGAGAGTTCCTCCGTCTTGAGTATGATTCCGGCTTCTTGAGATGAATCAACTGGCTTTTTTCGAGTAAATCCCTGAATTTAACTACTCTGGCTCGGCTCTTTGGCCTCGCTGAATACCTCCTTAAAGGTTGACCTCTAGGGTTTTTATATAGGCTTTTGGAATATGTTTCTTTGTCTCTAAGTACCCTAATCCGAATAGAATTCTTCTTTCCTGCGGCAGAGACACGCCCATGGCACACGCCCGTGTAAATCGTGGCCAGGATGTGTTCGGGTCTGTTGATGAGGCACAACCATGTTTTTCGAGGTCCAGGCCGTGGTCGACTCTTTTTACAAGGCACGGTCGTGTGGTCTTGGGCCTAGGCCATGTGGATTTCATGCTTTGACCCATTTTCTCCATTTTCGGCCCGTTTCTTGTTCTTTTCATCCTCTGGTGCTCTACTGAGTATAAAACATGAAAACAAAGGATTAGGAGCACCTATTTCCATAATTAAAGGGATAAATCATCCAAAAACATGCTAAATGTGAGATTAAAATATGTTACTATTACGGTTTATCAAATACCCCCACACTTAAGCTTTTGCTTGTCCTCAAGCAAAATTCTCAACTCACAATTAAAACAAACTTCCTCAATTCATAATGTTCATCAATAATGTCTCATCATAATTCATAGATAATTTATACATGGATAATTCAACTCAAAGAGTCCTAAAGATTCAAACAATCAAAGTCATGAGTTTGTAGCACGGAAAATATAGGTGTTTCCCCTTACCTAAATAATCATCTTTAACTCAAAATCAACAAAAGTTGACATCCTCACTAAAGATTCACTCAAATCACTCAAGGTGTTCAAGGTTCAAAAATTAAGCGCTCAAAAGTCGAACATGAAAAGTTATTACCATAGGCTCTACCACTATAAAATTAGATAATACACAAATCAAAAGGTCTTTAAAAAGGGTTGTAATGGGGCTCGGTTAAAGGTGGGGATAAAGGTTGAATTATAAGGGTTAGAATCGAGATTGAATTGACAATCACCTAACTAGAAAAATGACTAATAAATTGAATAATTACATTAATTGAAAACTTGTAATACTAATAATATGAGATTCTTCTTCAAGATGTTGAAATTAAACGTATAGGCTCGCTTAATCATATAACTAATAATGAATATACTTTGATTTTTTTATTTTTTATTTAAGAAAAAATCAACATAAAATATAGAATTTAACAACTGAAATAACATAATTAAGCAACTAATCAAAACAAGTCTCGATAGAAGGGTAGTCAAAAGGAATGGTGGTAACAAATACGAGATGGGTTTCGAGTTAATATTAGTGGGTTGAGTCAATAAAAAGGTTGTTTAGATCAAAGGGGTTCACTAGGGGTCAATTATGAGGGTAGGCTTTTAGTGGAGTATGTGGGTTAAATCCTAGGTGCCTTAATCATCTCTGTATATCAAATCAATAGTGTGGTCTCGACATGTATAATCAAAGCAAGTTCTAGAATAACAAATCAATGTTGACACACTCATAATCAATAAAGTAAGCACGAAAAAAATTTATGCTCTAAATGAATGTATGCTCTAAAAGGCTCAAAATCTCACAAAAAATATGGATATTTTGATGTCAAATTTTAATTTTTAAAAATAGACTCATCATGCTTGATTCTCTAGTATCTTAAAGTTTAAATCATCATTGGACAATTATCAATGACTTAATCTAAAACATATTAATAAAAATCATGAATCAACAAGAATTTCATTTTAATTAGTGAAATGAGAAAATTAATTTAAGACAGAATATCATTCAGGGAATTGAGAATAATGCAAAAAGTTAGGTACTTTTTCTAATAAACTTTTACCCCCCACACTTAAGATGTAGATTGCCCTCAATGTACAAAGATAGATAATAATCGTATAATAAGAAAATAAAAGAGAGGGAGAGAGGTGAAACTTCCTGAATTTTTGGATGGATTCCTTGAGTTGGAAGTGTGGAAACTTGATTCGGAGGTGAAAGATAAGTTGGAGGGAGCGCCTCTAATTCCTGTGCTAGATGAAGAAATTGGGAACCTCGTGAAGAATTAGCGAGGAAATAATAATAAAAATTTAAATTATACTAATTATATAATTAAAGTAAATAAAGATAATAAGAAAGAAAATATGAATTAAAATAAGATTAAAAGAGAAGATGAATGGACTAGAAAGTCCTTATTTGTAGATGGTTCACGAGGTGGGTGTGGCTTTTAAGGCCGTGGTGTTGTGATTCCTTATCAGCCTTTAGAACCTAAAACCAAGGAACTAAAACAAAATAAAATAGATTTTATGCATGAAAATAGGAGATCAGATACTATTAGATAGAACAGACCCACGAATCGCAACATCAAACCTGAAGATTACTGAAGAGATCCCATTTGCGGTACTTAATATTTTCCCTTACGGAACAGTCGAGGTAAGTAATTCTACGTTCCGTACTTTTAAAGTAAACTCTACTCGACTCAAATTATATGATGATAGAATGGAAAAGGATTTTTCACTCCTTAAACCACCGTGAAGGTACTAATGAGAGGTAAGTCTAGCTTAAGACTTTAAACGAGCACTTCTCGGGAGGCAACCCGAGCACTAACCCATTTATTTTCATTTTTTTTCTTTTAGCACCTAACTACAGACTAACCAAGTTAATGGAGCACAAATTTGCACATCACACGGCCTTACGGCCGTGGCCTGTAGCCATGTGGATGCTACGAATTTTCGTATTGACATGGCAAAGATAGTACAAGACAGGACGAGAAAAATATCTTTGAATCACGGACTCACTAACACCACGGCCGTGCAACATAGTTGTGGCCGACATTGTTGAACCAACACGGGTGTGACAACTTAAAAACCAGGGGTGGGAGAAGCAATTAAACCATCACCGTGTGATATGGCCGTGTGACACAACACGCCCACGATACACGGGCGTGGGGATATACTAGAGATAAAAATTTCTATTTAAAACACCCCTTTCCTCTTCTCAACCATTCCCTATCCATTCCCCACTTCCCTCCATCTTCACTCTCTTCCTTCTTCCCTCCATAAAAGTTTCAATCTACGCTCCAACAATGTCGAGGAAATGGAAAGATCCGAGTCTTGTCTCCCTATGCGAGACAACTCAACATAATCTCCTGCCGGCCGCTTCATTAACTCGACAAACCAAGGGTCTTTGAGACCATTTCACTTCTATATTACTTTTCTCTTTTCTTTTATTTTTTTTATTTTTCATTGAATTGATTTGACGTTCCTTTAAGCTCTTTTGGGGGTTCCTTTGGTTTCACTTCGTGTGGGTTCGATTCCTCCTTGAAATGTGTTTCCCACTCATCTAGCTCATCGGTCTGAAACCATCATTCCTCATGAGATTTTTACTTGTTGATACGAGCTATAAGATCTGTCTTTGAAGTGTAATTCCGTGGTGCTTCCTGAAAAGGAAGTTAAGTGCTTATCTATGGGATTTACGTCCTCACCTTTCTCACTCGATGTCCTAGCTGAGTCGAGAGTTTGAAGACTGATTGATTCGTTACCTATACGAAGTATGAGTTCACCTGTGCTAACATCAATTTTAGATCTGGCAGTTGCTAGAAAAGGTCTTCCTAAAATTAAGGGGATACTATTGTCTTCATCCATATCTAAAACAACGAAGTCTGTGGGGAATATGAATTTGTCGACTTTAACTAGTACATCTTCAATTATACCCTTAGGGATGTGAATAGTCTTATCAGCTAGTTGAATACTCATCCTAGTTTGCTTGGGTTTCCCTAGACTTAGCTGCTTAAACATTTTAGATGGCATAACATTGATGCTTGCTCCTAAATTAGCTAAAGCATTATCAATAGATAAACTACCAATTAAACATGGAATTGTAAAACTCTCTGGATCTTTTAATTTCGTGGTAGTTTGTTCTGTAACATTGCTGAGCAAACTATGTTTAGTTCCACACGCGACTCATCGTCTAACTTTCGCTTGTTTGTTAAGAGCTCTTTCAAAAATTTTCTTGAATCTGGCATCTGTGAAAGAGCTTCAAGAAGCGGTAAGTTAATATGTAATTTCTTTAAGAGTTTAAGGAACTTACCGAATTATTCTTCTGTGTTGTTTTCCTTCATCGCATTGGGGTAAGGTATACGAGGTTTGTATTCTTTAATTATCGGTTTTAGCTTTTCTTGGCCTACCTCAATCTTACTCTCACTTACCACAGGTTCTTACCTTGGCTCAGATTCAGATTCTACCAACCTTTCACTGTCATGAGCTGTTATAGCTTGAATTTGCTCCTTGGGATTAGTCTTAGTGTTACTTGGTAAGCTACCTAGTGGTAGTTCGGAGATCAGCTTTGCGAGTTGTCCTAACTGGTTCTCGATTCCTTTAATCGATGCTTGTTAATTTTTAAATGTTGTCTCGGTGTTTTGAAATCGAGTTTCAGACACCGCTATAAATTTTGTCAGTATCTCTTCAAGGTTTGGCTTCTTTTCCTGTGGGTAGGACTGTTGTTGGAAGTTTGGAGGGGTGGTTGTTGTCTCTAATTTTCTTGGCCACCCCACGAGAAATTGGGATGGTTCCTCTAATCTGGATTATAAGTATTACTATAGAGACTATTTTGAGGTCTAAAATTGTTACATGTATAGTTTAATTGTTCGCTTCCATTTCCAAATTGTAGGGTGGGTACTTAGAATTCGCCACACCTCCTAGATTTGAATCACATTTCATAACTGGATGTACCTACAAAGAACCACATAAATCATCAATCTTTTTATTTATCATCTCTACCAGACTTGATAGCATTGTGATTGCGTCGAGATTGAAAACTCCGGTTGCTTTGGTTGGCTTTGTCCTTGTAACTTGCCACTGATAGTTATTCAGTGACATATTCTCTATGAATTCATAAGCTGCTTCAAGAGTTTTGTTATTAAGGGTTTAACCGACTGCTGAGTCAATTAACTACCGAGTTGAGGGGTTCACACAGTTGTAAAAGGTTTGGACCTGTAACCACAAGGGTAAACCATGGTGTGGGCACTTTCTCAATAGATCCTTGTATCTCTCCTATGCATCGTATAATGTTTCTAAATCCATCTACACAAAAGAAGGGATATCATTCCTTAATTTGGTCATTTTGGCTGGTGGAAAATATTTCAATAAAAAATTTTCGATCATTTGGTCCCATGTAGTGATTGATCCTCGTGGAAGAGAATGTAACCACTGTTTGGCTTTATTCCTCAAAGAAAAGGGAAATAACCGAAGATGAATGGCATTATCAGAAAAGCCATTTATTTTGAAGGTGTCACAGAATTCTAGAAAATTAGCTAAATGAGTATTTGAGTCTTCTTCCTACAAACCATCAAATTGAACAAACTGTTGAATCATTTGTATAGTGTTTGGTTTTAATTCAATATTATTAACGGCTATAGCAGGCCTAACAATACTCGATTCAGCTCTTGTTAAATTAGGTTTAGCATAATCATACATGGTTTAAGGAGCATGATGATCGGCTATATCTTGATATGGCGGATTATTCTTAGCCATCCTTTCGGTGGTATTAGTTTCATCCTCTTGCTCTTTTTGTATGTAATCTAAGCCTTGCCTTACTTCTCTATGATTTTTGCGTGCGGTTCCTTCAATATTACTATCGTAAACTAGTGGTCTTGTCGGGTTCCTTCTAGTCATAAACTAAAGGTACCTACTAGGAAAAGAGAAAAAGAAAAATAAAATTTAGAAAGTAAAAATAAAATTTAATTGTAAAAAAAATAAAATATAATATGGCTAAAGTAATAAAAGTTGAGCGTTCTTAATATTTTAGTTCCCCGGCAACGGCGCCAAAAACTTGATCATGTCTGTCGAGTCTTAAAAATTTATGAAAAGAATGATCGAACCTGAAAACTAACTAAGACAACAATGAAGGCAAGTACACCTATCGAACAATAGTATAGCTAGCGGCAAGACCGGATTGTCGAACCCAAAGGAACCAAAAGTACTAATATTAACTCTTTTTCTATTATTTAGCCTAAGAATTAAGATGATTTTTTATCTAATCTAAAATTAACTATTTAACTAAGCTAAAGGTGCTAAGAAAAGAAGAAATTGGGAAGGATGTAGTGGCCTAAAATCAAGGTTATCGGATCAATGGTTTCGCAACCATAAATCCAATTTAAAGAGAAATTTATTTCAATATATTTGCATGAATATTTATATGATAGGAAATATTTTTATAAATATTTATAAAATGTTAGTAATGTCGTATTAAAATTTCGTTAGAAAATTTTAACGTCTTGGTAGGTAATTAAATGAAAAGACTAAATTGAAAAAGGTGTAAAAGTTTAATTATAGATTAAAAGAAAGTATAAAGGACCAAAATGGAAATTAAGCCATTTTGTCTAGTTGAGGCGATTTATTGTGAAAAAATCTAAGATTTTTATGTTTAATATATATTATTATATTATTATATAATAAAGATATTTTAATATATTATATTATATTGTTATAATATATATTATAAAGAGAAAATAAAAGAAAGAACAGAAAAAAAAAATAGAGAGTAAAGACGAAACAGAGAAGAAATGGGGGAGAAAGAAAGAAAAAGCGAGAATAGAGTTTTTAATGCTTGGAGTTTAATTTGGTAAGTTAATTTAGTCATTTTCTTTTAATTTTGATGCTTTATAAGTTTTAGAACAAAGTTTTGATGAATTTAAGTTGAAGTTTTTGAAGTTTTAAAGTTGTTGAATATAGCATATGATGAATAAAATGATGATTTAGTGGTTTAATTGAAAGAATTTGAAGTTAGAATTGGATAAAGGACTTAATTGCAAAACAAGCTATAAGAAAATAGTTTTGGGACAAAGAAGAGAGAGTAAGTTTGAAAATTCACCAAAAATTGTAGAAGTGGAATTAGAAGTTGAGTGAGATATGAAATTAAATATTATTGAGTCTATTTTCATATGAAAGAAATAGGAAAGAAAAGAAATTTTGTATTTTGAGATATTTAGATTTGTGTAAGACTGGTTTAGAATGAATTAGGGTTCCCTATTTTAATTTTATAAAATCATCAAAATTGGATAAAAATAATTAGGGCTTAAATTTATATGTTTAGAATTATTAATGAGTCTATTTTCAATAGAAATAAATGGGGACATCATCTAAATCCTGTATGAAGAGATAATTAATTTTTAGTGAAAAAGGGTCGAACTATCAAACAATGAGCAGGGGTAACTTTAAAGAATAAATTGTACTTATTGGCTAAACCGAAAATTCTGAAAATTTTATGGGAAGAAGATATGTGAGTCTAGTTTCAGGAAAATTAACGGTTCTTCATTTGGAGTTCTTAGTTAGAAATAAATAATTTAGTGACTATGACTCAAGTAGATGATTTGAATAAACTATAAATAATAATAAAATTATAGTGAATGCTAACATGTGAACATGAAAAGTATTGAATGGATTATTGAATTTATTTATTTAGATCCGAAAACTCAAATACAAAGCTAGATCGAGGAAAGGAAAAAGTCCCGGAGTAGTAGATTTTGTGTACAAACAAGTATCGAGGTAAGTTCGTAACTTGAATTATATTCTTAAATGCTTGAAATGTAAGTTATTGGTATGAATATAATTTGAATGTTCATTGTATGAAGATTGATGAAACATTGATATATTTGATAAAAGGGAAAGAAATTCGGTTGAATGAAAGAAAATTTCGATGGATCTCGAAAAGGAATTGACGGTAAAAGGGATCTAGCAGGACGGGTGATCCTATCTGATATAGCCCTCCAAAGAATATGTGAAAATGGATTTAGCCCGACGGGTAATCCAAATTAGGTCTGAGTTTAGCCTTGGGTGGTAATTCAGATCCAAGCTCATTAGAGTAATTGTCATTGCGAGGATTTAGCCTGGACCGGTAATCCCAACAATACTCTATGAGTTTATATTCTGAGGATTTAGCTCGGACCGGTAATCCATTGTAAGGATGAGGTTCATGGAATGTGCTCTCGAAATGAAAATGTGCGCACATGAATATGAATTGACGGACTCGGTTTGTACACTAAAGTGTACCTCGAAAATCCATCGAAATTCTGAGTAATTCAACGGGATAAATATGGAAATATAACAAAGAAACGAAAATCATGGTATTGATGACCTCATCAATCATGGTGTGTATATTATTGATATATGGAAATTAATGGACTAACTTGAATGTTGAGTTTGTGAATGATAGGGTAATAATGTATCGAATGAGTATATGAATGTTTATTGCTTATATTGAAAATACTAGATAAGTAAAATTCTTGTTACATGGGCTTACTAAGCACAAAGTGCTTACTCTATTTCATTTTTTTCCCCTGTTTTGTAGTATTAAGAGCTCAGAGGTCGGATCGGTGAGAGACTCATCACACTATCAACCCCAATATTTTGGTATTTAAAGAAACTTTAGTTTGGAAATGAATGGCATGTATAAGCTAATAAAATAAATGTTAATATGAAATGAATGTAAGGTCAGCCATTGGTATGACTTGTGTGTTAAAATTATCTTACAAATATGCATGAATTATTTTGAAAATGTGTTGAATTGGAATGGTCCCGATTCAAAATTTGCAGGGAAGGCTAGATAATTATAAAGGGATTATATAAAAAAATTCGTAAACTCTAGTAATGCCTCATACCTTATTCTGACAATGAATACGGGTAGGGGGTGTTACATTTGTTGGTATCAGAGCTACGGTTTAGTCGGTTCTAGGACCGATATAGCGAATACGGATTAGCTATACATGCCATTAAACTATTTTTTGATAGTGTGATATCTCTTGACCATTTAAATTGTGTTTTCCTTATAGTAATGTCATCTGACCGAGCTCAATCTGAGGAAGCTGAGAGTCATGCTCTGGCTTCAGTACAAAGAGAAGAAACTAGCAGTAGAAGGCCCGGTATAGAGGGTCAAGGGGAGGAGGCAAAAATAGCCTTCTTTCAAATGATGAATGAATGATTTACTCAGTATATAAAAACTAACTCTACAGTGCAGCAAACTCAAGCTCCCCCTCCTGTTCCTCCACCAATTCTTAACCTCAGCCACTGGGTATTCGGACAGAGAGCGAGGTTCACAGTGCATTAATCCAAGACCTTCCACTCCATCAGTGACCAGTGTTGGCAGTGTTGGTACCCTAAGCCGAGATGCCAGTATAGTAATAAAGCTCATTTTGGTGAATGTCGATTTAAGAGTGGGGCTTGTTACCGGTGTGGTTCTTTTGACCATTTCCTTAGAGATTGTCCAGAAAAAAGTGAAAAAGAAGCTGAATATATATCGAAATTGAGTAACCCATCTTTGAGGGGTAAACTATCTCGACCATCCGGTAATGTCAGTGGTAGCCGAGGAGCTACAAAAGATACTGCAAGTAGGCCTGAGACACGAGCACCTCTTAGGACATATGTCATTCGTACCAGAGAAGATGCCTCAGCACCCGATGTTATTACTGGTACATTTTCTTTACTTGATACTGATATTACTGCATTAATTGATCTCAGTTCTACGCATTCATATATATGTGTAAAGCTTGCATGCGTTAAAGATTTATCTGTTGAACCTACTGAATTTGTGGTTAAAGTCTCAAACCCCTTTGGCCAATCTATTTTGGTGGATAAAATTTGTAAAAATTGTCCACTGATGGTAAGAGGTTATTGTTTCCTGGCTGATTTGATGTTATTGCCATTTGATGAGTTTGATGTGATATTAGGCATGGATTGGTTAACTCAGCATGATGCAGTAGTAAACTATAAACAGAAATATATTATGTTGAAGTGTCAAATGGTGAATTACTTCGGGTTAAATTCGATTAGACAGAGGGATTATCTGATGTGATTTCAGTTATTACTACTTAGAGGTATGTCAAAAAAGGGTATGATGCTTTTCTTGCTTATGTATTAGACACCAAGGTATCTGAGTAGAAGATCCAGGCAGTGCCAGTGGTATGTGAATTTTCTGATGTGTTTCTAGAGGAGTTACGAGGGTTGCCACCAGAAAGGGAAGTGGAATTCTCTATAGATTTGATTTCAGGAACTACTCCGATTTCCATAGCTCCGTACCGGATGGCTCCTACAGAATTAAAGGAATTAAAGACACAGTTACAGGAACTTGTTGATAGAGGTTTTGTCTGAGCTAGTCATTCACCTTGGGGTGCTCCGATTTTGTTTGTGAAAAAGAAAGACGGGTCTTTGTGATTGTGTATTGACTATCGGCAGCTCAATAAGGTAACTATAAAGAATAAGTACCCGTTGCCCCGGATTGATGATTTATTTGATCAGTTGAAAGGTGCCACAATATTCTCGAAGATTGATCTCCGATCAGGTTATTACCAGCTACGGGTAAAAGAGTCAGATGTGCCAAAGACAGCTTTCAAAACCAGGTATGGCATTATGAGTTTATGGTTATGCCGTTTGGGCTGACTAATGCACCTGCAGTATTTATGGATCTGATGAATCGAATATTCAGACCGTACTTAGACAGATTTATGGTAGTATTCATTGATGATATTTTGGTTTATTCTCGAGATAAAGAAGAACATACAAAACATTTGAGAATTGTGTTGCAAATTCTGCGAGAGAAGCAGTTATATGCTAAATTCAGTAAATGTGAATTTTGGTTTCGAGAAGTGGGTTTTCTTGGACATATTGTATCCGCTGAAGGCATCAGGGTAGATCCAAGTAAAATCTCAGCTATTATCAATTGGAGTCCACCGAAGAATGTATCTGAAGTTAGAAGTTTCTTGGTTTAGCTGGTTATTATCGGAGATTTGTACAGGGATTCCCTATGATAGCTTCTCCAATGACTCGATTATTGCAGAAAGATGTAAAGTTCGAGTGGATTAATGAATGTCAGCAGAGTTTCAACTAATTGAAAGATCTACTAATGAAAGCACCAGTATTAGTACAGCCTGAACCGGGTAAGGAATTTGTTATTTACAGTGATGCTTCATTAAATAGTTTAGGTTGTGTCTTGATGCAAGAAGGTAAAGTAATAGCCTATGCTTCAAGACAACTTAAACCATATGAAAGAAATTACCCGGTACACAATCTTGAATTAGCTGCTATTGTATTTGCACTGAAGATATGGCGGCATTATCTGTACGGTGAGAAATGTCATATTTATACTGATCATAAAAGCTTGAAATATTTGATGACACAGAAAGATCTGAATTTGAGACAGCGCAGGTGGCTTGAACTGATAAAGGACTATAACTTGATTATTGATTATCATCCGGGTAAGGCTAATGTTGTGGCTGATGCTTTGAGTCAAAAATCTCTATTTTCTTTACGAGTTATGAATACCCGATTGTCACTGACTGATGATGGTTCAATCATAGCTAAATTGAGAGCTAAACCGATATTTCTACAGCAAGTATGTAAAGCTCAGAAAATGATGAGAAGTTACAGGTTAAACGGGCACAATGTGAGTCAGGTACTGATTCTAAATTTCAAGTTGGGGTTGATGATTGTTTATTATTCAGAGGTAGGATATGTGTACCCAAGAATTCAGAGCTCATATAGAAGATTCTACACGAGGCTTACAGTGGTACTATGTCTGTACATCCGGGAGGTAATAAAATGTATAATGATTTGAAAAAGATGTACTGGTGGCCAGGTATGAAACGTGATATTTCTGAGTTTGTATTAAGATGTTTGATATGTCAACAGGTCAAAGCAGAACATCAGACACCTTCAGGGTTACTTTAGCCAATTACTATACCAGAATAGAAATGGGAAAGAATCACTATGGATTTTGTATCGGGGTTACCGTTGTCTCCGAGGAAAAAAGATGCTATTTAGGTGATTGTTGACCGATTGACAAAGTCAGCGCACTTTATTCCGGTACGTATGGATTATTCTTTAGATAAACTGGCTAAATTGTACATATCTAAGATTGTCAGGCTACATGGAGTGCATGTCTCCATTATATCGGATAGAGATCCTCGGTTTATGTCTTGTTTCTAGGACAAATTGCAAGAAGCCTTGGGTACTCAGTTGTATTTCAGTACTGCATTTCATCCTCAGATAGATGGCCAATCTAAGCGTGTAATTCAAGTATTGGAAGATATGCTTCGATGTAGTATACTAGAGTTTGAAGGTAATTGGGAGATGTATCTACCTTTGATTGAATTTGCTTACAATAACAGTTATCAGTCCAGTATAAAATGGCTCCGTATGAAGCTTTGTATGGTAGAAAATGCAGGACACCATTATATTGGACAGAGCTTAGTGAAAAGAAGATACATGGGGTTGATTTAATCCGGGAAACAGAAGAAAAAGTGAAGGTTGTTCGGGATAGTTTAAAAGCAGCTTCCGATCGCCAAAAATCATATACCGATCTTAAACAAAAAGAGATTGAATTTTAGGTCGGTGACAAGGTATTCCTGAAAGTGTCTCCTTGGAAGAAAGTTCTTCGGTTCGGTCGAAAGGGTAAATTAAGTCCAAGATTTATCGGGCCATATGAAATTATAGAAAGAATTGGACCGGTCGCTTATCGATTGGCATTACCACCGGAACTCGATAGAATTCATAATGTTTTTCATGTATCTATGCTACGACGATATCGGTCGGATCCTTCACATGTTATTTCTCAGATAGAAGTGGAGATTCAACCGGATATGATTCTGATGAAGAACCGTCAAGATATTGGCACGAGAAACAAAGGAGCTTAGAAATAAAAAAATAAGTTTGGTAAAAGTATTGTGGCAAAAGCACGGGATTGAAGAAGCGACATGGGAACCGAAGGAGGCAATAAGGAAACAATATCCAAACCTCTTTACTAGTAAGATTTTCGAGGACGAAAATCCTTAAAAGGGGGGGAGAGTTGTAATGGCCTAAAATCAAGGTTATCGGAACAATGGTTTCGCAACCATAAATCTGATTTAAAGAGAAATTTATTTCAATATATTTGCATGAATATTTATATCCTATTTTTATAAATATTTATAAAATGTTAGTAATGTGGTAGTAAAATTTAGTTAGAAAATTTTAACGTCTGGTAGGTAATTAAATGAAAAGATTAAATTGAAAAATGTGTAAAAGTTTAATTATAAATTAAAAGAAAGAATAAAGGACCAAAATGGCAATTAAGCCATTTTGTCTAGTTGAGGCGGTTTATTGTGAAGAAAATCTAAGATTTTTATGTTTAATATATATTATTATATTATTATATAATAAAGATATTTTAATATATTATATTATATTGTTATTATATATACTATAAAGAGAAAGTAAAAGAAAGAACAGAAAAAAAAAAAGAGAGTAAAGACGAAACAGAGAAGAAATGGGGAGAAAGAAAGAAAAGGAGAATAGAGTTTTTAAAGCTAGGAGTTTAATTTGGTAAGATAATTTAGTCCTTTTCTTTTAATTTTGATGCTTTATAAGTTTTAGAACAAAGTTTTGATGAATTTAAGTTGAAGTTTTGAAGTTTTAAAGTTGTTGAATATAGCATATGATGAATAAAATGATGAATTAGTGGTTTAATTGAAAGAATTTGAAGACTTAATTGCAAAACAAGCTATAAGAAAACAGTTTTGGGATAGCAGCAGTAGAGTAAGTTTGAAAATTCACCAAAAATTGTAGAAGTGGAATTAGAAGTTGAGTGAGATATGAAATTAAAGCTTATTGAGTCTATTTTCATATGAAAGAAACAGGAAAGAAATGAAATTTTGTATTTTGAGATATTTAGATTTGTGTAAGACTGGTTCAGAATGAATTCGGGTTCCCCTATTTTAATTTTATAAAATCATCAAAAATTGGATAAAAATAATTAGGGGCTTAAATTTATATGTTTAGAATTATTAATGAGTCTATTTTCAATAGAAATAAATGGGAACATCATCTGAATCCTGTATGAAGAGATAATTAATTTTTAGTGAAGAAGGGTCAGAACTGTCAAATAGCAGAACAGGGGTAACTTTAAAGAATACACTATACTTATTGGCTAAACCAAAAATTCTGAAAATTTTATGGGAAGAAGATATGTGAGTCTAGTTTCAGGTAAAATTAACGGTTCTTCATTTGGATTTCTGTAGTTCGATAAATAAATAATTTAGTGACTATGACACAAGTAGACAGATTTGAATAAACTATAAATAATAATAAAAATTATAGTGAATGCTAACATGTGAACATGAAAAGTATTGAATGGATGATTGAATTTATTAATTTAGATCCGGAAAACTCAAATACAAAGCTAGATCGAGGAAAGGAAAAAGTCCCGGAGTAGTAGATTTTGTGTACGAACAAGTATCGAGGTAAGTTCGTGTAACTTGAATTATATTCTTAAATGCTTGAAATGTATGTTATTGATATGAATATAATTTGAATGTTCATTGTATGAAGATTGATGAAACATTGATATATTTGATAAAAAGGGGAAAGAAATTCCGGTTGAATGAAAGGAAATTTCGATGGATCTCTGAAAAGGAATTGACGGTAAAAAGGGATCTAGCAGGACGGGTGATCCTATCTGATATAGCCCTCCAAAGAATATGTGGAAAATGGATTTAGCCGGACGGGTAATCCAATTAGGTCTGAGTTTAGCCTCGGATGGTAATTGGATCCAAGCTCATTAGAGTAATTGTCGTTGCGAGGATTTAGCCTAGACCGGTAATCCCGACAATACTCTATGAGTTTATATTACTGAGATTTAGCTCGACCGTAATCCATTGTAAGGATGAGGTTCATGGAGTGTGCTCTCTGAAATGAAAATGTGCGCACATGAATATGAATTGACGGACTCGGATTTGTACACTAAAGTGTACCTCTGAAAATCCATCGAAATTCTGAGTAATTCAACGGGATAAATATGGAAATATAACAAAGAAACGAAAATCATGGTATTGATGACCTCATCAATCATGGTGTGTATATTATTGATATATGGAAATTAATGGACTAACTTGAATGTTGAGTTTGTGAATGTTAGGGTAATAATGTATCGAATGAGTATATGAATGTTTATTGCTTATGTTGAAAATACTAGATAAGTAAAATTCTTGTTACATGGGCTTACTAAGCACAAAGTGCTTACTCTATTTCATTTTTTCCCCTGTTTTGTAGTATTAAGAGCTCGGAGGTCGGATTGGTGGGAGACTCATCACACTATCAACCCCAATATTTCGGTATTTAAAGAAACTTTAGTTTGGAAATGAATGGCAAGTATAAGCTAATAAAATAAATGTTAATATGAAATGAATGTAAGGTCAGCCATTGGTATGACTTGTGTGTTAAAATTATCTTATAAATATGCATGAATTATTTTGAAAATGTGTTGAATTGGAATGGTCCCGATTCAAAATTTGCAGGGAAGGCTAGATAATTATAAAGGGGTTATATAAAAAAAATTCGTAAATTCTAGTAATGCCTCGTACCTTATTCTGACAATGAATACGGGTAGGGGGTGTTACAAAGGACATGAGGGAAAATCGATTGATTTAGACAATACCTGAGGAGAATCCACCTAGACTTCACTTGTTATCTAATTCTGAACCGGACTATTTATTCACTTGACTTGATCCGTAGGATTCCCTAATTTATATTAATTCTTCAATGCTACTAACGTTTAACCCTAGGTTGATTAATTGAAATCTCTTTCTAATTAAAACCTCTAGAATTGCATTAACTCGATCTATGGACTCTCATATTAGGTTTTACCCTAATCCGGCAGATTTTCATCACCCTATCTCTAGGCGCAAGCAACTTCGCTTAACTATGCTAGATCTACTCTTAGACAGGGTCTCTTCCTCCTCTGCCTAAGCACATCACACTTGAATCAATATCCCGGAAATACCAAAACAAGAATTAAGAACACATAGTTAAGAACAAATCAAGTATTTATCATATAGTTCAGATAACAATAACAAGATCCGTCTTAGGTTTCATCCCCCTCAAGTATTTGAGGGTTTAGTTCATAATTGTAAAAGAAAACATCTTAGAAGAAAAGATAAAACAAAATATAAGAAATCCCTAAAACCCCCTGAAGGAATTGAAGGAGAGTTCCTCCGTCTTGAGTATGATTCCGGCTTCTTGAGATGAATCAACTGGCTTTCTTCGAGTAAATCCCTAAATTTAACTGCTCTAGCTCGACTCTTTGGCCTCGCTGAACGCCCCCTTAAAGGTTGACTTCTAGGGTCTTTATATAGGCTTTTGGAATATGTTCCTTTGTCTCTAAGTACCCTAATCCGAATAGAATTCTTCTTTCCTGCGGCAGAAACACGCCCATGGCACAAGCCCATATTCGTGGCCAGGCCGTATTCGGGTCTGTTGATGAGGCACGACCATGTTTTTTGGGGTCCAAGCCGTGGTCGACTCTTCTTACGAGGCACGGCCGTGTGGTCTTGGGCCCAGGCCGTGTGGATTTCATACTTTGGCCCATTTTCTCCGTTTTCGGCCCGTTTCTCATTCTTTTCATCCTCCGGTGCTCTACTGAGTATAAAACATGAAAACAAAGGATTAGGAGCACCTATTTCCATAATTAAAGGGATAAATCATCCAAAAACGTGCTAAATGTGGGATTAAAATATGTTACTATTACAATTTATCATGCAACCTTCCCAAAATGTACAAAGCGGCCGTTTCTTGTACAAGTTGAAAAGATTAGCTATTAAGGGACATGGACGGAAGCGTCAGCCCCGTAATGCGGAGAAACGATGAATACCCTGTTGAAAAGGCCAAGCGCGGATTCTAAGCCTAATGAACCCTTTTGGAGAATTTCGACAACCTTCGGCTAGATAGGTTTAGTGGCTCATGATTTTTGGGAAAGAAACAAATATAATGGAAATAGAATTTTTATTGAAAAAAATGGAAAGAACAAAAGGCTAAACTTTATGAAGGAAAGAGTGTTACAGCCAAAGATCGATCCCATTTTGTGTCACTTCATCCCCTATTTATATTACTAAGAAACCTAGCCTATTCCTAATTAAATTCTAAAAGATAAATACAAATAAAGATAATTAAAGATAAATGAAAATAAATCCTAAAATTAAATCTAAATAATAATCCTTAATAATTATCCTAATATAATTTAACATTAAATAGAGTCTTGTGCTATAAAATCTCTTCTTTTGCATTTTTGTCCTTTTGTCTTCCATACTTGCATTTTTGGCACCACCTTTTTTCTATGTGGCAAGTTGGCCCACTTTATCTCCAAATTCACGCTTTTCGTCCTTAAATTTACTTTTGCCTTCAATTTAGTCCTTAAAAGATAGAAAGCCATAAATAACCCAAATTAGTAGGATCATAATCAAAATAAACATATAATTAATACATAAAAATATGTCGTTTCGAGTATTATCATATAAATAAATATTTTTAACATTTGGATTTAGGATCTTGAGTTTAGGGTTTATAATTTTTGCATTTATTTATAATTAATTATTATTTAATTATGTTCTAATAAAGTTATTAGTATTTACTTAAAAGTACTCCACAATTTTTTTGTTTTATTTATTAATGAAGTGTTATGTTATTATTAATCGATGATACATGAGACTTATTCACTTATAGTGCATCAAATATTCTCCCATATTTTATAGTATTTAAGCTTATAATATTCTCAAATTCTATATTCTTTATAATAGTAAAAAATGATTTATTTTTCAAAATATAAATCATCAATTATATGATATTGTTATATATTCTTGTGTAAAATGAAACAATACTTAAAACTACTCAAAGTCACTTCCCAATCCATAAACAAGAGTATAATATGTTTTAACGCATTAAAACACACATTTTCATGTATTGACAACAATACTTATATCAATCGAGTTAAGACATAATTAACTTTGAAGCACATATTTTCACAAGCAATATTAACAATCCTGCACATAATTTATCCTTTCAATTTTTGTATATTACTGGGGATAGAATACAAAGCGAAGTAATTCACACTAATTTGGTACATTAGAATTTTACTACGTTCAACGACGAAAACAAACAAATACAAACCAAAGCTTCAATATTATCGCAAGCTTATATATTAATGAAAGATGTAATATTGGACCCCCCAAAAAAAATCTAATATCTGACATTAGCATAAATTGAAGGTTTAACTTAAGAGTTTTAGAGCAACCATTAGCTCTTTCAAACCTATAATTTTGTTTTGAAGGAAAATCTGTAAACTTAAGAGTGATTAATTGGGCATTAATTTGCCCAATTTCCATGGTAAGTCCCTAACCAGGTCATCACGAGGATGCAGTTTCCTCGAAAATCTATAAGTCACATTAATGTGGTTCCCATGGAGAGCAGTGCCAAATCAGCCCGCACGCCTTCGATTACCTTGGGACAAGACAACAGATGGGGTCCCTTCCCCTCCCACACATTCATTTGCCTAGTGATTTGAGGTTGGCATGCAGGCAAAAGAGCCACTCATGGGCCCGACTTGTGGGAACGGCTGGGCTTGGGAGAGTAAGAGATTGATGTGCACATGATTTACCATCATATCTGATGGATTTTGAAAAATCGTGGGCCCTGCGTGTAGGGGGATTGCAGCTGCTTTTGCTGTCCTATTTATTCACATCGGTCAACGAGAGAGAAAGCCGCTTTTTAAGCCAGCTTAATTACCCTCCCCAAGACCTTAACATGATTAATAAAGTTTAAATATATCAGTTACAAGTAACACACTTACACACACATCTTCAAAGTTCAGCAACGGTGCGTACCTTTTCTAAAACCACAGTTAGAGTTTGAATCTATGGTCAAAAGAAAGAAAGATGTAACATCCTATACCCGTATTCGATGTTGGAATAAGAACGGGGCGTTACTGGACACAAACTCAAATAATCATACAAAACTGAGACATGAATTTCCGTCTAAATTTAAAACTTTTCATTTACAATCATATTGTCCCTTAAACGAGCCTACAAGGCCCAAAACATACATTAAGAGTAATTCGGGACTAAACTGAGAACTTTGGAAACTTTTAAGAAACTTAAAATTTTTTCATGAAAAAGGTCCACATGCCCATGTGACATCACATGCCCATGCTTCAGGTCGTGTCCAAAATAGGGGACATCCTGTTTATGATGTCATCAACCAAATAAGGCCACACGGCCATGGCACAAACCCATGTCCTTAGGCCGTGTGGCGAATTAAATTTTGAAAATCAAGTGCAAACTTCACACGGCATGGGCACATGCCCATGTCCTATGGCCGTGTACCAAATGTAACACCCCTAACCCGTATCCGTCACCGAATTAGGATTAAAGGCATTATCGAACAGATCGAAACTTTTACAGACATTTCATAATATAATTCATTAATCGCAATCAAAGTGTCCCTTTTATAGGTCAACGAGAACTTAACCATGCTAGAATAGGGTCGGGACTAAACTGAACACATACTAAAATTCTCAAAATTTAAAACTTTACTAAGTTACAGAGGTCACACGCCCATGTGGGTAGGCCGTGTGCCTCTCACGGCTACCAGACACACCCATATGTCCTTATCGTGCCAAAACAGAGCATGTATACTGACTTATCCACATGGCCACCAGACACGCCCGTGTGCCATGGTCGTGTAAAATTAGGCTAGCTACTGACTCATTCACACGGCCACCAGGCACGCCCGTGTGCCACGGCTGTATGCAAAACAGGCTATTTGTAAAGCTAAAGTGCCACCCATACTTGGATCATACCTACAACCATATACAAGCCTATTTTCACACACAATTTGGTAACCAAATACATGTCATATAATTAACAAATCTTCACATTCAATCTTATTTCTCAACATGCCAATTTGCACAACCAGTTCACATGTAAATCCAATCATATTTCATCCACACTTCACTAAATCATTATGGTATTAACCTATCAATAAGCTTACTATTCATAAGACCATTTCACCACCATCAAGCCATATCAAAACATACATTATAAATTATATTCTCTCATGCATATTAACAACATTTATCTAGCCAATTCACATGGCTATTTACATCTCAAACATATACCAAAATGACTAGCCTATACATGCCATATTTAATATATACATTTCTAAAAGGTACCAAAATGAGTTTAGGTAGTGTGATGATGATCCTCGACGGTCCCGAGCTTTCAGTAGCTTTGGCGATCTATAAAACAGAATAAACACAAAGTAAGCTTTCCAAAAGCTTAGTAAGCCATATACAAATAAACTTAATCATATTAGCATTCAAAACATATAATCAATATGGATTCACTATTAGCTCAATTGCATAGCCATAATTCTTCTTGACACATTCATTTAGCCATTCATCTTTCAATCTTGCATATCACCATATACTTTATTGCACCATAGCTTGTCTATTCATGTAACACAATTTACTTTCTCTTATTCAAATACATAACTCATCTAGGTAAGTTTATGAATATACTTACCTTTTTATACACACAATGTATATATATCAAACGTACCTGAAACGGATATACAAATAACATAATCGTTCGTTTCTCAAACTTTCCCGTTGAACCGTTAGGAATCTAATAGAATACTCAGAATGCTCGGAATAGTCATACAATGCCAACGTCCCAGACGAGGTCTTACATGTATCAGATATCGATGCCACTATCCCAGACAGGGTCTTACACGAATCAAATACAATGCCAATGTCTCAGACATGGTCTTACACGTAAATCTCATATCGATGCCAATGTCCCAAACATGGTCTTACATGAAATCTCGAATCAATGTCAACGTCCCAGACGTGGTCTTACATGATATCATATAACAGACACTTATGTCATGACATATGCATTCATATCTATTCCTAGGTTCATACGGGAATTCTCGAACTTTAATATCTTATCGACTTATTTGTAAACTCAGATTTCACATACATTCCATCTCAATGGATATTCATGGCAATTCAAATCCATATGTACACAAATAATTCAATTCAAATACATTCATTTGTATATCGACTTACCTCGGATTCAGATATTCGATCGGATTTATTTATTCGACTACTTTCGCTTTCCCGCGATCTAAATCCGTTTTCTTTGGTTCTTTATCTATACATATTCAAATTTAACCCTTTTATTTACCAACACATTCAATTTAATCCAAGAACACACATTTAGGGTAATTGACAATTTAGCCCTTTCATTTTCACATTTAGACATTTTAGTCCCTATTTCACAAAATCACAAAATACACAAAATTACCATATACATATGCTTAGCCGAATATTCCCCATGATCATATCAATCCATACATTTCATTTATTTCATAAATTAGTCATTCAAAATGCTATTTTCTCAATTAAGCCCTAATTAGCTATATTCACTAAAAATTCAAGAACAACATATGTTCATTAATCACATATCTTTCATTTTACACCAATACTCATCTCAAAGCTCACCATTTCATCAATGGCACATCTCATAAACATCATCAATTCTTCAAATTACAACATGGGCTTGATAGTAGACTAAGCAACAAATTCAAAAACATAAAAATCATCAAAAACTAAAGTCAAAACATATCTTAATTTGGATCAAAAGCTAGTCGAATAGCCTAGCTAATTTTTTTTTTTCTTCTTCTTTGATGTTATGGCTAAAATAAGATGATAACCATCATCTTTCAATTGTTTGTTTTATTTAATATCATATTATTAACCCATTTACAAAACTATCCTTATTACAAAACATATATACAACATATGTATATAAGGCCATCAATGTCTTTTAACCATCCACTATCTAAATATTGGCATAATTGCCTTATAAAGACACAACATTTAAAAGCCACAACACATAGGTGCTTTAACAAATAGCATGCAAATATTGCATTTAATGCAATTTAACCCTTTTCTCAATTAAGCATAGACGGACTAATTAACTTACGAAAGTTTAACACATGCTTAATCACATATCAATGGCACAGAAAATAATATTAAAATATTTCACTAACTCGAATTTGTGGTCCCGAAACCACTGTTTCGACTAGGGTCTAAACCGGACTATTACATCCCTCACACGGCCGAGACACACGGCCGTGTCTCATACCCGTGTGTTTACTACTAGGCATTATGTTTCTCAAAACTAATATGCAGGGACACACGGCCAGAACACACACCCTTGGGACAAGCTGTGTGTCACACACGGCCTAGACACATGCCTGTGTGTCTACCTATGTGGACAACTTTGTGGCTATTTTCCAAGCCATTTGTCACCCTCAATAACACATGCACACTTACACATCTCAATGACATCAAACATGGCATGAATAAGCAATTAAACATTCATAAGCATGGCTCATACATGGCAACTTCTTATCAATTTATACTTGTTTGAGACTCCATATTATGACAAATCCAATTTTACCAACTCACAAACAAATAAGCATCATTCCCTAGATTGCATGCAATGCATTTTCATACCAACATATACACACACAAAACTACCATCCTTCATCCAACCCAAGTTTAGTAAATCACATGCAACACATCATCATACGACCATCAATAACCATAGGCCATATCACAATGACATTGACACTTTCATGCATATATGAATAGGCTTACAACCCAATAATCAATATGAGCCACACCCAATGGCCTTATACAAAATGAATCAAATATCATCATAAGCCAACACATTTGGCTAAACCAATATGACATATAACAAAAAGACCAAGTCCCTATACATGCCATACTCAAAATGTTGAGACTAACTATACCCAAAAGTTCTAATTGATAGTGTGATCGAGTCTCCGACATCCTTCGATCCCCAAGCTAGCTTAACAATACTATAAGAAAATGAAAAGAAAGGGGAGTTAGCGTAAAGCTTAGTAAGTTTGCATGTAAATAATTAACAACATTAACCATACATTATTATACACATAACATAATGTAATTTATCACAATGTCATCAAGTATCATAGATACATTTTAAATCATGTCATTTACATAATGTACAATAAAACCCATGATCATGATTTATTCATTCACTTCTTACCGAGATCTCATCGATTTATAATCTCAATATGTATGAGCTTTGTGTACATACTTGTACCCTTTCAACATGTTCATACCTTATCATTTCGTTGACATAATCTTTGGACTATCCGTTGAACCATTTGAAATACTAAAGGATACTCGGGAATCACATACACATAGAACCACACCAATGCCATATCCTTGGTATGGTCTTACATGGGATCACATATCAATGCCTATAGCCCAGCTATGGTCTTACATGATTATTATATCGATGTCATATCCCAGACATGGTCTTACACGAAATCTCATAACGATGTCATATCCCAGATATAGTCTTACACGTAAAATCAATCCCTAATGTCATGACATTTGTATCCTAACTATTCCTAAGGTTCAACCGGGATTTCGAGGTATCAAATCTTCGTTGAATCATCATCAAGTCAACATTAATCAAGTCCACAAGGACAATTACACAATTCATGCAATATTAAAGCATTAAATACTTAAAAATGTAATGTTGCATTATTTACACACGAACTTACCTCGGGTACCAAAATATGGCTAACTATTCGATTTAGTCCACAACCTTATTCTTTTATCGGTTTAGGTCTGGACTCTGTTTTTCTTGATCTATAATAGAAAATTTAGCTCATTTAATTATTACATTGTTCAAATCAGTCCAAAAACCATAATTTAGAAAAATTATTATTTTTCCCCTACACTTTCACATATTTACAAATTAGTCCCTAAGCTCGTAAAATGAAATACGTCCATTTTCTTTGTTACCCAAGCCTAGCTGAACCTATATTAAGCTTATACCAGCCCACATTTTTCAATAAATCACATTTCTACTAGTCATTTTCACAACTTTTACAAAAATATCCTTTTTAGGTGTTTTCATCAAAAATAACTTAGTAAAAGATGTTTATTACACATCAAACTTTCATAATCTACCATGAAACATCAAAACACATGCATGTCATACATGGGTAAATTTTTAAACATGAACCCTAGCTCAAATAAATGGTAGAAATAGCTAGATCGGTTGATAACAACTTCAAAAACATAAAGAACATTAAAACGGGGCTAGGATGCACTTACAATCAAGCTTGAAAGTTGAAGAAACCCTAGTTATGGTGTTCTTGAGAATTTCAAATAAGGTAGATGAAGATGGACAAGATTTTTTACTTATTTTCCCTTTTAGTTCTTTTATTAACTAAATGACTAAAATGCCATTTTTACTAAACTTTCAAATTTTACCTACTCATGCCCATTTTTGTCCATAAAAATAGAAATTGGGCAAATTTATATTTAAGGACCTCTAATTAATAATCCAAAGCTATTTCATACTTAAAGCTTCTAGAATCTCACATTTTGCAACTTTTGCAATGTAGTCCTAAAAGTCAAATTGGACACTTATTCATAAAATTTCTTTATGAAACTTTCACACAATCATGAAAACATGTCATAGACATCAAAAAAATCATAAAACAAATATTTCTACTTTGGATTTGTGGTCTCAAACTACTATTTCAACTAGACCCAAAATCAATATGTTACAAAAGAGGTGTTAAACTGGCATTGAGTTAATTCATGCAATTGCAAGCTCAGCCAATGGAAAAAACTTATATAATCATGATTGAGCCAATAGGGTCACTGACATAAGTTATGATTTGAATCTGCACCCCATCTCTCTCTTTCTCTTGCTCTGTTTTCTCTCTTTATATAGTCTCATCCTTTGCCTATTCCACTACACTAAAAGCAAAAAGCTTGTTAAAGCTCAAGCCATTTTTTACCCTTTATTTCTTCTATTTTTTTCTCAGAAACCAAACAGACAAGGGAGAAAACCTAGAAAGGAAGAGGAAATAATAGAGAACTTCGATTAGTTCTGCTCTGGACAAAGTGAAAGTTTTTTTTGGTTTTGAAAGATAAAAAGAAGAGATGGATGGAAAAGATGACAGTTTAGGGTTAAGTTTGAGCTTGGTATGTGCTCAGAATCAACTCTCGTTGAATCTAAATCTCATGTCTTTAGCTTCACCTGCACGTAAAACCATCAGTAGAAGAACATTTGGAATGAATTGTTTCAGCCTTCTGGTATCATTTTGTCTTCTTTTTTTACACCAATTTACGGGGTTTTCATGTTTCATTCTTGTTTTTATTCCTTAATATGTTAAGATATGATGTTTTATCGTCTCTTTTTATCTTTAGATTCATTGTATATCTCTTACATCCAACAATGTGATTTGACCAACAAAACGAAATGAATTTTGTGATCGACCGTATGCATGCAGATGGACAGTTAGAAACAAGATCAGTCACTGGTGGAATTGATGTAAACCAGGCACTGGCTTTGGCTGAATGCGAGGAAGAAGATGATGTCTCATCGCCTAACAGCACCATTTCAAGCATAGGTGGAAAGAGAAACGAGAGAAAACCTCTGTGCGATGAAACTGAGGGTGAGAGACTGTCTTGCTCTCGTTCTAATGATAATGAAGATGGCGGGGGTTCTGGTGATGATGCCTCGAGAAAGAAGATTAGGCTTTCAAATGAGTAGTCGTTGGTGCTTGAAGAAACCTTTAAGGAACATACACCCTTAATCCGATTAGTTATCTATTAGTATTTAAAAAGTCAAGCAGTTTAACAATTTGATATTTGAAGTGAAATGTTGGAGTTGTGTTTTATGATACAGAAGCAAAAGTTGGCACTGGCAATGCAATTGAATCTGAGGCCTAGGAAAATGGAGGTTTGGTTACAGAACAGAAGAGCGAGGTGAGTTTGTTATTGATCGTTGTTTTGATACAGGACTTATTAAGCCGGCTTTGATTACCGGCTTGGATTTGCTCATTTGGGTTAATCTCAGTATTGCTTGGTAGACGCCATTGTGGTCGTTCAGAAACTATCTTAATAAGTTTTCCAACTGACTTAGTAATTTCCCCAACTGACTTAGTAAGTTCCCCAACTTGGTTTTTGATCCCTTCAATCGATGTCATGTTGGTTTTTAAGTGTTGTCTCAGTGTCTTGGAAGAGGTTTTCTGTGGCTGCCATGAATTTTGTCAGCATCTTTTCAAGGTTCGGCTTCTTTTCTTGTGGATAGGGCTGATTTTGGCAATTTAGAGGAGGTTGTTGTTTGTGATTTCCTTGATTTCCTTGATCTTTCCATGAAAAACCTGGATTATAGGTATTATTATAAGGGTTATTATTAGATCTGAAATTATTACCTATATAATTCATCTGTTCGCTTTCTATGCCCGGTTGGTAGAGTGGGTACTCAGGATTCACCACAGTTTCACTTGCGTTGCATTGCATTACTGGATGTACCTGCGAAGAACACAAACTATCAAGCTTTTTATTCATCATCTCTACCAGCGTTGATAGCATGGTTACTGCGTCGAGGTTGAAAACTCCAGCTGATTTTATTGGTTTTGTCCTTGTAACCTGCCACTGATAGTTATCCAGTGACATCTCTTCAATAAACACGTAGGCTGCTTCAGAAGTTCTATTGTTCAGGGTTCCACCGGCGGCTGAATCAATTAGTTGCCTCGTTGAGGGGTTTACGCCATTATAGAAAGTTTAGACTTGGAGCTATAAGGGTAAACCATGGTGCAGACACCTTCTCAAGAGATCCTTGTATCTCTCTCATGTGTCGTATAATGTCTCTAAATCCATCTGCACAAAATAAGAGATATCATTTCATAATTTAGCCGTTTTGGCCGGTGGAAAATATTTCAATAAAAATTTTTCGGTTATTTGATCCCATGTGGTGATTGACCCTCGTGGTAACGAGTTCAACCACTGCTTGGCTTTATTCCTTAATGAAAAGGGAAATAACCAAATACGTATGACATCATCAGAAATGCCATTTATTTTAAAGGTATCACAGAACTCTAAAAAATTAGCTATATGAGTATTTGGGTCTTCGTCCTGCAAACCATCAAATTGAACAAATTGTTGAATCATTTGTATAGTGTTAGGCTTTAATTCAAAATTATTTACAGCTATAGCAGACCTAACAATACTCGATTCTGCTCTTGTTAAATGAGGTTTAGCATAATCATACATAATATGCGAGCATTTTTTTCTGCCACATCTTGTGGTGGTGGGTTATTCTCGACCATCCCTTCAGTAGGATTGGATCCGCCTTGTTGTTCTTCTTCTGTGTAGTTTAGGGCTCACCTAATTTCTCTGCGATTTCTATGAGCGGTAGCTTTAATATCACTATCGTGTACTAGTGGTCCTTTCGGGTTCCTTCTAGTCATAAACTAGAGGTACCTGTGTTGGAAAAGAAAGAAAGAAAATTAGCAAGGTTAGAACTAAAATAAAAATAAAAATAAATTACGAAAAAATAAAAATAATGGCTAAAGTAATAAAAATAGGGCTTTCTTAATATTTTAGTTCCCCAGCAATGGCGCCAAAAACTTGATTGTTGTTTTGTCAATTTTTAAAATTTATAAAGAGAATGATCGAACCTGGAAACTAACTCTGACAACGACTTAAGGCAAGTGCACCTATCGAACAGTAGTATAGCTTAGGCAAGACCGTATTGTCGAACCCAAAGGAACTAAAAGCACTAATACTAACCTTCTTTCTATTATTTAGCCTAAATATTAAGTGATTGGTTGTTAATCTAAACTAACTGATTACTAAGCTAAATTCAAAGACAAAAAGAACGAATTGAAGAAATAACTTTAGGAAAACTCAGTTGACTAAGACGATACCCTTAGGAAGAATCCACCTAGACTTTACTTGTTATCTAACATTGAACTAGACGATTTATTCACTTGACTTGATCCGTAAGATTCCCTAATTTATATTAAACCCTCTCTCGAGGCGAATAACGTCTAACCCTAAGTTGATTAATTGAAATCTCTTTCTAATTAAAACCCCTAGAATTGCATTAACTCGATCTATGGACTCCCATATTAGGTTTCACCCTAATCCGTAAAATCTTGTCACCCTATCTTTAGGCGCGCGATCAACTCCGCTTAATTATGCTAGATTTACTCTTAAGTAGGGACTTTTGCTCCACCATTAAGCACATTCAACTTGAATCAATATCTCGAAAATATTAACACAAGAATTAAACACACATAATTAAGAACAAATAAAATATTTATCATATAGTTCAGAAAACAATAACAAGACCCGTCTTAGGTTTCATCCCCTTTAGGTGTTTGAAAGGCTTAATTCATAATAATAAAAGAAAACATCTCAGAAGAAAAGATAAAACAAAACATAAGAAATCCCTAAAACTCCCTAAAGGAATTAAAGGAGAGATCCGCAGCCTTGAGTAGAATTCTGACTTCTTGAGATGGATCAACTGGCTATCTTCAAGTGATTCCCACAAATCTGGCCTTTCTGGCTCAACTCATTGGCCTAGCTGCACGCCCTTGAAGGTTATGCTTAGGGTGTTTATATAGGCTATTGGAATGCTTTATTTGGCCCCTAAGTATCCTAATCTGAGTGGAATTCCTACTAGGGTGTTTGAATAGGCTTTGGAATGTGTTTTTTTGCCTCTAAGTACCCTATTCCGAATGAAATTACTCTTTGCCATGACAGGGACACGACCATGGCACACGCCCGTGTGAATTGATTTCAGGCCGTGGTCGAGTCTGTTGAAGAGACACGCCCGTGTGTTTCGGGGTCTAGCCGTGTTAGAGTAAATTAGGGAGGCACGACCGTGTGGTCTTAGGCCCAGGCCGTGTCAATTTCTTCTTTGGCCTAATTGGGTCCGTTTTAGGCCTGTTTCTCGTTTTTTTCATCCCTAGGTGCTTTCCTGAGTATAAAACATGAAAAGAAAGGATTAAGAGCACCTTTTACATAAATCAAGGGATAATTCATCCCAAAGTATGCTAAATGTGGGATTAAAATATGTTACTTTTACGGTTTATCAGTTATGTTTTATTTCTTCAATTAATTATTGAGGTTATTTTGAAGGGAAATGAAAACTAAGTATTGTTTTTCTTCATTAGTGCAAACATTTAAGACTTGAAGCAGACAAAAGTTGACTATAAGTATCTAAAAAGATGTTGCGACAATCTAACAGAGGAAAACAGAAGGCTTCAGAAGGAAGCGCAAGAGTTTTGAACATTAAAACTCTCCCCAGAGCTCTACACCTACATCAACCCTACCACAACCCTCACCATGTGCCCCTCTTGTGAACGTTTGGCTGTTGCTTCTTCTTCGTCTTCATCCTTGGTTGCTTCATCCGTCCTTAACTCAAAGCATCAAAGGTCGATACCCGCTAGTCCTTAGGCTACATTGCCATTGCCTGTTACTAATCGACCCTTCAATGCCCCTGTTTCTAGACCATAATTCCAATTGCTTTGGGAGCACATTACTATCAAAATGTCAATTATTGTGGTTAGGACAAAGTTAAGTCTGATCAGATTCCTGTTGTTTTCCAGAGATTTGTCAAAGCGTTTCCCAACAAATGATAGCATAGGATGAAGGAAAAATCTAGTAAATTGAAAATCCTAAAATGAGTTGTTCATGTCATCTAATCTCTTGGATAGTTTCTAGAAAATAGATGCCATCAACACCAAATCTCTTGAATAGTCTCTAAGAAAAAGAAGCATTACAATGATGAAAGTAATTACTAGCTCTCTGTCAGCTTCTCATGGATCACATATGGGAGACTTTTTTACTCCACTAATCCAAAATAAATAAAATAAATATTTATAAGAATGACCCAATTTGAAAATTATGACGTAAATGACCTAAAAATTTACACTGTGAACACCTTGAAAGCTAGCTCTCAAGTCAATCACAGTTTAATTATTTCCTATTAATTGAGTTGGGGTTTAAAAAAATCTTTTGTGTCCAATGTTATATATTATTACACTAATATACTTATTTAAAAAATGTTATAACTTTTTATCATAATTTTGTTATAAACAATAATTTAATAAATTTATGGAAAAAATATATTATTTATAAAAAATGTTATGAAAGTTATTCAACGATTTAAGGTTATATATTATAAATATTTTAATATAATTTAAGATATTAATTTAATTTTATATAAATTAATATAAAAATATTTTACTATAATTTTATATAACGTATAATTTCAAAATTTCAGAAAATATAAAAATAAAATCCTTTAAATGTTTTAATATTAAATATTAAATTAATTTAGTATAAATTATTATTTTAAATATTTTATATTTAAATATTATTCTTTTGATAGAAAATATTATTATTTTATATTAAATTGATTTGAAAAATACATTAAAATATTAAATGGTATATTTGTTATTTGAGTATTTTTTACTATTACATGTCTATTTCCTCAATTAAAAATATCATTAACAAATTTTTTAATATTAAATCAATATTAATTCATACAAGTTAAATCTTCTAATCGATAATTAGGTCAAAGAAAAACTTTAATTTAATTAGTTTCTTTTTATCACTATCAAAGATATTTGTTTTTAATCAGGAGATAAAATATTTCCAAGACAAACAAATCATAAGATTTTTGTCTTTATTTTAGTCATTTTATATTTTACAATAAATTTATAAAATGATTTTTATCCATATAATTTTTTCTTGGTGCATAAATACTTTTACAAAATTTTTGGTTTCATTTAACCAATTAACCAAATCACTATTATAAATATTTAATTCCGTTAAATCCCTATTACAGTAAAACAAATCTTTCATGCACACATCTTCAAAGTTTAGAGACAGAGCGAACTTTTTTCTAAAACCACAGTTATATAATCATGATTGAGCCAATAGGGTCACTGACATAAGTTATGATTTGAATCTATACCCCATCTCTCCCTTTCTCTGGTTCTGTTTTATCTCTATATAATCCCATCAGGGGCATAGTTAAGGCCCCCGCACCTAAAAAGTAAAATTATTATTTAAGTTTTTAATTTTTTTAAATTTAAATTAATAAAAATAAAATTATATTTTATTTTTTTAAAATTATAAAATTTAATCTAATCTTTTATAAATTATAAAAATATAAAATTTAATTTGAAACCCTAAATCCCATCCTTTACCAGTTCCACTGCACCAAAAGCAAAAAGGCTGTTAAAGCTCAAGCCGTTTTCTATCCTTTCTTTATTCCGTTTTGCTTTTTCTCAGAAACCAAACACTCAAGGGAGAATACCCAGAAAGGAAGAGGAAAAAACAGAGAACTTCGATTGGTTCTGCTCTGGGGAAAGTGGAAGTTTTTAAGACAAAAAAAGGAGATATGGGTGATAAAGATGATGGTTTGGGGTTAAGTTTGAGCTTGGGATGTGCTCAGAACCAGCCTTCGTTGAAGCTAAATCTCATGCCTTTAGCTTCACCTTGCATGCAAAACCATCAGCAGAGGAACATTTGGAATGAACTATTTCAGTCTTCTGGTATGTTTTTGTCCCCTTTTCTTTCACCAGTTTACGGGGTTGTCATGTTTCATTCCTGTTTCTATTCCTTAATATGTTGAGATCTGATGTTTTGTTGTCTCTTTCCATATTTGGATTGCATTGCATAACTCTTGCATTCATCACTGTGATTCGACCAACACAACGAAATGATTTTTTTGATTGACCGTATGTATACAGACGGACAGTTGGAAACAAGATCATTTGCTGGTGGAATTGATTTGAACCAGGCACCGACCTTGGCTGAATGCGAGGAAGAAGATGGGGTCTCTTCGCCTAACAGTACCGTTTCAAGCATAAGTGGAAAGAGAAACGAGAGAGACCTTGTATGCGATGAAACCGAGGCTGAGAGACAGTCTTGCTCTTGTTCCAGTGAGGATGAAGATGGCGGGGATGCTGGTGACGATGCCTCAAGGAAGAAGCTTAGGCTTTCAAAGGAACGGTCGTTGGTGCTTGAAGAAACCTTCAAGGAACATAGCACCCTTAATCCGGTTAGTTAACGATTAGTCTTTAAAACGTCAGGTAGTTTAACAATTTCATATTTGAAGTGAAATGTTGGAGTTGTGTTTTATAATACAGAAGCAAAAGTTGGCACTGGCAATGCAATTGAATCTGAGGCCTAGACAAGTGGAGGTTTGGTTCCAGAACAGAAGAGCAAGGTAAGTTTGTTATGTTTTATTTCTTCAATTAATTGTTGAGGGTATTCTGAAGGGAAATGAAAACTCAGCATTGTTTTTCTTCATTGGTGCAAACGTTTAGGACAAAGTTGAAGCAAACGGAAGTTGACTGTGAGTATCTAAAAAGATGTTGCGACAATCTAACAGAGGAAAACAGAAGGCTTCAGAAGGAAGTGCAAGAGCTTCGAGCATTAAAACTCTCCCCACAGCTCGACACCCACATCAACCCTCCCACAACCCTCACCATGTGCCCTTCTTGTGAACGTGTGGCTGTTGCTTCTTCTTCGTCTTCATCCTTTGCTGCTTCCTCTGTCCCTAACTCAAAGTATCAAAGACCGGTACCCGCTAGTTCTTGGGCTGAATTGCCATTGCCTGTTACTCATCGACCCTTCAATGCCCCTGCTTCTAAACCATAATTCCAATGGTTTTGGGAGCATATAACAATCAAAATATCAATTATCGTGGTTATGACGGAGTTAAATCTGATCAGATTCCTGTTGTTTTCCAGAGAACTATCAAATCGTTTCCCAACAAAAGATAGCATAGGATGAAGGAAAAATCTACTAAATTGAAATCATAAAATGAATTGTTCATGTCATCTAATGTCTTGGATTGTTTTTGAAAAATGATGCCATCAACATCAAATCTCTTGAATAGTCTTTAGGAAAAAGAAGCATTACAATGATGAAAGCAATAACTAGCTCTCTCTGTCAGCTTCTCATGGATCACATATGAGACGATATCCGGTTGGGAAATCCTCTCTATACAAGTATCTGGAAAATAACGTAACAATCATGACTTTGTTAGTCATTTGCAATGTCAAATCCACAAGTACGGAGCATATTCGATTTGGTCATTCTAGAAAAAAACTATCAGGTAATGATTAGTCAACAGAAGGAGAGGCTAGATAGTAATCGTAGTTTCAACATTTTTAATAGCTATCAACGCCCTAGGAACAACTATCCAATTCATCCTCTGCAAAGCCAAAATCCAAAATAGAAAAAAAGTTTGTATTTCTGTGATTATATAAAAGGAAATCTGTTTTTGTTTTTTTGTCAAATCTTTGCATTGGTCGTCCTGGGTCATGGGTGCAGAGCCCTCGAGTGCAATTTTATGAGCTTCAACGGGTCAATCCCAATTTAATTAAGGCTTCTTTTTATTTCCTTCAACGACGTCGTCCTACGGTTTGAACCAAAAGGATCACCCTTTTTCCTCTCATGGAGCGACAATGCAACGTAGGCCAATTTGGTCATTTAACTCAACGGCCATGACATTTATTACAATAGTTATTACTTTTTAATTCCTGATGTTTGTTTGTGTTTTGAAATAAATGCAAGCCAGCTGTTTTTCTAAAAAAATAAATTTACTTTCTCTCTTTGCAACCGGACCATTATTTTCCTTGCTTTTGTTTTTCTAAAAAAATTAAAAATTTAACTTTACTCTCTTTGCAACCGGACCATTATTTTCCTTGCTTTCAAAGTCTTCCTTTCTTCAATCAATCAAAGTATTGTCGCCCCCCAAACCCCCCATTTTCATTTCACTTCACTTGCCAAAAGAAGAAGAGAAACCCAACAAACAAGCTGAAGCAGAGAAGCTTCTGTACTTTATTAATGGCGGATTCAGATCCTCCCCTCACAAGGGCCAACAGCATACACAGAAACAATGATAGTAATAACTACGCGCTCTTTCTTGGTAAGTTGATGTTTTTTGCTTTCTTACTCATTGCAATCCCATTGTTCCCTTCCCAACCTCCAGATTTCATAAACCAAACAGTACTCAACAAGTTTTGGGAGCTTCTTCATCTTATGTTCATTGGCATTGCTGTTTCTTATGGCTTGTTCAGTCGCAGATATATTGATAATGGTAATCTTGATGATTCTCACTCGCATTCTTCTGGAATGTTCCATGTTTCGTCTATATTTGAAGATGGTTTTGATCATTCCATGTACTGTAGTGGACAGGGTAAAGCTGGATGTTTTAATGTTAAAAATGGTAGCTTTGACAACCCTTACGGGGAAAATGTTGTTCAAGCTTGGGGTTCAAAATATGTCCGAGGGGAACCCACGGTTGTGCTGGCTCAACCACATTGTGGTGTCGAAAAGTATGATGAATTGATTTCGTTTAGAGATGATAAACCTTTGGAATTGATTTCGTTTAGAGATGATAAACCTTTGGGGTTGCCTGTTAGGAGTTTAAAATCCAGGGTTATGAGTCCTGAATTTGGCAATGGATCGAGTGATTCTTCGGGTCCGAGTGCGATGGATTCGTCGGATAGTTCCGATAAGAGTGAAAATGGGAGCTTTACTGATTTGACTCGCGAAAATTTGGAGGGGAAGTTGAACAAGAGCGGTGCTTTGGGTTCTACGATGCCTTGGCGTTGGAGATCAGGAAGGATGAGACAAAGATTTGACGGTGGTGGTGTCACACGCCCTTCTCATTTCAGGCCTCTCTCAGTTGATGAATCTCAATTTCAATCACTCAAATCACGGTCTTTACACTCCCAACTCGCTTCCCAATCAAATTCACCGAGTAGCTTGTCTCCCTCGCATCCCAGTTCTTCAGAACCACCAAAATACAAAATGATTGAATCCTTGAAGGAAAGGAATCCCAGCCAGTCTTTTCCTCTGCCTTCAGCATCAAAAAGACGGAAGCCACTAATTGCATCGCATTCTCGGCAGTATAGTGATGGCTCCTTATTGGGGACCCGCTCAAGGAAATGCTTTGAGGGTGAATGGGAGGAATTCCGTGACAGCAAAAAGGATGATGATTCATCAACCAACAAAGAAAGGGTCTTAAGTTACCCCTTGAAATTTGATGCAAAGCCTATAGCTCCCTGCAAGGCTTCGTCAAGAGGGAAGTCTGTTCGAACTTTTAGAAGTAGTGGCATTACCATAATTGAGTCTGGGGATGCCGGAGAGAAGCAGGGAAATCATACAAAGGGATGTGATGAAATTGAAGAGGTTGAGGGTTACAAAGGTGGAAGTGACCCAAAATTAGGACATTGTAATCCCTCGGTTGTGTTCAACAGGCAGAATCTTGGAGGTAATGCTTACATGCCAAACCCAACATATTCCAGAAACCGGAACCAAGAGTTTGCGGAGGATTCCGAGTCGGAGAGAGAGGATGAAGATTTTCAAGAAAGGACAGATGAAGCAACCATGTCTGGAACTACGAGTGTAGCAGGAAGTGATACTTATGAGGTTGATAGGAAGGCTGGTGAGTTTATAGCCAAGTTCAGAGAGCAGATTAGGCTTCAAAGAACAACATCAATTGATACACTAAAAGGGTTCAACGTGAATTTTTTAGAGTGAAAGTATTTGCTGGCTGTAAATTTCTAATAGAAGAGTTATATCACTCGTCACTCTTAGGAAGTTGAGGATTCTTCATCCTCGTTGTCCTAGCGCGGTGACCTTAATATTTGTCATTCTATAATGTCTTTCTTTATATGGTTGAAGATATGATTTATTAGTATTATTCTTTTTGTTTGAGCAAGTTCATGCAAAACCATGTTCAATTAATTGTTACAAACATGTGTTGGATAATTAATTGAAAAGCTGGACAAATTTATTGAGTTTTCGTGCATCGGCCGTTTGATACATTCATTTTATTTATGGACGGATATGAGATTAAGCGTAGCTAGACCTGCATGGGTTGGGTGAGTAGATTTGGTCGGCTCATTTGAAAAGTACGAAAATTTGAACGAAAATATAAATTCGTATGTTTGGAAAAAAAAAAAAAAAAAGAGATTTATTTTCTAAGCGGGTTGAGTATTGGGTAAGTTTTTCTATTCGGGCTCATTTCAATTTGAATTTGACAAAAAATAGTTGTTTTTATAGTTATTTTAGTGTTATTTTGTTATTATATTATTATTATTTTATTGTTATTGATTGAAAATTGTATAACTCTTATTTTATAGTTAATTTTGTTATTATTTTAAAAGTATTTGCTCGTTAAGTTGTACTTTTTTTGTTTATTTTGCTCGGTTTTTCAATTTTGCTAGTATAAATAATTCTTTTTAATTTATTTTCAATTTGTTAGAAAATATTTCTTTGAATGTTTTTAGTGTATTTGATGTATTATATTTTAAAATTATTTTATATAAAAATATTAATATAAAAATTTTAATACAGTCGAATTGGACTCGGGTTTTAGCGTTTTTATCCAGGCCGAGCTTGGTCAAAACTTTATGCCCATTTAAATGAGCCAAGTCGAGTCCAAGCCAAAAATATGAGCTTAAAATTCTTTTGAAGCTTAGTCTGACCCATAATCACTTCTATATAGTTACATCAATATACCAATTAGTTTATTATTCACAAATAATCGACAATTATAATAAAAATCCAAATTAAATACTCTTATCCGTTAAATTTTTACACCCAAAAATTAATATAAAATTTTTAATCGTTTTTGAATATCACAAAATTTAATTTGAATATACTATAATTATATATTTTGTAACCAACTGATTCAAATATCCAAATTTGAATCCAAATAATAAATATATGTTCTAATACCACAAAGAATGATAATTTTAAATTTTAAATTTGATATTATTCAATTGTAATGCTTAATCAAATATCCAAAAATATCCAAATTCATATATCCTTATTTGTGTTTAGGTGAGAGCAAACAACTTTCTCCGTGGATTCGATCCGATTTTATAATTTAACCAACTTAAATTTAATAAACTAATTAGTAATACGCGGAAATGGAAAGATGAGTTAGTAAAGAATACCTTTGCTGAGGTTGATGCCGATCAAATTCTGCGTCTCCCGTTGGCCAGCATTCCTCATGAAGATTTCTTGGCATGGGGAGGTGAAGCGTCGGGGGAGTTTTTGGTACGTGGCGCTTATAAACTATTACAAAATAGTGCAGATAACCTTAGAGCTTACGATTTACAAACCAGTTATAGAAAATTTTACAAGAAATTATGGCTTCTAAATCTACCGACTAAAATTCAAATCACAATGGAAGATCACATGGTATTTCTTGCCCACAAGAGTTAATCTTCAAATAGGAGGCTCATCACGATCCTACTTGCCCACGCTATGAGAAAAGGTCAAACGATCGACCATCCATTTCATGAGTGCTCATTAAAGTGGAAATTTGGTCAGTCTTGTTATTTCGACATATACTAATTCATGATGATAGAAATTTTGAACAGTGGCTTATCTGGGTTTGTGAGCAGCTAAACATGCAAAACTTCAGGATCTTTTGCTGCGCTCTTTGGGCCATTTGGGGGGATCGAAACTCACGAGTCCATAATCAAAAGTTAGTACTGGAACAAACACTGGAAATTTTGTAAAAACTTATCCGCGAAATTGATGGACAGGGAGAGAAAAGATTCGGGAACAAAGATCATTTACAGATGTGGACTTACCCACCTCCAGAAGTAGTGAAAATTAATTTTGATGGCGCCTTTGACGGTCAGAATAGTATTTCAGCGTCGGGAGTAGTGGCACGGGACAATGAAGGGGTTGTGTTGTTCTCGTGGTCACGAATACATAAAGAGGTCTATTCGGCTTTTGCTACTGAGGCTCTTGCATGTAGGGAAGCTATACAGATCGGGGTGAATCATTTCTGGCCGTCGGTTCTCATTGAGGGAGACTCCTTATCAGTCATAAAAAAGTGTAAGAATCGGGCTCATGACAGATCTATGATAAGTGCTTACATTCAAGATATTAAAAGGATGGTATTAAGATTGAAGAAGGTTGATTTCCAGTATGTTTCAAGGACGGTGAACACCATCGCACATGTTTTAGCAAAGAATGAGTTAAGGAGGAATACAGGGTCTTACCAGGGCAGATCGGCATCGGAGCAGGATGAACGGCAGAGGTTGAGAGAGGCGGTGCGTGAGCCGGACTGATGAAGGTTTTCAGAGTATAGTTTTGGAAAGGAGAAGTTACGAAATGATGGATCTGGAAGGGGGAGGCTTCTCCTGTATTGGAATCGGTTTTCAAGGAGCTATTATGGCGTGAGTGACGTTTGCCGATTTCAAGGTGTTTTGATTGAGTGTCGGTTCGGTGGATTTGTTATTATTTTAATTTAAATTAGAATGAGTTACTAAAATATCTAGATATTTTTGATATTCAATTCATTTCTTTTTTGAACCGAGTCGGGCCTTTGTAGTTTGGGCCCGAACATATTTGGCTTAGATAGGTTTATTTGTTTTGTTTCTTTAAGTATAATAAAAAGCCCAATCAAAATTTCTCAAAAAAAAAAAATAATAAACTAATTTACTAACATATTCCTTAATTGACCTAAACGAACGACTTAATGTCGGTGGGTTAATTTTATTTGTTATGTTTCACTAAGTAACAATGCAATTAAATCTAAATAAAAATCAATTAGTAATAAAATTAATTTGTATTAATTAAAAATAGATATTATTTACTAAAAATATATATTTTTGTTAGTTAAAATCAAGTTGTGACGTATTGGTCGGTCTTTACATTCCTCGTGAGTAGCTTTAGTTCAAGTCATATACTTTAATTTGTTTTTATTAATCTTTATACTTTTTGAAATATAAAATTTTAATTATCGTCAAATGATAATTGTTAAATTTATTAAGTCATGTTATTTTTAAAGTCGATCGATACTCATATTATTATATGTGTAATGTCATATCAATTTATTATTTTCACATATTGCTTACTAAAGATCCAGTTAATGAATGTCACTTTTGTCAAGATTAAAACTTTAAAATTTAAAAAGTATATAAACTTCAAATTATCTAATTAGAAAATATGGATTAAATCTACAATTATATACATAATATATAACTAGTAATTAAATTTAACCAAATAAATTTACTATACGTTCTCCATTGCAGTGAAGTGTTTTTCTACCGCAAAAATAATGAAAAACATTTGATTTTTGAGGTCAAAAGTGCGGTCAAAAATTCTTTTTCACCCAAATGCAAAAACTAGGATCTAGGTGCTTTTGCCTGCTTTTGCCTTTTAACTTGTGTTTGAGAGTGAAGATTATTAAAATACCTTTATTATATTAATTATTTAAAAGATATATAAAAGTAAAATTGATTTATATTTTATATATGATTATATTGAATTATTTAAATATTTCATGTATCGTTATATTAAATTATATTAAATATAATTTATGATTATATTAAATTATTTAAATCATATTTATTATTGTATTTAATTTTAAAAATAATTTATATTAACTACTTCAAGCTTTTTAAAATTTATATTTCATGTATTGTTATATTAAATTATTTAAAATCATATAACTTAATTAATTTTTATTTTCTACTATCATGTTTAAAATGAACATTTTAATCTCAATGCAATTTTAAAAAGTAATGGAGAACACTGTAAATTAACAAATAACACTTTTTAGAGTACTTTTCTTCTCACTTTTCAAAAATATTTTTTTTAAAAGTACTTTTTACCACACTTTAAAAAGTAATTTTCAATCCCAACAACAATGGAGAACTAACCCTTATATATATAGAGAGAGAGAGAGAGAGAAAAATATTTTAACTATAATATCTAATAATCTTTGTCTAAAAGTTTTTTGTCTCTTATAATATAATATTATAATTATATTTAATTATAAGTGTTTTAGGATCAAATTGATAGAATTTGTAAATATGGACGGTTAAATTTATTGAATTATTTAGAATTACAATCAAATTGATAGAATGTATAAGTATTGAGAACTAAATGTTTTATTATACTAGTTTGAAACAGGTCATGTCTTCATTTCGTTAGCCATTTAACGAAGAGTAATCAAAATAGAAATGTACTAAAATGTTAGTGACGAAGCTAAAAATTTTTATAATTTGGTGACCAAAATAAAACACGCTAATAGTCACGGTATAACTTACACTAAATTCTACAATATACATTAATTAAATATTTTAGTTATATCTTTAATAATTAAAAATAATCTATAATTATATTTAAAAAGGGTAAAATGTATAAATTATCACCCAACTATTAGCGTAATTATGTTTTGGTCATTCAAGTTTAAAATTTTTCATTTTAGTTACTAACATTATCAAAATTTAATATTCGCCATTCATCCTTTAAATTTTTATTCAAATGTTTACATATTTTTATTGTTTTGGTCCTAATTCTAAAAAAAACAAATAAATTTAACCCTCAACTTTACACATTATGTCAATTTACTCCCGATTCTTAAAATTCAAAATTTAAAATTTAAAATCTTTTAAAATAAAATATTTAAAATTTATTTTTGATAAAAATCATAATATTTTATAAAATACATCCAAAATTTTAAAAATATTTATAAATAAATGAATAACTATTTTTCTTATTTTTAAACATAACATTTACTTGTTAAAACAATAGTTTTATAAATAAAATAATTTAAGGAAAAATAACATTCAACATTTCCTTTTCTTTCAACATTAATGACTACCATGTTCAAGTTCGGTAAAAAAATTATAGCATGAGGTAAAAAAGGGGTAAGAATCGATGTCTCTAGGTTGCTACCCATAATGAGTTTGTTGCGCTTGAGGTTGTGTTTAAAGGTGGAAATGGTTGGGGATATATAGGTGAGGTTAAGGTCTTGAAGATGCAATAGGTGGAAGCCATGCCAGTAGTTTCACATTTGATTCCTAGTTCGATGGCATGATGACGAATAATGTGGAAATCAATAAGTTCAAAATAATGGTTATTGGTGCTCATGGTTTAGGTGAAGGTGGTGCCTAACACTACAAATTAGACAAAGACTAAGGAATAATACCAAACATATAATAAATAAAGTATTATTCATAAAATAAAATTAAAAAAAACTTTGAATTTGGTTTAAGTCTTATTTGTGGGCTTTTAAAAATATTTTATTTATAAAATTGTTATTTTAATAAATAAATTTTATGTTAGAAAAGGAGAAAATTAGATTCCTTTATTAATAATTTTGTATATATTTTATTAAAAATAAATTTTAATATTTTTATTTCTTAAAGGTTTTTGAATTTTGAATTTTTAAGAATAAAGACTAAATTGATATAATGTGTAAAGTTAAGGGTTGAATTTGTTAAATTTTTTAAAATTTAGGACTAAATTGATAAAATCTGTAAATATTGGAGGACTACATTTGTTGTTATGCTAATGAAAAATGATAACGTTTGCACTTTGTTAATGATTTAACAAATAAGTGACCAAAATATTAAATTTCGATAATATTGGTGACTGAAATAAAATATTTTAAACATGAGTTATCAAAACAAAAATATACTCACACCACGTTTGATTCACTGTAATGGAATAGGGCTGCAATTGAATAGAGCTGTAATGGAATAGAGGTGTAATAGAATAGAGCTGTAATAAGTAATTTAACTGTTGGTTGAATGGAATGAAATAGAACTGTAATAGTATTCTTGTGTTTGGTTGAATGGAATGATGTTGTAATAGCATAAGGAAAAGAACTAAAATGACCAGAATACCCTTAGCAAAATTTTTAAAGTAGATGATTATTGTTATTGTTATTAAATTTTAATAAGGTTATTATTAAAAATAATGTAATAAAATAATAAATAATTTAATCATATTTTAACATAATTATTATTAAATATAATTTAATAAAAATATAATTTAATAATATGCTTAATATAATTATTATTATATAAATTAAAAATTAAAATATATAATACTATAAAATATATAATCTATTTTATTATTTTTAAACTGCAACATATATGTGCTAAAATATTATTCTTGAAACAAATAATTTAATTACTCTACAAAAAAATTAAATATTAGAAGTAATTAATTTGTTTCAAAAATAACTCATTTATTTAAAATAACTCCATTCATGTCACAGAAAAATCAATGCTCAATTTGCTTCAAAAATTCATACATCAACCTTCAACTCTATAACCATTATCTCAGATTACATTCATTCCTAAAACCAAATAATTAGGAAACAAACCAACTTCTTACTATTCCGCAAGTTGCCTGGTCCGTAAATTAATCTACCATCCCACAACCAACTCAAACTCCGACCAACGTCAATCGGCTACCATAAATGGATCTATCTCTCCAAGATCAGCAACCAGAGGCCCTATATTTGTTTCATCCTCATCTTCTATCGCAAAATAAGTCGGAACGGAAGCATTGAAACATCGGGTTTCTTGTAAATGAATCCTTTATGAAGACAAAATTACCTTTAGTACAGGACCAGTAAACAATAACCAACTCCCTAAACAATACTGCCGATAAAAAGCTATACAGAATACAACAGATTAGATGGTTAAGAACTTGGATGTAATGTAATTTGTTCCCATCCTTTGAAGGGGTTAGTCCTTATTTTATGACAAACATCGGATTTGGAAGCTTGCAATCATGTGCAAAGGCTATAGCCTCTGATTTTTCCATTCAAAATGCTTAAGCACTTAAGATAAGAAAACCATACCGACCCTCACCCACATCAAATTCCTTGCAGGATCTATCTTGTATACCCACACATTTTTAATCTGTTTTCGTCTTCGCACCCATGCGCCTGCATCTTTTTCCTTTAAATACCTACATAACAATAATTGATTGTCAATTATGACTCAAGGGCATTCCATATGGTAAAGACCGATAAACAAATGGATACAAGAGTTGTAATGAAGATTAGGTTGACAATGCATCAATGCGATAATGCATCAATGCCTTGACCGCTCCATGCAAAAGTACAAGAAACCACAATATCGGTGACTTGGTAATTAGAACGAGTAGTAATCAACTACGAGTTTGCAAAACCATTTTCCCCTCAATTAATTACATCACCAAAAACATCAAGAAAAGTCTACACAAAAATAACTATGCGAATAAAATCAAATTATTGGGTTGAATCAATCATATCAACAAGTGCAAGAAAAGAATCACGCACGGAAAGTCGTAATAGGCCTAATGATTTTGTTTTCAAAAATAAAGTTATTAGTTCAGATAAACATAACTTCTTCAGTGTTTTTGAGAAATATAACTGAAAAGCCTGCTCAAATAGTAAGAGGTGTAGGGGAAAAACAAATCTTGTTACAAGAACGAACCAATCAAATGAACATGACTGGGTGATGTGTCCACAAGGAAGCTTCACAAATAAAGAAGCTTAAGCTATATGGGAAAGGAGTAATTACTTAAGCTGAAGCTCCTATTACACGCAACGTTCAGGTGGTTAGAAGTAATTTATGCAGTGGAAAAGAAAGATTAAGGGAATATCAGAGATAACTAATAAATGGAACACTCAAAAACCAGAAGACATCCTTCTATCCTAGATTACTCGGATTTGAGTGTGAGTGTCGAGTATGGATAAGTGTTCGATACGAATGTTTAACTTTTTAAAAGCTTTTCCAAGTATTTAGGAAATTCTTAAAGGGTTATATCCCGGATATGTATTGGACATGAAAAGGAAGCAAACATACCCCAAAACATATTAAATTTAAACAACACTGCCCATTCAACTCCTAAGCAAACATACTAAATTAACAAGTTTTAAAGCCTATCAATGTCAAAGTTCTGTCATCATCTACAAGAAAAATGAAGAGTCAGAGCAATATAGCCATCATCTCAAGTAAGCTAAAGATTTCACTGCCCACCATCTAAATTCCATAAAAAGTTGCAGGGACTTGAAAAGTAATCGTAATGCAATTCTATGGTTGCTTTTTATGGATTATCATTGCTATCTATAAAATTTACATTTATTACACCTGAAATCAAGATGAACTAAAAACGCATGATGTATTTGCCGAAGATGGTAAAAGGGTTGGGGACTCGTATAACAATCGTAATGTAATATTAGGCACAATGGTCAAGGTTTTGCTTCTTTCCACCATTGATATTCATTACCAATATTTACTGAAATACAATTCATCACACCGCAACAAATTAAGATAAGTTCGATGATTGAAAACGTGCCACTACAATTTAAATCCATGAGAAGTGTCTAGGTTCGTTCCTTCAATCATAAACAAAACCCAAGATTTCGCTACCCCTAATCTCGATTCCATTAAAAAAATCGCTAAAAGATAAATGGTTGTTGCAAAATCATGTGAAAATCAATATTAAGAAATTACTTGGAATTTAGAAAGTCATTGAGGAGTAACACCAATAGGCTTGAAGTTGGGTTGCAAAGAACGGGTAGAAGCGATCATTGTTTCTCTTTTATTGTCTTCATCTTCTTCCTTTTTTGATTTCCCATGTCTTCTCTCCGCCTTTCACTATGCCAAACTATTAAAAGCGCAAGGCGTTTGGATTGAAACCAATTTAGAAATTGCTTGGAATTTAGAAAGTCATTTCTCTTTTTTAGTTGATGAAAAAGAACGAAATGGAAAGAGATGGAAATGGGTTTGGGTTTTAGTACCTGGAAGGGATTCAAGGAAAGTAGTGATGGGAGGAGCTTTTGAGGAGCAAGAAACAACACCGTTGCTGTAGAGAAATCTCATGCTGTCCATCTTTTGCTCTAGCAGCGTTGGACCGATAAATTGCAGTGAAACAGGAAAGAGTTTGACGGTAGATGAAGGAGAAGATGAAGGAGGGCAAAATTTGAAAAATGGGAAAAAGATACCGAACGGAATAGCTATTCAGATATGTGGGGAAGGAATGGCTATTATAGGCTTTAACTGTAATAAGGCCTGAATAGAATCAAGCTGTAATCCTTTTACAGCCAACCAAACGTTGATTTGTGGTGAACCCACCGAATTGGGGGAATGCATTCTTATTCCCCAACCAAACATTGGGGGAATAGTTGTATGATTATTTACAATTTACCCTAAATATCCTCAAAGGATACTTTTGATAGCTGTCCTGAAAGGACATAGATAGTATTTTCTATATTCTTAATAGTGTTCTGGACTTTTTATTGAAAGAACTTTCGTTTTCCTTTTATATATATTTTAGAAACTTACAAATTTAATTACCATTTAAAATGTTTATATATATGATCAACTTAATAAATATTAATAACAATATATTTATGAATATGAATTTAGTACAATATTAAAGAAATCCCAAACAATTAAGCTCCATCTGAAACACCATTCATAGTAAGAGATATATCGTTTTCGAGAATTTTCCTTACATATAACAGAGGATCCACGAAAACACACAAAAGTCCTGGAACATCCCTTGCCTCCTTGATACAATCTGCAACTTTATTTATGTCTCTCAAAATGTGTCGGAATTTCACCTGCCAATCTTTAGAACACCATGCATGAATCTTCAAATTTCAATAACCTTAACTGCTGCTAGACCATTTCGCAGAGTATCGGTTAACAGTGTGTTATCTCACTTTCTATCTCCATCTGTCTCAAATATTGTGCCCAAATTAATTTTAGACTTTCAAGCATTGTATAATAATTTTATTTTCAGTTGTGTCGAAAATTATAATTTCGAAATGCCATTTTGATAAATCATATTTGTAAATACTAACATTTAAAATTTACGAATTGTATAAAAATATAATAAGTTTTCATTATTTAAAAAGTTAAAAGAAACAAATGTATAGAGACTTAAGTGAGTGGTTTTGGAAATTGTTTTTGGAAGAAAGAAAAAGGTGTTGAATTTGCGTTAAATTAATTCATGCAATTGCAAGCTCAGCCAAGAGAAAAAGGTTATCTAATCATGATTGAGCCAATAGGGTCACTGACATAAGTTATGATTTGAATCTATACCCCATCTCTCTCTTTCTCTGGCTCTGTTTTATCTCTATATATAAGTCACATCCTTTCCCTGTCCCACGGCACCAAAAGCAAAAAGGCTGTTAAAGCTCAAGCCATTTTCTGCCCTTTCTTTTCTTCCGTTTTGCTTTTTCTCAGAAACCAAACACACAAGGGAGAAAACCCAGAAAGGAAGAGGAAAAAACAGAGAACTTCGATTGGTTCTGCTATGGAGAAGTGGAAGATGGGTGATAAAGATGACGGTTTGGGGTTAAGTTTGAGCTTGGGATGTGCTCAGAATCAGCCCTCGTTGAAGCTAAATCTAATGCCTTTAGCTTTACCTTGCATGCAAAACCTTCAGCAGAGGAACATTTGGAATGAACTGTTTCAGTCTTCTGGTATGTTTTTGTCCCCTTTTCTTTCACCAGTTTACGGGGTTGTTATGTTTCATTCATGTTTCTGTTCCTTAATATTTTGAGATCTGATGTTTTATCGTCTCTTTCCATCTTTGGATTGCATTGCATATCTCTTACATTCATCAGTGTGATTTGACCCACACAACGAAATGAGTTTTGTGATTGACCGTATGCATGCAGATGGACAGTTGGAAACAAGATCAGTCGCTGGTGGAATTGATGTGAACTAGGCACTGGCCTTGGCTGAATGCGAGGAAGAAGATGGGGTCTCCTAGCCTAACAGCACCGTTTCAAGCATAGGTGGAAAGAGAAACGGGAGAGACCCCGTGTGCGATGAAACCGAGGCTGAGTAAACGTCTTGCTCTCGTACCAGTGACGATGAAGATGGCAGGGGTGCTGGTGACGATGCCTCGAGGAAGAAGCTTAGGCTTTCAAAGGAACAATCGTTGGCGCTTGAAGAAACCTTCAAGGAACATAGCACTTTTAATTCGGTTAGTTAACGATTAGTCTTTAAAATGTCAGGTAGTTTAACAATTTGATATTTGAAATGAAATGTTGGAGTTGTGTTTTATGATACAGAAGCAAAAGTTGGCACTGGCAATGCAATTGAATCTGAGGCCTAGACAAGTGGAGGTTTGGTTCCAGAACAGAAGAGCAAGGTAAGTTTGTTATGTTTTATTTCTTCAATTAATTGTTGAAGGTATTCTGAAGGGAAATGAAAACTAAGCATTGTTTTTCTTCATTGGTGCAAACGTTCAGGACAAAGTTGAAGCAGACGGAAGTTGACTGTGAATATCTAAAAGGATGTTGCGACGATCTAACAGAGGAAAACAGAAGGCTTCAGAAGTGCAAGAGCTTCGAGCATTAAAACTCTCCCCACAGCTATACACCCACATAAACCCTCCCACAACCCTCACCATGTGCCCTTCTTGTGAACGTGTGGCTGTTGCTTCTTCTTCGCCCTCATCCTTGGCTGCTTCCTCTGCCCCTAACTCAAAGCATCAAAGGCCGGTACCCGCTAGTTCTTGGGCTGCATTGCCATTGCCTGTTACTCATCGACCCTTCAATGCCCCTGCTTCTAGACCATAAGACCATAATTCCAATTGCTTTGGGAGCATATAACAATCAAAATATCATTTATCTTGTGTTAGAATCGTTCCGATTAAGCAATGAACAAGTAAAAATAGTAAAAGAATTTGAAAAATTGAATACACAAATTTAACGTAGAAAAACTCTTCCAAAGAGGATAAAAAAATCACGGACAAAGATAATTTTATTATAATGGTAAAAGGATTGTAACAGTCCGAATTTGACTCTAATCGAAACGGTAGTTTTGAGATCACGAATTTGAGTCTAAAAAATATTTAAATATTATTTTTCGTGTTTATGATATGTGAATTAATATGTGTGAAAGTTTTGTATAAAAATCTAACTGTTTGTGTGCTCAATTAGTTAAAAAGGACTAAATCTTGTAAGTGGTAAAAGTGACATTTTATTTGATTTAGGGCTAAATTGATGTGGCTTTATTTTAGTGAAGTCGGGTAATATGTCCATTTTAAGTTATAGTGGACGGCAACATGGTGATATAACATGTTTTTATGCATTATTTTATATGGTAAGGGTTATATTATATTTATTTTATAATATATAATTATATTATAATAAAACCAACATGAAAGTGGAATTTTATTCATTCTTTCTTCCATCGAATAACACAAAGAAAAGAAAAGGCTTTGGAGCTTTGTACATTCGGCTATTTACAAGTTAAATTAAATGTTAGTTTTTAATCGGTTTTCAATAATTTTTATGTTTTTGTAATCGTTGCTTCGAATACTTCAAGACCCATGTTTGAATTTTTATTTTGATTAATATTTTGAAATGTGCCATTGATGAGTTCATGAGTTTTATGATGATAGTTGACGAATTATGAAAATATATGTTAGATTAATATGTTTTGTATTGAGATTTTTGGTGATTTTGAGTAATTATGGCTAAAATGCAAAAATAACTTTTTGAGGGCTAAAATGAAAAATAAATGAAATAAATGGACTTGTATAGTCCCTATAAACATTCGGCCCTTAGGTGATGTATTGAAATTTTATGTATTTTGTGTTTTGTGCAAATAGGATTAAATTGTAAAAATGTGAAACATTAAGGGTAAAATGGTAATTTACCTGTTTATGTGTTTTGAGACTAAATTGAGATGAAATGTGCTTGAATGAGCTAAATTTTAACGTATTTAGATCAAGAATAAAGAAAAACGGATTTGGATCGAGAAAAGGCGAAGGTTATCGAATAGCCGGTCTACGTTGTCCGTCGATAGTCGAGGTAAGTCTTTAAGCAAATATATGTCAGAAATTATTTACGTACTCTAATAAATGTTGAAGTTTGAAAATGTTGGGAATATATATATATATATATATATATGAAGTTGTCGAATGTGGGTTGTACAATGATGTAATGATTTTATTTATGTAATGTAAATAAGCTTAATTGAATTTGATATGTGATAGAATTATGAAATATAAGTGATACCGATGGTTGTGGCATTATGAAATGTGTATGGAATGATTGACTATATTGATACTCGGGCTTAGAGCCTAAGGTGTCTTGTCTTGATGAATTTTATCGAGCTTAAAGCCTAAGAGCCTCGTCTTGATGATTTATTTCGGGCTTATTGCCTAGCAAGCTAAATGCTGGTGTTTAAATCTCGAACCTTGAGTCTAGCAGGCATAGTGCCAGTGTGTGTGATTCGGGCTAATGCCTAGCAGGATCTATACCGGTGAATTGAAATTTCGAGCCCAGAATATGTAACAACAAAGTTATGAAATGAATCGAGAAAGTCTAAGCTTTTGAAAATGAATCATATTATTTCGGCCTTGAGGTATGTGTTTTCATACTTATATGTTGCATATGATGTTAATGAGCAAATAATATGAGGAAGCAAATGTATTATACATTGTTTGTTAGGAATTATATATACATTATGCTAGGTGGAGATTGATTTCTTGGAAGTATACGAGTGATTGAAAATGTTTATGTAAGTATATCTATACTTATATATGTGTTGGTATATTCGGTGAATGGTGTACTTTGGTAAGAAAATGAAAGTTGTCAGGCTAAATGAAATAATGAAATTCGGCTATGGTGAATTTATAAGTTAAACTATGTATTTTTAATGTCTTGAATTATATGTTAAAATGCTTGGACGATTGAAACTTTATTGTACTTGCTTAAGACTTACTAAGCTAGTAAGCTTACCTTGTGTTTGTTCCTTGCTTCGTTTTATAGATTTTGATCAAGCTACGAGCTCTGGGGATCGTCACTAAAGTCACTCACACTATCGGCTCATGTTGGTACCTATAATGTTTGACTTTTGTTCTTAAGGCATGTATAAGCTAGTTAGGCTTTTGAATGATATATTAAATATGTATTTAAGCCATGCAAAAGTGGCTAGTTGTTAAATAATAATGTTCGATGGCATACTTTATCTTTGATGTATTTTGTGTATGCTTTGTTTGGATGACAATTAAGGATGTGGTGTGAATGTTCATGCTAAATAGATATGTTTGTATATGGTAATTGTCTTGAAGTCTTCTAGTATATGTTTGTTAACTTTCGAAGAGTGTACATGAGTAGTGAAATGTTAAATATGGGATGAGCCTTAATATGTAAGACTTTCGAATGTGCATCATAAAATGTCATTAGATAAACTAGAGCATTAATAAGAGTTAAATGTATAAGTCAAGGTAAGTGTGTGATAGTCGAGTATCATTTAAATTTTATGCGTGTGTGTCAACTTTAGTTGAATTACGGAGTGTGAAATATATTATGATTTGCATGTAGGTATATCCGGCCATGGCTTTGTGATATGTTCGAATGTAGTTAACAGGCTTAAAGAACTAGTTGTTTAGGCTCACATTCGAATATGGAAAATGTGTTGAACTGTGATGTATACTTTTATATATATATGTGTATTTGGCTTGTGAGATTGCTTAATTTGATTGAGTGTATGAAGTATTTAAACTTGGTTTGAGCTAGATAACGAACACGAAATTTTATAAATGAGACCTTGTATATTCGGCCAAATTAATAAGTGTGTATGTGATGTGTAATAAGTTGCGTATATTCGGTTATGTGGAAATAGGTTTCAAGCCATATGAAATTGGTCTTAATAGGAAGTTATTATGTATTAACATTGAATTATGTTTATTTAATTAATTAGTTGCAAATAGTTTATTTGTTTATAAACTTCATAGATCAAGATCGTTTTGATAAATGAGGTATATGGAATTTGTATTGTTATGTGATATTGTCATAATATACATTGCATGGTCATTTTGTGCTCATCGATGATTATATTGTATATGACTTGGATTAATGTTTCAATTATGTATTACACATGTGTGATTTGTATGTTTATGATTAAATTATTTGGTAAAGGTGATCAACTAATATTTAAATGATTGAACAAAAGTTTTGACTTACATGGTAATACCCGTAACCATAATCCAGCGACAGACACGGGTTAGGGGTGTTACAAGAACGAAGAGTACTGAAAACCCGAAAATAAAGAACCCGAAAAACGTAAACACAATTTTTTAAATGTATTATGAATTCTAATCTCTAATGGGTGTCTCTTTTTAAGGTTGTAAAAGAATCTATTTATAGGCTAAATTAATAAGTCAAACAAATTATGCTAATAAATGCTAAATATATTATACTAATAAATACTAAATCTTCTAGAAAGAAAATATATTTTGTTTAACTTGACTTGCAAGCAATCTCTTAGAATTTGGGTCACACAACTCTAGCAATCTCCACCTTGATACGAATTCTTACAACGCCATTTTTGCCAAAGCTCGCCATGGGCCTATCTTGAACTATGCAAGGAATTAACTGAGTCGAATTTGTACTTAGAAGCTGGAAGACTTCTAGCTTTCAAATTTATGCACTACCAAATCAAAACTAACCGGTCTGATTTTTATGAACAAAGTGCCCTAACTTTTCAAAACCTGCATCCAAAAGAGAACATCTTTTCAACGAAACGGTCATACATTTTTCCCTCCTATGACCAAGTTGCCTCCGCTCCAAATGAGTTGACTTTGACTCTGTAACGGACGAGGGACATTCGATTTCACCGGTCACTGTAGAACCTTCCAGAATATAAAGAATACCGGTTCTTGTACCTTTTAACAAAACGAGAGCTCCACGAGATACTTTAATGCCGCTTGACTCGATGTTGATTCTACATCCTTTCAAGTCTAAACTACTCAAGGAGATGAGATTCTTTTGTAAATCAGGCGCATACCTAACATCTGAGAGTGTCCTAATCGTCCCATCGTGTATCCTAATTTTAACAGTACCAATACCAATTACCTTACTAGATGAATCATTTCCCATGCGCACAACTCCACCTTCAACCGAACTGTATGTAGAGAACCATTCTATAATGGGACACATGTGAAAAGAACATCCCGAATCTAGGATCCACTCAGATTTGAGCTTGGAGTTATCGCTCATTGACACTAACAAGAAATCATTACCGCTTTCATCGGCCAAATTAGCACCAGCTACATCTTCCTCGTTACTCTCAGCAGCTATTTTATTTCGCAGTTTATAACAATCTGCTTTGACGTGACCTAACTTTTTACAATAGCGACACCTTTTGTCTCATTTCTTTGATGCTACCAAAACGGAAGCTTGCTTATTTGCCTTGCTATCCAAACCAAACTCATTGTCGAGTTTGTCTCTACTCAACAAATGATCCTTCACATCTTCGAACGAGAGTTTGTCTCTACCATAAATTAGGGTCTCCCTGAAAGACTTGTATGAATGGGGTAAAGAGCACAATAATAGCATAGCCTGATCTTTATCATCAATATGAACCTCAACATTCTTTAAATCATTTAAAAGAGTAATGAATTGACTGATGTGATCTCTAAGAAGCTCACTTTCGTTCATGCGAAACGTAAATAGACATTGTTTCAATACTAAATGGTTAGCCAGAGACTTAGTCACATAAAGAGTTTTTAACCTTTTCCACAAGCCGGATGAGGTTTTCTCCATCAATACCTCCTGCAATACCATATTTGCGAGGCACAACTGAATTGCAAACAAGGCCTTTTCATCAAGCTCTTCCCATTCTGTTTGATTTAAATTCTCAGGCTTTTTCCCGGTAACAACCTTTTTCAAGCCGGTTTGAACTAGAATTGCCATCATCCGAACTTGCCACAGATTGAAATTTGTCTCACCATCAAACTTCTCAATTTCAAATCTTGTTGCTGTCATCTCTGAACAGGCTAATCTGTAAAATTGAACCTGGCTCTGATACCACTTATTAGGATCGTTCCGATTAAGCAACGAATAGTAAAAATAGCAGAAAAAATTAAGAAATTGAACACACAAATTTAACGTGAAAAAACTCCTCCAAAGAGGATAAAAAAATCATGGGCAAAGATAATTTTATTATAATGGCAAAAGAACGAAGAGTACAGAATATAGATATAAAAACTAAGTGCCCGTTCGTTGCTCTATCTGTGATGGACTTTTGGCCAAAAAAGTCATTTTCAGTAAAACGAAATAAAGAACAAGCGCCAATGGGAGAATTTTTTCAACCTTGGAGAAGCACTTTTTCAGAGATGGAGATGGTAAAAATTTTAGCTTTTCTCAGAGTAAAAGCACTTTTAGCTGGTCTTTTACTTTGTTATCCTTATTATTTCTTCTTCCTTTAGACGTCTTCTTCCAAATACACTTCTCTTTTTTCCCCTTTTTTCTTTTCTCTGATTTTTCCTCTGGTTCCTCTGTTGATTTTTCGCTTTTCTTCGATCTCTCGGTGGTGGGTGCTTTTCCATATTCTAATTTTCCTTCAATTCTCTTTATTCCAACTAATTCTTTTGCCTTCTCCCTTTCGGTTCCTTGCCTTTCTCTCTTTCTCTCTTTTTTCAGTTTTTTTTAGGTGGAGGGTAAAAAATGTAGAATACGATGTTGCAGTTTAAGAAGGTGACGAATGTAAAACAACAAGTGGTTTCTAGGACTATGTATTACATAACATTGGAGGCGATTGATGGTGACAAGATGAAAGTTTATGAAGCCAAGGTGTGGGACAAGCCATGGATGAATTTCAAGGAGTTCTGATTTCAAGGTTATTGGCGATGCTCCACGGTTGCACTTCCACCGCTTAAGGTTAAAGCTCAAACCCATTCCTAATTTTGTTTTCTTTTCTTCTGTAGGTGATTAAATGAAAATATGGGTTGATCTTTTATGGACCTTAAAAAGTAGTGTTCATTCATGGAATCTCATTTGTTCTTGGATATGGGGTTCATTTAAGCCTTCGGATAATGAACTTTGTTATAACTCATAGTTGGGATTGAAACTCATTTCACAAATTATGAAGATTTGGCAAGCAAATTGATTATTTGGGTTGTCTTTGGTTCAACAAAATTGAATTTTGAACTGTGGATTGATGCTTAAGTTGCCGTGTTTTTTTTTTGTTGGGATTGATTTGGTTCGACAGTTCTCCATTTTTTTTTTTCCTTTCAATGTGCGGTTGCATGTGCATGTTGTTGCTTCATCGACATGCTTGCTTGTATGGCAATTTTTTTTCCCAGAGTATAAACTAAGGAGATTGAGCTTTTAGGATCTTTATTTTTTAAATGTTTGATCTTGTTTACCATCTTTATTCAATGTTTATCTGATAGGGATGACTTTTTGTGGACAATTGTAATGGATAAGGTAGGATGAGATATAGAGGAAAGGGGACAAATCGAGGCCTAGGGAGTTTGGATAATGCATGAAGTATGCAATGAGCAAAAGGATGAACTTGAGGGTTTAGTGAGGATTATAACAGTTTGGAAAATAAATCCGAGCCAAAAGATTAGAAAATAAGTGAACTCAAGCGCAATGATGACTAAAAATAGAATTTACATGTTTGGATGAATTAAAGAAATTGCCAACCTTGGTTAATTGTGTAATAATAAAACTCAAGAGATGATGTTAAGGAAATTAGTAAAATTGAGGCATGATAATGGCATATGTCATTAGGTTCTAGGTTGCTCTATTTTGTAGGCTTGGGAATATGAAAAATTGAATAATCTTTCCATAGTTCTTTGCCTAATACATGACTTTGCTAGTGTTACTTAGAAACTAAACCAAGGAAACGAATAGTTTGGTTATAAATTTGATTAAATTCTACTACATCGTGAGTCATCCCGATAATGTTGGATGATTTGATTTTCAAAATCATTCTATTATTATAATTTTGCCTCATCTTTATGTAGCATTAGAGCTTAATAACCTCTATCCCTCTTACAGAAAGAGTAACTCTTCATCTGAATCTCAAAAACCTTATTACCACAAATTTTAACTGAGGGCCCTTACTTTTGGGGAAATTCATGTTAGCTTTCACTATAAATAATCTTGTTCCTTCTTCTGTTTTATATAAAGTTACATTACTTCTTGTTCTGTTTCTCTGTTTTCGATTCGTACTTGGGAATTCCATTATGCTCTTTCCCTATTGTATAGGCCTGGTGGTGGTATAGTTTTATTAGTAGTAATATTATCTTTATTTATTTATTCAGTGATGGAGATTGTAGAGGAAAGGATATCAGGATATCGAAGGTGGGTTTTAAATAAATGTGACTGTCTTATGTTAATTTGGATTTAGACTACTAAATTCAGTGGTATTGAACTTAAGCTTATCTAGAGCAATGAATGAATAACGTCTATGGATGCAAAGTACATAATTTACCTGTGTCCCTTGTACCATATTTCTTCCGTAATTTTAGTATGATACCATTATCTGAAGTAAATCTACATTTTGGGGATTTTATCTCCATGATTGTCTTTCTATATGCATAAAGTTAAATTTCGCTTCCATGGTCTATGCATAATTTGCACCAAGCTTTTATCATATGTTGGGATTGATTCGGTAGAACTCTACCTCTTCAAATATCATAATCATGTTTAAAGTGTGTTACATATATGTTGTTTCACCCACTGTTACAAGACCGCCTTTCATGCTTCCAGCCTATCTTGCTCGCATCAACTCCCAGTGGTGCTTGGAGATGAAGGGCGATTGATCTTGATTCCTTCGGTTTCAAGGCAACCGGTGTTGATGGCATTCATACCGCCAAAAGCCATTCTTTCATATTAACTACCTCCTGTCTCCAAGCGCTTTCGCTTTGTGTTGAAGTTCCGACAAATAATGTCAAAGTTTTTCTTCGGATTTATTTTGGTGATGAATTATAAAACATAATTTAGTACTTGATTTCCAGGTCTATTGCTAGCAAAAGAAGTTCCAACAGATAATGTTACCAAGCAATTCTTTTGCAAAATGATAAAAGACAGGTTTTAATCCGAAGGTTGACATGAAAATGGAAAAATGAAAAACAATATCATCAATCACGTGATCAGACGAGGAAAAAAAGTATAATCTAAATTCATATATAATGCAATTTTTGTTTCCAAATAACAATTGCTATATTTTTATTAACTCCTTTTTCATTGTGTTCATCTTTTCGGTGAGAAACGTAAGGAGAGAGTTTTAGAAAAGAGAGAAAAAGGTCAAATCAGTTCATTATGTGTATTTTTTTATATCGAAATTATGTTTTAAGGTGTTATATTTGGTTAAATAAGGTATGTATGCTAAAAATAATTTATTTATTGATCAAATAGGCCATTTTAGAAAAAAAAAGTTTATACATATGTAATATTTATTTTCAATCCATATTACTTAATCAAGCAATTTAAGTGGTTTTGAAATGGAATTAACAAGAGATGCTATAACTTCTAGTTTAATGAATTCACTTTAAATTGTAAATGCTATTGTAAAATTTTTGTATTTATATTTGGTATATAAATATTACCCTTTTGAAACTTTAATCCAAATAAATGTAATGTTTTAATTTGTTACGTTTATGTTTTCTATGTTATGTTAATATCTAAAATGAGTGTTACAAATGTGTTAAAAGCATTAAAATAAAAAATAATTTTAAAATAATATAATTGTATTAATATCTAATTACAAATATTTAATTATTATATTTAAATATAGTTTATATATTCTAATTAAATTTAATAAATAATTAATATTAATTACTTAAAATATTTAAAATTAAAAATATTTATTAAAATATTAACAATAAATTATAATAAATTATTTTTATATTTTTGCTAAAATATCATAATATTAACTAATTTGAACATTATTTAAATACATATTTGTTACTTTATAATATCATGTCTAAAATAAACATTTTACTTCTCAAAAGCACTTTTTGACAGCAATGCCAAACACTTAAATTTTTCAAAAGCACTTCTCAAAAGTACTTCTCAGAAGCACTTCTCAAAAGCACTTCTCAAAAGCACTGTCAAACTGACCCTAAATCCCGAAAACTCGAAAATAAAGAACCCTCAAAATGTAAACACAAAATTCTCTATATGTGTTATGAGTTCTAATCCCTAATGGGTGTCTCTTTCTAAAGTTGTAAAAGAACCTATTTATAGGTTAATTAGTAAGTCAAACAAATTTTGATAATAAATGTTAAATATATTATACTAATAAATATTAAATCTTCTAGAAAGAAAATATATTTTATTTAACTTGACTTGCAAACAATCTCTTAGAATTTAAATAACACAACTCTAATATCGTGGTTAGGACGAAGTTAAGTCGATCAAATTCCTATTGTTTTGGAGAGATTTGTCAAAGCATTTTCTAACAAAAATAGCATAGGATGAAGGAAAAATTTAAAATAAATTTAAATAGACGATTAAATGTGATACGATACATTTAAATTATTTTTTATCTTATACTATAAAATTTAATTTTATTGTTATTTTTATTTTTACACTAATAGTAAATCTATTCCCTTTTCATAAATCATATCTTGAAAATAACGTAACAATCATACCTTGTTAGTCATTTGCAATGTCAAATCCACAAGTACAGAGCATATTCGATTTGGATTCTAGAAAAAAACTATCAGGTAATGATTAGTCAACAGAAGTAGAGGCTAGTTAGTAATTGTAGTTTCAACATTTTTTATAGCCATCACCGTCTGCAAAGCCAAAATCCAAAATAGAAAAAAATTTGTATTTCTGTGTTTTAGTTTTTTGTCAAATCTTTGTATTGGTCGTCCTAGGTCATGGGAGCAGAGCTGTCAAGTGCAATTTTAAGAGCTTCGACGGGTTCTTCCCAATTTAGTTAAGGTTCCTTTTATTTCCTTCTAAACGACATCGTCCCACCCTTTGACCCAAAAGGACCACCCTTTTTTCCCTCACGGAGCTACAATGCAACGTAGGCCAATTTGGTCATTTAACTCAACGGCCATGACATTTATTACGATAGTTATTACTTTCCTGTTGTTTGTTTGTGTTTTGAAATAAATGCAAGCCAGTGTTTTTCTCTAAAAAAAAAAAAAAAACTTTACTCTCTTTCCAACCGGACCATTATTTTCCTTGATTTCAAAGTCTTCCTTTCTTCCATCAATCAAAGTTTAGTTTAATACATCTTCCCCACCCCCACCCCCATTTTCACTTCACTTACCTAAAGAATAAGAGAAACCCAACAAACAAGCTTAAGCAGAGAAGCTTCTGTACTTTATTAATGGCGGATTCAGATCCTCCCTTCATAAGGGCCAACAGCATACACAGAAACAATGATAGTAATAACTACGCGCTTTTTCTTGGTAAGTTGCTACTTTTTGCTTTCTTACTCATTGCAATCCCATTGTTCCCTTCCCAACCTCCAGATTTCATAAACCAAACAGTACTCAACAAGTTTTGGGAGCTTCTTCATCTTATGTTCATTGGCATTGCTGTTTCTTATGGCTTTTTCGGTCGTAGATATATTGATAATGGTAATCTTGATGATTCTCACTCGCATGCTTCTGGAATGTTCCATGTTTCGTCTATATTGGAAGACGGTTTTGATCATTCCATCTACTGTAGTGGACAGGGTAAAGCTGGATGTTTTAATGTTAAAAATGGTAGCTTTGACAACCCTTACGAGGAAAATGTTGTTCAAGCTTGGAGTTCAAAGTATGTCCAAGGGGAACCCACGGTTGTGCTGGCTCAACCACATTGTGGTGTCGAAAAGTATGGTGATTTGATTTCGTTTAGAGATGATAAACCTTTGGGGTTGCCTATTAGGAGTTTAAAATCCAGGGTTATGAGTCCTGAATTTGGCAATGGATCGAGTGATTCTTCGGGTCCGAGTGCGACGGATTCATCGGATGGTTCCGATAAGAGTGAAAATGGGAGCTCTAGTGATTTGACTTGCGAAAATTTGGAGGGGAAGTTGAACAAGAGTGGTGCTTTAGGTTCTCCGATGCCTTGGCGTTGGAGATCAGGAAGGATGAGACAACGATTTGACGGTGGTGGTGTCACACGCCCTTCTCATTTCAGGCCTCTCTCGGTTGACGAATCTCAATTTCAATCACTCAAATCACGGTCTTTACACTCCCAACTCGCTTCCCAATCACATTGACCGAGTAGCTTGTCTCCCTCGCATCCCAGTTCTTCGGAACCACCAAAATCCAAATGATTGAATCCCGGAGGAAGGGAATCCCAGCCAGTCTTTTCCTCTGCCTTCACCATTAAAAAGACGGAAGCCACTAATTGCCTCGCATTCTTGGCAGTATAGTGATGGCTCCTTATTGGGGACCCGCTCAAGGAAATGCTTTGAGGATGAATGGGAGGAATTCCGTGACAGCAAAAAGGATGATGATTCATCAACCAACAAAGAAAGGGTCTCAAGTTATCCCTTGAAATTTGATGCAAAGCCCATAGCTCCCTCCAAGGCTTCCTCAAGAGGGAAGTCTGTTCGAACTTTTAGAGGTAGTGGCATTACCATAATTGGGACTGGGGATGCCGGAGAGAAGCAGGGAAATCATACAAAGGGATGTGATGAAATCGAAGAGGTTGAGGGTTACAAAGATGGAAGTGACCCAAAATCAGGACATTGTAATCCCTCGGTTGTGTTCAACAGGCAGAATCTTGGAGGTAATGCTTACATCCCAAACCCAACATATTCCAGAAATAGGAACCAAGAGTTTGCGGAGAATTCCGAGTCGGAGAGAGAGGATGAAGATTTTCGAGAAAGGTCAGATGAAGCAACCATGTCTGGAACTACGAGTGTAGCAGGAAGTGATACTTATGAGGTTGATAGGCAGGCTGGTGAGTTTATAGCCAAGTTCAGAGAGCAGATTAGGCTTCAAAGAACAACATCAATTGATACACTAAAAGGGTTCAACGTGAATTTTTTAGAGTGAAAGTATTTGCTGGCTGTAAATTTCTAATAGAAGAGTTATATCACTCGTCACTCTTAGGAAGTTGAGGATTCTTCATCCTCGTTGTCCTAGCGTGGTGACCTTAATATTATTATCTGATACTTTTTTTTTTTCAAATTTAACCATTATAAATTGAAATAATAACGAATTATCTAATGCAAATCATATATAATTATCTGGTACGTGCACTATGTTACAACTGGTGCATCCCATTTTTTATTTTTTATTTTAAATATAATTGTTGCTTCTTTTTAAGCAAAATAAAGTTTTATAAATTGAAATATACATTATTTTTAAATGCTATGGGTCACATATTACATTGTTTCTATATTTGTTCGGTATAACTAATGCTTTATTGTTTTAACATAAATTTTCTAGAAAATTAATTAGATGTTTATCAATTAATAATCAATAGCTAACAAAATAAATCAAATTTCTTTCATAATTTCACTATTAAAACCTCTAACTTTGTATTTCTATAATACGCATTGCTAGTTGTAGTTCTTCTTCAAATATATGAAAAAGAAAAAAATATTATAATATAACATTAAAGAAGGGATTTTTTAATAGATTAAGATTGTATAAATATTAATGTCAATCAAATTAAAATTTAATCTATAATTATTATTATAACGAGAACAAGCCAGAAATAATGATGACAAAATTTTTAAAATTGAACACTGAGGTTGACTTTTAGAAGTCAGTGTATTGCAGGGTATAAACTATTATTCATATGATTCTAAATAAATATATAAAAGTATATTCATTTTAATATTATTTATTATTTTTGAAAATTTAATTTGTTAATTATTATGTTTTAATTTCTTAATCATATTATTTATGAAAACTTTAAAATATAAAAATATATGAACTAATTTAATAAAATTTAATTATTAAATACATTAATTCCCGAGCATTCCATCAGTAAAAAATTAATATATAATATAACAAGGTATATAACTTCCTATTGCGCCAGGTGACCCTTTCTTTTTTTTTTCATTTAATTTCTATTTTTATTTAATATTTTCATCAATTTAATAACTATATTTCTTTTTTAATTACTCCATGAATAAAAAATATAAATATTTATCCAACATCTTTCTTACATTTGGCGTTTTAAAAATATTTTACAAATAATCAAAAGTTAATTTAGGGTAGGCAGGTGTTTAGTACTTCAAAATGTAAAATTGTTTTCAAATCCTTTAAAATTATAAAATTATAAATAAACATAATAGTAAAATTATCTTTTGACTCCAAAATTTATTATTCAGATCTAATCCTTCCTAAATTTTATTCACACATTTGCCGCTGCAAATAATTATGGCTATTATGATAAATTCTATTCTTGTTAGAGCTCATTCTCCACATTATCGTGTTTAGAAATAGTTTGAAGAATTGTGTAATTTCTGTTGGAACATTTTCAATGTATATATAGTGTTTTAATAGTTGCAAATGAAAAGTTATAAGCAACAAAAGTTATATCACTTGCTTATTAATCAAGAGTTATCACATTTCATAAAGATGAATTATGTCTCTTAAATTCAAAAATTATATCACTTTATTATTAACAATGAATCATGATTATTCAATTGAATAATTATATTTATTGTTAAAAGATGTGACTATCCATTTAGATAGTTGTGTTCCTATGAGGAAACATGAAAACTCTTATAAATAATAGCCAAATTTCATTTTGTCTGATACACCTAAAATCATAAAACAAAACTTCTTTCTACTCTCCCACCAGAATTATTTGCATTGCTAATTGTACCACTGATTGTAACACCCTTATCCCATATTCGTCAGTTAAATAGAATTATAGAGCTTTATCAAAATTTACAGATCAAGTAAACATATATTTCATATCATATAGTATCCATATCAGAAGTCAATCATAAAGTCCCTTATATGAGCCCTCGAAGCCCAAAATACACATTAGAAATAAGTCAGGACTAAACCGGGTACTCAGAGAATTTTTCGAAAAACATCAAAAAAAATTCCAAGGTGTAGGGGACACACGCCCATGTGGTCAGGCCGTGTGGGCATTCGAAATAGGGGCACACAGCCGTGTCCTAGCCCGTGTCCAAACTTGGAACTCTCTAACTTGGGTCACACAGTCAAGCCATACGCCTGTGTGTTAGGCCGTGTGAGCATATTGATTTGCACTCTTTAAAAGATATATGGGACACACAGCCGTGTCACTTGCCGTGTCTCACACACGACTGAGACACACGCCTGTGTCTTTACCCGTGTGGACGAAAATAGGCTATTTTATAAGTTATTTTTCTCACCCAATAAGGCATGGACCTATAGTTATTAACATACATACATACAAACAAGCCATATTATGGCATCCAAAACAAGTAAAAATCAAGCCTTAAATATATAATATCTTAACATACAACCAATATTCCTTTAGGCACCTCAGATGATAGATTATAACATGTTTGTTCATGTATTCAATATATTCATATGTACAACTAACGTATATGCATAATTGTACCCAAGGTTTACCAGGTTAATTTGCATTATTTCAAACCAAGTCACTTACCTACCAAAACATGCCATCTGGTGCCAAAATGTATTTTATATACTAATATATTTATACCTTATATATTAATGTACCGATTTCATCAATTCATCACATCCCAAAACACATGTATATAATTACACTTTTAGCTAACATTTTACCCTTTTACCATACAATCATAAACCAAACCACACATCAATCATATAAGGCAAATATGCACCAAACCAAAATGTGCCAACACACAAGCCAAATAAATGACTAATTTTAACAAAACACATATAGGCCAACATTAACCAGAATACCTATACATGCCATTATAACCAAAATCAAAACATCTGAAAGTTCCAATAGAACCGATGGATAGTGTGATATATCTCTGACAAGCTTCCAACCCGATCGAGCTTTCGATAATCTGGAAAGTAAAGGACAACAACTACGTAAGCAATGAATGCTTAGTAAGCTTGTATAAACTTTAATTATATCAATTCATTTCTAATATGAAATTTATACATATCAAGAATAATCTAATATTGACACAGCAATACTCGTGAAGTTTTATTCAATAACTCACAAGCTGAATAAATTCACAACATCACTTATACATATTATTCCTAGCATAGTAGGATTTTAAACAACTTTAACTCTTCCAAATTTTTTTATTTTCATTTGCATTTCTTTACTTTCCACACTCATTCATATGCATAACACACCTGAAACACCCCAAACCCGGCCCAAAAGCCTAACCGGATTTGATGTGTTCCTCGAGTAAAAGTTTAAATAAATTTCGTATAGTTTATTCAGAAAATATAATGGTTTCGAATAAAACAGATTAACTTAATGAGTGCGTTGAAATCATTTTGTTAAATAAATTTGTATCTTCTTAAAACATTATTTTTAAGAGAAAATTATAAGTTAAAAGAAATCCAATTTTAATGAAAAACTTTTATTATTATAAAAACATAGGTGTCAAAAAGCATTTTAAGTTATTTTTCGAAAATCATTTAATTATTTAGTAATAATTGTTCGTGGCGATTAAAAATCTAAAACATAAAATTAAAAGCAGTTCATAGCGGCCTTATTACAAAAAAAAAAACCCATAATAAATCCTAAGTAATAAGAATAAACTTAATAGGTTTAATTAAGATAAACTCAAAATACATTGTTGAGCATTGGCCACCACGTAGTCCTCATTGACCCGATCCATCGCGCTAAGAGTCACCTGAAATATATCCCATAAAAGGGTGAGTCACAGACTCAATGTGTAACAAAACACTAAAAGCCCAATTGATCATGGCCATTAAGCCCATTTAAAACATATTTAGCCATAAGCCCATTTTATAGCAAATCAAATAAAATCACTTAAAATCATATGGATATATAAAATGAAATGCAAACCCAAGCCCACCTAATATCCATCCGCTACACACCACCCATACCTACCAATCACACCGTGGGATTACTAAATCGACCCTCCATCCGCTACACACCATCGAAGGCGATTCTTTGCGATCAACATGCACATCGCCTTATAATTTTGTGGCATGGCCACAGACAGTTAATGACCAAGTCACGGATTCAAAATATGTGACCAAGTCACCGAATTCAAAATATGTGACCGAAGTCACCGGATTCAAAATATGTGACTGAAGTCACGGGTAATGTGGTAAAAACCACCGAAACACTTCCCCTTTATCAATAACACCCATATGCCCATGCACATACATATTATTCGATTTTCATGCCATTTACCCCAAAATCATAGCAGAGTCATACTTATTTCATATTTATGCATATAGCAATATTAACAAAGTATTGGGGGTTAAACATACCTGAATATCGTGTACCACTGAATGGTACCCGCAACCATTATAATACATATTTTCATACAAATCATATTTATTTTAGATCTATGAGAAATTTAGTATAATGTTACACACCTTATAACAAAGAGAACGATACCTTCACGCTTCATCGACACCTAATTATTTATCACACTTGATTAGAACACACTAATACTTATAAATCTGCACTATTGATGAAAGATCTAATTCCTTACCTCGAAATCTCGGATAATCGTTATATGTGGTTTCTCTCCGATGGATGGATCAAAACCCGATAACAAACCACGAACAAAAAGTGGCTCGGTGTACGTATGACTTCAAATAAACGATCTTCGTTAGCGAGGGTCCACAACCCGGTGGAAAGTCTCGGATCCCGATCTGACCCTTCGCTTGAAGTTTGAGGTATAATGAACCACCCTCTTCCAAACACTCCTTACCGCTCTTTTGAACCTATTTTGTTAGTCCCAAAATCTTACGTTTACGGAAATGTCCGAGCGATAGAGTCCCCTAAAATGAAGTCGATTAGTAATCTTTCTAAAAACGATATAACCAATAATATGACAATCCTTACCTTGAATGATTCCGAATGATCTCTCCTTTATCGATGGCCACAAAAAGAATCCTTAAAATCCCCTTCAAAGATTCGGCCAAGGAGAAAATAAGAGAATTAGATTTCTAAAATCGGCTATTTTAAAAGAAAATAAAGAGAGCGATTGATAAAAAATCCTTACTAGTAATACGGAGATTGATTCACCCTTACTTGAACTATAGAGGGATTCGGCCTTAACAATTAAAAAGAAAAGAAATGGTGATTTCAGTTTGGACAAAAAGAAAAGAAAGAAGAAGATGAAAATGGAGGATGGTTCGGTTTTAACAAAAAAGAAGAAAGAGAATGGTGGTTTCGGTTATGACAACAAAACAAGAAAAAGAAAAGAAAGATAGGAGGTTTATGATGTTGCAAAAATGGTGAAATTGGGAGAGAGAAGTTTCGGCCTTAGCAAGGTAAATGAGAAGAGAAAGGAAGAAAATAAAAGATTGAAAGAAGAAGATGATGATGATTTGGTTTTCAAAAGAAAAGAGGTGAGTTTAGAAGCTATGTGCATTCGGCAATGAGAGAAAAAAAGAAGAAAATGGTCTTTGATATTTTGGTATTTTCGGTTACAAAGAGGAGAGAAAGAAGATATGATTTGGAGAAAAGAAATTAAAAGGACTACTCAAAATCGAAATGGTAAAACTCAAATGACTAAAAGAAAAGAAAAAGGTTTATCTTTTGTCTAATATGCATTCGGCTAAGAGGAGGAATATTAGAGAGAAATGCTTTGAGACTCAAAATGGCTAGAAGAAAGATATGCACAACAAATTCCTAATTCATTCAAAAGCCTTCAAACTTTTGGCCAACTATCACCCCCTAATCACATTGCCAAATTCGGCCAACACACATGCCAACATGATCCCCCTTTTTCCTCCTCAATTCTTTCCTATCATTCCCTTAATTCCTATCACAATTAAACCAATCCCCCTTAGCCCCTTATGCCGTCTAGGTTCATGGTCAAATGACCATGGAAAAGCTTCCAAAAACATCTTCCACTCTTCAAGCCCTTTGTCCCCTTATCCTTCCATAACCTCATGATTCCATACCATAACTACTAACTTGCCTTTTCCCCTTGTTCTACTATCCAAAAATAAAAGAAAGTCCATCCATACTAGATAAGGCTTGACCGACACTATAGGAAAAAAAGCAAAAATTAAAATCCTTCCAATTGCTAGCTAGGGGATTCGAACCTCTCCCCTCATGCATTCACCCATGTGCCAACACCACCTTGCCAAATGACTTGTTATGCTTAAAACCTCATGCCAAATTTTCTTAAAGCCTATCTTGCTTAGTTCCATCTTAAGTCTTAAAAATTTAATATTTCTCTAAGGCATTCTCTTACATACTGAAGTTCCTAAAACTTCCAAAGCACACTCAACTACACATAGGCATGCAACAACATACAATTAAGTTAAAAATGCATAGCCCCCAAATTTTGGATGTTACAGTTCTACCCCCTTAAAATAATTTCGACCCCAAAATTACCTGGCTAGAACAAGTGAGGGTATTGCTGTCGCATCGCTTCCTCCGGCTTCCACGAAGCTTCTTCCGATTCATGATTACGCCATAACACTTTGACGAGAGGAACTGATTTTCTCCGTAATACCTTTACATCCCGCTCCAGGATTTGAATTGGCTCCTCTTCGTAGGACAAATCTGGTCCTAATTCCACCTCCTCAACTGGTACTACATGAGATGGATCTGACCGGTAACGACGTAACATTGAAACATGGAACACATCATGCATTTACTTCAACTTCGAAGGCAATTCTAACTGATATGCCACAGGTCCGACCCGTTTCAAAACCCGATAAGGTCCTATGAACCTGGGACTTAACTTTCCTTTGTGACCAAATCTCACCACCTTTTTCCAAGGTGAAACCTTTAGGAATACTTGATCCCCCACAGCAAACTCTATTTCTTTCCGCTTAAGATCTGCGTCGACTTTTATCATCGGATGCTTTTTTAACCGAGCAGGATTACCTTAACCTTTTCTTGGATTCACCACTATTTACGGACACAAAATATGACGTTCCCCTAATTCTGTCCAACACGTAGGAGTGCGATACTTTCGTCCATATAATGCTTCATACGGTGCCATCCGAATACTGGCTTAGTAACTGTTGTTGTACGCAAATTTTGCTAACGGTAAGAACTCCTCCCACCTTCCTCTGAAATCTATCACACATCCCCTTAACATATCTTCTAAAACTTGGATTACTCGCTCGGTGGCCGATTCGATGTGGATGAAATACCGTACTAAAATCCAATCTGGTGCCCAAAGCCTGATGCAATGCTTTCCAAAATTGAGACATAAACCTCGGATCCCTATCCGAAATAATCGACATCGGCACTCCATGCAATCTCACAATCTCAGCCACATACAACTTCGCCAATTTCTGCAAAGAGTAATCAATCCGAACTGGGATAAAATGTGCAGATTTCGTCAATCGATCCACTATCACCCAAACCGAGTCTTTCTTAGTAGGCGTAGGAAGAAGCCCACTAACAAAGTCCATGGTGATTCTCTCCCACTTCCACTGCGGAATCTTTATCGGCTGAAGCAATCCCGAAGGTACTTGATGTTTAGCCTTGACTTGCGACACGTTAAGCACTTCCCTACAATTACAGAACTTCCGCTTAAGACCGGGCCACCAAAACGATCTCAGTAAATCTCGGTATAACTTACTTCTTCCGGGATGCATAGCATAAGAGCTACTATGCGACTCTCGAAGAATCCTTTGCCTCAACTCCTGATCCCTCGGCATATGGACTTTACCCTTGAAACACAATACCCCATCGCTATTAATACCATAATCTTTTAATTCCCCATTCTGTACCTGCCGTAGCTTAGCACTCAGATCATCGTCTACCAACTGTCTCTCTTTCACTTGACTTAACCACGTCGGCTTAACTTGTAATTCTGCTAACAAGCTTCCGTCGTCATAAAGACTAAGATGTGCAAACATCGCCCTTAGATCTGACACCACTTTCTGACTTAGGCGTACGCCACCACATTCGCCTTGCCCGGTGGTACTCAATAGAAACGATCGTAGTCTTTCAACAACTCTATCCACCTTCATTGCCTCAAATTCGGCCTTCGAGTCAAGAGATATTTTAGACTCTTGTGGTCCGTGTATATCACCGACTTTTCCCCATATAAATAATGTCTCCAAACTTTAAGAGCAAAGACTCTGCGCTAACTCCAAATCATCGCGTCGGGTAATTAACCTCGTGTGGCCTCAATTCTTTGAGACGCATATGCAACTACCTTCCGTCTTACATCGAACACATCCTAATCACTGTGAGAAGCATCACAATACACCACGAAATCCTTCCCCGCCTCAGTGAATCAAACCGAGCTTGGTCAACACCTTCTTAAGCTTCTTAAAGCTCTCTTGTTGTTATCGCCCATCTGAAGGTACCTCCTTTCGTAATAATTTCGTTAAAGGTCAAATATCGATAAAAATCCTTCGACGAATCTTACATAGTAGCTGCTAATCCCAAGAAACTGCGAACCTCAAATACGGACATAGGTGGTTTCCAATCTAGCACTGCCTCAATCTTTCGAGGATCCACCCTTATTCCTTCTGCCGACACCACATGACCTAAGAACGCAACTTCTTTTAGCCAAAATTCACACTTGCTAAATTTGGCATAAAGCTTCTTCTCCCTTAACACTTGTAACACTATCCGAAGATGCTCATCATGCTCTATTTCAGACTTAGAATACACTAGGATGTCGTCTATGAACACCACGACGAACTAATCCAAGTAGGGTTGGAAAACCCAATTCATCATATCCATGAACACAGCTGGGGCGTTCGTCAATCCGAACGGCATTACCAAAAACTCATAATACCCATATCTTGTTCGAAAAGCTATCTTATGGATATCCACTTCTTTCACTTTAAGCTGATGATACCCCGGCCTTAGATCTATCTTAGAGAATATACTGCAGCTCCCTTAAGCTGATCGAACAAGTCATCGATCCTCGGCAAAGGATACTTGTTCTTGATGGTCAGCTTATTCAACTGCCGGTAATCTATACACATCCTCATCGTTTCGTCCTTCTTCTTCACAAATAGGACCGGTGCTCCCCATAGAGACACACTGGGTCGGATAAATCCACGATCAAGCAACTTCTGGATATGAGCCTTAAGCTCAACCAACTCTTTCGGTGCCATTCTATACGGAGCAATAGAAACTGGCGCCGTTTCAGGTAATAAATCAATCCCAAATTCTACCTCTCGATCCGGAGGCAATCCTGGAAGTTCTTCCGGAAAGACATCCACAAATTCACTCACAGTCCTGACCTCTTCAGCAGTTGCTTCCTTAGCCTCCAAGGTACTAACCAACATAAAAAAGGCTACACATCCCTTTCTAACCATCTTTTCTGCCTTAAGGGCAGATACTACATTTGATAAGTAATTTCGTCTCTCGCCCATCACTACAACTTCTTTGTCATCAATAGATTTTAAGGACATCCACTTAGCAGCACAATCCACATTTGCACGATATTTCACTAGCCAGTCCATGCCTAAGATCAGATCGAATTCCCCGAATGGCAACTCCATTAAATCAGCCAAAAACTGCATCCCTTGATCTTCTAAAGGCACTTCCTTAAAGAGTTTGTCTATTACTCTGTTTGTCCTAAAGGACTAAATACGATCATCTTCCTAGGTGCGATCTCGAAGTCACATGCGAGTTCCGGATACTTCACTAGCGATGTATGAATGAGTTGACCTATATCTATCAAAGCAATAAAGGGCAACCCAGAAATCAGAAACGTACCCGTGATAACATTAGGTGCGTCACTATCTTCTCTACGACGAACTACATATACGGACACATTTGTCTCGCCTTAGTACTACCACTGCCTCTGCCTGGAGTCCCACGACCTCTACCAGACCTATTATTTCTTCTATTTGGACCACGACCCTCATCATTCTTTGTCCACCTCTGCCCGACTGATTAATACCCCGACACCTTTGGCGGTTCTTATCTGTATTCATCGGACAATCTTTAATCATATGATCTTTAGACCGCACTTGAAATATCCCCGGTCTTTTCTAACATTCTCCGGTGCATCTTCCCACATTGAGCACAAGTACGATGTTGTCCTCCTCAGAGCAACCTTCTTGACCTCATGACCCATCAACTCTTGGTTTCTTTTGAAAATTCCGATGACCACAAGATCCAAAACTCCTCTTATTTTTATTCTGGCCTCTGTCCGGTTCATCTCTCACCAAGCTTAACTTCTTCAGCTATCCTTGCCCTATCCACTAAGACTACAAACTCTTTTTCTCGGTGCGGAGCAATCAATACTCGCAGCTCATCTCTCAATCCATCCTCCAATCTGACACACCGCTCATAATCAGTAGCTACTATCCCTCTGGCATATCGGCTAAGTCGCAAGAACTCTACTTCATACTCAGCTATCGACTTATTTCCTTGCACTAAATTCAGAAACGCCTTTCTCTGAGAGTAAATGTAGCTAGCTCTGACGTATTTCCCTTCAAATTTAACCTTAAAATACCCCCAATCCACTCGATCCGTAGGGGTGTCTCCTTGATAGTGAGCCACCACTGGTAGGCCTCATCACGAAGTAGTGAAACAGAACCTTTTAACTTTTCTTCAGCAGTGCAGTCCAAATCGTCCATGATCCTCTCGACTGCCTCTAACCAGTATTCCGCTACATTCGGAGCTAATCCAGATACTCTTCTAAAAATTTCAGCTCTATTTGATCTAAGTCTCTTAGCTACTGACTTTCGAGACCCATTTCCCATACTAGCTCCTGCTACTCGTTCCAAAACCTGCAGTACAGCTTGTGATACTACGTCATCTCCTCCATTTTGCTCTTGAAACTCCACCCCAACAGCCAGTGGAGGAGCTTTATTTTCGGAACCTTGACCAGATCTAACTGGTTCCGACACAACCACTCTTCCTCTACCGGTCCACGACGACCACGTCCCCTAGAACTCATGTCTACTACGCGTCTTATCTGTTTTTACGAAAAAGTCTTATGCATTAGAGTCTTTTCACTTCTTATTAAAAGAAAGTTTTATGCAACAGATATTTATTCAGTGATTTTTTCCGTAGTAGTACACATACACCTAGGGTCCATGTCTCTAAAGTATAGTTTCCTTAGGCTTATCACTTTAAAATATCATACATTCACATCACTTTGTCAATAAAGTACTTACCTGATAGACCTGGGTAGAGAACTCGGGTGCCATGCTTCTATAAAACCATTTTAACTTAAGAAAACTTTCAAAAAGTCATTTGGGCCTGATTTTGAAAACGTTGTGGGCTTCAAAACCCAAGGCCGAGAGTTTAAAACTGGGCTCTGGTACCAAGTTGAAACACCCCAAACCCGGCCCAAAAGCCTAACCGGATTTGATATGTTCCTCGAGTAAAAGTTTAAATAAATTTCGTATAGTTTATTCAGAAAATATAATGGTTTCGAATAAAACAGATTAACTTAATGAGTGCGTTGAAATCATTTTGTTAAATAAATTTGTATCTTCTTAAAACATTATTTTTAAGAGAAAATTATAAGTTAAAAGAAATCCAATTTTAATGAAAAACTTTTTATTATTATAAAAACATAGGTGTCAAAAACAGTTTAAGTTATTTTTCGAAAATCATTTAATTATTTAGTAATAATTGTTCGTGGCAGATTAAAAATCTAAAACATAAAATTAAAACAGTTCATAGCGGCCTTATTACAAAAAAAACAAAACCCATAATAAATCCTAAGTAATAAAAATAAACTTAATAGGTTTAATTAAGATAAACTCCGAAATACTTTGTTGAGCATTGGCCACCACGTAGTCCTCGCTGACCCGATCCATCGCGCTAAGAGTCACCTGAAATATATCCCATAAAAGGGTGAGTCATAGACTCAATGTGTAACAAAACACTAAAAGCCCAATTGATCATGGCCATTAAGCCCATTTAAAACATATTTAGCCATAACCCCATTTTATAGAAAATCAAATAAAATCACTTAAAAATCATATGGATATATAAAATGAAATGCAAACCCAAGCCCACCTAAATATCTATCTGCTACACACCACCCGTACCTACCAATCACACAGTGGGGATTACTAAATCGACCCTCCATCCGCTACACACCATCAAAGGCAGTTGCTGCAGTCAACATGCACATCGCCCTTATAATTTTTGTGGCATGGCCACTAGGCAGTTATGAACAGTTATATGTGACCAAGCCACCGGATTCAAAATATGTGACCAAGTCACCGGATTCAAAATATGTGACCAAGTCACGGATAATGTGGTAAAACCACGGAACACTTCCTTTATCAATATCACCCATATGCCCATGCACATACATATTATTCGATTTTCATGCCATTTACCCCAAAATCATAGCGAGTCATACTTATTTCATATTTATGCATATAGAAATATTAACAAAGTATTGGGGTTAAACATACACGAATATCGTGTACCACCGAATGGTACCCAACTATTATAATACATATTTTCATACAAATCATATTTATTTTAGATCTATGAGAAATTTAGTATAATGTTACACACCTTATAACAATGAGAACGATACCTTCCCTTTCGTCGACACCTAATTATTTATCACACTTGATTAGAAAACACTAATACTTATAAATCTACACTATTGATGAAAGATCTAATTCCTTACCCTCGAATCTCGGATAATCATTATATGTGGTTTCTCTCGATGGATGGATCAAAACCCGATGACAAACCACAAACAAAAAGTGGCTCGGTGTGCGTGACTTCAAATAAACGATCTTCGTTAGCGAGGGTCCACAACCGGTGGAAAGTCTCAGATCCCGATATGACCCTTCATTTGAAGTTTGAGGTATAACAAACCACCCTCTTCCAAACACTCCTTACCGCTCTTTTCGAACCTATTTTGTTAGTCTCAAAATCTTACATTTACGGGAAATGTCCGAGCGATAGAGTCCCCTAAAATGAAGTCGATTAGTAATCTTTCTAAAAACGATATAATCAATAATATGACAATCCTTACCTTGAATGATCCTGAATGATCTCTCCTTAATCGATGGCTACAAAAAGAATCCTTAAAATCCCCTTCAAAGATTCGGCCAATGAGAAAATAAGAGAATTAGATTTCTAAAATCAGCTATTCTAAAAGAAAATAAAGAGAGCGATTGATAGAAAATCCTTACTAGTAATACGGAGATTGATTCACCCTTACTTGAACTATAGAGGGATTCGGCCTTAACAATTAAAAAGAAAAGAAATGGTGATTTCGGTTTGGACAAAAAGAAAAGAAAGAAGAAGATGAAAATAGAGGATGGTTCGGTTTTAACAAAAGAGAAGAAAGAGAATGGTGGTTTTGGTTATGACAACAAAACAAGAAAAGAAAAGAAAGATAGGAGGTTTATGATGTTGCAAAATGGTGAAATTGGGAGAGTGAAGTTTGACCTTAGCAAGGTAAATGAGAAGAAAAGGAAGAAAATAAAAGATTGAAAGAAGAAGATGATGATGATTTGGTTTTCAAAAGAAAAGAGGTGAGTTTAGAAGCTATGTGCATTCGGCAATGAGGGAAAAAGAGAAGAAAATGGTCTTTGATATTTTGGTATTTTCGGTTACAAAGAGGAGAGAAAGAAGATATGATTTGGAGAAAAGAAATTAAAAGGACTACTCAAAACCGAAATGGTAAAACTCAAATAACTAAAAGAAAAGAAAAAGGTTTATCTTTTGTGTAATATGTATTCGGCTAAGAGGAGGAATATTAGAGAGAAATGCTTTGTGACTCAAAATGGCCAGAAGAAAGATATGCACAACAAATTCCTAATTCATTCAAAAGCCTTCAAACTTTTGGCCAACTATCACCCCCTAATCACATTGCCAAATTCAGCCAACACACATGCCAATATGATCCCCCTTTTTCCTCCTCATTTCTTTCCTATCATTCCCTTAACTCCTATCACAATTAAACCAATCCCCCTTAGCCCCTTATGCCGTCTAGGTTCATGGTCCAATGACCATGGAAAAGCTTCCAAAAACATCTTCCACTCTTCAAGCCCTTTGTCCCCTTATCCTTCCATAACCTCATGATTCCATACCATAACTACTAACTTGCCTTTTCCCCTTGGTCTACTATTCAAAAATAAAAGAAAGTCCATCCATACTAGATAAGGCTTGACCGACACTATAGGAAAGAAGGCAAAAATTAAAATCCTTCCAATTGCTAGCTAGGGGATTCGAACCTCTCCCCTCATGCATTCACCCATGTGCCAATACCACCTTGCCAAATGACTTGTTATGCTTAAAACCTCATGCCAAATTTTCTTAAAGCCTATCTTGCTTAGTTCCATCTTAAGTCTTAAAAATTTAATATTTCTCTAAGGCATTCTCTTACATATTGAAGTTCCTAAAACTTCCAAAGCACATTCAACTACACATAGGCATGCAACAACATACAATTAAGTTAAAAATGCATAGCCCCCAAATTCTGGATGTTACAACACCAGTCATAAACATATCATTCAACCATAGCCACAAGCTAGTGCAGTTAAACATAGCCTTTTTCAAATTAATAACATGATAAGTCATTTCATAAGAAATTGCAGTACTTAAACCTTACCACTCTTTCATGAGCACTAGCATATTTTCATTTGAGTACTTACCCTTTAAATCCATCGTATAAATAAACATATTACCATTTAATCAATAGCTTGGCACTTGCCTAAGCATCAAACAACAACACTTGTTAGTGTATTTAAACTTATTTCATATAAATTCTGTAATATCCTAAATTCAAGGTTATCGGAACAATGGTTTCGTAACCATAAATCCGATTTAAAGAGAATTTATTTTAATATTTTTGCATGAATATTTATATGATAGGAAAATCGTATTAAAATATCGATAGAAAAATTTTACCGATTTAGTGGTTAGTTAGAAAAGGAATTATTGAAGGAATTGGGTAAAAACAAGGTATCGAGACCTTGATATCATAAAATTGAGTAGGAAATATTTTTATAAATATTTATAAAATGTTATTAATGTGGTAGTAAAATTTCGTTAGAAAATTTTAACGTTTGAGTATGTAATTAAATCAAAAGGACTAAATTGTAACAAATACAAAATTATGAAAAATGATTAAATAGTTTAAAGGATAAAAGAAATAGGGCTTAAAGGAAAATAGACCCAAGGTCTAATTGGGCTGGACGGCAAGGGTATGAAATCAGCAAGAAAATAAGGAGAAATAAGGGTAAAATGGGAAAATAACAAAATTTGCTAAATAAAACTAGGACTAAATAGGGATATCTAGAAATCTCTTCATTTTTCTTCACTCTCATCGGCTAAAAACGCCATAGGAGGGGTATCTAAGCTGGTATATCATAATTTTTGCACCAAGTAAGTGAATCCTTGCCTATTTCTTGTAATTTTGTGTTTTTAAAGACTTTTACAACTAGGTCCTACTATTAAATTCATTAGTCTTTGATTTCATGGATGAAATTGAAAGCCACCATGGTTGGTTTATGTAAGTTTATGATGAAATATCATGAAATTTAAGCCTTAATTCGTTTAAGAGATGGTTTTATTAGGTAATTTCAATAGAAATTGATTTTTGGGACCTAATTATGAAAGTGTTTGGAATTAAAGTCTATTACTGAAATTATGATTTCCAAAGGTTATAAAGTAGTTTAAAGTGATAGAATAAAGTGTTAATTGAGAAAAATAAGCTCAATTGAGAGGTTAATTGAGTAGGGACGAAATTATCATTCATTGAAAATTTAGGGGAAAAATGGTAATAACCAGCTTGCACTAAAACAGTTTTTGACAGCAGCAGTAGTCTAACTTTGAAAAATCACCATAAATGGTAGAAGTTGAATTAGAAGATTAACAAAATATAAAATTAAAGCTTATTGAGTCTAGTTCCTTATGGAAGAAACGTTGTAAGCAATAGAATTGTAAATCATGAGGTATAATAGGTTTTGTGAGACAAGGTCAGAATGAATTCGGGTTCCCCTGTTCTGACTTTGAAAAATCATAAAAAATTGAATAAAAATAATTATGGGGAGTGGTTTATATTCTTAGAATCCTTAGTGAGTCTATTTTTTTATGGTACAAACGAAAACATTATTTTAATTCTGTACAGTGAGATATCTGAGATTTTGTGAAGAGATAGCAGAACTGTCAAACAATGAAACAGGGGAAACTTTAATGAATAAACTGTACTAATTGGATAAGACAAAAATTATGAAAATTTTATGGTGTGAAGATATGTGAGTCTAGTTTCAAGAAAAATTAACGGTTCTTCATTTGGAGTTCTGTAGCTCGAAAAATAAATAATTTAGTGACTATGACTCAAGTAGACAGCTTTGAATGAACTATAAATAGTAATAGAATTATAATGAATGGTACATGTGAACATGAAATGTATTGAATTGATGATTGAATTTATTCATTTAGATCCGGAAAACTCAAATACAAAGCTAGATCGAGGAAAGGAAAAAGTCCCGAATTAGTAGATTTTTGTGTACGAACAAGTATCGAGGTAAGTTCATGTAACTTGAATTATCTTCTTAAATGCTTGAAATGTATGTTATTGATATGAATATAATTTGAATGTTCATTGTATGAAAATTGATGAAACATTGATATATTTGATAAAAGGAAGAAATCCGGTTGAATGAAAGGAAAATTCGATGGATCTCTGAAAAGGAATTGACGGTAAAAGGATCTAGCCCGACGGGTGATCCTATCTTGATATAGCCCTCCAAGAATATGTGGAAAATGGATTTAGCCGGACGGGTAATCCAATTGGGGTCTGAATTTAGCTTTGGACTGGTAATTCGGATCTAAGCTCATTAGAGTAATTGTCGTTGCGATTTAGCTTTGACGGGTAATCCAGACAATACTCTATGAGTTTACATTCTGAGGATTTAGCTCGGTAGTAATCCATTTGTAAGAATGAGGTTCATGAAGTGTGCTCTCTGAAATGAAAATGTGCACATGAATATGAATTGACGGACTCGGATTTGTACACTAAAGTGTACTTGAAAATCCATCGAAATTCGAGTAATTCAATGGGATAAATATGGAAAAATAACAAGGAAATGGAAATCATGATATTGATGAGCTCATCAATCATAGTATTTGTATTATTGATATATGGAAATTATTGAATTGACTTGAATGTTGAGTTTGTGAATGTTAGGGTAATAATGCATTGAATGAGTATATGAGTATTTATTGCTTGTATTGAAAATATTGGGTAAGTATAATTCTTGTTACATGAGCTTACTAAGCACAAAGTGCTTACCCTGTTTCCTTTTTCCCTGTTTTATAGTGTTAGGAGCTCGGAGGTCGGATTCGGTAGGAGACACATCACACTATCAACCCCAAGATTTTGGTATTTAAAGAAACTTTATTTTGGAAATAAATGGCATGTATAAGCTAATAAAATAAATGTTAATATGAAATGAATGTAAGGTCCACCATTGGTATGGCTAGCAAACCTTGGTTTGGTATGTGTTGATGTTATCTTATAAATATGCATGAATTTATTTTGAAAATATGTTGAATTGGAATAGTCTCGGTTTAGAACTTGCAGGAAATGCTAGATATTTATAAATGGGTTATATTGAGTAAAAAAAAAATCGTAAACTCCGGTAATGCCTCGTACCCTATTCCGACAATGAATACGGGTAGGGGGTGTTACAAATTCAACATTGATAATCTTATTTTCTCAACATGTTACACTTGAGTTTATTACTCGTTTCAACTTACATAATTTCCTTGTATCGTCATATCAAAAATATTCATATATGTACATATCGTGATTCAAATCATTCTCTTGTCGTTTCTTAATAATCATATATCATTCATTTCATTATATAAATATATCATGTACCATCATTTCCATGTATTTCAGATAAATATCAAGAAACATGCATGAGCTTAATAATAATCAAATTTCCATGTTCATAAACTTTCTGCATCTTGTATTCATATATCAATTCCATATATATCGGGTATATACTGGTATAGTACATTTCAATTTCATGTTGTATTATGTCAGACCTTTTCTCGTTGAATCATTTAAAATATCGATAGATATACGGGTAGTACACACGAAGTGTACAAATCTGAAAATCGTCAATTCATATTCGGGAATGCTCATACGAGCACATAAACGGGAAGCTCTTTCGAGCCATATAACGGGAAGCTCATGTGAGCTGTATAATGGGAAGCTCCAGAGAGCCATTAAAGGGAAGCTCATACAAGCCAATATCGGGAAGTTCAAGCGAGCCAATATCGAAAAGCTCCGGAGAGCCATATTTTAGGAAGCTCGTGAAAGAGCCTTTAATCGGGATGCTCCGAAAAGCCATATATCGGGACGCTCATAAGAGCAGCGGTATGTCCATAACACATGCAATATTACAACTAATCAGAATGCTCCGAAGAGCTATTAATGGAAAACTCGTAGGAACCATATAACGAGAAGCTTATAAGAGCTAATAACGGGACGCTCTTTCAAGCTGTGGTGTGTCCGCAATACATGTAGGACCACAACCAATTCGAGAACCCGATAACCATCGAATTCCATTTATTCAAACGGACTTAATATTTGTCGATCATTGTTGGATATGTGATTAATTCATACATGGAAATTTACACAAATCACATACAAAACATTAAATTTAAAACATATTAATATACAATTTAATTGCACGAACTTACCTAGCTAAATTGCAAAAATATCAAAGTTCAGGGGCATTTTAAATTTTTTTATTTTCCTCGATTTTCCACCTGATCTTGATCTAAATTAATAATTTTATTCAATATATTAATTTAGACGATAAAAAAATTTATTTTATGCAATTTAGTCATTTTATATTTTACAAATTTACCCCTAAAGTTTTACTTTTATTCAATTTAGTCCCTAAAGCCAAAACATGAAAATTAATCATTTTTAATGCAAACCCATGTAGCTGAATATTCATGGCATTCAATACAGCCCATTTTTACAATAATTTCACGACAAACCCTTTTTTTTTACTAACTTAACAAATTAATCCTTAATCGAAAAATTCATCAAAATCACTTAACAAAATACTTTTAATTAACAACTAATATCTCAAAGTCATCATTTAACATAAAAATCATATAGATTCATCAATGACAACATCCAAAATCTTTAACAAAATAAAAACAAAGGTAATACTTAGTTGAACCTAATTATAACAATTTTAAAAACATAAAAATTATAAGAAAAAGAGACTAAATTGACTAACCAATTGAACTTAAAACTTTGAAACCTCTAAAGCCTTCGTCTCCTTCTTTCTCCCTTCTCTTTTGCTTTCTTTCTTTCTTTCTTTTTCCTTCTGTTTCGTTTTTTTGTTTCTTTTTAATTCTTTTATTTTATTATTTTGTTTTATTATACATTAATATATTATAATTTAATATAATATATATATACTTAACACTTAAGGTTTATTTTATAATATATATAATAAATTCACGAAAAATATACCTTATGCCGCCTCATAAAGAAACAATGGCATAATTGCTTCTTTAGTCCCTTTAATTTTTAATCTATAACTCAACTTTTACTCTTTATGCAATTTAGTCCTTATACCTAATTACTCTTAATTCACTATCAAAACGTTAAAATTTTTCAACAAAACTTTAATACCACCTTAATGACACTTCGTAAATATTTATAAAAATATTTACTGCTCAGTTTATAGAAACGAAGTCCCGATACCTCATTTTCCAAGACCACTTGAACTAGGGTTTTATCACTCAAATCTAATAATTCATTATAAGACATAAATTATTAATTCAAAAAAAATTTAAAATCATATTTGAATCGTAAATATTAAATAATAAAATTTACGAGCTTATTCGTCGGATTTGGTGGTCTCGAACCACTGTTTCCAGTACCACTAAAAATCGGGCTATTACACTGATCATTACAATTGAACTGCTAATGATAAAAATATATTGGTGGATGAACTATCCGTTTATGCAAATAAAATTTGATGCGGATAAACCACTGGTCAAGCAGATGTCTGCCACTAAAATACATTGTGGATAAATCACTAGTTGAGCAGATAAACTGTTGACTACTTCCTCCGTTCAATTGTCCCACCCCATGCAATGCAACATGGCTTGTTCAAAACGAATCAATACGGTAATATTTAATTATGCTTTTAGCAGAACAATACGATAACAATCAATTTGCTTATTACAATAGCAAATAATATGCTTATAACTGATCGATTCAGTAGCAAAAGTCATGCTTATTATGTATTCGGTTTAACGATATTGATCGTTGATCTAAAAGTCTTAAAATTTATATAATGAATGATTGAGCCTAGAAACTAATTGTGACAACGATTGAGGCAAGCGCACCTATCGAACAGTAGTGTAGTTTAATGGCAAAGACCGAAATGTCGAACCCAAGGGAACCAAAAGTACTAATACTAACTTTTTTTTTATTATTTAGCCTAAGAAATAAGGGAATTGCTATTTAATCTAAAATTAACTAACTACTAGGCTAAAGATGCTAAGACACAGAGAATGAATTGGGGAAAATACTTTTGGGAAAACCAATTGATTAAGACAATACCCGAGGAAGAATCCACCTAGACTTCACTTGTTATTTAACTCTAAACCAGACGATTTATTCACTTGACTTGATCCATAGGATTCCCTAATTTATATTAATACCTCTCTCGAGGCTACTAACGTCTAACCTTAGGTTGATTAATTGAAATCTCTTTCTAATTAAAACTCCTAGAATTGCATTAACTCGATCTATAGACTCTCATATTAGGTTTGACCCTAATCCAGTAGATTTTCGTCATCCTATCTCTAGGGTTGCGATCAACTCCGTTTAATTATGCTATATCTACTCTTAAACAGGGAATATTCCTCCACTGTCTAAGCATATCATTACTTGAATTAATATCCTGAAATATCAAAACAAGAATTAAGAACACATAATTAAGAACAAATAAAGTATTTATCATATAGTTCAGAAAACAATAACATGATCTATCTTAGGTTTCATCCCCCTCAGGTATTTGAGGGGTTTAGTTCATAATCATAAAAGAATACATCTTAGAAGCAAATATAAAATAAAACATAAGAAAAACCCTAAAACCCCCAAAGGAAATTGAAGGGAAGATCTTCTGTCTTGAGTATGACTCCTGCTTCTTGAGATGAATCAACTGGCTTTCTTCGAGTAAATCCCACAATTCGGCCTCTCTGGCTTGGCTCCTCGGCCTACCTGAACCGCCCTTTAAAGGTTGGCCTCTAGGGTGTTTATATAAGCTTTTGGAATGTCTTTCTTTGCCCCTAAGTATCCTAATCCGAATGGAATTAAAACAGGTCACTGCAGGGACACGCCCTTGTGGCACGCCTGTATAAATCGAGTCCTCCGTGTTCGAGTCTGCTTAAGAGGCACGTCCGTGTGGCTTGGGCCCAGGCCGTGTAGATTTCATACTTTGGCCCATTTTCTCTGTTTTTGGCCCGTTTCTTGTTCTTTTCATCCTCTAGTGCTCTCCTAAGTATAAAACATGAAATTAAAGGATTAGGAGCACTGAATTCCACAATTCAGGGAATAAATCATCCAAAAGTATGCTAAATGTGGGATTAAAATAAGTATATATTACGATTTATCAAATACCCCCACACGTAAGCCTTTGCTTGTCCTCAAGCAAAATTCTCAACTCACAATTAAAATGAACTTTCTCAATTCATAATATTCATCAATAATGTTTCATCATAATTCATAGATAATTTATACATTGATAATGTAAGTAAAAGGGTCCTAAAGATTCAAGCAATCAAAGTCATAGTTTTTGTAGTATGAAAATATAGGTGTTTCACTTTACCTAAATAATCACCTTTAATTTAAAATCGACAAGAGTTGACATCCTCACTAAAGATTCACTCAAATCACTCAAAGTGTTTAAGGTTCAAAATTAAGCACTCAATAGTCAACGTGAAAAGTTAATCCCATAGGCTTGCATGAAAATCAATTCTCCACCACTATAAAATGAAATGATACACAGATCAAAAGGTCTTTTAAGGGTTGTAATGAGGCTATGGTTAAAGGTGTGGATAAACGCTAAATTAAAGGGTTAGAATCGAGATTGAATTGATAATTTACCTAACTAGAAAAATGAACTAATCCTGAATAATTACATCAATTGAAAACTTGTAATACTAATAATACAAGCTTCTTCTCAGGATGTGGAATTAATTGCTTAAGCTCAAACAAAATAGAAATAATAATGAATAACTTTCCAACATTTTTTTAAAAAAATAAGTATTTACAATAATAAGAAAGAACTTTAACAACTGGAATATAGAACATAGTTAGGCAACTGCTCAAAATCAAATCTCGACAAAAAGTGAGTCAAGAAAATAAGGTGAACAAGTTAATAACGGGGTTTCAGTTAATATTAGTGGGTGAATCAATAAACGGTTTGTTAAGATCAAAAGGGTTCACTAGGGGTTAATAGTGAGGAAGGCTTTTAGTAGAGTAAGTGAGTTAAATCCTAAGTGCCTTTATCATCCCTGTATATCAAATCAAAGGTGTGGTCTCGAAATGTATAATCGAAGCAAGTTCTAGAATAACAAATCAATATTGACACACTCATAATCAATAAAGTGAGCACGAAAAATGTATGCTCTTAAGGCTTAGAATCTAACAAAAATTATGGTTTTTGATGACAACCTTGCAAAGTTCAAACTTCAAGGTAATAATTAGATTCAGGTAGACAACCTAACAAAATTTTTAATTTCTAAAATAAACTTATCATGCTTGATTCTCTAGTCTCTTAAAGTTTAAATCATCACTGCACAATTATCAATGACTTATTCAATAAAAATCATGAATCAATAGGAGTTTCATTCTGATTAGTAATATGAGAAAATTACTTAAGAACAAGACATAATTCAGAGATTTGAGAATAATGCAAAAAGTTAAGAACTTTTCGAAATGAACTTCACCCCTCACACTTAAGATGTACATTGCCCTCAATGTACAAAGATATATATATCTAAAGATTAATAGCATGATATCATAAGAGCGAGGAAGAAGTAAAACTTCTTGAATTATGGATGAAATCCTTGGAGGATGATCAACAATGAACATGATGACTCGGCATAGGTGAAGGTGGTGGAGAATACTCCGGTGGTGTGTTCATTCATTGAGTGGCACCTTGAACCTTTTTAAACTATGAAGTTATCAGTAATTTTTTAAGGAGTTCTTATTTAATGGACGTTTGTTGTAGTTACTCGAGAGTTAAACAACCAGAGATAAAAGAAATCTAATTATACTTAATAATGAAAAATAAAAATAAAAATAAAAATAAAATAAAAAAGGGCTCAAAGGTCTTCATCATCGGAGTGATCTCGAGGTGGTGGTGGCGGCTATATGTGAAAAAACTGATAATATCGACCACGACCACCTCGCACGGTCATGTGGATTTATCTCAGCCTGTGTTCTTTAGGTAGTTTCGACCACGATCGCATAGCACAGCCGTGGCGTTTAATCGGAGCCCGTGTCTTGGGGAAAATTTTTGTCTTGTTTTTGCATGATTTTCGCCACGCCCCTATACCTATTCGTGGTATCCACACGGCCAAGGCCACACCCATGTGCAATGCCGTGTGGAGAGAGAAACCTGCGCTTTATTAAATTGGTTAGTTTGTAGTTAGGTGCTAAAAATCGAAAATATGACATTAGTGAAGTTAGTGCTCGGGTTGCCTTCCGAGAAGCGCTCGTTTAAAGTCTTAAGTTAGACTTACCTCTCATTCGTATAATCATGGTAGTTTGAGGAGTTAAAAATCTTTTCTCATGCATTCAGTTCTACTATCACTATATAGTTTGAGTCGAGTAACGTTTACCTTAAAAGTACTGAACTTAGGATTAGTTACCTTGACTGTTCCATATGGGAAGATATTCAATACCTCAAAAGGGATTTCATTGTTTGTATTAAGGTCTGAAGTGTCAATCCAAGGATCTGTTTTATCCAACAGTACGATCTCTGATCTTAAATTGGCTTGACCCTTCCTTAAGTTTGACATGGTTTTGCTTTGGTTTTGCTTCATGTGTTCCTAGTTTCTCCTTGTAATGTTTCTTTCACTCGTCTAGTTCATCGAATTGAAGTCATCATTCCTCGTGAGTTATTTCTTTGTTGTTATGAGGTATAGATCTGGCTCAGTTGTGTGGTTCTGTGGTGCTTCATGAAAAAAAGTTTAACCGAATGGTCATTAATAAAATTAATTTTCTCACCTTGATTACTTGATGTCCTAGCCGAGTTAAGAGCCTCAAGACTGATTGATTCGTCACCTACACGGAGTATAAGTTCCCCTGTACCAACATCAATTTTAGTTCTAGCAGTTGCTAAAAAGGGTCTTCCTAAAATTAAAGGAATATTATTGTCCTCATCCATGTCTAAAACGACAAAGTCTAATGGGAATATGAATTTGTCAATTTTTACAAGTACATCTTCAATTATACCCCTAGGAATTCTAATAGTTTTATCAGCTAATTGAATGCTCATCCTAGTTTGTTTGGGTTTCCCTTGACCTAGCTGTTTAAACATTTTATAAGGCATAACATTTATGCTTGCCCCTAAATCAGCTAAAGCATTATTAATAGTTAAATTACCAATTAAACATAGAATTGTAAAACTTTGTGGGTCTTTTAATTTTCATGGTAGTTTATTTTGCAAGATTGCTGAGCACACTACGTTCAGCTCCACATGAGATGCTTTGTCTAACCGCCGTTTATTTGTAAAAGCTCTTTTAAAAATTTTCTTGAATCTGACATCTGCGAAAGAGCTTCAACAAGCGGTAAATTAATATGTAATTTATTCAGAAGTTTAAGAAACTTACTGAATTGTTCGTCTGTGTTGTCTTTCTTCATCGCATTAGGGTAAGCTTACCTCAACCTTACCCTTATTTATCATAAGCTCTTGTCTTGACTCAGGTTCAGATTCTACTAACCTTTCACTATTTTGAGCGGTAATGACATGAAGTTGCTCCTTTGGGTTTGTTTCAGTGTTGCTTGGCAAGCTACCTTGCGGTCGTTCAAAGATGAGTTTAGCAAGTTGTCCCAATTGGTTCTCGATCCCTTGAATTGATGCTTGCTGATTTTTTATTGTTGTTTTAGTGTTTTGGAAATGAGTTTCTGACACACGTGATGAATTTTGTCAGCATCTCCTCAAGTTTTGACTTTTTCTCTTGTGGGTAGGGTTGTTGTTGAAAGCTTAGGAGGGGTTGTTGCCTTTGATTTCCTTGGCCACCCCACGAAAAATTTGGAGGGTTCCTCCAACCTGCATTGTAAGTGTTACTATAAGGGTTATTTTGGGGTCTAAAATTATTACCCATATAATTTATCTGCTCGTTTTCCATGCCATGTCCGTAGGGTGGGTACTCAGGATTCGCCACACCTTCTAGGTTTGAGTCACAATGCATTACTGGGTGTACCTGTGAAGAACCACAGAAACCATCATTCTTTTTATTTAACATCTTTACCTGATTTGATAGCATGGTTACTGCGTCAATGTTGAAAACTCTGGCTACTTTTTTCGGTCTTGTCCTTGTAACTTGCCACTGATAGCTGTTCAGTGACATCTCCTCTATAAACTTATAAGCCGCCTCAGGAGTTTTGTTATTCAGGGTTCCGCCGATGGCTGAATCAATCAGTTGCCTAGTCGAGGGGGTCACACAGTTGTAGAAGGTTTGAACCTGAAGCCACAAAGGTAACCCATGGTGAGGGCACCTTCTCAACAAATCCTTGTATCTCTCCCATGCATCATATAGTGTTTCTAGATCCATCTGCACAAAAGAAGAGATATCATTCCTCAACTTGGCCGTTTTGGTCGACGAAAAATATTTTAATAAAAATTTTCAGTCATTTGGTCCCATGTAGTGATTGACCCTCGTGGAAGAGAATTTAACCACTGTTTAGCTTTATTCCTGAAAGAAAAAGGAAATAACTAAAGACGGATGGCATTATCAGAAATGCCATTTATTTTGAAGGTATCACAGAATTCTAGAAAATTTGCTAAATAAGTATTTCGGTCTTCGTCCTACAAACCATCAAATTGAACAAATTGTTGAATCATTTGAATAGTGTTAGGTTTCAGTTCAAAATTATTAGTAGCAATAGCAGGCCTAACAATACTCGATTCGGCTCCTGTTAAACTAGGTTTAGCATAATCATACATAGTACGAGGAGCAGGATCTTGATTCACCAGGTCTGCGGTAACTACAGGAGGTAGCGGATTGTTATCAGCCATCTCTTCAGTAGTATTGATTTCGTCTTCTTGTTCTTCTTCTATGTAATTTAAGCTTCGCCTTATTTCTCTATGATTTCTGCGAACAGTACCTTCGATATTACTGTCATAAATTAATGGTCCTGTCAGGTTCCTTCTAGTCATAAACTAAAGGTACCTGCCAGAAGCAAAGAAGAAAATTTAGAAAAGTAAAAATAAAATTTAATTACAAAAATAAAATATAGCTAAAGTAATAAAAATTGAGCGTTCTTAATATTTCGGTTCTCAAGAAGTGCTAAAAACTTGATCGTTGGTCTGAAAGTCTTAAAATTTATATAATGAATGGTCGAGCCTAGAAACTAATTGTGACAACGATTGAGGCAAGCACACCTATCGAACAGTAGTATAGTTTAGTGGCAAAAACCGGAATGTCGAACCCAAGGGAACCAAAAGTACTAATACTAACTTTCTTTTTATTATTTAGCCTAAGAATTAAGGGAATTGCTATTTAATCTAAAATCAACTAACTATTAGGCTAAAGATGCTAAGACACAAAGAATGAATTGAGGAAAATACTTTTGGAAAAACCAATTGATTAAGACAATACCCGAGGAAGAATCCACCTAGACTTCACTTGTTATTGAACTCTGAACCAGACGATTTATTCACTTGACTTGATCCGTAGGATTCCCTAATTTATATTAATACCTCTCTCGAGGCTACTAACGTCTAACCCTAGGTTGATTAATTGAAATCTCTTTCTAATTAAAACCCCTAGAATTGCATTAACTCGATCTATGGACTCCCATATTAGGTTTGACCCTAATCCGACAGATTTTCGTCATCCTATCTCTAGGGTTGCGATCAACTTCGCTTAATTATACTAGATCTACTCTTAAACAGGGAATATTCCTCCACTACCTAAGCACATCAATACTTGAATCAATATCCTGAAATATCAAAACAAGAATTAAGAACACATAATTAAGAACAAATCAAGTATTTATCATATAGTTCAGAAAACAATAACAAGATCCGACTTAGGTTTCATTCCCCTCAGGCAGTTGAGGGGTTTAATTCATAATCATAAAACAATACATCTTAGAAGCAAATATAAAACAAAACATAAGGAAAACCTTAAAACCCCTTGAAGGAAATTGAAGGGAAGATCTTCCGTCTTAAGTATGACTCCTACTACTTGAGATGAATCAACTGGCTTTCTTCAAGTAAATCCCACAATTTGGCCTCTCTGGCTTGGCTCCTCGACCTACCTGAACCGCCCTTTGAAGGTTGGCCTTTAAGATGTTTATATAGGTTTTTAGAATGTCTTTCTTTGCCCCTAAGTATCCTAATCCGAATGGAATTAAAACAGGTCACGGCAGGGACACGCCCATGTGGCACGCCCGTGTAAATCGAGTCCAGGCCGTGTTCGGGTCTACTTAAGAGGCACGACCTGTGGCTTGGGCCCAGGCCGTGGATTTTGTACTTTGGCCCATTATCTTTGTTTTTGGCCCGTTTCTCATTCTTTTCATCCTCCGCTGCTCTCATAAGTATAAAACATGAAATTAAAGGATTAGGAGACCAAATTCCACAATTCAGGGAATAAATCATCCAAAAGTATGCTAAATATGGGATTAAAATATATATATATTACAGTTTATCAGATAACATAAGACATGTTGTACTTACAATCTCAAATACAGATACAATAAACATACGTATTAGTCACAGTTCATGCAAATATATATACTTATAATATTAATTCAATAAATCAGATCATGAATTCTAATATTATTCATATCATCCGGGTTTTAATTGATTAAAATAAAATACTAAAAATATATTAGGAACCATTCAGGGATTAAACTGAATAAATCATATCAGGAACCACCTATGTGGGTTCTCAAACCCACCTAATCCTCACTTTACCTGCCTCGCGACCCACTTCATATAATATATTTATAAGTATCAGTTAAATAAATATAAACCAATTTTTTATGAAAAAATGGTAGTACAAATATCCGGTGAGGAAAATCTCGAACACACGGACGAAACTCAAACAGAAGAATAAATAGGACAAGGCTCCAAGGCGTGTATCAAACCACTATCTTTAAGGTTATATTCACCCCCACCTATCTTTGGTGTGCAAACGAGTTCCAAGCAAATTAACCTCGAGAATATAATGAAGCCAATGACTATTTGCGTTTTGCACTGACGAGAATAGCCCACTACACACTAAGTAATGTATGACAAGAAACTCAATTTCTATAAAGGATATCTGTAGTAATACTTTATAAAATAATCTAATAATATTAGAAAATGAAGGAAGGAAAAAAAGAATATTAGAATTTGTTGGTATCCCCAAATGAAATCTCATTCCTATTTATAGGAATTTTCATGTCTCTTCATAGAGACATCTTTCATCAATAGGTGTATTTACGAAAATAATGTCTTTAAAATAAACACATAATTATTCATTTAATTATAACTATTCAAATAATATTATTTAAATAGTTATAATTCTTTTCAAAAATCAAATAATATAATCTTTTGATTAATTACACCCATTCATTTATAGTTATTGGCACACTATAAATATTTGAAAATGTTCCAATAATCTCCCCATTTTCAAAATATTTTAGATTTTGATATTCTTAGAAATCAATTTGCATAAATTAAGGTATCTTACAATTGAACCTTCACTTAGTGAAAACAAGTTAAAGTTAATCGAAATTGCATGGTAGACTAAGCTTTGAACCAACTATTTCATTTGATTCACTGAACGCATCTCACATAATGATTTCAACATCGGTCAATGCATAGTATCTAGGGACACTATTATGGCCATGTGTCTGTCTTCTCTTTTCATGAGTGATGTCAGAGTCAAGCCCTTGAGCTCCTAGAAGCGGCCACACTTCCACTCACATAGGTAGATCCCATCAAGAGTGTTCCCGTAATTATAACACTCTAACATATTTATGTTATGGGTCAATTAAGAGTACATTACTAATCATTCCCTTTATAATTACGGGTACTTAGAACTTTAATCTTAGGATGGATTTATTTATAGTGCTAACAGTCACATACTAATGATGTACTTTGTCTCATTGAACTCAAGACTTGACGTTATACCAAGCGTTGAGTTGAGTTTCCATTATGGATGACTCTAATTAATGGGCTTGAGTCCCATCCCTTTTGAGGTCCTTTTTATTGCATCTCTAGCAAGACTTTTTGTCAAATGATCCACTAAATTTTCACTTGACCTCACATAATTAATAGTGATCACTCCATCAGAGATTAATTGTCGGACATAACTATGTCTTAATCCAATGTGTCTAGACTTTCCATTATATACTTGGCTATATGCCTTTGCTAGAGTAGCCTCACTATCACAACGGATAGAAATAGGTGAAATTGGCTTAGGCCATAAATGTCATAAAGTAAATTTCTTAACCATCCTGCTTCTTTAGATGCAGCGGTTAATGCAATAAATTCTGGGGCCATGGTGGAATCAGTAATACATGTTTGTTTCTTGGAACCCCAAGAAATGGCTCCTTCACCAAGAATGAAAATCCCTCCACTAATAGATGCATGATCTTCCAAACTTGTAATCCAACTAGCATCCAAATACCCTTCTAAAACTATAGGATATCCATTATAACACAATCTATAGTTAATAGTTTTCTTTAAGTACTTAAGCACTCTATTCAAAGCTTGCCAATGCAAACTACTTGGATTACTTGTGTGCCTACTCAATTTCCCAACAGCATATGCAATATTTGGTCTTGTACAAGTCATTATGTACATAAGACAACCAATTAGACTTGCATATTTCAATTGATCAATTTTCCTACTAGCATTAGATACTAATTTTATTTGAGGATCCATGGATGTAGATGCTGGTATATAGTTGAAAAGATCAAACTTTTAAGCACCTTTTCAATGTAATGTGATTGTGATAAAGCTATAGTGCTTTCATCTCGGGTTATTTTAATCCCAAAAATAACATATGCTACACTCATTTCCTTCATAGCAAAGTTACTTGACAAGAATTTCTTTGTGTTTTCTATTTGTTCCAAATCCGTGCCAAAAATGAGCATGTCATCTACATATAAGCAAATTATTACACCTTTTCTATTTTCAAATTTGCTAAATATGCACTTATCGGATTCATTTATTTAATAGCCATTAGCTAAAACAACATTGTCAAACTTTTGGTGCAATCGTTTTGGTGCTTGTTTAAGTCCATATAAAGATTTAACAAGCTTACTTACCTTATGCTCTTGTCCTGGAACAACATATCCTTCTGGTTGTTCCATGTACACTTCCTCTTCCAATTCACCATTTAAAAATGCAGTTTTAACATCCATTTGGTGAACAACCAAATTATATATAGAGGTAAGTGATATTAAGAGTCTAATTGTAGCAATTCTTGCTACTGGAGCATAGGTATCAAAGTAATTAATACTTTGTTTTTGTGTAAAACCTTTGGCTACCAACCTTGCTTTAAACTTATCAATGGTTCCATTGACCTTTATTTTCTTTTTGAAGATCCATTTACAACCTATTGGTTTGGAACCTGGTGAAAGATCAACTAAGATCTAAGTTTGATTTCCTATTATTGAATCCATCTCATCATTTATTGTTTCTTTCCAAAAATTAGAGTCTTGAGATTTCATTGCCTCTTCAAATGTAATAGGATCAGATTCCGTATTATAACAATAAGGTATCTTATTACATGTACTTTCACCTTTTCTTTCTACAAGAAACATAATGAAATCTGGTCCAAAATCTTTGACCTTTGTAATCCTCTTACATCTTCTTAAATCTTGACAAGATTCATCATTATTGTCAATTTGTTCAAATGGAATCTCATTCTCATTAGAAGAATGAATCAATTGTTGTGGCTGTAATTGTCTTAATATAGAATTAAATCTATTTTCATCAAAAATAGCATATCTTGATTCAATAACAATATTAATTGAAATTGAATCATTTGGTTCAATTACCATGAACCTATATGCCTTGCTATTATGTGCATATCCTATAAATATGCATTCAATTCATCTTTCACCTAACTTTTTACTTTTAGGTGTTGGAACTTTGACAATAGCTCTACAATCCTAAACCTTAAAATAATTAAGGTTTGGTTTCCTTTTCTTCTATTGTTCATAAGGGGTTATTTTAGTTTCATTATTAGGAACTCTATTCAATATATGGCAAGCTGTTAGAACTGTTTCTCCCAAAAAAACCTTGTCCAAGACCTGAATATGAGAACATTGAATTTACCATTTTAGTCAATACTCTATTTTTCCTTTCAGTTACACCATTTTGTTGTGGTGTGTAAGGGGCTGAAACTTGATGGACAATCCCAATGGATTCAAAATATCTTGGATTATAGTATTCTCCACTTTTATCCGATCTTAAGCACTTGATAAATGATTCACATTGAAGCTCAACTTCAAATTTATAAACTTTAAATTTATCAAGCGCTTCATCTTTTGAATGCAATAAATATACATAACAATATCTAGAACAATCATCAATAAAAGTAACAAAATATTTCTTTCCACCTAATGTAAGAGTATTATACATGTCACATAAATCACTATGTATCAAATCAAGCAATTTTATTTTTCTTTTAATCTTACGGAAAGGGTTTCTTGTAATTTTAGTCAACAAACATGTATTGCATTTTTCAATATTATTATTAAAAACAGAATTAAATCTAACTTATACATGTCATTCAATTTTCTATAATTCAAATGACCTAATCTATAATGCCATAAACAAAAAGATTCAACCATATAAGCAGAAATAGTATTTTTATTCTTATTAATATTCAGTTTGAACATACTCTCATACATATACCCCTTTCCTCCATTAGACTAAACTATTCGCTTCAAAACAAGTTTGAAACCAAACTTATTTAACAGATGATCGTATGTCTTGTCGAGTTTTAAAATTTATAAAGAGAAAGATCAAACCTGGAAACTAACTCTGACAACGATTAAAGGCAAGTGTACCTATCGAACAGTAGTATAGCTTAGGCAAGACCGGATTGTCGAACCCAAAGGAACTAAAAGTACTAATATAAACTTTCTTTTTATTATTTAGCCTAAAATAAATGAAGTTGTTTTGTTCTGAATTACGAATACTAAACTAAAGATGCAAAGACAGAAAGAATGAATTGGAAAATAACTTGAAGAGAAACTCAATTGATCACGACGATACCCTCGGGAAGAATCCACCTAGACTTCACTTGTTATTTAACACTGAACCATACGATTTATTCACTTAATTTGATCCGTAGGACTCCCTAACGATATTAAACCCTCTCTCAAGGCGAATAACGTCTAACCCTAGGTTAATTATTGGAACTCTCATTCTCTTATAATAACCCCTAGAATAGCGAGTAAATCGATCTATAGACTCCCATATTAGGTTTCACCCTAATCAAAAAAATCTCTATCACCTTATCTAGATTTACTCTTAAGCGCACATCGATTTGGATTAAGCATGCATCAACTAAGTATTTATCATATAATTCGAAAAAAATAACAAGATTCATCTAGGTTTCATCTCCTTCAGGTATCTGAAGGGTTTAGTTCATAATGAAAAAAGAAAATATCTCAAGAGAAAAGATAAAACAAAACATAAGAAATCCCTAAAACCCCTAGAGGAATTGAAGGAGAAATCTATCGTCTTGAGTAGAATTCCCGCTCCTTGAGATGGATCAAATGGCTATCTTCGAGTAATTCCCACAAAACTGGCCTTTTGGCTCGACTCTTTGGCCTCGCTAACCGCCCCCCTTTCAGGATATACTTATGGTGTTTATATAGACCTTTGGAATGTTTTACTTGGCCTCTAAGTGTCCCAATTCAAGTATACCTCCTACTTGGTGTTTGAATAGGCTTTGGAATATGTTTCTTTGCCTCAAAGTATCCAAATCCGAGTGAAATTGCTCTCTCCCGTGGCAGGGGCACGGTCATGGTACACACCCGTGTAAATTATTTTTAGGTCGTGTCTCGATTTTGTCGATTGGGGCACAGCCGTGTGAATCGTGGCTTAGGCCATGTGAAGTAAATTGACGAGGTACGGCTGTGTGGCTTGAAGTCCAAGCCGTGTCAATTTCCTCTTTGGCCCAAATTGGCCCGTTTTAAGCTCATTTTTCGTTCTTTTCATCCTTGGATGCTTTCCTGAGTATAAACATGAAAAGAAAGGATTAAAAGCACCTTTTTACATAAATGAAGGGCTAAATCATCCAAAAGTATACTAAATGTGGGCCTAAAATATGTTACTTTTATGGTTTATCAATAGACTTCCAGACACTAAATTCTTTCTAACTTCTGGTACGTAATATACATCATTTAAGGTTAAAACCTTCCCAAAAGTGAATTGTAGTTCAACAGACCCTTTGCTTTTGATTCTAAGGTGGAAGAATTTCCCATGTACAAGACATTGTCATTTTCACATTGTGTGAACTTTGTGAACATGCTTTTGTCTTTGCACACATGTTTGGTTGCTCCGGTATCAATCCGCCATGTATTATCATCTTGTGCCATATTAATTTTAGATATCATTGCAACGAACTTTTCGTTATTATCAGCCTTAAAAGATGATTTATTCTTTAAAATCGACATTCATTCTTGAAATTCCCGGCTTACCACAATGATAGCATGAGTCCTTTTGTTTCTTTTTAAACTTAGACGCTCCATCGGTCTGTTTGAATTTTGTCTTGAATGGTTTAGTAGTCTGTACTTCCTCCTAACATGCACTTTGGCATTTTCAGAATTTAGATTCTGATATTGCTTTCGATGTTCTTCTTCAATACGAAGATGATTTGTCAAAGCTCAAAAGATATTTCCTTTTTCTTATATTTTAGACTTCTTTTAAAGTCTTTTCAAGATGGAGGAAGTTTGTCTATTATGGAGGATACAAAAATCATTTCATCCATTTTCATATCATATCGCTTGAATTGATTCAGCATCTTTTCAATATCACGGAATTGTTCCATAACAGAATGACCATCAACCATTTGATAATTATTAAAACGGCTGACAAGAAATTTCTTACTTGTAACATCTTCGGTCATGTATCTTGTCTCCAATTTGTCCTATAATTCTTTAGTGGTGACCTTGTTTTGGTAGGTGTCGAACAAACCATCAGATAAATCATTCAATATGTGACCCATGCACATGTAATCAGCATTGTCCCATTTTTTCTTTCTCGGGTTACAGCAACGATTCATTTTCAATCTCGTCAGGCCTTGGAGTATCCAAAACATAAGTAATCTTCAAAGTTGATAATAAGAAGTGCATCTTTTTCTGCCATCGTCTAAAATTGCCACCATCAAACCGATCAAGTTTGACAAAATTGGAAGCCAACTCCCTTAGTGTTCCACTTTCATGAGTTGTAGTAGCCATAATGCAACATAACCTTAAAATTGTTAGTACAAATCTCCGGTGAGGAAAATCTCAAACGCACGAACGAAACTCGAACAGAAGAAGAAATAGGACAAGGCTCTAAGGCGTGTATTAAACCACTATCTTTAAGGTTATATTCGCCCCCACCTATCTTTGGTGTGCAAACGAGTTCCAACCAAATTAACCTCGAGGATACAATGAAGCTAATAAATATTTGCGTTTTGCACTTACGAGAATAGCCCACTACACACTAAGCAATGTATGACAATAAACTCAATTTCTATAAAGGATTTCTACAGTAATACTTTATAGAATAATCTAATAATATTATAAAATAAAGGAATGAAAGAAAGAATATTAGAATTTGTTGGTATCCCCAAATGAAATCTCATTCCTATTTATATGAATTTTCATGTCTCTTCATAGAGACATCTTTCATCAATAGGTGTCTTTCTCGAATAATAATGTCTTTAAAATAAACACATAATTATTCATTTAATTATAACTATTCAAATAATATTATTTAAATAGTTATAATTCTTTTCAAAAATCAAATAATATAATCTTTTGATTAATTACACCCACTTTATTTATACCATTTATCACTCAAATATCAAAATTGATTATAAAAGTTCCTTTAACTAACCCTTGAAGTCCAAATCATGCATTGGGATTGGGTGGGACTAAATTAGAATCGTATAATTTTTTAAATCCTTAAATTTATCTCATTTACAAGGGTCCCATGCCCGTGTGGCTCACATAGCCGTGCCTATAGGCGATAACTCTCTAACTTGCATCCGTGGAGAAACTTGAGTCACACGGCCTTAGTACACGCCTCGTGTTGCTTGGTCATGTGGTAAAGTTAATTTTCATAAATTATGCTATTTTTCAAGCCATATTTCTCACTCATTTGATCCTTATTCTTCACCCACATTTAATACATACAAAACCAATTTAAGATATTCAATCGAGCCTTATACTTAATACGATTTGTTAGTCGTACACTTCATATAAATAACAAGAAACGATATAGGCTCAATTCTCATTAAATTTCTCTTGTACTTGTACTTTTTCATCCTATGTATTCATATAGCATATAACAATCACACCTCTGCTTTTTTCATATACATTTTATAACAATTTGTCTTGGTTTCAAACTACTTCATATTTGAGTTTTACTTATCCAATCATTTGAAACATCATCTTTATACATATAGTGCACTTGAGATGCAAAAATTCTATAATTATGAATGAACACATTTATCAAACACATTCCATGTTTTTATATATTATAGTCTCATATTTCCATGTATCATTTACCATCATTTTCTCGTTTTTGACAAATACATATAACAACTCATAATCATGCAATTCACTAACTCTTCCTCGCTAATTACAATTTAAATTGGCAACTCACTTATTGAGCCCAATTTCAATGTTCACTACAATCTATCATATAAATTTGGATGTACGTATCCACCAATAAATTCCATGTACAGTATCATCATCTCATATTTCTACATACATTACTTTACATATTATGAACTCAAATAACATATACAAGACATACCAATGTATTTCAAATACGCTTTCATAATATTTCATTTAGAATTAAGATTATTTTATATTAGAACTCTTCTCATTAACTCATTTGTCAACCAAGTTCTACGTTCATGTCTCATCAACTCGTATTTCCTTATATCACATAATATATATATATCATGATTTCCATTCCTTAATATTTTTCCATATTTATCCGTTGAATTTCTTGGAATTTTCGATGGATTTTCAGAGGTACACTTTAGTGTACAAATCCAGATCCGTCAATTCGTGTTCATGTGGGCACATTTCCATTTCAGAGAGCACACTCCGCTGAACCTCATCTCTTACAATGGATTACCACCGAGCTAAATCCTCAAGAGAGCACACTCCATGAACCTCATCCTTACATATGGATTACCGGTCAGGCTAAATCCTCAGTAATATAAACTCATAGAGTATTGTCGGGATTACCACCCGTGCTAAATCCTCGCAACGACAATTACTCTAATGAGCTTGGATCCAATTACCACCAGGCTAAATTGAGACCCTAATTCGGATTACCGTCCAAGCTAAATCCATTTTCCACATATTCTTCAGAGGGCTATATCAGGATCACCCGTCCGGCTAGATCCTTTTCACACATACTCTTCGGGAGGGCTATATCGGGATAGGATCACCCGTCCTGCTAGATCCTTTTTACCGTCAATTCCTTTTCGTAAATCCATCGAATTTTCCTTTCATTCAACCGGATTTCTTCCACTTTTATCAAATATATCAATGTTTCATCAACTTTTATACAATGAACATTCAAATTATATTCATATCAATAACATACATTCCAAGCATTTAAGAATATAATTCAAGTTACATGAACTTACAATTGATTTTGATACCATAACGATAATCTTAATTTCATAATAAATATTCCAAATAAAACATTATATCAATTATAATCTAACATGTAATCAATTTATACACAAGTCATTCATATATTATTTTCCTCCTCCTCCTCTCCATCCACATCCTTAGTATAAACAACACACTTGGAAGTAACATTTTCTATAATTTTCACTATTTACTCATGTGAATGTTTAAGCTGTCCATCTGTGTTATATTCACTAAAATATTTTTATCTCGAGCTACAGAGCTCTAAATTTCAAACCGTTAATTTTCTTTGAAACTAGACTCACATATCTTCTTACCATAATTTTTCCAGAATTTTGGTGTGGCCAATTAGTACAGTTTATTAGTTAAGTTCTCCCTGTTACACAGTCCTACTGCTCTGACCTCTCTTCACTAAAAATCAATTATCTCATAGTACGGTTTTCATATAGTGTTTCTGATTATTTCTAATGAAAATAGACTCACTAAGGAATACAAACATATAAATTATAACTCATAATTATTTTTGTACAATTTTAGTGAATTTCTAAAGTAAGAACAGGGATCACGAAGTTGTTCTAAACCAGGTCTTATAAAATTTAAATACCTCAATATGTAGACTTCCTTTACCTGCTTTGTTTCTTCTAATTCTATTTATACAATTTTGGTGATTTTCAAAATTAGACAACTGCTGCTGTCCAAAACTGCTTTAGTATAACATGTTGATTTCTATTTTGTCCCAAATTCCACATTTCATACAATTCAATCCTTGCTCAATTAACCCTCAATTTAGATAATTTTCTCATTTAATACTTTTATCTATCATTTTAAACTACTTCATAACCTTTGAAAATCAGAATTTTAACTCTAGGCCTTAATTTCAACTCTTTCACAATTAGGTCAAAATCAATTTCCATCAATTTTACTTAATAAAATCATCATATAACAAAATTAAAGCTTCAATTCAATATTTATTCATCATATTATTCCAGCACTAATCCACATAAACTTTAAAAATTAGCTATAGAATCAAAAACTAATGACATAGTAAGTTGGACCCAATTGTAAAAGTCCAAAAACATAGAAATTTCAAGGAGAAAGTAAGAATTAAACTTACATGATGCTTGAGTATGAAAACCAGCTTGAAACTCTCTCCCATGGCTGTTTTTCAGCTGAAGAAAATGAAGAGAAATGAAGAGAAATCTAGATAATTCCAATTTGGTCCCATACTTATTTAATTAATTTTGGCAATTTTCCAATTTTACCCTTATTTCATCCATTTCCTGATTTTTCCCAGCTATTGAAAATGTTCCAATTTGACAAAAATTTAATCCTTTGCATGAAATACCTATAATTTTCTTTTTAATACTACCTTACTAAATATATGTGACATTATTTTGACTCTCGATTTCTTGACCAAATCACCATTTAAAAAAAAATTAAATAAATATAATCTACAAGTCCATTCATTGTGGCTCTTTAATTGGTAAATAAAATATAACTTCAACAAAAAAGCATGAAATCCTAAAACTTCAAAAATAAAGCATTGTGACCCTTTAATTGGTAAATAAAATATAACTTCAACACGAGTCTAAAAATTCAAAAAATAAAGCCCGTACATAATATCTAAATACAAACAATGTCTCAAATACATCGTAAATGTAATAGCCTGAATTTTCAATGGTTTCAGAACGGTGATTCAAGGTCACTAAATCCGACAAGTGAGTAGAAAATATTATTAATTTAGTGAGTATAAGTTAAATGTGAAGTTAGGAAAAAAATAATTAGAATAAAAACCGAGGTATCGGGACCTCAGAGATTTTTAATCTAGCCATAAATATTTATAAATATTTATGGAGTGTTAATAAGTTAGTATTAAAGTTTCGTCAAGAAATTTTAAAGTTCCGATAGTTAATTGAACAAAAAGGACTAAGTTGTAACAAATACAAAGTTATGAGAAATGATTAAATAGCTTAAATGATAAAAGAAAGAGGGCTTAAAAGGAAAATAGACCCAAGGTCTATTTGGGCTGAACGGAAAGGGCATGAAATCAGAAAGAAAATAAGGAGAATTAAGGGCAAAATTGGAATATTACAAATTTTACTTAATAAAGCTAGGACTAAAGTGGAATTATCTAGATTACTCTTTATTTTTCTGCATTCTCATCAGAAAGAACACCATAGAAGGGTTTCTTTAAGCTGGTTTTTCATATTTTTACTGCAAGTAAGTTCAATTCTTGATTATTTCTTGAAATTTTTGTGTTTTTTGTGACTTTTACAACTAGGTCCACTTGTTGAATTCATTAGTTTTAGATTTTATGAATGAAGTTGGAAGTTGCTATGAATATGTGCTGGAAGTATATGATAATTTAGCATGGAATTAGAACTTTAAATTGTTTATATGCTGATTTTATTGAAAGAATTGAATAGAAAGTGGATGTTTGGGACCTAACTTTAAAAGAATTTGAAGTTACGGTTTTTATGTGGAAATTCTGAATTTCAATAGTTGTGAAATAACTTATAATGACTAGGTAAAGTATTAATTTAGAAAATTTTAGCTTAATTTAGAGGTTAATTGATCAAGGACTGAATTGTATGAACTATGAAATTTAGGGAAAATTGGAAATTAACACTTTGCACTAAAATAGTTTTGGACAGCAGCAGTAGTCTAACTTTTAAAAATCACCAAAAATTTTAGAAATTGAATTATAGGATGAATAAAATATGAAATTAAATCTTATTGAGTCTAGTTTCTTATAGAAGAAATTTTGTAAGCAATGGAATTGTAAATCATGAGATATAATAGGTTTTGTGAGACAAGGTCAGAATGATTTCGGGTTCCCCTGTTCTGACTTTGACAAAATCATCAAAAATTGTATAAAAATAATTAGGGGCTTAAATTTATATTATTAAAATTATGAATGAGTCAATTTTCAATAGAAACAAACGGTAACATCATCCGAATCTCGTACAAGGAGATAATTAATTTTTAGTGAAGAAGGGTCGGAACTTGCTGACAGCAGAACAGGGGTGACTTTAAAGAATAAACTGTACTTATTGGCTAAACCAAAAATTCTGAAAATTTTATTGTAAGAAGATATGTGAGTCTAGTTTCAAGGAAAATTAGCGGATCTTAATTTGAAATTCTGTAGCTCAAGATAAAATAATTTAGTGACTATGACATGGATGGACAGCTTGAATATCCATATAAGTAAATAGTGAAATTATAGATAATGTTACTTATATGTGGGTTATAATCATTAAGGATGTGAAATAGAGTAAAGGTGAAATCAATACTGATAAGTGAATGATTTTACAATGATAGATCGAGAACCCGAAGCAAGTCGAGGAAAAGAAAAAGTAGCTGATTAGCCCTTAAATTTTCTCAAATTCTGCAAATCAACCCAGGTAAGTTCATATGGCTGAAAATTAATGATTAAATGTTAATTTCATGAATTATATAATGTATGATGAGATATATTTATTGATGAATTGAGAATAAAACAACAATGCGAAAATCGAATAAATGATCAAATTGAGCGGAACATCGGATTTGAGTACTTCTGATCAGTGATAAGTGATAAGTGGTAGCTTTAGCTACACTTATCTGATCAATGACAAGTGATAAGTGATAGCTTTAGCTACACTTATCTGATTAGTGGCAAGTGACAAGTGATAAGTGGTAGCTTTAGCTACGCTTATCTGATCAGTGATAAGTGACAAGTGATAAATGTAATCCGTGTAAGACCGTGGCAAGGCTATGGCTTCGGAAAATGATAAATGATCATACGTAAGACCATAGTTATACTATGGAAAAGTGAAAGTGAAGTACTCAATTTTCCGTAATCGTTCCCTAATTTGATTAATGATGGTAAGTGACAAAATGGCCCAAAATAGTTAAAGTAAATGGATAAGTGGTAGTGAGATATTACAAGAGCACTCTCCAAATTGTGGTCGATAGGTGAATTTAGTAACTGTATATAATGTATAAGTGTATGAATGTTTGGTAAGATTTATATTTTATGCCTATGAACTTACTAAGTTTCTATAAACTTACTTGTATTTAATGTCTCATGTAGATTGACGTATAAATATTCGGAGGATCGGATCAACACTGAGGATCACAATATCAAGATTGTCTCCGGTAGCTTTTGTAAATTTCCTTTTTGATTTATATGGCATGTATATGTTTGATGATTATATAAATACTAAAACTTGTTTAATGAATATGTATTAAAGTAAAGAGTGATGAATATGCTAAATAATATAATTATAATAGAAATATGATTTGGTATCAAATTGGATTGGATTGGTTGGTTTTAAAATTGCAGGGAAGATTGGATATTTATAAAGGGACTATATTGAATTCATGATAAAAATAATATTAACTCGTTAAACTTAGATAATGCCTCATACCCTATTCTGAAGACGAATACGGGTAGGGGGTGTTACAGTAAATGTCTTCAAATGCAACACAAGTGCAAAAATTAAGTACTATTAAATTAATAAAATATTATTAAGATAATCATTAAATTAATTTATTTATGAATGTTTATTTTTTTAAATCCGCTTATTATATTATGCGGGGTGGCCGGGTGGGGATGAGGTGGGTAAAAGGTCATACCCACACCTGTCCCACCACCCACGACAAGTCTAATTTTTGTCCCATTCCCGCTCCACCACCCACGAAACCTATACCCATCCCCGCCCAATTAGGTGCGAAGTGTGACGGAACCCCGCAAAACCTGCCCCATTAAAATCCCTATATGCTATTATCAAATTTTTAAAGATTTTTCCACAATGTTTTATAGTAACTATTAATTTTAAAATTCACTTCTAAAATATTGAATATTTATGATATTAATATTTTATACTATCAAATAGTTTATTCTTGAATATGTACAAAACTTTTATCAAAACATGAATAAAATGTTGAAATTAAAATTATAATATACATTTAATTAATGTATCGCACGAATATGCAAATTAATTTGTAATATAATCGAGAGCTCAATCTAAAACTAAGATTAAAATATATATATATATATATATATATATAAAACTTAATAATGTTATAGTTTTTCTAGAAAAAATATTCAATGTTATGTTGAATATTGTTTCACAATTAACATATATTTATTCAAAGGACATTTTTTTTTGGCATAATGCAATGGTAGTTTAAAATTAATATTTTACTTTTTTTCAAAAAATATTTAAATAAAATTTTAACAAATATTTTAATTATTATTAAAAACGTAGCTTCCGCAACATGGTGCGGCATAGATAAAATCGGCGCATTCAATTACAAATGTGATTGATCCACATGACCTAACTATTTTCATGTACTTTTAAATAAGTTTAATTAAAATAACAAACTTAATCAAAATCTATAAAATCGAATATGTAGATTTAATCGATTTACTTTACCTTCACGCATCGCGAGTGAGATTTATGCGCCTAGAGTTGAGAGATGTCGTATGTCATTTAGAATTTTCTACCATTAGGCTTTTTAAAGAATTGAATTTGCATAAAACCCCGCAGTTTATATTTTGGTAAAACTGCAGTGATATCTTGAATTATATTTTATTTTAATTAAAAAATATATGTATTAGATTAGAGAGTAAATTAATTTTTTATAAAATTTTTATTTATTTTATTGTTAAAAGCGAATCTATGCATGCTTAGATTAGATGTGATAATTTCATCCACTATATCAATTTTTAACAATACAAATAAATAAAAATTTTAACAAAAAATATTAATTTATTAATTTACTATTTGGTAAATAGAAAGTAAAATGGAGAGGATTCTCGTTTGTACTTCTACTATTATATTTCAACAGTGGATGAGTAGGATATTTTGTATAATTGCACCTTCTCAGCCTTCAGTTGAGTTCACTCCTTATCCTTTGCTTTCATAGTTCCGTTCCATTTCCATTTTCCCTAATAAACCTGCATCAGATCCGATCAGATTTAACTCAGATCCATCTGTATCGGGTCTTCTAAATTCCAGATCTTTACTTTTTTCGAGTAAAGGAAGAAAGAGGAAGGGAGAGATGAGAGAGATTATTAGCGTCCACATTGGCCAAGCTGGGATTCAGGTTGGGAATTCATGCTGGGAGCTTTACTGTCTTGAACATGAAATCCACCCTGATGGAACAATGCCGAGCGACACCTCTATGGGCGTCGCACACGATGCTTTCAACACTTTCTTCAGCGAAACGGGTTCGGGAAAGCATGTGCCTAGAGCTGTCTTTGTTGATCTGGAACCCACTGTTATCGATGAAGTCCGGACCGGCCCTTATCGCCAACTTTTCCACCCTGAGCAGCTTATTTCCGGCAAGGAAGATGCTGCTAATAATTTGCCAGAGGCCACTATACAATTGGGAAGGAAATTGTGGATCTCTGCCTAGATCGAGTTAGGAAGTTAGCTGATAACTGCACTGGTCTGCAAGGCTTTATGGTGTTCAATGCTGTCGGCGGTGGAACCGGTTCTGGTCTTGGATCTTTGTTGTTGGAGCGCTTGTCGGTGGATTATGGAAAGAAATCAAAGCTCGGGTTCACCATCTATCCTTCGCCTCAGGTCTCAACGGCAGTTGTGGAGCCTTACAATAGTGTTCTGTCCACTCATTCCCTTCTTGAGCACACAGATGTGGCCGTGCTCTTGGACAATGAAGCAATTTACGACATATGCCGGAGATCCCTCGATATCGAGAGGCCAACTTACACCAATTTGAACCGGCTGATTTCTCAAACCATATCGTCCTTGACGACTTCTTTAAGGTTTGATGGAGCCATTAATGTAGACATTACAGAGTTCCAAACCAATCTTGTGCCATATCCTCGGATCCATTTCATGCTCTCTTCTTATGCGCCAGTTATCTCAGCTGAGAAAGCATACCATGAACAGATATCAGTTCCTGAGATCACAAACGCTGTGTTTGAGCCCTCAAGCATGATGGCCAAGTGCGATCCAAGGCATGGCAAGTACATGGCTTGCTGCCTGATGTATCGAGGAGATGTGGTGCCCAAGGATGTGAATGCTGCTGTTGCTACCATCAAAACGAAGAGGACCGTGCAGTTTGTTGACTGGTGCCCAACTGGTTTCAAATGCGGTATTAACTATCAGCCCCCAGCTGTTGTCCCTGGAGGAGATCTTGCTAAGGTGCAGCGAGCTGTTTGTATGATAAGCAATAACACAGCAGTGGCAGAGGTGTTTGCACGCATTGACCACAAGTTTGATCTGATGTACTCGAAGAGAGCTTTTGTGCATTGGTATGTGGGAGAGGGCATGGAAGAAGGTGAATTCTCGGAAGCCCGTGAGGATCTGGCTGCTCTTGAGAAGGATTATGAAGAAGTTGGTGCTGAAGGTGGAGATGATGAAGAGGAAGGTGAAGAATATTGATGCTATCATTTATTTTGAAGATGATGGGTTCACCCTGTGAGGGTATCCTGTTCTTTCTTATTCGTGTGAGGTTTCTCAAATTATGCCTATGGAATAAATTTAGAGTCGTGTTTGCTTGTCATTTTTTGTTGTTAGAAATGCTTGTCTTTTACTTTTGATGCTCCATAAGAACATGAATAGCCTTACAAGCTATTGTTCTGTTTTTCATGTTGTAAGATTTGTCTAAGGCCTTTTTATGCTATCAACGGAGTGATATTTTATATTTTTTAAAAGCAACCACCAGTGGGATTCTTCAAAATAACTAAACCGGGGGTGAGTATGATTAATTGTTTTAGGTACAACCCATTGCTCGATGGGCTCTTATTTAATTTCCTTTTTTTTTAGGGTTAAAATTCTTGTTACTGTCATATCGTGTGAACCAAAAAAAAAAAAAAAATCATAGCAGCCAACTATTTCCAAAATACAAAAAAATCAATTCAATCCAACTACCAATTTAAAAACTACACGACATTATTGTTTACAGGAAAAAATATTAGAAAATTATATTAACTTTGAATAAAATGTTTTTTTCAATAAGTGAAAAGAAAATTACTGCTACTAATACTATATTCTAAATATTATTTGACTCCTACGCATTTGACATTTAATATTTTATAAAACAATAGAAGTTGATGTTAAAAATATTAATACGAGGGCTAATTTATTAAAATATATCAAATTTAAAAAATTACAGAAAAGGGTTAAAAATTTAATTATTTATCGAAAAGGGTCATTTTCTCCCAAAATGCATCCACGTCAGCGCGTTTTAGGGGAATGCAGCAGGAAAGCGCGTCCACGAGGGTCATTACCAAAACTCTTTAAGCGAGGATGTCTTTATTAGCAAGAAGATCAAAAAAGCCCCGTGGATGCTCTTTTACTACTGATGAGTATCTGGTAAAATAATTTTGAGAAGACGTTTACGAACAAATAATGACCAAAATGCTTCAAGTAGGATGCATTGTCAAGAAGAAATCTTGAAAAAAGCTCCCATATGGACGCTTTTTTTACTGATGAGTATCTGTTAAAATAATTTTGAGAAGACGTTTCTGAACAAATAGTGACCAAAACGATTTAAGCAGGATGCATTGTCAGCAAGAGTACTAAAAAAAGCTCCCACGTGGACGCTCTTTTAATACAATAGTATCTGGTAAAATAAATTTGAGAAGACGTTTCTGAACAAATATTGACCAAAACGCTTCAAGCAGGATACATCGTCGAAGAAATCTTGAAAAAAGCTCCCACGTGGATGCTCTTTTGCTACTGATGAGTATCGGCAAAATAATTTTGAGAAGACGTTTCGAACAAATAGTGACCAAAACGCTTCAAGCGAGAATGCATTTGTTAGCAAAATCTTGAAAAAATTTTCCACGTGGGCGCTCTTTTTACTACTGAGAGTATCGGCAATCCTTAGACTATAAATCACCAAATTTCATTCTCGGGTTGCATAATGAAATTGAGGCAAAATAAAATAGAAACTAAAGATGAGTGAACGATTAATCTTTGTTATTTACTACGATGGTGAGGTTTGTGACACCGAAAATGGTGTTATTTTTATCGGAGAACACAACATGACGGGTTTTAATTGAAACATAGATTTGACAGAACTTCACAAAAGAATTAGGTGTAAAATCTTCGGTACAACGCCAATGAAAGTTCAGTCTATTAAGTATAGATTTTGCGCTTCGGTTGATCCGGTGATATATGACTCATTTGACATCAAAAGTCCTCAGAGCTTGGAGGCAATGGTGGAGACTCATCTTGCCAGTGGATCACATTATCTTGAAGTATATGTATAATTTTCATCGCCAAGTCATCTTCCTTCGACTTCAACATCTACTGCTGTTCGAGGGGAATACAAGACCCCAAGTCGACGCTCTATTAGTGGGAGACAGAATACGAAAGTGCCCGTGTTTGGTGGTAGTATGGAAAACACAACCCCTACACGACACCCGGTTGGTGGATGGGACATGCATATCCTTCTTTCGACGTTCGATGCTAGAAATACGTATTGGGGAACGTCATCAACTTCTAGTGGTTGGCAATCCACATATAATTGGGAACATTACGAAAGTTGTTTAAGAAGAGATAATGTACTCCCCATGACATCCACCAGCGAGGGGCCCTCATTCGTTGCAGATGATAGTGGGTCGGATGATGAGTCCGATGTTGATCCACCTCGAGAGCCCGGGCCCGATGGTGCAGAAGTTGCATTATTTTCTGAACCGAAGCCTGTTCTAACCGTACCTAAAGATGTTGAAGGCGATTCAGATGAAGAAGAGGAAGGTCCGCTATTCAGACGTACTCGCCTCCAGCCCACATGCATAATGTCAATCTATCTCAAGAGATGCATTGGAGTTTCCTGAACTACCACACAGAACGTGTGACCGTACAAGTTCATCATTGGATTCGGGTGAATTAGAAGTTGGTAAATAGTTTTCCAACAAGGATAATTTTCTTGGTGCATTGAAACAATATAGCATCAAGAACGGGGTTAACTACAACGTGATTAAATCTAAACTCGATAAGTACAAGGCGAAGTGTGCAGTGCAAGACGGTACATGCTCATGGAAAATCATGGCCTCGTTGAGGAAAAGGACAGGCTTGTGGGAGATCAAAAAGTACAAAGGTCTACATACATGTTTTGCCGGTACAGTATCACTAGGTGTTCAAGGTTTTTGAATAATAATAATATTACGAATGTTGCATTATTTAACTTACTTCATTGACAGGTGTTTCACAAGACCATCCGAAGATGGATTTAGAGATGTTGGCTGACTTAATAATACCGACGGTGAAGGCAAATCCCAAGACTACAGTGTCAACCTTAATTGGTAATATTCGTAGCCAATTGGGGTACACGCCCTCTTACCGAAAGACTTGGATAGCCAAGCAGAAGGCATTGGAAAAGTTGCATGGTCGATGAGACATTTCATATAATTAAGTGTGGCAGTGGTGTTAGGTGCTGGAGAGATATGTCCCAGGTAGTATAACAGACCTTGAAATAGAACCAGCGTACTACAACGATCGATTGCTCCGTGGATGCCAAGTGTTCAAACGTCTGTTCTAGACATTTAAGCATGTCGAGACTCATTTATATACTGCAAGCCATTGGTACAAATTAATTGTACCTTTATGTATGGTAGATATACGCATCGGCTATTGGTAGCTGTGGCACAGGACGGCAGTGGGAGAATCCTTCCAATTGCGTTTACAATAACACCAGGGGAGTCAGCTGATGACTGAGATTTCTTCCTATCTAGATTAAGGAGGCATGTCTGTCCCCAACCTGATATATGCTGATCATTGTTTTGTCGAGTTTTAAAATTTATAAAAAGAATGATCGAACTTGGAAACTAACTTTGACAATGATTAAGGCAAGTGCACCTATCAAACAGTAGTATAGTTTAGGCAAGACCGGATTGTCGAACCCAAAGGAACTAAAAGTACTAATACTAACCTTCTTTCTATTATTTAGCCTAAATATTAAGTGATTGGTTGTTTAATCTAAACTAACTGATTACTAAGCTAAGATTCAAAGATAAAAAGAATGAATTGAAGAAATAATTTTAGGAAAACTCAGTTGACTAAGACGATACCTTTAGGAAGAATCCACCTAGACTTCACTTGTTATCTAACACTGAACCAGATGATTTATTCACTTGACTTGATCCGTAAGATTCCCTAATTTATATTAAAACCTCTCTCGAGGCGAATAACGTCTAACCCTAGGTTAATTAATTAAAATCTCTTTTTACTTAAAACCCCTAGAATTGCATTGACTCGATCTATAGACTCTCATATTAGGTTTCACCCTAATCCGGCAAAATCTCATCACCCTATCTCTAGGCGCATGATCAACTCCACTTAATTATGCTAGATCTACTCTCACCAGGGGCTTTTGTTCCACCACCTAAGCACATTCAACTTGAATCAATATCCCCAAAATATTAACATAAGAATTAAGCACATATAATTAAGAACAAATCAAATAATTATCATATAGTTCAGAAAAAAATAACAAGATTCATCTTAGGTTTCATCCCCTTCGGGTATCTTAAGGGTTTAGTTCATAATAATAAAAGAAAATATCTCAGAAGAAAAGATAAAATAAAACATAAGAAATCCCTAAAACTTCCTGAAGGAATTGAAGGAGAGATCCGTCGTCTTGAGTAGAATTCCGCTTCTTGAGATAGATCAACTGGCTATCTTCGAGTGATTCCCACAAATCTGACCTTTTTGGCTCGGCTCCTTGGCCTAGCTGCACACCCTTGAAGGTTATGCTTAGGGTGTTTATATAGGCTCTTTGAATGCTTTATTTGGCCCCTAAGTATCCTAATCTGAGTGGAATTCCTACTAGGGTGTTTGAATAGACTTTGGAATGTGTTTCTTTACCTCTAGGTACCCTATTTCGAATGAAATTGCTCTTTCTCACGACAGGGACACGGCCATGGCACACGCCCGTGTGAATCAATTTCAGCCGTGGTTGAGCCTGCTGAAGAGACACGCCCGTGTGTTTCGGGGTGCAGGCCGTGTTAGAGTAAATTAGGGAGGCACGGTCGTGTGGTATTGGGCCCAGGCCGTGTCGATTTCTTCTTTGGCCCAATTTGGTCTGTTTTAGGCCTGTTTCTCGTTCTTTTCATCCCTAGGTGATTTCTTGAGTATAAAACATGAAAAGAAAGTATTAAGAGCACCTTTTTACATAAATCAATGGATAAATCATCCAAAAGTATGCTAAATGTGGATTAAAATATGTTACTTTTACGGTTTATCAAATACCCCCACACTTAAGCTTTTGCTTGTCCTAAAGCAAAATTCTCAACTTACAATTAAAATGAACTTTCCACAATTCATAATTCTCATTAACAATGCCTCATCATAATTCATAAATAATTCATACATGGATAATTTAACTCAAAGACTCCTAAATATTCAAACAATTCTAAGTCATATATTTATGGCATAAAAACATAAGTGTCTCCATTTATCTAAATAATTACCTCTGATTTAAAATCGACAAGGATTAACATCCTCACTAAAGATTCACTCAAAGCACTCGAAGTGTTTAAGGTTTAGGAAAAAGTACTCATAAGTCGAACCTGAAAAGTTAATCCCATAGGCTTGCCTGAAATTTAAATCTCCACCACTGTAATATGAGATGATACACAAATCAAAAGGTCTTTAACAGGGTTGTAACGGAGCTTAGGTTAAAGGTGTGGATAAAGGCTGAAATAGGAGGTTAGAATCGGATTGACTTGACAAATTACCTAACTTTAGAAAAAGAATTGAACTAACAATCTGAATAATTATATCACATGAAAAATTAAAATACTAATAATACGGGCTTCTTCAAGATATTGAAATTAAACATAGAAGCTCACTTGATTACAGAACTAATAATGAATATACTTCGATTTTTTTTAAGAACAAATCAAGTATTTAATAAGAAAGAACTTTAACAACGGAAATAAAGAATATAGTTAGGCAACTGCTCAAATCAAATCTCAACAAAAGGGTAGTCAAAAGAATGGTGATAACAAATACGAGCAGGGTTTTGGGTTAATTTTATTGGGTGAATCAATAAAAAGGGTTGTTAGGATCAAAGGGTTCACTAAGGGTTAATTGTGAAGGTAGGCTTTTTAGTGGAGTGAGTGGGTTAAAACCTAAGTGCTTTTATCATCTCAGTATATTAAATCAAAAATGTGGTCTTGACATGTATAATCGAGGCAAGTTCTAGAATAACAATTCAGTGTTGACACACTTATAATCAATAAAGTGAGCACGAAAATAATATATGCTCTAAAAGGCTCAAATCTCAAAAAATGATGGGTATTTGACATCAATCCTGTAAATTTTAAACTTTAAGGTAATATTCAAATTCAGTTCAACAACCTAAAAAAATTTATTCTTGAAAAATAGACTTATCATACTTGATTCTCAAGTATTTTAAAGTATAAATCATCAATGCACAATTAATTGTGACTTACTCAAAAACATATCAATAAGAATCATAAATCATCAGAAATTTCATCCTAATTAGTAATATGAGGAAATTACTTAAGAACTAGATATAATTCAGGGATTTGAGAATAATGCAAAAAGTTAGGCACTTTTACCCCCCACACTTAAGATGTACATTTCCCTCAATGTACAAAGATAGATAAATAATCATGTGATACTGAAATCAAAAGAGAATGGGAGAAGTGACACTTCCTGAATTTTTTTTGGGATTACTATTCCCGGCCCGATTTGGAGGAGGAGGAGGTGGTGCTGTGGTGGATGCCAACAGTCACTGTGCTAGATGAAAAAATTGGGAAACTCATGACAGATTAGCCAAAAATTATTAAGACACATTTAAAATAAACTAATTATGTATTTAAGGACAAGAAAACTGTAGGGAAAAAAATGGAAAGTAAGATAAAATTAACATAAAAGATGAATGGACTGAGGAGTCCTTATTGTTGGATGGTTCGCGAGGTGGGTGTGATTCCTAAGGCTGTGTTGAACCGGTGGTCGTGGTTTCGGTGTGGTTCCCTAATAGCCTAAAGAATCTAAAAGTAAGAAACTAGAATAAAATAAACTAAATTAAGCATGAGAGAGTCAAATAGAAGGAAACTGAAGCAAAGAGAAAAGTAGAATAAAAGTTAAATGGTCTCAAAGACCCTTGGCTTGTCAAGTAAATGAAGCGATCGGCATGAACTTATGTAGATTGATCACTCTTTGGGAGATTATGCTTGGCTTTTTTTGCTTCTTTGACATGGATATGTGTAGGCTCAAGAGTTTAGAGACTTGTTAGAGGAGAAAAATTTGAGAAAAAGAAGGAAGGAAGAAAAGATGGGGAGTTGGTCAGAAGAAGGAGGAAGGGAGGTTGGGTTTAAATAGAGTTTTGGGTTTAACGATCCCCACGCCCGTGGACCGTGGGTGTGGCGATTTACACGGGCGCCTTGCACGGCCATATGTCTAGGCGTGTTGGTTCACCCTCGCCCGATTTACAGATTGCCATGCCCATTGGTGATAAGTCCGTGTCATCCACGGCCGCATCGCACGGCCGTGGCGTCTTGTCAGAGCCCGTTGGCTAGTGGTTGGAGTCCGTGACTCAAAGATTTGATTCATTCTAACTTGTACCTCTTCTGCCATTGTTAGTACGGAGATTCTGTACTTTCACATGGCCACGGCCACAGCCACGGCCGTGTGGTCTTAAAATCTGCACTTTTGGTTAGTTTAAAACTAGGTGTTTAAGATGAAGAGAAGAAAAGAAACTAAAATGAAAACAAATGTGTAAATAAATAGGGTTAGTACTCGGTTTGCCTCTCGAGAAGCACTCGTTTAAAGTCTTAAGCTAGACTTTCCTCGTATTTGCAAAAATTAGGGTGGTTTAAAAGTTTGAATATCTTCCCTCATGCTGTAAATTCTATTTTTATGATAAAGTTTAAGTCGAGAAGCGTCTACCTTAAAAGTACCGAATATGGGATTGCTTACCCCGACTGTTCCGTATGGGAAGATATTGCGTATCTCAAGAGGGGTTTCTTCGTTTATGTTCACGTTTGACGTGGTAATTTATGGATCTTCCTTCTTTAACAGTACCTAATCTTCTATTTTGAAGTGGTTCGACGTTCCTATGATCTTTTCTGGGGGCTCATTTGGTTTTGCTTCGTGTGGATCCAGTTCCTCTTTAAAGTGTGCCTTCCACTCTTTTAATTTATCAATATTAAGGCTTCATTCCTTATGTAATTCTTCTTTGTTGGCATGGGGTCTATGATCCGACTTAGGTCTGCGGCTTTGTGGTGGATCCTGTGGTGAAAGGTGAACAAATTGGTTATCAACGGAATTTACTTTCTCACCTTCATCAATTGATGTCTTGGTCGAGTCAAGAGCTTGTAGACTAATCGATTCATCACCTACACGAAGAATGAGTTCTCCTGTGCCAACATCAATTTTAGTCCTAGCAGTTGCTAAAAAGGGTCTTCCTAAAATTAAAGGAATCGAATTATCCTCATCCATGTCTAAGACAACAAAATCTCTTGGAAAATGAATTTATCAATTATTACGATAACGTCTTCGATAATACCCCTAGGACTTCTATTAGTTTTATCAGCTAATTGAATACTCATCCTAATTTGTTTGGGTTTCCCTAGACCTAGCTGCTTAAACATTTTATAAGGCATGACATTTATACTTGCCCCTAAATCAGCCAAAGTATTATCAACAGTTAGTCTACCAATTAAACATGTAATTGTAAAACTCCCTGGATATTTTTGCTTTCGCGGTAGTCCATTCTGTAACATTGCTGAGCATACTGCGTTTAATTCAATATATGGCTCTTCGTCTAACTTATGCTTGTTTGTCAAGAGTTGTTGTAAAAATTTTCTCAATCTGGCATCTGTGAAAGAGCTTCAAGAAGTGGTAAGTTAATATGTAATTTTTTTAAAAGTTTAAGAAACTTACCGAACTGTTCCTCTATCTCGTCTCTCTTCAACGCTTCGGGATAATGTATGCGATGTTGGTACTCTTTGATTACCGGCTTTGGTTTTTCTTGGGTTACCTCAACTTTACCTTTTTCTACCTCACTTTCTTGTATTGAATTGGGTTCATCTATCCCTACATTTTCCTAAGCTGTTATGGCTTGGATTTGCTCCTTTGGGTTAATCTCAGTGTTGCTTGGTAGACGCCCTTGTGGTCGTTCAGAAATTAACTTTGAAAGTTGTCCAACTGACTTAGTAATTTACCCAACTAACTTAGTAAGTTCCCTAACTTAGTTCTTGATCCCTTCAATCGATGTCTGTTGGTTTTTAAGTGTTGTCTCAGTGTCTTGGAAACAGTTTTTTGTGGTTGCCATGAATTTTGTCAACATCTCTTCAAGGTTCGGCTTCTTTTTTGTGGATAGGGTTGATTTTAGAAATTTGGAGGAGGTTGTTGTCTTTAATTTTCTTGATTTCCTTGACCTCCCCATGAAAAATTTGGGTGGTTCCTCCAACCTGGATTATAGGTATTACTATAAGGGTTATTATTAGATCTGAAATTATTACCTATATAATTCATCTGTTCGCTTTCTATACCCAGTTGGTAGAGTGGGTACTCAGGATTCGCCACAGTTCCACTTGCGTCGCACTGTATTACTGGATGTACCTGCGAAGAACACAAACTATCAAGCTTTTTATTCATCATCTCTACTTGCGTTGATAGCATGGTTACTGCGTCGAGGTTGAAAACTCCGGCTGATTTTGTTGGTTTTGTCCTTGTAGCCTGCCACTGATAGTTATTCAGTGACATCTCTTTAATAAACTCGTAGGCTGCTTTAGGAGTTCTGTTGTTTAGGGTTCCACCGGCGGCTGAATCAATTAGTTACCTCGTTGAGGGGTTTACGCCGTTATAGAAAGTTTGGACTTGGAGCCATAAGGGTAAACCATGGTGCAGACACCTTCTTAAGAGATCCTTATATCTCTCCCATATTAGGTGTCTGCACAAAAGAAGAGATATCATTCCGTAATTTGGTCGTTTTGGCCAGTGAAAAATATTTTAATAAAAATTTTTCGGTCATTTGATCCCATGTGGTGATTAACCCTCGTGGTAACGAGTTTAACTACTGTTTAGCTTTATTCCTTAATGAAAAGGAAATAACCGAAGACGTATGGCATCATCAGAAAGGCTATTTACTTTGAAGGTATCACTGAACTCTAAAAAATTAGCTATATGAGTATTTGGGTTTTTGTCCTGTAAACCATCAAATTGAACAAATTGTTGAATCATTTGTATAGTGTTAGGCTTTAATTCAAAATTATTAGCAGCTATAGCAGGCCCAACAATACTCAATTCTGCTCTTGTTAAATGAGGTTTAGCATAATCATACATAGTACGCGGAGCATTGTTTTCTGCCACATCTTATGGTGGTGGGTTATTCTCGTCCATCCCTTCAATAGGATTGGATCTGCCTTCTTGTTTTTATTCTCTGTAATTTAGGGTTTGCCTAATTTCTTTGCGATTCCTACGAGTGGTAGCTTCAATATTACTGTCGTAGACTAGTGGTCCCTTCGGGTTCCTTCTAGTCATAAACTAGAGGTACCTGTGTTGGAAAAGAAAGAAAGAAAATTAGCAAGGTTAGAACTGAAATAAAAATAAAAATAAATTACGAAAAAATAAAATAATGGTTAAAGTAATAAAAATAGGGCTTTATTAATATTTTAGTTCCCCGGCAACGGCACCAAAAACTTGATCGTTGTTTTGTCGAGTTTTAAAATTTATAAAAAGATTGATCGAACTTGGAAACTAACTCTGACAATGACTTAAGGCAAGTGCACCTATCGAACAGTAGTATAGTTTAAGCAAGACCGAATTGTCGAACCCAAAGGAACTAAAAGTACTAATACTAACCTTCTTTCTATTATTTAGCCTAAATATTAAGTGATTGGTTGTTTAATCTAAACTAGCTGATTATTAAGCTAAGATTCAAAGACAAAAAGAACGAATTGAAGAAATAACTTTAGGAAAACTAAGTTGACTAAGACGATACCCTTAGGAAGAATCCATCTAGACTTCACTTGTTATCTAACACTGAATCAGACGATTTATTCACTTGACTTGATCCGTAAGATTTCCTAATTTATATTAAAACCTCTCTCGAGGCGAATAACGTCTAACCCTAGGTTGATTAATTGAAATCTCTTTCTAATTAAAACCCCTAGAATTGCATTAACTCGATCTATGGGCTCCCATATTAGGTTTCACCCTAATCCGACAAAATCTCGTCACTCTATCTCTAGGCGCACGATCAACTCCTCTTAATTATGCTAGATCTACTCTTAAGCAGGGACTTTTGTTCCACCACCTAAGCACATTCAACTTGAATCAATATCCTGGAAATATTAACACAAGAATTAAGCACACATGATTAAGAACAAATCAAATATCTATCATATAGTTCAGAAAACAATAAAAAGATTCGTCTTAGATTTTATCCTCTTCAAGTATTTGAAGGGTTTAGTTCATAATAATAAAAGAAAACACCTCAGAAGAAAAGATAAAATAAAACATAAGAAATCCCTAAAACTCCCTGAAGGAATTGAAGGAGAGATCCGCCGTCTTGAGTAGAATTTCGACTTCTTGAGATGGATCAACTGGCTATCTTCGAGTGATTCCCACAAATCTAGCCTTTCTGGCTCGGCTCCTTGGCCTAGCTGCACGCCCTTGAAGGTTATGCTTAGGGTGTTTATTTAGGCTTTTGGAATGCTTTATTTGGCCCCTAAGTATCCTAATCTGAGTGGAATTCTTACTTGGGTGTTTGAATAGGCTTTGGAATGTGTTTCTTTGCCTCTAAGTACCCTATTCCGAATGAAATTTCTCTTTGCCACGAGAGGGACACGGCCATGGCACACGCCCGTGTGAATCGATTTTGTGGTCGAGTCTATTGAAGAGACACGCTCGTGTGTTTCGGGGTCCAGCCATGTTAGAGTAAATTAAGGAGGCATGGCCGTATAGTCTTGGGCCTAGGCCGTGTCGATTTTATCTTTGGCCCAATTTGGTCCGTTTTAGGCCCGTTTCTCGTTCTTTTCATCCCTAGGTGCTTTCCTGAGTATAAAACATGAAAAGAAAGGATTAAGAACACCTTTTTACATAAATCAAGGGATAAATCATCCAAAAGTATGCTAAATGTGGGATTAAAATATGTTACTTTTACGGTTTATCATATGCGTTATATCGGATCGGGGCCCTGGAATACTAGCCGTAATAGAGCGACAGGGAAGCTTGTAGCATCGCATACACTATCGATTTTGTCTAAGGCATGTTGCGTCTAACTACCACGGGCAACATCGATCGATAAATCAATGACGACAAGTGACCAATATGGGTATGTAATATCTATTAATATAATTTCGTTTGTAATATTCAATTTATTCTTAATTGAAGAGTGGTATGTAATATTCGCTATCAACTTATATTGGCAGGGTACGAGATCAATAAGGACCGTTTTTAGGAGATGTTGGCGAGTTTGTGATCAGTTAATGAAGAAGGCGCAAACTACCTATGCAATATTCCTTTCGAACAGTGGACACAAGTATACGATGGCCGCTTACGATATGGTCATATGACCTCAAACCTGACCGAATGCATAAATTCTGTTCTAAAAAGAACGCGTCATTTGCTGATAACATTGGTTGTGCGAGAGACATATTTTCATTTAGCGACACTATTTCTGAAGCGAGCAGCGAGTTATAAAGGCCAAATGCAAGGAGGCCATGTATGGTGCGCGAAGGTCTTGCGAGAAATTAACAAGGGGAAGGCACGTGCCAACACTATGCACACAGTGTGTCACGATCGCAACAACCTATGGTTTCGTGTGACGGGGTTTGACAGACCGAACCAAGGTATTGTTGGCGGGCAATATCGTGTACACTTGAGAAATAGGACCTACGACTGTGGGATATTTGATGCACTTCGTTACCCATGCGCTCATGTACTTGCGGCTTGTCAGAATCTCCTTCTGGATCCTATTAGCTATGTCGACAAAGTGTATAAAATAGAAAACATGTACAACGTGTGGAGACACGTATTTCCACCAGTCCCAGATGAACGTAAGTGGCCTTCTGTATCGTTTGCACCGTATAAGCTGTTACCAGATAGACAACTACGACGTAAACCAAAAGGTCGACCTTTCTCGACTAGAATACACAACAATATGGATATCCGAGAAACAGCCAACCAACGGAAGTTATGCGGATGGTGTAAGAACCCAGACCATACATCTCGCTCGTGTCCAAATCGAAATACTTGATAGTCTTCTTAGCATTTTTGTCTCTTGGTGACTATGTAAATTTTATTTATTTCTTGATGAAAATGGTGAACTTTTGTAGAAGGACTAAGTTGCAAAACAAAAAAAATAATAATAAATTACAATAACAAAATCTTGGACTTTTATTTTATTAAAGATATAAAAATTAAATTACAATAAAAAATAAACAAATTCTTTTATTTTATTAAAGATATTAAAATTAAATTACAAAAAAATAACTTTTATTTTATTAAAGATATTAAAATTAAATAAAAATAAAAAACAACTTTTATTTTATTAAAGATATTAAAATTAAATTACAAAAAACAACTTTTATTTTATATTAAAATTAAATTACAAAAAAAAAAAACAACTTTTATTTTATTAAAGATATTAAAATTAAATTACAAAAAATAAAAACAACTTTTATTTTATTAAAGATATTAAAATTAAATTACAAAAAATAACTTTTATTTTATTAAAGATATTAAAATTAAATTACAAAAAATAACTTTTATTTTATTAAAGATATTAAAATTAAATTACAAAAAATAACTTTTATTTTATTAAAGATATTAAAATTAAATTAAAAAAATAAAAAACAACTTTTATTTTATTAAAGATATTAAAATTGAATTACAAAAAAAATAAATTTTATTTTATTAAAGATATTAAAATTAAGTTACAATAAAAAAATAAAAAAAGGTGGTCGGGATCAGAGCCAAATGGTGGTGGTCGACGGTTACGCACTGGATTCCTCCTTCTTCTAACTTTCGACGGGGGTTGTGGAACCTCAGGTGGGGATTCTGAGGATGACCCACCTTAATAAAATAATGACTGCGGAGGTGTTTGCATAAACCATGACGGGGTGTTTGAATCTCATAAGGCGAATGAGACTGGTAAAAAGAAGAGCTCCCCGACGGCGCCTCGTGCGATCCCTCATGCGACTATGGCCTTAAGATCGGCTGGCTAGTAGAAGTAATGGGAACGAACTCGAACCGGACCATGCATTCCAACCTCTGTGGGACTAGGAAAGGGAAACATATAAGGGTTAGGATACATATAAGGGCTAGGGTATGCACTTGGCATAATCTGAAAAGGTTGTGATGTGGGTGTCGTCGGCTGAAGTGTTGGGCTCAGTGACTGTGTAGTCACTGTTGATGGGCCCGGTGGTTCTGTAGGCGATGTTGATGGTCCCGTCTCATCACCCATTCTCCTTGGATTTAAAGGGCCCGTCGTTCTATTTGTTCACGAAGTTTTCGTCGCATCTCCTCTTTCGATAATAAATACGCTTGCTATGGATCCTAAACCATGGCATGTATTCCGGCACGCACGCTAACTCAGGAACAATTATCAGTTCTCGAGTAGGTATATAATCATACCGGTTTTCCCACATTTCGATATATACTGATCAAAATCTTGGCCAATCCGTGTGCAACTACCGTAAGTCGACTTTGTGCTCATCCTCGAGCACCTCAAGTGCCACGGGAATCGGTTGTCGGAATCCAAATTGACGCAGAACCCGATTTGACTGGTGCATCTCCACGGTGGCATAGTTGATCAATGGGACCTTCACATGCCAATGTTCTGATTTTGAAAAAACTCCTCCGGAATTACTGCTCGAATTAACAGATCCTCGTATGGTGTCCATTCAAATTGCATTAACATGATAAAAATATTAGTTATATACTAAATACCAAATACTAAATACTAAATACTAAATACTAAATACTAAATACTAAATTCTAAATACGAAATACAAAACGACTATTTTATTACGAAAATATATGTTATTTAATACTTACTTATTATTCCGACCGTTGCTCTAATAGAAGCCGTATATCTTCAAGCGAGGTAGGTATTGCAACATAGCTCGCGGAATGGTTCCACCTAATTAAATAAATTTTTAGCATACAATTATATTTTAATTCTATGTAATAATTGTAAAATCTAATATTAAATTTACCTCGTTATGAGTGGGAATGTATATGGGTGGTCGACTCGAGGACGTAAAAATGGAAAACGAAACGTGCCCATGATTGCAGTAGTGATAGGCAACCTCCGATTTTCGCTTTATTCGGCCGAGTCGCCCCGCACATCTCCCGATACAATTTTGCTAGCACAACAAATCCTCAACTCAATTCACCGGCTGCTCTAAAATCAACGAGTTTCAGCAGCCACCTCAGATGTACGAGGTTTCGTGACAAGTCCGGCATCAAATAGCCTCCAATCATCTCAATAATGTATGCTCAAGCATACCGTATTCTTTCTATTTCGATCGAATCATTATTCGGCTCCGAGAATGTGTCTCGTAACCAGCCCATCTCGATCCGACCTCCATAAATGTTATCCGGAATAGCACCCAAAAGCTCGTAGCATACGACTGCCTAATCACCAGAAGTTGCGGACCTGGTGACTACGTACCCATCCACCGGCAATCCTAATTGCAAATGCACGTCTTCCAGAGTGATAGTACACTCTCCGCATGGAAGATAGAAAGTGTGCATCTCGGGTTTCCACCTTTCTATCAATGCACTGATTAACTTCAGGTCCAAATTGCACCCCCGGCCTATCGTGGCCACGTGCCAAAAATCCGCTTCCCGCAGGTAATTCTCGATCAACGGCGATGGCGGACCAGGCATATTGCGAATATAGCATTGCAACACCCGATCTACAGACTGTTTAAAAAATTATAAATTAAAATTTAATTAAAATTGCATAAATTTAAAAAATATTAAATAGCATTGAAAAATTAAAATTAAAATTAAAATTAAAATTAAAATTAAAATTAAAATTAAAATTAAAATTAAAATTAAAACTTACCATTGTCATTTGATAGAAGGAAATGTGTTTATTGTCAAGATGAATTAATTCCCCAGTCATTGCTAATACGATCGAGTATTTTAAAATTTATCAAAAATATATATCTCAAAAAATTTTAAAAGGGCTTTTTTGTAAATATTAAAGGACTATTGTGAAATTTGAGAGGAAGTTTCAAGGAATTTAAGAGAAATTTGAGAAGAATTTGGCAGAAAGTTGAGAGAAAAATGAATAAGGACTTTGTTGTGAAAAAAATAAAAGGGTGAGAGATTTTTATAGGTTTTTTTTTTACCGTTGGAGGCTCAACGGTCAAAAAAATTTGACCGTTGCACGGGCAAAGAGCGTCCACGAGGGAACGTTTTTGCCACATCAGTAAAGCGCACCCTCCAGGACGTGTTTTTTGTTGATGTAGCACAAGACGCTCCCTCGTGGATGCGCTTTCCTGCTGCATTCCCCCAAAACGCGCTAACGTAGATGCGTTTTGGAGGGAAATGACCTTTTTCGGTAAATAATTAAATTTTTGACCCTTTTTCGTAATTTTTTTAAATTTAGTATATTTTAATAAATTAGCCTAATACTGAGACCTGTCTTTAATTTTTATATGAATTTTTAACAAATATAAAATATAAGATTAAACTTATCGTATTTATAAATGGTATAAATATATTATTATTATGTGTTTGTTCATCTATATTAAGATAATATGTTTCAGCATGTTTGAACTCATTCCCTCTATATTGATAATAATGTCGATGTAAATCTAATCCGTCTTTTATTTCGTCTTTTATTTCATAACAATATTTATTAAAATGACGTACCAAAATTCAAAATTTATTTGTGGAGATTAAATTATATTAATATATACGTCATCATTTTGTCAGCAATCAATTACCATGTATTATCGAAATAAAATAGAGTTAGAAAAAAATAAAATCCAACAATTACTATTGGTTCACGAGCTTGGTGCCGTCGTAATCACACAAAGAATAGGACGAAAGTTGTCTTCCAAACGTCGTCGTTTTACAAGAAAATCCCAGAGTGGCGTTAGGTTTGCTGGTTTCCTTAATTAAGGAGATTAGATAACAATTACGGTTTAAATAGAAAAATAAATTACGGAGCGTTACTTTCCAGAGTTTGTTGAAGAAAGGGAAAGCGAGAGAAAAATAGTAACTGACTCTGCAAGAAAAGGGCCAAAATTAATGCTTTGTCTTTTAAATCCTTTAATTTAGGATTCTTTTTTTCTCGACATCTCTTCTTTATTTTCTTTACCGCCCCTATAACATTTTCTCTCTTTTTTTCTTTCTTAATTTTCGAATATCATGCATATTTCCAGGTCAAACATGTTTTCATCTTTCCATAGTCGGATTTTGCTTGAAGATCTTAATTATTGTTGTTTGATTAAAGCTTTCATCTGTTTTAGTTGATTGTCGTCCTTGTTTTTCGTTGATTTCCATGTTAAATTTTTTTTGTAGATTTCAATTCTTGGTAATTAAGGTTAAATGGTACCTTTTTTTCTTGTCAATTTGAGTTTGTTGTGTGTAATTTTTAGGGTTCAAGGGTAAATTGTCTTCTTCTTTTCTTTTTTTTTTTATGTCTGCATCTTTGTGAATTAATTCGAGAGAGAGAAAAAAAAAAGAGATGCATATTGAGGAATTTAAAGAAGGGGAGCACCAGGATCAAGATCGGAGTCAATTGTGTGAAGATAGATTGGTTGTTTGGGACGCAAAAAGGGTTTTGGTGGGAGCGGGAGCACGCGCCCTTTTTTACCCAACGTTGTTGTACAATCTTGTAAGGAACAAGATCCAGTCTGAATTTAGATGGTGGGATAGAGTTGATGAGGTATAATATTTGACCCTTTTTTATGCAAGTTATTTTGCTGCAAAACTATGAATTATTTAAGTATTTTTTTCTTGCAAGTTATGTCTCTAGCGGGCAAGGGAAGGGAGGGGGTAGTGCTTTTCTGGAATCCTTTTTGTTAGGTTTGCTAGCGCTCATAGATTGGCCGCCTTGAATGTTAAATTATGCTGAAGCTGGATGTTGTTGCGTGTATGGCTTTGTGGTTATCTGTTTAAGTCCTTATTTTTAGCCTACTTTGCCATGGATTACTTATTTGTTAGGCTGTGAATCATGCTGAATATGCATGTTTTATGGTATCTGTTGACTCCTTTTTCTCTCACTGCCTTGAATTCAGTTTATTTTGTTAGGTGCCGTACCTTTCCCAACAGATGTTCCCCGGTTGAAGGATCTTGGTGTCTCTGGAGTTGTGACCTTAAATGAACCATACGAGACTTTGGTCCCAACATCGCTGTATCATGTGAGTGTGCTCCTATGTTAGCATCTATGCTGATTCTATATTGAAAAGTCCGAACATGATACATGTTTAAATAAATAATTATAAATTTTCCGATAATAGCGGTTTCATTGGAGATATAACTTCTCACCCTTGAAAAGTTGATCAATCTGATCTATCTTTTAGTGAGTGGGAATTTCAGATGTTGAAGAAGGAGTCCTTTATGTTGAACACCTTTTCATCTTTACTTTCAAGGTACTAGTGTGTATTTTAGGTATGATAAGAACAGTGGAATCAATGGGATTTATTTTTTATCTCCTATGCACAGTTGAAGGTGGCAAATGTTTCTTTCAGTGCAGAAGAATTTCAGAAATGCTGCTTGTTACTTTCCATCTGAAACCCTTTTTCAGTTCAGTCATAGATATGCCTCAGAGCTCAAATTTTCATTTTTTTATTCTTGTTTACTCTGGTAGGCACACAATATTCATCATTTGGTGATTCCAACAAGGGATTATCTTTTTGCTCCGTCATTTGCTGATATTTGCCAAGCTGTAGATTTTATACATGGTATATGTCTTCTGGCCTTTATTGTTAGTGAGTGTTAACTTTTTCTGTTAATTTGTAACACATTCACTTGTTTTCGGCTCTATGAAGAGAATGCATCTGTTGGAAAGACTACGTATGTTCACTGCAAGGCAGGTCGAGGACGCAGCACAACCATTGTTCTCTGCTACTTGGTATGCACCAAGTAAAAACCTAAAATCAATTTCTTGAGTTACTTTATGAATTAATCTTATCTTTTCTTAAAATTATATGCATATATATTAAAAACAGGTGGAACATAGGCATATGACTCCTGATGCAGCTTATGAGTATGTGAGATCCATCAGACCTAGGGTCCTTCTGGCACCTGCACAGCAGCAGGTATGGGAGATCTATCTTGATGATTTGGCAGATTATTTTTTGGGACTTTTGTGGTTCACATAATCTATTTCTGTTAATTGTAGGCTGTTCAAGATTACTATCTTCACAAGGTGAATTATAATGGAATCTGTGGAGACCCTTGCTCAATGATAATAAAGAAAACTCTAGTTGTAGCTGCAAAACAGGATACAGCGGTCTTCGATGATGGCTCTGTAGTTGTTGTAACTGAGTCGGACCTTGATGGGTATGACGCTAGCTTTGACACAGATGTGTTAAGTAACGAGATGTTGGATGAGGGAAGCCTAGCTGGCCGGTTGCAGTTTGCTAGTCAAGCAGCTATGACCAGGCTTTCTTGCCTATGGTTACGTTGCCGTGCGGAACAAAAGGCATCTTGGAAGCTATTGAGCAGTCTTGGTATCGACATTCGGGTTTATTGATTGTTGGTATCCATCAATTCTAGTTGTTAAATTGAGTGTCTTTTTGTATCAACGTTTCAAGTTTTGTTTTTCCAAAGTGCATTGTGTTTGCTTTTGTGTTATTTTCATTTTTGGTCGGGTTATACAGAGAATGGAGTATATATGTATGTATGATATTTGATTCCTGTTTGACTCAAGTTGAGACGGTCATGTAAGAGAGACAGAGAGCAAGTGTAGTTTTCCAATCTTTCTTGAGGCATAGAGATTGAGGAAGAACCTGCCTATTGATATTGGTTGGTATGATTTTTCATCAAAATGCTTCAATTTTTACCACGGAAGTTTAATTGTTTAAGATGGTGAAAGTCTTCCAAATTTGTAAAATGTTTGTGTTTTAGACAAAGAACAAAAATGCTTTAATAATCAAAAGAAAATGTCTTTTAATTGTCATGGACCATATCTTTGAATTTGGAACTATTTTAGTTTATGGGTTGTGTTGTATCAAGCCCGGTCTATAAAGATTTTGTTTGATTAAAACTTTATCCTTGAAAAAATATATATTTTTAATAATGTGTAAATTCTTATTATAGAAGGATAATATTCTTCAGTGTATTTAAATTTACATTCTCTGATAATACTAATAATATTTATATGAATCGAGTTAAGATTTAATCAATAATTCTTAAAAAATTAACATTAAATTTAAATATTAGTATTTATTAAATAGAATCTAAGACTAGTCAATCCAACCTAGATTTGAAAATATTTAATTTAAGTGAATCTATTGGATCAAGTAAATGATTTGACCCAATAAGTTTAGTTGAAACTTCAAACTCTTATTGCATATATTTTAATTAAACTAAAATATTCCAAGTACGGTTCAATTCAATCGTTGAAAACTAAATAATAAGCGCTCTTATTTTTCAAAGTTTCACATTTTCATTTTATAAAGAAAAGGACAACCAAGTTTCATACACAGAATTCCGAAGGGTCATCAAGGCCACCAACCAAATGAAACAAAGTGAAGGAAGCAATTAAGGCCTCAAGGGCCCGAGCTCCGTAGGGGCAAAGTTAGTAATTATGTTATCAAGAGATATAGAGCTAAAAATATTTTGGAGACCAAAGTAAAAAATTTTGAATTAAAATGTCTTCAGGTTAATTTATAATATTTTTAAAAAGATTTTTAGAAATCTTGTAGAAAAATATTTTGAGAAGTCTTTTGAAAAGTTTCTTTAAAATTTGAGTGTTTAGCATTCTTTGTCAAAATGTCTTTTGAAAATAAAATGTCCATTTTAGACATGTTATTATCAAGTAATAAATATACATTTAAATAAAATTTAAATTAGTTAATATTATTATATTTTAGTAAGAATATAAAAACTACTATAACTTATTAATATTTTAATATATAAAATATAAATTTTAATTTTAAATATTTTAAGTAATAAATATTAATTACTTATAAAATTTAATTAGAATATATAAACTACATTTTAAATATTTAGATATAACCATTAAATATTTGTAATTAATATTTTAAAAATATTTTTTATTTTTAATTAATAATTTTAACATATTTATAATTAAGTACCACAAAAAAAAAAAAAAAAGAAAAGTACTATATTATTAAAGAGGTAAAAAAATAATTAAGTATTAAAATTACTTTTGGGAGAACTTGGAGTGCTTTTCAAAAATTCTAATCAAAAACAGTTTGTCTTTACCGTCCTTAACGTCCTACCGTCTGAGGTGTTATTACAATGCCTCTCTTACTTTTAATTTTTATGCTCAGAATCAGAAGCTAAGTTGAGTAACCAAGAGTTTCTAGTTTTAATGATTTTCTTTTTGAAAGTAACCTGCTGAAATAAATTAACTACACAATAATTCTCTGAATAAAGACTGTCAGTTGTTTGTACAACAAGAGTCTCCTTAAAAATCTTCAAACCCTCTCTTGTATCAAAGGTCATTTATGATCGTGTTGCATGACTTAAAGACACAACTCGAAATTATCAAAGAAGAATTCCGCATAAGCTTGACCCAAAGTCCGTAGTTTTATTAAAATAGCGAATATTTCTATCCTTAAAAAGAATGAATTAATTAATGTCTTGAGTAATTATAGTAATATTGTTATTTAACAAAAAATACTATAATTTGATAGGAGGAAAGTAATTAAGAAAATAATGGGTCACAAATAGCAAAGCTGATTGTAAATACACTAAACATCAATTTATGTTTCAACCCACTTGGTTGAGCTTACAAAGTGCAGGAAATTTTCATCAAATTCCTTTTTATTACTAATACAAAGGCTTGTAAAAACTCTTACAACATGTGCGTGCTTCACTACTATTCTGACACAAGTACGACATATGGCTAATAATTACTTGAATAGATGGCGGCAACGCCTACTGGCCTTATTTATGCGTCTTGATGGCTTCCATCTTAGTGGATGCTGACAAATTACAAAGTAGGAAAAGGAAACATTAGTTATTAAGCACTATATAACGTTAAGCTTGGTAAAAATAATTGATAACTTACTCCTCGCAGTTGGTGTTCTTGGAGATTGGGAAATCAATTTGGACATGGCACTTTGCAGGGAGAGTTGCGGCGTCATCTTCTTTGATAGTGGGGATACGAGCGGCGGCTTGTTTAACACAGTTGCAAGCTGCTTGCTTGTCTGCCGTGGTTACGGCACTAGTCCGGAGTTCCCCTACACCATTACAACACGGAGTCGAAGGAACCCCGCCGTTGGTAAGGTAAGGAACGCAGGCTGCCAATGCATCATCAACTTGTTTGCAAGTTACGGCGGCCTGCCCTTGCTTCACCACGAATTGAAACATGGCTAGCATCACAAAAACTGAGATAACAGCACTCTTCATTATTTTATTTTAGGTTTCTCTAGTAGGAAGATCACTAGGTCTTTGTTGAAATGTCTAGGCGAGCTTGAATCTCTCCCTGGAGGGATGATGGGGAATAGCAAAGCCCAGATACATGGCGTATATATAGCAAAGCTGGGGACTATAAGAAACAGGGTATGTGACATTGCATAACAATGGCAGTTACGGAACCTCGGCTTTCAAATGAAAAAAGTAAAAGAGGATATGCTTTTTTGCATCATCTCTGCTATTTCGGTTATTCTTTAGCCGCTCGCATCGCATGTTTCCTCCTCCTCTTTTTCCTTTTCTTGTTCACCCAAGGCACCATACATATCCTACTCCTTATAACCCTCGGGATATCAAAATTTAGATTTAAATTTTAAAAATATTATTTAAAAATATAACATTCATCATCATCTGTAAAACATAAAAACCTAGGTTCATTTTATAATTTTGTACATGGATCGCCCAGAAGAGCATAGGCCACCCATTATAATTTTATATATGGATTGGCCCAATCTTGAGCATAGTCCACCCATTAGACAATTAAATTTCAAAGGCTTGTTTTGGGGTCTAAGGCCACTTATTTAATTAATTTAATTTTAATATTATTTTTAAGTGATTGAAAATGATAATAATAATAATAATAAAGAACTCTTCAAATTTTCTTTACAAAAGTCACCCTACTTCGGTCAAATATTTGCTCCAACTTTTTCTTCTGTAATTTTGAATTTTCCATCCATTATTCACACATCATTTTATTGTTGGGATTTCTTAATTCTAACTTTTGATATTTCCAAATTTAGGATTTATTTTTTCTTTATTTTTACATTTTAATAATTTAACATATATTTCTAATAAATAAATTATTTTTAATTGGATTAAATAACATATTTGACAATTGCTACAAATTGTTTCATGGGATTTAGAATTTGCTTCACAAAAAGGTATAAATTTGGAAATATTTTATTAGGGGTTTTTTACAAAATTAATAAAAAAAAAGAGGAAAATATCGGAAATGGGGTGCCATTCTGATTATGTACCAAAATGGTACATCCAGAGTGGTCGCGCCCTTGCCATAGGTGGCACCACCTTGGGCTGCTGACACCAAACAGTGTTTCAGTGAAATTAAAAAAAAAATAGTTAAAAAATTAAAAAAAAAAGAAAACAGTTAAAAACAGTGAAAACGCTGACATGAATGTTGACATGGCTGGTCAATGGCCTGCCACAGGCAGCACCAAAGGTGCCATTGTCAGAGGCAGCACCAATGGTGCCAATGGCAGAGGCGGCACCAATTATATATTTCGACATTTTATGCCGTTGGGGACCTTATAATGATCCCCAATAATTTCTGTTTCAGCAGCTGAGAAAGGAAAGGAGAAAAAGAAAAAGAAGAAGAAGGAGACGGCGGTGCCGGAAGAAGAAAAGAAAAAGAGAGAAAGGAGAAAGAAGAGACAAAGAAAAAGAAGAAGAAAAAATAGAAGTAGGTATATATATTTTTTTACAATAATGGATGATATTATTGTTATTGTGTTGATAATTTGTTGTTGTTGTTATTATGATGATTATATATATATTGATTTTTATTTTTGTAAGGACCGATTTATTTCACAAAAGATCCTTGCTGTTTCTAGGCTTGAAACAATAAGTATGTTTTGAACATTACTCTATTTTAGTCCTAAAAACTACAGGAATTTCTTCCGCAGTCCAGTTGTCCAGAACACTTCCAGGCTCGTAGGGGTGAATACCGCCAAGTTCTCTTCCTTCGGATCCTCCCTTAACACGGCGTTGATGCTCAACGTTCTCATCATCTCTTTAACCATTTCCTCACTCATATTTTCTGGCCCTGAATGGATAATTCCTCCCGACACGAATGTATTAGATAAATGGGGAAAAGTTATTGAACCCCACTCGATCTCAACACCGTCCAATCATGCCCTTCGTCTTTCACGTTTCCTCTCCAGCTCCTCCTTTCTTTGCTGGGCATCTGGTCTATGCCCCAAACCAAAGTGATCATGCTTGTCAACTAATCCTGGCATTTTGACTGGCACCGGGATCTTGCTTCCTTCACTGATGAAAGTCTCATTTACAAACTCCAACGACCTGAAGGAGCACTCTATAGCCTCCGTATCATTCTCTATGTACGGTGCATTACTGGTAACAGACGCGATGATATCTTCCTCCGCATTTATGGTTATCAACCGGCCCTCTGTCACTAACTTTAACTTTTGGTGCAATGATGATGGTACAGCTCCCGCTGAGTAGATCCAAGGCCTCCTCAATAAGCAATTATAAGAAGGCTTGATGTCCATCACGAGGAAATTTACCTCGTACATATTTGGCCCAATTAGAAAGGGTATCTCAATCCTCCCCATTACTTTTCTCTCGGTGCCATATAATGCTCTCACTATATTTTGGCATGTTTTCATATGAGAGCTGTCTACAGGCAACTTGTTCAGTGTAGATAAAGGTAAGACATTCAGTGCCGACCCGTTGTCGATTAATACCCTCAGTAATGTATACCCTTTGCATCGGGTAGTGATGTGTAAAGCCTTGGTGGATCCCATGCCCCCTGGTGGAATTTCATCGTCACTGAAAGAGATGAAATTATCTGCGCTTATGTTACTAACAAGGCGGTCCAACTTATTTATTGAAATGTCTTCAGCGACATATGTTTCATTCAACACCTTCATTAGCACGCTACGGTGTACATCTGAGTTTAATTGCCATTACTGATATGCGTGTCGACTGCTGGTGTAACTATTCCACAACACTGTATTCGCTGTGCTTTAGGAATTTCAAAATCTCCTTAGACTCATTCTCTGTTACTGGTTCATTAACCAGTGGCTCTGACTTTCCTTCCCCCTGTCCAATCATAGAGGATTTTCCTTCAATACGTCCGGCTTCTGGGTCGGGCGTGCTGGCCGAACTCTCTTTCCTAGAAACTGTCACAGTGCAATTGTAATTCTAAGGTACCTTCTTGTTATCCTTATAAGAAAAAGTTACGGGTTTTTAAATTACAACCCTCGGTGTATCTTTATGAGGAAAAGTCACGGGTTTTTAAATTATAACCCTTGGTGTATCTTTATGAGGGAAAGTCGCGAGTTTTTGAATTATAACCCACGGTGTATCCTTATAAAGAATAGTAACGGGTTTTTGAATTACAACCCTCGGTGCCATTTTCACTCCTGCTTCATCGACCCTTGGTCGTGTGATAATCACTACTGGGTGATTGACCTTAGGGATCCTCTCTGCGGACCCACCCTCTGTGGCGCATACATCCTCTTCTTCGAAAAAGTCAAAGAACTCTAGCTCTTTATTATCCATTAACCTTGTACTAGGGTTCTGAATTCGTTGCACTGCTGGATCTCATGGCCTTGCTTGTCATGGAACTCACAGTAGTTCCTTGCATCTCGAGATCTGTTCACATTCTCCTGCAGAACTAACCCTCTTTTCTGTATTTCTTTCCAAACTTCCCTCAATGGGGTTCTGACCTCGATAACTTTCTGCTTGGTTCTCCTCCCCCTGTTCTCAACTATCGCGTTTAACCCATTATCCGTATGATTAGGTAACGGATTCCCTCCACCAGGTGCGTCGTTGAATTTTACCACACCCGCCTTGATAAGCCTCTCAATTAGCCTTTTGAATGAAGTACAATTTTCTATCGAGTGACCTACTACATCCGCATGGCATTCACACTGAGCGCTTATGTCATACCACTTAGGATATGGAGGTTGCAGTGGCTTCAAATAGAAAGGGGATACGACGTGCGCATCGAACAGAGTTTTATATAACTCCTTATACGTCACATGTATGGGAGTAAATTGGAATTTCTCAATATTCTGCCTCGTGTTGGGCTCTTATCTTAGTGAGGCCTACTGGCCCACAGCTACCGCTCTCGGTTGACTGATAGTAATGGGTTTGGGATAACCCGAGCTTACATTACCTACTTCACTTTTCTTTTTCTTCGGAGCTGCTCTTCTCGTGTTCTCTCCAGCCTCTATTTTCCTACACCTGATCGTGTTCTCTATCATTTCGCCAGACATCACCACGTCCGCGAAACTCTTAGTCGCGCTCCCTAACATGTGATTGATGAAAGGTACTTTCAGGGTATTAATGAATAGCATAGTCATTTCTTTTTCCAGCAACAGCGGTTGGACTTGTGTAGCAACTTCCCTCCACCTCTGAGCATATTTCCTAAAACTTTCACCTGACTTCTTCTCCATGTTTTGTAGCGTGATCCTATCAGGTGCTATATTAGTTATGTGGCCATAATGCTTCATAAAAGCCTGTGCTAAATCCTTCTATGATTTGATTTGGGTGCAATTCAGCTGATTGTACCATTTAGCCGCGGCTCCAATTAGACTATCTTGGAAACAGTGAATCAACAATTGGTCATTGTTAACATATCCCGTCATTCTTCGACAGAACATTGTAATGTGGGCCTCAGGGCAGCTGGTCCCGTTATATTTTTTAAACTCTGGCATCTTAAACTTTGGTGGGAGTACCAAATCAAGGACCAAACTCAACTTTTTGGCATCTACCTCGCATTGGTAATCAGCACTTTTCAATGCTCGAAACTTCTCCTCCAACAACTTGCATCGGTCCTCAAATTCTTTTGGGAGCTCCGCCCTTATTTTTTCCCCTTCTGCTGAGTCATCGAAATCGGGGACCATTGGTTTTGTCAAATTGACTCCTGTGTTGGAGCTCGAGCCTACTAGGAAGTTTACCGGTACTGAGGTATCAGATTGGTACTGAGGTTTGATATTAACTGACACCCTTGGTGGTTGCACTTAAGAACTTACTGGGGCCAAGCCTAGAGGATAAGTAGAATCTTCATTATCATCTCCGGTATCGACCATAAGCCTCTTTTCTCTTCCAGTCCTCCACCAACGCATCGTGTTAATCGCTCATCATACTTTTCTAGGACTCAAAGATTTGATCCTCATGTCCTATTGGATCTTAGCCAACTGTTCTTGTATCTAAGCCTGCAGTTGGTCTTGCATCTCTTTCTCAGATTCTGCTCTAGCTTTTCTATTCTTTGATCCATAGCTTTCATTTTTTTCTGGGTGTAGTAGCGGTGTTTTAGGATAACTATAATACGACCTTTGGTTAATAGGGTTTTTTTATGATATTGAGTGCATATGATGTGATGCAATGCAGATGCATGATATGAATACAAAAATAAGAAGAGTCGATTCAAGTTCAATTTATTTTAGAATACTTATTTAAAAAACAAAATCCTTTACATAAAATAATCATATATACGGCCTAGCCCTTATGCCCAAAGCTTTAACTTTCTCAAGAAGCGAAGCTAACTCTCGACCCCGGTCTGACTTTGACTCGTATACTATACTTAACACATCAGCCTAAACCGTTAAGGTTTGTAGATGATCGGCCACTTCTCGTATCTGAACCACAGCTTCGCCCATAACGTAGTCTCTTTCTTTGACTTGGTTCTAAGATCGTTGAAATTATTCTTCCCATCGCTCGTTGTTTGTCTACAATAATTGGATCCGGAGCTCACTATTTTGCAGCGCCGTTTCGAACTCTACCACCTTTCCTTTCAACTTTTCAATCTGGTTTAGGCTTGATTACAACTTTACCGTAGAGTTGCGACTTTGACACAATGCCCTCTCTAGTTCTGCTACTCGAGCTCTCAACATCTCGTTTTCACTTTGGCTCTCACCCACAGTCTTTTTCAGAATATCCTTTTGTGCTTGAGCCTCATGAAACCTCTTTTTCCACTGATCGACCTTCGTCTTTTCTTCTTGAATTTCATGATGCCATTACTATGAGGTTTTACGCAACCCAGCAGTCCTTATCGATGAATGTAATTTCTTGTAGTCAGTCTTCAAACTGTCTAAATCTTCTTTGGCCTTTCTTTTCCCTTTTCTCAGTTTCTCAGCCTCTAATTTTTAGACATCAATGTCTAACTTTAAGTACACTTTTTCTCCTTCCAGTTGCTCTATATTTTTTCCTAACTCTAAATTTTTACTTTTGAAGTCTTGTTTTAAGATTTCCAACTCGAAAGGGATTACTTGCAGGTATTCTTCTATCGGCCGAGCACCATTTTGTGTCGGTCTAGGGACATTATCATTGATTCTCCTACTCTACCAAGCATTATATTCGAGGGTTGTCATCGGACTGACAGTAACTCTCTTCATTCAGTGAGTCTGCTTCCAAGCATTAGAAATCACTCGAACCTTCTTCTTATAATGATCTCCCCTATATGAGAACTCAAACTGAGCTAGCCCAAACGTTGTCGGTATGAACTGTCTTGATTTGTACTGCTTTAGTACAAGCAAAGGAGCGTACCCAATGATCTCCAAATTCCTGACAGAGGTACCCAATTATAACTCTTTCACCGATAGAGAATTTCATTGGGAACTAACCAAGGAGCTCTCCACTCAACGTCTTCTTCCTTAAGATTCCGAAGGAGTGCGACCCAATTCTCTACTGATACGTCATCCCTTCTGGGCGTGGCTGCTAACTCCTTTAGTGGTGAGTAACTCTCGAAAAAACACGATAGGAGACTTTATCCACCTTCCAGAAATGGCTATGGAACTAAGCTGACAATAGCTGTGCGCATCCTATAAATCTACCTTCACCGGCTCTCCTACATGCACTCAAAGATCTAAAAGTCTCAGCCAAAATCGTAGGAACATGTGTGACCCCTCTGTCAAGTCGGTCAAAGAGATCTGAGACTGCCTCATCTGTATATCCCAATACCTCAGGGAAAACCATTAGACCATAGATGCTCAAAGCAAAAACGTCAACTCTCTTCTTCGTATCAGGATGCACTAGAATCAACTCTTTCAAAATCCACAACGGGATGCATTTATACTCACCTTTTTGCTTGATCCTTGCTGCAACCCACTGTTCACTCATCCTGTAATACTCATCATCCTCTTTAAAAGGTTGGGCCACAGTGGCTTTAATATAGACCTTGTCGACTTGGACCTTCGAACGTAAGTAAAGTCAGATATTCTTCTATAGTGGGTGCCAAATCTACCCCCAAAGGTAAAACAACTATAAACAGGATTCCAATACTGAGTGAGGGCCCTGAATAAATGCTCATCTATACTGAAGCCAAGTAAGTGGGGCAAAACCCCATAATTCCCATAAAATAACTGTTTAGTCTTTTCATCTCACTGGTCTCATATTTCTTTTAATTCTCGAAGATCATTTTTTTCCTTTTCAGTGTTTTTTTATTTCAATTTCAATATTTTTTTAAAATTTCAGTGAAACACTGTTTGGTGTCAGCAGCCCACGGTGGTGCCACCTATAGAAGGGGCGCGACCACCTTGGATGTACCATTTTGGTACATAATCAGAATGGCACCCCATTTTCGATATTTTCCTTTTTTTGTATTATTTTTGTAAAAAAACCCTATTTTATTACTCTTTTTTCTTTTGTGCGAAATTATCAAAATCAGTGAATTTGGGTGATGAATATTTAATTTATATATATATATATATATATATATATATATATATATATATATAAGGTCTATTGTAGTTTTTTTTTTACCAAAACTTTTAAAAATACAAAAATAGTTAAAAGTAAACAAATTTTAAAAGTTTGTTTAAAACAGTGAAATCTTATACCAAAAGTTGTTGACCGGTACACATCAGTACAAAATCATGTTGGTCTAAATACGCTAAAATACACAAAATTTCGATTGAAACGAAACTTAAACTATTTGGTATTTCAACAATATAGATTATTATAAGCTTTTAATAAATACTAGATATTCTATTAAATTTTTATGCATGTGAAAACTATATTTTTAGAAAATAAGATATGTTTAAAAATAATATACAATAAATAATAAAACATGTGATTTGAAATTAATCAATAACTATAACACATGCAACATGTGCAATATAAGAAAAAAATAGATTAAATTGTGAATAAAATAAATTTGAAACACATAAATATACAATATTAAGAATATTAAATGCACCACAATCGTTTATTATGGTGTTGTCATCAATCTTGAGTTGATGTCGAGTTAACTTGTGATACTAACTCAATCAATAACATGCAAAACATATGAAATTAAAATGAAAAAAAATAGTTTGAATTTTAAGTAAAAATTTTAAATACTTAAATATATCATATTGAGAATATTAAATGCACTCCAATTATTTAGTATAGAATTTTCATTTTATATAACATGTCAAAATATTATTATATAGGTGAAAGGAAATTTCAATATAAAAATTCAACGTTAAGTTGATTTGTGGCACAAACTCAATCAATGATCAATTCATCTTGTATAAAAAATACTACAATTCTTTCATGTGTATATATGTGAAAACTCGTATTTTGAACATAAGGGCGTGTTTAAAAATAACACATAATCTATAATGAAATGTATGGCTTGAAACTAATTAATAATAATACATGCAATATGTACTATTTTAAAATGAAATATTAGATTAAATTGTGAGTAAAATCAAATTTAAAACATAAATACATCATATTAAGAATATTAAATGCACTGTAATTGTTTATATCATAGTTTTGTCATGAATCTTAATTCGATGTTGAGTAGACTTGCGACACCAACTCAATCAATGAAAATTATCTATATACATGATGTGGGTATCCTTAATAATAATTATTAGTGTCATGGTAAAGAACTTGTTTATATATCTATTAAACATGCGTTTGATTCTTTTATTTAATAGAAATGGTAAATTAATCTTTTTCAATTGATTGATATCGATTATGTTTAAATAAAAATAAAAATTTTATATTTTTTCACCCACCTACGTCATAATTATAGTATGTATATATATATACATTTCCTAAGATTCCATTAAATATTTACCACAAATCTTAAGAATATATTAGCCATGAGTTAAAATATTTTCAATGACTAAGGGTTTATTTTCTTTTTAGACTAACATATAATACATTTTAATATTTACAAGTAACCAATAAAAATTGAAAAGTGCTGCATACATTTTCTAGAAACAATTTATTAAATTAAAAAGAAATTGCATTTGCTTTAAAAATATATCACACGAATATAAATTTTGAAAACACAATTTAATTAAAAAAGAAATTGATTTTAAGAAAAATATGAGGCATATTGTTTAAAAGTTTCTCACTTGTAGCATTTTAAGTTTGAAGTTTGGCTGCAACGGTGAGGCGCAGATATAGTCATGGGAGACGAGCAGCCAGAGTCCAGAAGAACCCATTTCCATACTTTTGTACTTACAGTTAATGGCTACCCAAGGTCAGTGGGTCAGAGTTGCAGTGCAAAACAATAACATGAAAATTGAAGTTGTCAGACTATGAATATATTAGTGACACTAATTATCCAAAAGTTAATTAGAGATGCAAAGATGTAGATGATGGTACTATATATTTTTTTTCTATTAGATTAAGCTAAAAAATAATCATGATTTCCACATGCTATATAGGAAAGCAATGAGTTATTATAATAAAATTCTGAAATTCCCAAGTCTTTGCTTTGAATATTGAAATAGAATCAACTACAAGAATCTTGTCTTATTTTCAGTTTCCACCATGACTGAAAGGTAATTTAACTCATCTGACTCACAAATTCACGGAACATTAAAATTTTTTTATTAATATTCCAAATCACCATCTTTTATTTCTTGTTTTCGTTTTGTTTTAATAAAAACGCGGTGGTTGGTGCAGATGAATAATTTAGTTCAGGGGAAAGATATTTAAAACATGTGACCAAAAAAACCCTCCAACTTCAATGGCATCGGAGGAACATTCATGGAAATGTCTTTTATGTAAAACTAAAACATCAAGATTTTTGTTACTTCTCTTCAGATTGTTAGTTTCCTCCTTATATAAAAACCACAACTAATCTTCCTCACCTTACTGTAAAAATCACCGACAGATGACCCAAAAGAAAAACAATGAAAAGGTACGTGGAGAATAATATCTCAGATTCAGAGCTCGACATGTATCTTGTCGATGGTTTTGACGAATGTCCAGCAACAACAGCTTCCACCGGTGTCGTTCTTGAACCTTGCTATAACAGAAGTTCAAGCTTTAGTAGTGTTTTTCTGAACGAAAGTCGGGGTGATTTGCCCTTAAAGATTGATGATTCCGAGGATATGTTGGTCTATGGTGCTTCGCGTGATGCGGCGAACTCCGGGTGGAGTGGTCCGAGCGAGGTTGATTTGAAGATGGTGGCAGAGGCGGAGGTGGAGGTGGCCGTGCCACAGCAGGAGATGCGTTTTAAAGGAGTGAGAAGAAGGCCATGGGGGACGTACGCTGCGGAGATTAGAGACCCTAAGAGGAAAGGTGGGAGGATTTGGTTGGGGACTTACGAGACGCCCGAGGATGCTGCATTGGCTTATGATAAAGCCGCATTCGAAATGCATGGGGCTAAGGCTAAGCTCAATTTTCCTCACTTGATTGGAACTGATTGTAGTTGGGAGCCAATTAGAGTAGGGTCTAGGCGCCGCTCTCCGGAACATTCAGCTTGGACGGCGTTATCCGGATCCACCAATTGTCCCGCTAAGCCCAAGAAGAAGAAGAATAGCGAAATTAGCATTCAGGCTGAGGCTGAGGCTGAGGCTGAGGCTGAGGCAAGCTTAGCTGCGGAGATGATTGAAATGAGTCCTTTTATTTAACCAGTGTTAATGTACCCCTGGGATTTCATATATTAAGTTTATAAATTATTACAAAATTCTTTAAATACATTATTAAAATTAAATTAAAAACATTATAAGCTACACCTATTTCGCTTCCTATACATACATATTCATTTATAGTAATAAAATTAAATTAAAAATTATTAATTTTTATTAATTTAAACGACAAAAGATTGTGTTTACCATGGACTGTTTTAAGTCAAATTATGATTATGGTTTGTCTACTTTGTTTAAATTTATAGTTTAGTATTTATATTTTAATTTGACATGATTTAGCTTATTTGCATAATATCATTCGTTAATCGAAATAATTGACACGCTTATTCTAATTAAAATACTAAAATTGAAATTCTTTTTAAAAATACAGATTCTAACTTATCATATAGAAATAGATTTTACACGGGTGTCTGTGTTAAAAAAAAAATTAAGAAAAAATCATGTCACTGTTTTAGCCAAAATAATTAGAAGGAGATGTATTGGGAAGTTAAATGGAAGGCCAAGGCATCTCAAAGGGTGCACCAATTTTTGTGGATCGTAAGTTGCAATTGATTGTTGATGAATGATGAGCGATGCAAAAGATCTATTCCAAATGAGGTGCTGAACCTTTGAGATCCCTAATCAGGATAATTCAATTCTACAATTCAGTGGAATTGGAAGATCAAGTTGGTATATGCGCCGCGAAGTAGTTGATTTTATGGCGAAGAGTACCAAGGAAAACGAGATGAGATTGCAACGATTCTTTAGCCCATTACTAAATTGCTGCTCTTTGTTATTAACTGATGCTCCTATGAAAAATGTTTTCTAAGTTATAAACACAAGGTCTTGCCTCATACATCCCTTACTATCAAAAAATCAACAACTAATGCTATTGTAAAAGTAGATAATCTAATTAAATTAAATTAAAAATATAAAAATTAAACTTCAAATGTAAGTATAGTAGAGTGATTGGAACTGCAATTTACCATTATCTTATAATAATAATAATAATAATAATAATAATAATAATAATAAGAGAAAAAAGAGTTGTTAATTCAAATAATTAGCACTTTAATAATTTCAATAGATGACATTAATTTTAAAAATACTTATTCCAACTCATCATATCAAATATATAGTCCATGGACAAGTAAGAGGACAAAAAAAAAAAAAGAAAAGAAAATTTTGACCATTTACCTAAAAAAACAATAAGGAAATTAATGGGCAAGTGGCAAGAAAAAAAAGGCTCTTATGTCACGGGCCGTGAATCAAAATTCATAATCATTGCGCACAGAATGTTCCATAGAGATTAACTTATTAAATGAGACTCATTTGATCCACATGAACTGACTTGATTTGTAGAATTCGTGAAGAAATTCATTTACTTGAAGCATTAGTAGCCCAGTAAAACTAAAATTACCAGGATAAATAGTGTTAATCTTAAAGTGATAAGATTATATAGAGTTTAAATTCCTTGAACTCTTAGTTGTAGATAGATTCTAATCTTAATCTCGATATAACTCAATCTATACTGTTGGTTCTAAGAGAGCTCAACTTTATATAGAAGTCTCCTCTTCATTTATAATCACTTCATTCATTTCATTCATAATGTGAATATATTTGAGAGCATTTATTCAAACACTTGGCATGCTATTTTCCTTTGACTTTTTTTTTGTTATTTTTTGTTGTTATTTCATTTCGGGTGTGCTTCCATTATATTTTCTATGCCTCAAAGAATATTTGTGAGAATTCTCACTTTTGCGAGAGTTTGGTATATTAAAACAAATTTGGAGCAAAGAAATCATCTAAGACCGTGCAATTTACGAGACGAAAGGTCTAACCCGTGACACTTAAACCTTCTTTTTATATATAGTCCATAGATTGGACCAAAATATAAGAATATTAAGAAAATCATAATAGTAAGTAATAATTAAGAAACTAATAAATTGTGGATTGAGCTTTATATTAATTGGTACTATTGTTATTACAACAACAAAGAAAATATTGAATAGTTACAAAGGAAAAATGTTTTTTTTTTTTTTTACCAAAAGACCGCTGATTTTATTGGTGGTATGAATGAAGGCTTTATTTTCAACATTAATTTATTTTCAATGCATTTGGTAATAGATTTTAAAGTTGATTTATTTGATTTGTTTTCAACAAAAGGCCTGTTGAAAAGTATAAATAAATAGTAACCTACTTAACATTCAGCTTAGGTTTTAGGGTCAATGGTGAAGATGATGGGGTCAAATAAATAATTTTATACGAAAATAAAGGTAAAAATATTCATCATTTAATATATCCAACAATATATTTACATTAAACACTTAAGTTTTAGTAAAATACCATTACTTTTTAAAATTTAATTTCAATACTAAATATTTAATTCCTAACTTTTAGTTTATCAAACAATTATTATTGTATTTTTAATACTAAATATTAAATAAATATTTTAAAATTGTTTGGTATATTAATAAAAATTAATTACTAAATAAAAATACATTGGATGATGAAAGTATATATTGATTTTGAAAATTATTAATTTTGTAATTTTAATAGTTTATATTATTTGGATAGTTTTGGGTAAATGTTAATTATAATATTTTAAATATTTTATTTTTAACAAAAATGGGATTATTTATTTCAAATATGTTTTTTTAAAATCAAATTAACAATTTCAACATTAGGTGATGAGTAATTATCCACTTATTATCATTTTCATTTTGTAATAACTAAAATTTAATATCCTTATCAAACACATTAAAAAATTAAACATTGGTCAATTGAATCTTAGCTCGATTCGTATTGACATTGTTTCTAGTGCAGGAAGACGTGATTGGAGTATGTTGAAGCCCATGTCCTCCGATTTAAGGATTAGGGAGAGAATAAAAACAAATAATGAGATTAATGTTAAAAAAAATTAAACATTAAATTATCAATGATTTATGAAACACGTCATAAGTATTTTTATATTATCATTTTATTTTGTTTGGTTAAAAGTCTACCTGAATAAACGTTTAACTTTTGATCTATGCTTAAAGATAGTTAATTTAATTAAAACATTAGATATGGATATGAATTAAAGGTTAAATAATTATTTAGATGGAGCATTATAGTTTTGTTATTGTTTTGCAATTTTAGAGTTTAGAAATCAGAAAAGAAAAAAGAATAATCAAAATTAATATTTGGTCTTTTATGGTGTAATAAAGTGAAGAGGAAGTAACATGGCAGCCACGTTCCTTGATTATTAATGCAAATGGACAAAGCAGAGGGAATCAATCAAATTATTTAATCTATATTTTCCCAACTTCGATGATGATTAAAATATAAGCTGTGTATCTATTTCATAACCAAAATAAATAAAACAACACTGAAGAAAGCACTTGAAAAACGTGATGCAAATCTCAGCACTGAGAAACTTCCTATAAAGAAGACCAGGATTAATATTAATAATTCAATACCAAGTCTGAGAGTATATATAATCTAAGAAACCCATCCTTGGATTTCCAATTAAATTCCACATCTCCCAGTCTCTATTCCAGATCCTCCAACCAACAAACCAAAATATGTATTGTGAAGCTACTTCAGATTTTGACCTCCGCCTCTTGGACTCTATTCGTCGGCATCTTTTGGAAGATGATGATTTTGAAACCCAGTATCCAGCTACATTCTCCCAAAATTTAGCAAATGTTCAACTTCCGATTACTTCGGCTCAGATGGGTTGTTCCAAAACTGATGCTGTTGCAATTAATGTTGATCAATGGATGACCTTTGATCAGTTATTTGATGCAGCGGAGGCTGCCGCTGAGGTCTCATTTCCCAGCTGCGAAATGTCTTCTAAGGTGGACACTCCTCAAACGCCACCGAAGAAGGTGCATTATAAGGGTGTACGGAGAAGGCCATGGGGGACGTACGCAGCGGAGATAAGGGATCCCAAGAAGAACGGTGCCAGAATCTGGCTTGGTACTTATGAGACGCCCGAAGATGCTGCACTGGCTTACGATAGAGCGGCTTTTAAAATGCGTGGCTCAAAAGCCAAGCTGAATTTTCCTCACCTTATTGGTTCCGATCAAGTGCAGCCGGTGAGATTGAGCAATAACAAGCGCCGGTCTCCAGAGCCCTGTTCGCCTTCCTCTTCGTCTTCCATGTCGGATGACGGAACTCCCAAGTCAAAACGGAGGATAAGCGAGTTAGGAAGTAATTTTGAACTAGACATATATAAATTGATGTCAACTGAATTTTAACGAACCGTCAGCCGTTTACGAAAAGTGCATATAATCATTTACATTTGAATGCTAATTAATTCCCTTTTTGAGTAATCCAAAAGCTATATGAACTAATATTAGATTTACGAAAAGAAACATAAAGCTGTATATAAGGATTCTTCATGGTGCAGTATGTATGAAGGTCAGAATCAAAAGGTACAATAACTTGAATTTTAAATCTTGGGTAATTCTTTAGCCGCACCACCAGATCAAGTCCTTCCTTCCCAACTCAAAAAGGAATAAACAAAGGTTTCAACACAAGTTCGTATTTCTCAAATTTTAAAGCAACAATCACAAAAGCAGGCAGCATTATCACTGTCTCAAAACCAGAATCATCTGTTGCAGAAAGGTTGTCAACAAAATCTGGCCGCTCAACTAAACATCGGGTCCATCGGTTGCATTCTCTATCTTCATGATGTTGGATGCCGTCTCCTGGATTATCCATCAGTAAAAAACAGTCAGTACAGAGGATACAATATGATCTTTCATTTTCTCCATCCGTTTAATAACTTTTAGAAGTCACAATAGCCATAGTGAATTCAAGATAGTATAATAAAAGGTATAAATCAAAATCAGGCCACAGATGGCTTTAAAAACAGAAAACCATTGGAAGCCGGATATATGGTTAAAGTTCAAAAAGTAGAAAAAGAAATTACCTCTTTGGTCGGTTTCGGTCCTCTTCATAGTCCATCACTCCACCAGGTTCAGAGTAGATATCCTCGAGCCCTCGGAACTCAACTTCGGCCTGCTTACAGTTTGTAACTTCTGCCACAAAGTAAGCCACATCGACCAACATATCTTGATATTGAAAGAGTGAAGTCATGGCAAGCTAATTCTGGGTCCTCTTAAACTCTCTCCTTTGCATCTTAACTAGGAAGGCACAGCTTTAAGCTTTAATCTTTTTTTTTTTTTGAAAGGGGGGCAAAAGCTCTAATCTTTTTAGTATATGCATCTTTGCCCCCAACCCCCCAATAGAAAAAAAAAAGTTTGATATCAATTGAGTGCATTTAGATCCACAACTACCATGAATGTTGAAAATCTAATAAGTTTAGCTCTCTTTAAACCTAAAAAACACAACAAAGAAACTAACGAAAATACTCTCACCTGCATTTAGCTTATCATACTTTTTAGTCCAATACCGAATTACTGCAAACGAGCAATCGATATAAAGAAGGAAAACTGGATTCAACTGACCTTGACAGATACGGACTTTTTTACTTCTTCCACCCTATCTTCAACCTCCTTTCGATGTTTTTTGTCCAACGCACTCATTGTATCAGCCCATTTTATCTTCTCTTGAATTGAGACCAGTATATTGTCTGATGTGCCCAACCTAGGTTCAAAATTCAAATCCATAGACAGATGTTATACATAATATTTGATTAAATATTATATATATATAGGTTGATATTTATCAAATTTAACTTTGTATTTCTATCAGGCCTACTTGGACTAGCTAGCTCTAATGAACAAAGGCAAAAGGCAATACAAAACCACATGGTAGCAACTATGAATGCAGCACGGACACAGCACTTAATGACAAGCAATATTAGAATCAGAGAAGTTACCAGTTTGATAGTGTTTGTATCATACTCCCAAGTTGTCCTGGCCTCAAATCCCTCCCAGCAGCAAATTGGATCTTCCATAACAAAAATTAGAAAGTTCAATAAGTAGAGTAATAAATCAAAAGCAAAAACTTTTGGAGGTAAGAACAATAAACTCACCTCAAAACATCTTCGCAGCTGATCCAGCTTTCCTCTTACTATACCCTAACAAAAAGAAAGGAAAAAAGGAATGAAAATCAGCACAGCTTCAGTTTAACTGCATCGCCAGTACAACTTGCTGCCCTTAAAATTCAAGACACCACACAGGTAAGGCAGGTGTCCCCCGCCCCTTCCTTTCCAAAGCAGAATATGGATGCAACAACCAAAGGGAAACTTCAGATAGCAGTAGGGGGAGGATGGTGCCCCCTCCCCTTTTTCCCCTTCTTTCCCAGTCCCTCGTGAAAGTGGAGTTTGATCTAAGGTATTGGGCACAACCGCCAAAGGGAAGTTCAGATAGCTGTAGGTACATGTTTGTAAAGCAAAACATATGAAGGTGATAAAATATCAAGATGCTTCTTTGGCATGCCATGTGTACAATGCAGATCCACCCTCAAAGGTTCAGATCCACACACAATGTTAACCCTCCCTAAAATCAAGCATGAATGCGCAACTGTATGATTCTTTCACATGCCATTTGTTGAATGAAAATCATCCATTAACAATCAAAAGATCACACCCCAGGGCTTTTCAAGGCTGTTCCAGTAGCTAAAGCAGGTCACAATGGAGTAAATCCTTGGATGAAAAAGGAATAGGAATAGAAAATTACGCTGGGAGACTACCCACCGCATACATGCACTCATTGATAAGAAAATCTTCCAGTTCACGGACATTCGTGACATCTAACTCCATCATTAGTTCATCATATGGTAGTACCTGAGGAAGGCATTAAAAAAGCTAAATGAACTGGATGAAACCAATATGAAAAACCTATAGAGTAATTGTCATACAAAGGTTCCCCACAAATTATAGATATACCCATTTTAGTTAGAAAGAGGAAAAACAACAATTCAGAAAAGGGTTAAATTTTTTTCAAGAGATTCTAAAGAATGTGTTCCATCATGTTACGAAGTCAGTTACGTCAAAGTGGCATATTTGAGGAATATCAAAATGACTGTAACCACAACAATGTAACAGACTGGCAATTAGCATATTTAGATGAGTAAACAACTCATAACTCAACTACATACCTTATTTGTCTCAGCTAGTGTAAGGACAGTGAGTTGCTTTAGCTTGAGAACTTGATCAGGTACCAATTGAGGGAGACTGGAGCAGTTGCCTAATTAAGTAGTTTTAAATGGACAAAGGTGATCACATTACGACTTGAAGAAGAATTATAAGAGCAATCTAGACAGAAATATATCAAGTAGTTTAATCAAGTAAAGAAGTTTTGAAGACAAATTTTCAGGTTTAAATTCAAACAATGAAAATGACATATTTAAGATGTTTGTTATTCAATAACAATCTTAAATTACATGGTAGCGATACGTATTTAATGCAAATAATCTTCAAATTTTCTCGAATAGAAAACATATGGTGCAGAAAGGAACAAGTGCATTGAAGGCATTACAAACTTGTCACAAATAATAAAGCACAGGTTTCCAGCTTACTCTTGTAATCACTCCATGTGCCATGGGCAAACAACTGAAGCACCTTGAGGTACACCGAGTTTTCAGTTCCTTCAAGCTGCAAAGGTATTGATTTCGTAAAATTACACATAAACTAAACCATCAAACCAAAAATGAAGCTATGAAGAAAACTAAAACTCCATATTATTGACAAAAACAACAATTTAATAGCACGTTCAACACCGATATAATTGCTAGGAAAGCATAATTCACATTTGTATAAACACAACATTTAACTTCTTTGACTAGTGATCAACCCACTGGTCAATACTGAAAAGCACAGGAAACCAGTGAAATAATTGCCCGACATAACTTCTAAATTGAAATTTAAAAAGCATATATATCTCAGAAGAGTGAAACCTAATTCCATCCATGGTATTCCTACACAGTGTATAAAAAACATTAACCAACGAAGATAAGCAAGTAGTGAAGAGAATAGTGTACAAATATATCCAACTTCTAACCCCAAACACAATAATCAAAATATTTGGATAAATGATTTTTGTATTATCCAAAGAAAGAAGTAAAATAATCAAATTTTATTTTCTTTACTTTTCACTAAATTTTCTCATTTACCAAACAGGGCGATAACATGGCCAGTATTTATCGAAAAGTTAATAGGCTATGTGCAGCAAGAAAATAATTCTTGACGGCTTTGATTTCTCAGATTGAAGAAAGAAGGGCAATAAACGAAAATTGAGAATGGAATAGGTTCTGACCTCAGCGACGGTGGGCACGGCAAGAATCTCGGAGAAGGCAAAGAGGGAAGGATGTGACGTCGCTTCGAGGATTACGGAACCAAGGGCGGTTCCCTTCTGAGCCGACGCTTGCTTTACAAAGTTATCAATTAACTCAGCTTGATTTTGCTCGATATCCATCTTCAAAACTTGACCCCTCCGAGACCACACCAGGAGGGGGAAAAGGAAAGAGAAGATTTAAACAAAATGATTGAAGAAATATTCTTTGATAACAAAAACTACCGATAGACAAAGAAAAGCATTCAGAGATATATAATATATACGAGTCAATTAAAACTAGGGTTTGGCGTTGGAGAGTGGAGACGGTGAATTAAACGACGGAAAAATTTAGGTATTAAAATAAAATACAGAAAATTTAGGCGACGACAATAGAACTCAATGAGGACATCCTCAAGACAAAAATACACAGAGTCCAAGTTAAAAAGGAATTTCTGCGATTTGATAATTCCTGTGACAATGAAAATGAGAGAAATTGCTATAACAATTTAAATTCCATATAGGGTTTTAAGCATGATGTGCAAAATTATAAGAAATTGTAAATAGCATTCTTTTCATTAAGTTGCAGCTTTAAAACCATATATTATACGAACGCTTTAGCTATTTTATTTTATTATCGTAAAAAGATAAATTTTAGGAAAAAGGTGATGTTTTCACGATCGGAAAATTTGAAATCACGGCATGGCATCACATTCACAGGTGTCTAGCGCCTCCAGGCTTTGCTTTTTGATGATGAAACCATCGAATTTATTAAATTGTTTTTAAAAATATAAAAGGACAAATAACAGCCCAATCCACCCCAGGCTCACAGGCCTAAACCCAAACAGCAGAATAGAAAAGCAGAGTCCACCAGGAACAACATTTGTATTGGTCAAGATGAATAGAGAAGTTCATCCACAAAAAATGCATATACTATCATCGGCAAAACTGTCCGATTATTATAACTTTTTAATACTTCATTTTATTTCAATCAATGGGATATACCAATCCATCTTATTGGTTTCACTAATTATCAATTTTCCAAAAAATTGTGCCTGAGCCCGAGCAAAGGGTTAATCAAAGTCATAATCTTAGGCTTTCAGCCACTCGTACGTGAGAAAATGGCGCAATAATTCCCAGACTACTACAAATAGTTAAATATCTTTCCCCTAACAAGGACCAACAAATGAAACCACAACCATCATGCAAAAACAAGCATAAGCGTCAAACACACACACACACAAAAAGAGAACTTGCCCGCAAGGAGCAACAATGGTCCAAAAATTCTACTGCCGCATAGCAAAATTTTTAATTTTTATAATTAAAAAAAAGATTTTTTATATTAACGCATATAATAATTTTTAACTTCTACCAAAATTTTTAATACTTTTGTTAAAAAAGTTTATATTAGTATAAATAAGAAATTTTGATAAATACAAAAATAAAAATTAATATCTTTTTAGAGCGTGCTTCAAGCTTTTAAAATTTTTAATTAATTTTTTAATATATTAGTTCTTTAGTTAGATGGTTAAATAGTTGTAATTACATCCTTGACTTTCGGGTTTAATTCACTTCTACTCACATTTGTATTTTTTATTTCATGTTGCTTCAAACTTTTATGTTTGGTTCACTGGGATGAAATAGAACTATAATAGTATTTTTGGTCTTGTTTGAATGGAATAAATTTGTAATAGCATAAGAAAAAAAGTTGAAATGACCATTGTACCCTTAGCAGAATTTTTTTAGGTAGAAGATTCTTGTTATTAAATCTTAATAGGATTATTATTAAATATAATTTAATAAAGATAAGAATAAAAAGTTTAATCATATTTTAATATAATTATTATTAAATATAATTTAATAAAAATAATATATAATTTAATAATATTTTTAATATAATTATTTTATATTAAAATATTTAAAATATTTTATTTACTACACTTTAAAATAATACACTATTATTAGAATAAATTGCTTCTCTAAGTTGTCTTTATTATAGTTGACACACAATAAACACATAGTGCATTTGCATGGTTTATTATGATCTTTAAACATTCAAATCACAACCACTTGCACTGTACCTGTTAGAATAGGAGGTCAAGTTTATTGCACAAAATGTTGTTTCATTAGGGAAAAAAATTGAAATTTACCATTACATAGATTGAGGTTTATCAACAAGAGATATGAACAACCTTGAATTTTACATTTCTTCCTCGTTACTATTTGAATAAATGAGATAACAAGAAATGCAAAAAATAAGTTATATGTTACTTACCCTGATTCATGTAAAGAAAGGGTTTGGTTACAGGAAAATGTGAACAAAAAGGTTTAAAAGAAATCTATAAAGAAAATTTATTTTGTGCATCATTGAACTTCACCATCTATGTGCGAGATGTATCATTGTGTTTAGTTGTCATTCGATTACTCAACTACATCATGCAGAAGATACCTCCAATTTAACGTCCTCTTCCTACCAAGTAGAAGTCTGCAAAAATTAATTACTTGGATTGTTGGTTAGCTAATTAGATTTTCACGATGCTTAATCCCTACAATGTAATATATGTATATAAATCGAATTTCTCATCTTGTTTCCCTAAGTTCAATGTATCCATACTACGATGCCAAATTCTATGTATTTTTCAATAATCCAAAGCAAAATGCCTTCCTAATTTCTGATAATACCAAGTTGAAGTGTTATCGTATGGCCAAAACATGTAAAATTGAAAGGAAGAAATTAAGATACACAAGTCAAGCAACATAAATTCCTTGTTACAGTGCCAATACAATAAAAACATTAGATAATGAAGAGAATCACACCTACTCCAATAAATAAATATAAAAATATAACGACTCGAAAGTCAGTGGTGTTAGAACATATGATTTCGGAATCCCAATTTCGTAAATTGGGCTTGTAAATATTTTTATTTAATATTTACAGAGTTACGTTAATAGTGAATTAAATTTCGGTCAGGTAATTTTATCAAATTAGTACTTAATTTTAGTATAGAGACTAAATCGCATAAATGATAAAAGTGTGAATGTTATTAAATTATAAGGAAAAACATAGCTAAGGGACTTAAAAAGCAATTACACCCATGTTCTTATTGTAGTGGACGGTCATGAGGCAAATTATTAATATATATAGGTTATAAAGTTTATAATTAATAATAAAATATGTTATAAAATCAATAAAATATAAATATAATAAAACTAAAAAAGTGGGAAAACAAAACATCTTTTCTGATTCATTTCACAAAGTTTCGAAACAAAGAAGAAGGGAGAAGTACCAACAGCAAGGGTTTTAATATTTCAAGCTTTTAACTTGGTTAGTTTAATTTAGTCTCTCTTTTTTTTTTTTTAACTTTTATGTTTTTGGAATTTCGGTACCTCAAGTTAGCAGATTCATATCATATTTTTCGGTATTGTTAAAGTTTGAGAATGTTACTATAGTTGTATAGTTGAAGTTTTAGGGATTAATTTGATAGAGTTTAAGTTTAGAATTGAAAAATGACTAAATTGTAAATTCAATTGATGATTTGGTGCAATAAGAACCAAATTATAAAAGAAATCAAATTTTGGGTGGAAATGAGAAATAGGGAGTTAATTTAGGTTTAAACTGGAATTAATATAAAATTTAGGGTTAAATTTGGAAGTTATGTTAATCCCGATTTTGGGGACTAAATTGAATAAAATGTAAAAGTTTCATAATTTAGCAATCGAATGTGAAAATGGTTTTACATTGATAATTTGATGTGTTGTTTTTAATTTGTATCTAACGTCGACCCGAATTCCTCGAGAAAGAAAGGAAAAAACAAAGTCATCGACAAATAGCTCGAGTTCATGGTTTGTGTTTCTATAATTCGAACTACATGTGAATTGCTGTATTTTGAATTGTATGTGCATGTTGAGAATATAAGGTGAGTCAATTGGTGATGATGAGATGTATTTGGGTTGTTTCAAAATAATTGCGAATATTTGTGTGATTATGAAATTGAATACATAATGATATGTTTGACGTTGTCATATGATTTAACAAATGAATTCATGATATAATTGAGGTAAAGTTATATATTGATTAAGTATGAAGTAAGTAACAAAACCCTATTAAATGTTCGGGCTGAGTAAGATATAGATGACATGCTATAGGATAGGAAGAGTTTAGGGTTATTTTGACTATGAGTTGATGAGACATTGGGTGCCAATCTGCTTCGGTTTAACTGATGAGACACTAGGTGTCATCTTATTTATAACGTTGGGTACAACTATTTGCTTCGGATTTATCCGATGAGGCACTAGGTGCCAAACTATTGGTTTGTTGGATTCGTGTATCCGTCTGAGTCCAGGTTGTGTTAATATGGATGTAAATGATAAAATGAGTTATTTGATTTTGATATGTCAAAAGAATAAGAAATGGATTTTAATGAGAAATAAAATATGAAAGTGTGGATTGACTTGTGAACATTGAAATATCTTGTTCCATGAAAACATGAGAGTTGATAATACTCTAGAATGACATATTTTTATGTATTAATTACACATTTATTTTGAGTATGATCCTACTAATTTGAGCTATTTATGGTTTTTTATCTTGTAGGGACTAAATCGAAGGCAAAAGGAAATTTAGGAGCTAAAAGCGTGAGTTTAAAGATGAAATGCGCCAACATGCAAAGTAGGAGAGTAGTGGTGCCAGAAATGCAAAGTATGGAAGACTTAGAGGGCAAAAGTGCAAAGAAGAGATTTTTATAAACACAAGACTCTATTTAATTTTTAATTATATTAGGATAATTATTAAAAATTATTATTTAGATTTAATTTTAGCATTTATCTTTATTTATCTTTAATTATCTTTATTTATTTGTATTTATCTTTTAGAATTGAAGTAGGAATAGACAAGGTTTCCTAGTATTATAAATAGGGGATGGAGTGACACAAATTTCACTCATCTTTTTGTAAACACTCTCTCCCCCATAAAGTTTAGCCTTTTATTCTTTCCATATTTTTCAATAAAAATCCCATTTCCATTACATTTATTTTTTTCCCAAAAAATGAGCCACTAAATCTATCTAGCCAAAGGTTGTCAAAATTCCCAAAAAGGGTTCATGAGACTTAGAATCTGCGCTTAGCCTTCTTAACGAGTATTCATCATTTCTCCGCATTACAGGGCTGACGCTTTCGTTCATGTCCCTTAATAGGTGATCTTTTCAACTTGTACAAGGAACGGTCGCTTTTTACGTTTTAGGAAGGTTGCACAGTCGATTCGTTAGTTTACTACGTTAGAGGTTGGCGAGCCAAAAGACAAAATGGCGTGATATTCGCCATTGAGAAGTGATGATCTAGCATAAAATGGTCCCACAAAAGCGATTGCTGGCTAGAGTCAGGTTCCACTAAATCGTAAGTCTAAAATCTTGGAGCTAGTGGTCGTAGGTGTAACATCCCAAAAAATTTTTAGACTCTTGAACAGTGATAATATACAATAAATTTGTCGAAATATTGAGAAAAGTCAATTTGGAAATTTAAAGAGTTATGAGACATAAAAGATAGGTGCATAAGATATTTGGAAAGGTATAAATTTTGGTAACCGATTAAATTAATGAAAAGTATTAGGACAATGTGAGAAAATTGGGTGTTGGAGGATTAAATTAATTTGATGAAAAAGAAAGAGGGACTAGATGTGAAAATATACCAAAGGAAATAGGACACATTGGTGTTATTATGGAAAAAGTGAAAGGGTCAAATGGTAAATGAATTGAAGATAATTATGGAAGGTAATGATTAAGGATAAATAGTAAAAAAGTATGAATAGTGAGGATAAAATGGTAAATAAAAAAAAGAGATATTTTAATGGAAGAAACTAGAAAAAATTGGAGAAAAAAAAGGGTTAAAAAAAAAGGGGCTATAAAAGCCATTAACCATTCACGTCAGCCACCGTTTCCACCATTTCAACTTTTATGTTTCTTTTAATTTAGTCCCTCTTATCAAATACAAATCAATTAAGCTAGTTTTTCCTAAATTTCTTTATGATTTGTGAGTGAGATCAATGGAGGGGAATAGCAGTTACAGTAATTTCATGAGAAGAGCGTTCATGGGAGTTTTGGAGGAGAGAGAAAACAAAGATTAGATTTGAATATAAGTGTTTGAGGTAAGAACTATTAACTTCTCTTAAAATACATGTTAGTTTTGATTAGAAAACATGAATTATGATATGTGAACATGATTTTTAATGTGAAAATATTGTGTATTTTGATATGAAAAATTGAAGAAAAAGTGAAGGAAATTGATAAACAAATAGAGAAATAAAGCAAGGTGGTGGACAAAGGATGAAGGAGGAGAAGAAAGTTGACTTCAAGCTTAAAGTTGTAAGTACAACTAGATTCTTACTTGTTTTGATTATGAAGTTAATTGTTTGAATGAATATAAGTATTTAATTACAAATTTATAAGTTGAATAAGTGAAGAATAAGGCTTGATAATTATTAAATATAATAAATGATGAATTGATTGTATTTATTAAGTAATATGTGATAAACAAATTGAAAAGATGCGAGAAAAGATTTAAAGAGCATAAAAAAATGAAAGACAATGATTAGTGTGTTAAAATGTAAAATAACATGAGAAAGAAATAATTAATAAAGATTAGTGATGAATTATGGGAAAATGTGAAATTTTATGAAAAAAGGACTAAATTGAAAGAATTGAGAAATACATGTGGTGGAAATGATATAATTAAAATACATAGAAATTTGATGTGAAAACTGAGATAGTGGAATTAATTATGTGAATTAAGTGAGATGTCAAAGAAAAATGTTTAATAGTGAATAGAGAATTTTTATGATAAAAAATGAAAAATGATTAAATATGAAAGTTATAAAAGTTTACAAGGAAATATTAATAATAAATCATATGGTGAAAAATAAAAGAATATATGAATTTTGTAATCCAAACTACAATTATTTCCTAAGTTGTGGAAAATTAAGGGTTAAATCGAAATTTGGGAAAATTTATATTAGAAATAAAAAAGTGAAGTGCGTAACACTTAGAATGAGAAACATTTATGTTGTAGTGAATTTTGGAATATTAATAAGTATTGAATTATGTTATATGTGTTATTAAAAGTAAAATATATTGCTACATGGAATTTTGTGCTAAGGACTAAATTACAAAATATATAAAAGTGATATGTGAAATACATGATAAGGATTATTAGTGAATTATGGATGAATAATGAATTTAGAAATATATTACATGTATTAAAGATAGTGAAGATATAAGTATACGGATTATCGGTGCAAGGATTAAATTGTAAAGTATGTAGAAGTATTATGCAAAAAGTGTAAAAGTGATATACGTGCATAATATAATTTGCCCAAGTAGACAAGATAAGAACTATTGGAATATTAGTGGCATGCCATTAAGGAACCTTAATGCGCTCTCTGATTATTAGCACGTTGGTGCTCTCTGATTATTAGCACGTAAGTGCTCCCTGATTATTAGCATGTTAGTGCTCTACGATTAGCACATTTGTGCTCTCTGTTTATCCGTTTCGATGGTGTTCTATTCTGTTCCGTATATCCTGTGTATTCTATTAAGTCTACTGGGCCTCTGAAAAAGGTACAAGACTATTTTAGTGATTATTAAATTATATAGATTTTATGTATTAAAAAGATTTGAAATTGAGAGAAATAAGAAAATGTATGGTTGAAACAAGTAAAGTAAATTATCAGAAATTTTAGCTAAATGGAATAAATGAAAATTTAAAATAAAATATGTGATTCTAGTATTATATAGATGATAATTAAATCAATATGTTTAGTTGGAGTTTAATGAGTAAATAATAATAAAAGTAGATCTAATTGTAAGAAGAAGTGAATCAATTGGTAAATTATGTATGATGAATACAAACATGTCATTTAAATGATTATGTGTAGTAATAATAAATAAGTTATAATTTATTTATATAGATTATGATCTAAATAATAGTTGTACTTACTAAGCTAGCAATAGCTTAATGCGTGTTTATACGCATAGGTTAAAAGTAGAGGACAAATGGATCTTTGAAGATTGAAGGCACCTAATCTCATCATATCAGTGGATCCGAGAAAGGGGTAAAGTATTAATTTTATTGTTTCAGTAAATGGCATGTACCTAGGTTTGTGTATTAAGGTTGAAACAATGGGACTTAAATGTGATACTCAATGTTTGCTTAATTCAAATGAAATAGTTTAAATGTTAATTAAGTGATATAAGAAATTTAGATTTTAGAATGCTTAATTATGATTTATATTTGAATTAAAATTTGCTTAAATTTTGAGATGTGAACAAGGGTTAAACTAGGTAAACTTTAGGAATTAATATGTATAAATTATAATGTTATTTTTATTTAGAAATTATTATTAGAGTTTCTGAAAACCAATGTAGCACTTCTATACTTGATCCAGTAATCAGGTTGGGTATCAGGGTGTTACAATAGGTATCCTCTTCCACTATAATTGACTTATTCTATTTGAGAAGGATCACCTAAAAGTCGAAGATTGAGCCTAAGGAGGATCGAGACAACCGGAGGCTAGAATCTCACCACATTAGAAACTCTCCTTTTCCCAAACTCTGTTTATTTTTATATTCTCTATTTTAATTTTCACAATTTATTTAATTTTGCAATTTCAATCAACTTTTAATTCTGTCTTTTTATTCTTTTTTTCCCCCAGGTACGCAGGTTTTCTTGGGCACGATTCTATCCGGGATCTCACGAAACAAGACATTGTGCAAATCCAGTCCTGAGGATTTGACCCTTGATAAACCGTAAAAGTAACATTTTTAGGCCCACATTTAGCATGCTTTTGGATGATTTAGGCATTAAATTATGTAATTTGGTGCTCTTAATCTGTTGTTTTCATGTTTGATACTCAGGAGAGCACCGGAGGATGAAAAGAACGAGAAACGGGCCTAAAATGGACCAAATTGGGCCAAAGAAGAAATCGACACGGCCTGGGCCCAAGACCACACGGCCATGCCTCCCTAATTTACTCCACATGGCTTGGACCCCGAAACACACAGGCATGTCTCTTCAGTAGACTCGACCACGGCCTGAAATCGATTCACACAGGGGTGTGCCATGGTTGTGTCCCTGCAGCGGCCAAGAGGAGTTTTACTCGGTATAGGATACTTGGAGGCAAAGAAACACATTCCAAAGCCTATTCAAACACCCTAGTAGGAATTCTACTTGAATTAGGATATGTAGGGACCAAGTAAGGCATCTCAAAGTCTATATAAACACCCTAGGGGTCAACTTAAGATGAAGTTCGGCAGAAGCCTTCTGCCAGGGCTTTTGTGGGGCGGTTAGCTAGGCCAAGGAGTCGAGTAAAAAGGTCAGATTTGTGGGAATCACTCGAAGATAGCCAATTGATCCATCTCAAGAAGCCGGAATTATACTCAAGACGGCGGATCTCTCCTTCAATTCCTTCAGGGAGTTTTAGGGATTTCTTATGTGTAAACCCAAATTTGCCCGGGCCCATCAAACTTAACACCAAAAATCAGAGCCCATCTTACATGCCCAAATTTAAACCCCAAACCCAGTTACAAAGTTATCAGACCCAAATTAATGACCTAGCCCACTAAAGCCCAATCAGAAAATAAACTAAGAAACCCTAAAAGTTTGCCTAGCTCCTGCGCCGTTTCTGCCCTCTGCCCTTCTGACTCCTGGCCTTCTGACACCAGCCACCTACCCACCGCCGAACCTGCCTTCTGACACCAGCCACTTGCCCGTCGCCTCCTCCACCTGCTCCACCACGCTCCTACCACCTGCAAACACGCAAAAAAGGACAATAATAGCAGCAGAAACAAAGGCACTATATTCTTTTTTTTCTTCTTCCATCTCGGTTATCAAAACCGAAGAGAAAAATAATGTAAGGGGCTTTTTCGAAAAAACAGAGAAAAAAAAACCATTGTAATATTCAGAGAAATTTATCAATACAAAAATAGATTCAAAACACAGAAACAAAAACCAGAAAGCAAATTGAAAGTGAAAAGGTTTTGTTTTTCATCTGTTCTTCTCTTTTTTTTTCGATCAATCAAAAAATAAAAAAAGGGACAGAGGCAAATAGGGGATTTCTTCTTTTTATTTTTCGAAGACTTTTTCTTCTCTTTTTTTTTTGTTTTCGACATATATATATATTATAAAGGAATATAAAAAAATAATAGAATTTCTTACATTTTTACCACCAGGCGGTCGGAGCGACGTCCGACGTCCGACGACGGATTCCTACCAAGTTCACCCCACCTGCAGAGAGAAAAAAAAAGAAACAGAATCAGTTTTTTTAGAAGAGATGAGAAAATGAAATTTTTTTGCAAAAAAATGGCTTATATAGCCAAATCAAAACGACGCCCATAAGCCCCAAAACGATGTCGTTTTGGTCATGACCCGCGCGCGACCTAACCTGCCTGGGATCCACGTTGTTAAGTGAAGGGCTAATTGCAGTTTTAGCCCTTTCGCATTTTTATTTCTTTCAATTAATTTTTTTATTATTTCAAATATGGTCCGAACGTTTCGTTTGGCTTTCAATTTGGTCCCCCCTGCTCTGACGCGTTTTGGCCGAGAGGAATTATTATTGCGTGGTCCTCCGTTCCTCGCGTGTACAAATCATCCTTTTCTTTTATTTTGTTTCAGATTGACCTTGAAATTTTGTTTTATTTTCAAATTGACCTCGAACCTTGTTTTATTTATAATTTAAATCCTGAATTCCGCTTTTAATTCCAATTCAATCCTTTTTAGTTAATTTGCGTTTTGTTTTTTTATTATTACATACTATATTTTTACCTTATTATTATTATCATCATCCTATTATTATTAGTTGATATATTTATTATTATTATTATTATATTAGAATTTTTACACATATTTTGTTTATTCCTTTGTATATATATTTTATTTACCTCCTAATTATTACCATGATTAATCTTATTATCATTTTATTATTTTCTTATTATTTTTTACTACCTATTATTATTATCGTCACATTATTATCATCATCATTTTGTTATTATTATTATTTGTATGTTACTATTATTATTATTATTGTATATATATATATATTTTACTATTATTCGCTTAATATCATTTTTATTATCATTATCTTATATGTTATTATTTTATTATTTAATTTTCATCACTATAATTTTATTATTCTATTTTACCACTAATATTGTATACATGTCTTATTCATATTAGTATAGCATTATCATTGTTTTATATCATTGTCATATTATTATTATTATTAGTACTCTTATATTTTTACATTTATATCTACGTTCATTTTTTCTTAATTTCATATAATTACTAAACAAAATATATTTTAAAAATCATCATATTTCATTTAAAGGTTTTAGAATAAAGGCATTGTTTCGTATTTAGAAATTCGGGAAATAGTGCCCTAACGTGCTGGGTTGCGATTTTCTGTTTGACTAAATACTTAACATCCTTTTTACGAAGTTTCGCGAATCACAAGACTACTTTGATTACGAGAGATTAGAACATCGTGTCCTAACGTGCTGGATATGATGTTTATACCTTTTCGGGACAAAGAAATCTCAAGTTTTAACTCGAGCCTTTTCTTTAAATTAATACGATACGATGCATTTTGTAAAATTGCTACACCCCATTTAAAGGTTTTAAAACAAAGGCAATGTTCTGTATTTAGGAATTCGGGGAATAGTGCCCTAACGTGCTGGGTCCCGATTTTCCGTTTGACCAAATCACTAAGCATCCTTTTGATAAACTTCATAAAATCATGAGATAGCTTTGATTACGAAGGTGTAGAATATCATGTCCTAACGTGCTGGATGTGATATTTGTACCCTCTCGGAACAAAGAAATCTCAAATATCCTAATACCTTTTAAAGGATCCGTATTTTAAAAATCTTTTCAAATTTTCGACAATTAAGACACTAATTAATCATTTTGGTACCAATTTTGGGCGTATCGAGGGTGGTAACCCTTCCTCGTGCGTAACCGACTTTCGAACTCGTTTTCTGGATTTCGTAGACCAAAATCATTATTTTGATAAATCAAACTGTTTATTAAAAACAACCATTTTACGAGGTGACCCGATCACACCTCAACAAAAAGGGATTGGTGGCGACTCCCTTTTTTTTTTTTTAAAACCCAAAGTCGAACCCTTTTTGTTTTCAAAAATGGTTACGACGACTTAGCGACTCCAATCGGGATCGATTTAGAAAGTCAAGCCATAAATGGATTATTTTCTGTCTTTTGTCAAAATTTGAAAGTTAGATTTGAGAATTACGATCCTTTTATTGCATGTTGTTTTAATTTCGGCATTGCATTGCATGACCGTTGTGGTCGCACCTTTAAGTGGGAGTGAGAAACTACTCTTCGTGAGGTCTTCACCTCCGTGCGATAGTGGATCGCCGGATACATCCGTACCTATGTCTTCGTGAGATTTTCATCTCCGCAGCCCATAGGGAAATGTATTCCTCTGAACAACTCGGTCTAAATGAGCTTATAATGGGTGAGGATCGAGGAATCTGCTAGTTCGGGTACCCTTACCTTAGAACCAAACCATATGTAGTGAACCCTAAGAGCCCACCTTAGATAGAACTACGTCAAACCTTAGTGGTCATCTAGGTTGGTTTTTGTTCATTTTCACTTGTTTTATACTTTGCGATACTAACTCTTTGTATTTTATTTTCATGCATATCATCTTATTTTCTATAAAGGTATCGATTCATGGTCAGTTTTTGAGTTAGAAAGCTGGTTATGGAAAACGGATTCCTTGATAAAGTGGAAGACAATGCAGTCGTTCGTATATATAGAACCTAGGCAGTTAGAAGGGTATGGATGCATTTGAGCAAAAAGAAATGTGGCAGTTGGAAGAAAAGTGATTGGCAGAGGGCAAGAGACCTGTGACAATAAATTGACTGAAAAGGACTTTGCTTACAACGGGGAGAAAAGTTTATTTATTGTTGGTGCTCTTCCAAATAACAAGCATGAGTTTGTAGTTGTATTTGAGGATGTTACATCTAACAGAAACAACAGTAATGCAAGACTTGATGTCCATGATGACTCAAATGGGCAAGACAGGAAGAGAATTAAATGACCTTATCGGTCAAATCAGCTTGTTGCATAGACACCCATGCGAGCAACTCAAAATGCTTGGCGCAGACAGGAATCTAAAAACTCTCAAGAAGCATTGAGGGTGATAGATGTCATTTTAAGATAGCATGCTGCGAAATAGTGATGCCTACTAGTTTGCCAATCTTTCAAGATAATGAGAATAGCTTCACAGACATTGGAAGAGGTGCCCTTGGCAATAGGGGCTTCCATTCAAATTTTATGGCCACTCAAAGAGGCCTTTCCCTGAATATTGATATTCGTCCCCAGCCGGTTGTAGGATCCTTTTCAATCGAATGCCATGGATCTTGGATCGACCATGGCTAAGCAAAGCTTTAAGAACCTGAGGACAAAAGTCAGCCCATCCAATCACGAGTACAAGATCACTGGATTGAGCGAGTAGTTGTGCAAAGATCCATCGTTTTTATTGAAGGGGAAAAGTGTGAAATAAGTTAATGGTGAAACTGAGAATCTAGAGATTACTGTCTATAATTATTTTGTCGACCATCACAATATACAGTCGCGCTTCTCCGTAAGACTTGCCATGCTTTAATGTCGGAGAGCCGAAACAACCTACATACATTCTTTTGGAGCTCCATTCCTAGATGTATTTGCAATTAAAAAAGCGCTAACTAGAGAGCTTCTTTGGTTAAGATAGAAGTCTCAGGAAAGAATGAAAGCCTTATCCAATGCTTCATAGGGGAGCAACCATAGTGCCAAGCCGATGCTGCGTTCTTGTGGTGTTTCTATCAGCGTTAATTTCACCCAAGTCGAAGATCGATTCATCGCATACCAAGGGAAATGATGGAAATTTTTTCAAGAATGGGCGTTGATTTAGTGGAGCCATCTAGGATGGAAAGTTAGGTTGTTGTGAACTTCTTGGCTCATCGTTGTGATCCAAACAACATTGTAAGGGATTGGGTTCGTGTGAAGAAGTGAGAGGAATTTGCATTGACCCCATTTGATAGATCCAAAGAGATTAACCGAATTAAATGACTTTCACCGTGGTTAGAATGAGAAAAGCTATTAAAATGTCTGGAGCTCTGCAATTCCTTCTTCTAATCCATGGAAGCGGAAGAATCCCTTAGAGTATGACGCTAGCTAGAGTAAATGATCGATTCTTTTTTAGAGAAATTGGTGCTAAGCTGGGACAGTCTCTTCACTACCCTCGAAGCTGTAACTCTGCAATCGAGTAAAGTGTAGGATCGAAGAGTTAAAATCAGCATTATACAATTATGAACTGCGAATCAGGCTTCTAAAGATAGGAAAGGAGTGTTGGAAAGAAGAACTTTATCATTGTTATGATCATCAAGTTAAAGAGTCGAGATTACCTCATGAGGGAAGTGATAGTTCAAATTCAAGAGGTAGCTGGTCATCTATAGGATAATATGTTAAGCATAAAATATGGGCTACAGTCTGATCATAGTCAAGAGCTAGCTCCATTGTTTTGGAAATCAAAACCTTTAGGACTTAGGACGAAAGCATATAGTAGTCCATTTTATGTAAAAGAATTTGTTTTCTAATAAAGTTTTCTAAAATGAAGTTGATCAGAATCGATACCTCTTTGCATTCATGCATTCGCACTACATTGCATGCGCATTACATACATTTGCATTAGACCTTTACAAAAAGGACCCTAATTAGGTAAAATGTTTCAGTTAACCTGGAAAACATGGAACAAAGTTTGGTGAGGATAGAGCAAAGGCAAATACAGATGCAAGAGCAATTGTCCCAAATTCAACAAGAAATGCGAGAGCAAATGCTAGAATTTCAAAAGAACATGATGGGCCAGCTAACTCAGTTATTAGCCGGAGGACTTGAAAAAAGAAGTGACCCAGTGATCGAAAATATGGATAATGATGAAGACATCGTTTATTCCCCAATAAGTGTCTCAACTCAACCAGATGCACATTCTCGCGTGGTACCTGTCATTATTGGATCTCAATATAGGACCAATACTTCGGTGCTGCTGAATCCTCTGAGGAGCCCTGGTAATGAGCAAGCCAATCGTGTTGTTTTTGGCCTACTAGAGGCAGAGAAAAAGGGAGAAGTGGCTTCAAAAGCCCCGAAGAGGAAGGATAAGGATGTGGCTAGCACAAGTGTGTATACCAAGGGTTATTCAAGCCATTTACAAGAAACCGACCAAAGAAGGCGATTACTATCACACGGTCCCCTAAAGCAAAAACCCAATCCAGGAGCGTATTTGAAAAACCTCGATTCACTTCTATTCCCATGACGTATAGGGAGTTATACGAATTTATTTGATATGCATGTTGTAGCTCCTTATTATATAAAACCACTGCAACCTCCATACCCAAAATGGTATAACCTAAATGTCCAGTGTGAGTATCATGCGGGGGTTACAGGACATTCGATAGAAAATTGCACAGCTTTCAAGAAGTTGGTGGAAAAATTCATCAAAATGGGTGTTGTGGAGATAGGCGGCGCTTCAAAAGCGAAGCATGAACACAGGAGCATTTTAAGCAATGAGACTGTGGAAGTAATTCCTATAGTATTTAGAAGCTTACCTAGAGTAATGTACGAAGTATACTTGTTACTTTAAGCCTAGAAGCAATAAGATCTCTTTTGTGAAATAGGCTCGTGTTCTGAATTACTACTTCAATAAAATGCATCTTTTGAACCAATATTTTTATTTTCCATGCTATACATTCTATTGAATATTCTTTTATTCTTCATTCATAAATAATCATTCATTCTCTGAAAATTGCTTTGATACCGAAGATGGGTCCCAAATATCAATGACGTGAGCGACGCTGTTACGGACTCCCTTTCTAGTGAGATATGTGTCTAGAAGGATCTAAGGACTTAGAAGATGACAAGAGATTGCAACTTACTTCCTAACTTGTTAAAAATGGCAGACCCTACCTCGAGAAATGTCAGCCGACACTACAAGCCAATGAGGGAGATGAAGATGGAAGCTTAGCTCACCGCAAGAATAAGGCAAGACATTATCACATGATCACAGTTAGACATATTGAGGCCACTGAAAAGCGAATTCCTATATGAGAGGCATGGACGCTATCGAACCAGTCTCCTCAAGAGCGTTGAGCCAACATCGATTCATATTCATAGCCTTTGGTTATCTTACCAAGAGGGTAAAAGTCACTTCACATGACAATATTACAAAGTCAGCGGTCGTCGACTTCAACTTCAAATTCAAATTCAAAAAAAAAATTCAAAAAAATTCAAAAAAATTCAAAAAACAAAAAAAAAAAAAGAAAGAAGAAGAAGAAGAAGAAGAAGAATAAAGAGAGAATGGTGATAAAGAATGCCAGAAAGAAACGTGTTGGCACGAATTTATAGTCTGTCCAAAGATTAGACACCACATCAGTGCAGCAAGATAGCCAAAACCATTCAAAATTTTTGAAAAATGACTGAGACTTGTAAAGGTTGGCATAGATAAGTTACCATTTACCTTCTAGGTTTCTTAAAAGTTGGCCAGGACTTTCACCGGGGCATCTTTCCCATTGGTTTATTAAAAGGGAAACAATTGTTGGAAGATAAGATTACTTTTCACAAGCTTTGATTTGGTTGGGTGAAGCAGAATATCTACAGTAAGTTTGATTGAAAGTACTCGTGGTCGAATGTACCAAAAATGTATGATATGGGCTTATGACAAAAATGTTCGCTCAAAAGAATTTCAGGAGAAAGACCTGGCATTAAGAAGGGTTCTTCGTATTCAAGAGGACTCCGAAAGGAAAAGTAAATGCCTTATGCAGCAAAAAGGCTTGTTCGAGGAAACATGGATACTAATCAAGATGGATGGCAAGGACCATCCAATCCGGTGAGTTCAAATTCAAAAAAAAGTCTTGCAAAAAATGGTGAAAAAAAAAAAACCAAAAACACAAAAAAGAAAAAAGGAAAAGAGGGGTCGAGGCGAAAACCCGCAAAGGACACCTTGGGATCAAAGAGGATTTGAGTTGAAAACCCGAGAAGAAGCTTAAATTTTGATCGAAAGTAAGGTGTACGGTAGTCTTACCACGCTTGAGTTAACAATGAAGAAGTATGTTGTGTCTTGGAGCATCGACAAAGTACTCCGGATCCCCTAAACACATATTGAGCCTAAAATGGTCCTCAAGAAGTTTGAATGCAGAAGCTCAGTCGCAATATCCGGGGCACCTAGTTTCTATTTTTACCTTGCAAGATACATCGCTAATAAATTTCTTTCCTGATTGCACTCGCTACTTTTGCTTAACCCATTGGTTTCAAGCTATGCTCCTAACTAACTTCGTTCTTATCCATAGTTATGATCTCTTTCAGACATTTTGCATTGAAATAACGATTAATGGACTAACGACACTTTCACAAAAAAGAGTTTCACATATTACTCTAGGAAACTTCCAAGTAGTATCGGAACCTGAAACAGGACTATTGCTTAAAACTCCTCGAGTTTAGGGGACAGGAATAATGGTAGAGGAAAATTCTGAACTGAGGCTATCTCTGCGGATTGAAAACGGTGATTGAACAAATGACGAGGTATTACGTAAATAGTATCATTTCGATAAAAAAGGGCGATGTATGAATGGGGAATCATTCGCGCGAAGAATGATTTTGTATCCATGCAATTATCATGTGTGCACACCTGGTCACGATCCACAGGAATGAAAAGGTACAACAGACTAAATCAACAAATTCTATACCCCTGAGTTGTAGTAGGATTGACTGAAGATGACATAGATTCTACACCCCTGAATCGTAGTGGGATGGATTGAAGATGACACAATTTCTATACCCTTAAGGCACAATGGGTTGATCTGAAGATAGTATAGGCCTTAAAGTCTTGTATGTGCCGTGGAGTGCGCCTTGAAGTCACATTGAGGCAAATTGTTTGAGCAAAATATGATTGTTTCTTTGAGTTTATGGCAAAGGTACCTGCGATAGCGAGATATCAGGGTTGTACAACTCTGGTGAACGACGAGCAGTGATAACCCTAAGCATAAAAAGGGATCATTCATCATCATTAGGAGCGTGCAATCACTGCATCGTAATCCTTATACATTTTTAACAAAGAATCATTATCATGACATCCCGCATTCATGCAAATGTCCTTCATAATATCATTTAGTTAGGAGCGTTCAATTTATTACGGTCATTGCATCTTAATTATTATGAAAAATCATCATTTTCATGACATTCTACATTCGTGTAAGTGCCATCCATATCACGCGTAGTCTGGAGCATTCGAGTCATTCCGACCATAGCATCCGTATCATTTGGCAAAAAAAAAATCAAGTCTACAGGATATGTCCCCAGAGGACGGTGTAGTAACACTGGTGAAGCCATCATCCTATCGCCACTGACCAACGGTGGAATAGGTTGGAAACCATACTATTGCCACCGACCAGCAGTGGAATAGGCTAAAGATTGTCTTATTGCCACTGACCAGCAGTGGAATAAGTTGAAGATTGCTCTATTGCTACTGACCAGCAGTGGAATAGGTCAAAAATTGTAGATCTTGTCGCCTAACCAAAGAGTGGGGCAAGATCAAGGTAAATCTTGGCTCCTTAACCAAGAGGGAACATGATTTAGGCCACCGCCCCAGGTCCCCACCAGCAGTGGAATGGGTCAAAAATTGTGGATCTTGTCGCCCTAACCAAGAGTGGGGCAAGATCGAAGGCAAATCTTGGCTCCCTAACCAGTAGGGAACATGATTTAGGACACCATCCTATTGCCACTGACCAGCAGTGGAATGGGTCAAAAATTGTAGATCTTGTCACCCTAACTAGTAGTGGGGCAAGATCGAAGGCAAATCTTGGCTCCCAACCAAGAGGGAACATGATTTAGGCCACCATCCTATTGCCACCGACCAACAAAGGAATGGGTCAAAATTGTAGATCTTGTCGCCTAACCAAGAGGGGGCAAGATCGAAGGCAAATCTTGGTACCCTAACCAAGAGGGAACATGATTTAGGCCACCATCCTATTGCCACCGACCAGCAGTGGAATGGGTCAAAATTGTAGATCTTGTCGCCTAACCAAAGAGTGGGGCAAGATCGAAGGCAAATCTTAGCTCCAACCAAGAGGGAACATGATTTAGGATACCTTGGCTCCTATTACCATTACCACCGACCAGCAGAGAATAGGTCAAAATTGTAGATCTTGTCGCCTCAACCAAAGAGTGGGGCAAGATCAAGGCAAATCTTGGCTCCTTAACCAAGAGGGAACATGATTTGAGCCACTGTTCTATTGCCACCGACCAGCGAGTGGAATAGGTCAAAAATTGTAGATCTTGTCACCCTAACCAGTAGTGGGGCAAGATCGAAGGCAAATCTTGGCTCCTTAACCAGTAGGGAACATGATTTAGGCCACCGTCCTAGGTCCTTGACCAGCAGTGGAATAGGTGAAAAATTGTAATTCCGGCCCCTGACCAGTAGTGGGGCAAGATCAAAGGCAAATCATGTTGCCCTAAACAGTGGTGGACGTGATCGTCCTATCTTCCTGACCAGCAATGGAATAGGCTGAAGATCACAAATCTATCTCCCTGAAGTTGTAGTGAAGCCATTTAAAATAAACAAATCTCATTCCCTCAAAGTTGCAGCAAGAGCAAATTGAAGCCACATAGCAGTGGAGTGGATCAAAGCAACAAGATATAATGGACTGGAATAAGGCTACATGAAGAATAAGAGCACCTAAGAATCCGAGTCCAAGTGGATCCGGGTAAATTTGGGCCTCCTTCACGTCTTTGCTCTGTTCCCGTTACACGACAACGAGCAAAGAGGGGCAACTGTGTAAACCCAAATTTGCCCGGGCCCACCACTCTTAACACCAAAAATCGGAGCCCATCTTACATGCCCAAATTTAAACCCCAAACTCGGTTACAAAGTTATCAGACCCAAATTAATGACCTAGCCCACTAAAGCCCAATCAGAAAATAAACTAAGAAACCCTAAAAGTTTGCCTAGCTCTTGCTGCCTGCTTCTCGCCTCGCCTCTTCCGACTCTCGGCCTTCGACACCACCACCTACCCACCGCCAAACCTGCCTTCTGACACCAGCCACTTGCCCGTCGCCTCCTCCACCTACTCCACCACGCTCCTACCACCTGCAAACACGCAAAAAAGGACAATAATAGCAGCAGAAACAAAGGCACTATATTCTTTTTTTCTTCTTCCATCTCGATTATAAAAACCGAAGAGAAAAATAATGTAAGGGGGTTTTTCGAAAAAAATAGAGAAAAAAACCATTGTAATATTCAGAGAAATTTATCAATACAAAAATAGATTCAAAACACAGAAACAAAAACCAGCAAGCAAATCGGAAGTGAAAAGGTTTTGTTTTTCATCGGTTCTTCTCTTTTTTTTCGATCAATCAAAAAATCAAAAAAGGGACAAAGGCAAATAGGGGATTTCTTCTTTTTATTTTTTGAAGTCTTTTTTTTTTCGTCATTTAGATATATATATATATATATAATAAAGGAATATAAAAAAATAATAGAATTTCTTACATTTTCACCACTGCACGAGCGACGTCCGACGACCGGATTTTGGCCAAGTTCACCCCACTTGCTGAGAGAAAAAAAAAAGAATCGCTTTTTTAGAAGAGATGAGAAATGAAATTTTTTGCAAAAAATGGCTTATAAAGCCAAATCAAACGACGCTTTTGGTTTGCATATAAGCCCCAAAACGACGCTGTTTTGGTCATGACCATGGCGACCAATTCGCCGGGGGATCTGCACGTTGTTAAGTGAAGGGCTAATTGCGCTTTAGCCCTTCCGCATTTTTATTTCTTTCAATTAATTTTTTATTATTTCAAATATGGTCCGAACGTTTCATTTGGCTTTCAATTTGGTCCCCCGCCTCACGCTGCGTTTTGGCCGAGAGGAATTATTATGCGTGGTCCCTCCGTTCCTCGCGTGTAAATCGTCGATCCTTTTCTTTTATTTTTGTTTCGATTGACCTTGAAATTTCGTTTTATTTTCAAATTGACCTCGAACCTTGTTTTATTTATAATTTAACTCCCGTAATTCCGCTTTTAATTCCAATTCAATCCCTTTTAGTTAATTTATGCTTTTGTTTTTTTATTATTACATACTATATTTTTACCTTATTATTATCATCATCCTATTATTATTAGTTAATATATTTATTATTACTATTATTATATTAGAATTTTTACACATATTTTGTTTATTCCTTTGTATATATATTTTATTTACCTCCTAATTATTACCATGATTAATCTTATTATCATTTTATTATTTTCTTATTATTTTTTACTACGTATTATTATTATCGTCACATTATTATCATCATCATTTTGTTATTATTATTATTTGTATGTTACTATTATTATTATATTATTATTGTATATATATATTTTACTATTATTCGCTTACTATCATTTTTATTATCATTATCTTATATGTTATTATTTTATTATTTAATTTTCATCACTATAATTTTATTATTCTATTTTACCACTAATATTGTATATATATCTTATTCATATTAGTATAGCATTATCATTGTTTTATATCGCTGTCATATTATTATTATTATTATTAGTACTCTTATATTTTTACATTTATATCTACGTTCATTTTTTCTTAATTTCATATTATTACTAAACAAAATATATTTTGAAAATCATCATATTTCATTTAAAGGTTTTAGAATAAAGGCATTGTTTCGTATTTAGAAATTCGGGAAATAGTGCCCTAACGTGCTGGGTTGCGATTTTCTGTTTGACTAAATACTTAACATCCTTTTTACGAAGTTTCGCGAATCACAAGACTACTTTGATTACGAGAGATTAGAACATCGTGTCCTAACGTGCTGGATATGATGTTTATACCTTTTCGGGACAAAGAAATCTCAAGTTTTGACTCGAGCCTTTTCTTTAAATTAATACGATACGATGCATTTTGTAAAATTGCTACACCCCATTTAAAGGTTTTAAAACAAAGGCAATGTTCTGTATTTAGGAATTCGGGGAATAGTGCCCTAACGTTCTGGGTCGCGATTTTCCGTTTGACCAAATCACTAAGCATCCTTTTGATAAACTTCGTAAAAGCATGAGATAGCTTTGATTACAAAGGTGTAGAATATCATGTCCTAACATGCAGGATGTGATGTTTGTACCCTCTCGGAACAAAGAAATCTCAAATATCCTAATACCTTTTAAAGGATCCGTATTTTAAAAATCTTTTCAAATTTCCGACAATTAAGACACTAATTAATCATTTTGGTACCAATTTTGGGCATATCGAGGGTGCTAACCCTTCCTCGTGCGTAACCAACTTTCGAACTCGTTTTCTGGATTTCGTAGACCAAAATCGTTGTTTTGATAAATCAAACTGTTTATTAAAAACAACCGTTTTACTAGGTGACCCGATCACACCTCAACAAAAAGGGATTGGTGGCGACTCCCGTTTTTTTTTTTCATTTTTAAAACCCAAAGTCGAACCCCTTTTTGTTTTTAAAAAAAATGGTTACGACATCTTATGTTTTGTTTTATCTTTTCTTTTGAGATGTTTTCTTTTATCGTTATGAACTAAACCCTTCAGATACCTGAAGGGGATGAAACCTAAGACGGATCTTGTTATTGTTTTCTGAATTATATGATAAATACTTGATTTGTTCTTAATTATGTGTGCTTAATTCTTGTGTTAATATTTCCGGGATATTGATTCAAGTTGAATGTGCTTAGGTGGTGGAGCAAAAGTCTCTATCTAAGAGTAGATCTAGCATAATTAAGCGGAGTTCATCGTGCGCCTATAGATAGGGTGACGAGATTTTGCCAGATTAGGGTGAAACCTAATATGGGAGTCCATAAATCGAGTTAATGCGATTCTAGGGGTTTTAATTAGAAAGAGATTTCAGTTAATCAACCCAGGGTTAGACGTTATTCGCCTCGAGAGAGGGTTTAATATGAATTAGGGAATCCTGCGGATCAAGCCAAGTGAATAAATTGTCTGGTTCAGTGTTAGATAACAAGTGAAGTCTAGGTGGATTCTTCCTAAGGGTATCATTTTAATCAACTGAGTTTTCCCAACAGTATTTCCCCAATTCATTCTTTTTGTCTTTGCGTCTTTACCTTAGTAGTTAGTTAAATTTAGGTTAAACAACAACTTTACTTATTTTAGGCTAGATAATAGAAAGAAGGTTAGTATTAGTACTTTTAGTTTCTTTGGGTTCGACAATCTAGTCTTGCCTAAGCTATACTACTATTCGATAGGTGCACTTGCCTTAATTCATTGTCAGAGTTAGTTTCCAAGTTCGATCATTCTCTCTTTATAAATTTTAAAAACTCGACAAAACAATGATCATGTTTTTGGCGTCGTTGCCAGGGAACTAAAATATTAAGAAAGCTTTATTTTTATTACTTTAGCCACTCTTTCTATTTTACTTTTATTTTTACTTTTAGTTTTAGTTTTTTTTTTTTACTTTGCTAAATTTTCTTTCTTTCTATTCCTAGCAGGTACCTCTAGTTTATGACTAGAAGGAATCCGAAAGGACCAATAGTATACGACAGTGATATTGAAGCTACCGCTCGCAGGAACCGCAGAGAAATTAGGCGAGCCCTAAATTACAAAGAAGAAGAGCGAGAAAGCAGATCCAATCCTACTGAAGGGATGGACGAGAATAATCCACCACCACAAGATGTGTCAGAAAATAATGCTCCACGTACTATGTATGATTATGCTAAACCTCATTTAACAGAAGCAGAATCAAGTATTGTTAGGCCTGCTATAGCTGCTAATAATTTTGAATTAAAGCCTCACACTATATAAATGATTCAACAATTTGTTCAATTTGATGGTTTGCAGGACGAAGACCCAAATACTCATATAACTAATTTTTTTAGAGTTCTGTGATACCTTCAAAATAAATGGCGTTTCTAATGATGCCATACGTCTTCGGTTATTTCCCTTTTCATTAAGGAATAAAGCTAAATAGTGGTTAAACTCGTTACCATGAGGGTCAATCACTACATGGGATCAAATGACCGAAAATTTTTTATTAAAATATTTCCCACCGATCAAAACGGCCAAATTACGGAATGATATCTCTTCTTTTGTGCAGATGGATTTAGAGACATTATACGATGCATGGGAGAGATACAAGGATCTCTTGAGAATGTGTTCGCACCATGGTTTACCCTTGTGGCTCCAAGTCCAAACTTTCTATAACGGTGTAAACCCCTCAACGAGGAAACTAATTAATTCACCACGGTGGAACCACGAACAATGTAACTCAAGGCGACCTACGAGTTTATTGAAGAGATGTCACTGAATAACTATCAGTGGCAGGTTACAAGGACAAAACCAACAAAATCAGCCGGAGTTTTCAACCTCGACGCAGTAACCATGCTATCAACGCAGGTAGAGATGATGAATAAAAAGCTTGATAGTTTGTGTTTTTCGCAGGTACATCCAGTAATGCAGTGCGGCGCAAGTGGAACTGTGGCGAATCCTGAGTACCCACCCTACCAACTGGGCACAGAAAGCAAACAGATGAACTATCAGATCTAATAATAACCCTTATAGTAATACTTATAATCTAGGTTAGAGGAACCACCCAAATTTTTCATGGGGAGGTCAAGGAAATCAAGGAAATCAAAGACAACAACCTCCTCAAAATTTTTAGAATCAGTCATATCCACAAGAAAAGAAGCCGAACCTTGAAGAGATGCTGACAAAATTCATGGTAGCCACAGAAAACCGTTTCCAAGACACTGAGACAACACTTAAAAATCAACAAACATCGATTGAAGAGATCAAGAACCAAGTTGCGGAACTTACTAAGTCAGTTGGGGAAATTACTAAGTCAGTTGGACAACTTGCAAAGTTAATTTCTGAACGACTTCAAGGGCATCTACCAAGCAACACTGAGATTAACCCAAAGGAGCAAATCCAAGCCACCGCAGCTCATGATAATACAGGGTTAGATGAACCTAACTCAATACAAGAAAACGAGGCAGAAGAAGGTAAAATTGAGGTAACACAAGAAAAACCAAAACCGGTAATCAAAGAGTACCAACCCCGCATACCTTATCCCAAAACGATGAAGAGAGATGATACAGAGGAACAGTTCAGTATGTTTCTTAAACTTTTAAAGAAATTACATATTAACTTACCGCTTCTTGAAGCTCTTTCACAGATGCCAGATTCGAGGAAATTTTTAAAACAACTCTTGACGAACAAGCGTAAGTTAGACGAGGAGCCACATGTGGAATTAAACGCAGTATGTTCAGCAATGTTACAGAATAGACTACCGTGAAATTTAAAAGATCCAGAGATTTTTACAATTCCATGTTTAATTGGTAGACTAACTGTTGATAATGCTTTGGCTGATTTAAGGGCAAGTATAAATGTCATGCCTTATAAAATGTTTAAGCAGCTAGGTCTAGGGAAACCCAAACAAACTAGGATGAGTATACAATTAGCTGATAAAAATGTTAGAATTATTAGGGGTATTATCGAAGATGTTCTTGTAAAAATTGATAAATTTGTTTTCCCAGTAGATTTCGTTATCTTAGACATGGATGAGGACAATTCGATTCCTTTAATTTTAGGAAGACCCTTTTTAGCAATTGCTAGGACTAAAATTGATGTTGGCACAGGAGAACTCATACTTCATGTAGGTAACGAATCGATCAGTTTACAAGCTCTTGACTCGGCCAGAACATCAACTGATGAAGATGAGAAAGTAAATTCAGTTGATAACAAATTTGTTCAACCTTCATCACAGGAAACACCAAGAAGCCACAAACTTGAGCCAAATCATAGACCTCGTGCCAATAAAGAAGAATTACATGAGGAACGAAGCCTTAAGGTCGACAAACTAGAAGAGTGGAAGACACACTTTAAAGAGAAACTGAAACCGCACGAAGAAAAATTGAAGGAACCCCTAGACGAGCTGATAGGAATAACAAATCACTCCAAAATAGGGGATCAGGTATTGATGAATAAGGAAGACCATCGAATCACCACTTCAGACATTGAAACAAACGAAGAAATCACCTTTAAAGTACTTAATGTCTTCCTATACGGGACAATCGAGGTAAGCAATCCTAAATTCAGCACTTTTGAGGTAAACACTACTCGACTTAAACTTTATATCAAAAACCGAGTTGATCGCATGAGAAAGGATTTTCACCTCCTCAAACCACCATGACCACACAAATAACAGGTAAGTCTAGCTCAAGACTTTAAACGAGCGCTTCTCAGGAGGCAACCCGAGCACTAACCCCATTTTTATTTTTATTTTTATTTTTATTTTTCATTTTTAGCATTCAAATAAACCAAAAGTGCAGATTCTAGACCACACGGCCTTGCACATGGCCGTGGCCTTGGCCGTGTGGGCACCACAGGTAGGTAAAATGGCGTGACCATAGACGTGTGGCAACAGGACAAAATTTTTCCCAAAACATGGGCCACATCTCTATTTAAACCCCCTTTATTATTTTTTCTTTTCCAATTATCTTTCTTCTTTCGTTTTACATTATTTACTTTTACTTTTATTTTTATTTTTATCTTTATTTTTATTTTCTTTATTATTTTCTTCTTATTCTTCATGCCATTTAGATTTAGCTTAGGATACAATAAGACCAAGCCGACCACTTCGAGGATTCAAATTCAATCAGGTTCGAGGCGCTCCCCCATATTCACGTCCACGTTCACCTCCAATCTTATCCGGTTTCTTTTCATTGACTTCATCCAAAATTCAACAAGTTTCACTTCTTCCCCCATCTTATGATTTTATGATTATTTTGATATTATCTATCTTTGTACATTGAGGGCAATGTACATCTTAAGTGTGGGGGGGTTAACTATAGTATTATTTGAAAATCCCTGAATTATACTTTGTTCTAAAGTAAGTTTCTCATATTATAATTAGGATGAAATTTTCCTGATTTATGATTTTTATTGATATGTCTTAGATTAAGTCATAGTTAATTGTGAATTGATGATTTAAACTTTAAGATACTAGAGAATCAAGCATGATAAGTCTATTTTTCAAAAAAAAAATTCTAGGTTGTTGAACTGAATTTGAATATTACCTTGAAGTTTGAAATTTACAGGGATTGATATCAAAAACCCATAATTTTTGTGAGATTTTGAGCCTTATAGAGCATATACTCCTTTTCATGCTCACTTTATTGATTATGAGTGTGTCAACACCGAATTGTTATTCTAGAACTTGCCTCGATTATACATATCAAGACCATATTTTTGATTTGATATACTGAGATGATAAAGGCACCTAGGTTTTAATCCACTCACTCTACTAAAAAGCCTACCTTCACAATTAACCCTTAGTGAAACTTTTGATCCTAACAACCCTTTTTATTGATTCACCCACTAATATTAACCCAAATCCCCGCTCGTATTTGTTATCACCATTCCTTTGACTACCCTTCTATCGAGAATTGATTTGATCAGTTTCCTAATTACTTTATTTCAGTTGATAAAGTTCTTTCTTATATTATGTATTTATTGGCTTGTTCTTAAAAAAATAAAAAAATCAAAGTATATTCAATATTAGTATTATGAAAAGTGAGCTTTTGCAATTAAAATTCCACCTATTGAAGAAGGAGCTTGTATTATTAGTATTAGTATTACAAATTTTCAATTGATGTAATTTTATTATCAATTCTTTTTTTTAGTTAGGCAAATTGTCAATTCAATCTCGATTTTAACCCTTCTAATTTAGCCTTTATCCACACTATTAACCTAAGCCCGTTACAACCCTGTTAAAGACCTTTTGATTTGTGTATCATCTCATATTACAGTGGTGGAGATTTGATTTTCAGGCAAGCCTATGGGATTAACTTTTTAGGTTCGACTTATGAGTGCTTATTCTTGAATCCTAAACACTTCGAGTGCTTTGAGTGAATCTTTAGTGAGGATGTCAATCCTTTTCAGTTTTGAATTAAAGGTAATTATTTAGATAAGGGGAAGCACCTATGTTTTCGTGCTACAAATATATGACTTAGAATTGTTTGAATCTTTAGGACTCTTTAAGTTAAATTATCTATGTATAAATTATCTATGAATTATGATGAGACATTGTTGATGAAAATTATGAATTGTGGAAAGTTCGTTTTAATTGTAAGTTGAGAATTTTGCTTGAAGACAAGAAAAAGCTTAAGTGTGGGGGTATTTGATAAACCATAAAAGTAACATATTTTAGGCCCACATTTAGCATGCTTTTGGATGATTTAAGCCTTGAATTATGTAATTTGGTGCTCTTAATCCGTTGTTTTCATGTTTTATACTCAGGAGAGCACCGGAGGATGAAAAGAACGAGAAACAGGCCTAAAATCGACCAAATTGGGCCAAAGAAGAAATCGACATGGTCTGGGCCCAAGACCACACGGCCATGCCTCCCTAATTTACCCTACACGGCCTGAACCCCGAAACACACGGGAGTGTCTCTTCATCAGACTCGACCACGGCCTGAAATCGATTCACACGGGCGTGTGCCATGGTCGTGTCCCTGCCGCGGCCAAAAGGAGTTTTACTCGGAATAGGATACTTGGAGGTAAAAAAACACATTCCAAAGCCTATTCAAACACCCTAGTAGGAATTCTACTTGAATTAGGATATGTAGGGGCCAAGTAAGGCATCTCAAAGTCTATATAAACACCCTAGGGGGCAAATTAAGAAGAAGTTTGGTAGAAGCCTTCTGCCAGGGCTTTTGTGGGGCGGTTAGCTAGGCCAAGGAGCCGAGCCGAAAAGGTCAAATTTGTGGGAATCACTTGAAGATAGCCAGTTGATCCATCTCAAGAAGCTGGAATTATACTCAAGACAGCGGATCTCTCCTTCAATTCCTTCAGGAGTTTTAGGAATTTCTTATGTTTTGTTTTATCTTTTCTTCTGAGATGTTTTCTTTTATCGTTATGAACTAAACCCTTTAGATACCTGAAGGGGATGAAACCTAAGACGGATCTTGTTATTGTTTTCTGAACTATATGATAAATACTTGATTTGTTCTTAATTATGTGTGCTTAATTCTTGTGTTAATATTTTCGGGATATTGATTCAAGTTGAATGTGCTTAGGTGGTGGAGCAAAAGTCCCTGTCCAAGAGTAGATATAGCATAATTAAGTGGAGTTGATCGCGCGCCTAGAGATAGGGTGATGAGATTTTATCGGATTAGGGTGAAACCTAATATGGGAGTCCATAGATCGAGTTAATGCGATTCTAGAGGTTTTAATTAGAAAGAGATTTTAATTAATCAACCTAGGGTTAGATGTTATTCGCCTCGAGAAAGGTTTTAATATAAATTAGGGAATCTTATGGATCAAGTCAAGTGAATAAATCGTCTGGTTCAGTGTTAGATAACAAGTGAAGTCTAGGTGGATTCTTCCTAAGGGTATCATTTTAATCAACTGAGTTTTCCCAACAGTATTTCCCCAATTCATTCTTTTTGTCTTTGCGTCTTTAGCTTAGTAGTTAGTTAAATTTAGATTAAACAACAATTTCACTTATTTTAGGCTAGATAATAGAAAGAAGGTTAGTATTAGTACTTTTAGTTCCTTTAGGTTCGACAATTCGATCTTGCCTAAGCTATACTACTGTTCGATAGGTGCACTTCCCTTAAGTCGTTGTCAGATTTAGTTTCCAGGTTCTATCATTCTCTCTTTATAAATTTTAAAAACACGACAAAACAATGATCAACCCTACTTCCCTTATACTATTCTTTTTATTATTTGGTGCTTCAACGGCGCATCAAATTTTGGCGCCGTTGCTGAGGATTGACAATGTACTAATCTTGTTTTTTGTTTCTTATGACCAGATCTTCTCCAGGTACTCTTGCGTTTGATTCAGAAATAGAGAAGACTGCGTGAGATAATCGCAAGGAAACAAAACTAAGGAAAAAGCAGTCAGCGGTGGTTGGAACTCAAAGTAACCCACCGCCAAAAATTGAAGTCGACGACAAAGTTGAGTCTAGGGTTAACGAAAACCCTGTTCAAACACTTGAAAGCAAAAAAGTAGAAGTCGACTCACTAGAAGAAGTGCTTAATGCTAGTGTAACACCCCTAACCTGTAACTATCATCGGTTTAGGGTTAAGAGGCATTACCGAACAATCAAAAACTTTTACAGACATTTCACAACATAATTTCACAGCTGTGTGCCACCCACAGCCTCAGACACACCCGTGTGTCTAAGCCGTGTCAAAACAGGGCATACATACTGACTTGTCCACATGGCCGTGGACACGCCTGTGTGCCTCACCCGTGGTCACTACTGACTTGCACCACACGGCCAGTCACACGCCCATCTGTCTAGCCCGTGGTCGAGTCTGACGTGTTTTTGAAATGTAACCACGAGGGATACAATCGAGCCACACGCTCGTGTGCTCAACCGTGTGGGCAAATGTAGGCCATTTGTAAGGCCAAAATGCCACCCACACTTTGGGTCATCCATACAAGGACAATTAAGCATCAATCCAAGCATCAAAGGCAACCAATACATACCAAAATTTTCATCATTTCTAACCACTTATGAGCTTAACAATCACACCAACTTATATGCCATTTATGCCAACTAAATCACAAGTATATTCAAACATGTTTCCTTCACAACTTACCACATTAATAAGACCTCTTCTCATAAATAATATATATAAACTTTGCATAAATAAGCTTACCATTGGTATGACCATTTCAATAACCATCAAACCATACCAAACAAAATATCATATAACATGAGCTACTCATTTATAACACAACCATTTATCTAGCCATATCACATGGCTATGTACATATCTCAAACATATTCCAAAATAACTAGCCTATACATGCCATATTTAACTATATACACATTCAAAAATACCAAATTAAGATTGGGTAGTGTGATGACGATCCTCGAAGATCCCCGAGCCCTCAGTATCTTTTGCGATCTATAAAACAAAGCAAACACACACAAAGTAAGCTTTCAAAAGCTTAGTAAGCCATATACAAATAAACTTAACATATAATTCACATAACCATATTAATTCAAGATCATTAATGTTTCCTAATTACAAATTCATACTCTTCTTTGGCTCATTTGTTTAGCCATATCTTACCAACAATTCATATCATAAAGTTTCTCAATAGAATATAACATATTCATACACATATCACATCTAACTCTTTGAATCTTTGCATATTTCTCACTTGTACACAAACCACATATACTTACCATTCATACACATACATAGTGTACGATTCAAACATACCTAAATTGAGTTCACATTTCACATAATCTTTCATTTTTGAATTGCCCGTTGAACCATTCAGAATCAAAAGGATACTCGAAATGCTCGGAGTAGTCGTACAATGCCAACATCCCAGATGTGGTCTTACATGTAACCAAATATCAACGCCACTATCCCAGACAGGGTCTTACACGAAATTAGATACGGTGTCGATATCCCAGACATGGTCTTACACGTAAATCTCAAATCGATGCCAATTTATCAGACGTGGTCTTACACGATATCACATATCAGAAACATATGTCATGACATATAAAATCCTATCTATTCCTAGGTTTGTACGGGACTTTTCGGACATTGATACTTTGTCGATACTTCCTCGGATTTCATGTACATAACATCTCGAGCATATTCATCGTAATCTAAATTTCATAGATACATAAATAACTCAATTCAAATGTATTTATTTGTATATCAACTTACCTCAGATTCGGATAAACAGACAGATTTGACTATTCGATCACTTTCGACTTTTCACGGTCTAAATCTGTTTTCTTCGGTTCTTGATCTATACATATTCAAATTTAATCCATTTATTCACCAAATCATTCAATTAAATCCAAAAACACATATTTAGGGCAATTTACAAATTAGCCCTCACATTTTTGCATTTTGACATTTTAGTCTCTATTTTATAAAATCACAAAATACACAAAATTTGCATACACCATGCTTAGGCCGAATATTACCCATGCTCATACAAGTCCACACATTTCATTTATTTCATATTTTAGTCCCTCAAAATATTATTTTCTCAATTAAGTCCAAATTACTCAAATTCATCGAAAATCCAAAGACAAACTATGTTAATTAATCACATATCTTTCATAATTCATCTTCAAACATCACAAAACTCATGTGTTCATCAATGGCATATTTCAAAATCATCATCAATTCATAAAATTAAAGCATGGGTTTTGAAGAACACTAAGAAACGATTACAAAACGTAAAAATTATCAAAAATCGAACAAATTACATACCTTAATTTTGCTTGAACCTAGCCGAAATTCACAAAGCTTCAAACATTCTTTTTCTTTTCTAATTTTGATGGATGAGTGATCGTTGTTTTGTCGAGTTTTAAAATTTATAAAAAGAATGATCGAACCTGGAAACTAACTCAGACAACGACTTAAGGTAAGTGCACCTATCGAACAGTAGTATAGCTTACGTAAGACCGGATTGTCGAACCGAAAGGACTTAAAGTACTAATAATAACCTTCTTTCTATTATTTAGCCTAAATATTAAGTGATTGGTTGTTTAATCTAAACTAACCGATTACTAAGCTAAGATTCAAAGACAAAAAGAACGAATTGAAGAAATAACTTTAGGAAAACTCAGTTGACTAAGATGATACCCTTAAGAAGAATCCACCTAGACTTCACTAGTTATCTAACACTGAACCAGATGATTTATTCACTTGACTTGATCCGTAAGATTCTCTAATTTATATTAAACCCTCTCTCGAGGCGAATAACGTCTAACCCTAGGTTGATTAATTGAAATCTCTTTCTAATTAAAACCCATAAAATCACATTAACTCGATCTATGGACTCCCATATTAGGTTTCACCCTAATCCGACAAAATCTCATCACCTTATCTCTAGGCTCGCGATCAACTCCTCTTAATTATGCTAGATCAACTCTTAGACAGAGACTTTTGCTCCACCACCAAGCACATTCAACTTGAATCAATATCCCAGAAATATTAACACAAGAATTAAGCTCACATAATTAAGAACAAATCAAATATTTATCATATAGTTTAGAAAACAATAACAAGATCCGTCTTAGGTTTCATCTCCTTCAGGTATCTTAAGGGTTTAGTTCATAATAATAAAAGAAAACATCTTAGAATAAAAGATAAAACAAAACATAAGAAATCCCTAAAACCCCCTGAAGGAATTAAAGGAGAGGTTCGCTGTCTTGAGTATAATTCTGGCTTCTTGAGATGGATCAACTGGCTATCTTCGAGTGATTCCCAGAAATCTGGCCTTTTTGGCTCGGCACCTTGGCCTAGCTAACCACGCCTTTTGAAGGTTATGCTTAGGGTGTTTATATAGGCTCTTGGAATGCTTTATTTGGCCCCTAAGTATCCTAATCTAAGTGGAATTCCTACTAGGGTGTTTGAATAGTCTTTGGAATGTGTTTCTTTGCCTTCAAGTATCCAAATTCGAGTAAAACTCCTCTTGGCCGCGGCAGGGACACGGCCATGGCACACGCCCGTGTGAATCGATTTCAGGCCGTGGTCGAGTCTGCTGAAGAGACACGCCCGTGTGTTTGGGTCTAGGCCCTGTTAGAGTAAATTAGGAAGGCATGACCGTGTGATCTTGGGCCTAAGCCGTGTGATTTCTTCTTTGGCTCAATTTGGTCCGTTTTAGGCCCGTTTCTCGTTCTTTTCATCCTTAGGTGCTTTCCTAGTATAAAACATGAAAAGAAAGGATTAAGAGCACCTTTTTACATAAATCAAGGGATAAATCATCCAAAAGTATGCTAAATGTGGGATTAAAATATGTTACTTTTACAGTTTATCAAATGCCCCCACACTTAAGCTTTTGCTTGTCCTCAAGCAAAATTCTCAACTTACAATTAAAACGAACTTTCCACAATTCATAATTCTCATTAACAATGCCTCATCATAATTCATAGATAATTTATACATAGATAATTTAACTCAAAGACTCCTAAAGATTCAAACAATTCTAAGTCATATATTTGTGGCATGAAAACATAGGTGTCTCCCTTTATCTAAATAATTACCTCTGATTCAAAATCGACAAGGATTGACATCCTCACTAAAGATTCACTCAAAGCACTCAAAGTGTTTAAGGTTTAGGAAAAAACACTCTGAAGTCGAACCTAAAAGTTAATCCCATAGGCTTGCCTGAAAATCAAATCTCCACCACTGTCATATGAGATGATACAAAAATCAAAAGGTCTTTAACAGGTTGTAACGGGTCTTGGGTTAAAGGTGTGGATAAAGCGTTAAAATAGGAGGTTAGAATCGAGATTGACTTGACAAATTACCTAGCTTTAGAAAAAGAATTGAACTAACAATCTGAATAATTACATCACATGAAAAATTAAAATACTAATAATACGACTTCTTCTTCAAGATATTGAAAATAAACATATAAGCTCACTTGATTACAGAACTAATAATGAATATACTTCAATTTTTTTTAAGAACAAATCAAGTATTTAATAAGAAAGAACTTTAACAACGAAAATAAAGAATATAGTTAGGCAACTGCTCAAATCAAATCTCGACAAAAGGGTAGTCAAAGGAATGGTGATAACAAATACGAGCGGGGTTTTGGGTTAATTTTATTGGGTGAATCAATAAAAAAGGTTGTTAGGATCAAAGGGTTCACTAAGGGTTAATTGTGAAGGTAGGCTTTTTAGTGGAGTGAGTGGGTTAAAACCTAAGTGCCTTTATCATCTCAGTATATCAAATCAAAAATGTGGTCTTGACATGTATAATCGAGGCAAGTTCTAAAATAACAATTTAGTGTTGACACACTCACAATCAATAAAGTGAGCATGAAAAGGAGTATATGCTCTATAAGGCTCAAAATCTCACAAAAATTATGAGTTTTTGATATCAATCCCTGTAAATTTCAAACTTCAAGGTAATATTCAAATTCAGTTCAACAACCTAGAAATTTTTTTTGAAAAATAGACTTATCATGCTTGATTCTCTAGTATCTTAAAGTTTAAATCATCAATGCACAATTAACTATGACTTAATCTAAGACATATCAATAAAAATCATAAATCAGGGAAATTTCATCCTAATTATAATATGAGAAACTTACTTTAGAACAAAGCATAATTCAGGGATTTTCAAATAATACTATAGTTAACCCCCCCACACTTAAGATGTACATTGCCCTCAATGTACAAAGATAGATAATATCAAAATAATCATAAAATCATAAGATGGGGGAGAGAAGTGAAACTTCCTGAATTTTGGACGAAGTCAATGAAAGAAACCGGATAAGATTGGAGGTGAACGTGAAGGTGAATGTGGGGGAGCGCCTCGAACCTGATTGAATTTGAATCCTCGAAGTGGCCGGTTTGGTTTTATTGTATCCTAAGCTAAATCTAAATGGCATGAAGAATAAGAAGAAAATAATAAAGAAAATAAAAATAAAAATAAAAATAAAAGTAAAAGTAAAAGTAAATAATGGAAAATGAAAGAAGAAAGATAATTGAAAAAGAAAAAGTAAGAAGGGGGTTTAAATAGAGATGCGGCCCATGTTTTGGGGAAAATTTTGTCCTGTTGTCACACGTCTACGGTCACGCCCTTTTACCTACCTGTGGTGCCCACACTGCCGTGTGCAAGGCCATGTGGTCTGGAAATATACACTTTTGGTTTATTTGAATGCTAAAAAGGGTTCATTCAAAACTGTCTACTTGAGTCATAGCCACTAAATTATTTTTATCTTGAGATACAGAACTTCAAATTCAGATCTGTTAATTTTCCCTGAAACTAGACTCACATATCTTCTTCTCATAAAATTTTTAGAATTTTTGGTTTAGCCAATAAGTACAGTTTATTCTTTAAAGTCACCCCTGTTCTGCTGTTTGACAGTTCTGCCCTTCTTCACTAAAATTAATTATCTCTTCATAAAGGATTAAAATGATGTTCCGTTTATTTTATTGAAAATAGACTCATAAGAATTCTAAACATATAAATTTAATCCCTAATTATTTTTATCCAATTTTGATGATTTTCTAAAGTTAAAACAGGGAACCTGAATTCATTCTGACCTTGTCTCACAAAATTTATTATATCTCATGATTTACATATCTATTGCTTACATCGTTTCTTCTATGAGAAACTATACTCAATAAGCTTTAATTTCATATTTTGTTCATCTTCTAATTATATTTATACAATTTATGGTGATTTTTCCAAATTAGTCTACTGCTGCTGTCCAAAACTGTTTTAGTGCAAACTGTTTATTACCATTTTCCCCCTAAGCTTTCAATAAATGATAATTTCATCCCTGCTCAATTAACTTCTCAATTGAATTGATTTCTGTCAATTAAAACTTTATTCTATCACTTTAAACTACTTTATAACCTTTGAAAATCAGAATTTTAGTAATAGACTTTAATTCCAATCATTTTCATCATTTAGATCCTAAAAATCAATTTCTATTGGAATTACCTAATAAAATCATCTCATAAACAAATCAAAGCTTCAATTTCATGCTATCTCATCATAAACTTACAGCACATATTCATAGAAACTTACAACTTCATTCATAAAATCTAAAACTAATGAATTTAATAGTAGGACGTAGTTGTAAAAGCCTTAAAAACACAAAAATTACAAGAAATAGGCAAGGATTAACTTACTTGCAGTAAAAATATGAAAAGCCAGCTTAAGGAAACCCTTCTATGGTGTTTTTAGCTGATGAGAATGAAGAAAAATGAAGAGATATCTAAATAATTCCACTTTAGTCCTAGCTTTATTGAGTAAATTTTACAATATTCCAATTTTGCCCTTAATTCTCCTTATTTTCTTGCAGATTTCATGCCCTTGCCGTCCAGCCCAAATAGACCTTGGGTCTATTTTCCTTTTAAGCCCTCTTTCTTTTATCATTTAAACTATTTAATCATTTTTCATAATTTTGTATTTGCTACAATTTAGTCCTTTTGATTTACTTACCTACCCAAACGTTAAAATTTTCTAACAAAATTTTAATACTACATTATTAACATTTTATAAATATTTATAAAAATATTTCCCACTTAATTTTATGAGATCAAGGTCTCGATACCTTGTTTTTACCCAATCCTTCAATAATTCATTTTTCTAACTAACCACTAGATCGGTAAAATTTTTCTATCAATATTTTAATACGATTTTCCTATCATATAAATATGCATGCAAAAATATTAAAATAAATTTATCTTTAAATCGGATTTATGGTTACGAAACCATTGTTCCGATAACCTTGAATTTAGGCCATTACATAACCTGCCACTGATAGTTATTCAATGACATCTCTTCAATAAACTCGTAGGCTACTTTAAGAGTTCTGTTCGTGGTTCCACCAATGAATCAATTAGTTGCCTCATTGAGGGGTTTACACCGTTATAGAAAGTTTGGACTTGGAGCCATAAGGGTAAACCATGGTGCGGACACCTTCTCAAGAGATCCTTGTATCTCTCCCATGCATCGTATAATGTCTCTAAATCCATCTGCACAAAAGAAGAGATATCATTTCTTAATTTGGTCGGTGGGAAATATTTTAATAAAAAATTTCGGTCATTTGATCCCATGTGGTGATTGACCCTCGTGGTAACGAGTTTAACCACTATTTGGCTTTATTCCTTAATGAAAAGGGAAATAACCGAATACGTATGGAATCATCAGAAACGCCATTTATTTTGAAGGTATCACAGAACTCTAAAAAAGTAGCTATATTAGTATTTGGGTCTTCGTCCTGCAAACCATCAAATTGAACAAATTGTTGAATCATTTGTATAGTGTTAGGCTTTAATTCAAAATTATTAGCAGCTATAGTAGGCCTAACAATACTCGATTCTACTCCTGTTAAGTGAGGTTTAGCATAATCATACATAGTAAATGGAGCATTGTTTTCTGCCACATATTGTGGTGGTGGGTTATTCTTGTCCATCCCTTCAGTAGGATTGGATCCACCTTGTTGTTCTTCTTCTTTGTAATTTAGGGCTCGCCTAATTTCTCTACGGTTCCTATGAGCAGTAACTTCAATATCACTGTCGTATACTAGTGGTCCTTTCGGGTTCCTTCTAGTCATAAACTAGAGGTACCTATGTTGGAAAAGAAAGAAAGAAATTAGCAAGTTTAAAACTAAAATAAAAATAAATTGCGGAAAAATAAAAATAATGGCTAAAGTAATAAAAATAGGGCTTTCTTAATATTTTAGTTCCCCGACAACGGCGCCAAAAAAAATCTGATTGTTGTTTTGTCGAGTTTAAAAATTTATAAAGAGAGAATGATCGAACCTGGAAACTAACTCTAACAACAACTTAAGGAAAGTGCACCTATCGAACAGTAGTATAGCTTAGGTAAGACTGGATTGTCGAACCGAAAGGAACTAAAAGTACTAATACTAACCTTCTTTCTATTATTTAGCCTAAATTATAAGTGATTGGTTGTTTAATCTAAACTAACTGATTACTAAGCTAAGATTCAAAGACAAAAAGAATGAATTGAAGAAATAACTTTAGGAAAAATCATTGACTAAGATGATACCCTTAGGAAGAATCCACCTAGACTTCACTAGTTATCTAACACTGAACCACAATTTATTCACTTGACTTAATCCGTAAGATTCCCTAATTTATATTAAACCCTCTCTCGAGGCGAATAACGTCTAACCCTAGGTTGATTAATTGAAATCTCTTTCTAATTAAAACCCCTAGAATCGCATTAACTCGATCTATGGACTCCCATATTAGGTTTCACCCTAATATGGCAAAATCTCGTCACCCTATCTCTAGGCGCGCGATCAACTCCGCTTAATTATGCTAGATCTACTCTTAAACAGGGACTTTTGCTCCACCACCTAAGCACATTCAACTTGAATCAATATCCCGGAAATATTAACACAAGAATTAAGCTCACATAATTAAGAACAAATCAAATATTTATCATATAGTTCAAAAACAATAACAAGATCCGTCTTAGGTTTCATCTCCTTTAGGTATCTGAAGGGTTTAGTTCATAACACTAAAAGAAAACATCTCAGAAGAAAAGATAAAACAAAACATAAGAAATCCCTAAAACCCCCTGAAGGAATTAAAGGAGAGATCCGCCGTCTTGAGTATAATTCTAGCTTCTTAAGATGAATCAACTGGCTATCTTCGAGTGATTCCCAAAATCTAGCCTTTCTAGCTCGGCTCCTTGGCCTAGCTAACCGCGCCCTTTGAAGGTTATGCTTAGGGTGTTTATATAGGCTCTTAGAATGCTTTATTTGGCCCCTAAGTATCCTAATTTGTGTGGAATTCCTACTAGGGTGTTTGAATAGGCTTTGGAATGTGTTTCTTTCCCTTCAAGTATCCAAATCCGAGTAAACTCCTATTGGCCGTGGTAGGGACACGGCCATGGCACACGCTCGTGTGAATCGATTTCAGGCTGTGGTCGAGTCTGCTGAAGAGACACGCCTTGTGTTTCGGGGTCCAAGCTGTGTTAGAGTAAATTAGGGAGGCACAGCCGTGTGGTCTTGGGCCCAGGCTGTGTCAATTTCTTCTTTGGCCCAATTTGGTTCGTTTTAGGCCCGTTTCTCGTTCCTTTCATCCCTAGGTGCTTTCCTCAGTATAAAACATGAAAAGAAAGGATTAAGAGCACCTTTTTACATAAATCAAGGGATAAATCATCCAAAAGTATGCTAAATGTGGGATTAAAATATGTTACTTTTACAGTTTATCAATGAGCACTTAAAATGGTTATTATTTTAAGCCTTTGTTTTATTATAACATATAGCATTAATCAAATTACATTTTTAACCTTTTAATATTAACATTAAAATTCCACCATCCATAAATCAAATGGTCCAATTGCATTATAAGGACCCCATATTTATAAAGCCATGTCAAATAGATATATTTTCATAAAGCATACAGTTTTGCATCTTTCATAATTAAATCCTTATGTCCAATTAAACACACAAACGGACAAATTAATCCATGGAACTTTTGTAAATTCTTAATCATATATAGTAGAGATAGAAGATAATATTAAAATATTTTTCTGACTCAGATTTGTGGTCTCGAAACCACTATTTCGACTAGGGTTTAAATCAAACTGTTACTCTAAGGTTAACGAAAACTCGAATCTAGCATATCAACCAATGGCTCAAACAATTCAGCAACTGGCTGAAGCTTCGACAGAACAATCGCCATTGTGCATTGCCTATCTTACTATGGATAGTGATTTTGAACTGAAGTCAGGTTTAATCCAGTTACTGCCAACTTTTCGTGGGTTGCAAATGAAAATCCCCACAAACATCTGAAAGAGTTTCATATGGTTTGTCTTAGCATGAAACCTCAAGGGTAACTGAGGATCAAATCAAATTACGTGCTTTCCCTTTTTCCCTAGCAGATTCTGCTAAGGAATGGTTATTTTATTTACCCCCTGGATCTATTATAACTTGCGTTGATCTATTTCGCTTATTTCTCAACAGGTTTTTCCCAGCAACACGAGCAGCTGAGTTAAGAAGGAAGATTGTGGGAATAAGGAAAAAAGAAGCAGAGTCTCTATACAACTATTGGGAGCTATTTAAAAAGTTGTGTGCAAGTTGCCCACAACATGGTATAACGGAACAATCTCTTCTCCAGTACTTTTATGAAGGCCTGAAACCATGAAGATGAATATGGTAGACGCCGCTAGTGGAGGAGCGTTGGTCAACATGACTCCCCAACAAGCAAGAGACTTGATCTCTACGACGCTGCAAATACTCAGTAATTCTGAGCCAACTATGAACCCCCTAGGAGGGTTCACCAGCTAAGTAATTCGACCTTAGAAGGTAAGGTTGATAGAATTGCTAATATCCTGAATTCTCTTGTTGCAGAAAAAGCAAAACTTGCCCAGTTGTGCGGAATATGTGCTACACTTGAACATACGACTGATGTGTGCCCTAGGTTATGTGACGATACTATAACCCATTTAGATGTTGTGGGGAACTTTCCTGGGCCACCACAAAGATGATACGACCCTTACGCTAATACCTACAACCCAGGATGGAGGGACCACTCTAACTTAAGTTATAGAGCCAACCCACGATATAACTAGCCATACCAAAATCGATCTTCACAACAGCCGCAAGTTCAGGTAATTATCTAGAAACTTTGGTCAATAAATTAGCAGCTAATGTCCTTGATTTTAACAGCAAACGAAAGATTTTCAACAGAAAATCAATGCATCTATAAGAGAGTTGACCATATCAATTGAGAAATTGAACTCTCAAGGCAAGCTGTCGTCACAAACAAAACCCAACCTAAGACAAAACGTGAATGCAGTGACGTTGTGAAGTGAAAAAGTACTGGAACCAATTCCTGACAGAAATCTTAGCCAAGAATTCGCCTAAAAAAGGCTCGAGAACGCTAAACAGGTTCGAATGAAACCTCCATTGCCTAAAATTCAACTTCCATTTCCAAGAAGGTTTTACCAGTTTCGAAAAGGTAAAGAGGACAAGGAGATCCTCGAAACCTTCAAAAATGTCGAGATCAACATACCACTGTTGGATGCCATGAAACAGATTTTGCGATATGCTAAGTTTCTTAAAGAGATCTGCACCAACAAACAAAAATTAATAGGTAACGAAAAGGTAAGCATTGGTGAGAATCTATCCGCAGTGTTACAGCAGAAAATGCCGGCAAAAATCAAAGATAGGGGAATATTCGCAACACCATGCAAAATAAGCCACTTGGGAATAAAAAAGGCTATGTGTGATTTGAGGGCCTCCATAAATGTAATGTCTTTTTCTATTTATGAATCACTTAACGCAGGTTTTTTGACGAAAACATGTGTTATTATATAAGTGGTGGATAGGTCTGTTGTGCATCCTAAAGGAGTCCTTGAAGACATTTTAGTAAAAGTTAACAACTTATTTTCCCTGCAGATTTTTACATGATAAAAATGAAAGAGGATAACGCTCTTTGGTCTTCAAACATCCTACTAGGCCGACCTTTTCTTAGTATCGCTAGCACTAAGATCGACGTGTGAAGCAGAACTCTCACAATGGAGTTGGATGGGAAGATCGTGAAGTTTAATGTTTATGACGCTATCAGTCATCCAAGTGAAATCTTGAGCGTAAACCGTGTCGACATAATTGACTCATTGGTGGAAGAAACTTTTGAGTCAATTTATGAAGATAAATCTGAGTTCATATTTGATGATTATGAATTTGTTAATGAATTATTGTCTCCAACGAATACTAAACTTCTACCTTCTGTGGTGCAGGCACCAGACTTGGAGTTGAAATCGCTCCCAAGCATTTTAAATACGCGTTTTAGGGAAAAGATAATACCATACCGATCATAGTCTCAAATAGACTCTCCAAGCACAAAGAGGAAAGTTTGGTCCAAATACTAAAAAGTCATAAGGAGGCGATTGGCTGGACCATTGCTGACTTAACAGAGATAAGCCCTTTGACGTGCACACACAGGATTTACTTGGAAGAAAACACGAAACCAATGCGAGAGGCACAAAGATGGCTGAATTCAAATATGATGGAGGTAGTAAAAAGGAAATAATCAAGTTGTTGGATGCTGACGTAATCTACCTCATTTCTAACAGTAGATGGGTAAGTCTGGTGCAAGTCATGCCCAAGAAAACGGGCATGACAAAGAAAGAAAATGCTGAAGATGACTTGGTACCAACCCAAGTGCAAAATGGGCGTGTGTCTGCATTGATTACAGGAAGTTGAACTCTTGCACTTGAAAAGACCATTTCCCTCTCCTTTTATAGATCAAATGCTTGAACATTTAGCTAGAAAAACTCACTTTTTTTTCTTGATGGATACTCAGGTTTCTTCCAAATTCCAGTCGCACCAGAGGACCAGGAGAAGACCACTTTTACATGCCCTTTTGGCATATTTGCGTACAGAAGAATGCCATTCGGTCTTTGTAATGCACCGGCCACCTTCTAGAGATGCATAATGAGTATATTTTTGAATATGTGAAAAAATTATCGAAGTTTTTATGGATGATTTTACTGTGTATGGAAATTATTTTGATGAATGCCTTAAAAACCTCACGATAATTTTAAGTATGTGAATAGAATTTAATCTTGTCTTAAATTATGAAAAGTGTTATTTTATGGTAGACAAAGGTTTAATTCTGGGTCATGTAGTTTTTGCCAAGGAAATTGAGGTCGATAAGGCCAAAATTGACATTATTAATTCTTTTCCATATCCCTCTACTGTAAGGGAAATTCATTCTTTCCTTGGCCATGCAGGGTTCTGCAAGTATTTTATAAAGAACTTCTCAAAAGTAGCTAAACCACTCTGTGAATTATTGCAGAAGGATAAGAAATTTGAGTTCGGCCCAAAATGTAAGAAGGCTTTCGACACACTCAAGCAGAAGTTGGTTTCCACTCCTATAGGGCAAGCACCAGATTGGAAATACCCTTTTGAAATTATGTGCGATGCAAGCGAATGCAGTGTGGGGGCCATGTTGGGGAAAAGGATTAACAAAGAACCCCATGTCATTTGTTATGCATCAAAACCCTTGATGTTGCACAAAGCAACTATACCACTACGAAAAAAAGAACTCTTAGCAATTGTATTTGCTTTAGATAAATTTCGATCTTATTTGTTGGGATCTAAAGTGATTATTTTTTTCTGATCATGTAGCTCTCAAGTACTTGATCACAAAGAAGGAAGCAAAACCAAGGCTCATTGGAACGGTGGAAATGTGCAAGTGTACACAATCGCAACAAGTACTAAAGTGACAAGTAAATGTCAAGTATCGTACCCAAAGGGACTATAAAAGAATTATTTATGAAAATGATTTTAAACACTTTGGTGAAGAAAAAAATATTTGGATTTAAGAAATGATTAAAAACTAGAAAACAAAATAAAATAAAATAAAGTTCTAATGCACGATTTCAAAAGCTGATTAATATAATTGTGTTGGATTAATTACGTTTCTTAACTTAGAATTATTAAACTCATGCTTATACTTGTTACAAATAAATTCACGGCAACTCAGTAATTTGCTAACTTATTAACATATTTACAAATCAAAAATCCATTCATCCCTTGTACATATTCCTATGTCAATTCGACCGATTAAACATATTTATAAAGGTAAACATGTTATTGCACTTACATACTTTTTAAATTAAAAAATCTCTCGCATATTCTTATGTCAATTCAAATGATTAATTCAACCTAATAAGCATATAAAAGACTATGTGAGGTAACAAAGTATCCTTACCTTGAAACAGTTTAATCACAATAATCTTGCAAGTTATGCAAGACATATATGTATTGCCAAATACAATGCTAATCTAATCTTCAGCTGCCTTAGAAGAATTAAACATACACTGATTAAGAACTGTGTCCATTAATTAAAATTTCAATGCACTTAAATAATTAATTCTTCTGTTATCTAAACAATTAAAATGCCAGAATAACTTAAGCATGATTTTACTTAATCAAGCATTTTACTGGGACCTATAACAGCATAAACACAATTTTAATAATTTAAAAGGACGAAATGCAATCAACCCAACACGAATTAAATTAAAGCTAAGCTGATTAAATTAACCATTCCAATAGCATAAATATTCATAAACATGTTTTTCAAAACAACAACGAAATTTAAAGAGATAGGGAACAAGAAGCAAATCTGGTGTTTCTCCGTGGCTTGACTGATTGCTCTGTTCTTCGTCCTCCGTTGTCCTCGGCTATCAAGGTGGCTTATGAAAACTCTAATTGCTTCTCAATGATGGCTGAAGAAGACCCCTTTCCCAAGGGGAGAAATCGACACAAGAGCAAAGAAATAGGAAAATGAAAAGTAAGAGAGGAGAAGAGAGAATGAGATGTGAATGAGAGATGAGGGATGATGGATGCTTTCAATGATCAGCCAAGGGGGTTTTTATAGCTGAATGTGGAAGCTGAAATTTGATAAAAATAGCAGCCAAAGAGCCACCCCTTGGCCGGCCACCTATGTGGCAAAGTTGATGGCTTCAACTTTGCTAAATATGACACGGGGCAAATCTACAAAGCCACTAATTGTGGAGGGGGTTGAATGCAACTTTGACAAGTCTTCAAGGGCCTCTTTGCAAGCTTAATTAATCAGCTAATAAGATGATTTGGGTCAGAATATGGACGGTTTGGGCTGCCCAATTCTTTGATCGGTTCTGTTCAATCGGTTTGGTTCAACTGGTGCGGTTCAACTAGGCCCTTTTTCCATAATTAATTAAGATTAATTTATTTGCCCAAATTAAATTGGGAATAAATTAAAATTAATTAATTTATGATTTAATACACATATTTGGACCGTCTTAGGCTGGAAATTATTTCACCTTGTTACTTCAAATTGCTTCTCGGTTTTGTTCTTCGAGCAGTGTCTGCCGAGCCAATTTTCGCCCTTTGTGCGAATCTGTCGAAAATAGTCAAAATAAATCAAAATTAACTATAAAATTAATTAAAATTCATGCTATTCATATTTTTAACACAATTTAATTATTTTATAATATTTAATTATATTTCGTAAAGAATTTAACTAAAATAGCATGATTTTAAGTTAAAAAGGGCATGTAAAAACACGTAAATTTTCGTGTTTCCACTCATCAGGTGGATTTTACTGCTCCAAGAATTTTACATCGAGATTCGAGAAAAAAAGGATGCGAAAACTTGGTGGCTGACCACTTGAGTAGGTTAAGAACACCTTTTGATGACATCCTTATTGATAAACCATAATTTATACATATTTTGACCCCATGCTTGGCTTATTTTTGGATGAATTTTCATTAGTTTTGATGAATTCGACGCTCCTAATCCTTTAATTTCATGTTTTGCACTCAGGAGAGCTTAGGGATTCGAAAATAATGAGAGACGGGCCAAAAAGGGACAAAATGGGCCTACCTCAGAAATCAACACGACCTAGACTATAGCACACGGGTATACCACACTGCCGTGTGTTACAAGCAGAATCGAACACGGCCTAACCTATCATACACAGGCGTGTCACACGGGCATGTCCCTGTCAAACCCAAGTCTAATTCCATTCAGAAAAGACCACTTATGGGCCAAGAAAGGTGTTCTAAAGCCTATATAAACACCCTAAGGGAGGACCTAAATGGGACACGCAGAGTAGATCGAATAAATTACTCGAAGAAAGCCGTCGGGATCATCTCGGAGCAAGATCTCATTCAAGATTGAAGATCTCCATCAAGTTCCTTAGAAGTTTTGGGATCTTTATGTCTTGTTGTTTTATTAATTCTATGATGTTTTCCTTTTACGTTATAAACTAAACTCCCTAAATACCTAGGGAGGATGAAACCTAGATGAATCTTATTATTTAATAAATCAAATTACGTGATAAATACTTGTTCTTGTTCTTAATTATGTGTTCTTAATCCTTGTTTTAATGTTTTCAGGAATATCAATTCAAGATTGATGTGCTTATTCAGTGGAGCAAAAGACCCTGTTTAAGAGTAGATCCAACATAATTAAGCGGAGATGATTGCAACCCTAGAAATAGGGCGACATAAATCTGTCGGATTAGAGTCAAATCTAATAAGGAATCCATAGATCGAGTTAATGCGACGATAGGGGTTTTAATTAGAAAGAGATTTCAATTAATCAACCTAGAGTCAGTTGTTTTTAGTCTTGAAAGAGATATTAACATAATTTAGGGATTTCTACGGATCAAGTCAAGTGAATAAATCATTTAATTTAGAGTCAGAATAATAAGTGAAGTCTAGATGGATTCTTCCTTGGGTATTGTCTTTATCATTGGTTTATTCGATTACTTCTTCACTCCCTGTCGCGGTCATAATCACTTAGTTAGTTAAATTTTAGATTAAAATAAAACCCTTAATTATTAGGCTAGATAATAAAAAGATAGTTATTACTAGTAATTTTAGTCCTTGAGGATACGATATTCTGAACTCACCACAACTATACTACTGTTCGATAGGTGTTCTTGCCTTTGTCAAAATATTAGTTAGTTTTGAGACCATCACCTATTAAGGAAGAGTTCTCTAATGAGAGCCTATTTTCAACCGAAACACTTCGTCCGTGGTATGCGGACATGGTAAACCTTCTAGCTACAAGATCATTACCCATTGGGTTAGCACGTTCAATGAAGGACAAGCTTTGACAAGGAGCTCGATATTACATTTGGGATGACCCATACTTGTGGAAACACTGTTCAGACCAGATAATAAGACGATGTGTTTCAAAAATTGAGGTAACTTCTATCCTTATTTTTGTCATACTAAAGCTTGCGGAGGTCACTTTGGCCCTAAGTGGACTGCTCACAAGGTATTAGAGTGTGGGCTATATTGGCCCACAATTTTTCAAGACGTATATAACTTCTGTAAATCTTGTGATAAATGCCAACATACAGGTAACATCACTAAACGAAATCAAATGCCCCTATCCCCGATTTATGTATGCGAAATTTTTTATGTATGTAGGATTGATTTCATAGGTCTATTCTTTTCCTCTTTTAGAAATATATATAATTCTTATAGTAGACTATGTTTCTAAGTGGATAGAAGCAAAGCCTACTCACAATGATAAAGCTAAAACTATCGTGGAATTTCTAAAATGAACTATTTTTTCCAAGTTTGGCATACCTCGAGCTTTGATCAGTGATCGTGGGACCTATTTTTGCAATAAAATCATTGAGATGCTTATGCAAAAGTACGGAGTCCACCATCGTATAGCTACAGCCTACCATCCCCAAACGAACGGCCAAGGAAGTCTCAAACAAAGAAATCAAGACCATTTTAGAGAAAACAGTTCGGCCTAACCGGAAGGATTAGAGTCTTTGGCTGAATGACGCACTTTGGGCTTATCGAACATCGTATAAGGGTCCAATTGGTATGACCCCGTATCGACTTGTTTTTGGCAAGGCTTGTCATCTTCCAGTATAATTGGAGCATAAGGCTAACTGGGCCATACGACAATGCAACATGGAGTTAGAGCCCACTAGAAGGGCAAGGAAATTAGACATCCAAGAATTGGAGGAGATTCGTACTGACGCCTACGAGAGTGCTCGTATTTATAAAGACAAGACAAAATTGTTTCATGATAATAAAATATCTCGGAAGTATTTTTCAGTAAGGCAAAAAGTTTTACTTTACAACTCTGTGTTAAAATTATTTCCAGGGAAGCTTCGGTCTCGATGGCAAGGACCTTTTATCGTGACAGAATTATTAGCACATGGCGCAGTTGAAATAAAAAGTGAAGAGTCAAGAAAGTGGTTCGTAGTCAATGGCCAACGATTGAAGCCATTTCACGAGAATTTTCAAGCCTACACGGTTGAGAAAATTCAGCTAGAGCCACCATAGAACCACTTGAGGCGTCAAGCTAGCGACGTTAAACAAGCGCTTGTTGGGAGGCAACCCAATTTTTATTTTTCTTTATTTTTATTTTATTTTATTTTATTTTATCAATTATTACTTTATTTTATTTTATTAATTATTACTTTATTTTGTTTGGATATTTATAAATTTCTCTTCTTCTGTCTAGGTAAATCGGCGAAAAAAAAACTCAGGAATTGGCATGCTTTCACAAACATCCCTTATTCTATCCCTATTCCAAGTAAGAATAGCGCATCCCTGCTTTAAACTTACCCAAAACCTGCATCCAAATTATCAAGAGTAGAAATTAAAATGAAATGAGCCATTAAAAGGAATATGTTATAAAATGGCATGTGAAATTTGATAGTCATGTACTAATATAATGGAAATAAATTGGTTTTGAATCTATGAATATGTGAATTGATATTTTGAATTTGTTAAGTTGCATAGCATTTCGATTTTTAACTCATACATCTTTATGATCTATGTTTTTCTTTTATGTTCAGATTATAGAAATATTACTGAGTTATACTCAGTGTACGGTTTATTTTTTCTGTGCACAAATTAGGTACTTATCGGTTCGAGCGTCAACTCAGCTTTAACACCCTTAACCCATATCCGTCGCCGGATTAGGGTTACAAGGCATTACCATGCATAGCATAGGTCATATCAATTATTTACTGTTCATATAGACATAAATGAATGCATTATGAGTAATGTACTTTCATAGCATACTTAAACATCAACATACATATCTTAATCCATTTAACCAAATTCACATATAAGCATTTTTCATCAAATAACAAAGTTACTATTCATTTGGTCATTTAAGATACATTAGCCAAATATGAACTTGCTTATAACTGCTTTACTAAAACAAATTATCAATTACCAAAGCTAACATAAATATGTTTTTGCATAAACTTTGTTTAACTGAATTCAAGATATACTACTTGCACACGTCCAAACAAATTATAGATCAAATCATCTATAAGAACATAATCAAATCAACAAGACCAAATATATCTTCCATAATCCGAAACACATAAATATGAACTTTATACACATGCACATATGTAAACCATGTCCGAATATGTCAATCCAAGTACATAACATATAATCTCATCACCTAGCCGAATATACCATATACATTATAAATGATCTCCAAAATTGATTCATGTTTCATTTTAATTTACCCTAATAGCAAGTCTTTATCAATTCATAACCCAAACTTATTCAAACACACATATGTCCATTTTTTAAAGGCACTAATTATAAAACATTTTCAAATACTTTATACCAAAACATATATGCATATATGTTTACTTAGCATGGACTTAAATCACAACCGAATTCGTAATCCAAGCATGACATACACACATACTATGATTAAGACTATTTAAACATTAGGTCATTAGTATTTAAATCAAGCCATTTTTGCATGGCTTATATTTACAACAACAAAACATCATCCAAGTATTAAGCTAGCCTATACATGCCTTAAGTTCAAAATCCAAACTTTAAAAGTACCAAAATAAGTCGATAGTGTGGATGACTTCGATAACGATCCCCTGAGCTCGAAACTTTCAATCAAAAATCTATAAAGCAAAGTAACAAAACACACAGAGTAAGCTAACTTAGCTTAGTAAGTCTTAAGCAAGTATAACAAGTCAATTGAACATTCAAACATTTTAAACCAATCACTTTATGACATTGAAATAATAACTTAGCACAAATAGACTATCATGGCCGAATGCTATTATCCTTACATAGCATAACATTTATCACTATCTTACTTTAAATATACAAACTTACCAATTTAGCAAAAGGTTTAAGATATAGAATATCATCTCTTAATAACCTACTCATATTACCATATACATATAGTTCAATATGTTCATATATACAACCGAATAAGTAAATACCATGTACATACTAACCACATATAACCAAATATATATATCCATTAAACATCACATGTATACAAGTATATAATATCATTTTATCCACATATCAAGAAGGCCGAATATACAAGAACATTTTGTCACATACTTGCTCAATAAACATCACATGTGCACTTACCCATTTGGCCGAATATACAAGTTCAATTAAAATATCTCATATGCACATACCTTTTTGGCCGAATATACAAACTCATTTTATCAACTTACTTGCTCAATGATCACATAATTAAGAAGTCTTATAATTTATAAGTTGAAATTAGATCACCGGTATAAAACCTGCTAGGCATAAGCCTGAAACACACACACTGGCACTAGGCCTACTAGACCCAAGGTCTGATATTCAATCACCGGCAAAAAGCCTGCTAGGCACAAAACCCGGTTAAGTTCATCAGCCCAAGGCTTGCTAGGTTCACAGCCTGAATAACAATACTTTTAAGATGTCTCACACAAATATTTCATATATCGTATCATTTATACACTTCGTAATCTTTGTACGAGCATTCAAATATCATATCTCAATCAAACAACTTAAACACATTAAATATTAGTTTTAACCAAATTCGACTATCCAATTATTTAGATAAAAATTTCCAAATCAGCATGTACTAGGTTACGTACATAATTTACAATATTTTATTGCTTAAAGACTTACCTTGGATATCAACGGACGATAAAAAACAACTATTCTACTATTTTCGCTTTTCCCAGATCCAAGTCCGTTTTCTTTGGTTCTTGATCTAAACATGTTCAAATTAATATCATTCAAACATATTTTCATTCAATTTAGTCCAAAAACACAAAAATAGGCAAATTACCATTTTTGCCCCTAATATTTCACACTTTTACAATTTGGTCCTATTTGCACAAAACACAAAATACTCAAAATTTAATAAACACCTTAAGGGCCGAATGTTCCTAGTCCTCATACAAGTCCACACATTTCATTTTTTCACATTTTAGTCCCTCAAAAATTTATTTTTGCAATTTAGTCCAACATACTCAATTTCATCAAAAATTCAAAGACAAAACTTGTTAATCTAACACATATATATCATATTTCACCATTAAACAACATAAACAACAAACTATCATCAATATCTTAACTCAAAATATTCATCAAACTCAAAAATTAGAACATGGGTCTTGAAGATTTCTAAGCAACGATCTCAAAAACGTAGAAATTATCAAAAACCAAGCTAATTACATACCTTAATCACCCTTGACAATGGCTGAATACCTAGCTATGTTTCTTTATTTCTTATTTTCTTTATTTCGGTCACAAAAGATAAAAGAATGAATGATTTCTCTTTCATTTTATGCATTATTATATGTTAATATAATATATAATTAATAATTATAACTTTTATAATATATAAATACATATAATAAAGTCATTTATAATGCCGTCCACTATATATATAAAAGGGATTAATTACAATGCAAATCATCCATATTAAAAAGACATCAACAAATAAGCACTTTAACAACTAACCATCAATTTTTCATTTTATGCGATTAAGTCCTTTTATTTAATCGGAAACCTAAACGATAAAATTAAGTCACGAAAATTTAATACAAACAAATTCACACATAATAAATATGGAAAATAATTTTAAAATATTTTTCAGACTCGGATTCATGGTCCCGAAACCACTGTTTTGATTATGGTCAAAATCAGACTGTTACATCAGCATCCAACAGCAATCCCATACTCAAATGTTGGTGATGTGTTTCCTTTTGGGTCTTGGCATTTGCCTTATAAGTTTTATGGTTATATGATGTCCATTTTGGGTTATTTGGCATCTTGTGAATCATATGTAAATATTTGTGTATGTGATGGTAAAGATCATGATAATGATAACTTGTTAAGTAGTTGATGAGTATGTTATTTGAGTATAAGTCACTTAGGTGATATATTATGATATAGGTAGGAAAGATGATGCTTATGCTATGCCATGTTTGAAATGATTTGTTAATTCTTACATCTAAGTGATAAGGTTCAATGTTTTGAGGTGTTAATTATGGCATATTGATTAGACAATTAGGTTGATTGTTTAAAATAACGTTTTTGACATATTGAAAATGAATAGAAAGGTATTTAGTTGATGCTTTTTTATGTTATAATTGTGTTTTGTAAGGTACCATTTGAGTTTAGATGTTTTTGGCATGAAATGGACATTTTAAAGATGAGATTTTACCATTTCTAAACATTGGTATCGATATTTTGGCATTTTGTATTGATACTTGACCATATAAACAGTTTTAAAATAAACAGAATGCCAAAATGGTATCGATATTTATATAAGTATCGATTCTTTTTCATAAACTACCGATACTAGGTGATAAATATCGATACCTTTAATTTGTAAAGGAAACAAAATCGTAATTTGGTATCGATTTTTAAAAAGGTATCAATACGATATCGATACCAACTATGAATTTTTTATATCAACTTTAAAACTTGAAATTTTACAATCTAATCTCATTTCATGTCTAGATTTTCATAATTAGGTCCTTCCTAATCTCAATTTACTATGTATATATGGTATGTGATGTGGAATGATAATAAATTGTACTTAAATTTGAATGTTATTGAAGTGGATTGCTTTTGCAAAGAATGTGACATTCCATTATTTGGATCTGGGGACCAGGTTGAGTAAGGGGGTGTTACAAAAAACCTACAAAATTAGAAGTTGGAAGGTCAAAACTCAAAAGAACATGCAAAAGATTCTACTCAAATGAGCACTTAGAAAATAAGCATATAAATAAATAAATACATAAATTAGCACTATATCCTTAATAATACACACAACCATGAGAAATTAGAGAACAAATAGTTAACAAGTCATGGTTTTCACATGGTTTTTCTGAGGAATCAAATTAGGTCTTCAGAATTCTTGGTTCTAATAAGATCCAAAAAAAAAACCACATTAATAAAAATCATCTTATTTATGCAACGTAAAAAAGACTATTCAATAATAAATAAAAAAATTCTACCTAACTTCACAAGTAAAATCAAAACCAATACAATGCTTAATATATAATTTCTAGTTTAAATCAGACGAAAAAAGATAAATTAATTCGAGTACTTAAGAGATATACTTTACATAGTATAAAACATTTGGGAAAAGTTGTCCGCTGAAAAAGACCCTTGGTTTAACGTTTTGCCATGATGTTAATCAACAATTACTCCAGCAACAAAATGCATATAACAACAAATGGCATTAGTTAGCTATATTTCATTAATCTAGTGGCAGACAGGATTAATGATAGCTTAGAACAAGTAATGGTGCATTATAAGATGTAATGAACATTATCCTATGTGGACTAACCAGTAGCTTACATTGTAAGAAATAATGAGCATTACCCTATGCAGATTAACCAGTAACTTACAAGTTATGATGCAGTTCAAGATGTAATTAGCATTACATCTTATCATGCATCATAACTTTTTATAAGCTACTAACTAGTACACATAAGGTAATTGTCATTACATCTTATAATGCATCATAACTCGTTGTAAGCTACCTCCTAATGAGCATTACCATATTCAGATTAATTCATATTAATCAGTGGCTTATTCGAGTTTCACCTTCAATTCCACATAAGCTAGCACTAATCATCTAATAACATAAAATACAAAAACCATCCTTGTGGCCGAAGTAGATATTGAGTTCAAAAGCTTACCATTGTCCCAGTTCATAAGGACAACCTAGCAAAGAGTAACTCCAACTCCTCTTCTTGTAAAGCAGTTATCTGGCATAAACAAGAAGGCAATAAATCATCAAATCCCTCTCCTTCACAAAACTATCAAGTTCTAAACTCAACTTTATATTTTTCAAGCATCATCACTAAACTAATCGAGCCAACATATTTGATTACTTGAATAGACAACGGTTGAAGAATTTTATTGAGAACACGCATGCGGTGAGTAACATAAGAACTAGTCGTAGGAAGCCGATTTATCCTTTTCATTTCTTCGTGAACTGCAATGGTCTTCTCTTCGTACCTCATTTGTTTCCACTGAACTCTGGTATTAGTGGCCCTTACGTCCTCCATAGTTTGATCAATGACACCACCATTTCCCTTTACTTGTTTGAAACTTTCCATGATGAACAAGAACTAAACAAATTAACCCGCTAACAAGTATAAAAAATCATATTCGGGTTATAACAAATACTTTCAATTCTGAACTCGGATTTAACCAGTTGATTAATGAAAAAGGTCCCGATACCAAAATCTACAATTTCTAACACTATCCCTAGACTGCTGTTTTCTTCAAAATTCAAGAAAATTATGGAAAAATAATTACTTAATGCGAACTAGATTTCTCAATATTCTTCTTGGTCATTCTTATAAAAATGATAATTGAAAATATTTCTTAAAAGAAATGGAAAAACGGAAGCAATAATACAAACATAGTTGAAATTACAAAACAAGAAGGGGAAGAAAAAATGAGAACTTACAGAGGTTCTCGTAAAGGAAATGAGGCAATTTTGGGGAGGCGGGGAGAATTATTTTGTGAGATGAATCGGGTGAACGAGTCGGAGATGAATCGACGATTCTCAACGACGGAAACGAGAGAGGCACCATTATTACATTCGCTGTTACGAGAGAATCGACTGGTGAACAAATACAGGGTAAAATTGTCTGGGACAAAATGTTGTTATTACGTCTGTTGTTGAATAGGCTATTCTTAGCCCCCTTCATCGAATGATGATTCAATAAATCAAAAGGATAAGAAAGGAATAGACATTTGTCAAATGAAGAGAACAGTGAACCAAACTACAACTGTTCATCCAAGAATAAGGAAGGAATGACTATTCCATTTCGCCCCAACCAAAGGTAGTGTTAATGTTTTTTTTAACATATTAGTTCTTTCGTTAAATGGTTAGATAGTTATAATTACATCATTGAGTCTTGAGTTCAATTGCTCTACTACTTACATTTCATGTTGCTTCGAGCTTCTTTTTTTTTAATTGACATTTTTAACATATTAGTTCATTTCGTTAGATAGTTAGATAATTGCGATTACATCCTTGAGTCTAATGTTCTATTATTTTATAAGCATATTAATGTATTTTTTATTTCATATTGTTTCAAGCTTTTTAAAATTTTAATTATTTTTATAAGCATGTTATTATTTTCTTCCAATTAATGATATTTGTAATAATTATTTGATTTTATAAAAAGAGTTCAAAATAAAAATACATTAATTAAAAAATTAAAATATCATCAAAAATTAATTAAAAATAAAAAGACTTGACATAGTATGAAATAAAAAATACATTAATATGTTTATAAAAATAATGGAACCTCATACTCAATGATGTAATCGCAATTATCTAACCATCTAACCAAAGGAGCTAATATGTTAAAAATATTAATTAAAAAAGCTTGATGCTATTTATATTAAAAAACATTACCATAAATATAATAAATATTTTACTATATTAAAAAATATAATAAATATTTTTTGTATTATATATTTATATTTATATAAATCACTAACCAAATCCTTCTATTTTTATGATGAACCTTCGAGCTTAGACGAATGAGTCAACCCATAAATAAGTTTACCTTCACCTCACTAAAAAAACAAGAGCTTAGACAGATGGAAGGTGCTATTAAGGATACTCATCTAAAATGCATGTATAATAATAAATTATTAAAACTTATTAAAATATATTTAAATTAAATAATAAAATATAAATTACATGAATGTAAATTTATATTTATATTTGTGTTAAAATTATAATAAAATATACAATTTTTGTAAGAACCTGTTTTCAGTGAAATCGGAACAGTGGTTTCGGTACCACAAATTCGAGTTAGAAAGAAAATTTATTTTAATATTATTGTATGATATGCATTATGATAGTAATGACGTATGAAAATTTCGATAAGAAAATTTTACCAATTTCATGTTTAATTATAGAAAGGACCAAATTGCATGAAATGTAAAAGTTTAATTCTAGTAGCTAGATGGATCAAATAGCTATGGAATTCAAAATTTGAGGTCTTTATATGGAAATTAGACCATCAAATGGAGTTAGTAGATATTTATGATTATTCATCCATGGAAAATTAGAAAAAGAAAAGGACTAAATTGGAAATTGAATTAATTAAAGATGGAAATAAGCTAATATCATCTTATTTCATCATCTTCCCCAAATGAAAATACATGGAAACCCTAACTATGAGAAAATGAGTTCAAGCAAGTTGTTTTGGCTTAATTAGGTATGAATTCGTGTCCTGTTTTTAGTCATTTTTTTATTTCCAAGATTGTAATAACCTAATCTATCTATTTTAGGGATCAATTTGCAAAGTTATCAAAGTATAAATTTTTTTCCATGGATGAGTATGCTGAAATTTTGAAATTTATGGTAGAAAGTGAAAGGTTGTTGATAGATAAACAACTTTTGTAAAGGAAATTTTCATGAAATTGTGATTTAGGGACTAAATTGAAAAGATGTAAAATTTATGAAAATTTTCTTATTTTTGTGAAATACATGGATTGTTATTGTTATATGAAAATTTTGATTAGGCTTAGAATAATGATTAAATTGCATGAATTTCATTTCCGAGCCTACGGACGAAATCGTCACTTATTAAAAGTATAAGGACAAAATGGTAATTTTACCTAGGATGCGAATCAGATGAAATTGTATGTGAATTGTATTAAAATGAGTTAAATTTACTCATATAGATCAGATAGACCTAGTTCGAATTGGATCGAGGAAAACAAAAAGTATCTGATTTGTAGCCTACGAACATAAAAAATTATCAAGGTAAGTTCGTGTAACTAAATTATGTATATTAATATGTTTGAATTGAATGTTTTATATATGTGAATTGTATAAATGTCTTATGTATGAAAATCAGTTACATATCCGACAATACCCGATAAACGTTAAATCTTGTTTGAATAAATGTAATTCGATGGATACAGGATTTCCCGTATTGGTTGTGGTCCTGCATATGTTGCGGACACACCATAGCTCTTACGAGCATCTGTTATAAGCCCTCTCGAGCTTCCCATTACATGGTTCATGTGAGCATCTTGATCGGTATTGATCTTGCACGTGTTGCGGATACATCGCAGCTTTTTGTGAGCGTCCTATTATATGATCGGTATTGATCCTGCATGTATTACGGACATACCGCAGCTCTTTATGAGCGTCCTGACATAGGCTCTTTGTGAGCTTCCTGATATGGCTCGCTTGAACTTTCTAATATATGGCTATCCGGAGTTCCCTGATAATAACTCTTCGGAGTTACCTGTTAAGCTCAATGAGCTTCCTTTTATAGCCCGGATAAGCTTCCTGTTACATGGCTCACACGAGCATCCTGTTATATGGCTTGAGAGAGTGCTTCTTGATTATGTGCCCTAATACGTACCCCTGAATATGAGTTGACGAATTATAGTTTTGTACACTTCGAGTGTACTACATGTGTATCCATCGATATTTCAAAAAAATTCAACGGTTAAAGTTTTGACATGGTTAAACTGAACTTAAGATGATTTGTTATAGAAATGCACATGTTATATGGAAATATGATATGAGAAGCATATGTTTATGAAAGTTATTACATGATGAGCTCATCCTTGATTCTTGATGTTTATATGTAATATCTGACTAACAAGTTTCTTGAGATTATATGTGTTTAAGCAAATTGCCAAATTTCTTTGGATAAATTTTGTATGCTTATCTTAAATATAAATAATATACGAACTTACTAAGCATAATATGCTTACTTTGTTTTATTTCCTTTATTTTATAGTACTCAGAAGCTCGTAAAGGTTGGAAGTGGGTTGGAGCAATATCACACTATCCTTCATCTCATTTTGGTATAATTAGTAAAATTTCCCTTGGTATAATGGCATGTATAGGTTAAATTGACCAAATGATGGCATATTAATATTTGGTTGTAATTAGCCATTGGAATGGCTAGTGATGGTATGTTTTGATGTATATGTGTATGGGACCATATTATGTTGATATGTGTTGTGTGCTTGAATTGATATACATATTAGGTATAAATATGCTAAAATGAATATTTGACCAATTTGGTAAGTTGGTCACTTGGAAATATGTGATGATATGTCATGCATAAGAATTGGTTTTGGCTTGTTTTAAATGTTTTGAATTGGCTTGGGAATGTGTTAAAATGTTATTGTAGGTGCATGACGACTTTGGGTGAGAAATAAGGCTTGGAAATGGAATTATTTTGTCCACACGGGCAGAGACACGGGCGTGTGTCTTAGTCATGTGACACACACTGCCATTCGATTTGAGTGTGTGGTTTGGCCGTGTGTCCCGTGCAACTTAAAATTTTGAGAAACAGAATGCTTTGAATTGCTCACACGAGAGTGTATCTCAGCCGTGTATGTAACAGCCTAATTTTTAGTGGTGTCGAAAATAGTGATTCGAGGTTACTAAATCCGACGAGTAAGTTTGAAAATTTAATGAATTAATATTTATGAGTCAAATGTGATTTTAGAAATATTCTTGAATTAATGAATTTTGTGAATTAAAAGAATTTAATTGGGTAAATTGGGTCGAAAATGAGGTACCGATACCTCGATTTCATAAACCGAGCTGTAAATATTTTTATAAATATTTACTAAGTATCAGTGAATTAGTAATAAAGTTTTGTGATAAAATTTTTAACGTTTTGATAGTTAATTAAATAAAAAATGACTAGATTGAAAATTGTGCAAAACTTGCTAGAATGATTAAATAGTTTAAGTGATAATTGAAGGAGGACTTAAAGGGTAAATTAGTACAAAGAAAAATGGTTGAAACTCATAAGCAGGAAAAAAAACAAGGAAATTAAGTGATTAAATGGCAAATGGGAAATGAAATAAAATTTAAATAGATAAAAAGGTACTTAATAGAAATCTAGATAATTCTTCACAAATCTTCAGCCAAAAACACCATAGGAGGTCTCCAAGAAGTTGGTTTTTCATAGTTTTACTCCATGTAAGCTTAATTCTTGATTATTTCTTATAATTTTTATATTTTTGAGACTTTTACAATTAGGTCCAATTATTTATTTCATTAGTTTTGATTCTATGGATAATTTTGAAAGTTACCATAAATGAGTGCTGGATATTTATGATGAATTAACATGAATTTGAAGCTTTAATTTTATTATATGATGGTTTTATCAAGTAATTTCAGTAGAAGTTGATTTTAGGACCTAATTGAGAAAAGTTAAGAAGTAGGATTTAATGTTGAAATTATAATTATCAAAGGTTGTATAGTAGTTTAGAATGATGGAATAAAGTGTTAATTGAGAAAAATAAGCTCAATTGATTGGTTAATTGATTAGGAACTCAAGTGTAAAAATTGTAAAATTTGGGGTAAATATGAAATTTTAGAAATTGAAGGGTATAAATTGTGAAGTGAATTATAATTGAATTAGATGTTAATGAATGGAAAATTTTGTATTATAGATCAAAAAATTGAAGATAAGCGTGGAAAAGAGAAAGTAGCAGAATAGTCCCCGAATTACTACAACTTCTACAAACTACCCCAGGTAAGTTCATATGGTTGCATTTTATGAATAATTGTTAAATTAGAGATGATATTTTGTATTATTTTACATCTTTGTTATTGAATTATGAACATCATAATGAAATGAAAATCGAATTAAAAGTTCAAATTGAGTATAATGCAGGATTGAGTATGATTGTTCTGTGACAAAATATGAATTGACGGATAAGACCATGGTTGGACCATGGCATTTTAGTGAAAAGACCATAACTGGGTTATGGCATCGTGTATATAAGACCCTGGTTGGACCATGGCAGTAAATATATGTGTAAGATCATAGCTGGGCTATGACATCTTGATGATAAGACCATAACTGAGTTATGGCATTACTAGTGTAAGACCATGGTAGGGCCATAGCAATATTCGTGTAAGAACATAGTTGAACTATAGCATCAAGAAAATGATGTACTCAAATCTATAAGATGTTCTCTAATTTGACGTGTATTGGTAAGTGACATATAGATTATTTGTGGGCAAATCTAAAAAATTTATTGATATTGAGCTCAATCAAGTGAATTTTATTAATTGAAGTTGTGATTGGCAGGCAATGTTAGTGAAATACTCTTTTTAATGTTTATTATAGTTTGTTCGGTAAGATTTATTCTTAAAGCCTATGAACTTACTAAGCTTCGACAAGATTTATTCTTTGTAGACTAACGTAAAATCGGAGGATCAGATCAACACATCAAGCCACACTATCCAATTTATTCCGGTAGATTTTGTTATGCATTTTAAGGTTTATATGGCATGTATAGGGTTGAATTCAAAGGAAGTAAACTTGTAATATGGTTGTAAGTAGCACATATACATATATTTATGTTTGTATGCATGTATTTAGTAGTATCTTATAATAATCAATGAATAGAGTTATTGTGGTAAGTTTATGCAAATGAGTTGTGTAATGACAAAAGTCTAAAAATTATTTTTTTTGGCTTGTATTGGTTGCTTGGTTGGATTATATTTGTATATGAGAGTATTGTGTGCAGGTTGATAGTAAAAAGGATGAGAAAAGTGGCCTTAAAATGGTCTATTTTCGTCCACACGGGCAGATACACAGGCGTTTTCTTAGCCGTGTGTGACACATTGTCATGCACATGGGCATGTAGTCTGGCCATGTGTCCCCTAAGTCTTAAAATTTAGAAACAGAATACTCAGAATTGAGCACACGGACAGAGAAACAGGCGTGTGTCTCAGCCGTATGAGGCACATGGCCTAACACACGGGCGTGTGGCCTGGCCGTGTGAAAATTGCACCTAATTTTTGAAAAATAAATTGACCACACGAGCGTGTGGCTAGCCGTGTGACCCAAGTCAGGGAGTTACACGGGGTAGAACACGGCTTGAAGCACGGGCATGTCATATGACCACACGGGTATGTCCCTTAGCCACACGGGCATGTGTGCCCTATACCAATGAAAAACTCTGGAATTTTGCAAAAAATTCTCTGAGTTCCCGATTTAGTCTCGATTTGTTTCTAATCATTAAATTGGGCCTCGAGAGCCTATCCAAGGAACAACATGATTAGTTTTGGAAAATGAATAGTAAAAGACATGAATTATCTATAATTATTTTGTAAACTCTGGTAATGCTTCGTAACCCTGTTCCGGCGATGGATATGGGTTGGGGTATTACAATGTGTGTCACACGGCCTAGCACATGGGCGTGTGACTTGGTCGTGTGGCCCCTGCACCTAATTTTTGAAAATTAAATTGTCCACACGGCCTAGCACATGGGCGTGTGGCTGACCGTGTGACCCAAGTCAGAGAGTTATACGGGTATGGACACGGGCTTGGACACGGCCGTGTGCCTCACATCGAATGCCCATACGGCTTGGGACATGGGCGTATCACTTGGCCGTGTGAGCCACACGACCTGACCACACAGGCGTGTGTCCCCTACACTTAAGAAATATTTTGAGATTTTACTAAAAATTCTGAGTTCTCGATTTAGTCCCGACTTGTTTCTAAAGCATAAATTGGGTCTCGAGGGCCCATTCAAGGGACATTATGATTGAATATGTTTGATTTCGATTATGAATAGTAAATGATATGTGTAAACTATTTTTAAATTTGAAAACTTCGGTAATGCTCCGTAACTTTATTCCGGTGACGGATATGGGTTAGAGGTGTTACAATTTTTATGTTATATTTATATTAAATAAGAATATGTACTAAAATTATTTTACATTGAATAACTATTATGATAAAAATCTTAAATTATATGTTGTGGTTAACATTAAAAGAAAAGATGAAATGAGGGTACAATGGGAAGAATCAGTTGGATCTAGATTTGTTCATGGATAGGCTTAAAAAGTAAAATGATTTGGACAAAAATATAGGTACGAAAAATAAATTTGGACAAAAGAAAGGCTCGTTTAGGAAACGAGCTGGCCTCGGGTAAGGCTTTTTTGACTTGACCCTAGTCTGAATTTGTAAAAAGAAAAAATATGTTGTTTTATTACTATTTTCTCACTATTTTATTATTATTTCAATATTATGTTGATACTATTTTATTGTTATCGTTTTGTTATTATATAATTTTATTTTATTCTTAATTTTATTATTATTTTATTGTTAAGATATACCTATGTTAGTGTTATTTAAATATAATTTTTTAAAATTTATGTTAAATTATTAGGAAACAATTATTGTAATATTTTTAGTATTTTTAATATATTATATATATATTAAAAATTATATAAAATCATATAAAAATTTAATACAGCAGGCCGAGCTTGAATAAAATTTAAAATCTATTTTTCGAGGTAGGCGGGACTTCAATTCAAACTTTACTCGAACTGAGCCATGGAGCGGTGTAGACGCATACAAAGGGGCATTAATACGAGCGGTAGGGAATTGTGCCGTCAAAATTAAATAGGTGATTTGAGTTCTCTCCTCAAAACCTCCTGATTAGAGCTTTTTGTCGCATATGATATCACCTACAACTACCATCATAATCTTCTTGAAGGTTTTATGAAAAAAGAAAAACATATACCTACTTTTCAAACGGTAAATCTTTATCTGATTGAATAATTATAATATTGTAATAAAAAATTGCTGGTAAAATAATATTTTATATAGAAAATAAATAGTACAATGAAAAGATTGGGCCCACAATCAGAATGTGGGTCTAGGGAGCTGGCATCAACATGTCCAGGAAACCAAAAAACAAGGAGAAAAAAAAGAAGAATAAGTGATAGCCAAACTAGAGAAATGCAGTCCCTTTGGGTCCACATATGTTGGCCTATTGGGAAGAGAAGAGTTGCATCATTTTCTTTGGATTGCCGCCTACCATTTTTACTCTTTTATCTTTCCTCCTTTTAGAACCTGTGTTTGCCGCCTTGCAAGTTGCAACACCCACATCTGAGCTGGACCAATATAATACGATTTATTTCTTTTACAGCTTGAATCGTTCTTTTTGTTTAAGCTGTTCAACTAACTGTTTATGATTTTTGAAATGTGTTTAAACATACGATGTTTAGATTTTTCAGGTACTGTAAATGTAATTATTATTGCTTTTTTGCTGGTACGGGTGGCAACCTTATGGAGAATTAGATGCCCAAGAATCGAGCATAAGAGCCGAGTGGCATCTTCGTTCGCTAGTTAGATTGGAAAGGGTAGGCCTTTTTAAGCTTTCATCACCCAATAAAGGTTCTTTCACACCCTTAAATTTTCATTATTTCGTCTTAAATCTGTTCCAAAAGGGAAAGAGAAAAGAGGAGGGAAAGTTGCACCACCTCCCACTGCTTTTTTCTTCTAAAGTATCATTCATATTGGAATTTCTAAGTAACGTGATTCTGCCTTTCTAATATGCCTGGCAGTGTGCTTTGCTTTGGGTAGATGTAGATCCCTTCTGCCTAATAATAAAAAAGAAGATTAATAGTTCCTACAGATGCAGAGATTTAACCCTAGCTGCCTTATATGAGTTTTGATTTTATTTTAATCTCAATTTGCAATTTATGTCTGTTTGCTTACTTTACGGTCCATCCTTCTATGCCTTTTTTCTGTGAAGCACAATGTCAAAACAAAAAGCAGCCTTCTGCTGCACCAAGTTATTTAATAAATATTTAAAAAAGCCATAATTTTTAAACATAAATTAAAATATTCACTCTAAAGTCTAAACTGTCACCAGTAAAGCTCCAGACAGTGAGAAAAAAAAGTACTTTCAAAAAATAACCGAAAGGAAAAAAGAAAAATTGAACATGGAATGGAAGTTCCCCGCGACACACACCGAGAACAGTTGAAATACTCCATTAGCCATTTTGCCTTGCCTTACACTTCATTCTTCTCTTGCTCTCTTTCTCAAGTACTACAATCTAGTAAGCAATAATTGGGCGCCACCGTTACAGCACTACGCTCCACTGCTTTGAGCTTCTTTTTTTCTTTAAGATTTTACTGTTTTTCCCTTTTTTTTTCCGGTTTGGGTAATTAGTGTGTTGGGATGGGCTGTACGGCGTCGAAGCTAGACAACGAAGACACGGTAAGGAGATGCAAAGACAGGCGCCGCCTGATGAAGGAGGCCGTTCACGCTCGGCATCAATTAGCCGCCGCTCACGCCGATTACTGCCGTTCTCTCCGTGTAGCTGGCGCTGCTCTCTCCACCTTCGCAGCTGGTGAACCCCTTTCCGTCTCTGACGAAACCCCTGCCGTCCTCCTCCACCCCGCCACCCCATCTCCAGCAACTGCTAATCTGATCCCTCCACGTGCCCCTCCTCCTCCTCCGCCTCCTCCTTTATCTCCTTCCCCTTCCCCTTCTCCGACAATTGCTAGCTCCAAACTCCCTCGCATACTCTCGGCTTCAAGCCTCCCATCTCCTACACCCAATCGTCGTCGGCCACGTAAATTGCCCCCGAAACTCCCGCACATTTTGTCCGAATCGAGTCCTTGTTCTTCTCCTCAAAGCTCAAAATCCGGTTTCTCCAACAGCTTTTTCCCAGCGGCTTATCAAAATAATTCCACTTACTCAACCACTCCTTCTCAGGCTTCTTCCGTTTGGAACTGGGAAAACTTTTACCCTCCATCTCCACCGGACTCCGAATTCTTTGAACAAAAATTACAACAACAGCAGCGAATGCAACAAATACCTCATCGGCAGCATCATTTGGATTCAAACAACCCCGAATATACGGAAGATACCGAGACGGAAAAATCAGAATACGATTTCTTCCGTCCACAAAACCTGAATCACCGTTACGATTCCAATTCCGTTAACTCCAAGCGTAATTTTGACGAGGAAACGGAAAGGGAAGAAGTGCAATGCAGTGAATGGGGAGACCATGATCGTTACACTACAACTAGTTCATCGGATGAAGACGAGGAGGAAGATGATGACGTCGCATCCAGATCCGAGATTGGGGATCGCTCCAATTTCGGTTCTTCGATGATCGGGGAGTCTGAGAAGTTCCATCATCTTCATCATCAGACTCCTCCATCGGTAAAGCCGTGGATGTATGGGGCCGTCGCGGGGACTAAAATGGACAATAAATCGGAGGATGCGGGATCGTCGGCGGGGAGTTATAAAACGGGTGCTATGATGGAGATGAAGATGGTAGTTAGACATAGGGATTTGAAAGAGATTGTCGATGCGATCAAAGAGAATTTCGATAAAGCTGCCGCCGCCGGAGATCAGGTCTCGGAGATGCTCGAGATCAGTAGAGCTCAGCTTGAGAAAAATTTCAGGCAATTGAAAAGTAAGTCCCAGATGTGGAGAATTTTATTTTAAGCCAATTTCAACTGAAATTGATTCAATGATTTAATCCCATTTACTTTCTTTCTTTCTGTTATTCTTTTTAATTTGTTTTCCATTTACAGAGACTGTGTATCATTCAAGTAGCATGTTCAGTAACTTGAGCTCAAGCTGGACTTCAAAACCGCCGTTGGCGGTGAAATATCGGCTCGACGCGACCGCGCTCAATGAATCGGGCGGTTCAAAGAGCCTTTGTTCTACTTTAGACCGGCTCTTGGCTTGGGAGAAGAAGCTCTACGACGAAGTCAAGGTAAAAGGGTTCTTTTAGTTTTTCATATATTTATTGTTTTTAAAAAAGATTTAGCTTTTTTCTGATAAATATTTGATGCTCGGTAGCGTAAATCCACCGCAGTTTTAGATTGTTGAAGTGTTGATGTGCTTTTTCCATTCGGGGCACTGTCGTCAAAATGGATAGTTGTCGTGCTGTTAATCTTTTTTAGTTCTTTTATTCTACTTTAATCACCCCTTGTTTTGTTTGCTGTTCAGTATCATAAGTAGTATAACAGAGTTGCAATGACTAAAATACCCTCAACATGCTTAGATTAACGGCATGAATTCCATGTCCAACTAACTGGTCTTGTAGGCTTAATATTAATTTAGCTTCTATTACCCGTGCTTCTTCTAGATTCCCAATTTTGCGTTTGGTAATGTAGTGGGAGATTCCATGTCTGGGGAATGTTTTCTTTTTACATCAGTGAATGAACTTTAGTTTCTTACCTCCCACCTACTTAAATTGTTGCTGGTTGGTAGAGAATGTGAAGGTGTTTGCCTTTATGCTTGAATTGTAAGTTTGTTGAATTGGTTGGACATGTTGATTCTGGTGCATATTATCTGTGGATAAGAAAATAGTAAGAAACATGTGGTGCAAAGATAATTTGATAATGCACCTGGTTGGTTTGAGATGCGGGCTGATGTATAGGCAATGCATGTTCAACAATTTCAGGCTAGAGAAGGAGTAAAGATTGAGCATGAGAAAAAATTGTCGACGTTGCAAAGTCAAGAATACAAGGGGGAGGACGAAACCAAAATAGACAAAACCAAGGCATCAATAACACGGCTGCAGTCGCTAATTATTGTCACATCCCAGGCTGTCTCTACCACCTCTACTGCCATTATTGGGCTTAGAGACAGTGATCTTGTTCCACAGCTTATTGAAATATGTCATGGGTAAGTATCCTTTTCTTACTCTCTGTTTTGTCTTTATATCGTTAAGAAATTCTTTTGAAACATTAATGATGCAATGCAACTATCTGGATCCATAGACTATTAAATTAAATATTCTATGTATTCTCTTGGATAATTATATGAATCATGAAATACTGATCCAAGTCCAATGTTAGCAGTAGAGTAAAATATTATAGAGGTCAATTTCTTTTCAAACTCAGTGGCTTGAGCTCTTCATGAGGGGAATTGAATCTCAAAATGGTTTTATCTCATGTGAAACATGCAGTGTGGATTTTAGCTGCTTGCAGGGTAGGTGAACCATAATGGTTCATCGCTCTGCTATGCCATTTGATCATCCCCACTCCGAGCACATGTGCCTTGTGGTCTTAATCGGGTGGCCCCAGTTCCACTTGACAGTGTTTCTTCTTCTATAGACCTTTTTAGCCAAGAACAAGTAGGGGATGGGGATTAGGTGCATTGGAGTTAACTAAGATATGACCCACCATAATCTAATTTGACAGGTTGTTGAAACTTGAAACTGCTGAACTGGTCAAAGCCCTTATATTATCAGCATCTGTAGCGTACCATCAGTTGTTAGATTAAGCATGCTGACTTCAAATGGGTCATAATTCCTCAGTTATCGGCTGTTTGAGCTCCTTATTATTTTATTTTGGTGCTTAGACTACAAAATTTGCCAGTGGCTTTTGGAAACTTGCGTCTCTATACAACCACTCTACGAGAAGAGAAAGATAACTTGACACACGTGAAAGTTGAACAGAATAATAATTCAACAGGCAGATTTATTTAGATGAAAACCTTATTCTGAATTACCTTTTATTTTAGTTGTTTAGATTTATTATATTAGGGTGGAGTAACTTTTCTTGTCCATTTATAGAAATTTAGAATATTGTAAAATATTGGTGCTAAATTAATTTCAACTTGAATATTATCTTTACGAATCAAATGAATTTGAATGCAGCTTCAGGTATATGTGGGGGTCGATGCATCAATATCATGAAGTTCAGAATAATATTGTGCAGCAAGTCCGTGGTCTTATAAACAGATCGGGAAAAGGTGATTCAACTTCTGAACTGCATCGGCAGGCAACGCGTGATCTTGAGTCAGCTGTCTCTGCCTGGCACTCTAGTTTTTGCCGTTTAATGAAATTTCAACGGGATTTTATCCACTCCATCCATGGGTGGTTCAAGCTCACGCTTCCTCCTGTCAGCAATGACAATGTTGACGGCAATGGCAAAACAGATCTCTCTGATGTATACGCTTTTTGTGATGAGTGGAAGCTTGCTCTTGAACGTGTCCCTGACACAGTAGCTTCTGAAGCTATCAAAAGTTTCATTAATGTTGTCCATGTGATATATGTTAAACAAACTGAAGAGCTTAAGATTAAGAAGCGAACTGAAACTGCATCAAAGGAGCTTGAGAAAAAGGCATCGTCTCTCCGGAACATAGAGAGGAAGTTCTACCACTCGTACTCAATGGTTGGTATTGGACTTCCTGATTCTGGGGCTGATCATGGGCAGGTTCTAGATGCTCGGGATCCCCTTGCTGAGAAAAAATCGGAGCTTGCAGGCTGTCAAAGGCGAGTGGAAGATGAGATGTTGAGGCATGCCAAAGCAGTAGAGGTGACGAGAGCAATGACACTGAATAATATTCAAACCGGCTTGCCGGGGGTTTTTCAAACATTGACCAGCTTTTCTGCCTTGTTTACCGAGGCACTTGACTCCGTATGCTCCCGTTCCTATCGTATCAAATAGATGAATACGTTTGTTTTTCTTTCTGCACTCGAAGAATTTTTGAAGTTGAAATTTATAAGAGTTGGGAGGGGCTTTTTCTTGGCTGTTTATTATGATTGTGTACGGGGAATGTGTAATTACATGGGGAGGTCTTTCTTTTTGTGGTTTTTCTCATCTTCAATTTGTCAAGTAAAGGCGAGTGTTTGTACAGGAAATTGCCTCTGAATATTCATTCTTGTATGAATAGGGAAAGAAACAGGTTGCAATTTCAGCAGATGAATAAATATACAAATTCTGCCTCTCTTTTATTATTATTCCTTGTTTTTCCATTTCTATGCAACTAGTGCACACTCTTCTTTTTTTTTTTTTTTTTTATAAAATAAAACAAATTAAAATTAAAATTCCAAAATAGAACAAATTTTAAAAGAGAGGAAATTCATTTTTCCCAATCAAATTTATTCATCTCAAAATAATTTTTAAGAAAAAAATAAAATCAAAATATGTCGGGTGTCAATCTATTCAAGTATTAGTCGTTCTTAGTGGTCAAATCAAATGATGCAAGAAATTAAATTTGTATAAGAAAATCGATTTGGGATATTTCGATTTTCAAATCCTTTGTGCTCTTTTAAAATTTAAAATTAAATCTATATACTTTAAATAAATTTTAAATTTTAAAATTATTTTTATATTTTAAATAAAAATAAAAATTATTATGTTTTAAAATAAAATATATATTTTTAAAAATAAAAATTATGAAAAAAACTCTTTAAAATTTAAAACAAAAAGTTAAAATATTTTTAAGATATAATAAAATTTCAAAATTCAATGTTATCTAGATCAGATTGGGCCAACTAGTTGGACTGAGAATCGGTTGGGGTATTAATTTGGTGAGAGGTAAAAAATCAGTTGACCCGTGAACTAGTACATACAGATTTAACCAACTGGTTTAATCGAGCTAAAAAAATTAGTTGAATCAATTTCGAACTAGTCTAACTAATTGGTTCCTAGAGTGACAAACAATTCAAAGCAAATAAATTATAAAAATCAAAAATAAAAATTATAAAAATCAGTTCAACTACCAATTCAATTGATTTTTTTAACTCAGATCAACAATTTCGTACTAGTTTGTGGGTGATTCAATTTTTTACCTCTTATCGAACTCATACCCCGATCTAGTTTTTTATCAAATCAGTTCGATCCGGTTTAAATAACATTGAACTTATAATTTTTATATTTAAAAATATTTTTTAAAATATTTATTTTAATTGTAAAGAGTTTTATTTGTTCATATTTTTTAAAAAATTATAATTTTAAAAATTTTATGTTTTATCTCTCATGAATCAATACCCTAACCAGTTTCGATTCAACTAGTTGGTCTAATTTGATTTAGATAGAATTTAATTTTATATATTTTATATTTTAAAATCAATTTTATTTTTATTATTAAAAATTTTAATGAGTTTTTATCATTATTTTTTATTTTTAAAACATTATAATTTTTTAAATTTTTATTTAAAATATGAAAAATTAATTTCATGGATTAAATTTTAAATTTTTTAAAAAATTACAGAGACATGAACATCGAGCTACATCAAGCAAAATTCTTTACACAGATTTGACCTTCTGCCTGTATAGCGGATGACTCAATTGGCACATGTCAAACTTTGCTTTTGTTTTCTTCCTTAAAAGAATTTGTAGAGATCAGTGAATTTGTTGAGAAAGGTTGAAATTAATTTGAAAAAACTAATTTTCTCTCCCTGCTCTAATTTTTTTTATTATTATTATTTGGGAACATTTTGTGAGGTGTGTTTTATTTTGAATTTTTTAAAATTTTATTTTGATAAAAGAAACTCCAGCAACCTACCTTTTTATTGTATAGTCTACGTTTTGTTTACTGATTTAGTTTCAGAATTTTATGGTGGTTTTTAATTTTAGCTTGGCTTGGTTTCCTAGGGTTGGAGCAACATCTAAAATGGTTATAATAAACATGATGGTCATGGATTGGGGTATTGTTCGAGGGACTGAGCGGCTGGATATCATTTTCAGCTTTGTCATTGCTTCTGTTTTTTTTTTTTTTTTTTACTACAATCAATTTCACTCACTCTAAAATAGAATTTGTTTTATTTTAATCGATTTAATTTTTCTTTTTAATTTAATTATTCTAATTAAGATAATTATTTGAATTAATCGTTATCGTTAAAAATTTTATTAAATTACGAATAGATTACTAACGTGATACATTAACCAATTGAATGTTGGGTTTTTACTGGTCAGCTGCGGTCATTTATCACCTGTTTTGTTCAATGCTATGCTTCACCTACTTAGGGATGATGATAGTGTCATTGACACCCAACACTCTAGTGGCTTTCATTATGGGCTATGGCTTCATTTACTTACTCCGTCTTTGTTAAGAGTAGTCTGTTAATTTGTTAGAAGCTGTTATACTAGCTAACAGTCTGCTGTTGAGCAGTTAACCATTGCCATGTCTTGACATGGTCTTACGTCAGTATCCTTGCCTTATGAACTCACCAATGTAATACCTTGGCATGGTCGACATGGGACCTTGCCTTATAGTAACATATCAATGCCATGTCTTGACATGGTCTTACATGATTTCCTTAAACCCTAATGTCATGACATTTGTATCCTACACATTCCTAAGGTTCAACTGAACTTTCGAGATAGCTTTTCCATAATTCATACTTGAGTCTTTAAATAATACATTTACAGAATAAATATGTAAATGCTGGAATTTAACAGTATTAAATATAAAATAATAGAATATTGCATTTATTTATCGCAAACTTACCTCAAACAAAATACGATCAACTATATCGATTTAGTCCTCTATCTTTTCTTTCCTCGATCTAACTCGATTTCGTTCTTCTTGATCTATAATAGAAAATTTAGCTTATTTAATACTCACATTCATCAAAACAGTCCTTAACTCTTAACTTTGGCAAAATTACAATTTTACCCTAAACTTTTACATATTTACACATGTGCCCCAAGCTCGAAATTAAACTTTATCCCTTATTCTTATGTTTTATGACATGCTGATCATTTTTCCCTTCTATGGCAACATCAAATTCTCACTCTAACTTGTACTTATGAACATTAGGTATTTTACGATTAAGTGCTTTTACTCGCTTTTCACTTAAAATCACTTAGCAAAAGTTGTTTAACATAATTTCAGACTTCATATTCTATCATAAAACATCAAAATAAACACATTTCACCTATGGATATTTTTCCAAATATGAACCCTAGCATGAATCATTGATAGAATAAGCTAAATCGAGCTACGGGCTTCAAAATGTAAAAACATTAAAAACGGGCTTGGAATCACTTACTATGGAGCTTGGAAGCTTGAAACAAACCCTAACTATGGTGACCACTTGAAAATTCGGCCTAATGAAAAGATGATCATATTTTCTCATATTTTTCCCTTTTAATTCATTTTATTACCACTTCTCAGTTTGTTAGCCTTCTTGATGTCTATAAATATAGCTTCTATTGTACAGAGGAAGCTAAGTATTCATTCAATAAACACAGATATTATTTTCAATCTGAGCTAGTGTTTAGTATTACCTAAATCCTTTCATGGTATCAGTCGCCTTGTGATCCTAGGTGAATGGCTACCACGTACTCTCCTGATTCGGCCTCCGTTGAAGGTGGATGTGATGTGTTCAATGGTGAAAAGGTTATAAATTCATTTCTTCGGCATAATGTGGTGAAGCTCGAGGAAGGGACGTTCATTCAGTGGCAACAACAGGTGCGTCTGATTCTTCGTGCTTATGACTTTATCGAATTTCTGGATGGGACGTTACCTCTGCTGGCAAGATTCATTCAATCATCGGATGGTTCGGTTGCTCCAAATCCGTTGGAGATGATCTTTACACAGTAAGATCAATTTCTTGCGTCATGGTTACTGTCCACTGTCAGTGACTCGCTCATGTCCTCTTTAATCGACGCTAGGCTTGCGACGTGTGGACGACAGCCTCTAGCTTGTTCGCGGCTGATACTGGTGCTAAACAATCAAGGATTTGCCATGAGCTTCATTCTCTCAAGAAAGGTACGTTGTCCATCAAAGAATTTGTAGCATGTATAAAGAATATTTGTGCCATTCTTGAAGTTTCCGGCGTTCGTATACCGGAAGTAGAAAAAACGGAGATTATGCTTATTGGTTTACCTTCTGAATTTGATGCGGTTGTTTCGTCGATGGCTATTTTTTTCGAATCAGTGCCGTTTCAACGACTTGTTGATGCCTTGGTGGAGTGCGAAAATCGCCAGCTCTTAGCCATCCAAAAGTGGCCATGCATGGCAATCTTGTGGAGGAGGTTTCGTCTCACACTTCTGAAGGCTCCGTTCATGGTGGTCGCCCCCATCCGGCGGTCGTGGAGAGGTTATCGGCCACGCATACAGTGTCAAATTTGTAGTCGATTCGGCTATCTTGCTCAACGGTGCTACTATAGATTCAACCAAGAGTTTGATGGTGTGACAGCGTTGAATCGGGCGTCACGATGTGGTGAGTGGCTTGCTCCGGCGTAGGGTGGTTCCCTTGCTCCGTCGGTTTATGCGCTGAATGCTCAAAATTTTGAAGGAGAGGAATATCCTTCTCGACGTATGCGATTTTCTCACCCCTCTGCTCAATATACTTTCGGTCAAAATAGGGCTTTGATGGGTCAAAATTATATGTCAATTCATGGTGACCAAAATTATGGTGACCGTAGTTGCTATCCAGCTGGACCTCATCAACTTGGTCAAAATTCTACTTACATTGGTCAACATCAAAATGCCCATCAATTCAGTTCATAATGTGTTCAACATGGTCAACATCCACAAGTCTCTTTTCACGTCACAGTTGGAGCCAAAAATCAACAATTTGGGTTTCAAAGTGGGCCTTACGCATATAGCTATCATAGTGGGCTTCCTACACTTGATCTTCGTGGGCCACCTACACGTGATATTCATGGGCCAAAAAGGGTGACTTTTAATGAGCCTAATGCTATTTTGGGCAAGGAAATTTTAATAATACTCAGCCCGTAAATAATTGTGTTCAAGTTGGGTCTCCGTTGGGCTGTGATCAACCGGTCGGATCATTTAATGGTGACGGGTGTAGTGCTTCCAACCCGTATGCTCCTTGGAAGACCAAACCACATACTCGTGTGTACTCTAGATCAGACCCATGTATTGGTCTTCCTCGGTCGGTGATTTGCATGCGTCTGATTATTCGGACTCGTCTGGCTCGCATGTCAACACTGCTCAGCTTAGGACTACTAGTGGAGACACAGATTCGTATATACCCATGCCGGTTGGATCTGTGTCGTGGTACCCTGACTCAGGTGCTAGCAATCATGTCTGACCGTGATACATCGACTCTGAATGACGTCACACCGTATCTAGGTATGTCATCTCTCTTAATGGGTGACGGGACTCCAGCTCAAATATCATCTATTGGTAATGGTATTTTACATACACGTTTTAAATTACTTTGGTTATCTAATATTTTATGTGTGCCGAAAATACGAAAAAATTTGTTTTCTGTGTCCAAGTTTGCCACAGATAATAATGTGTATTTTGAGTTTCACCTGACATACTGTGTAATTAAGGACATCATGACCCGAAGACTCTGTTGAAGGGCCATAATCATGACGGGTTAAACCGATTCTTACTGCCAGTTGTCCCTCAACAATTTGTTCGAGCTCTGGTTGCTGCATCTGCTGATCTTCAAAATAAGTCAAATAAATGTGATACATTTTTTGTGGTATAAACGTCTTGGCCACCCGTCTGCTACTGTTGTTAAAACTATTTTAAAAATGTAATATTGTATCACAAACAAATTGCCTTGAGAATATATTTACGGCATGTCAAAAAGGAAAGTCGCATAAGTTGCCATTTCCACTGTCCACTACTGAATATAATAGTCCGTTTGACTTGGTTATGTTTGATCTCTGGGGACCTTCATCTATTGCTTGTGGGAATAATTAGTATTACATAGAGTTTGTCGATGTGTGCATCGATTCACGTGGGTTTATCTACTACGTCAAAAGTCTCAGGCAGTATAATGTTTTGTTCAATTTCAACAACTTGTTAAAACTCAATTTGGCAAGACGATTAAACAGTTTCAGAGTGATTGGGGTAGAGAGTATCGGGCTTTCACCTTTATTATCGCTTCTCAAGGTATCGTTCATCGGCTATCATGTCCGCATACTTCTGAACAAAGCGGGATGGCTGAGCACAAACATCGTCACATTGTTGACATGGGCATCACTCTTCTAGCTAAAGCTGGTCTATTTATGGACTACTGGGAATATGCCTTTTGTTGTGCCGTTCATCTTATCAATCGGCTTCCTACATCCGTTCTGAAAGGACAAACTCTGTATCGGGCTCTTTATGGAACTGAACCCACTTACAATCATCTGAGGGTTTTTGGGTGTTGTTTTTTCCTTATCTACATCCTTTTCTGACAAATAAGTTAAATTTTCGGTCTCAACCGTCTATTTTTTAGGCTATAGTTCTCAACACAAGGGGTATCAGTTTCTTTTACCTGATGGTAAGGCTATTATCTCTCGACATGTTGTTTTTTATGAAAACAAGTTTTACCCTTCGAACCCGTTAAAAAGGAACTATCGTTGACCACATACAACTGGTTTTGACCTATGTTCCACTTGTACGATCCTGTCCTCAACCTCATGTTTCACCTCCTGCTTCATGTTCTCAACAAGTTGGTTCCTCGTCAAGATTTCCGTTGGTTGAAGCTCGACCTGAGGTTGGATCTAATCAAGAGTCGGTTTTGTCCAATAAGAATGGTAACTCTGAAAATTCTCCGACCGCTGAGATCTCTCCTAACATTCAGGCACCAGTAATACCTACATCTAATGATCATCCGATGGTAACTCGTTCAAAGGCTGGTATATTCAAACCCAAAGCCATGTTTGCTGAAGCTATGAAACCTTTCACAATTGAGGAAGCTTTTTCTCTTCAGAATGGCGTGATGCTGCCCAAGCCGAGTGTGATGCTCTTATTTAGAATGATACGTGGGATCTTATCCCGCTACCATCAAATCGTAAAGTTATCGGTGTAAATGGATTTTTAAAGTCAAACAGAATCTGGATGGTTCGGTTGCTCGACATAAGGCTCGATTGGTTGCAAAAGGTTGTTCTCAAATTCCTGAATGAGATTTCAAGGAAACATTTAGTCTAGTGGTGAAACTTGCTACTATCCGAGTTATTCTGTCCATTTCTATTTCAAGAGGATGACAACTTCGTCAAGTTGATGTAAACAATGCATTCTTAAATGGTGATTTGGACACTGAAGTGTTTATGCATCAACCTCTGGGGTATATTAAGTGTGATACCGATGGTAAACCACTTGTGTGTCGTTTAAAGAAAGCACTGTATGGCCTTCGTCAGGCTCCACGTGCGTGGTTTGAGAAACTTAAGAAATTTCTCGTATCTATTGGGTTCATCGGGTCCAAATCTGATGCTTTGTTGTTTATCCGAATCTAGCCTGGGTCTACTCTCTATGTACTTGTCTATGTTGACGACATTATCATTACTGGAAACCTGACCACTGCTATTGATTGGTGTGTTCGGGTGTTGAATGATGAGTTTTCGCTAAAGGATATGGGCGGTCTTCACTACTTTCTCGGGATAGAGGTTACTCGAGTTTCCGGCTCTCTTCATCTTTGTCAAAAGAAGTATGTCCGTGACATTCTTGCTCGTTGTTCGTTGACTAATGCGAAGAGTGTTCATACACCGATGATTAGCTCACCTATGCTATCGAAAAATGATGGTGAGTGCTTAAAGGATCCAACGGAGTACAGGGGTCTTGTTGAGGCACTTCAGTATGTTGTTTTTACTCGACCCAATATTGCATATGTCATAAATTGGATCTGTCAGTTCATGCACAATTCGACTACTGTTCATATGGTCGCACTGAAATGCATTCTGCGGTATCTGTGTGGTACTCTTGATTTTGGGATTGTTTTTAGTCTACCCGCTCGTCTCTCTTTGGTCAGATACGCCGATGCCAACTGGGGTTTGGATTTTGACGATAGGCGGTCAACCTCCAGCTATTGTGTTTACTTGGGTCATACTCCTATATTTTGGTGTTCTAAAAAGCAGCAAGTAGTTTTGCGTTCCACGGCTGAAGTAGAGTATAGAAGCCTTGCAGCAGTCACCAGTGAAGTCACCTGGTTGTTGTCGTTGTTTCAAGAGTTACAAGTTCAGCCTGCTGATACACCTACTGTGTGGTGTGATAATTCTAGTGTCGTTGCGGTTGCAGCTAATCTTGTTTTACACTCAAAGTTTAAGCATGTTGAGTTGGATTTTTTTTGTGCGCGAGAAAGTTGTGGATGGGTCTGTTCTCGTGGGTGAAGTTTTCGAGTGTGATCAAGTGGCTGATATTTTCACTAAGCCGTTGTCAGTGACCTCATTTGCTCAGTTTAGGAATTTTCTTCGAGTCCTACCCGTAGAGAAGATGGATGCATGTTAAGAGTAGTCTGTTAAGTTGTTAGAAGTTGTTATACCAGCTAACAGTCTGCTGTTGAGCAGTTTCTCAATTTGTTAGCCTTCTTGATGTCTAAAAATATAACTTCTATTGTACAGAGGAAGCTAAGTATTCATTCAATAAACAGAGATATTATTTTCAATCTGAGCTAGTGTTTAGTATTACCTAAATCCTTTCAGTCTTGAATTTGTTATGCGGATTTTACATGCTGAGATTGGTACGTAAGCTTTGACAACTTCTACACTAAATACAAATACTAGTGAATGTGATTCCTCCTTGAAATGCCAATCCTTGCTGCATTTTGGCATGTTTAAGCATGAAATTGATGCCCTCTTGCAGGAAATGCCGAGTTGGTGGGTCTGGATATATTATTTAACCCCCACGTCTCTAGGTTCAGTTACCGTTGTTCTCATCATCTTCCTCGTTGTATTGGCATTTCTTTTCGCTTATTTTATTTTCTGCTTTCTTAGAAGAATAGTGCTGAATACGTCACACCAAGTGCATTGAACATGTCTTGTTGGTTATTTCTGTAAAAAAAAAAAAAGGTATATTAGACCAGTCTTTTGAAGATTTTCCATTTTGGAGCTCATAGTTTACGGCGTTACAGACATTTTGCTTCCTCGCTGCCAGAACAGTATAACGCAAGTAACGAATGAGACGGAAAAGAAAAAAAACCATGGAGGACTTCCCCAATAATAAGACAAGTGTTGTTTCCAAAGGCATGCTTGAACTGCTCTCTACCATTTTGTGGAAATTGAGTAGGTAGCTTTTAAATAGGGAGTGAGGTTCTGGTTGAGAGAAGAGAAAGAAAAAATAAATATTTTGGATTAATTACAAAAGGATTTTCTAATTTTTAATTAAAATAAATTTATCCTATTTCAACATTCAATTGGCTAATGTGATATACTATTAATGAATTAACATAATTTTTAATGATATTAAATTGTAAAAGAATTAGAATGACTAAAATAAGATTAGAGTGTAGTTTATATTTTTTGTTTTATGACAGTTATTTGGATTCTCCCAATGCCAGTCAGCACAACACAAGTTTTGGTGATGGACAACTTTTCTTTTTTAAAATTTTATGTCATTAATAAAATGTTACGGATGAAAGGGGTGATATTATAGAATCCAGAGACAGTTACCCATCCCCCAACACCTCACCTCGCCGGCTGCAACATAGGATCTTCACTGGACATTACAGGCACACACATTATTCAATTCTAGAACCTGCAAATTGTAGATAGTTATTTTTCTTATATATTACATATTATTATTTCCTCCAATCTCGGATCCTTAACCTGTAACTGTAATCTTTATTTATTTATATACTTTTACCAATAGATTGGTAAAAAAACAAAAATAACTATCCTGTGCAAGTCATGATTCAACGCTCACTCCACTCCAATTTCTTAACTCAATATTTGGTTCCTCAAGATTTTTTTTTCTTTCCTTTTATAATAATATTTTTTTATTAGTTCAATTGATATGTGTATTGTTGTTAATGTAAAAGACATTAGTTCAAATACACTAAAATACATTATCTGTTAGTAAGGAGCTATTTTATAAAAAAAAAAAGAAGATGCCTTTTTACTTGTTCATTTAATTTTTAGCCTCTTTTAGTTATTGACTTTTTATTTTTTGTCAAATCACTCAAAAATTAATGTTTGTTAACTTTGCTACATTGACATGTAGATGAAAAAAAGTTCAGTTTCAGCAAAAGAAAATCAAAATAAAAATGATTTCACTAAGTATTTAATTTAATTTGATTTTGATTTTGTTTTCTAAAATTAAAAATGTAAAGCAGTCCAAACCGAATAATACATAGGGCCTAAGGGGGGCTTGAAAGTAAAAGTTGAATATTGTGGTGTCAGTGCTCTGCTATGAAGTAAAGGTAAATGCTCAAATGGTTAGCAGGATGTGTATTTTTCGATTTTAATTAAATTAATCCATCGATTAATTAATTAATGATCGAAATTTCGAAATTAATTTGATTAATATTAAGATTTTTAATTATTAATTAATTTAATTTAAAATTAAATAATTAACAAAATTAGTCGATTAATCGAAATTATCAAACTCACAACCCAAAGCAGTAACCGAGAGAGGCCGAAATGATCTATTGAGCTTCAGTCGAGCAAACCAGAAAAGATATAATTGGGCCCTAGACCGAAGTCTCCAATATCTACAATCCAAAATAAAAAAAAGCCCCTTTTCGGCTTGACAGAAAAGGAATAGTCATTAAAACCAAATGAATTGGTGTTTAAAGTTTAAGCGTCTCTCTGATCCACTCCTTTCATGGTCATACTCTTTTCTCCCGTCTTTTCTGTCTCTGCCTTTTCATCTCCTTTCTCTCCATCTTACCTCCGTTGATTGCCTTTTGCCAATCGGCGCGAGATCTTGCTGATCTGTCGCCGGAACTTTCATTTAGATTCCGGCGATTGCATCGATATTTTTTTTCTTTTAATCTTTATGCTACAATGAATCCCGAATAGTAAGTTTTCTTTTTATTCGTGTTAAATAGTAATTTTTTTTATTTTATATGTTGTGTTATTATGATTTAGCCTTTCTTTTTCCTAATCTGGTGATTTATTTTCTTGTTGTCGGTTTGATGATGTTCAGAATTTACATGATTTCATTTGTTGATTAGAAGTTAACCCTTTAATTATTATATTCTTGTTTCAGATCTGTTGATGAAATTCAGATGTTCTCTTATGTTTTTTTCTGTTATTATTGTCCTATTTGCTACTTGGATTTCTTTGTGGAAATTTTTTTTTTAAAAGCGCGAGCTTTTAGGTATTTTTTATTGTTAATGTGTTATGTGGTCAATTAATGGATTCAGGAGGGACATAGGCTTCTAATTTTGTAAGATGCTATAATAAACCGTGGTATATTATTCGTTTGCAAATAATTTGTTATATTTTGTTAACATGTTGCTAAATCGATTATGTGTATTGAAGGAGCAAATCTGTCTTATAAAATGTGCTCATTATGTATGTATATATGAGTGAATGATGGTGACTTGCTCTAATTTGTTTGAAATCGAAATTCATTTTGAATTGCGCTTTCTTGATGCACCAGTAAAATTAGGAGTCAACCGATAATTGCTTGGCATTCTAAGGTTAATCTTTGGGCACTTAATTTGGTTAATTGGCATTTTAACGCTGACAAGTTAAACTTTAGGTTTGGTTTATGAGAGACTGGGTTTGGGGATTAGGCCTCTTTTGGCGAAAATAAAATTTTATGTTACACATGTTATAGTTGTAGATGTTATTTTTATGCATCATTGGAACAGATATTGATATTATCTGGTTGCAATCTTTTGCAGTGACTACCTGTTCAAGCTTCTGCTTATTGGAGATTCTGGTGTTGGAAAATCTTGTCTTCTTTTGAGATTTGCTGTAAGTTTCTTGACTTACGTTGTCATTTGAAAGCAAATGTCTACATTATAGAGATCTATTTTCCTCGTCGTGCATTCTTAGGTTCTTATATGATTGCCCTGAATGCTTATATCCATGTATGATGTTAGATTGTAATAATGATTCATTAAAAAGTTTAACTGCATATAACATGTGTCTTGAGAGAGTAAAATGTGCACTTCATGAGTTTGGACATAGGCAGTTGTGGCCTCTGAATCTTGTCACTATATTTAGTTGTATATCAAGATATCAAACATGTGGAATTTTGGATATTTCCAGATGGTTATGCAGGACAAAATCATGAACCTGAGATTTTGTAATTTCTTTTATGCAGGATGATTCATATGTAGAAAGCTACATAAGCACCATTGGGGTTGATTTTGTAAGTGAACAGTCCTTGGTGCTAACTTGACCTCTAACTGCCAAAACTTATTGCAATTATTCTAACCTCTTCTGATTTCATTTTCTTTTTTGGTAGAAAATACGTACTGTGGAGCAGGATGGGAAAACCATTAAACTTCAAATTGTATGTTTTTACATGCTTTATCTTTGATTTGTTTCTTTGAAAATTTTCTGACCTAGGTTGTTCCGAGTTGTCTGCTCATTTTCTTATTTGGCTGCTACTTTTTTCCCTTTCTGTATATTTTCATTTTATAATTAGTCTTAAGAAGTTACTCTTAAATCTTGACACATAATTTTGGCTTCATGATGATAACTAATTAGTTTGCTTATGGTTCAATGTGCAGTGGGATACTGCTGGACAAGAACGGTTTAGGACAATCACTAGTAGCTACTACCGTGGTGCCCATGGCATAATAGTGGGTGATCTCCCTTCTAGATATTTTTCCCGGTCCTTATTTGTGCTACTTATGAAGTTTTATTTATTTTTTTTATCTTTTTCTTTCCCTTCTGCTGCTGGATCCTCTGTTAGATCGTTTATGATGTGACAGACCAAGAAAGCTTCAACAATGTCAAGCAGTGGCTGAGTGAAATTGATCGCTATGCTAGTGATAACGTTAACAAACTATTGGTTGGAAACAAGTGTGATCTTACAGCTAATAAAGTTGTGTCATACGAAACAGCCAAGGTATTTGCCAGTTTATTTCTAGGAAGAGTTGTGTGATTATTGAATTGTAAATTGTAATTGTTGGTGCTTTACTGCATTCTTTGACCCTTGATATTGCTGCTTTCTTCTTTCAGGCATTTGCAGAAGAAATTGGCATACCTTTTTTGGAAACCAGTGCAAAAGATGCCACAAATGTTGAACAAGCTTTCATGGCCATGGCTGCCTCCGTCAAGGATAGGTACCCATATCCTATTTCTTTTAACTAGTTTTAGTCGTAGCACATACTAAGAAAATAATGCTAAAATAGTCTCTGGTGATAACCAAAACGTTATTGCAGTTGTAGAAGTATGTACAGTTGAGTGGACTCTTATTGGTTCTGTTACTTATGTGTGTTTAGCGCACTCTTTAACATGGCCTCTTATTGCAGAATGGCAAGTCAACCAACGGCAAACAATGCAAAGCCCCCAACAGTACAGATCCGAGGTCAGCCTGTTGCACAGCAGAGTGGCTGCTGCTCTTCCTAATGTAAAGGTTAATGATGTATTAGGAAGCTATTTTTCTTATGCAGTATGCTGCCTTCGTGGCATGTAAGATTACGTGTTTCTTAACTCCATAGGTTTAATGAACTTATTATTTCTTCGGACCGACCTCATTAGAGGATCTAATTCATTTCTGCATACTTGTTAACGTGAAAGGCTTGTGCACTGTATGATTGTTGGTTAAATAATAGGTGTTCTTTCTCAAAGTATGGATTTGATACTGTGTTATTCAATTACACTATCGGCTACACCTCATACATGGAGGGATAAACTTGTGCCTGAAAACAAATTTAAAAGCCTGCAGAGAAAGAAACGGGAACTGAACCATAACCCCATAGGCAAGCAAGATGCAGCAGAGGAACATTCAAGCCCAAGCAACTAACCCCAACTCTTTTATTTGCTTCCGGAAAAAAAAGAGGAGGAAAAAACAAACCAAGAAGAATTAATTAACTATTTTGGTATGATTATTGCTTTCCTAAAAGAGCGAAAAACAAACCAAGGTAACTTTTTGTTTCTACGAACAACTAATCAACTATTACTCTGATTAAAGTTTTTAATATGATAAAAATTAGATAAGTAAGCGAAATTTAATCAAATTTTAAGTTTTTTATAAAAAAATGGAAATAATCATATTCTAGATTGTCGGGAGCTTTGAACTGAACACAAATGGAGATAAATCTCCTCTCTTTATTATTTTCTTTATTTTTCTTTGGATTTCCTATTTGATGACTGATTTGTGTTGGCTTTTTCTTGTTGCAGTATCAAAGACTTTATTTTGATGATTGGGTTTTTTTTTTAATGCTGTTGTGTGGCTTGTATTGTTCGCTTAATATTTGAACCTAATGGGTTATGGTGGTCATTGATGCTCGGTTTTAGGGAGTTGAGGGAGCCGAAAATGCTGGTGTGGATGGTGGGTTGTGTGAGGGTTAAGATCGAGTCTCGGGTTTAGGCAGTGATTGAGGATGATCCGAGAGGATTACGTGCAAAGAAGCTTTCTGTGGTGAGGATGAGTGTGATTTGAGTAGAGTGTCGCGTTAGGTTGAAATCTGATTTTAAAAAATAATTTTATGTCGAAACTTATTTTTAGACCAGTTATTCAAAAGTCCAATTTATTATTTTAAAAATAATAAAATAATAAAAATTATATTTTTAATTAATGCTTTATATATTTTTATTATTAAATTTAAATTTTAAAAATAATTTTTATTATTTAAATTGAATTTAAGTAACATCAATCTAGTTTGATGTATAAACATCTTTATCAAATCTAGTCTGGAACGGGCAACTCAGATATTGGTGCAGGGTAACGATAAGGTATGGTAGGTGATAGGAGTTTGGAGTATTGGTAGGTGCCAATGTAGAGTATCAGCTAAGCTTGGGTATTTATTTAGGGATTGAGTTTAAATTTAATCTTGAAACTTCCAAATAAAAAAATGAAAAAGAAAAAAAAATGGACCCAAATTAAAATATTAAAACTAAAAATGCTTTCAAAAGAAAACGTGACAAATTGAAATGGGTTAAAAAGTCGACTTCATTCTCATGGGAGTCAAAATTAGAACTTGCATAAATTTATAATTACTCAGTCCAGACAAAATTGGATTATAACGAGTTGTATTTGATCAATTTTGCAAGTATTTTTTGGTTTTCTTTATAGAATAAATGGAACAGATAAAATATGTATTATAATAATAAGTTGTATTTTATCAATTTTGTAAGTATTTTTTTTTTTTTTTCTTTATAGAATATATGAAACAGGTAAAATATTTATGAAAATAGATGCGATAGAAATTTTTTAGGAAAATAGATGTCACATGTTTTTAAATTTTTATTGGTATCAAAATATAATAAAATAAATAAATAAGATTTTTAAATTGATATTAAAAATATAAAAATAAACAATGTAGTTCCACTTGTAAAGTAAACTCTGTGTATTAAATAATTATAGATTGTTTTTGAAAGGATTAATCCATTTTCTAAACCTAAAAAACTATGTTCTTAATTTCGAACTGTGTGGAATTCCAATATTTAATTTATTAATCACGGGTATTTATCCTGCAAATTAGATTTGAATTATAAAAATTGCTTCCTATGCTTATCAATGACTTATTCCTATGAAAAGGAGTATATGAATTATTAGAGATGGCTACACAGTTGAGTTAATTCGGTTCAAAGATCCATTTGAAAAATGAGAGAATTTAAATAAAAATATAGATTCAAAAATAAATTTAAATAAAAAATCTATTTAAAAAACAGGTTAGACTTTAAGTAAACTTTTTTTACTCAAGTCTAGCTCAAATTTACAAAAGAAAAAAACATACTGTTGTTTTTTTAACTATTATACTGTCACTTTATTATTTTCTTGTTATTATTTGAATATAGTGACGAATCTAGAAGGGGGTTGGCATGGACTCCGACCCCTCTAAAATATAAAATTATTATTTAAGCCTTTAATTTTTTAAAAAAGTTTAAATTAATAAAGGTAAAATTATACTTTAGCCCTTTAAAATTATAAAAATTTGATTTAATCTTTTAAAAATTATAAAGATATAGACTAAAAAATTAAAATTTTATTCAACCTCCCCTAAAAGATTATTCTAATTTCATCCCTGTTTGAATATTGAATAACTTTTATTTTATTATTAATTTTATTACTATCTAGAGACATTTGCTTGTTATGAATTGTATAACCCAAAGCAGTCTGGATTGATGAGAGAGGCGGAAATTATGTATTGAGCTTCAATGGAGCTATCGAAAAAGATATGATTGGGCCCTTGATCGAAGTCCAATATCTATGATCTAAAGTAAAGAAAGGCCCATTTTGGGTGATAGAAAGAGAATGGTCATGAAAACCGAATGATTTCTTTTCTTGGGGCGATAAAACCAAATGAAATGGTGTTTTAAGTATGCGTGTCTCTGATCCATTCATTTTGTAGTCATGTACTCTCTTTCGTCTCTTCGTTTCAATCGCTGCGTTTACATTTCAATTTATTATCCTCTTTCTTTCCTTGTATTCTAGTTTAACAATAAAATCCAAATTCAACAACAAAAGCAAAACTCAAATTTCTTGAGCCAAAAAAAAAAAAAAAAACAGATATCATTTTGTTTTCTCTTTTCCTATTTTTGGACTTTTCTGTGTATTCACAGTTTGAGAAGAAAGAATTGGGGCATCTCTCTCTCTTTAGTTAGATTTTATTAATGGAGAAAGAAGAGAAGAAGAAGAAGATGGAGGTAGATTCAGCTCCAGCAGCAGCTTTGGAAGGGTTTTCACCAGTCTCTACAACTAGGATTTTCTGGAATTCCAGGAAAAGATCTGGTACTTCCTTTTTCACTTTTCTTCCCCTTTTGCTTTGTTAATTTCATTTTAGAAAAAAAAAAAAAAGAGAGCTATGAACATGTTTAATTCACTTTCCTTCTGTCTTTTTCTTTTTCCTTCTATTTTCCATGTTTTGACTTTTCTTCCCTGATTTATTTTCATCTTCAATTGAACTAAATTCATTTGACAAACTCCTTGTTTTAAACAACCAAAAGAAAAAGAAAATATAAATTGATGAATTCATGGTATTGATGACATTAGAAATTCAGAGTGTTTTGTTTGATTGGTGCCATGTAGTGGTTACTTTGCTGCTACGTTAATTTGGCGGGTTTTGCGTGCCTTAGCATAATGATCAATTCATCATCTATGTATTTCATTTTCTTGTCTATTATCCTGATTTGATTATCTTTTAATTTCCAACACGTTTTCCCTAATTTTTTGTTGATGCTTTGGCTTCAATGCTCTTTTTTTTTTTTTTGTATGTTTAATATTGCAGTTGGTTTACGTTTACTTGAAAAAACTGTTAAAAAGAAAATAAATTAGAACAACCACCACTTGTAACTTTCTTGTGCCCACCATTTCCACCTAACTGATTTGAATCTCTTTCTCTAATTTATTCGTTTATTTATATTTCTTTGAATAGGTTGGAAAACAGAAATTTGTTTTCTCTAATTCTGTATATCCCGTTAAAATCAAGCTCTTAACTAGTTTAAAAATGGGTTGGGTTTTGGGCATGCATTTCTTTTTTAAATTATAAAGGATCAATTTTATGATTTACATGATGAAAGACTTTCATTATTTTTAAATCTTGATTCACATCATGTGATAATATATATATATATATATATATCTTCTTTCGAGGAATTAATTATTTTATTTACAAATTTGGGTTAACGTATGCTGACCTAGATTGTGTTTTTACACGTGGGATCCTGTCTTGGCATAATTTTCTAGTTGTATTTTTTGGTCAGTTCCGGTTTGGACAGACAAAGTGGAAAGGATAAAATCTAAATATTTGTTTTTTAAATTAATAAAAGGCCTTGGAAGACGTTTGACGTCATAGGAATGGAGACTTCCTACTCAAATCTATAAAGCTTCTAATTATGACTTCAAGCATATGTTCCTTGTTCTGAAAATATGAGCTATTTATTCCCAATAAACCTATACCATGGCAAATTAAATTTCAAATCAGCTATGGTAGCAATCAAGTTTATATGATTTGCTTAACATGATAAACCTTTTTCTTTTTAATGTATATTTGGAGGATAAAAACCTCGAATTTAGAAGAAGAAGGGCGTGTCGTTTAGAAACTGTTTCAAATAAGTCTTAGCCAAGTGTGTAGATTAGATTTATGTTACGTTCAAGTATCTTTTGATGGTTTTCACGTATTTCAAGAAAAAACACACACGTATGACTGTTAAACAAGCAGTTTTTAGCTTCATAAATTATTTCTATCTTCACAATTAAGTTCAGTGAATTCCTGTTTTAGAAGATCGAGTAAGTTTAAAGAAGCTTGGAACTTAACTACAAATGAGGTTTAAATGGCTTCATGTTTGGTTTAGAAATGCATCTAAAATTAGTTGGAATTAGAATGTTTTAACTTCTTTCCGACAGCTAGCGGGAGGAATTTAGACAAGGTAACAGAAGAGACTGCTAATGTGACACCCACCAAACAGGAAGAACAAACTCTTGATCAAGACAATACACCAGATTCCGCTACCTCTTCTGAACTTTCCGAGCGTCGGAAGGCTCTCTTTGAACCACTGGAACCTATTAAAAACATCAATGGCCGGCGACCATCAGCTGAGTCTTTGCTTCCCCCTCCAGACTTCGATGCTGCAAGCTATCCAAAGGGCTGGCTGATAGGAAAGAAGAGGAAGCTGGTAAATGTTGACGTTGTTGAGAGCATGCGAAGGATTGCAGTCCAGGAAATGAATAGAAAGGTCTCATGTCATATACCTAACCTCCTCTCAAAACACTAGCATCTATCTTATATTATATTGACTCCAATAAATGTCAGATATGGATATGTCTAACATGGATCTGAATATTTGTAAGATAAGGGTATTTTAAGAAAAATGAAGAGTCCATATGACATCTTGATTTGTAGAGTTCATGTCTAAATAAGTGCTAGATACGAGAACTTGAAAAAGGAAAAAAGAAAAAAGAGCGTATGCAGCTGATATGGTGAGAAAGTTGTATAGGATAATGAGTAGAGACAATGGAAGGTAATAACTTGAAATGGTTAAAATATGCAGGACAGGGAAATTGATGGGTTGAATGAGCAGTTGGAAGAAGATGCGAGGTGCTTAGAACATCTGCAACTTCAGCTTTTACAAGAGAAAAGTAAAAGATCAGAGGTGGAGAGAGAAAACGCAATGCTTCAAGAACAGGTATCCATGCTGATGAATATGTTGCAGGAAGGTGAGGAAGGTCCAGATGATCATGAACCTTGAAAACTTTTTCATTTAATTGTTCTTTTCTTTGTAGAGTTAGTTGTCCGAAAATTAGTAAAGAAGAGCATGCAGGATATATATGGCATGCAATCTACCCTCCCCACGATTTAAATCTGCACCCACCCACCCACAGTTAGTCGCGTCTCGTTTGTTGCAGAAGACATGATGAATATTATTGCAATGTATTATGTATGAAAAAGAAAATGTCAAAGCTGTAAAATAGTCGGCTACTTAGGTAGATATGATTTAAGTTTGTTTTGGCGTGTATGCCAAATTATACTAAATAAGTTGTTTATCTGTTTGGATTTGTACACTGCAACTGCATGATTGTTGGTTAAATAATCGCGTTCTTTCTCAACTCTGGATAAGCTTGTGAAACAAATTTATAAGCCTGCAGAGAAAAAGGAATGGGAATGGGAATGGGAATTGGACCATAACCCCATAGGTCAAACGAGAAAAGGAAAAACAAAGTCAACTTTTTCTTACGAAGGGCTGTGCAACGAGCATAAAAGACTAATTGCTTTTGATTGGGAAATTGAGTTCAATCATATGTTTTGTGAAGAGAATCGATTTGCTAATCGAATGACGGTCATGCCTTTTAACCTTGAACCGGGTATTTATGTTTTTCCACAGTGATCAGATGCAATTCTTTGGATTCTACATGAAAATTTGGATGATTTTGTAGTGTCTCTTGTTATTTTATAATTGATTCAACGGTGAAAACTATAACGCATGGTAAGTGTAGACCAAAACAAGCATGGAAGGCCCAGGAATTGTAGTTTTGGGGTGGGCCAGATGAGTTGGCAATTTTACCCAAATAATATTCCCTGCACTTCAGTAGAAATTGTGTTTCGTCGAGAGAGAATAAAGAGGGAAAGCTTAAGCAATGGCGGCCGAGGAGGACAGCGGAGAGTTTTACCTCCGCTACTACGTGGGCCACAAAGGGAAATTCGGGCACGAGTTTTTGGAGTTCGAGTTCAGGCCAGATGGGAAGCTCCGATACGCTAACAACTCCAACTACAAAAACGACACCATGATCCGCAAAGAGGTTTTCCTCACTCCTGCCGTTCTTAAGGAATGCCGCCGCATCATCGCCGAGAGCGAGGTTCCTTTCCTTTTCACCACTTTCCTATGCCATCATTTTTGCAATTTTTTCTTTTTCTGGAATTGAAACTGTTACTTACGCTCCGAATGCTAATAAGGAAAGAGAATGGAAAAGAGGAAACGTTTTACTCTAATCATTAAGCAAGAAGTAGCACACGGTGTTATGTATCTCAATCATTAAATTACTAATTTTCCCTTTCTTTCCTTCCTACCAAACGGAATTTTAGGGTTTCTTTTTTTTTGGGGAATCCATTTTTTATGTTGATTTCGCTTTATGAATTTTTCTTTCTTTAGCTTTTCAAATTGCTTCTTCTTTTTTTCCAACTGGATTCTAGTCTAGGCAAGCGAAACAAACAATGACCACATTATCTTCTTGATTGATAAGTTAAAAGATATAGTTTTTAGTTGATAATTGATTATGGTAATTTGGAGTTGATTTAGAGTTTTATTTATGATGGTTGTGTAGATAATGAAGGAAGATGATAACAATTGGCCAGAACCAGACCGTGTTGGGCGGCAAGAGCTTGAGATAGTGATGGGGAATGAGCACATCTCTTTTACAACTTCAAAGATTGGGTCCCTTGTTGATGTTCAGAGCAGTAAGGATCCTGAAGGTCTTCGCATATTTTATTATCTGGTTCAGGTCAGTAAGTCAATATACATTCTCCTCTTCTTTTAACCATTATATGGTTTAGGTCTCATATTGATTGCCATTTTATGTGGGGCAGGATTTGAAGTGCTTTGTATTCTCTCTTATCTCACTCCACTTCAAGATCAAGCCTATTTGAAGAATGAATGATGATATTGAAATCCTCCACTATAGAGGGGAGAGAGGTGTGTCTGTCACGATTGGCGTTTCTGCTTTTGATATAAAGCTTTGTTTTCCATTTCCTTTTGTTCTCTTGAATTGATGAGCTAAGTCTGTGTATGGTTTGGTTGTGTGAGTATTTTTTTGGAATTACATAATGTCACTCTGTTTCTGTTATGAAAGCTTTTATGATTGTGCACTTGTTTTCTTTTTAGTGTTCCAAATTAGAAGTTCTTTCAGCATTGGCAATTTAATTTAGGTACATATGTTCCTTGATTGTTTTCTTTATCGTGAACATTGTTTTACATCTCAAATGAAAATGGAGACTTTGGCATCTTTTTCATTGGATTTATACAAAAGGGAGTTGAACCCAAAGCGGCAAGTTCAAGCTTAAGTTTGACTCAACACTCAGGGCAGGCTCATTTGACTCACAGCTCAACATTTAATTAAACTCGTTCGTATTTAAGCTCTTTACATATAATAAAGGTACATTTTTAATTTTACAATACAAAAATATATTGAAGTGTTCCGAATATTATGGAGTGCAAATTTCGTTTGTTGATAGCTTTTTTTAGGTCAAACTCAAGCAGTTTACGAGTATGGGACATGATGGCGGCGGTGGTGGCAAGGAGGAGGAGGAAGCATAAGTCTTCCCAAAAACACCCTAAAAAAAACAGCAGGTTAATTGTTTTGCTTTACATAATTTGGAATTGAAATGTGAGTTATTAATAAAATTTCAGAGTCAACGCTAACAGTTGAAAGAAAGAAAGAAAGTGCAAAACAGAAGATAGGATTGGAGAAAAAGCGGATATTCTCTTGACACCTTGGGTTTAGGGTATTCTTTTTCTGCGTGAAGACTGTGAGACACAAGGATCCATGCATGCGGCATTACTTTGATGGTTTTAGGGTTTATGATTGTAACCACATTTTGACAAAGAAAGATAACTACTGAGGACCATGATTAATTTCCTTATCTTAATGATGGACTCCCAGTTCCATATTTTCCTTCTTTCGCTTAATCGGGCTCCCAGCATTACAAATTTCCAATTTTAATAAACAATACCTAAAATACTAGATACAAATGCAGCCCCATCGGTGATAATAGTAGTGTGAGTGTCCCAACAAATTCATGCAGCTGGCCTCAATAGCTTCAAGCGTATTCAACTTTTCAGTACGATTTAGATTTTCATTTGCAGATATCTAAAATCTTTGGCTTGTCAATGCCTTATTAATAAGAAGCTTATTAAGGTCGGTAACATGCAGGTTGGCCTTATGTGGAGCATCTGAGTAGGTAAATAGCAAGGGTGGTGACCTAACTTCTAGAGGGAGATGGATGAATGGTTTGAACCATGTTTTGTTTTTTTTTTTAATCTTTAGTAAATATACAGAGTTATAAAAGAGTCTATTATTCATGGTACCAACATTACGTGGGTCTTGCAAGTTGCAAATGCAGCATACTAACACATGGACAGCTCATGGGTTGGGACGGTAGCTGAAACAGCCAGTCACCTCTTTTGAATTTAATCCTAACCAGACGTACTTTCCTCTTATTCCACTCCAAGTAAAAAAACAACCTTTGAATCAATGCAGCCCATCACCGTGAAAAGTACAGTTTTGGTGATATGTCGTTTTAGGGAAAACAGAGCAGAATGTTACTACTGGCTATGACTAACAACAAAAGCAAGTACATGTTACTGTTAGTTGTGTTACCCACCCAAGAAATTCACTTTTGTAGTTTAGATTTTTACAACACATGGAAAATATCATCAAAGAGTAGGACCCACAAATTACAATCGAACATCTTCCCACATGTAATCACATGATGGATTTTGGGATACCATCATCAGCAGAATAACATTAGGCAGCCACAAGTTTTAATAACTGGAAACCTCAGGAAAATGACTTCAATCCACGTCTGAAATTTTAATAATCATAACCCAAACTCAAAATCCCACACTCTTTTTTGTGTAAAGACAAAGACCTATAAACCCCACCAAATGCGGCCATCCAAGTAATAATTCAATTCCTTGATTGAAAATACCATCCTTACCTGTCTATAACACAAAACAGAGCCATACTTTTGGTCCAAAAACCTTTTCAGCTATGGAAGAGTTAGAGAACCCAAATGTGATGCCAAATCTCATAACATTTCTGTCTTCTCTTCTTCAAAAAGTGGCTGAATCTAACGATGTAAACCGTCGGTTTAAGGCTCAGAAATTTTCAGTGTTTCACGGTCTGAGTCGACCAACTATCTCAATTCAAAACTACTTAGACCGAATTTACAAGTATGCAAATTGTAGCCCTTGTTGTTTTATTGTTGCATATGTTTATCTTGATCGGTTTGCTCAAAGGCAACCTTCATTGCCCATCAATTCATTCAACGTTCATCGCCTGCTTATCACAAGCGTGATGGTCGCTGCAAAGTTCATGGATGACATGTAAGTTCTTAAACTCTTTAGTAAACCATACAGGATTCTTGGATTTTATTTTCTTCAGCATGTGAAAACTCTTCAGGTATTACAACAATGCTTACTATGCAAAAGTAGGAGGAATCAGCACAACAGAAATGAACTTCCTAGAAGTGGATTTTCTGTTTGGATTGGGTTTCCAGTTAAATGTAACCCCCAATACCTTTAATACATACTACTCCTACCTGAAAAGAGAGACCACGTTGCAGCAATGTCCTCCAAGTATTATGGAATCCTCTTTAAGCTTTGGAAGATCACTAAACCTCCATTTATGTTTCAATGAAGAAGATTCCACCCATCAAAATCAACAATTAGCTGTTTAAGGTCTTTACTTTTATTATGTTAGCTCTGAATGTAGTTGCATACAAAAGGTATGATAGTGACTTCACTTGTTTAAACATCTTGGGGTGGCAGACTGAGCCAACATCACATGTTCTTTTTCTCTCTCTCTCTCTCTTTCTTCTTTTGGTTGATTATGGTTAATTTCCTTTTAATTTGGGGTTTAGAAATATATATTAATTTAGATGATATCATACAAAAGATAAAACTAACAAGAACCCATATCTCAGAGACTTAAAATTATTTATCAAGTTGTAGATACCAATCCTATTTCCTGGATTACAATATACATGATGATGATGAAGCTAGCTAAGCAGCTATTTGGAGAATTTGTGTCTGCACCTGTTGAACATCTGCATGGAAATTCGGATAACAAATGGCCCGGCGGCGGCCATCAAGGTGAAGCGAAACCTCACAGACTCATGAGGCGTGAAGGCGAAAACAGATGATGCGTAGGTGACCCTCATGGAAGCCGTGGCTACTCAGATCTCGAAATGAAATGGGAACTTATACGTCAGAGAGATGATGACTAGAATCGAGGAGGAAAGAGCGATGGTGTTGGAGATCAAGAAAATATAAAAGGCATGCTTTTGAGAGGCGTAAATGGCCCTCCTGCAACGTGCCCACCTTCACTGTCTTGCCAAGCCCCGCCCGGTGGGCTGACACCTGCTTGGAAGGTCGCGGCGGCTATCAGACCAGCCACTACCAAAAGAACGTTGCGAGCGTCGCTAGGAGAGTCTCGCCCTTCTTCGTACTGGAAATATTTAAACCAACTCCAACCTGTGCTCGAAGGAGGGCTCCCCATTTTTTCTGATATTGCAGTAACAGTATTCTCTGAGTTTCATTACTGATCATTTTTGTTCATTCAAGGAGTTACATATAAAAAGATGAGATCTGGACATAGATTTAGATCGGGGAACACAGAAATGGAAATGTATCCATAGAGTTAATTAGCCGTATCAATTCAACTTACTTTATTCAAATTCTCTGCACAAGGATATTTTGGTGTTACAATTTTGAAAATCACAACCTGTTTCAATTCACCAGTTTCACACCCATTCTTTCTATCTAATCTGCAGATTTAAGTTGGCAAAAGTTTCATCCACCTCTCCCACTCCATTGCATTTTGCCTCTATCAAATTAATCGAGTAAATTAGTTTTTTCTTTTTAAATTCCATCTATTTTAGAGTTAAAAACTTGTAGGTCAGAATGAAGTACATATGTCAGGCCATGTCTCACTGTCTGTTATTCTATCAACAACTTCAATTTTTAACTATACAAATGCATGAAATTTTTAATAAAAAAATTAATTTGTTAATTAATTTAATAGATAGGGACTAATTTATCTATTTTTTAATAGAAAGACAAAATAAAATCTAACTCATAAGGGCTTACAGACAATTTTACCAAATTTCTAACGTCCATCACACAAAAGAAATTATAAAACTAATCGGGAAATTGAACCCGACGTGAATCGAACACGCAACCTTCCGATCTGGAGTCAGACGCGCTACCATTGCGCCACGGATCCCCGTTGATAAAATTTAGAAGCTTTTTATATAAAACTAATAACTCTTCCATACACATCGCTAAAAACAACGGTATAAATTTGTATACCACACCATAGCTACAACTACAACATTTATGAGATTTTATATTTTATAACTGAAACCGTTACAAAAACAATGGTATATATTTGTATGCATTTGCATATCGAACTAATAAAGCAAACATGGAGCTCAGATATCCAAGTAACTAAGTTGGTGAATCATTTAATACATCAGAAATCTAGAAGATATCCTTTCCCTACCGTCTGCTGCACATTGACCCGATCAACACATTGAGCATGACAAACCATCTCAAGGACTTTTCTTCATTCTTATGAATCGTAAAGGAACAGGTCTTTCCAACACTGCTACTTTAACATTGCTCCACACATCGGGTATGGTTGGAAGCTGCGAAATTTTCTCCACTATTTCCATATCTTCAGGTAGAACTTGACCAAACACCGTATATGCTTTTTTCCACTCATGGTGGTTTGCTAGACTGATAAAGAAGTCTGGGCCAGAGCCAACCCAAGCAATCGATCCTCTCCTTATAGTGGGGCAAACCTCTTGTGGAATATACTTAAATACAGTTCCATACGCATCAACTGTTCCTTGAATTAGTGCATATGGGGGGCCATAGGGAGCCTACATAAATCATGTGAGCAACTCTTTTAAGTTACAAACTTGAAATGCTGAAAACCAACTCGTGCATGGATATTCTGAAGGATTGGATGGTTCAAAAAGCATGACAAGATGATGTGACAAAGAGATACGGTAAATTACAGATGCGATGCTATAAAGAATGTAATTAACTGTTGAGTAAATTGACATGAAAATGATATAGTAAAAATCTAGAGGAAAGCCTTACATGTTCAATGTGGTTTCCTTGAAGATCCCAAGAGTTTCCTCGGCTTTCAGCACGATAAAATTGGCAACCAGCACAATGTTGTAATGACAACAGCTCAAGAATATAGTAAACAGAACGTGGAGCACAATCAGGAAAAAGCTGAAAACCATGGATCACAACCGAAGAAAAGAATATGGATTGTGGATACCGAAGAAAACTAAATCGAAAATGTTGAAGAAAAATAAAAGTGATACACAAGACAAATCATTTGGTTTAGAATGAGCAATAAAAATGCGTTAGGGTAGTGACTAATATCTTTAATTTGATCTGTATCTTTAACATGCATGTCACGGTTCATGTATAGAAGTAGATGCTAAATCTTCTCTCTACAATGACAGCAGTGGTAGGTTAATTTGGACAAACCTCACCCGACACACAAACACATACTTTTTGCAGAAACTCCCAAGTCTGGATTAAATTAGATATGGTTTAAGGACTCGAAACTTCGTGAACATAAAATAAAAAATTAGGCATAGTCAGCTGAACTTGAGATGAAACAGACAGACTGGGGTAGGGGTCAAGGTGAGGAACCTTCCCCACATCTAGAAAAACAGAAAAGATTATTGCATGATGGTACCATCTCTTCAAGTGGTGCTTACATGTAGAAGAAAAACATAGAAAGTAAGCTAGACATGGTGCACGTTACACTATGTGAGAATTATCCACTTACTTTAACATTAACAATCCCATGCTCGGTTTTCAACTTAATAATACCCTACAAGAAATGGCAAAGCATGTCAGAAGTGAGAACTAGACTGGCCTGTTTTCTACCATCATGAAGAGGATAACATTAATAAGAAAAACAACTTTGATGTGTGTGCTTCTTAAGGCCAAAATGATAGTATAAGAAATAGATTCCGTTATATTAGCCAAGATTTTCTATTAATTCAAGTATCTTCTTATTTCAATGGCTAAGAGTTCTGAAGGGATGCGAATTCCCACAGCCAAGAAAGTTTAATGTGGTTCGACTACGCTAAAGCTCAGATCTTCAACAAGAGTGATATTTTTATCAGCAAATAGCATACCTCTCCTTTACCAAAGACTAGACCAGATGTCCATATAACTTTATCACCCGAGTCCCGCCAATCAGGATCCAAGGCATCCTTTTGTTTTTTCAGCCAACACTGTATGAAAGAACAGGACAAATCTTAGCTTTATTTCGTCCGGGAGAACCAAATGGATGTAACGAGCTACAAATTAACTTCAGCCTTTAATTCCAAATTCGATATCCTTAGAAATCAAATTAAAAGACTCTTAATCAACAATATCAGGAAATCATTTCGTAAGCAATTCGTGACAACGCTATACTTAAAAAGTGAAACGTTCATACATAATTTATCTAGTTCCAGATTGTCTGTCTCATACAACCGAGATTGAGAATTGAATATGCTTGAAATTTCCAACCAGCATTGCTTGTAAAAATGGAAAATTCCCAAATTACTAAATTCAAAAAAAGTAGAATTAAATAAATGGGGGTTAAAGAGGAGAGCAAGAGATGTTGGCTTACCTCACCAAATCGAGACCCACAATCTTGTTTATTGCCACAAAACGTAGAATTGAATAAATGGGGTTTAAAGAGGAGAGCAAGAGATGTTGGCTTACCTCACCAAAATCGAGACCCACAATCTTGTTTATTGCCACGAAACGTAGAATTGAATAAATGACGGTTAAATAGGAGGGAAAGAGATGTTGGCTTACCTCACCAAATCGAGACCCACAATCTTGTTTATTGCCACAAAACACCCAAGAGTCACACAAACAAGGACCATCGTCACCCTCACACATCTCCTTGCAAGCCCTACAACATTCTTCGGAAGAATTCAGTTTGAAGTCTGATCCCCATTTCATTGCATCACCCCACAGCTCTAAATGCTCAACTCCCCTGCAACACCCATCTCCTTCTCGTTCTTCTTCATTGCCCCTCCAACTTTCACTTGAACCAACGAAAATTGTATCGCTATTTCCTTTCAACGAGACGGAGAAGCTATAGTAGGCCATGCAACAAGTGATTGCGGCTATCAAGAAAAGGACACAAAGTGTAAAACGATGCAAGTCTGAGTCAGTTTGCCTACGACCCATTTCACTTGGGATGGAATTAACAAACCCAGAAATGGATTCGCCAATTTAATTGGAAGTTTCCGTAGGGTATTGTCTTGGTGAAGCGATCATGGATCAGCAGTTTGATGAATTGCTTGACACGTTTAACGCTTATTCAAGCCGAAGACATGAAATTTTAAGCAAAGTACAGTGCAACAATCGGAACATGGGTTCAGAATTCGGATGTTTGGAATTTAACATGATCTATATAAATTTCAATGGTTAGATTATTAAATTATTAATTACATAAATAGTTATAAAAGTGTATTAAATTATTTTAATTTTTATGAGGGTCTTTCCTATATATACTATCTAATTTTAGTGAATTTTTTAAAAATAAAAGAGTATTTTTAAAGATTATAGGTAAGAATAAGTATTATATCAAAATAAATATCAAGTAAAAACACTTTTATTGTACCTTTAAATAAATTAAAACAAATTTAATCCATGTTAATTCCAAAAGGAAATAGTTAAATACATTTAACTTTGGCTTTATGTTTGTTTTTCATGTAATTTGTATAAATATTAACATAATGTATAGATGTATTGAGCTAAATTTGTTAAATTATAACCAAATTACGATTTAATTTGTTAAATTAAAATCAAATTAATAGAATATACAAACTTAAGATCTTTTTGTTTTGTGTAAACTATTTATGAAAAATAATTTCTGGAAAAATATATTAATTTTATGGAAAAGTTAATATTTTTTTGGTGTTTAAATGATTGAAGTTTTTCTGGAAAAACCAAAGTTGTATCTAGCTACCATTTATCCTACGAACCAAGTTGTATATGTTAACTGTCAAAACCATTTTTTTGGAAAACGGACCGACTTTAAAAAGAAAAACGAGTCGCCACCAATCTTTTTCAAGTGTGATTGGGTCACTTTAGAAAACATTTTGGTCTACTGATTTTAAGAAAACGGGCTCGAGTCGATTCGCATACGAGGAAGGATTAGCACCCTCATAACGCCCAAAATTGGTACCGTGTTGATTGATTAATGTCCTTAATATCGAAAATTAGAAAATATTTTAAAATATGAATCTTTAAAAGCGTTTGGATAACTCGCATTGGATATCGAAACTCTCTTGTTACGAAAAGATAAAATACCACATCCAAAGACGATAGGACACGATGTTTCAAACCTCAATACCAAGATCGTTCCATGATTTTCAAAATCCATGCATCCGATTTAAAAAAGGGATTCCGCTATTTGGTCAAACTAAAAATCGAAACCCAAAGACGATTGGGCACGATCCCTCGAATTTCCAAACATGAAATATTGCCTTATTTAGGAAAACACGATAAAGAATCTTTGAAGGATATTTAGTTGTTTGGACGAATAGAAAATCGAAACTCAGCACGATTGGGCACGAATCTCTCGAACTTCCAAACACGAAACATTGCCTTATTTTCAAAAACATGATCAAAATCTTTAAAGAATATTTAGCGATCCAGACGAGCGAAAAATCAAGCCCAAAGACGATTGGGCACAATTTCTCGAACTTCCAAACACGAAATATTACCTTTGTGAAACCTTTTTTATGAATTTAAAAAAAGCAAAAATAAAAATATCAATAAGAAAATAATAGTAATAATATTAGAATTAATAGTGGTAATAATAAAAATAATAGTAGTAGTAAAAATAAATGTAATTATAATAAGTATAATTGTAATAATAATATATATGTAATAATAGTGATAAAAAATAATAGTAATGAAAAATAGGAATAATAAATACTAATATAAAAAGACGATTTTATAATAATAATACATGTAAAATAGTGGCAATAATAAAATGATACTGATAATGCTAACGAACCTAGTAATAGTAATAAAGTAAAAGGGGAAAAAATATTAAAAACAATAATGGTTGTAAAGCCCAAATTGCCCGGGCCCAATCAAAAAATAATTACAAGCCCAATTACATTAACAAAACAAAAATAGGCCCAAATAAACCTAAAAACCCAACTACCCCAAACCAACCCAACTCAGGAAACCAAAAAAAAAAAAAAAAACAAAACAGAAAGGAACAAAAACCCTAGCAAGACTCGACGTTCGACGTCTCGACTCGCCTCTCTCAAGCCAAATCGTCAGTCTTTGCCTCCGACGCGCTCCACCACCACCTGCAAACAAGACAAAAGAGGACAGCAACCAAAAAATAGAAAAATAAAGGCGAAAAAAACAGCAATATTTTTCATTCGGCTATATAAGCCGGGCAAAAGCAATGTAAAAAGGGAGCTTTTTCTTTTCAAAAAAAACAGAGAGACTCAGAGTATAAAAATCATCGAAATCGGAAACCAAAGCCACAAAAAAGGTTGTTTTTTTAAAACATTCCCGTTCTCGTCTTATAATAAACGGTTACTTTATTTCCTTTTCGTTTCATCTGTTCATTGTTTTTTTATTTTTTCATTTTATTTTACGAATAATAATAACGAAAGAGAAGGAGAAACCTACCCGACCCCAGGTGCGTCCGTCGGAGTCCTCTCTCCGTCGTCGAAGCCGAAAATCGGCCCAAACGGAAGGTTTTTTTCTCCTCTCTTGGTTTTCAAAAAACAAAAGAAATAAATCAAGAAAAAAACAAAACTAATAAAAAAAAGAAGACGACTTTCAATTTCCTACCACTGTATGGTGGCTTACGACGGCGAATGACAATGGCTGCCCTCACCGAAAATCTCCACCGGCCGACCCCCTGCAGAGAAAACAAAAAGGCTAAAAGTTTTTTTTTAAAGAAGCTGCAAATGAAAAAAGAGAGGAAAAAATTGAATTTATAAAGGTTGTAACGACGCTCGTTTAGGGCACGACATAAGGCCCTAAACGACGTCGTTCATCGCGACCATGGCGACCCGACCCGCTCCGGAGGATCCGCGTGTTTTGCCTGAAAAATGGGAATTTTACGTATGGTCCTTCCGCATTTTTATTTTTACGATTAAGTCTTTCAATTTTGCTATTTGGCCCGAAGCTTGACGATTACAATTTAGTCCCTTTTAAAACGCTGCGTTTAGGCGCCTTGGTAAATTTAGCTCCAGGTCCCCATATTTTCGCAGCATCACAATGGGGTCCTCTCCTTTTCGCTTATTATAAATTGACCCCAACTTTTATTCTTAATGCAATTCGATCCTTTTTCGTTATTTTGCAATTTGCACCATTTTTTTGTTATTTTTTATTTTTATTATTTTACTATTATTAATTTTATTATCATCATTTATTATTTCCATTATATTTCACCACCGCTCATTATTATTATTATTATTATTATTATTATTATTATTATTATTCTATTCCTCTATTATTAATTATTATTATTATTTACTATTATTATTACTTTATTACTAGTATTATTACTATCTTATTTTATTATTACTACTCTTATTTATTTTATTATTGTTCATTTGTTAATAAGTTATTATTTTCCATTATTAATTGTTTAATCTTCACCATTTATGAGTTTTGTTTTATAGTATTTTATTCATTATTTATTTATTCGTTATCTTATTTATTTATTTGTCATTTCATTTACTTATTGTTTATTCTTTTATTGCTCCTTACCTTTTTAATACTTTAGAACACTTTAAGTACTTATCATATTTTTTTTAATCTTTATTTATTTATCGTTATTATTATTATCATCCTATTTGTTCCTATGATTTTATTAGTGTTGTTCTTATTCCATTATTTATTTGCTCATTCGTTTATAAGAATTAGGTTTATTCACACATTTGCTTCATTTGTCAAGATCATTACTTCGTTTAATATTAATCAATCAAATTTCCAAAAATAAAGATGATGTTCGGTGTTTGAAAATTCGGGAAGATCGAGCCCTAACTTACTGGGTTTCGGTTTTTCTCGTTTATATTAAACAACGGGATATCTCCTTTTAAGTCGCGATTTTCTCGTATAATCTAGATGACTGAATGCCCTTTTTAAACAAATACATTTCTAAACAAAAGCTTAATCTCGGAAATTTGAAATGTCGCGCCCTAACTTACTGGACTCGACATCTAGATACTTTGAGATAAGTTTCTTTTCCTAAAATAGAGGCAATCTTCCGTATTTGAAATCTCGGGAAATCGAGCCCTAACTTACTGGATTCCGATTTCCCATTTGACGAATAAATGGAAGATCCTCTTCAAATAAAAATCAAGTTTCAAAAGGCGAGCTTAGTTTCGGGAGTTTAAAGCATTGTGCCCTAACTTACTGGACATGATGCTTTACCTCTTCGAAGATAAGAAAGTCATAACGTCCCTTCCAATTTTAAAAATAAAAAGTATTGTATTTTCGAATCCCTTTAAAGTTTTCAACAAATAGGACATCGATCAATCAGTTTGGTACCAATTTTGGGCGTGTCGAGGGTGCTAATCCTTCCTCGCACATAATCGACCTCCGAACCCGTTTTCTCAAAGTTCATGGACCAAAAAGCACTGTTTTAGTAAATTAAATATTTTATTAAAACAAAGGTGATCCGATCACACTAAATAAAGATCGGTGGCGACTCCTTTCCTTTTCGTTTTCAAAAATCGAGTTGACCGCGTCGTTTACCGTTTTCATCCCTAAAAAAATGGTTACGACGACCATGGCGACTCACTGGGATCTGAGGTCGTGCCATAGATTGATTAATTTTGTCCTTTTGATTAAAATGGTTTTGAAAATCATGCTTCTTTTAATGCACTTTCAATATTGGTCTTGTAAATACTTTGACATTGCATTACATGACCGTTGTGGTCACACCTTTAAGTGGGAGCGAAGCTATGCCTTCGTGAGGTTTTCACCTCGCATGGGCTAGTGGACTACTTTCGAAATACATCCGTACCTATGTCTCCGTGAAGTTTTCACTTCCATGGCCATAGGGAAATGTATTCCCTCAATCGAACTCGGTCCGTATGAGCCTATAATGGGTGAGGATCGAGGAATTTGTCGGTTCAGTACCTCGAACTTTAGAACTAAGCGCATATAGCAAACCCTAAGAGCCCACCTTAGGTAGAGCCATGACAAACCTTAGTGGTCACCCGGATAGGCGTTTGCTTATTTTACTTACTTTACATTCCATGGTAATCGACTTTTTGTGTTTCTTTTTTGTGCATATCATTTCATATTTTAAAGAGACATCGATTCACGGTCCGCTTCGAGTTGGGAAGTCGGTTATGGAAGCGAATTCCTTGATAAAGTAGAAGACAATGCGGCGATCCGCGATATGGTCGAGAGCAATGCCAAATAGAAAAAGGAGATGGCTTAGTCGAAGGGTATGTGTCGAACTACGAAACTTCACCAATATCGTTGTCACGCAAATCGAGCTCCGTGAATTGAGAGAAATTTAGACTCGATGGGATGATGAAGCGAAGCAATTGCTTTATGGTACTTACGGTGACACGCCTCTACCGCCGAGGTCAAAATAGACAAGCACTGCTCCGAGCAATGGCCCGGTTCTAGAATGCCGCTTATATTGCTTTCTCCTTCGAAAAAGTGGATCTGGTTCCCACAAGAGAAGAGTATACGACCTTGCTACACGCCGAGAATTCAAGTTGACAAAGCTTATTCCAAGGCGGTTAATGGCCCAACCTTCGCAAGAAGTTGATGAATATCACCGCATGAGTGAACAATGGTCTCGGCTAGAATGCAAAAGAAGGCGAGGGTAAATGCATACCGGATATGCTTGAGAGACTGATCCTAAGCGCATCCCGACACGAAAAAAAGGTAGACATCTTGGCCTTGTGTATTTACTACCGTAATCTTCCCCAAAGTTTTAAGGCACATTGATGAAGCGGTTATCGATCTATTCACCAATTGGATAAAGGGTCATACCGCTCTCGCCATCTTAGCCAAACATTCGGATCCTTGACCGCATGCCGAGAAGAGGTGAAGGCGAGTTTATTGGGTGTCTTGCAATGTTATTGGCTTGGTTCCATAGTCACTTTTGGAAAATAGAGAAAGTGTATTGCGGTTCATGTCGAGAAGTACTCCCACTAGAAGAGATAGCAACCACGCTTAGAAGAGAGGATGTGTCAAGAAAATCGGATCGCGATCTTTCAAAACCTTCAAGAGGACGACATTGAATGGAAGGCTCCTGGATGATTCCCGACAGATCCTTTATCGCTATGAAAGTTTTGACTGGGTTCCTATTAGAATTTGGGTGCCACCGCTCACGCCTTTCTTTGGTCCTAAGACAAGATGGTTCAAGGCGCTTCGTACCAACGACATACCTGCTAGCTCAATGCGAAGTTTTCATATGAAGGGGAAGCTATAAGAAAAGGGTTAAAGAGATTTCTAGTGCTCGAATCGATTCATAGAATGAGAAGATTATCTACAGGCAGAGGACGACCCTAATACCTTGAATGGAGGGCTAGGAGAGTCAACGATAACATTCCTGAACCAAATTCAGAAGGCGCCCGATCAAAAGAAGAATGCATGCGAGTGGTCCCATCAGAATTAGAGGTTGTAAAGCAAGATTTTGAACGGATGAGCTCGAATTCGGAAAAGGATAGAGAGGTTGGAGGAAGAAAGATGCTCCTCCAGCTAGAAGTGGACGGTCAAAAAGTCGAGGTCGGAAACTCGAGAAAGGAAAAGCGAAAAGTAGAGGAAGACCGAGATGACTTGAAGACGAATTACAAGAAGATGCGCTTAACGATAAAGAATGTTGGATTAGGGAAAACTTGAGCAATGGCAACAAGAGGTCGAGAGGAAAGAGCCAAAGCTAGCAGTTGGGAGAAAAAGTTTCATGAAATGCGAACAGAAGGAAGATTTAGAGAAGGCGGCGATGAAGACCAAAAAGAGAAAAAGGGATTGAAGCTAGAATAGCTGAGCTTGGGCAATCTCGCACCACTCACCAAGTCGAGACTCGGAAAGCCAACTAAAGTCAAGCCTAAATGTAATAGAGGAACCGAAAGATAGGGTTGAAGAGTTAGAATCGGCATTGCATAGTAGCGAGCTCCGGATTGAGCTTACGGAAACAAGAGAAAGACGTTGGGAGGAAGAGCTTCACCATTCTTGTGAGCAAGTTCAAGCCGGGACCACCTCATGGGAGAAGCAATAATCCAGATTCGAGAAGTGCCGATCACCCATGCACTTTGGTGAGGAGGTGACATAGTGGGCATGAGATATGGGCTACCACCGGTCGTGATGAAGAGCTAATCTCTCGCTTGGAAAAATCAAAACCTTAGGTCTTAAGGCCGAACGTATTTGTAATCTACTTTATGTAAAGGGTTTTGCCTTCTAATAAAGTTTTCTAAAATGAAGTTGATCGAATCGATGTCTTCTTCCTCAGATTCATGCATTTGCATTACATCATATTACATGCATTAAAGTTTATAAAACGAAGCCTAATTGGTTAAGATTAACGAGAAACAAAAGAGAAACGAGAGAAGAAAAAGAAATGGGGAACCGAACATCACTACGGGACTCGTGCTAAGAAAATGGATCAAAGATTTGAACAATTTGAAAGAGATGCAAGAACAGATGCAGGAGCAAATAACGAAACTCCAGCAAGATATGATAGAACGGATGCAAGAGTCCCAAAACAACATGATGAGCCAGCTGGCGCAACTATTAGCCAATGAACGAGGAAAAGGCGTCGCTACTAGTTCAGTGGAATAATGACGACCTCGCTACCCTCCGTGATTTACCCCGCCAAACACTCAAGCACCACTGAAATAGGTCCCCAAAGGACACCTTTTGTTATCGTGCCACAAGCAGTTGAGACCGCAATACCAAATAACTTTCCGACCGGTTCAGCAAGAATCCGGAGAAGGTCCGGCTAACCCTATAGTCCCCGACTTTGATGAAATGGCTGAGATGGATAAGGCAAAAATGAACCTTCCCAAACAACTCGAGGATCGTTGCAAATGGTTAGAAGAAAAATTTAAGGAAATAGAGATCTGCGACCATCGCTACGGAAAGGACGCTAAAGACTTGAGCCTAGTCCTGCACCTCATACTTCCGCCAAAGTTCAAGACCGGATTTTGAAAAATACAATGGGACGGTTGTTCTGAAGCGCACATCACGATGTTCGCGTCGGCGGATGGCGGGATATGTTAACAATGATCAACCGCTCATTCATTGTTTCCGGGATAGTTTGGCCGGGCATGACCAAGTGGTACAATCACTCGGTCGTACCAGATCAAGTCATGGAAGGATCTAGCACAGCCTTCCCGAAACAATACGAACACGTGGCCGATATAGCTCCCGATCGAATCACGCCCAAAATATGGAGAAAAAGCCAAACGAAAGTTTCAGCAAGATGCCCAATGGTGGAGGAAGTAGCCACACAAGTTCAAATGCACCGCTCCTAGAAAAAGAGACAACCATTTGTTTGTCAATCACTGAAAGCTCCTTCATTAATCACATGCTTGGAAGTGCCACAAAAATTTTTTTCGATATTGTCTTTGTCGGAAATGATCGAGAATGCAATCGAAGCGGTAAAATAGAATTTGGAGAAAGTACTAGGAAGACGGTCCCAAGAAGAGGAGAATGATATAAACAACATAGGTAAAGGTTATTCAAAACCTATTACCGTGAGCCAATAAGGACTACAACCCCGATCATCGAGCTTTTTAGACAGTGAGTCCAAAGACGAGGCAAAATACGGAGAAAATCCAATTTACACCTATCCGGTCCCATACAAGGAAATGTACCAGAAGTTATTTGACGCACACGTTGTCTCTCCCCATTACTTAAAACCCTTGCAACCCCCGTACCCTAAGTGGTATGATGCGAACGCACGGTCACGAATACCATGTAGGAATCGTGGGCATTCTATAAAGACCGCTCGCTTTTAAGAAACTAGTGGAAAGACCGATCCGGATGGGAGTTATAGAAGTCGATGACACCTCGACAAGGGGCACCCGCTACCTAATCATGGGGTCAACATGATAGGCGAAGATGCGAGAAGAAGAGTTAAAAGGGATATTTTCGATGTGAAAACCCCAATGAAATAAGTCTGGAAGAAAATGCTGAAAAGAGGATTGGTTGTGGCACGTCCAAGGGGAGAAAATGAAGAAACACGAAAGGGCTGTGAATTTCATGACTCAGAAGGGCACGAAATCCAAAGTTGTACTGAGTTTAGAATGCTGGTACAGGCGCTGATGGACAATAAAGAGCTAGAATTCTTTGAAAGCAATGAAGGCCGGAAAGAGAGGAACATCTCGACGTTGGAGAATGAGTCGAAGCCTGAGGCGAGCAATCTTTTAGTCACCATCTCACGATCAAAGGGCGACGGAGTGAAAACAACCAAAATCGTGATTCGAAAGCCTACTACTTTTTCATCCGAAGACAACCAAAAGACTCCCAGGGATTATAACTGCAATGTGACGATTCCTGAAAGGGGAGGTCCGTCAACAAAAGGGAGCCAGGAGTATCCTAGGATCGTGATCCGAAAACCTGCAACCTTTTCATATAAAGATGACAAGAAGGTCCCCTGGAACTATAACTGCAATGTGACGATTCCTGAGAACGGAGGTTCGCCCAACACTACAGAAGAAAACCAAGAGGAAGGCTCCTACACGCGCAGTGGAAAGCGCTACGACTTGTCAAATACAAAGACGGAGCACTCCAGAGGGAAAAACTTGACTTGGTGAACAAAAGAAAGAAAAAGGGACCAATCAAGAGACACATATAAATAAGCCGGTGAAGGAGGAAGAAGCTAGGGAATTCTTAAAGTTCTTGAAGCATAGTGAATACAAATGTCGTAGAGCAGTACTACATAAACAAATGGCTCAGATATATCGGTGCTAGATTTACTATTGAGCTCTAAAGCACAATCGTAACGCTACCGATGAAGGTATTGAACGAAACTTATGTTGCGAATGATATAACAGTTAATGTCGGATCGCTCGTTAGCAACATAAGTGCCGATAACTTTATTTTCTTTAACGATGATGAGATTCTCCGGAGGTACGGGTTCCATCAAGGCTCTCCACCTTACCACACGATGCAAGGGATACACATTACCGGGGTACTAGTCGACAATGGATCGTGCCAATGTTCTACCACTATCGACATCGAATCGATTACCCATTGATAGTTCTCATATGAAGGCACGCCACAACATAGTAAGGGCATTCGATGGAACCGAGAGGAAAGTCATGGGAAGGATCAAGTACCTCTTTAATCGGACCAAAGCATATGAGGTGGATTTTGTTGTGATGGATATTCTACCGTCTTATAACTATTTGCTTGGGAGACCTTGGATACACTTTCGCAGAGCAAAGGCCTCATCGTTGCACCAAAAGTTGAAATTAATCTCGAGGGCCGTTTAGTGACCATAAATCTCAAGAGGACATCATCGCAATCGTAACAAGTAAGACACCCTATTTAGAAGCCAACGATGAAGCGGTAAGTGTTCCTTCCGTTCTTTGGAATTTGTCAATGCAACATTCACATCGACGGAATAAAGTCCCAAGACTCAATTATCCAAGACCACGAGAATGGGTCTACAATCGATGGTCGGGAATGGAGTCGTGCTGGAGAAAGGACTTGGAAGGTACCTCCAAGGAGAAATCGAGGTCCCTAGACTAAAAGAAAAGCGAGACTTCTTGATGCAGGATTCAAGCCAAATGCCAAGCAAAAGAGAGAAGAGTCGGAAAAGAAGCAAGAGAGAAGGAAGGCACGTCTGAGGGGAGATGAGATGAAATGGCAACCAATGATAATTCCTCATATTCGTGAGACCTTTATATCGAGAGGGTTATCTATCCGAGGCGAGAGACGCAAAATGAGGAAGTCCTGCATGTCAATGTCAGATCTCGAGGGGAAATTGAAGAAGAAAATCTGAATGGCATTCGCCTATGAGCCGGGTAGCGTTCTAAACAATTGATCATGGAGGAGATTCCTATAGCCTTTAGAACTTATTCAGAGTAATACTGGAACACAATTATTGCTTTAAGTCTAGAAGCGATAAGAACCCTTTTGTGAAACATGAATTTGTATAAGCCATCGTTATTTTCAATGAAATACATCTCCGCTATCTTTTGAGCAAATTTTCTTTTATGTTCATTTCATTCATTCATTATTCTTTCTTTAAATATTCTTCTAAACATTTCTATTCTTCATTTATCATACCAATAAACATGCCAAGATTCTATGATCCTATGAGCCTTTATTCATTTCCATAACAGTCTCCGGATATCAATGATTTGGGTAACGCTACCAATGACTCGTAATGTCCTTTTGAGCAAGATATGGATGCGTAAGATTTTCGTGGATTTTGGAGATGACCAAGGCGTGATTTAGCTCCGAATCATAGGATGGTAGAACAAGAGGAGAAACAAATCATACCTCACAAAGAATCAAGGAAATAGTGAATCTAGGAGATGAACAAGAAAAGAAAGAAGTGAAGATTGGAGCCAGATCACCGCAGAGACAAAGCAAGACCTCATTGAGTTACTCCAAGAGTTCAAGGATGTCTTCGCATGGTCATATCAAGACATGCCCGGTTAAGCACGATATCGCGGTACACCGTTTGCCCATAAAAAGAAGAATACAAGCCACCCAATGTAAACTTCTGAGGATGAGGCCGACGTTTTACTAAAAATAAAAGAAGAGGTCAAGAGCGGTTTGACACGAGTGGTTCTTGCAAGTGGTTAAGACTTTCGAATGGGTAGCCAATATCGCCCCGGCCCCTAAGAAAGATGGGAAAGTACGAATGTGTGTGGACTACAGAGATCTAAACAAGGCTAGCCCAAGGACAACTTTCCATACCTCATATCGACACCTTGGTGGACAATACTACGAGTTATTCCTTGTTCTCGCTCATGGATGGGTTCTCGTGGATACAACCAGATAAAGATGCTTCAAGACATGAATAAAACCACATTCATAACCATATGGGGAACCTTTTGCTATAAGGTAATGCCATTTGGGTTGAAGAACGCGGGAGCAACATATCAGAGGGCCATGGTGACCCTATTCCATGACATGATGCACAAAGAAATTGAGGTTTACGTTGACGATATGATTGCCAAATCTCAGACAGAAAAGGAGCATATCCAAGTCTTAAGGAAATTATTTCGAGGTTGAGGAAAGTCGAATCAAGCTTAACCCAAGAAAGTGTACCTTTGGAGCCGTGTCGAAAACCGCTAGGATTTATAGTCGTGAAAAGGGATTGAGGTTGACCCGGACAAAGTCAAGGCTATACAAGAATTGCCTCCGCCTCGTACGTAAAAAGAGGTTCGAGGTTTCTTAGGAAGATTAAATTACATTGCTCGGTTCATTTCACAACCGACCGAGAAATGTGATCCCATATTTCGCCTTCTTAAAAACACAACCCAGTGTGTGGGATGAGGAATGTCAAGACCTTTGACAAAGTGAAGCGAGACTGTCCAATCCTCCAAGATTGACACCGCTTAATCCGGAGAAGCCATTAATCCTCTATTTGGCGGTGCTTGATAATTCAATGGGATGTGTGCTCGGCCAAAGATGATGAGTCGGAAAGAAAGAAAAAGCAATATACTACCTTAGCAAAAGTTCACCGAGTGTGAAACAAGGTACTCACCGATTGAAAAATGTGTTGTGCCTTGGTCCGGACAACTCGGAGACCGAGACAAGACATGTTGTATCATACGACTGGCTCATCTCAAGCTAGACCCAATCGAAATACCTAATGGAGTCAACTACTCTTAATGGACGAATGGTCTGATGGCAAATTTTACTTTCGAGTTTGATATAGTTTATGTAAACCGAAGCGATAAAAGGAGCGCAATAGCGGATTTTCGGCAAGTAGAGCTCGGCGCATTATGAGCCTCTAGACTTTGATTTCCTAATGAAGACCTAATGCGTAGCAACCATCGAAGAAGATACCACGGACAACAGTCGTCTTGAAACCGAACTCGACGGCATCGAACGCTATGGGCAATGGAATTGGGGCGCCTGTATCCCCAAACCGAGATCATTACACATTTACTCAGAATTAGATTTTGATTGTACAAACAATATGGCGAGTATGAAGCTTGTATCATGGGCATCCGTCTTGCTATTGAACATAAAATTAAGGTCTTTGAAGTATACGGAGACTCGCGTTGGTAATTTATCAACTTAAAGGAGAATGGGAGAGAGATCCCAAATTGGTCGAATACAAAAGATTGGTCCAAGAACTAATCAAAGAGTTCGATGACATCACTTTCGATTATTTACCAAGGATCTAAAATCGATGGTCGATGCTCTAGCCACATTGGCTTCTATGGTACAAGCAAACAACAAGGAGGATGTGAGACCTATACAAATGAGCATTTATGAGGCCCCACCCATTGCTACAATGTCGAGGAAGAAGAGAAAATTGACCCACCATGGTACCAATGATATATTACGGTATGTGAAGAATCGTGAGTACCACGATCAAGCCACGAGAAATGAAAAAGGCGTTGAGGAGATTAGCATGCGATTACGTCTTGGATGGAGAAGTCTTATACAAGAAAAGGAAAGATCAAGTCACCGGCTAAGTTAATCCTAGAAGAAGTCCACGAAGGTGTCTGGAACTCACGCTAATGGTTTCACAATGGCCGCACAAATAATGAGGTTCGGATATTATTGGTCCACCATGGAGGAGATCAGATCAACTATGCCAAAAATGTCATAAATGCAGATTTATGGAGACAAGATTCATGTACCCCGTCACCTTTGCATGTTATGACTTCTCCATGGCCATTTTCCATGTGGGGCATGGACGCTATCAGGGCCAATATCTCCGAAGGCATCGAACGGGCATCGATTCATCTTTGTGGTTATCGACTACTTCACGAAATGGGTAGAGGTCGCCTCATATGCCAACGTCACTAAATCAACAATTAGCTTTTTTGAAGAAGAAAATTATTTGTCGATATGGAATGCCCGAGAGGATCATATCAGACAACGCACTGAATTTAAACAATAGCACGATAGCAGGGGTTTGTAGCCAATTCAACATCAAACACCACAATTCATCACCGTATCACCCAAAAATGAATGGGGCAAAGGGAAGCACCAACAAAAACATCAAAAGATAGTGGGAAAGATGACTAGACTTACAAGGATTGGCATGAAAATTACCGTCAAGGCCTATGCTTATCGAATGTCCGTCCAAGCTCTCACTGGGCAACACCTTTCTCATTGGTCTATGGGATGGAGGCGCTTCTACCTATCAAAGTGGAAATACCTTCTTCTTGAGTATTGTCGAAGTGAAGTCGACGGTCGAATGGATCCAGCTCGATATGATCGCTTGAACTTAATCGAAGAAAAGAGATTGAGGGCTATCCGTCATGGCGGATGTACCAAAAGCGAATGATGCGAGCTTACAACAAAAAGTTCGCCAGGAATTCCACGAAGGGATCTCGTCTTTGAAAAAGATCCTTCCCATACAAAAAGGATTTCGGAGGAAAATGGATGCCGAATTGGGAAGGACCATATGTGGTGAAAAGGCTTTCTCGGAGGGCACTAATCTTGGCCGAGATGGATGGGAAAAATCTACCCAATCCCATAAATTGATTCGCTAAAAGTATTACGCTTGAAGAAGGAAAGGCTAAAGTGAAAGCCCAGAAGGCGCTTTTACGCCCAAAAAAAAAAGAGGAGAGGTCAAGTGAAACCCGTAAAGTGGCGCTTTGAGACCAAAGGGCTTTGAGTAGAAAACCCGATAAGGCGGCTCAAATTAAAAAGGAGGAATGTGACAATCTTTTTCCCTGAATTGTAAGGAGGAATGTTACACCTCTAACATCTACAAAGCATCATGGTCTCCCAACGCCTTTTTCTACTCAAATGATCTTCGAAAGGATTCGGTGGTGAAGCTCAGGCTGCGATATCTGGGGCACCTACTTTTTCTTCTTACCCATTTTTTGTACTTCAATAATGTTTACTTTTGTTGAATTAATCCAATTCCATTCTTTATGAATTCCATTGTTATTTTAAATCTTTGAGTTGTTTGCAATTGAAATAACGACCCGTTGACCCATAATGCTTCCATGAAACGAGTCCCGCCTTATTACCTCGAAGCTTCTAAACAACAGAGAACCTAAAACAAGACTGTTGTTCAGAACCACCGCGACTTAGGGTTGGAAACATTCAAGAAGAGAAGTCCGAATTATGACCATTTCTTCAGATTCGCAGCATAGACATCAAACAAGATGTTGCCTTCGTACCATGACCTCGACGAAGCGAAATGAGCAATTATAGCCCTAAGATTATTTTTAAGAAAAATGAATCGTTCTCATGACATCCCGCATTCATGCAAATGTCCTCCGTAATATCATTTAGTTAGAGCATCCGATTTATTACAATCATTGCATCTTAAACGAAAGATCATCATTCTCACGACATTCTGCCTTTATGCAAGTGTCATCCATTAGTTAGGAGCATTCGAGTCATTTTGACCATAGATCCTCACCATTTGGCATAAACACAAAATCAAGTCTACAGGATATGTCCCTAAACGACGGTGTAGCAACACTATCGAAGATTGTCCTATTACCATCAACCAGTGATGGAATAGGTTGAAGATTGTCCTATTACCATCAACCAGTGATGAAATAGGTTGAAGATTGTCCTATTACCATCAACCAGTGATGGAATAGTTTGAAGATTGTCCTATTACCATCAACCGGTGATGGAATAGGTTGAAGATTGTCCTATTGCCACCCACCAAAGCAGTGGAATAGGCCAAAATTGTAGATCTTGTCACCATAACCAGATGAGTGGGGCAAGATCGGCGGCGATCATGGCTCCCAACCCGCCAGGAACACGATTTTGGCCATCCTCCTATTGCCACTAACCAAAGAAGTGGAATAGGCCAAAATTGTAGATCTTGTCACCATAATTAGTAGTGGGGCAAGATCGAAGGCATCATGGCTCCCTAACCAAAGCAGGAACACGATTTTGGCCACCCTCCCATTGCCACTAACCAAAGAAAGGAATAGGCCAACAATTGTAGATCTTATCGCCTAACCAAAGTGGGGCAAGATCGGCGAATCTTGGCTCCCTAAACCAAGAGGGAACATGATTTAGCCATCGTCCTATGTCCCCACCAAAGAAGGGAATAGGTCAAAATTTGTAATTCCCGTCCCTAACCAAGAGGGAGCATGGTTAAGCTTTAGTCCTATCGCCTTAACTAGAGGCGGATAGGCTAAAGACCAAAGACCTCATCTCTCCGGAGATGCAATGAGCAATCTAAAATAAAACAAGTTACACCCCATTGGAGTCGCAAGAAGAGCAAATTGAAGCCACATAGCGAAGGAGCGGATTGAAGTAACAAGACGCAGAGAGGCTGGATGAGGCTACGTGAAGAAGAAAGGCACCAAAGAAGTCGGACTCAAGCAGAATCTGGGCAAATTTGGTCCTTCTTATGTCTTTGCTCTATTCCTTGCTACGACAATAAGCAAAGAGGGGCAGCTGTAGAGCCCAAATTGCCCGGGCCCAATCAAAAAATAATTATAAGCCCAATTACATTAACAAAACAAAAATAGGCCCAAATAAACCTAAAAACCCAACTACCCCAAACCAACCCAACTCAGGAAACCAAAAAAAGAAAAAACAAAACAGAAAGGAACAAAAAACCCTAGCCAGACTCGACTTGACGTCGACCCACTGCTCGCCTGTCTGCGCTGCTCAAATCTGTCACTGCCTCCGACGCTCCACCACCACCACCGCAAACAAGACAATAGAGACAAGAACCAAAAAATAGAAAAATAAAGGCAAAAAACAAGAATATTTTTCATTCTTTATATAAGCCGCAAAAGCAATGTAAAGGGAGCTTTTTCTTTTCAAAAAAAGCAGAGACTCGAGTATAAAATCGTCGAAATCGGAAACCAAAGCCATAAAAAGGTTATTTTTTAAAACATTCCTGCTCGCCTTATAATAAATCGGTTACTTTATTTCCTTTTCGTTTCATCTGCTCATTGTTTTTTATTTTTCATTTTATTTTACTTAATAATAATAACGAAGAGAAGGAGAAACCTACCCGACCCTGTATGCACCGTCGAGTCCTCTCTCCGTCGTCGGGTCAAATCGGGGCCCAAACGGAAGGTTTTTTTTCTCCTCTCCGGTTTTCAAAAACAAAAGAAATAAATCAAAAAAAACAAAACTAATAAAAAAAAAGCGACCTTTGAATTTCCGGCCACAGTATACGGTGGTCACGGCAACGACGGCGAATGGCAACCCTCGTAAAAAATCTCCACCACCACCCCTGCAGAGAAAACAAAAAGGGTAAAAGTTTTTTTTAAAGAAGCGCAAATGAAAAAAAGAGGAAAAATTGAATTTATAAAGGTTGTAAACGACGCTGCTAGGCCGACATAGGGTGGCCCTAAACGACGTCGTTCATCGCGACTCGCAGGTGACCCGACCGCTCCAGAGGATCCGCGTGTTTTACCGGAAAAATGGGAATTTTACGCGCATGGTCCTTCCGCATTTTTTATTTTTACGATTAAGTCTTTCAATTTTGCTATTTGGCCCGTAAGCTTCGACGATTACAATTTAGTCCCTTTTAAACAGCTGCTTAGGCGCCTTGGGTAATTTATAGCCCCATCCCCCATATTTTCGCAAGCATCACAATGGGGTCCTCTCCCTTTTCGCTTTATTATAAATTGACCCCGAACTTTTATTCTTAATGCAATTCGATCCTTTTTCGGTTATTTTGCAATTTGCACCATTTTTATGTTATTTTTTAATTTTTTATTATTTTACTATTATTAATTTTTATTATCATCATTTATTATTTCCATTATATTTCCATTAATTCGATCCTTTTAAGTCACGATTTTCTCGTATAATCTAGATGACCTGAATGCCCTTTTTAAACAAATACATTTCTAAACAAAAGCTTAATCTCGAATTTGAAATGTCGCTACTAACTTCATGGACTCGACATCTAGATACTTGAGATAAGTTTCTTTCCTAAAATAGAGGCAATCTTAGTATTTGAAATCTCGAAATCGAGCCCTAACTTCATCGGATTCCGATTTTCCATTTGACGAATAAATGGAAGATCCTCTTCAAATAAAAACCAAGTTTCAAAAGGCGAGCTTAGTTTCGGAGTTTAAAGCATTGTGCCTAACTTCATCGGACATGATGCTTTACCTCTTCAAGATAAGAAAGTCATAACGTCCTTCCAATTTTAAAAATAAAAGTATTGTATTTTCAATCCCTTTAAAGTTTTCAACAAATAGGACATCGATCAATCGGTTTGGTACCAATTTTGGGCGTGTCGGGTGCTAATCCTTCCTCGACGTAATCGACCTCCGAACCCGCTTTTCTCAAAGTTCGTGGACCAAAAAGCACTATTTTAGTAAATTAAATGTTTTATTAAAACAAAGGTGATCCGATCACACTAAATAAAGATCGGTGGCGACTCTTTCCTTTTCGCTTTCAAAAATCAAGTTGATCGCGTCGTGCCACTGCTTTCATCCCTAAAAAAATGGTTACGACAATGGTAACGCCACATTAAAACAAGAAGTACAAGAATATATATTTAGAGATAATTGATTTAAAAGTAAAGCGAATAGGGACTAAATTGAATTTAAAACAAGCATCCGGGCAAAATCAAGAATAAAATTAAAAGATGGACCAATTAGAACTTGCGAGTAACAAGGAGGGGCTAAAGGAAAATATCCCCACCCTCCAAAACGGTCATGCAACACCGAAGATACAACTATCGAAACTAAAAAAGCTTTTTTTCCGACGATTTTAAAATGGGTACGCTTTACCTTTTTTTTCCAGTATTTTCGCTTATTCTTAAAAACAAGTGTAAAAATGAATAAAAAACACCTTGAATATTTTGAATCTGCCTCAAAATTCTTTTCTTTTTATGTGCTTGATTTCTCGTGTATCCGTAACTATCCGAAAAACAGAAGAGAAAAAAAAACCCCCCTTTACAATGGTTTTGAATGGCTTTTATAGCCAAATTTTACAACTTATGCATGCAAGTGGGTGATAGAGTTAGTGGGATGGTGGAGTGGTGGAGTTAGTGGTCAGTTTAGTGGGGTGGTAGAGTTAGTGGTCGGTTTAGTGGTCTAGTTGGGTTAGGGTTACTTGGGCTTGGTTAATTGGGTTTGGTTTGATTTTTCTTGGTTTGTTGTTTGGGCTTTGGTTGGGGTAAAATTGGGTCATCTGTTTGCCCTTTTTGCTTCTTTGTCGTCGTAAGGAACAAAGCAAAGATTCTAAAGGAGCCAATTTTGCCCCGCTTTCTTTGAGTCTTGATTTCTTGGCTTCTTCTCTTCAGTAGCCTTGCTTTGACCCATTGCATCTTCGTGGTATAGAAATTTTGTTCGATCTATTCCACTCCCCTCGGTGGAGATAAAATCGCTATTCTTTAGCTGCTACCCTCTTTGCTAGGGAATTAGAGCTCATCGATCCGATCCGCTCCACACCGCTTTCGAGAGATAAGATCTGCTATCTTTAGCTGCTACCCTACCGCTTGGGGTTAAGGCTCATCGCCTTCGATTTGTCACCCTACTTCTAGGAATTAGAATCAGTAATTTTGGCCTGTTACCCTACCGCTTAGGGGTTAGGCAAGTGGTTTGAATCGCTCCATTGTCGATACATAAAGATAAGATTCGTCATCTTCAATCCGCTCCACTCCTACTCGGTAGAGATAGGATCTCTTGCCTTTTACTCGCTTCTACTCATTTCGAGTGAAGATAAGGCCGGGATCTTGATCGCTCCATTGTCGATACATGGAGATAAGACTTGTAATTTTCGATCTGCTTCACTCCTGCTCAATGAAGATAAGATCTGTATATTTAGCCTGCTCCACTCCTGCTCAGTGGAGATAAGGCTATAAACTTCAGTCTACTCTATTACCGATACATGGATATAAGACTTGTAATTTTTGATCTGTTTCACTCCTGCTCAATGAAGATAAAATCTGTATATTCAGCCTGCTCCACTCTTGCTCAGCGGAGATAAGGCTATAAACCTCAGTCTGCTCCATTGTCGATACATGGAGATAAGACTTACTACTTTCGATCCGCTTACCTCGCTTAGTAGAGATAAGATCAGATCTTTGGCCTGCTCCACTTCGCCAGTGGAGATAAGGCTCATTATCTTCGATTTGCCCCACTCTCGCCGGTGGAGATAAGATCTGTTGTCTTGATCCGCCCACTCTCGCCGTGAAGATAGGATCAGATCTTTAACTCCGCTCCACCTCGCCAGAGAGATAAGGTCAGTAGTCTTCGATCCGCTTACTCCTCGCCGAGAGATAAGATCTGTTGTCTTCAATCCGCTCCACTCGCCGGTGGAGATAGGATCTATATCTTTAGCTCGCCCACTCCTCGCCAAGAGATAAGGCTTCGATCTTCGATCCGCTTACTCCCGCCGAGAGATATAGGATCTATATCTTTAGCCCGCCCACTCGCTTTCGGTGGAGATAGGATCTATATCTTTAGCTTGCTCCACTCCCGCCAAGAGATAAGGCTTGATCTTTCGATCTACTCTACTCTTGCTCAAGAGATAAGATCTGTTGTCTTCAATCCACTCCACTCGCTTCCAGGTGGAGATAGGATCTATATCTTTAGCTCGCTTCCACTCCCGCCAGAGAGATAAGGCTTCGTCTTTCGATCCGCTTCTACTCTTGCTCAGAGAGATAAGATCCGTTGTCTTCAATCCATTCCACTCTCGCCAGTGAAGATAGGATCAGATCTTTAGCTTTCTCACTCCTCGCCACGGAGATAAGGCTTCGGTCTTTTCGATCCGCTTCTACTCCGCCAGAGAGATAAGATCATTATCTTCTATAACTCTCATCAATTTTGCTACATTGTCCTCCTGGGAACCTACCTGTAGAATTGATTTCATGGGGTATATGTTTATGCCAAATGATTAGGATGTCATGAAAAATGTTCCTAACCATATGTATTATGAATGTTATAAATGAATGCAAAATGAGAATGATCTATTTTTAACACTTGGGCTGCCATTGCTTGTTGTTTATTAAGGTGATATCCCTGATGTATGTCTTTTTTGTTCACCTGATACCTCTAACAGAGAATCCGAAGATGTTGTCACTGCTTAGGCCCTTATCTCAAGTGCTCTGAGCCTTTTAAGCCTGGTTCTAAACAATTGTCCTGTTTCGGATTCTTGTATTTTTTTAGAGTTTCGAGTAATACGCAAAACTTCTTTTGTGAAACCATTATTAGTTCAATAATCATTATTTCAATATGAAATGTTTAGAAAAGATCATAATAATGGACAAGAAAGAAATTAATTAGGAGCATAGCTCGAAACGAATAAGATAGCAAATGCAATCAAGAAGGAAATTTATTGGTAGTGTATTTTGAAACGAGCAAATTAAGAATGCGTAAGATGGCAATTAGGTGCCCCAGATATCGCCGACTGAGCTTCTCTGTATAAACTTCTTGAGGGCCATTTAAGCTCAATATGTGCTTAGGGGATCCGGAGTACTTTGTCGATGCTCCAAGATGAAACATACTTCATTATTGTTAATTCAAACGTAGCAAAACTACTGTATGCCCCATCACGATTTGATCACAACTTGAGCCGCCCTTTTTGGGTTTTCGACTCAAAGCCCCTTTAGTCTCAAAGTGCCCTTTGCGGGTTTTCACCTTGGCCTCTCCGTTTTTTTTTTTTATGGAAAGCCTTAAAACGCCCTTTGCGGGTTTTCGCCTTGGCCTATTTCCTTCTTAAGCGAAGTGTTTCTTGACTGAGCCCGCATTAACTGGGTTCGGCTGACTCTTGCCATCCATCTTGGCTAGTATCAATGCTCTCTATAAAAGACCCTCTTTTCGACATAAGTCATTCCATGTACTTTCCTCTCAAGTCCTTTTGCCTAGGGAGAATCTATAGAACACTGGGTGAACTTTTGTTATAAGCCCGCATCATTTGTTTCGTACATTTGACCATGACGGTTGGCTCTTAACCTTTTCCTCGATCGGTTTGAGTTGATCATCAGAGTGAACCCATTCGCTTCGCCTAACTTCGGTTCGACAAAATCTAAAGAGTAAGAATTTCAACTTCGATGGGCAAGACTGTATCCATCCATAAACCAATGAGAAGGGTGTTGCCGGTGGAAGTCCTCGCCAACATTCGAGAAGCATGAGGGTAAATGGTAACTAGTCTATGCCAATATTTACGTGTTTCCATCATCTTTCAAAATCCTTTTTGGATGGTTTCTTTCTTTTCTTTTCTTCTTTCTTTCTTTTTCTTTTCTTTTATTTTGTTTTATTTTTTTAAATTCGAACTTGAACTCGAAGTTGAAATTGAACTTGATGATTGACCTCGAACTTTGTCATAGGAACCACCCTCACCCTTTTAGTGGAATAGTTGACAATCACGAAAATGAATAGGCGTCAACTAGATACTTTTAACGAAATCATCCCCGTAACATCTATGCCCCACGTATAGAAAAAGCATATAAGTCACGCCTTCTCAATTTGGCATTTACGACATAACTGATGTAACCTCCCTTTCATGGTAGACCAGCAATACCCGAACCTTATAATCAACCAGGCTATCAGAAATCTCCTAGCATGTGTCTTTCTGAACACTCCATAGCCTCCTCATGCCTAGACATATCTTGATACGGTCATGCAAAGACATCTTTGAATTCTTGGAATAACTCGATGGAGTCTTGCTTTGTTTCGGTGGAGGGCAAGGCTTCAATCTTCACTCCTTTCCCCTGACTCACAATGTCCACCGACCCTTTGTACGATAAAGTCTATTTCCATTTTGTTTTACCATCCTTAATCGATCAATGGGTAAGTTCTAATCTCGACTTTTTTAAAATATTCAGATCCTTTTAAACCCATATTTCACTCAAAAGAGAGTCCGTAACAGCGTTGCTTATGTCCCGATATCTGGGTACCTATTGTAGGTACGAAGGCAAATTCCAAAGAATAGATGGTTCTGAAGATGATTATTTATAATCATGGATGAAAAATGAAAGAACATTCCAAAGAACAAAAGAATATATAGTATGACATGGAAAAAAATGAGAAAATATTTGCTCGGCATGAAACACAAAAATGCATTTTTATTGAAAATAAAGACGTTTGAACAGGAGCCTATTTCACAAAAGATTCTTATTGTTACTAGGCTTAAAACAACAAGTGTGTTTTGAACGTTACTCTATGTTAGCTCTAAAAACTAAAAGAATTTCTTCCGCATCCAAATTGCTCGAACACTTCCAGCTCAAAGGGCGAATGCCTCCTAGGTTTCCTTCATTCGATCCTCATCGAATACGGCGTTGATGCTCAAAGTTTTCATTATATCCTTAGCTGTTTTTACATTCCTGTGTAGTAATGATGTTCCAAGGTCCCTATAATACAATCTCCAGTTGATAGGGTTCTTTTATGACATTTAATGCATATGATGTGATGTAATGCAAATGCATGATATAAATTCAACAATAAAAGGCATCGATTACGGTTCAATTTCTTTTAGAGAACTTATTTAAAAACAAAATCCTTTACATAAAAGAGAGTCACATATACTACTATCCTTCTCAAGTCGACCATGTACACACTAGCATTACCTCTACTTTATCAAGGAATTGTTCTCCATAACAAGCCTCCTAAATTAGTAACCTAATGATTTGACGCCTTTTAATATGATATCATATGCAAACATGGCAAAAAAAATAGGTTAGTAATGAATAATAGCAACTAAAGTAAGTAAAAATGTCAAACCACGGTATGGGTAACCACTAAGGTTTAGCATGGCTCTACCTAGGGTAGGCTCTTAGGGTTCACTATATGTGATTTAGTTCTAAAGGAAAGGTACCGAACCAAATAGATTCTTCGATCCTCACCCATTATAGGCTCATATAGATCGAGTTCTTTCGGGGGAATACATTTCCTATGGCCATACTGGAGGTGAAAACCTCACGAGAACCATAAGTACGGATGTATCTCTTGAAGCGGTCCACTAGCCCACGCGAGGTGAAAACCTCACGAAGGCATAGTTTCTCTCCCACTTAGAGGTGTGACCACAACAATCATGCAATATGAATGCAAAAATATCCTATGAGTTTCAAACCACGACAAACATATGACGCGACACAAACTTATGCAATGAAAGAAACGAAAAAGTTTATTTTCAATAAAAAGGACATTAATCAACCAATTTTACGGCTTGACTCTCTTATTGGTCCCTAGTGGAGTCACCAAGCTGTCAAAACCATTTTTTTGGAAAACGGGCCTACTTTAAAAAGAAAAACGGAGTCGCCACCAATCTTTTTTGAAGCGTGATTGGGTCACTTTAGAAAACATTTTGGTCTACGATTTTAAGAAAACGGGCTCGGAGTTGATTACGCATACGAGGAAGGATTAGCACCTCACAATGCCCAAAATTGGTACCGTGTTGATTGATTAATGTCCTTAATATCGAAAATTAGAAAATATTTTAAAATATGAATCTTTAAAATGTTTGGATAACTCGCGTTGGATATCGAAACTCTCTTGTTACGAAAAGATGAAATACCACATCCAAAGACGATAGGACACGATATTTCAAACCTCAATACCAAGATCGTTCCATGATTTCCAAAATCCATGCATCCGATTTAAAAAAGGAATTCCGCTTATTTGGTCAAACTAAAAATCGAAACCCAAAGACGATTGGGCACGATCCTCAAATTTTCAAACATGAAATATTGCCTTATTTAGGAAAACACGATAAAGAATCTTTGAAGGATATTTAGTTGTTTAGACGAATAGAAAATCGAAACCCAACACGATTGGGCACGAATCTCTCGAACTTCCAAACACGAAACATTGCTTTATTTTCAAAAACATGATCAAAATCTTTAAAGAATATTTAGCGATCCAGACGAACGAAAAATCGAAGCCCAGCACGATTGGGCACAATTTCTCGAACTTTCAAACACGAAATATTACTTTGTGAAACTTTTTTATGAATTTTGAAAAAAAGCGAAAATAAAAATATCAATAAGAAAATAATAGTAATAATATTAGAATTAATAGTGGTAATAATAAAAATAATAGTAGTAGTAAAATAAATGTAATTATAATAAGTATAATTGTAGTAATAATATATATGTTATAATAGTGATAAAAATAATAGTAATGAAAAATAGGAATAATAAATAGTAATATAAAAGATGATTTTATAATAATAATACATGTAAAATAGTGGCAATAATAAAATGATGCTTATAATGCTAACGAACCTAGTAATAGTAATAAAGTAAAAGGGAAAAAAATTAAAAACAATAATGGTAATGGCCACATTAAAACAGTAAGTACAAGAATATATATTTAGAGATAATTGATTTGAAAGTAAAGCGAATAGGGACTAAATTGAATTTAAAAACAAGCATCCGAAGTAAATCGAAATAAAATTAAAAAGATGGACCAATTAGAACTTGCGAGTAACAAGGAGGGCTAAAAGGAAAATATCCCCACCCTCCAAAACAGTCGCTACGACAATCAAGAAGACACAACGCGAAACTAAAAAGCTTTTTTTCCGACGATTTCAAAATGGGTATGCGTTTCTACCTCTTTTCCATATTTTCGCTTTATTCTTAAAAACAAGTGTAAAAATGAAAAAAGAACAAAATAAAAGAACACCTTGAATATTTTGAATCATCTCAAAATTCTTTTCTTTTGAGTACTTGATTTCTCGTGTATCCGTAATTATCCGAAAATGAAGAGAAAAAAAAAACCCCCTTTACAATGGTTTTGAATGGCTTTTATAGCCAAATTCTACAACTTATGCATGCAAGTGGGGTGATAGAGTTAGTGGGATGGTGGAGTTAGTGGAGTGGTAGAGTTAGTGGTCGGTTTAGTGAGGTGGTGGAGTTAGTGGTCGGTTTAGTGGTCTAATTGAGTTAGGGTTACTTGAACTTGATTATTTGGGTTTGGTTTGATTTTTTTTTTTTTTTTGGTTTGTTGTTTGGGCTTTGGTTGGGGTAAAATTGGATCATACATTAACTATGTTAGAGTGAGTATAAAATGTCATAATCTCAGTAACAAAATCTTCAATCTAACAGAAGCCACTTGAGTGATATAAAATTCTTTTTTCTAGTTTCTTCCCAGAAACCGAATAGAGACATGTTAAAAGCAAAGGAATTCTAAAGTTAATAGCACACATTGGATCGGCAGCAAAATTATTGTCAACAATAACTACTTCAAAAAAAACAATCATAGTCCCAATTATCTTAAACAACGAACTAAGAACCTTCCAAACATCTCAGCAGCAGTTTTTCTTTCAATTTTCTAAATGAGATTCAAGAACGACGAGTTGTTAATATAATAAAAAAAAAAAAAAAAGAAGAAGTGGGAATCCTCATATTAGGGTGGATCCAGTTGAAATGGGTAACTTCTATGAGTTTTTCTGAAGCGGAAGGTTTATAATAATAATAATAATAAAACAACTTCAGCTAGGAAATTGGGAAAATTGAACAAAAAAATAAGAAAAGAAAGTAAACTTACATGGAAAGGGCCGAGAGATCAAAGTTGAAGGAGATGGAGAGATGAAAGAAGGTAAGAATTAGGGATTGTAAAATGGTTTACTCGTTTTCAACCCGTAAAACATCATATTTTTCATTGACTTGTAAATTTTTTTAGTTTGACCAAGTTTATTTTTCATTGACTTGCAATTATTTTCCTTATAATCATGATGACTTGTTGAAAGACGCTCTCAGCCAACAGTCCCGTGACTTCACACCTACCATATCATGCGATGGTAAAAGGCAGAAAGAAGCGATTGAAATTCGTATCAAACAAAAGCAAGGATCGTGTTGGTTTAAACTTTAAAATTACGACTTTCAGAGAAAGAAAGTCTATTTAGTCAGCAATCATAACAATGTATTAATAAAAATATAATATATTTCTAAACCAAAAGTTACTGGCATGCTGTATCAACATCAAAATTAAGCGTATGGGAAATAATGAGACAAGGGGCAAAAAGGTAATTATAAACAATAAGGAAGAAAGTCCTGGGGAACAGAGATTGTGCATTTGCGTTATCAGCAAGGACCCACGAACAATTGTCAAGCAGGGAAGTTGTGCTGTTCGCTTCTCTTTCTTAAGCCTAAAACTGTTAATGAACGCATGCTGTATGCTCTCTCCCTCATTTTATTACTGAATTAATAACTTGTAATCCTCTCCTTTTTCGCAGGCCACTCCCCGAGCACAACCAATAAATCGATGTATTTCCAAAGTAACTAATTTTCCACGGGGAAGGAAAGAGCTTGCCAAAAACAAACTCAGGCAATACAATATATATACAGCATCATAGTTGCAGTATCCCGCCATCAAACTACATGAAAAAATAAACTACAAAAAACTAGCACCAACATCACGCCAAAGCGCAGGGCTGCTAAACAAGGTATCTGTCCTGCTAATAATTATAAAGTACCAGCCAAAGCATGACAGAACAAACATAACAATCAAGATTTTAACCGTGAAGAGCTTTTTCACAGAGGCAGATCCAGCCAACCAATCTCTTAAACTAACAATTTTGATCCTACACATACTTTACATGACATTATAAGTAAATAGTCACATTGAGAAACCATCCAAGGAACAAAAAATCATTGAACATAACAAAGTCCCTGTATATGTGACATTATACATCCTGTTAGACCATACTTGTTATGTTTCTCTAGCATAAAGTTCCAAGTGCAACTTATCAACTTATAATATTACTAAAATACCAAGTAGTAAGGAACGCAATTCACTTTTTCTCAAGGGCAGTTTAGTAAAAAGTCAATGATTTCTACACATTGTAACTCCAACTAAAGGTTGTGCTCAGTATGTTTTCTTAAAGTAACATTTTTTAAATCACCAAAATAAATACCCACAGCTTTATTGATTTCTGAGCCAATTAGAATTCAACTTTTCCAAAATCATTCTCTTCTAAGCCCAATTTGTAAGGCACTGCCTTCCCACAAGGGTTTCATTTACCAACAACATCCCAAAACAACTATAAACCATTTCATGATGCTTCATCATGAGAAACAGAAAATTTCCCCAAAATCCATATAACTCCAGTTGGAGAGCACAGCTTTATAAGGAGTTGCTCCATCAAAAAATAACTAGGAAGAAAAGATATAGCAGCTGCCATAACATTAGGAAGTGGTCCTTCAGTCAGAAACAGATATTTTCCTACAGGTCCATAAGCCAAAAGTTCAAATATTTGCCTAGCATACTCCACCAGGCCAAGGACAACCCAAAACCAGAAAAACCAAAAAACAAATGAACACAAGAAAATTTCTCACGAAAGATATCAACAAAAAGAACTAAAAGATGCAACAATGAACAAAAAGTCAAACATGTCAGGTGTTGAAGAAGCCATGTCCTTTCCTGTACTAAAATAAAGTCCATTTCATCTTAGTCAGGAATTCCCAAAGAAAAACAAAGCCACAACAAAAGTTAGTATGCGTCTACAGTCTACAAGCTTTACCAGATCAGATTAAGTCTTTAATTTCCTCCTGGCTTGTATATGACTTCACAAACACCACTTCCAGAAAATGCAATATGCTTACACAAAAAAGCATAAGTATATCCTCTACAAATTTCATATAACCTTCCGTTATAGGCACCATTTGATCTCTTTGTACTTATCATCCTTAAGGAAAGATATTAATGCCTTGTTTCTTACCTTATCAACACTTACCTGATGAATTCAGCATGCCAAAGTATCCAAAATCCATAACCACAATGCAAATTAATGACTTAATCCACGCTCTAATACTCAAGCCATAAAGTTTGTGATAAATGCTTCCAAATTATCCATGGGTAGGGATCTTAAATACAAAAGTAAATAATGTTGTTCATACACAGCGTATTCTAAGCACTTGCTGTTTCATCTCTAACTGAGATTATTCTCCTTAAACCATAAACTTGAATACTCACTATCACAAATAACCTGTTTGTGAAACTAGAAACAGTTTGAACCAGCATGCTGCCTCTTTCACATTGAACTTATGCCAAAAAACCTTGTACTACAATGTATGGAGGCTATAGCACTTGGCATGCTTCTATCCAATACCATGGCTACCAAAACCAAAGCTTCAAATGCTCCACACCCTACAGAAGCCTCACTGTCTCTGAAATCTGTTTCATGGACAAATTCACCTTGCCAATACACCTCTCAGAACATACAAACCAACTTCTTCAAGAAGGCCTAATCTCCGTTAAAAATGCAGACTACTGCTGAAGATAATTATTACACGTCCATGAGTACAACACCAAAAGTAAAGGGATAAAAACAATCTGACTTACATCAGTAGTATGACCCAGAACCACCCCCACCACCCATGTAACTGCTACCACCCATACCGCGGCTAGAGTACATGGATGAGTAGGAGCTACCACCAACCTGCCATGGAAGCAGAAAAAGAACATCGATATAGGCTAGTATAATTTTTAAAATATTAAACAAATGAAAGGAAAAGAGCATACATCAGATCCCCTAGGCATGTAATCACCACCATAACCAGAGGATGAGTACATTCCACCAATATCACTGCTGCTAAAAGAACCTGAAAACCAGACCAAATGTAAGTCATTAAACCATAAAACACCAACAAAATGTCCACCACATCCAGCAGGAACCCCTCTTTTTTCTTCTTTAACAAGTCAGCAGCAACTTAGAACACACCTCCACCATAGCCCATGCCCTGACGACTGCCATATAGCCCATGTGAGTCCTGACTAGATATAGAACTCCTGCTGCCACCGTATCCTAGATTGGATCTCCCAAGCCTATCAAAATAAGACAAAAGTTAACAAAAGCTCCAGAAAAATGAGAATAAGCACCAGAAAGCTCCTAAATAACAAACCTATCACCATATGCATCTACATATGGAGGAGCACCACCAGCAAGTTCATAGTCTATACGAGCCCTTGAATGCCTCGGACCATCATCAGCATATCGTGGAGGGACATCATCCTGATTCAACAAGCAAGTACACAGAATAATCAGCTAGGAAATTGTTAAATCATATGCCAATGATGACATAATTACTTGAAGGAACTGTGGGACCAACCATAACAGGATATGGTCGTTTTGAGCCAGAAATAGTGTCATAATCACGGCCACGCCCCTCACGGTAACTAGGAGGTCTTTCAAATCTTTGGGCATATGCATCATCTCCATAGGGTCTTCTCGCTGCAGTACGAGTTGTGGTTCTAGGCAGATCAAAGTAACCAGAGTTGCGAGAAGAATATTCTTCTCTATATGTGGATCGTCTATCAGGGAAAACCCTAGATCCATAATCCATAACTTCTCTGCTCCTTGGAGGTGGAAGCTCATCGCGTTGACTATATTCCCTCTTTAAACTACCCTTTGGATATGGCATAACTGTCAAAAAAGATTGAAGTAAGAAATTTAAATCTCAAAAAATGAAGAATTCAGGTAGACGTGAAGCAGGATAGAGCCATACCTGGGGCTCTTCTGTCATAGGATCTAGAAGGGGGAGGTGATAAAGGCCTGCCTCTGGCTGGTGCAGACATGAGAGGACGTCTATCTCTTAGTCCAACAGGCCTCTTTAGACTAGGTGGAGGGGCACGGCTACTAATTCCTCTCATCCCACGAGGAGCAAAACCACGTGAATCAGGACGACCCCATGAACCCCTAACTACTCGCCCAGATCCACGCCCAGACCTGAAACTATCACGGCCGACGTTCTTACCTCTCCCTCTTTGATGTGGTCTTGATAACCTGGCTCTAACTTTGGCCTGAAACAAAAGAATAACCATTAGACAAGGTAAGAGTTAAGTCATGTAAACAACATGGTACACCAAGAACATTGACTAACCTTGATGTCACCTTCGCCCAACTCAGTATTATTAATGCTCTTAGCACATGTGACAGCAGCATCATGAGTATCAAATGTGACAAAACCATAATCCTTCCTGTCAGCAGATGGCATGTTCCGGGCAAGTTCAATCTTTTCAATCTCCCCATACTTCTTTAGTAGCTCTCTAACGCGATCCTCATCCCAAGAAGGAGGCAGGCAATCAATAAATATGGTCCTAACCTGAACTTGGGAGAAAAAATCATCAAGCTCTCACAATAAGATACATTTATGATTTCCAACAAGCCCTGTAGTTCATGCCACCTAAAGCAAAAAAGAAAAACTGTTTTGTAGCCAACTACCTCTTGGCTTAGTGGCAAGAGGCTTGTGAGGCATGAGAGCTTGGGACCAAAACATAGCATCCCAACCACAAATTGTATTAGAAGAAAATTTGTTTTAGTAAATTACCTGTGCCATGATTTCATCACCTGGATCGATGAAGGAATCTGCAAAAGAAACCTTTGCAGGCCTATCAACCCCAAATAAAACATCTCTCCGTTGAAGACGCTTAAAAGCATCCATCGCATCTGAACGGGATGCAAATTCCAAAAATGCAAAGCCTCGATTCATTCCTTCATTGTTGCTGTCTTCGACCAATGTTAAGTCCTCAACATTGTCAACTCCATAATGTTTCAACTTCTCTTTCAACTGGAACAACAGTCAATAACGAACACATGTTATCTACTTATAACCATTTACAAAGATGGCCCACTTGCTAGTGACCTTAAATAATCCCATGTACTTACTGCTTCCTTTGTCCATGTCTTGCATATATTACCCAGAAAAAGGGTGTCACTGTCTTGACTTGGGGTAACACCACACTGTTTTCCATTAATCTAGAATTGCAGTCATTAGAACAAAATAGTTTTAAGTTTTAAAGTTGATCCATTTTGAAATTCAAAAAAGTAATATTATTGAAGAACAGAATAATTACCACGGGATTCCTAAGCTCAGTATATGCACGTTTTGCTTGTTCTATAGTTGCAAATCGCAAGAAAGCAAAGCCCTTGTTCTTCTTTGTTTGAGGGTTCATCATCAACCTAACTTCAACAATTTCACCCACTTGGTTGAAGACTTTCCTGATATCATCTTCGGTAGCATCCTTGTCTAAGCCCCCAACAAACACTTCAAACTCTTTACGCTTTCGTCTCTCTTGAACAACTTCATGTCGCTCTTCATGCTCGGTTGCATCATCCAAATCTGCATGCTCCGCTTCCTGCCCAGGATGCTCATCATCATCGGCATCACCTTCTACTTCAACTTCATGAATATCTTCGTAATCTGACAGATCACCGGCTTTCTCCTCACCATCCTGCTCCTCCTCAATCACTTCCTCTACTTCATCTTCCACTTCATCAGGATCCATCTCCTTCTCGTCATAATCCACCCCACCATATTCTTCAGCTTCATATTCAGGTTCATTATCATCCAATTCTAACCTCTCATCTTTTCCATACTCCTCAATAGACTCCTTAAAGCCATTCTCTTCTGCGACAAAGAAGGGATAGGATAATCAAGGCCAGCCAAGAAGCAATCACCTTAAAGCAATTGATACGAAATTCTAATAGAAACAAAAATATCTCAACAATCCAAATTCTCGAAAAGATAATGATTGTGAACCCTGTAAATTCTCGGAAAGGGAAATAAATGGACAAGGATACGTTTATGTGATACCAAATATGATCCAAAGGAAAGCAGACACTTTATAACACGCTAAATTCCAGAATAGCCCACAAAACTACAATAAAAGCTACAGGTTTGTATAACGGCGACGTGCCATACAATTTTCAAACTTCCAGATGCCCAAATCCATCAGATTGAAAGCAAATCAGATGAACCAAAAGCAAACAAAAGGCTTACTCTTCATCGCAACCGACCCATTGGAATTCAAATTTAAACCGGTGTTTTCCTCCTCAACAACCCCTTTCTCCTCGATCACCACTTTTTGCGCCGGAGTTGGTTTCTCAACAGCCTTAACGGCCTCCACGACCTCCTCAACTGGAACTGAAGCCTCCTTTGTATTCACGGCCTCTTGTACAGGCTCCGCTGGTGGATTCTCGGATTTGGATGCCCCTCTATTGGACCTCGGCGTTCTCTTTGGACCACCGGCCGCGGCTCCTCTCTTCACGGTTCTAGGAGGCATTGTTTAGAAACCTAACGACTGAAATATCTGAATTCGATAAAGAAAAAAGGGATAATTGAAACTTCCGATAGAACAAAGAAAAAAAATTAAAACCCACGGATTGATGAGAACTCCTAGATAAGTCGAAACGGAATCCAAATTAAATATCTGACTTATAAGGAAATATCTAAAATTGCAATAAAAACCCTAACCCTAAGTATGCGAATGAAATGGGGGGAATAGAGAGAGTGAAATTTGTTTTGGAAATCTGGTTCTAGGGTGAATTTAATACACGGTTTTGAGGTTGGTCGCCTGGCTTATTTAGATATATATGCGCGCGCACGGAATATGTCATCGTTTAATATATATATATATATAGGTCGTTATTTTGAAAAAATAATAGAGAGAAAAATGTTATCTGTTCTTTTTTAATATAGAGAAAAAAAAAAGCAGTTGAAGTTTAATTTTTATTTTTTTTATCGGTGTTGCCTGAAAATATATATTTTTAAAATACATATTTTTAATTTAATTTTCTCAACCCAAAATTGTTTTTGTGTTTATTATAGTTATAGTTATCTATGGTTAATTTCACTTCCCAAAATTTCTTTTTAATTTAATTCCCCTAACAATAAAACAAATCGGTAGCTAGTGTGTTAGTTTCACTTCCTAAAGTTTGTCTTTTAATTTAATTCCCTCAATAATGAAACAAAACACTTGTTGGTTTGTCGACCCTTTTTTTTCTTTTTTTTTCATTTTCTCGTTTTCAGCTGATCCTTTTTTTTTTTCAGCAATTTTCTTTTTTTTTTTTTTTTTTTAACGTGTATATCCATACAAATATTGATATTTTTAAAAAATACGTATCAATATTACTTGATACATTCAAGGCACCAATAAAAATTAATTTATTTCTCACGCCATTTTACATTTTTAATATTGTTTTATAAAAAAATCAGAAAATTGAGTCACGTTTAAAAAAAACATTTTATTTTTAAAATATAAAATTTTAGATGCATACCATTCTTATTTATAACAGTATTAATCTCTATCTATATTATATAACAATTTTAATTGAGATGTTGAATTATAAAGTTACAAAAATTATGTTAATTAAATATTAGTTCGGTTGGTATCGATTATTATCAAATAAAAAAATACAAATTCTAACGTCTTTGTAGCATGAATATACTCCTATTTAGGGGTGGATAGAAATTATCAGTAATTTTAAGTTTTACATCAATAGATATTAATTGAAGATAATTTTGTATGTTCGTAAATTTAAAATATATATTTATACACGATGAAATTCATAATCAAAATATTATAATTTATAATCTCAACTTTATTATTTTACTTAAATTCATATTTAAATATTATATCAAATTTTGAAATTTATTATGTATATTGTGAATGTGTCGTAATATAATTTATTATCAATTAAGTTTAAGGTCTAATGATTAAAGATATTAGTTAAAACAAAGTCTTGGTTTTAATTTCTAGACAGGTTCTACAGTCTACCCCTCTTTATATAAATTAAAAAATTATTAATTATTTAATTATTAATTTATTAAGTTGATATTTTTTTGAAGTGTTGATATATTATTATTATTATTAGTTTAATGAGACAGAGGTTTTCTATAGAATAAACTATATTAGGAGTCGAAGACACGTGGAAAGCATGGAGAGTGAAGCAGCTGACATTATCACCTCATCTAACCATGATTTGTTTGCTTGGTTCTTAAGGTATAAGCTGAAGCATAGCCGCATAGGATCTTTCCTCGCTCGCCGTCTAATCTTACGTGGCACTGTTGATAGTACCATAATCTTCCTCAGTAGAAAGCAGTAACGTTGCAAGTTCTTATAAAAATTTCCGCTTAATTTTGTAAATTCATATTATACTTTCTTAAAAGAAAATTTATGGATAATTAAGAAGTGAATTTCCAGAATAAGAAACTGATGTATTTTTCTTAATCATTATTATTGCAATTATTAAACTTAGACCTCATGGATCAAGAAATCAATAAAATCAACAATAAATAAAATATCATCATTTGTTGTATTTAATGATTGAGTTTTCTGCAGTAAAACCTCATCACACATCCTTTTGCTATTTAAATAAACAATATAAGATAATATGTATGATAATTTTTTAACTCAATTTATAAAATTAAATTTTTTATTCGATATCTAATTCTTAATGAACTTACAAAACATAAAAATTTGTCATTGAGTTTACTTCAATGAATCCTTGAGAAACCAAAAAATAAAATAATAATCCACGTAAATATATAGAAGCAAGAAGCAATAATCATTGGCACATTGAGACTTCTAGTCCAATAGGGAGTTTTTTTTTTTTCAAGATTCTTGATTCTTTCATACGAGAAAATTTGTATTTGTAATTATATAATTTATTTAAATCAGTAAATATGTTTAAAACATTAAGATATTACACCTATACCCAACATATTCACTTAACAATATTTGCTACATATAGGGGAGGTTCCATGATTTGGTAGTAGGTTGTTCGTGCGATCGGTTAAGTAGCATTTTTTATTACATGTCATTTGTCAAGTAGAGTAATAGTACTATGTGATCCTCCTTTGGTGTTCTCCTTATTAATATTGTATGATTGTTATAGTTTCGCGGTCTCTGAATGTTCCCTTTTGGAAGATAAAAGCAAGTGAATTCTTAACTAGTTTAGAAGAGATTCACAGACAATCAACTTTTTATGATTCAACAATGAGTCACTTGAAAAATATATTTAGCGGGATGGTTATCCACGAGGACCTGATTGAGCCCTTAGTAAATCACTAGTTGTTTTGACACGTGTAATTGTTAGGTTTTGTTTCTATGAACTTGTCAGTCACCCACGCAAATTGATTCTTGCTATTAAGTACACATTTTTGGGTTTTATAGGTGATATGTTCACTGAAGAACAGAATGAAATGGTTGAATCGGCAGCTGAGATGTTGTATAGTCTTATACATGCCCCTTACATATTAACTAGCAGGGGAATATCTTGCCGCCGTTTATTCCGTACATTCTTTTGCTCTTTATTGGCTTTGTCATATCTTGTTTACAAAGAGCTTACTACCGCGCGGACAACATTATCCTCCATTTGACTAGTCGGATATTCCTCGTCCAATTACAAAACGTGAAGACATATATTATCCTCGATCCAAGTATCAAGGCAGCATCCTTTCCAATTTCATCTGCAATTTTACTGGCAATGGGGAATAACACGTTTACTGGTTTTAGGTATTAACTTGATTTCTTTACTACATTACACTTGCTTGTGACATTTGATGGACATACTACTGAAATCAATACTTACAAAATTGACAAAAATAAATTGAAGTGACCAAATGGGGCTTTTTTAACCTTTTTGTTTCTAAAACTTACATAATCGTTTACCTTTAAAATTTGCAACTATTTTCCTTTTATTTCTTTTGGCCATTAACATCATAAACTAATTAGTGATAACATGTTGAAAGACACTCCCAGAAAACACAGTCCCATGAATTCAAAGCTACCACTGAATGAAGTTCGTATAAAAGAAAAGCAAAGATAGTGTTGATTTAAAACATCGACTTAAGAAAAGAAAAGCATATCGATTTGCATGGAAATACAACATACACGCCGACACATATAACTGGAACGAAATTGTCAGTCTAACATCAAATTTTAGCACTTTCAGATGCAAAGCCATTAAACATCTTATGTCGATCAGTCATCATTCATGAGCGTATATGCAATAGATATTAGTTTATTATTATTTGGAATTTAGTCAGCGATAATAACAATGGATCAATAATAATATTTCTAAACCAAGTTATCGGCATGCTGCACCATCATCAAAATCTAGTCTAGTAAATAATGAAGAACGGGGCAAAAGAGCAATTGATATAAGGGCAAAGAAAAGTAAAGATAAATAATAAGAAAATGTTGGGGAACAGAGTTGTGCACTAATGTTATCAGCAAAGACCCACAAGCCAATATCTACTATAGAAGTTGTGCCATTCATCCAAAAACAGCTATTGCCTACTCTTTCTTATGCCTAGTCTGTTCATGAAGGCATGCAGTTACGCTCTCACTCCTAATTTTATTACTGAATTAGTAACTTGTAATCCTCTCCTTTTTGCAGGCCAGTCCCAAAGAACATAAGATTTTGACCCCCAAACTCGGAAACAAGCACAGATACAACCAATAAATCCATATATGTGCCAAAGTAACTAAATTTCCGAAGGGGTAAAAAGACCAAGCCAGAAAAAACACCACAGGCAATATAGCATATACAGCATCATAGTTGCCTTGTTGCACTATCCCGCAAGTTGATTTGAGACCAAAATAACATGAATAAAAAAACTACAAAAACTAGCACCAGCATCATGTCAAAGCGCTGGGTTGCTAAACAAGTAGCAGTCCTGCTAATAATTTTAAAGCACCAGCCCAAGCGAGATGGAACAAGCATAACAATCAAGTTTTTAACTGTGAAGAGCTCGGTAACGGTGGCAGATCCGGCCAACCATTCGCCTGTTAACTAACAATTTTGATCCTACATTAATACTTTACATGACGTTATGCTTAAATATTCACATTGAACTGAGAATAATGAAGTCCCCGTAGATATGACATTATACATCTTGTTAGACCATACTTTTTGCACTTCTCTAGCATAAAGTTCAAGTGTATCTTATTAACTTATAACTTCACTAAAATACTTGGGGGAAGCGAAGGCAACTCACTTATTCTCAAGTACAATTTCGTAAAAAGTCAATGATTTCAACACATTGCAACTCCAACTAAAGGTTGTGCTCAGTATGTTTTCATAAAAAAGCATTTTTTAAATCACCAACATAAAAACCCACAGCTTCATTGATTTCTGAGCAAATTAGAATTCTACTTTTCCAAAATCATTTCTCTTCTAAGCCCAATTTGTAAGGCACTGCCTCCACAAGGGTTTCATTTACCAACAACTTTCCAAAACAACTACAAACCATTTCATGATGCTTCAAAATGAGAAACAGAAAATTCCCCCAAAATCCATATAACTCAAGTTGGAGAGCACAGCTTCATAAAGAGTTGATTCATCAAACAATAACAAGGCAGAAAAGAAATAGCAGCCGCTGTGACATTAGGAAGTGGTCCTTCAGTAAGAAACAGATACTTTCCTATGGGACCATAAGCAAAAAGTTCAAAATCTTTGCCAAGGATATACCACAAGGCCAAGGACAACCCAAAACCAGAAAAATGAAAAAATTGAACACACGAAACTTTTCTCAAGAAAGATACCAACAAAAAGAACTAAAAAGTGCAACAGTGACCAAAAAGTCAAACATGTCAGGTGTTGAAGAAGCCATGTCCTTTCCTGTACTAGAATCAAGTCCATTTCGTCTTAGTAGGGAATTCCCATAGAAAAATCAAGCCAAAACAAAAGTTAGTATGTGTCTACAGTATACAAGCTTTACCAGATCAGGTTAAGTAAGTTTTATTTCCTCCTGGCATGTATATGGCTTCACAAGCACCACTTCCAAGAATTGCAATATGCTTGTAAAAAAGCATACAAGAATATCCTCTAAAGATTTCACATAATCTTCAGGTATAGGCACCATTTGATCTCTTAGTGCTTATCACCCTTAAGGAAAGATGTTAATGCCTTGTTTCTTACCTTATCAACACTTACCAGTTGAGTTCAGCATGCCAAAGTTTCCAAAATCCATAACCAAATGTAAATTAATGACTTAATCGTCACTCTAATACTCAGCCCAGTAGAGTTCGTGATAAAAGCTTCCAAATTATCCATTGGTAGGGTTCTTAAATACAAAAGTAAATATTGTTCATATACAGCATATTCTAAGCACTTGCTGCTTAATCTCTACGTAAGATTAGTCTTCCTTACACCATAAACTTGAATACTCACTATCACAAGTAACCTGATCTTGAAACTAGAAACAGTTTGAACCAGCACCCTGCCTTTCACAATGAACTTAAGCCTCAAAACCTTGTACTTCCATGTATGGAGGCTATAGCACTTGGCATGCTTCTATCCAATACAATTGGTACCAAAACCAAAGCTTCGAATGCTCCACACCCTACAGAAGAGTCACTGTCTCCGAAATCTGTTTCATGGACAAATTCACCTTGCTAATAGACCTCTCAGAACATATAAACCATCTTCTTCAGGAAGCCTAATCTACATTAGAAATGCACGCTACTGCAGAAGATAATTATTACACATCCACAGGTACAACACGAAAAGTAATAGGGATAAAAACAATTTAACTTACATCAGTAGTATGACCCAGAACCACCCCCACCACCCATGTAACTACTACCACCCATACCACGACTGGAGTACATGGATGAGTAAGAGCTACCACCAACCTGCCATGGAAGCAGAAAAAGAACATCGATATAGGCTAGTATAATTTTTAAAATATCAAACAAAAGAAAGAAGGAAAAGGACATACACCAGATCCCCTAGGTATGTAATCACCACCATAACCAGAGGATGAGTACATTCCTCCAACATCACTGCTGCTAAAAGAACCTGAAAACCAGACCAAATGTAATTCATTAAACCAGAAAACACCAACAATACGTCCACCCCATCCAGGAGGAACCCCTCTTTTTTCTATTTTAACAAGTCAGAAGCAACTTAGGACACACCTCCACCATAGCCCATGCCCTGACGACTGCCATACAGCCCATGTGAGGTCTGACTAGATATAGAACTCCTGCTGCCACCGTATCCTAGATTGGATCTCCCAAGCCTACCAGAATAAGACAAAAGATAACTAAAGCTCCAGAACAAAGAGAATAAACACCAGAAAGCTCCTAAATAACAAACCTATCACCATATGCATCCACATATGAAGGAGCACCACCAGCAAGTTCATAGTCTAGACGAGCCCTTGAATGCCTCGGACCATCATCAGCATATCGTGGAGGGACATCATCCTGATTCAACAAGCAAATACACGGCATAATCAGCTAGGAAATTGTTAAATCATATGCCAATGATGACATAATTACTTGAAGGAACTGTGGGACCAACCATAACAGGATATGGTCTTTTTGAGCCAGAAATAGCGTCATAATCACGGCCACGCCCCTCACGGTAACTAGGAGGAGGTCTTTCAAATCTTTGGGCATATGCATCATCTCCATAGGGTCTTCTCGCTGCAGTACGAGATGTGGTTCTAGGCAAATCAAAGTAACCAGGGTTGCGAGAAGAATATTCTTCTCTATATATGGATCGTCTATCAGGGACAACCCTAGATCCATAATCCATAACTTCTCTGCTCCTTGGAGGAGGAAGCTCATCACGTTGACTATATTCCCTCTTTAAACTACCCTTTGGATATGGCATAACTGTCAAAAAAGATTGAAGTAAGAAATTTAAATCTCAAAAAATGAAGAATTCAGGTAGACGTGAAGCAGGACAGAACCATACCTGGGGCTCTTCTGTCATAGGATCTAGAAGGGGGAGGTGATAAAGGCCTGCCTCTGGCTGGTGCAGACATGAGAGGACGTCTATCTCTTAGTCCAACAGGCCTCTTTAGACTAGGTGGAGGGGCACGGCTACTAATTCCTCTCATCCCACGAGGAGCAAAACCACGTGAATCAGGACGACCCCATGAACCCCTAACTACTCGTCCAGATCCACGCCCAGACCTGAAACTATCACGGCCGATGTTCTTCCCTCTGCCTCTTTGATGTGGTCTCGATAACCTGGCTCTAACTTTGGCCTGAAATAAAAGAATAACCATTAGACAAGGTAATAGTTAAGTCATGTAAACAACATGGTACACCAAGAACATTGACTAACCTTGATGTCACCATCGCCCAACTCGGTATTATTAATGCTCTTAGCACATGTGACAGCAGCATCATGAGTATCAAATGTGACAAAACCATAATCCTTCCTGTCAGCAGATGGCATGTTCCGGGCAAGTTCAATCTTTTCAATCTCCCCATACTTCTTCAGTAGCTCTCTAACGCGATCCTCATCCCAAGAAGGAGGCAGGCAATCAATAAATATGGTCCTAACCTGAACTTGGGAGAAAAAATCATCAAGCTCTCACAATAAGATACACTTATGATTTCCAACAAGCCCTGTAGTTCATGCCACCTAAAGCAAAAAAGAAAAACTGTTTTGTAGCCAACTACCTCTTGGCTTAGTGGCAAGAGGCTTGTGAGGAATGAGAGCTTGGGACCAAACCATAGTATACCAACCACAAATTGTATTAGAAGAAAATTTGTTTTAGTAAATTACCTGTGCCATGATTTCATCACCTGGATCGATGAAGGAATCTGCAAAAGAAACCTTTGCAGGCCTATCAACCCCAAATAAAACATCTCTCCGTTGAAGACGCTTAAAAGCATCCATCGCATCTGAACGGGATGCAAATTCCAAAAATGCAAAGCCTCGATTCATTCCTTCATTGTTGCTGTCTTCGACCAATGTTAAGTCCTCAACATTGTCAACTCCGTAATGTTTCAACTTCTCTTTCAACTGGAACAACAGTCAACAACGAACACATGTTATCTACTTGTAACCATTAACAAAGATGGCCCACTTGCTAGTGACCTTAAATAATCCCATGTACTTACTGCTTCCTTTGTCCATGTCTTGCATATATTACCCAGAAAAAGGGTGTCACTGTCTTGACTTGGGGTAACACCACACTGTTTTCCATTAATCTAGAATTGCAGTCATTAGAACAAAATAGTTTTAAGTTTTAAAGTTGATCCATTTTGAAATTCAAAAAAGTAATATTATTGAAGAACAGAATAATTACCACGGGATTCCTAAGTTCAGTATATGCACGTTTTGCTTGTTCTATAGTTGCAAATCGCAAGAAAGCAAAGCCCTTGTTCTTCTTTGTTTGAGGGTTCATCATCAACCTAACTTCAACAATTTCACCCACTTGGTTGAAGACTTTCCTGATATCATCTTCGGTAGCATCCTTGTCTAAGCCCCCAACAAACACTTCAAACTCTTTACGCTTGCGTCTCTCTTGAACAACTTCATGTCGCTCTTCATGCTCGGTTGCATCATCCAAATCTGCATGCTCTGCTTCCTCCCCAGGATGCTCATCATCGGCAGCATCACCTTCTACTTCAACTTCATGAATATCTTCGTCCTCACTATCCTGCTCCTCCTCGATCACTTCCTCTACTTCATCTTCCACTTCATCAGGATCCATCTCCTTCTCGTCATAATCCACCCCACCATATTCTTCAGCTTCATATTCAGGTTCATTATCATCCAATTCTAACCTCTCATCTTTTTCATACTCCTCAATAGACTCCTGTGAGTCATTCTCTTCTGCGACAAAGAAGGGGTACAATATTCAAGGCCGGTCAAGAAGCGATCACCTTAAAGCAATTGATACGAAATTCTAGCAAAAACAAAAATATCTCAACAATCCAAACAGTCGTAAAGATAATGATTGTGAACCTTGTAGATCCTCGATAAGGGAAATAAATGGACAAGGATATGTTTATGTGATACCAAATATGATCCAACGGAAAGCAAAAACTTTATAACATGCTAAACTCCAGGAATAACCCACAATACTACAATAAAAGCTACAAGTTTGTACAACAGCGACGTGCCATATAATTTTCAAACATGCAGATGCCCAAATCTATCAGATTGAAAGCAAATCAGATTAACCATAAGCAAACAAAAGACTTACTCTTCATCGAAGCCGACCCATTGGAATTCAAATTTAAACCGGTGTTTTCCTCCTCGATCACCTCTTTTCGTTCCGGAGTTGGTTTCTCATCAACCTTAACTGCCTCCTCGACCTCCTCAACTGGAACTGAAGCCTCCTTTGCATTCACGGCCTCTTGTGCAGGCTCCGCTGGTGGATTCTCGGATTTAGATGCCCCTCTAGTGTTCCTCGGCGTTCTCTTTGAACCACCGGCCGCAGCTCCTCTCTTCACTATTCTAGGAGGCATTCTTTAGAATCTTAACGCCTGAAAGATCAGAATTCGATAAAGAAGGGAAAAAGGATAATTGAAACTACCTACGGAACAGGAAAAAATGAAAACCAACGGATTGGTGAGAAATCCTAGATAAGTCGAAAGGGAATCCAAATTAAATCTTCTAACTTAAATAGAAAGTGATTTAGGAAATATGTAAAATCGCAATGAAAACCCTAACCCTAGGAATGTAAAGGAAAATAGGGGGGGGTAACAAAGAGGAAAAAGACGCGAATTTCGTTTTGGAACTCTATGCCTAGGGTGAGTTTAATTTAATACTCGATACGAGGATGATCTCCGTATTTATTTGGGATTTTTATCGAAATAAAAAACAAATTCTAAAATATTAGGGTTGAAAATTATTTATTAAATTAATATGTTATTATCGAAGTAGGCCTTTTTATGGGCTAAAAAAGTAGAAGTGCATCAAAAGCTTTGCCTTAACAACTCTGTATCATCGGCCGAGTAGCTGAATGTTTGTGGCTTAACGCAGTTTCAAATGCCCTTTTTCATATTTGCTTTCTTCTTTTTAAATATCTTGTTTGAAGCTTTTTCCTTTTTTTAAATTAAATGTTTTTCAGTTTTTATTTTATTTTTAATTAATAAATTCTCTATTTATAATTATGTAATTATATATTGAATTGTATATATCTATCATTATCATTACGTTAAATATATTTTATTTTTAAAATATCATTTATTTTTATATATCTACTAAAAATATTGGGCAAAATACTTAAATATACCAAAAAATTATTTACGAAAAAGTCATTTTTCTACAAAAACGCGTCAACGTCAACACATTTTGTGGGAATACAACAGAAAATCTTTTGCCACATCAGCCAAAAACGCAACCTTGGGGGGCACATTTTGCTGACGTGGTAAAAATGCTCCATCAAGGACACGTTTTAGTCCGTGTTTTAAAAAAAACTATTCTCGAATTTTTTAAAAGTTTACAAGATTAAACCTTTATAAAGGTTAAAAGTGACAACACTATTTTTTTAAGGTGTCATTAATTAATAAAGAAATATAACTTACAAATGAAATCTTTATATAGACCCAAAGTGTCATTTCTCTTATTTTCTTGAGCAAAATGGGATATGAGATATGTGTATATATAGACTCATGAATAGTTTTGCAGTTTGTTCCTAAACAATGTGGGATTCTTTCCTCTTTTAATTAATAACATGAGATGAAATGCTACACTATATTTGATATTTTTTACTTAGAGTTTAATTTTTTACAAAAGTTAATATTTATTACATTATAAATAAAACTTTTAAACTCCATAAGTGGAAAAAATATAAAATATAAAATGAGTATGGTAAAATATTTAAAAATTACTAATAATTGAGTGATCATTTTGTAAGTTTTCATAATTTGATAGCTAGAAAATATAGTTAAGTGACTACTAATGTAATTTAATCTAGATATAAAATATGAAAATAATTATTATATTTTATGTATATTATATATTTCTATAAAAAACTTATTTAACATAATTATATACTATGTTTAAATAAATTATCTATCTAGTCAAAATATATCTAAAATAAATTTATCGGCATTCATTAGGTGATGAAAATTAAATTAAATTAGAATTACAAAATTAATTAGTATAGTAAAATATTAAACATAAATAAATATTTAAAAGATATATCAATTTTTAAAATTACAAAAATATTATTTGAGTACCAAATACTCACCATTTATTTATTAATCAAACATTCATAATATAAAATAAAATAAATAATAAAAATTAAAAGTATAACTTCTAAATTTAAATAATGGAAATTTATTTTAAAAATTAGAATTGCATTGATATTAACTTCAAACATTTAAAATTGAATAGAAGATTATTGCATGTACAAGTTTCATATATGCAAATTGTTCTCTTTTTTAATAGTTCTTTTATATATGTTAACAATTCTAAAATACAACAAGATTAAAAATCTCAAAAGATAATTTTATAATATAAGAAAATGTTAATAAAATATTAAAAAAAAAGAAATTATTTTATAAAAAAAATATCAAATATAATGTAGCCTTTAATCTCATGTTGTTAGTTAAAAGAGAAAGGAATCCCACATTGTTTAAGAACAAGCTGAAAAACTATTCATGAGTCTATATATACACATATCTCATATCCCACTTTCTCAATAAAATAAGGGAAATGAAACTTTGGGTTTATATAAGATTTCCTTTGTAAGTTATATTTACTTATTAATTGATGACACCTTAAAAAAATAGTGTTGTCACTTTTAGCCTTTATAAAGGTTTATTCTCGTAAATTTTTAAAAAAATTTGAGAATAGCTTCTTTTTTTTTAAACACGGGCTAAAACGCGTCATTGGGGGAGCGTTTTTGCCACGTCAGCAAAGCGCGCCCCCAAGGACGCGATTTTGGCTGATGTGGTAAAAGCGCTCCCCAAGGGTGCGCTTTTCTACTGCATCCCTACAAAACGTGCTAACGTGGACGCATTTTGTGGGGAAATGGCCCTTTTCCGTAAATTTTAAAAAATCGGCCATTTTCTGTAAATAATTTTTTATATATTTAGGTATTTTGCCCAAAAATACTGATATATGAATTATCATATATATGTATAGCAAATTTTAGTATTATATATTTTGTATGTCTATTTGAAATAATTGATTGAAATATTTCATTTATAAAAATAATGATATTTAAAATAATTTTTATAATATTATAATTTATAATACCCACAATATAGGTGAAAATATAATAATATTTGAAGCAATTATTTGAAGTTTTCACATAAAAATATTGATATTTGAAATATTTCATATAAAAATAATGATATCTCAAATAATTATATTTTTAATATTAGAATTTATCATCTTTGAAATATAATGATATTTGAAATAATTATTTGAAATATTTCACATATAAAATTATATTTACTAAAAATAATTATATTTAAAATAATTAATTGATTTTATATATTAGATTTTACCATATTTAAAATAATTATTCTATTTTATAATATTAGAATTTATCATGCTCACAATGTACATGAAAAATAAATAAATATTTGACATATAAAATTATATATCAAATAAATAATTAATTTTTTAAAATAAAATATATTTAACATAATATATATTAAAAAATTATTTTCATTAATAATTACATATTTATTATTTTGTTTATATAAATAATGATTTATTAATTAAAAATAATAATTGGAAATAAAATAAAAACTTAAAAACATTTAAATAGAAAAGCAAAATGCTTAAAAAATCTGAAAAAGACAAAAGCTTTAAACCATTTAGTCAATAGTGACGTAAACCTAAAAGAAATGGAAAGTTACGTGTTAGCCTCTAAAACACTTACAGCACATTTAGTTGGGAGGAATGGAATAGAATTGTAATCAGTAATTCAATTATTTGGTTGAATAGAATTAAATAAAGATGTAATAGTATTTTTGTATTTGGTTGAATAGAATAGATATTGTAATAAAGTAAGGAAAAGTTGAAATTACCAAAGTATCCTAAATAGATTTTTTAAGTTGATGATTATTGTTATTGTTATTAAATTTTAATAGTATTATTATTAAATATAATTCAATAATAATATATAATTTAATTATATTTTAATATAATTATAATTAAATATAATTTAATAATATTATTTTTATTGTTCAATTATTGTTAAATGTTCATATAAATTTAATTTAATTAATATAATTCATAAAAATAATATCTATAAATTTTATTTTTTTAAAACTAATTAAATTGGGCTTTTATTAATAAACATAGTTCATAAAAAACAATGAAAAGCCTGAATAAATTCAAGCCCAATCGAAAAGAAACTAAGAAAATGCAGTAAACAGAAGACCATTAGTAATTTTCAACAGCTTTAGAAACAAAAAGAAATTCAAAATTTAAACCTGACACCATATTAATGGCACCTAAACGTTGCCCAATCAGAGAGCCTGGCACGTCATGTCCTATCCCATCCCCATTTCTTGTTTCAGACGATTCCAGATGCCAATACAGCTATTTACCTTTTTAATATTATAATGTAATGCTAATAATTTAGTAAAGTATATTATAAACATATCTAATAGTATAATTAATATATTATTTATAAAAATATGATTTATTTCTTAATAACTTTATAAATGTTATGTTAAAAAATAATGTCTGAAAACAAATAATTTAACATTTTATATTTAATAATAAAAATATTATTTAACAATAAATTTAATTTTTAAATTTAAAAATAAATCTAAAAATCATATTTAAAATTATTTTATTATATATTTTTATTTTGAATATAACCAATTGAATTAATTTAAATAAAATGGGAAAATATATAACCAAACAAAACATAACGGCAAAAGAATAGCCTTCCCAAAATAAATATTACTGTAAGAGCCTAAATTTATCCGGACCCGATAAAACCAAAACTAAAAAACAATTAAAGCCAAATAAAAACCAATAATAACAATGGTCCACATTAAATGTCCATCACAAACCTAATAACAAAATTACAGCAGCCCAATTTACAAAACAACCACTCAGGCACGGCTACCCCAAAACCCAATTACAAGCCCTAAGTAAAAAAACATAACCAGGAAACCCTAGGGTTTCCCTCTTTGGCGCCCCAAGCTTCCAGCGCCCCACCTCCATACACTCCACCTCCATACATCCTTCCACACATCGCCACATTGAAAGAAAGATCCTGTCAATTGAGCTGAGTCAGTCATCCTTCCCAGGTTAGGGTAAAAATATAGGCAGAAAAATGGGCTTGCACCTCAGTAAAATTTCTTGGCAACATTTAAAAATCATTAAAGGCAAAAAAATATTTTTAAATATTATTTTCTTATTATTTTTCTCTTTATTTTGCTACCATTTTACTATTATGTTTTTATTATTTTGTTGTTATTGTTTAGATATTATATAAAACTTATTTTATTATTAATTTTGTTATTATTTTAAAGACATTTGTTAATTTTGTTATTATTTTAGAGGCATTTTCTTGTTAAGTTGCATCTATTTTAGTGTTATTTAAGTCTATATATTTTTAAAATTTATTTTCAATTTGTTGAATTTTTTATTTTATTTTGGTTATTTTATTTTACTATTTTAAAAAATTTTAGATTTTAGGCTCGAAAGAAACCATTGTAGGGGTTCAACCTTTTTACTGAATATCTCTAATACAAAATCGGAAAATTGGCAAGGTTATTTTTGTTTTTTTTTCTTTTCTTTTGTGAATCTGCCTATATACATAAAAAACTTGTCATATTTTTATTTTTTTCTTTTCTATGCTATTACATAAAATTGTATATATAATAATATATACTAAAAAAAAGGAGAATACATATAATAATATATACAAAAAAAGGAGAATACAGGGTTTAATGGAGATCTTAGGGTCTCCGTTATTCTTCTTGACTCGGATCTGGGTTACCCTAGAGAGAAAAAAGCTCCCTTCTTTTCTTTTTTTTTTTAAAAGCTGCAACAAATTTTTTTTCAAAGAATTTGGCCTTATATGCCGCTTTAAAAGCAAGCGTCGTTTGCCCTTCAGATCCATATTGACCCGGACAGGGAGGATCCGCCCGTTTCTAAGAAATGGGCTAATTTTTCTTTTGGTCCTTCCGCATTTTTAGCTTTTTAAATTAAGTTTTCTTTTATTTTAATTTTGCCCTAAAATTTTGCGCAGTTTTAAATTTAATCCCTATTTAAAGGCTGCGTTTATTAACTCGGGTAAATTCCGCTTTTAGTCCCTTTTAATTAACACGCATGGCGTTTTAATCCTTTTTCGATTTCTTTTTTAATTTATTGCTTTTAGCTCTCTAATTTTGTTTTGATTTCAATATAGTCTTTTAATTATTTTATTTAATTATTTGTTTGTTGTTTTTTAAGTATTCTTTTTAAAATTAAAATTATATATTATATATATTTTAAATAGTTCTAGATATTATTTATTTCTCTATGTTATTTTCATTAAATTTTTATATATATTATTTTTATATACATATATAATTTATATTAAATTATTTTATATGTATATATTTGTTGATTTCATATTATTTTATGTAAATATTTTCTTTTAAATTTATTTATGTACATAATTTGTCTCTTTAAGAGACCCTATTTTAAATTATATATTTATTTATTCCAAACACTTTCATATGTCATTATTTTTTTTATATACATTATTTTATATCAAGTTTTTATTACATATGTATTATTTAGATTGACACATATTATTTTATGTACATCATTTGCTTATTTACTTTAACGTTTGGTGTTAATTTGCTTGTCATTGTATGTGCAAATTCATTCTTTTCAAATTTCACATTATGGTCATTCATTTTATAAAATTTTATCCATGTATATTATTCAATGTTTGTAATTTTGTTTTTTTACCTTATCGCATTCAGATTCAAATTTTAATGTCTTAATTGATATTAGTCGTTTCATTGTTATTCCAGATAAGCTAAACAAATGCATTTTGAGTCCATTTTATAATTGCTTAGTAAAAATTTTCCAAATAAGGCAATATTTCGTGTTTGAAAATTCGAGAAATCTTGCCTTATTATGATGGGTTTCGGTTTTCGTTTGACCAAATAACCAAATATCCTTTTAAAGCTTTGTCCATGTTTTCTTTAAAGGAAAAACAATGCAATATTTCGTGTTTGGAAATCCGAGAAATCGTACCCTACCGTGTTGGGTTTCGGTTTTTCGTTTGACCAAATAACCAAATATCATTTTGATATTTTCAATGCATGAGTTTTGAGAATCATTTGATGATCTTGGCGTCGAGAGTTTGAGATGTCGCATCCTAACATGCTAGATGTGATATTTTATTCTTTTGGAATAAGAGAATCTCAATATTCAATTCGGGTTATTTAAAATTTTTAAAATGGAATTGTATTTTAAAATCGTTACAAATTTTTGGCATTAGGATATTAACTAATAAATTAGGTACCAATTTTGGGCGTTGCGAGGGTACTAACCCTTCCTCGTGCGTAACCGAATCCCGAACCTGTTTTTCTTGGAATTTGTAGACCAAAATTAATTTCTTTCAAAAATAAAACAAAATGTTTTATAGGTGATCCGATCATACCTAAACAAAAAGGATTGGTGGTAACTCCATTTTCATTTTAAAGTTGATCCCCTTTTTTTCAAAAACATAAAAAATAGTTTCGACAACTTGGCGACTCCGATGGGGAACGGTTGAGAGTCAAGCCATAGATTGATTAACTTTTGTCCTTTTGATTGAAAATTTAGAAAATTGGTTTGAAAATCATGTTTCTTTTGATGTATTTGTTGGTGCTATGATTGCAATAATGTCGAGTCTCATAAAATACTTTACCGTTGTGGTTACACCTTTTAAATGAGAGTGAGAAACTACACATTCGTGAGGTTTTCACCTCCGCATGGGCTAGTGGACTGCTTCCGGGATACATCTGTACCTATGTGCTTCATGAGATTTTCATCTCCACATGGCCATAAGAAAATGTATTTCCCTGAACCGAACTCGATCCATATGAGCTTATAATGGGTGAGGATTGAGGAATCTGTTGGTTCAAGTACCCTCTCTTTAGAACGAAACCACATATAGTGAACCTACGAGCCCACTTTAGGTAGAACTATGTTGAGCCCTAGCAGTCACCTGAATAGGTGTTTGACTATTTTCTGTTTAATTTGTTTTTTACTATCTATATATGATACTAACATGTTTTCTTTTGTTATGGCTACATTGCATTTCATCATCATAGAAGGAAGGTGTTGATTCATACTTTATTGCTAAATAGAAGAGTTTGTCATAGGAAAATGAATTGTTTGATAAAGTGGGTTATAATGCGTCTGTCCAAATATAGTCCAAGTAAACACAATGAGAAAATATTATATGACTTTGCCTCGTTACCCAGGTATTCAAGCCAACAAGGATTATTCGAGAGTCATCATGTCTCAATTTTCTTAAGGAAGTTTATAAGCATCGTAGAGGATCAGTGAGCAAAGAGTCACGACCTGGATCAAGCAACAAGGAGTTAGAAGAGGCATCTATTGAGGAAGTTCATGGGGCACAACCATAACATTCGGATACGAAGAAAAGGATTAGTGTCTTCACCTGGACTATGAGGACAAAGTCGCATATGTAATCCGTTTTATGTAAAGGAATTTATTTTCTAGAAAAGTTCTTCTAATGGAATTGAATTCAGAATCAACGCCTCTCTTTCTTTTTATTCATTCATGCATTGGCATTGCATTTCTTACATTTGCATTACATCACATCATATGCATTAAAATTTGTAGAAAGACCCTAATTATGTAAAATTATTTCAGCTAAATGAGGAACCGACAAAAGTCTACTGAACTGAGCATCGTTACGGTACTCGCGCAAGAACAAAAGCCATAGATCAAAGTTAGAAAGAATAGAGAAAATGCAAATACAGATGCAAGAGCAACTGACCAAAATTCAACAAGAAATGTGGGAACAAATGCTAGAATTCCAAAGGAATATGATGGGCTAGTTAACCCATTTACTAGCCGGAGGATTTGAAAAAAGGAGTGACCCAGTGGTCAACAGTATGGATGATAACGAAGAAGTCATTTATTCCCAAATATTTTCCCCAATAAGTGTCCCGACTCAAGTAGGCACGCATTTGTATGGGGTACCTGTCATTATAGAATCCCAATGTCAGATTAATACTTTGGCCCTGTTAAACTTCTCGATGGGCTCAAGTTTTAACCCAAGGATGATCGAGCCAAACTGGTTGTTTTGGCATAAACAAAGGAAAGGGAGAGTAGACTTCAAAAGCCCCGAAGAAGAAGGAAATGAAGCAAATACTACAAGTAGGTATAACAATGGCCATTTAGAGCTAATTACAGTAAGCCAGCCAAGGACGGTAACTACCACCATTAGGTCTCCCCAAGGCAAGAACCTAGCCCAAGACCGAACTCAGAAAAACTCCAATTCACACCTATCCTAATCACGTATAGGGAGTTGTACCAACTTTTATTCGACGCATATGTTGTATCCCTTTTACATAAAACCAATACGGCCCTCATACCCCAAATAGTACGACGTAAATGCCCAATGTAAATACCATAAGGAAATCATAGGGCATTTGATCGAGAACTACGTCGCTTTTAAAAAGATGATTGAAAGACTCATCAGATTGGGTATCGTAAAATTCGATGATCCCTCCGGTGCAGAAAATCCGTTACCCAACCTTTTTGTTAAAGGGGCAAACATTGTGAATTTTATGATAGATAGGGGCATGAGATCCAGGAATACATCGAGCTCAGGGCTCTAATGCAAGGCCCGATAAGTAATAAATTGAAGAGATCAAAGACCCAGTGGGAATGTTGGGGAATCTAGACATTAATGACATATTCGAAGAGGGAACCAGAGAATAGATTATCTAAGCTTCTGCCTTTACATACTTGGAAAGACTTTAAACAATGGGACTGTGGAAGGAATTCCTGTATTTTTAGAACTAATCTAGTTTAATATTCTAAACATGCTTGTTGCTTTAAGCCTAGAAGCAATAAGAATTGCTTTGTGAAATAGGCTTATGTCCAGAATTTTTATTTCAATAAAATACATCTTTTTAAGCAAATATTTTTTATTTCATACTATACATTCTTTTGTTTTTAGAATATTCTTTCATTTTTCAATCATGATCATATCATATAAATAATCATCCTTAGAATAATTTATTCTTTGGAATTGGCCTTTGTACCTAGGTACCAAGATATCAATGACATAAGTGACGTTGTTACTGACTCCCTTTTTAGTAAGATATGTGTCAGAGGGATCTAAAGACTTTGAAGATGACAGAGATTGCAACTTATTTACTAATTTGTTAAGAATGGTAGATCCTACCTTACGAAGTGTCAGGGGACATTACGAGCTAACGAAGGAGATGAAGATGGAAGCCTACTCACCGCAGAATAAGGCAAGGCATCATTGAGTTATTTCCAAGAATTCAAAGATATTTTCACATGATCATATTAAGACACGCTTAGGAAAATCTTAAAAGAAGTCCATAAAGGTGTTTAATGAACACATGATAATGGTTCTACAATAGTCAGGCTAATCGTGAGGTTTAGGTGCTGCTGGTTCACTAGAAAAAGGGAGGTGGTATCAATTATGCCATGAATGCCAGATGGATGAATACAAGACTTATTCGCTTCCTCTATTTCTTCACAGATTCCCTATACGTGGGGCATGGACGTTATCAAGCCAATCTCTTCAAAAGCTTGTAGCCAACATCGATTCATATTCGTAGTTGTTGGTTACTTCGCCAAAAGGGTAAAGTCGCTTCTTATGCCAATCTTATAATATAGATAGTCATTAAACCCCACTTTCAATGAAAAAAATGGTGCCAACAAAGAATGTCAGAAAGGATCATGCATAACCGCACAATGTCAAAAGTTTATAGTTTGTTCAAAAATTAAACGATATATCAGTGCGGCAAAGGCAGCCAAAAAATAGAAAGAAAAATAAAAACAACAAAACAAGAATCATTGGAAAAATGATCGAGCTTTGTAAAGATTGGCATATAGAAGTTACATTTACCCTTTATGCTTATTAAACGTCGGCCAAGACCTTCGATGGGCTACACCTTTCTCATTGGTTCATGGAATGGAAGTGATTTTGCCCATTGAAGTCGAGATTTCTTTTCTTCGAGTCTTGTCAAAGCTAAAATTGGATGAGGCAGAATGGGTCCAATCTCAATATGATCAGTGGAATATGAGAGCTTGAAAGCTATAGGAGAGCTTGAAAGCTATTCGTCGTGGTTCAATGCGCTAGAAATAAATGACGCGAGCTTACAACAAAAGGTTCACCCAATAGAATTTCATGAAGGAACATTGAAGAATATCTTTCCATGAAAAAGATACTTCAAAGGAAAATAGATGCCAAGTGTGGAAGGACCTTATGTAGTAAAGAAGGCTTCCTCTAGAGAAACATTGATATTGATCGAGATGAATAGCAGAGATTTACCCAATTTGGTGAATCCAAAAGTTTTTGCTTAAAAGGGGAGTGGTTAAGGTAAAAAACCTGCAAAGGGTGCCAAAAAAAAAAAGAGATCAAGCAATCAATAATCAATAATAAAAAAGAATCATTCAAGAAAAAAGAAGGAATAGAAAGGAGATGCCAATACGAAAACCCGCAAAAGGCGCATTGAGACCAAATGAGATTTGAGTTGAAAACTCGAAAAAGGTGGCTCAATTTTGATCGAAAGTGAAGGCATACAATAATCTTACTATGCTTGAATTAACAATGAGGAAGTATATTACGTCTTGGGGCATCGACAAAGTACCCCGGATCCCCTAAACACATATTGAGCTTAAAATGGTCCTCAAGAAATTTGAACAGATAAGCTGAGGCTGTGATATTTGGGGCATCTAATTTTCATCTTACACATTCTGAATTTGCAATCTTTAATTATTTTATCCGTTTCAAAATGCACTACCAATAAATTTCCTTATTGATTGCATTTGCTATTTTCGCTTAACTTATTTGTTTTGAGCTATGCTCTTAATTAATTTCATTCTTATCCATGGTTATGATCTTTTTCAAGTATTTCGCATTGAAATAATGATTAGTGGACTAATAACACTTTCACAAAAAGAGTTTCGCATATTACTCTGCGAACTTCTAAATAATATAAGAACCTGAAACAGGATTATTGTTTAGAATTCACCAAGCTTAAGGGTTGGAAATGTTTGAGTCCAAATTAAGGTTATCTCTTCAGATATTGTCAAAAATGGTGATTGAATAAAATGACAAGATATTACGTCAGTAATACAATATTAACGAAAGAGAGCAATATCAACTCAAGCGTGAGAGGGAAATCATTCTCAAGAAGAATGATATTCTGCATCCATACGAATATCATGAATACACATCTGGGCAAATTTTCCAGTGAGTGATCAGTTGATTGAACAAGTTACAGTCATTTACCATTGAGTTGTGGTGGGATGAATTAAAAATGATACAAGTCTTCTACCCCTGAGTTGCAGTGGTATGGATTGAAAATGAAACAAGTTCTCTACCATTGAATGGCGATGGGATTGATTGAAGAGAATACAAATCCTACACCCCTAAATGGTGATGGATGAATTGGAAAAGTTTCATCCCCCTGAATCACGGTAATATGGTTTGAAGATGGTGCAAGCCCCAAGTCCCAGAGGTACCATGGTGAACTTTGAAGTTATAGTTGGACAAACCGATTGAGTGAAGTATGATTGTTTCTATGAGTTTATTGTCAGAATACTAGCCGAGCAAGAAGGAAACATAATACGCCAGGATAAAGCCTTGATGAATAACAATGACACCTTAAACATTTGAAAAGAATCATTTTCATGACATTTATACATTCATATCATTCATAACACATGTATTTAGGAGCATTTGAGTCATTCCTATCATAGTATCCTAATCATTTGCATAAGCATAAGCACATAAAACTAATTCTACAGGATAGGTTCCCCAGAAAACGGTGTAGTAATATCGAAGATTTAAGATTTTGTCCCTAGAGATAGTAGTGGGGCAGATCGAAGATTGTAGTCTTATCTTCCTAAGATAGCAAGGAAGCAGGCTGAAGATTTCAAATTTTGTTCCCTCGAGATAACAGTAGTGGAGCAGATCAAGAATGACCAATTCTATCTCCCTGAGCAGTACTGGAGTAGGCTGAAGGTTGCAGATCTTGTCTCCTTAAGCAGTAGTGGAACAGATCAGTTAAAGATTGCAGATCTTATCTCACTAGTAGTAGTGAAACAGATCGAAAGCCACAATTTTTATATCCTCGAAGTCCCGGTGGAGTAGGTTAAGACTACAAATCTCTTCTCCCTGAGTTTACAATGAGGATCAATCCTTATTTTTTTAAGTTTCAGCAGAGAATATTGAAGTTACGAATCTCTTTTCCCTAAATTCTTATCTCCTCGAAGTTAAAGTAGACTTCTCCCGGAGTTTACATGGAGGATCAATCATTATTTCTTTGAAGTTTTAGTAGAGAAGATTGAGGTTATGAATCTCTTCTCTGAATTCTTATTTCCTCGAAGTTTCAGCGGAGTGGGTTGAAATTACAAATCCCGCCTCACTGAGATTACATTGAGGATCAATCCTTATTTCCTTGAAGTTTCAGTAGAGAAAATTGAAATTACGAATCTTTGTTCCCTGAATTCTTATTTCCTCGAAGTTCTAGCGGAGTAGGTTGAAATTACAAATCCCGCCTCCCTGAGATTACATTGAGGATCAATCCTTATTTCCTTGAAGTTTCAGTAGAGAAGATTGAAATTACGAATCTCTTTTCCCTGAATTCTTATTTCCTCGAAGTTCTAGCGGAGTAGGTTGAAATTACAAATTCTGCCTCCCTGAGATTACATTGAGGATCAATCCTTATTTCAGTAGAGAAGATTGAAACTACAAACTCTTCTCCCTGAATTCTTATTTCCTTGAAGTTCTAGCGAAGTAGGTTGATATTACAAATCCCACCTCCCTGAGATTACATTAAGGATCAATCTTTATTTCAGTAGAGAAGATTGAAACTACGAATCTTTTCTCCCTGAATTCTTATTTCCTCGAAGTTCCAGCTGAGTAGGTTGAAATTACAAATCCCTCCTCTCTGAGATTACATTGAGGATCAATCCTTATTTCAGTAGAGAATATTGAAATTACGAATCTCTTCTCCCTGAATTCTTATTTCCTCAAAGTTTTAGCGGAGTAGGTTGAAATTACAAATCCGCCTCCCTGAGATTACATTGAGGATCAATCTTTATTTCAGTAGAGAATATTGAAACTGCGAATCTTTTCTCCCTAAATTCTTATTTCCTCGAAGTTCCAGCGGAGTAGGTTGAAATTACAAATCCCGCCTCCCTGAGATTACATTGAGGATCAAATCCTTATTTCCTTGAAGTTTCAGTAGAGAAGATTGAAGCTAAGAATCTATTCTCCTAAATTACATCAGAGTGGATAGAAGCACTATTTCCTATACCCCTAAAGACGCAGTGGGATGGAATGGGGTTACTTGAAGAAAAGAAGCGCCAATAAGCCAAGATCTTACAAGACTAGCAAATTTGGCCCTCTTTAAAGTCTTTGTTTCATTCCAGTAACACAACAACGAGCAAAGAGGGGCAGCTGCAAGAGCCCAACTTTGCCCGGGCCCGATAAAACCAAGACCAAAAGACAATTAAAGCAAAATAAAAACCAATAATAACAATGGTCCAAATTAAATGTCCATCACAAACCCAATAACAAAATTATAGCAGCCCAATTTACAAAACAACCACACAGACCCGGCTAGCCCATACCCCAATTACAAGCCCTAAATTAAAAAAAATCATAACCAGGAAACCCTAGGGTTTCCCCATTTAGCGCCGCAAGCCTCCAGCACCGCAAGGTTCCAACGCCCCACCTCCGTACATTCTACGCTCGCGTCGCCACATTAGAAGTCCTTCACACGCACGCCGTACCTCCGTACCTGCAGCAAAAGATCGACGAACAGCACAACAAAAAAAAAACAGTTGTATTTTTATTTTATTTTCGATTTAAAAGGACCGAAAGAAACCATTGTAGGGGGTTCACAGTTTTTTACGAATATACAAAATACAAAATCAGAGAATTGACAAGGTTATTTGTTTTTTTTTTTTTTTTTTTTGCGAATCTGCCTATATACATAAAGATTGTCATATTTTTATTTTTTTTGTTCTATGCTATTCGCGTATAATATATATAATAATATATACAAAAAAAGGAGAATATCCGGGGTTTCAGACCGCCGTCCACGACGGAGCTGCAGCGGGTTTTCGGTGACTGCTGCGGCTCGGATCTGGGTTACCCCAGAGAGAAAAAAGCTCCCTTCTTTTTATTTTTTAAACTGTGCAACAAATGTTTTTTTTTTCAAAGAATTTGGCATTATATGCCGTTTGAAAACGACGTCATTTTTAGGCCGTGCATTTGACCCAGATCCCTTCAGATCCGCGTGTTGACCCGACCCGGGGAGGATCCACGCGTTTCTGTGAAATGAGCTAATTGCCCTTTTGGTCTTTTCGCATTTTTAGTTTTTTAAATTAAGTTTTCTTTTATTTTAATTTTACCCAGAAATTTTGCGCAGTTTTAAATTTAATCCCTATTTAAACGCTGCGTTTAATAACTCGAGTAAATTACGCTTTTAGTCCCTTTTAATTAACGCGCATGGAGTTTTAGTCCTTTTTCGATTTCTTTTTTAATTTATTGCTTTTAGCTCTCTAATTTTGTTCTGATTTCAATATAGTCTTTTATTATTTTATTTAATTATTTGTTAATTGTTTTTTAATTATTCTTTTTAAAATTAAAATTAAAATTATATATTTTAAATAGTTCTAGATATTATTTATTTCTCTATGTTATTTTCATTAAATTTTTATATATATTATTTTTATATACATATATAATTTATATTAAATTATTTTATATGTATATATATTGTTGATTTCGTATTATTTTATGTAAATATTTTCTTTTAAATTTATTTATGTACATAATTTGTCTCTTTAAGAGACCCTATTTTAAATTATATATTTATTTATTCCAAACACTTTCATATGTCATTATTTTTTTATATACATTATTTTATATCAAGTTTTTATTACATATGTATTATTTAGATTGACACATATTATTTTATGTACATCATTTGCTTATTTACTTTAAAGTTTGCTATATATTATTTGTGTTAATTTGATTGTCATTGTATGTGCCCAAATTCGTTCTTTTCAAATTTCACATTATGGTCATTCATTTTTATAAAATTTTATCTATGTATATTATTCAATGTTTGTAATTTTGTTTTTATACCTTATCGCATTCAGATTCAAACTTTAATGACTTAATTGATATTAGTCGTTTCATTGTTATTCCAGATAAGCTAAACAAATGCATTTTGAGTCCATTTTATAATTGCTTAGTAAAAATTTCCAAATAAGGCAATATTTCGTATTTGAAAATTCGAGAAATTGTGCCCTATTGTGCTGGGTTTCGATTTTCCGTTTGACTAAATAACCAAATATCCTTTTAAAACTTTGTCCATGTTTTCTTTAAAGGAAAAATAAGGCAATATTTCGTGTTTGAAAATCCAAAAATCGTATCCTCCTGTTGAGTTTCGGTTTTTCTTTTGACCAAATAACCAAATATCCATTTGATATTTTCAACGCATGAGTTTTGAGAATCATTAGATGATCTTGGCATCGAGAGTTTGAGATGTTGTATCCTAACGTGCTGAATGTAATATTTGATTCTTTTGGAACAAGAGAATCTCAAAATATAATTCGGGTTATTTAAAATTTTTAAAATGGAATTGTATTTTAAAATCGTTACAAATTTTTGGCATTAGGATATTAACTAATCAATTAGATACTAATTTTGGGCGTTGCGAGGGTGTTAACCCTTCCTCATGCGTAACCGACTCCCGAACCCATTTTTCTTGGAATTCGTAGACCAAAATTAATTTCTTTCAAAAATAAAAAAATATTTTATAAGTGATCCGATCACACCTAAATAAAAAGGATTGGTGGCGACTCTATTTTTCATTTTAAAATATTTCATTATTTTTTTCAAAAACATAAAAAATGATTTCGATAATTATAATAAGAAAAAATAAATGTCCTTAATATCGAAAATTAGAAAAGATTTTAAAATATGAATCATTTGGAAAATGTTCGGGTGATTCAAATTTGGATATCGAAATTCTCTTATTCCGAAAGGATGAAATATCATGTCCAGCACGTTAGGATACGATGTTTCAAACCTTTGACAACAAGATCATTTCATGATTTCCAAAATTCATGCATTGTCATTTTAAGAAGGGTATTTCATCATTTGGCCAAATGAAAGAACCGACACCCAGCACGTTAGGGCACGATCCTTCAAATTTCCAAACATGAAATATTGCCTTGCTTTTAATTCGAAAAAACGGACACAATTTTAAAGGATATTTAATGAGTTGGCCAAACAGAAACCACAACCTAGCACGTTAGGGCATGATTCCTTGAATTTCCAAAACATGAAACATTGCCTTGTTTAAAAAAAGGACACAATTTTAAAGGATATTTAATGATTTAGCCAAATAGAAACCACAATCCAGCACGTTAAGGCACGATTCATTGAATTTCCAAAACATGAAACATTGCCTTTATTTTTAAGAAAACATTTTATGAGTTTGGAAAGATGTGATAAAGGAAAAATAAGATAAACAATAGAATGAAAATAATGATACTAGTAATAGTAATAACACATAGAAAAGTAATAATAAAAGTAAAGGGAAAAAAAGTAATAAGATGATATAACAATAATAAATATAGTATAGTAATAATAATATATAGATGTAAAATAAATAGGAATAATAAAAAAATAATAGTAGTAATAGTAAAATACATAACTATAATATTAAAATAATAACATTAATGGCGTAGAATAATAGAAATGATAAGTATAATATATGATTTTAAAAAATAAAATTTAAGGTAAACAATAATATACAATAGTAAATATAAAAGGAGAATATAATTGTAATAATAATATACATATGAGCAAATGGTAATAAAAAATTAAAAACAAATAATTTAATGATAAAATAGTAAAATAATCGAAAAAACTAAATTGGGTTAAAAATAGAATCTTTGGGGTCAATTTCAAAATAAAAGAAGAATAAAGGGCTCAATTGTCAAACGCGCGCAACTTGGAGGGGCCAAAATAGAAATTAATCCCCCCTCTTTTTACATCATGTATTTCGACTTTTATAGCCTAAAAAAAAACCCTAAAAATAGAACAAAAATAAATCCGAATCCCTCATCTATTGTTTCTTGCTTCACCTTTGTGTAGGTGCGTGATCAAGCACGTTTACGATGTGGTGTCGTGGCGACTAAAATTGCGAACACGGAGATGACGTGGTGAGGCGTGGAGTTCTTCTTTGGCGGCACTATTGTTGTTAGGGTTTTGACTGTGCTATTTTATTTTTTTGAGTATGATGGTTTTGGGTTTAGGCCTATTTATTTTATGTGTTTTGTTTTGAAAGATTTGTTAATGGGTTTTGGGGTGAAAATTGGGTCACACAGTAACGATTGGATTTCAATTTTTATTTTTTCTTGATTTTTCTTTCATAGCTATAATTCATAAACTAAAATTGTGGTTAATATAAATTTTTATTTATATTTCGTAAGTCATTTGATGAAATAAATATTAAAACTTTTATTAAACATTTTAAAAACTTAAAAAGTACTCAAAAACATGTTTGAAATGTGTTTTAATTTATTTAAATGTCTTTGAGTCAATCCAAAATATTTTTAAGTGTTTTAAACTAATTTTGCACAAGTTTGGGAAGTTGCATTGATATTAGGAGGAAGTTTTACTGATAGAAATAAGTCAGAGAGCACCTCAAGCATTCTTCCAGACTTCAACCGATATTTAGGGGGACTTCTATGGACATAAGTCCACTGGACTTCTATCGATACAAGTTTACTTCTACCCATATATCTTATGAGTTGTACCGATACAAGTTTATTTACAATGCTTCCACTGGTTGTAAACAATCACGCATTTTTTCCTTGTTATATCTACAGATTAAGAGCAATTTAAAATACAATAGGTGAATTTTTTAGCAAAGAAATTAAAAGAAAAACCTTCAATTGTTTATTTTCTTCATTTTCTCTTGTACGCATTCATTGATAGCTTATTGTAATATCTTTTATCACTATCAAATCTTGTATTTAGAGTAGCGAATTGGGAAATCCTTGGTTAAGTTATATCAAGGCAGTGGAGGTAGATACTTGGGGTCAAACCACTATAAATTGAATTATTTAAGTTTTTTTTCTATTTTATTATCATTTAAGAAAGTTTGTAGAAATTTTAAAATACCAATTCACCCCTCTTGACATTTTTGAACCTAAAAGAATTATATAGAACCACATAAAAATTTAACTATTTAGACTAATTAAAAATATTATAAAATATAAAAACCAAATAATATTCAAATTTAAAATATATAGATTAAATATTAAATTTAAGCATATTAGAAGACCAAATATGAAATTTAACCATTATTATAAAGAAAAAGAAGAAAAGAACCAGAGTAATATATTATTAAAAATGAATTATATTAATTATTTATACTAACTAATAATAATATAAATATTAAATCGCATAATAGATGGACCACATTTCTATAATGAAAAAAAGAAGGGTGCGACACCCATTTAAAAAGGAAATTGGCAGCTTGACACTTCTTTAAGAATGAGGCATATAACACTTGGTTTCTTTTTACGAGGAAAATCTGAATTTGTAATTATACAATTTATTTAAATTAGAAAATATGTGAACATGACACACATATCAAACATACCCCTCAACAGTATTTCTTTAAATGTATCTCATTAATTATACTATTATTTATACATAATTTTCTATCACTTCACTTATAACTTATGGTGGATAAAATTGAATATTATTTATAATATTTTTATCAGTTTAACCATAAATTAGTGTTAAATAAGCATATATGAACATTTATTTATTATTAGTTCGGATTTAGGAAGTTAAAAACGGTGCAAATAAAAAGTAGGGAATCCAGTTTTTTATTTAACACACCAAATTTAAGTTATTTGCTTAATAAGATTTACAATTTAATCCGCATAAGATTTGAGCTCGCATTACCATTTATGTATGGGTGATTGAAGGACATGATTGATACTATACAAATTTACTGGGATTTAATTAGAACATTTTTAGTCCAGAGATGAGTTTAAAATGCGAACCATAATTCGAGGATGTGAAGTGCAATTAATCCCAGGAAAATCGAGAAATGAAATCGGAAAGGGAAAAAAGTTACGGAGGCAGCAGCAGCAAGCAAAGGGCAAGAAAACAAGAGAGACAGAGAGGGAGCACCTTGAGGAGTTCGTATTCAGAAACCCTAGTTTTCGCCGTCTTCAGCCCTACGTTACCTGCTTCTCATCCTTCATATCCGCTTCATCCAGCCTCGTTTTCCTTTTTCACTTCTCCAAGAAAACGGCCGCCATTTCCTCCTCCGACCTGCAACCCCCTCCCCTTTATTTCTCAATTCTAGGTTCTCACTCTCCCCGCAATGCAAGCTTGAACTTTTTAACCATTAATAGCAATTGGAATTTGGTTGGTGAAAAATAATAACAATAAATAAAAGCTATGTACAGTCATAGAGATCGAGGAGGAGGGTCTTCGAAATCGGAGCTTGTTGGAGGACCGTTTGATCGGAAGCGATTAAACGATGTGCTGGACAAGCATCTAGAGAAGTCGTCTCCATCCACTTCGAGGGGCTTCAACAGAAAAGACAAAGAAAGATCCTCCGTTCCTTCAACTTCCACTGGTAAATCCCAGCTTGACCATCGTGATTCACGCTCTGCACCTCTCTCCAAAGCCAAATGCGATGGTTAGTTACTTGTCTGTCACTTTCTTTTGATTAATTTTTGACGAATCGTATGTTGCTGAGGATGCATTGACATATTTTCGAGTTAATTTGATTTGGTAGGATCTAGGTTTTTAAGCATTTGTCGGCAGCTCCGAGGTGATATGTTGGTGTATTTGTATGTGAAAAGTGTTTAAAAACTAATTCCTTTGTTAAGTATGATTATTTGCAGAATTTCGTACTTCACCTTATCCATTTACAAAGTGCATTTTTAAAGCCAAATTATTGGGATCTTGGCCTACTGAAAGTAGGTTTTATTTCATTATACTTCTATGTAGTTTTCATTTTTCCTTCTTGATATTTTTTTCCTAAGACAAGGCATAGACTATCAAGGTCATCAATCATGATTGATAAGAAAACTATTAAACGTAAGGTTCTTGTCAGTTATCTGTTAATGTTGTCCTTGATTGCAGAGGAGTCTGAAACAGACAGTGAAGAATCAGATGTTAGTGGTTCTGATGGAGATGACACATCTTGGATCTCATGGTTTTGCAATTTGCGCAGCAATGAGTTTTTCTGTGAAGTTGATGATGACTACATCCAAGATGATTTTAATCTTTGTGGGTTGAGCAGTCAAGTTCCGTACTATGACTATGCGCTTGATTTAATATTGGATGTTGAATCTTCCCATGGTAAGCACTTTTGTAATGCGGTAATATGAAATTATGAATTTTGATTGATTTGATATTCACTCATAGAGATGATATTATTTTCCAAATTCAAACCAGTCTTTAACAGATTTCTTTGCCTCTTCGATTCATAAGTCCATAAGTATGCTATTTTGGGCCCTCATGAGGATTTTCGCCTGGAAAGAATTTAAAATGGTGGATGAAAGTTTTTTGGGGAGGCATTCAAATTTATTTTGGTTGTTTGGTTACTTATGGCCCACATTAAGACGAATGTTGACCGACTATGTAACTTGCTGAATGTTGATCTGATTATATGCCATTACCCATTACTAGACTTGTTATATGTCTTATCTTCTGACCAGGACTTGTATAGTAGTCTATACGGAGAATGCACAACCTTATGTGATGTTCCGTTTTTCTCATTGTCAAAAGCCTTTTTTACTATACTTTTGAATTTTTGCTATTGCTGCAGAATCTGAACAGAAATGTCACTCTAAGTGCATTGAGGAAACATATTATTGCAGTTGTTTCAAAGCTTGTGTTTCACATAGCATTTCTGACCATGTAGTTTGCAGTTATAATGCTGTTATCTATATCTACCTACTTTTTTTTTTTTTTTTTTTTTTTGTTTATATGCATCATCCCTGTGGTGTACTGATGGTACTGTTGTTTATATGAACTCGTCAATCATCCATGCACATTGATTCTTGCTCTTAAGTAGACATCTTTTGGGTTTTATAGGTGATATGTTCACTGAAGAACAGAATGAATTGGTTGAATCGGCAGCTGAGATGTTGTATGGTCTTATACATGTCCGTTACATATTAACTAGCAAGGGAATGTCTGCTATGGTAAAATTGCTTTTATTTATTTCGTATTTTCTTTTGCTCTCTGTTGACTTTGTCATATCTTGTTTACAAAGTTACTTGCAACTTCTGTTTCAGTTGGAGAAATACAAAAACTATGATTTTGGGAGATGCCCAAGAGCTTTCTGTTGTGGACAGCATTGTCTTCCAGTTGGCCAGTCAGATATTCCTCGTTCAAGTACTGTGAAAATCTATTGTCCAAAATGTGAAGATATATATTATCCTCGATCCAAGTATCAAGGCAGTATCCTTTTTAATTTCATCTGCACCTTTACAGGCTTTTAATGGAGAATAACAAATTTACTTGTTTTAGAACTAATATACCTATAGATTGACTTCTTTACTATATTACGCGTGCTTGTGACATCTGACGGACATCCTACTTACATCTTACTGAAATCGGTCATTCTTTTGTTTTGAACTGCCTCCCTTGTCCTTGCATATCAATTTTGCCCCCAAGTAGTAAATCTATGAAATTGCTTATAATTTGAATGGATTATCGTCAGATCTCGTAGATCATATTAGGCCTCATTTTGATCGTATTCTAGAGGATTATGAGGGTGATTGGTGACTTGTGCTAATTCTATCATGGGAATCATTATTGGCTTTATTTGGATGTATGTATTTCAGTGCATGCTTTGCCTAAATGAAATTGGCTTTTTATCACATTCTGTATCTATATTTGATGATGGATTTTGTGGGACTGGTCCGGCATCTACCTTAGCGGGAGAAACCCTATTATTTTCCCTTGTTGCTTTGTTTGCATTTTGTCTATGCAGTGTGAATATATCCGCTGCTCCATCCCAAAAATTATGAAACCGCTAGGATTTTGTAGAATCTTAAAGTTTCAAGGAATTTCTTGGATGAACGGACATTATGAAGTTATGAGATGCTAGGTACCCGTGCTTGTGAAATGCACTTTAACAATATCTCTGGGTTGGTGGAACCAAGCAATTGGTATGACTTGTTAGTTATTCCTATTTGCTTTTAACCATATCATGGATGTTATTACTTTTGTTTTACAGCTTAATTTTCTTTGACATTAACAAGATATTGATGGAGCATATTTTGGAACAACATTTCCACATCTTTTTCTAATGACATATGGACACCTAATGCCACAAAAGCCAACCCAAAACTACATCCCAAGAGTTTTTGGCTTCAAGATCCATAAGCCCTGATGTGATACAGTAACCGCAAGCTGTATGTAAGTTGAGCTGAGATCTCCTATAGTCGGATGGACAGTAGCAGGCAATTTTCGCATAGCCTGGTGATTCTTTCACTGCCGTGGATGCCCTAACATGCAGGAAGTGAAGTGCAGAGAAAAAGAATTGGTAGGAGGATTTAAATGGCAATGAAACATGGCCGTGTTAGTTGAGCACAAATATTTATGTATCTACCCTAGAATTTATTAATGAATTGAACAGAGCATTTGTAAGCGTGTTTCTTTTATCGTGGGTTGAGGATTGTTCTGAATGTATTCCCTAAAGATAGCTATATCCAGTTGCAGGTGTAGTAGCCCCATGTTTTTGAGCAACGTGTTTTCTTTCTTTATTGTGCATTTGCACTGCAGTGGTAATGGTAAGGTAAACCCTTGCTATCCTAGAGTATAGAGTAGGTATGAATTTTGGTGTTCCCCCGACCGCGTGGACAAACAATCGTTACTTCATTGCGTAACTTGTGTGTTGGTCGCTTGCTGCTTCCTGGCAACATACTCCTACCCTACGGACATGGCAGCCTCATGTTATCTCTCGGCGCTGCAGGGTGCCTAAACTCACCATCTCTGAAAAATATGGAATAATCAAAAGATACCGTCAAAGAGTCATATGAATTACAATTTGCATTGTATTTTGTTTTTGAATAATTCATGATTTACAACAAATAATATCCTTTCCAGGTGAAACAAAGAGGGGAAAAAAGTAGTCATTTTACAAAATGATTTCCTCTTCAATATAATAATCAATTAGTGAGAAAGTTGGAAATTCGGATGGTTTTGTTTGTTTGCCTGATGGTGCCGAGAAACGAAAAACGACTGCATTTTGCGTTATGGAAAGATGAAGGCTGGACAAAATTATCCGACTTTTTTCAACACGTGGGTTCCTCAGTCATATTTTCCCTGCCTCTCAAAAATTATATTATCCAGAACCAGAAAAGCATTTATATTCAAGTTTTCAACTCAATTATACCCCTTAATCATAAGTGAAATAACGAAAGGACATTGATCTCAAGTTTAATCTTGAATAACCCTAAATTGTTTTTATTTCTCATTTCTTTTTTTTTTTGGTTTGAAGGTTGGTTAAGCACATGATGAAAAGCATGTAGCAGTATAAGCAGGCATGTCATTTTCAAACAGTCTGGTAATCTTCTTTTTGGAATTATAGGTCCCAACTCCCAAAACAAGAACTATTTGTACTGTACTTGATCAAAGCCTTGGGCTGATTCATACAATTCAATTTTATTGTGATACTGATATTTCCTTTTCCACCAAAAACCCATTCAATCTCATGCCATCAACCCTTTTTTTTCTTTTCAAAACGTATGTCCCATACTCCATATCCACAACATTCAAAATAAGGATGCTTTTATTTATATATCATGCAAAATAGTTCCGCTCTGCTTGGATTAGGCCCAATTTCAGACAAAGGCTTTCTTTTTAAATAAATTGGGTGAAGCCACGTTGGATTCATGTTATTGGTAGGTTTAAACCTCTATACTGTCAACAACTCTTCGTCCCTCCCCTCCTTTTTCATTCTCCCCAACTGAAGTCGGGCTTCCCCACATTTCCTTCATTTTATTTCAAGTTACAAATATGATTTTTTTTAGATTTTTAAAATTGTTCTCATTGAATTTAATTTTAGCTTTTATATTAATTTTGGGATTTTATTTCGAAAATAATTTTTTTGAAGTAAATAAAATTAATCAATAATTCTTATATAATTTTAAAAATTATTTTAAATACAAAATTTATATTATAAAAATTAAAATTAAATAGAGAATAAAATCGATTTAATTCAATCTTATAAACCAGAAACATTGCAAATATCATCAATTCAGTTTTTGATATCTTAAATTTCTTTTTACTTATCAATAATAAATAATATATATTTAAAAAATTATAATCAAAATTAATTATTATAAAATACAATCAAGAAATTAGAACATAAATCACATAATTAAATCGAGATAAATTTAAATGGAAAAATCTATACATAAATTGAGGATACGTTGTGCTTTAAAATTGAAAATTATTTAGAAATCAAGATTCAACAAAATTGTATTATTACCTTAAAAAAAAAAACAAACCATATTTGTGTGGTTACACTAATAAAAAAATTAGGATAGTCAATTCAAATATATTACATCAAAATTAAAATTATGCGATATAAGATATTTAGAATAATTTTCTAAAAATTTCTTCATGAGTGTCAAAAGTTAAAAATGATAGTATAGGTTTTTGGAAAATCAATATTTTCATAAATTACCACCACATTGAGATGAAATTTGCATAAATAAATATGCTTCTTTTATCGTAAAACATAGTAATGATATCGAATGGATTTAGCAAATATAAATTCTATAGTTAATAGAATTAATTTTGCTAAAGAAATAATAATATTACATTGTTTACAAAGTAAAGTCTTAAACAAGTCAATAATAAATTAAGTTATAAATATTGTACAAAAATGTTAGAAAATGAATAGGAGTTTGGATGTAATCCTATACGTCCAAAACCTATAAAAACACAAAAATATAAGTTAGCTAGATGGAAACTAGGAAATAAAAATTATACTGTAATACCAATAAAAATAAAAAATTGTTAGGAGAAAACTTCTAATAATACTAAAAATAAATATGTAAATGTTTTATATGTGATGAAGAGGGTCACATAGCAACAAATTGTCCTAACAAGGAAAAAATGCTAGAAAATGATTAAAATCTTGAAGAACAAGATTTAGAAATATGTTTAGTGAGAAAATAAATCCTCTTGAAATATTATATGAATTAATATAAAAGCAGTCGTCTGATTTTGATGAATATATTTTATGTTAGGAAGTAGTTCTAAAAATCAATTAGAAGAAATTCCTAACTCGAACAACAAGATATTAAATTAGGAAATTTAATCGAAGAAAGCAGACTTTTCTAATGATATAATAGAAAAAATTAATAAAAATCATATTTCTAAAGAAGAAATTTATAAAATATCTAAGTTTAAAATATGGTTACAAAACATATAGAAAAAATTAGCGGTAACACGATTAGCTAAGGATACTAAATGTGGATTAACAAATCCCATTATTTACCAAAGATAAGATAAAGAGAATTAAGAAAAATATCCTCAAGTTAGATATATACATCTAGGAATAATTATGATAACAATTAGAGCCTTATTTAGAAAAGGTCATAATATTCGTATTATAGTAATACTATTAGATAAAAGATTTGAAAATCTAATAAAAGCACTTGTTAGGGAATTCAATTTAGGATTTAAAGTTAAACCAAATTACTTTATATCTATTACGGATCCTCTAATAGAAGAGTGTCTATGTCTTAGAATTTAGACAAAAATTACGATATTAGTGATTTAGCGAAAGATTTAGTAATTAGTTGGACTTCTATTAATGAATATATTAATACAGTGAGAAATAGAAACAAAAGAAATAAATAATAAAATAATTGAGCTTTTTGAGCCTAATAAATTTACCACGGAAATTCAACCAAAATTATTACATTGAAAAGACTTATCAATTCCAAAAGATTAGATGATAGAAAAGTTAATAATGCAAGTACTTCTAAACTAATAAGTACTATAAAATATGTGTCATCTAGAGATAAGTTATATTTTAAAAATAATTTGATAACTAATATAGATGATAATTTAGTTTTACCCTCTAATTCTCAAATAGAGGAAGAATAGGAAAATGAAAGTACTTCTACACCAATAGGAATGAAAACAGTCCATATTCCTATTTTTCCTATCACACTCGGTAGAAATTCTAGACATACTATAATGGAAGATATACAATCTTCAATAGAAGATATTATTAATTTTCAGTCTTGCAATAAAAATAAATATATTAAAATTACATTACATAATAAAGAATATAAATCGTATTCTTTACATGCTTTATTAGATACGAGAGCTACAACCAGGTAGTTGTAAAAAGAATATTATTCTGAAGAAAATTGAAATCTATCAAAAGACAATAACTATTAATGGAATAAATGGTAACAAAATTACTATTTATTATAAAGCAAAAAATATACCAATATATATTAATAATGTTAGATTTATAATTCCAAAGTTATTATGTTTACGATATGAATGGTGATATTTTATTGGGAAATAATTTTATAAACCAATATTTACCATTTACTATTAATAAAAATTAGTTATGTTATCTATAGAAAAACTTCTATAGAAATACCATTAGCGAAAATCTTAAATTTATTTGTACTAATGATTCTTGATTTCCTTAGCGGTATATAGGATCGAGGTTAGAAAAAGTTGGAGAATAGATAACCGTCCATAAAAAAACCCAACAAAGGGATAACAATAAATCCTAAACAAGGATTTATTAATGCACCTGCTCAAGTATCATTTTATCCTAATCAAGGATATTATGTACCACATCTAATGGTAAACCACCATTTAGAATACAATCACTAAATACGGTGAGTTATTTTAATTTTTCTCAAGATCCTTATTCAGTACATCAAAAAAGTTATGCTGAAATTATAAAAAAACATAAAATTTGTTGAAAAAACAACAAATTCCTAAAATTCTTGAAATGAAAAATTTTTATAATCGAGATTTACCTTTAAAATATTATAATTTTATAAATAAAATATAAAAATTTATATTTCTGAACAAAGAGTAAATTTTTTAAAAATATTGAATAAATTGCATTTTCGTAAATAAAAATATTATATATATATATATTATGGCATTAAGATTGTCGTAACAGAAAAAAAAAAAGGAAGAACATTTATAGGGTAAGAGGGATGAAATTCAAAGGAAAACTAAAAAGAGTGTATTGGTTTAAAAGGATGGATTAGCATAAATAAATTCCACGCAAGCATTACTCTTTTAAAAAAGGATTATAAGATATACATAAAAGGAAAACATTTTCTCCAAGAAAGGCATTTTCTAGATTGAAAAAAGAGAAAATCACTCCACTGCACACAAACAAAGGGAAAACCCAGGAAAAGAAATATTTGAAATTTTATTCCATTTGATTGAAAGCAAAATAATTTTTTTTTAAAAAAGGGGTGAGTTTCGGGGAAGTTGTTTTTCACGTATTTAATGCATCAGAAGAAATCGGAAGTTCAGATCGGAAAAGAAAGCAGCGGCGTCTCTTCCGATTTTAATCCTAAACCTTCAACGGTTCATCACCAGCACCATCACCACCAACATCATCATCATAATCTTCCATCTCATCACCTGCAACATTTTAATTACCATCATAGTGTGTATCAGCTTTCCGATACAACAGCGACGCCAATTTCCGTTTTCCCTCAGATAGTTATCGAGAACCCTCCCCAAAATGACGCAATTGCGCCTGCTTCTTCATCACCTTCTTCTTCTTCTTCTTCGCCGACGCCTTACAAGAGACCCCTTTTGACCCAAACGCCTTCTCTCACAAAAAGCCCGACCTTGTACCGTTTTACGTCGCCCCCTCATTTCAGCTCCCCTAATGCCGCTTCCTTTTTTTCCTTCTCCATTGCTGCTAAATCTTTCATTTATCGGATTCTCCGTCGTTTCAAGCAATTGCGTTGTCTCCGGGTTCATCTACGCTTAATCCTCCTTCTATCTCTCCCTTTTTTGTACTTCCTAGTTTCGCATCCAAGCCACTCCTTTTTACTTGACTTCCTATCCGCTTTTGCTTTCTCCGCTGCGCTGCTTTTTTCCCTTAACCTCGCTCTCCATCGACTTCCTTCTATTCGTTTGTTCTTAGCCCGTTCTTTTCCAATTAAGCTCAAGCCATCATCTTCACTCTCGAGGTCTCATTTGCCTGTTTTTTGGTCAATTGGGTCTCGACCAAAATCTGAAAAGCGAGCGAATTCGGGGTGTTGGGTTCAGGTTTATAGCAACGGAGATGTTTATGAAGGGGAGTTTCATAAGGGGAAATGTTCAGGGAGCGGCGTTTATTACTATTATTTGAGTGGACGATACGAGGGGGACTGGGTGGATGGCAAGTATGATGGCTATGGGGTGGAAACGTGGGCTAGAGGAAGCCGGTATCGTGGGCAGTATAAGCAGGGCCTTAGGCATGGATTTGGGGTTTATAGGTTCTACACTGGGGATGTTTATGCAGGTGAGTGGTCTAATGGGCAGGGTCATGGCTGTGGAATCCATACTTGTGAGGATGGAAGTCGATATGTTGGGGAATTCAAATGGGGAGTCAAGCATGGACTTGGACATTACCATTTTAGGTAACATAAAGATCGGTTTGATTTGTTTCTATTTTACATCTTTCTGGTTTATGCTATGAATAATTTTCGCTTTAGTTATCAATTGTTGATTTTGAGATTCACTCTTATTTTGCCATGGTTCTTGGTGTCGGAATATGCTTGTAGGTTCTGTATGATATTTTCTTCATAATTGCTTTATTGTACTACCATTTGTTGAGAAGTAATTTAAGGGTGTAGAGATTAGAAATTGGTATTGGTTTTGTTGCATGATCACCCTATATTGTTGGATCTGATTGAGAACCCTTTTGTTTGCTTGAATAGTAGATAGGTTTCATCTAAATGAAGATCAAGCAATGTACAGAAAGTGTAGTATGAATCATGATTACGTTTAAATGAACCTTTTCAATGTGAGGACTGCTTTTTAATTCTAAAGAATATCCAGGTATCCGCTTCATGATCATTGTTTAGTATTTATGTACTTTTTTTTTATTTGAATCTTTTGATTTCCTCTATTTAGGAATGGAGATACATATGCTGGGGAATATTTTGCAGACAAGATGCACGGATTTGGTGTCTATTGTTTTGCAAATGGCCATTGCTACGAGGGTGCTTGGCATGAGGGTAGGCGACAAGGGCTTGGAATGTATACATTTAGAAATGGGGAAGCACAATCTGGTCATTGGCAAAATGGAGTTCTTAATGTCCCAAGCACACAGAACTCTACGTATCCAGTATCACCTGTAGCTGTTTTTCATTCAAAAGTACTAAATGCAGTGCAGGTACTTTGACTTCTCTAATTTTAACTTTTAATCCTTTTTAAAATATCAATGAAGAGGTAGTTGGTGTTGTAGGTAATAATCTTCTACTTTGCTTGTCATTGATTTGGATAGTCCCATCTTATGGTCTTCTCAGCTGTTTGATTTGGCATGGCAGCGAAAATAATTGCATGTTCTTGTGTGATTTTTATGTGAAATATCAGGGTGCAAACCTAGAGTTGGATAAATTGATGAGCCACTTTTTGCAATTTAAAAGTACCAAGAGGAGCCCAAGTTTTAGAACCATAGCTTGTAAAATGCATACAAGAGAGGCATAATACTCGTTAAAATTTGATGATTGCAAAAATTTTCATTGGCTTGTTTTGTGGTTAAGAATTATGCTTTGCAATGAAATGCATTTCATGATTGTTACAGTCATCATCATTTTTCTGTGACATCACAAATCATGAAACACTGAAACGACTGGTCAAGACTGATTTTATGTATATAATCATTGGTATGATACGCAGGATGCTCGAAGGGAAGCAGAGAAAGCTTATGATGTGACCAAGGTAGATGAGAGAGTGAACAAGGCAGTTGCTGCAGCTAATAGAGCAGCAAATGCAGCAAGAGTGATAGCGGTTAAAGCAGTGCAAAAGCAATTGCAGCAAGAGTAATAGCAGTTAAAGCAGTGCAAAAGCAAATGCATCATACTAATAACAATGACAACATCCCCATTCCCATTCCTATCATGTGAGACTAACAACGGCTCATTTAGTTTTGAAAATACATGAGATAGCGGCAAGAGGATGGTGATTTGTGGGACTTTATCAAATAGGTTTGTGTTTTTATACTGTTATCTCCTTACAGTCCTTGGTGTTTGGTCAAGAGGCTGTAAATTTAACATGCCTGGCATGGGAGAAGAGATGGCTTTAAAAGAAATTATTATTGTAAGACAGTGAGAGCTGGGAAGAATGCCCTAGCATACAAAGAGGAAGACAAAGAGCTGAAGATGGTGATGGCACCATTCATATTTGTGGTTTAGTTATATCTGCTTTTCCTACAGTTTTGTAAAGATGAGGTAGATGATGATCATGATGTAATAATATTTAAGTGGTGGTATTGGTACGCAAGTCTGGTGAAACCTCATCCAGTCTCGGTGTTTTTGTGAACTTCGATTGATTTGATTTTGCCATGAAGAAAATCATGCATGTTTTCTCATCTTTTCTGGTCTTTTGAGTGAGAGAGTCATGCTATTAAAATTTGCAACTTTAGGTTAAATCCGTAGTTTACCTCTTTAGTTGTCACTTGTATTCTGTTACGAAGATTGATAGCAAATCCTATGGTGGTATTCTGTTAAATTATCTAAAAATTTTTTTTGGACAAATTCAATGAATCCGACCATCCAGCTAAATTTTGGACATCATCCATCTTCACTGTCACTCTATGTTTAACTATTCATCATATTGTTAGAATTGCAATTTAATTCATCCGTGGAAATGCATTTTTGTATTAGTTAGTTATATTATTCGAATATTCAATTATTTTAGTCTTCTTATTTTAACAAAACCAACAAGATTTGAACCCATGTCAAATAGATTAATAAACTCTTCAACTTACCACTCAACCAAAAATTTATTTTAATATGCATAATTTATTATCTCCATCTTGTATATATTAATAATGTTTTGTTAATTGATTTGGTGTTACAAGTCAACTCGATACTAACTCATAATTGATGACAATGTTATAATAATTAATTGTAGTGCATTTAATATTGTTATTTTGATGTATTTATGTTGTTAATTTTATGTGTTGTCGTGATTAATTAGTTTCAAATCATAGTTTCATAGTTTATTTGTATGTTATTTTTAAATACATATTTGTATTTTAAATTTGTGATTTCTATGTGCATGTCACGAGGCTACAACTTTAATCTGGCAAATTGGTGATCTTAGACGATTTATTTACTTCAAACTTGCCTAAGTTAGCCAAACACTTGCAAGATGAAAATTCTCACAAAAATTTTGTAAGGCACCGAAAAATATAACGAAAACAACTCGAAACGAAAGAGCAACGAGAGAACTAAAAAGCACAAGAAAACAATGCACATAAGGTGTTTGAATAAATGCTCTGAATATATTTTTTAACTCAATAATCAAATACAATGGGATGATTACAATGCCTTTATTTATAGTTGAGAACCTTCAAATCCAATAGTACAAATTGAATTATATCAACGACTAAGATTAATGTCTATCTATAAGATGAGAATCCTAAGGAATTTAAACTCTACACAAATTTATCTTTTAAAATTTACATTAATTACTTTGGTAACTCTAGTTTTACTAGAATGTTTCACTGGGCCACAAAAGTTTCAAATAGATGAGCTTCTCCATGGGTTTCACAAATCGGGTCAAATGAGCCTCATTTAATCAATTGACCTCTATGGGATGTTTTGTGCACAATGGTCACGGGTTTTGATCCGTGACTCGTGACATTCTCCCCCACCATTCTCACAACACCCTCGTCACGTCCTCAAAATGAAATTGGTTCAACTCGTCTCAAAATTGCTTCAATGCCTCGGCTGACTCCCAACTAGTCTCTCTGTCGAGAATAGTGGAGAATAGCCCACACTCGAAGTAATCCATGACATGAGAATAGAGAGAAGATCGTTCAGTTGAAAGTCGAGAATGTCTAAGTTCCGTCTCGCTCAAAGCACATATATTATTTCAAGAAAAAGTTTATTATTATAAATATCACAAATCAACTCGATTTTCAAAATTTGTATTTTTCTACTCTACAAAAAAATCATTTTCAAACCGAATTTTTTCCAATAGTACCTCACACTGATAACTCATCCAACGACACATTATTGACTTTCAAGTCTTGATAAGTGCTAAAAATAACATATTTTAACCTCATTCTTAACACGTTTTTTTGGTGATTATTTGATGTTAATTGTAAATTTTATACTCTTAATCCTTTACATTTATATTTTAATGCTTAGTAGAATAATTGAGAACAAAAGGAATGAAAAATGAGTGAAAATCGGAGCTTTGGAGCAAGTTGAAAGATTCACAAGGGTTACACCTTTTCACATAGCCAGATAACACAATTGTGTGTCACACGGAAATAAGGAACTCTGAAAGTGAAAAACAACTTTAATTGAAGTCTATTGCTACGGTAGCCAAATAAGGAAGATAATAAACTGCAGCACGAAATGAGCAACAGAAAACTTTATGTAAAATAGTTATCAGAAATTCCTATTACAAAGCTCGTGAGGAACCCCAGAAATACAATTTCAAACAGAGAGAGGGGAAATTTTTGTTTTCTATGTCAGTGCAGTCAAATGCAACTTATTTTACAATTAGATACATCACAACTTGGGTAGTTTGTTTGCTTATTTTGACTCAATTGCCCTGAGTGACTATTATCATGCATATCTTTAAGAATATTGAGCCATCACAAAATGTTTTAAACTGCATAATTCGTGTGCAATTCCAGCTATACTTTTAATTACAACTCAGCAACTCAGTAGTAATCAACACACAAACCACAGGACGTAGCTGCAAATCATTATTGTAAAGCTTCTTAATAGCAACCTCGAAAGGCTCATCAGCAGGCTTGATTATCAAATTTTACAGATAACGATGATTTCTGTTAATCCTTCTTTAGTATCTTTAGCGACTGTATTACCGCTAATTTTTTCTATGTGTTTTTGTGACCATAGTTTGAATTTAGATATTTTATATATTTCTTCTTTAGAAATATTATTTTTATTAATTTTTTCTATTATATCATCAGAAAAGTCTGTTTCTTCTCTAATTATACTACCTAATTTGATATCCTGTTGTTCAGAATAAGGAATTTCTTCTAAATAGTTTTTAGAATTATACATCCAGGAAGGATGAAGACAAAAAGTCACATCCAAGGAAGCTACGTGGAAAAAATCATGACGGCATCCATGACGAAAGAGGAAGACACGTGGAAACAACCATGAAGTCATCCATGACGAAAGAGGAAGACACGTAGAAACAACCATGAAGTCATCCATGACGAAAGAGGAAGAACGTGGAAAAAACACGATTCTTCTAAAGACAAAATAGGAAGTATGTGAAAGACACCATGATAAGAACGCGACAAAAAAGCGAAAGTATCATTATTACAGATACTATTCGGACCCCAATTCTTTATTTATAAGAATTTAATTCTTTATTCTTATCCGGACATTTTTCCGGACTTCAATTGTAATTAGATTCTAGTTTATAATTCTTTTATTATAAATAGGCATTGATGTAGCCTGAAGAAAAGCATTAAAAATTTTAGATAGTTTTTTTTATAAAATACTCTGTAAATTACCTACTTTCTTCTTCAATAATATTTTCATTCTCTACAATATATCCCTTCCGCTTGTGCATATACCCCCTCCCCCCAGTAATTGTTATGTAAATAATATTACATAACAGATATAATGATTAGTCCCATAACACCTGTGTGTAAATTACCTTTGTAGATGCTCCTGAAGCCGCCTTCGCCAACCTTTATGCAGCAGATCGAAATTACAAGTGGCTTCCCTAAGCTCTGAAAAAGACAAGACCCTCAAATTGTGAGATTTTGCTTCGTACAACTCGGGTGTGTTATGCGAAGAAGCTGCTGAGCCTGCGGAAGAAGACTTTGAGATCCGGTCAGGCCCTGAACATCCCTCTGCTCTTCTTTCTCCTTTCAACTCTGGGTCTGATCTTTGCCCCTGGCTTCTAAACTTGTCCTTGAAAGAGCGAAAACTCTTCGTTGCAGGATAGGATATTTAAAAGAGGTAGAAGAACAGCAGATCTTCTCCCGCTAGAAAAAAATGTACAAAATATATGTATGCTAATCAATAACTTAAATGACACACAACAAAGAAAGGTGATTAACATGAAAATGGTTTAAGAGATTCCATAGTGGCAGCCATGGAAAAAGGCAGAAAACCAAATGTTCTAGAAAAATACAGCAGAAGTAAATATAGAGAATTGAAGTCGGTAGGAGATAGATAATAAGAGACGAAATTACATTAACCGAAGCTAATGATCACTTTATAAACAACTATAAAGCTTTGCATTAAATGGAAACTTCCATAAAAGTTGCCATTTCATGCAAAGTTTTGCTTCGTCTTTATCCTCGGAAAAATCCGACGACGTGGATTGTTTTCCAAAAGGAGCTGAAATTCAGATGAGCGGCTCTCCCCTTCCATAACTAGGACTAGGTACTGTTGTATTATGAGACTGAATTGACGTTTTACTTTCCATGCCTCTCTGTGTCACTCGGATTTTATAACCAGAAAACCAAAAAAAAAAAAAAAAAAAAAAAAAAGGAGCAGCCTTTGTTTCTATTCTTTTTTTGTTCTTCTCCTATCTTTCGTCAATGCCAAGTAGGAAATCCCTATCTCAATTCACTGTAACAGCAGCTCCTACTGATCTGATCGTGTAATATTAAGAAGCCGACGCAGATACAAACTGCCTCTCTAATTCATACACCTTGATGCGAAATAAATGCCATTTTCTTTCCACGACTAACAGATACAGAAGCTGTAAATTCCCATCCCAATTACTATAGAAGATAAAGCCAAGTTGCAAATTCAAGCATTATTTGAAAACGATGCATTATCAATCAATAGACAATTGCAAGGGATGGCTGTGTGATATCCCTGAAGTAAAAATGGGTTAGTAAAAAGTGGGTCAGAAGAATTGGGCTCATTTGAACCGACAGAACCCATTGTTTATTCTCACCAACAAGTAAAATAGTAAGAAGCCGACACGACACCCACCCCCCATAGGATTTAGGAGCCAATATTTCTTTTTAATTTTATAATTTTGAATAGTAAAATATTATGAAAAGGTTCAAATGTAACACCGACATATTGATAATGAATTTTAAAATGTTTTAACCCAAAACACTAATATTAATGTTCACCATCTTTTAAAAAATTGGTATACAATTTATACCATTTCCCTCACCTTGACACCTAAATCCTTTAATTTTTATCTAAGTTGGTATCATAATTAATCCATCAATTAATCAAATCATTAAGTTTATTTTAAAAAATTTAACCTATTAATCGATACTTAAGTTATGCCTTTTTCCTAAATTTGCACTTAAACTTTTCTCTTGACCCCAAATGATATATAAACTATTCTTATTACTCATTTTACAGTAAAATATTATATCCGTTAAAAAATAACCAACAATAAATTATCACATCACATCAACTTTTTAAAATAATTCTTTTAATTCTTTCTTTTAGATTATTTTCTCTCTTTTTCTTCCTATTTTACTATTTATTTTCTTCCTTTCTTAATTTGTAATGTCTAGCAATATCAAAAATGCTTGAAATTCACCCTCTCGAAGCCGAGACATTGGTGATTATTTTTGTTTTCGAACTTCACTGCCTCGACTTAATGAGATAAAAAAAATATTTCATCTATCAAAACTAGTGTACTCAAAATCAGACTAGTTGGACTGGGATATAATCAGAATACAAGTATGGAAATAGGGGCTGAATGAATTGACTTACAAACCAATACAAACTGATTGAGTTGAGCTAAAAAACCTAGTTGAATCGATTTTCTCTATTTTAAATATATGTATTTATTTTTATAAATTTTTTAATAATTTATTTGATCCATCTAAATGAATTGATCAAACTGGAAAGACTTGATTCTAAAAAATTTGATTAAAACTATGAAGCCCCAAAGGCTGACATGTGTTTAAGAAGCCCAAGATGAGAGGAAGCATATATGAAGAGAAACGAATGCTTTTTTTGTCTTTGTCTATGAAGCAGTTTTTAACTGGTTATTTTTTTAAAAGGTAAAAAAATTAATTTGAAGTATAATTTATGGCAAAAAGAAAAGAGAGGTTAAGAATCAAAATAGAAAAACGATATGGTTTAGATATTTATTTAGTTTTTTAAAGAGGTTGAACGGTTGGACTACTAGAAGTACCAATTCAAGAAAAATATAATTTATGTATTCTCTGTAACAAGAACATATTTTAGATACCAAAATAAAAAAAGAAATTATAATTGAAGTACTAATCTGCTATAAAATATGGTGAAAGAATTAAACTTGAGGGTGATATCCTGGGACGGGTAACCCAAGCATTTAAGAGAAAAGAATAATAGATGAGGGGGGTTCCAAAGAAGCAGAAAAAGGTGGTTCAACGAATCAACGCATCGAAAATGGTAGATGATGATTATAAAAACCTTAGAAAAATTCATATTTTAATAAATTCAGCTTCAAGGACAAACTCAATTACCTTGAATATCTTAACATTACAATTGTAATTTGAAAATCAAGCGTGAGTTAAAATAGCAGGCAAAACATTTTTAGAGTGAAATAAATTCAACCCAAACCAAGTGGTATTAGTGCTTACAAATTGGTGGTATTAGTGCAATGTGTTTATTTAAGATTTTATAATTAAACCTAGTTGTAAGTTGTCAAAATCTCAAGCGGGGCCCCACACCATCTTCCTCGTGTTGACCACTAGTGTGTCTTGTTAAGACATGTCACGTTACTTCCTCAGTTCTTTCGATGTCGATGAATGGGTTTTCCCCCCCTTTATGGCGAAAGGGATTTATGTCCCTAAACAAAAGCAATTTTTTTGTCCCTGTAATGCAATGCTGGCATCTTAGAAACTGTGTAATCCGATACATTTTATTGCTTTTTCAAGTTCACAAAGCAACTTCTGGGATGCTTAAAAATAGAATTTGGGGATTATGAACTTAACAATCATGCATCAATTGAGATTTTGAAAGATTGGATCCTGTTTTGTTCTTTTCAAGGCGGAAAATCACATGGGGTGAAAAGTGAAACTTTGAAATGGCAGGCTGTTATAATGAAAGTTGGGATAAGGGGTTACCCTTTGACGAAAGGCAGGTGAAGAAAGGAACAAAGTGGGGGAAGTAAAAGGTCAAACTCAATGACTCTAGTAGGCTAGTTGAAAGACATTTGTTTTCATATATTTATTGTTTTGAATTTAGGCTGTCAGCTAAAACCGACTCGTCTCAGTTTCAATTCGTTGAATTCAACAATCACAAAAATAATGGTACACAAAGCTTGAGTTAGGAAAACAGTCCAGGCTTGCCAATATCCCAACCAAACCATCTGATTTTCAAAGGATAACCCACGAAGCAAAGCTCTGCAAGAAACGAAACCACGACTTTCATGGAAATCTCCCAAACCAAACCCTCTTGTGCTTGAAATATTCGTCAAGTAACGAATGAGGTAAGCCCTTCGCTTTGCTAAATTTATTTTACGTATCTAGCTCCTATCAACTTCAATTACCGATATTTACTTGTACTGTATTTTTCTAGAACCTTGTTTTTTCATTTGCTTCTCCATCGTTGACATACACATCTTGTTTCTTTAATCGGGTTTTCCTTTAATCTTCACCCTTCTTCCGTTACATTGACCTTTTTTTTTCCTCTTTACAGTTGACGGTATGTTCTTTGCCTTTTTCCCGTTCCTGCCATTTTGGACGAATTCTTATTGTTAATCACCTTTCTTTGATCCTTCGACTTTTCTTTGGTTTGTGTCGTCTAAGATATTGATTATGATACTGTTATTTTGCAGATTTTTGTAGCGGGAGAAAATCTTCTATTTTTATAGCTCTTTTAAATATCCTGCAATGAAGTGTTTTCACTATTTCAAGGACAAGTCTAGAAGCAAGGGGCAAAGATCTGCCCCCGAGTTGAAACAAGAAAGAAAATCACAGGGATATTCAGGGCCTGACCGGATCACAAAGTCCTCATGCTCTACCTCTGTGGCTTCTCCGCGTAGCATACCGGAGTTGTACGAAGCAAAAGCTCACAATTTGAGAGTCTTCTCTTTCTCAGAGCTTAAGCAAGCCACTCGTGATTTCAATTTGCTACATAAGATTGGCGAAGGCGGTTTCGGAAGCGTCTATAAAGGTACAATCAAGCCTGCTGATGGAAAGGGTGAGCCTTTCGAGGTTGCTATTAAAAAGCTTAACAAGAATGGTTTGCAGGTATGTCCTTTTGCTCTGTCTGGTAACCTGTTGAAAAATGCATTTTTCGCGTTCTGGCCCACGTTTGCACTAGGGATTCCTGTTCTGATTATACTAAATTTCCCATTATTTTAGTTTTCATGGAGTATTGTGGGCTGGGACTATTTGGTTCCAATAGGAATTTCTGATTACACTAATAATAAAACTTAAAAAGGTCTCTTGTTTATTTCACGATGCTGTTTATGCTCTTCCTTAAGTAGGTAGGCTAGCAATAGACTCCAATTAAAGTTTTCTCCTTTTCCTTTAGTTCTTATCAGACCGCAATTTATCTTGGGTTTGCCTCTTTTGATTATTCTAAATTTCCCATTATTTTAATCTTAATGGAGGCTGGGATTACTTGGTCTCTTTTTAGGTTCTTGTTTACTTGTGGGAGTTGGTAAAGGTCCAGTAAGAATGGTTGACATTAATCTGTATATTTTAGTACATAATCAATCCATCTTACTAAGCAAGTCATTCATGTTACAGCAATTATGCTAGTTATTCTTACCTGCAAGGTTCTTGTCTCCTGTTAACGAGAAACATGTTGATATATACCACCCAACCATTCTTAAATGGCAATGACTGTTGTGTCATTTCATACTTGTCTTTGATCCATATAGGGGCATAAGCAATGGGTGGCGGAAGTTCAATTTCTGGGTGTTGTTGAGCACCCCAATCTTGTCAAACTAATCGGATACTGTGCTGTGGATGGAGAAAGAGGGATCCAACGTCTACTGGTGTATGAGTTTATGCAAAATAAGAGCTTAGAAGATCATCTTTTCCGACGGGCATTCTCACCTCTTCCTTGGAAAACAAGATTACAAATAATGCTGGGAGCTGCTCAAGGATTAGCATACCTGCACGAGGGATTAGAAGTTCAGGTTCCTTTCTAAAACACTATATATGCATTTCTTTTTAATATTACATTCATATAATAAAAATTGAACCACAACATTTACTCCTCCTGTTTTGTGGATGATTAAGAGCTGCATGTTCGTTTTTCTGGTTATCTAAATCTATGGTTTGATAATAATGCAATGCAAAGATCATATATCGAGACTTCAAAGCCTCCAATGTGTTATTGGATGAGAAGTTGAATCCGAAGCTTTCAGACTTTGGACTGGCAAGGGAGGGGCCAATGGCTGGGCGTACGCATGTTTCAACAGCCGTTAGTATTCCATTTTGTGTGCTTTGAGTAATATGATATATCTTATCCATGATTGTAACAAGGTTTTAATATTACATGTGATCAGGTAGTTGGGACATACGGTTATGCTGCTCCTGATTACATTGAGACAGGACATCTAACCGATAAGAGCGATGTATGGAGTTTCGGTGTGGTTTTATATGAGATGATTTCAGGCAGGCGGTCATTAGAAAGAGGCCGCCCAAAAGCAGAGGAGAAACTCTTGGATTGGGTGAAACAATTCCCCCCCGACAGTAAAAAGTTCAGCTTAATAATGGATCCTCGACTTGAGAACCAGTATTCAATTAGTGCTGCTCGAGAAATTGCGAAGTTAGCTGATACGTGTTTATTAAAAAGTCCAAAGCAGCGGCCCAAGATGAGTGAGGTGGTGGAGAGATTGAAGCGGATAATCCAAGTTTCAGGGGAAGGAAGCGCTGAAGAAATGGAGAGTCATCCCGAGGCATCTGAATCTGAAATAAAAGCAGCAGCAGGTGAAACAGAAACAGATCATCAAGAGAGAGTGTCGGAAACATGGAAGAGGCGGATGGCACACCTTGCGAAATTGGGAGAGCATGTGGAAGGTGCAAGTAGGAGGAGATTGATGATGTTGCAAAGGGTCAGAGTGCCTGCCCTCCATTAGTGTAGTCAGTAGTGGGCGACTAGTGGATGTTAGCCATAGCGGCAGTGATTGTTAATTGAGGAAACATTTGATTAGTGGGTGGAGAGTGGCGTGATAGTGAGCAGATAGTGAGCAGGACAAACTGAATATGAATATGATGGTTTCTTTAGTTTAAAACGGCAATGATCATCACTATATAATATCAATCTCTCTTCTTCTTTTTTTGTAGAATGATAATATTTATTTATCAAATTAATCAAATCGAGGCCTCCATCGAAAATCTGTGATTGTTGATGAAGCATTTGATGAATATAATGGGTCTGCACTATTTAATCCCACATATTAAGTGCTTTCATCTTCTAACCTTAGTCCCTACCCTGCTCTGGGTATACAAGACTAATGAATTAAATAAAATAAAGCAGGCACACCTCAACACTGAATATATCCTTCATACATGTTCACATTCATCCTGCTTAGGTTTAGCATATATTATTATGTATTAGTTCCACACTATAATCAATCGTTCAAGCACTTTGCCCTTTCCCCCTTTTTGATCTTAGAAAACAGGCACGGGTAGCGAAAGAAGTGCCTTGGAAACTTACTCCATCAGAACTTCAGCATTAACACAAATGATAAATCTTTTAACATCTTTTTTTTTTTTCATTAAACTGCACAATCCGATACCCATCTCCTTTATGAACATCCACGCCTCAACCATCAACCCCAGAAAAAGAAAAAGAAAAACTGAAAATACAAAATTCCGTCGAAGTTTTCTTCTTCTTTTTGTCTAACTCAAAATTGATACATCAGTCTGCTAAAAAAAGCAAGATGATGGGATTAGGCCACAGCAACCGTGCTGGTCCGTACAGCTTTGTTAGGAGTGGAGTTCTGGGCATCTGATTTTCTAAGAGATCTACCCGATTTCCAGTTCTTTTCTCTTGCTTCATCCATCTCCATCTGTTCTTGTCTACACTCTTTGCTGCAAAACGGCGTATTCCCTCTGCAATATTTCCAAACAAATATACCCATCAATCACAACCACCCAAATCAATGAAATTTCCCATCTTTACTAAATAATTAGTATTAATGTTTTCACAGTTAAACACAAATTAATGAATTTAAAAACAAACGAATAATAAAGGACTAACCTGTACATGAAAATATCGGAATCGCGAAGCGATTTGCGACAAAGAGAGCAGGCATCGAGATAGTGCGCCTCGTACTGATCCGCTTGACCAGCGTAATAATAATAACCCGACATGACTCGCCGCTATCAACACAAAGGAAAAACAAGGAAGAGTGGCTATGCCTGTGAGGGGTGGGGGGGAGCAATTGAAGCTTGGTTGCTATATTTAAAGTACACGGAGCTTCGAGACTTTTAAAAAGGGAAAGCTTTGACTTGGGGAAATCAAGTACTACCCGCTCTATTATATAAACGCTAAATCCCATCACTTGGTGGCAGGTGTTAAAATTTCATTGGGCTCTTGCAACCATAAGTGCTTTAGAATGCGCTTCTGTATTATACAAATGCTAGATTATAAGTAGGCTACCTTCCCTTTCCCTAAAAGTTTATTTTATGAAAGTGGTGCTTTTCTTTTACTATTTCTCCCTTTTCTTTAATGATAATAATTTATGAATAAGAATAATTAAAATGCTATATTCTCTCTCTCTCTCTCATGCATATTTTTCAGTTGAGTCCCTCTTGTGTTGGGTATTTCTCGTACACCCATGAATTTTCTTATTATTTAAGGTGTTTGGATGTTACTTCGGATTCTCTTCTCTTAGACATTTGGCAATGGAAAAAAAAAAAAAGTATGCATGACTCATTTTAGCTAGCGGTATATTAGTTTCCAACAACGGCCATAATTCGTTTGGCCATGAGATGCTGTTTTCATTAATTGCTTGCTGTCCCAAGTTTAAAAAATAATTGGTGCTTAAGTTGCTAATGAATTACCCCTTAGTAATTAAACTCACCAATGCTGGCATTTATTATGGTTCAATGAACTCATATCTGCCGTAACCCAGATGATACATTCGTTGCTTGCATATTAGTGAAGTGTTAGACATTTGTTTCAAGTAGCGGATATTGCCTTTACCCTGTGGTAGTACTCATGAATGATGGTCCATGTACTGTATCGTATTTCTCATACAAATCAGCTACCATTCCTTTGTTTTGTATATGATTTGATTGATAGTGAACCCTTTATAATTTATTTTGTTCTACTCACCAGTTTTCATAAAATAAACGTAATTATATATATTTTAATTACCAATTTGTTGAATTATATGCATATTTAAAGAAAATCATGGGTGTCCATAAAATTAAGAATAAATCAAATCATAAATAGTGATGCAGTTGTTTGAAATTTGATGGGAAATTATATAAATGATTGAGAGGGGTTGTTTAGCAATTATGGAGGAGGATGGGAACAATATGGGAACCTCAATAATTTGAAATTTCATATCAGTACGAAATATATTGATGGGAAAAAAAATTTGTGGGCGCTTTCATGAATCTTCTGAAGGAGTGCACCACTTGCTTTGGGTCCCTTTCTTTGCTTTACGTCCAACGAGGGGATAAGTAATGAGTAATAAGTAGGAGGGTAAACTAACTAGTTGGTCATCTAATTTTTAGGGTCTTTTCATTTTGGTCATTTAAAATAAAATTCTTGTAATTTGGTCACTCAACTTTCAATATGTTTTCATTTTAGTTAACTGTACCCTCCACATCATATTTGCACTTTCATTTTAGTCACCCAATAAATATGTTTTTTAAGTAATTGGGGTTAAGAAAATCAAAGATTAAAGTGAAATTTGGTGGAAATTAAAAATACATAAAATTGTTAAATTGTACTTGTTTATCTTATTGTTGAAAATTCTAAATTTGAGTTTTGAAATATAAATTTTAAATATTAATATTCAAAATTATAGTAGTAAATTGGTTGGCATTATCAATGGAGTAAAAATTTCAACAATTTGTTTTGATGGTTTGGAATTATTTTAAAAGATTATTAATGGAAATGGTTGTCTTTAATAGTTGTCTCTGAAACCTAAATTTCTTTTGATTACATGATATTGAATCTTCTATGCTAAGTTAAAAAAGAAAAAGAAAAATCCTTACAAATTAATTAATTTTATTTTTCATTCCAAACAAAACTTATAATTTATGCATGACTTCTTTATCCAAACGAAGAACAAACAATTAATTAATTAATTGAAAGTATTTTTCTTTACTTTTAGCTTAACATGGAATATTCAAGATTATATAAGAACTTTATTTTCGTAGATAGTTATTAAATATGAGTTATTAAAGTTGATTTCATTAAGAAAAATTTGAAAACATAAAATAAAATTTTAAAATTTAAAAGGAAATTAAAATTAATTTTAATATTGTAATAACAAATTGATTGACATTATCAATGGATAAAATATTTTCAATAATTTATTTAAATTATTTTAAAGTTTTCAAATTTAAAATTTCAATATTAAAAAAAAGATTAGAATTTTTAACTTTTGAGTGACTAAAATGAAAAATAATTTAAAAGTTGAGTGACCAAAAATAAAAATTTCCTAAAAGTTGGGTGACCTAACTAGTGAATTTGCCCTAAGTATTATTAGGAAGGTCCACAACTTGTGGAAAAAAATAAAAAAAGGCATAGAACCTATGAAACCGAACTCGGAGCTGAGTAGATGTAGGCCCCACCAGCCCAACAAAAGCATCAAATAGTGGGGCCCGCATGACGCATGATCCAGCTTGCCCTTTTCCTAGGTCCTTGTCTCCAGGGCCCATGGATGCTGCCCGTGTACCCCGGTCAGCTTCTCCCAACGTCTTCCTTTTTAATTGCCCGGGACACGTGCACCTCCATGGGAATTGGGGGATCACCAGCGCAGCACCATAGAATTCATCTGCACGTGCTACGTGGCAACTGTGTGGAAGAATGATTCGGAGTTATAGAAACGGTCACGATTTCTTGTGGTAAACAGCGGATCTCGTGCCACGCTGGACCCATCACGATGGGGGAGTGGGGTTCACTTGCACGTGATTCTTGTCCCAACCTCCCCACGTTGGAGCGTGTTTAAAAATGCCCGCGAGTGGCCACTTTCGTTTTATTACTTCGATTGTATGAGTGAAAATAATAATGTTTTATTTGATATTATTGGCAATTTGGCATAACCACTTTGAAATAATAGTCATTTTGGTACTTTATTTTAATTTTTAATTTTTTTAATTATTGAATTTATATTTTATCAAATTATTTTAAAACAAATAAAAATATTAATATTTATTAACTTTATTAATATAAATGTGGATTTTCATATGAATAATATATTAGTATTTAATAATAGTTATAATTATTCAACAACATTGAAATTAAGTGTTAAAAGATGTTAAAAATACAATGATTTTATTACAGGGGAAAAAGGGAAATAGGTTCCACCTCCTCGGGAGATTTTAGGTTGGATCTTGTTAATCATTTAATTCCAAGTTTTTACACTAACATAAATGTGGTTAAATGACGTACTTTGTGTAGTGGAATTGAAAAGAAGGTTTACATGTTGATTGTCATTTGTACGAGGCAACGTACAACTACTTTTTCTAATACGAATTGCTAATAGGGTTTCGTGCTTTTTAAGTCTTTAACCCACTTGCGTTGCGGGATCAGTGGCAATCGCACTGGAATGGACCACAAATAGGCCGCATGTGTGGAATAACATTGCTACTTGCTACACAGCCAATATTCCATTGTCAAATCAAATCAACTTCAATTTAAATATCTAATTTTCCTATTTTTTTTATAACCAAACTAGATCGATTTTTTGTTAGGTTAATATATTAAGGAAGCCTTTAAATATCTGATTATATATATTAAATTGATTATTTTTATTAAAATTTTATCTATTTTATGGTTGAAAACGAACATGAGTTGAGGTGTAAATATCAATTTTTAACATTAGAACTAAATAAATTTTAATAAGACTAATTTAGTCTCTAATAGGTGGGCAAAATCATTGTAAAAGGGTTTCCTGGTAATTTTATCCTATTTGTTACTTCTGTCTTTCAAATACATACCGCAATTGGATTAAAGTAAATCCAGCTCTCCACCCACAAATCTGGTGGATAAATGAGGGAAACAACAAAGAAAAGCTAATAAAAACACAACTCCCCTCCTTTTGTCTTCTCAAAAAGGGCCTTGCCACTCTCATTATCCATATCATTACACTGCTAAATACGTATGACCTTGGCTCCTAATTGTTAATTGAGTTAGTTTCTGATTTGTCTGGTTTGGGTTTTGTGATCCTTTTGCCATGTATGTAAGTTCAGTCTTTGGTTGATTGTAACCCCCTTTCTTTGATCATAGTTTTCATATTATCAAAAGAAAGAAAAAAAACTAATAACAACAAATAATAATCATCTAAAAATATATTTTTTTTGGGATAAAGAAGACACAGTTTAATGGGGGCGTTTAGTACCTGAATGTTGAAGCTTATAATATTTTGTTTGAAGCATTTCTCTAATAAATTAATTTCATAATCTTTTTTCAAATAAATAAACTGAAGGTTGAAGTTTAATGAAACCCCTTATCTTCGTATCTCTTTGTATTAGGGATGGAGCGTCTTGATTACTTGATCGGTCAGTACATTGAGGTGAGAAAATGGGAGCCGTTAATGCTTTCTCGACCTCGTCTTTTCTTTGTTGATGACTTGATTTTACTTTATCGTGCTGAAACTCAACAGGCGCTTTAGATTAATAAGGTACTGTCTATTTTCCGTAGTGTTTCTGGTCATAAAATTAATAGACAGAAAACTCAAATCTTTTTTTTCGAGCAATGCATCTGAAATTATGATTTCGGATATTAGTGGACGACTTGGGTTTACAGTGGTTTCAGACTTAGGTAAGTATCTAAGGATGCCCATCTTCCATAAAAGAGTGACTCTTAACACTTTCCAATTTGTGGTGGATAAAGTGCGTTCTAATCTTAATGGTCGGGATGCTCGTCGCCTTTCTATGGCTGGTCGACTACTCTTGTGAAGTCAGTTCTTCTCGCCATCCTGAATTACTTTATGAGTACAGACGGTATTCCACTTATAGTGTATAAGAACATTGAGAAATTTGCTTGTAATTTCTTATGGGGATCGTATACTACAGCTAGGAAGCCTGCACTTGTGAGTTGGAATGATTTCTGTAAGCTAGTTGACTTGAGGGTCTCGGAGTCCGCTGTGTTGTTGGTCAAAATAAGATTTTTCTTCTTAAGATGGGCTTTAAGCTGTTGACCGATACAAATGCGTTATGGGTTCGCATCTTGTGGAATAAATATAATATCTATGAGATGATATCACAATCTATTGAACGTAGCAACTGCTCCAGGTTTGGGGATCTCTCTCTAAGGTGTGGAGTGAAGTGAAGAGTGGCATTACATGGGCAATAGGGGATGGTGGCTTAATAAACTTATGGAACAATGAATGGCTTACTAACATAGGTCCTCTTAGATATATTTACAGTCGTGATGAGCAACTGGATGAAACTCTCCTTTTAGCTAATATGGTAACTAGTCAGGGATCTTGGGGATTGGCAGAAACTAATAGTCTTTGTTGCAACTTTCCATTGTTGATAAAATTTCAGGATTGATTCCTCTAGCAAGTGATGGTGGTCCCGATCAACTTGTTTGGAAATGGATGTCAGGTGGCCGGTTCTCAACAGTTGCCACTTATAATCATTTGGTTGTGCGTAGAAGTGGAGCTTCTGGTCGTTTAGATACTAATATGTGGAAGATTGAAGCTCCACAACGTGTCAGGAATTTTTTATGGTTATTCAGTCGTTCAGATCTAACAAATAAAGCTAGATGCCGCACAGGTATGAGTGATGATAATCACTGTGGCAGATGCGAGGGAGCGATTGAGACTACTCTACATGCGGTGAGGGACTGCATCTTTCCTAGTGGGGTCTGGAAATCTATTATTCCATCTGATCTTTGGGAGTTCTTTGCTTTTCCGCTACAAGATTGGTTGCGTTGGAACATACAAAATGCTGGACAAATTGATTCCGAAGGAGAATGGGCAACCTTGTTTTCAATTATATGTTGGTTGCTGTGGAAGATTGGAATGATTTTGTGTTTAATTTTATGAGCAGCAGCAGCAGTGAGATAATTGGAACTGGTGTGGCCTGGGATAGGAGTTTTACGAATGCTCGCTTGAAGACTAACCTTGCTTGTTTGAGTTCTCATGGTATCGGTTGGCAGCAAGCGGCAGCAGGTTGGATCAATTTGAGTGTTGATGGATCATTTGCTTATCACCTTTCTGGAGCATCTATAGGGGGCGTCATGCACGATTCTACTGGTAAATGGCTACTTGGTTTCTCCACGAAGGTTGCAGGGTTGGATGTATTCCAAGTTGAAGCCCGAGCGATATCTGAGGGGCTTAAGCTTGCATGGAATAGAGGCTTTCACTGTGTTGAGGTGAATAGTGATAATGCGAGTTCCTTTGCAGAGGCTACGCTGTTGACAATACAATTACAGAAATGCAAATGATTCATTCACCACTCAGACGAAATTGGTAAGTACATTTCTGACATATTTCAAGACAGGGCAATAGGGTGGCTGATGGATTGGCCAAGGTGACTTTGGATGACTCTCAACAACAGCAAATTTTTCTTATCCCACCTCATTCGATTTGTTCTTTATATATGGATGACTTGAGGTGGATAGGGAGTAATTTGCAGACTCCTACTTCAGCCATAGCTTAGTTTCTACTTTGCTTTCTTTTTGTAACAAAAATAAAAAACTATAATTCAAGAAGTTCAAGTGACAAAGGAATGAAAAAAAAGAGAGGAAAAAAGTTCATTTTATGTATTTAGTTATAATGGTTTATTATGCACTTAATATTTTGAGCAAAATGTAATAGGCAAAAAAATAATATAATAAACTGTTAATATCGACCCAATTAAGCAAAAAAATAGTAGAATAATAAATTGAACAAATTGAACACAAAAATTTAATGTGGTTTTTATCCGTTAAATTTGGAGAAGTTTTTTTACGTTAAATTTGTGTGTTCAATTTCTAACAATTGATATCGATTTAGTTCAATTTTCATACATTAATTCAAATATGGCAACAACAAGGTTTAAAATTGAGAAGTTCGATGGTGAGACAAATTTCAATCTGTGGCAAGTTCGGATGATGGCAATTCTAGTTCAATCCGATTTGAAAAAAGTTGTTACCGGGAAAAAGTCTGAGAATCTAAATAAAACAGAATGGGAAGAGCTTGATGAAAAGGCTTTGTTTGCAATTCAGTTATGCCTCGTGAATACGGTATTGCAGGAGGTATTGATCGAGAAGACCTCATCTGCCTTGTGGAAAAGGTTAGAAACTCTTTATGCGACTAAGTCTCTGGCTAACCGTTTAGTGTTGAAACAACGTCTATTTACGTTTCGCATGAACGAATGTGAGCTTCTTAGAGATCACATCAGTCAATTCATTACTCTTTTAAATGATTAAAGAACGTTGAGGTTCATATTGACGATGAAGATCAGGCTATACTATTATTATGCTCTTTACCCCTTCATACAAGTCTTTTAGGGAGACCTTGATTTATGGCAGAGACAAACTCTTGTTCGAAGATGTGAAGAGTCATTTTTTGAGTAGAGACAAACTCGACAATGAGATTCATTTGGATAGCAAGGTAGATAGGAAGCTTCCGTTTTGATAGCATCAAAGAACGAGACAAAAGGTGTCGCTATTATAAAAAGTTAGGTCACGTCAAAGCAATTGTTATAAACTGCGAAAGAAAAGAGCTGCTGAGAGTAACGAGGAAGATGTAGCTGGTGCTAATTTGGCCGATGAAAGCGGTGATGATTTCTTGTTAGTGTCAACGAGTGATAACTCAAAGCTCACGTCTGAGTGGATCCTAAATTTGGGATGTTCTTTCCACATGTGTCCCAATAGAGAATGGTTCTCCACATACAGTTCGGTTGAAGGTGGAGTTGTGTGTATGGGAAACGATTCATCTAGTAAGGTAATTGCTATTGGTACTGTTAAAATTAGGATACACGATGGGATGATTAGAACACTCTCAGATGTCAGGTATGTACCTGATTTACGAAAGAATCTCATCTCTTTGAGTATTTTAGACTTGAAAGGATGCAGAATCAACATCGAGTCGAGTGGCATTAAAGTATCTCGTGGAGCTCTCGTTTTGTTAAAAGGTAAAAGAACTGGCGGTCTTTATATTCGGAAGGTTCTACGGTGGATCGGTGAAATCGGACGTCCTCGTCTGATTCTGATCGAAGTCAACTCATTTAGAGTGGAGGCAACTTGGTCATAGAAGGGAAAAATGTATGACCATTTTATTGAAGAGATGTTCTCTTTTGGATGCAGGTTTTGAAAAGATAGGACACTATGTTCGTGAAAATCAAACTCGGGTTAGTTTTGATTTGGCGATTGTACAAGTCGAAGGCTAGAAGTCTTCGGTTTCTAAGCATGATTTGACTCGCTTAATTTCTGCATGGTTCAAGATAAGCTCGTATGGGGCTTTAGCAAAGATGGCATTGTAGAAATATGAGTTAAGGTGGAGATTTGTTAAGTATGACTCATATTTCAGTCAAATTTGAGAAGTAATCTTCTAGTTAAACTCTATTTATTTGTTTCTATCAAACATTGATTAGTTTAGATTATTTTATTATTATTTGACCTATAAATTTAGCCTATAAATAGGCTCTTTTACAACATTAGAAAATACACCCATTAGATATTAGAACTCGTAACACATTTATAGAAATTTTGTGTTTACGTTTTGAGGGTTCTTTGTTTTTGGGTTTTGGGTTTAATTTTTATCTCCATCTTTTGTACTCTTTGTTCTTTTGCCATTATAGTAAAATTATCTTTGCCCATAGTTTTTTATCTTCTTGGAGGAGTTTTTCCACGTTAAATTTGTATGTTCAATTTCTCAATTTATTCCGCTATTTTTTTTGTTGCTTAATCGGGTCGATCCTAACATAAACTAAATGCTAAATTTACTCACTTTAATATAATAAATATATATAGTTAAAATATTACTTTAATAATATATTTTTAAAAAACTTAGAACATTTTATTATTAATTTTTATTATTCTAATGCTTTAGTTTATATAAAATGAATTAAAATAACTAAAATCTTATTACATGAGTATAAAAATTACAAATTTAAAATATAGATATGTGTTTAAAAATAATATACGTATGATTTAGAATACAAATGTGTGTTTAAAATAATATACAATAAATAATGAAACGTATGGTTTGGGACTAGTTAATAATAACACATGAAATATATATTATATTAAAATGAAAAAATAAATAAATTATGGGTAAAATAAAATTTTAAAAATATATATATATATAATCAAATTAGAAATATTAAATTAATACAATTATTTATCATGGTGTTGTCATCAATATTGTGTTTGTATCGATTTAATTTGTGACACTAACTCAATCAATAATACTATTAATAAGAAATCTTGTCAAATGTATGCGTGTGGAAATCACATATTTAAAAAATAAATATGATTTAAAAATAACATACAATAAATAATGAAAAGTATGATCTGAAACTAATTAATAATAATACATAAAATATGTAAAATTTTAAAGTAAAAATTAGATTAATTGGCGAGGAAAGTGAAATTTAAACACAAAACACATCGATTAAGAATATTGGATAAATACAATTGTTTATCATTATTTAGTCATTAATTCGATTTTGTGTCGTGTTTTTTGTGACACTAGTTCAATCGACAACATACACAAATATTTAAAACTTAGAACACAAATATTTTATTAAAGTTTCAAATAAAACTAAAAGTTACTTTAATTTAGATGATAAATTAAAAGTTTTGTATATATATATATGGTGTCTTTGGTTCAAATCTCATTATGGAATTTTTTATTGAGTTATAAAAATATAAAAAAGGTAAAAATACTCACATAATCATATAATTTACTTTGCAAATAAAATGGTGTTTTTGGTAATTCCCTAACTGAGTTGAAACATGGTTGATAGGTGACAACAACTCAAGAAAATACTTAATAAATAATAGAGATATATAATTGATATTACAATAAAAATGTATGAAGTGCATCTTGGTTAAGTGGTAAGTTTAATGGTTTATTAATCTAATTGGTATGGTTCAAATTTCACTATAGGCATATTTTTTTGGTTTTTGTTAAAATGAAAAGATCAAAATACTCCCAAGAATATAACTATTTTAATATAAAAAGATATTTTCGTAATTTCTTATCGAGTTGATTATTCAATTCAAGTGACATCAACTTAGTTAAACACTTGATCAATAATATAGATATTCAACTAATGGAGATAATAACTTGTGTATATTAAAATAAAAATGTAATAAATCCATTAAAATAAAGTTTTAATTGGGCGGTAAATTTAAGATTTTACAAATCCAATCAGCGCATATTCAAATCCCAATATTTGTATATTTGTATTAAGAAAAAAGGAACCTTTACTTTTATATAAATACTGGAGGACTAGGACAGCCAGAAAATTGATTGGATTTTAGTCCTAAATAAAAAATACAAATAATCAAGACTATTATTTCCTGTTCATGTCCATATTTGAACATCCATTGAAGCAAAATTATCCTCATAGGCCTCGCCCCCTTTTCATTCATGTGTTACAGTTTACTTCATTGACTGGTCCATAAAATCAGCAGAAAACGAAGAGAGTAATATAGCTAGCTGTAAAATGAATAGAAAAAGGACCAAACATCCAGGACTCCAAGGGGACATTCCAAGAGTGCACGGGAAGATACGTCAGATCAAAAAAGTTTTATGAATTGTAGATATATTGGTACAACACCAACTGAAAATAATTTTAAAAATAATTTATTTTTTATGTTTAAATAAATTTGTGTAAAATATTTTTATTGTTTAATAAATTTTTTAAAATATTTCATAAAAATTATTTTCAATAAAATAAACATATATTTGAGATTTTTTTAATTTTTTCATTGTTTGATTAAGTTTTTTATTTATAATTTTATATATTACATTATTTTTACATATTGTAATGATTTATTTATAAATAAATACGTTAAATTAAATAAATAATATTATTCGTTTATTAAGCTAGAATATTAACAATCATAAATTGAAAACAACCAAAGCGAATAGATGATTCTGATTGTGTTATAAAAAAAACAAAAATTAAAGATTGAATAATAATAACTTAACTTTCAAACCACAATTAGTACCACATGGTATTAAATTAATAATATCATTCAAGTGCATAATTAATAATACATCACATGATGACTACAATATTTGTTTGACTAATAATAAATAAACTTGAAAAATAATTGAATAAAGGGCTCAGATAGTCAGATCCATGGTAAAATCGTAAAACAAAAGACAATTAGGAAGACTCCATTCTTAGAGCTTTAGACTTTTAACTTTAAAATTCAAGTAAGTCCTTGATTTTTTTTATTGTATTTTTTATAGATATGAGGTTATGAAAGTTTAGTTTAGCTAGTCTTTATACCAATATGTAAAATTGTTAAAGTTTTAAAAAGTTGTCATTGTTGATTTTTAAAGTTTTAGGTGTTAAATTGATAGATTTTAAGCTTAGATGTGATAATAACTAAATTGTAAAGCTTAATTAATAGTTTTGTATATTAGGAACTAAACTGAATAAAATATAAAATTGATTGTAAAAATAAGAAATAGGAGATCTTTAATATATAATAGTGAAATTAGAATTAGTTTGAAGCTTTAAATCGAAAATTATGTTAATCTCGATTTTAGATAATAAATTGAATAAATTATAAAAATTGTATAAATTAATAATTGAATGTGAATTAGTTGATTATTGATAATGCTATATGTTTTATGTTAATTAAGTAGTTAACGCTGATTGAAAAATGTTCGAAGACATCTTGATAAACAAAGGTTTATCAGTTTAAAAATGTTTTATCGAACAAAATTAATAAAATATTTTATAAAAATAAAAAATAATTTTACGTTAATTATCTTATTTTACATAAAACAAATGTAACCTTAATGTTGTTAAAGGAATACCTTATGTTACATAACACCATTGTACCTGTTTAATTTTGTTAATAATGGCATAAATACAATATAAACAACAAAACCTTTCTGATTCGTCTATTACAAGATTATTTTTTAAGCTTTGGAATTTACTTTACCTTTTCTTTTCACCTAAAAGGAAAAAAAAAAAAATCCCATAACTGTAGGCCAAAAAAGATAAAGGAAACCTCAATTTTGTTTCGTAATAACTTTGACCGCATCTTAATTTCCGGTAGAATCATCAAACCCTCGTTTTATATATATATATATATATATGGAAAAAGAATTATATGAAATAATGATGCCACGTTATCTATATCATTTTTCAATAGATTTATCTTATATCGATATTTTTATCATGAATTTTAAGATTTTAATTTAGATTTAATTTTTTTCAAGATAAAAATGCTGAAATTCAGGATAAAAATACTGATTTGGTATAAATCTATTAGAAAAGGGATATAGATGACATGGAGTCACTGTTTCATACAATCCTTTCCTATATATATATATATATAAATGATATGAAATTGTGATTTTACGTTATCTTTATTTCTTTCTAATAGAAGCATGACAAATCAAATTTTTTCTAGTGAATTTTAGTTTTTTCCTCATGAAAATTTCAAATTCAACTAAAAATACTAAAATTCAGGAGAAAAAATCTGATTTGTCATGCACCTATTAGAAAATGATAAAAATGACGTAAAATTACAGTTTTATACAATCTCTTCTCTTTTATATATTTATTTGAAACATTAAAATGTTAATTATGATCGTACAAAAAAAAGGGCGGTAATTGTACTGATATTATTATTATTATTATTTTTTGAAAATGGTAATTGTACTGATTTTAATGTTCCATCTAATGCTAAAAAATTTGTAATTTATATGGGATAGCATTAATATACTCTAATCTAATTTTGTTAAGGTGTGTTTAATATATAATAAAAATAAATTTCGTGTCTTAAAGATAATATTATTGAAAAAACAATTATAAACCTCAAATATAAATTATGCTATGCTTGCATATAAAAATTTATAAATTGTAATTATTCTATCCGAATATTTACTATAAATAACATTATTTCTTTTGAAACAATAACATTTTAATTTTTTTGTTATGAAATTAGTGTAAAATTCACTTCAGTCGCTCGTACAAAACATAGTTGCCGTGAAAAAGGCATCACCAAATCCAATCTCAATTTTTTGGCTCGGTCCGTGTCCGTATAACGATTAACGACTACAACTCTATTCCTACGTGCACCCCAGCCTACTCCACTTCAACATACATTCTTCATTCCTTCCTTAACTCATACAGTCCGTCACTATATATGCACACACATATTTTCGTAATACAACTAAAAACAAGGAATTCATTAATGGCTTCACCCCCACCGTTTTCATATGGCGTGATGGGAGCACCTGTTACCGCCGCCGAATTTGACACCACGCAACACTCGCATCCTTCTTCCTCCATTGACAATGTCAAGCCAAGGTTAATAATACTACTTTTGATCCTTTCCGTAGCCCTGCTTGTTTCCGTCTCTCTTTGCCGCCTCCTCCGCCGTCGTTGCTTGCGTCACCTCCCACCTTCATCTACCTCCACTATTACCGTCGGTTCCAGCCACCGCATCAGTCTCGAACAATCACCCATGACTTCGTTGCTCGATTCTCTTCCTCTTTTTACATTCTCTTCTATTTCTCGCGGCTCCAACAACGGGGATTGCGCGGTTTGTTTGTCGAAATTCGAAGCGCAGGATCAACTCAGGCTTCTCCCTCTTTGTTGCCACGCGTTCCACGCTCAATGTATCGACACTTGGCTCACTTCCAACCAAACTTGTCCTTTATGCCGCTCTCAGCCCTTTGCTTCCGACTCCCATCTCAGGAAGGTTTTGCTTCAGTCTTCCAATACTTCAAGCGCGATTGGAATTGGCGGCAGCGACAGTTTCCGGCTCGAGATCGGCTCTATCAGTCGCCGTCATCCAGGCTCCGACTCCGGCGAGCAGAGAAGGTCTTATTCCATCGGCGCTTTCGATTATATCATCGAGGAAGAATCGGAGGTGAGTAGGAATCAAACGCATCGAAACGTGACCGACAAGGAAGCGAGTCTCCCGGCAGATGTTAGTACTGGAAGGAGTTGGCTCAAGGAATACGATAGGCTGTCGTTTTATTTATCGTCTCGTGCTTCGTCCTTTAGTAGCTCAGGAAGGTACTTAATAGGGACCAGTCGCCGAAGCGGTAGTATCTCCTCCGTTACCGGAGATTACGACGTGGAAGCCAATCGCATTGGCGAGGAGATCAGCGAAATGTTTCGTTGGTTCTCAGAAATATGAATCCAGGTGAAGTGAAGCCACCTCTTCTTTTAACGTTTGATCTTCTGTAGAATAGCGCAGGGAAATATTGCGTTTATGATATGATTCCACATTTCATCTTGAATTTCTTACGGGATTTTACTCTGGAGTAGTATACTAATAATTCTTTTATTGGTACTACTCGGCGGGGTCGGTAATTTTCATATACATTCTTTATATTACTAATATCAGTATTGTGTAAATTTTTTACACGTATTCGTATAAATTATAGACATTGTCAAGTTTTATATTTACATTTTCTTTTGTACATATAAGCTAAATTATCATATTTTATATATGGTGAAATAAGGCGGTGCTCCAATTTTCGTGATTAATGGATCATATTTATTGCTCGTTGGTAGTGAGAAGCATGTATCCCACATTATTTTAACTTCGTTGGGTTGGTGTTTTTTTTTTAGAATTTAACCGATATATTCACATAATAAATTGTAAGTGAAATGACAAAAAAAAAAAAAAAAAAAAAAACACAACTTGTGTTTTAAAGTTTAATATTTAGAATTTAAAAATAAATACTTGGAATTAAAACTTGTATTCTTCTATTCTATTGATGACAATGGGAAATGGCATGAATGAACAACTCAACGATGTTTTGGTTTAGGTTTAATTGCTCCTTCCAAGTCCCAACCAAAGCTAATGAAAGGTTTTGTTCATAATTATGGGTTTAGGCAGAAGATCATGTGCTCTTTTAGATGAGTGGAGTCGTTGAATGATAGACTAGAAAATTCTTGGTTGATTTTGGATAAGAAATCCATTGTTTTTTTTTTTAATATATAAAAGTGGATCTCTCCTCTCTAATTCTCTTCCTTAATGAAAACAATCCAATATCATAACTCACAAGCAAATCAAGTTTGAAGACCAACAAAGAAAAAAAGTGTAATAAACCAAGACTGAAAGAGAGAGGCTTTGTTAGAATTAGTAGCAAAACACAAACAACATCAGAGCATTCTTTTTTCTTCTTTTAAACAGAAAAGAAAAAAAGTGGTTCCCTTCCCACTGTAACTGCTAAGTGGTTAAGGTGCAGCTGCTTTGCTTTCCTTTTTCTTTTGTATTTCATTTAGGATATGATAGAAAGAACAAATACTTAACACACTATCTCTCAATACTGTGGCTCTCGATGGTTAATTAGTAGAGTGAAAAGTCGGAATATATTCGTTCAGGTACAAAATCTCCAGCATAGTCATTTGAGCAATTCATTATGTCAATCAAATTTGGTTCAACAGCGAAATGAATAAATAACTAAAGGTAATAAAATAGTTAAACAACATAGCACCTCTGTGTCCAGCATTGCAAGGAAATGCACTTCCACTATAGCACCCTTTCTTCTGCTTTATCCCTTCACCGCGATCTTCAAGAACAAAGCTAGAATTTGTCCCACCACTACTAAAAAGAACACACCAAAAGAAAGGACCTTTGTGGAACCCAATCAAGCCAACTCCCACCACACTATGCGATTTATTTCTCAAAACAGATAAGCTCTTCTTGTCTTTAACAAGAACATTTGCAAAGGCTAGTGATGGCTCTGTATATTTCGACTGACAACCCACAATGTGGCCTGTAATCGTGCCAATTGTAGGCAGCTCTACACCACAGTTGGGAGCAAATACTTCAGTGAAGTCATCCGTGGGTGGTTTACAGTTTACGGCGCTGTTCCCACTGCAGTTCCCCTTGCATAACTCGACATATTGGAGGGCTATGCACCCAAGACCGGGACTATCATTTAGTCGTTCAAGTTTTTGAGCAGTTCTATTCTGGTTAATGATCTCAACAAGATCATTTGCAGGGTTTCCTGAGGACAAGCAGCAAATACAGGCCAGTTTTATAGAAGTTCAGTATACCGAAGAAGACAAATATATAATTGCAAACTAAATACATTGGATTATACCCTTTACACCATGTCTCATCATTCAACCATAATGGGCATGTTTCATGTTTTGGGAGATTGAACACCCTACTAAACCACTGTCCTATACAGAATCAAAAGATTAAAGTCAGGTATACCTAGCCACAGAAGCGTGTAATGTAGTTTAACATGTACCATAATCATTTAAATCGAATGCAGCCTTGCGTGCCAAAGAGTTGATAGATGAAATGTTACAAAGAGGAGAGCACCCATTGTTCGAATTTCTTATCTATAGCATGAGTAAGAGACAGGGTTATAATCCTATTAACAGGATGGCTCTGAACCGTGATTGTCGAATCCAACGACTAATGCTTTGGTACTAGATGAAAGAGCCCTTTCTATTAGCTCAATGTAGTCAAATCAATGGATGCAGGCTGCAAGTAAAAGTTTAGGAACCAAATGGCTAGCTGTTCTAGTATCTCAAAAAGGCAACTTCTTCAACCCCTACTATAGCTCTTAATAAAACGAATGGACACATTAGTTTTCCTTCTATTTAAAAAGATTGGAGATAGAGAGTAATCTAGATTCATGAGCAAAATTGATGAATGATGATAGATTGCCTAATAATAATTTAAACATAGATTGGTAAGATTGATCGAAACTCATAGAGAATACATCTAAGAATTCAAGGTATCAGTGAACAAAGGTGAAGAAACGATTAAAACAAGTTACCAAAATAAATGATCTTATAGAAATGCGTGACCTACATGATCATTTCCCCTCTTAGCCTAACTCTTGCTTGGTCTTATCTTGTGTTTCTTTGAATCTTTCATAATGATAAGCTTAAAATATCTTCATGGAAGTAGCCAAATTCAGCTAATACATATACACCATTACATTGAGGTGTAGTGGCCCAAGCATTGGTAAGACATGTAAGATATTTTTAACACTGCCAAAATAGAACATTGTGGCAAAGAACGGAGATTTATCTGCTGATAATAGTACTCATTAAGAAAAGATAAGTACACCGTGAACTGCTTAAAGATGTGCAAGTTCCAGCTAGACCCAAACAATCAAGATTAACTGTATAACCCCAGCGTTTGGTCGTGAAGCTTGGCACAAGTTGTAATTGAATCTATACATATGGACAATGATACATGGAAGAGATTATCGGGACTGATAACAATTCCATTCCGGCTAAAATGGCTTCCGTAATGTACGTGTTGGGGTCCAGTGCATCGGTATGAGCACTCTGTCTTAGCTGAAATGCGTGCTGATTTGCTAAGGCAAGTTGTTTAGAAAATCGTACTTTTGTACCCCTTCACTCTACACCGGGTTGCTTAGAAATCCAGGGAATGTGAAAGCATAAACATTGCCTCCCAATGGAGTGAAGGTTTTGTTACTCTTGGGGATTTTTTAATAGGAAATTGCAGCTGAATAAAACAATGTCTTCACTTTCGCAAACCCATCCGCCAAATAGAGAAAGGACTATAATTTATAATGACTTTGAATGTCCTATCAGGCTACCATCTTTCAAAATATTTTCCAAGTTTCCAACAGAAGTTGCAGATTAAAAAGAAAAGGTACAGATAAAGGTTTAATGTTGAGTGTTAAGAAAGGTAATGTTTTTAAGTAAAACAGCTAGATATGTACAGTCAGTGTAGTTTAAAAATGAAAGAGTAGAAGATGTAATAATTAGAAGGGAGCAAAGAGAAATGTAGAAAAAAGTTACCATGGTGCTTGGAACAAACAAGGGTTGGCAGCTGTAGATGACATAATAATAGGAGTGGAATCCAGTCAGGGAAACAGAGCTTCTTCTTCATCATCCCCTTTTAAGACCAGCACTTGGATATGCCTTTCTTCACAAAGATTAAAAAGGGAAACCCTAGTAGTTCCAGTTGAAAAAGGGTGGTGGTGTTTTCAATAACAAAAGAAATTTTTAGCTTTTAAGTGTGGAAGATAAACAAAACGGGAATGAAAAGAAATTTGCGGGAGAAAAACAAGTGAAGAAAGAAAGGGGATAAAGTGCACGGAAATCGCAGAGATTAAGGAGAAAAGATGGGAAGGGTGGGTCCCAAGTGCCCCAGTAACCGTTGATTTCAAAATGTTTAGATTAGTGTGTAGATGCAGAGGAATAAAGGGGGACCCACCCACCACGAATTGAATAATAAATTAAAATTGGAAGGTGGCTCGTCAGTCCTTCGATTGAGTTGGCTGTCCTTCCCACTTTGGATGCCTTTCTTTTTAGTAGAAAAAAAGTACCAAACACAACACCATATTGCCCTAAAATTATTGGGTCATTCCTTGCAAGATGCTACTGACTGGTTTTTAATGACCAAAAAACGAAATATTATTTCTCTCCTTACAGATTTAGGTTGTTGTCATTTCACTTGTTTCCAATGCAGGTTCTGCTTATTTTTCCTTGCATATCTACTTCTCTTCCTACGCTTGCTTTCTTATTCAGTTGGTGTGATTTCTTGGTAGATAATTCATTTTGCTATCCTAATATCCAGCATGGTATTCATGTCGCTCGTATTCCTGAATTTTTTGACGGTCTTATTATGGATATATTGATGTTGTATGTTTATTAAAATTTTGGTTTCATTTGTTGATTCTATAGCTTCCTGATGAATTTGTTGGTGTCAGTAATACCTCTGGCTGTCAGAATGAATATGATAATATTATAGCACCTTACCAAGTATTGAATACAGGGTATAATGATGAAACTCTTTCTCTTGTATGCTTTATTTTTATTCCTCAATAGCGTAAGTTATGTGTTTTCAGAAGTATTTGACAAGAGTGGCATCTTTGATCTTTATATGCTTAATATTTATTACAGGGATACTGCAGGGCAGGAAAGATTCAGGAGTCTTATTCCAAGTTATATTAGGGATTCCTCTGTGGCTGTCGTTGTCTATGTTGTTGCAAGTATGTTGCCATCTCATACTTTATTTATTGTTCATTTGCTGAGAAAAATTGGCTGAAGTTTGCCTACTTTAATTTTAATGGTGTAGGCAGGCAGTCCGTCGTAAATACTTCAAAGTGGATTGAAGAGGTACGAACTGAGCGGGGTAGTGATGTAATCTAGTTTACAACTGCTTTGGCTTTTGGCTGTGGTCATTAAGTTGGTGTGAAATTGAAGGGCACTTATGGATACAAAGTTTTTCCTAGATTCTTGCGGTTAATATTCACTGGAGCAGAAATCTGTTCATTCCTTGTGCATATTGTGGCTGATTTGAAGGCAAGTCTCAATAGAGGAAGCAGAAGCCAAGGCTCGTGACTTGAATGTTATGTTTATTGAAACCAGTGCCAAGGCTGGCTTCAATATCAAGGTAAACCATTGGCACCCTATTATCAACATTCCTAGAAGCATTAGTATAGACAGTATGCTAGATGCCAATGAAATTATTGTGAACTCAATGTGATGTTGGCATAATATTAAGGAGTTAGACTAATCATCTAATCACACAAAGTCTGATCAGTTGTTTATTTGTCACTTTTGCATCAGTTCCTTTCTATTTAATGGACGCAACATTTGATAAAAAAAGTTTAATTTCATCTTCAGTCCTGCATGATGATTAATGTAGATTGGTTGATGTTATCTCCTTCACATGAGTGTCCTTTTCCTCGTGCATTACTGAGCAATCTGTTAGAGTTCTCACTCTCTGTCTGATCTGTTTAAAGGCTCTATTTCGGAAGATTGCAGCTGCTTTACCTGGAATAGAAACACTTTCTTCTACAAAGCTAGAAGACATGGTTGATGTCAATCTTAAGTCTACCAATGCAAATTCATCTCAATCACAGCAACAGTCTGGAGGATGTGCCTTCTGATTAGCACATCATTAATCTTGACTCTAGTTTTAGAGGTTTACATTTATGCTCCAGTGATCCTACAGAAGTGTTGTAAAAAAATTGCCCTTCCCTTTATCTGTAGCATCGGGCTTTTGGGTTTAGTTGTACATTTAAGGACATAAACCTGAGAGAGGAGATTTGTGTTATGATAGTTATAGGCTAGTCCTAACCTGCCCTATATATTGTGATATATCAAACAAACATTAGTGCCAAATTTACATACTGTTAGTCATCTATTGTTAAATAAAATGGGAATTGAAAAATGCTTCAGATTAGGGAATTGTGTTTTGTAACTGGGTGTTGAATTGTTGAGTGATGCAGTGATACCCTTTCTTAGTTCAGAAAATTATTGCAAGTTTATACCGTTTTTAGATTTCTCCATATGATAGCAAGAAGGGGATTTTCTTCTCTCTTGTGGTGTGTTACTGGGCTGAATCACCATCATGGGATGACTTCTTAAGGATAGATTGATTGGTGGGCAAGATTTCTTCAACTAGTCCTTAGCATTTGATTTATTTTTTACATTACATTACAGCTCTCATATGTTGTGAGTTACTGAAACTGGAAGCAGAAAAATAGCATATATATTAGCATGGTATTATTACTCCCATTCCCAAGTCTGGTAGCGAGACAGAGATAAGTGAGAATGTGAGTGGTGGTGAATGGTGAATGGTGATCGAAGTCCTCTGCAGACACCACACCAACATCAACCCGTTTAATTTTCGTAGGCTTGTATTTTATTCAGTTTTCTGTTAGTTGACTTTCTCTTTTAAATATGCCATTAGTTTCTGTACCTTTTGAAATTTTGGAATTTTATTCTTATATTTTTATTTTCAGAAATTTAGTTTCTCTACTTGTCAAATTTCAAATTTTAGTTCATTTCAAAAGAAAAATATTCACTTGGTAGCCATACAACTAAAAAGTTGACATTGTAATAAACTTGAATTTAACAAAAAAAATTAGTGTTAACAGTTAGACTTGAATTTTGAAAGTAGGATTAAATTCTTAAAAATAAAAATATAGGGACTAAATTCTAAATTTTGGAAGATTACAGGGACTGATTAGACATTTTGGCCTCTCTTTGATTATGGTTAGGACAAAGCAAATGTCAATGGAGGTTCTATTCGGCGTTTGCTTCAACTTTTTGTTTTCATTTTGCATGTAACATATGCACCCTAGTCTCCGTCTTTAGAAGGAAACCACTGGTGGCTTTTACTACTTTTTGTTTTTATTTTAAAAAGTAAAAACAAACAAACTTTTTAATAAGAAAGCAAAATCTAAACAAAATACTATTGGTGCTATTAGACCCGTGAATTTTGTCCTGTAATTTAATTTAGTCATTTTCAATTCTTGTATTTTTAAAATTTGAAAATTTTAGTCCTAACCCAATAGTAAAAATTAAATTTATTTATTTAAATTATGTCATTAGTCTTATATTATGCGCAAAATTAAAGATTTAGTCCAAGCTCACTAATTGAATCATTCTCAATAGCTATATTTTTTTAATTTCAAAATTTTAGTCTTAAATACAAACGACAATTGTTAAATCTATTAATCGATTTTTTGTGACTAATATGCGAAAATAATAAAGAGACGTAGCATTACGTATGTGATAATATGTTTGATACATCAAATTTTAAAAATAACGAGACTTAATGAATTTAATAATTATTAGTTGGTTAGGACTAACATTTTCAAATTCTAAAAATACAAGAACTAAAATAACCAAATTAAATAACATATATTAAACCCACAATTCACACAAAATAGCATAATTTAACCAAAATTCTTAGACCAATTATCCTGAATTTCTGTGCTTTTAAAATTTTATAGGGTTAAATATTTAAGTTGTTATACATTTTGAATATTTAAAATTTAGTTTTTTATTATATTTAAATTTATTATACTGTTATTTTTTTGCTATACTACTATCGTATTTTTATTTTAAAATATTAAATAAAATAAAGATTGAAAATTATAAGAAATTGGAGCATATTAATGGAGTGAAATTATGTGATTTGGTATCTTTCGTGTAAACTTTAAATTTTATACTAGTCGGATGGGGCGGTTGGCAGTAGCCACTTCCCCGAGAGAATTAATTCAAGGAAAGGATTTTCTTCCTTTTTGTTTATTGATAGAGTTCCGCTGCGTCTTCTTCAACGCTCCATGAACGGTAAGCCCTTTCTTTCTATCTTTTCGACTTTGTTACTCCAGTTACTTTTTTGGGTTCTCCTCAGAATCAAATTTGAATGGTTAGAATTTGTTTTGTATGACTCTGAACTGATAAGATTCCTTTTTTCTTATTTTCTTTCTTTTGGGGGGAGTAGACTCTCTGTCGATTCGTGATGATATGATTCTTTACCACTCAAGGTTTTTTTTTTTTTTGGTTAGTACAAATTTGGACTATGGCACCTAAAACAAAGTTGAAATACTGTCTGATTTAGCTTGCTTTTCTGAAGATCGCTTAATTTTACCCAAATACAGGTTTATTTTGCCCCTAGCAAATCAGTTAATCTCCTTTTTGCACTGATTTATTGTAGCCGGTTGAGGACTAAATTAGATAAGCAATTACTCTTTTGAAATAACATATTTTTGGGTTTTAGTTTTATGTTTGCTTGCTTGTGTTTTCCAGTATCTTATTGAAGTTTGTTAATATAATCCAGGGAGGATTAGTAGATTATTGTAACTTTTAAAATAGTTATGTTTGAGAAGGTTTTGAGAATTGGGATTAGATAAAAGTATTGCTTACAATTTGAGTTGCATTGAATTACAGATAATCTAGAACAGATGTTGACCCAGGACGAAAATTTAACGGATCGGTCGCCATTTCTTAAACTCAGGCGATGGCAGTGGTGGCTTTTGGTGGCAATCAACATTTTGTTCCTTATTGCAGGCCAAGCTGCTGCTGTTCTTCTTGGGAGATTTTATTATGATCAGGGTGGAAATAGTACATGGATGGCAACTTTTGTGCAAACGGCTGGCTTCCCAATCCTTTGCATCCCTCTAATTTTTCTTCATCCATCTCAGAAACTGGAAACGTCAACTTCTTCAACCTATCCTTCAATCAAGATTGTTGCTTTGCTCTATTTTGTTCTCGGATTACTCGTAGCAGGTGACAATATGTTGTACTCTGTTGGGCTGTTGTACCTCTCAGCCTCTACTTATTCCCTCATTTGTGCCACCCAATTAGCTTTCAATGCAGTTTTTTCGTATTTGCTTAATTCACAGAAGTTAACTGCTTTAATCCTCAACTCCGTGGTTATCCTCTCGTTGTCCGCTGCTCTGATAGCAGTGAATGAAGATTCAGATGGACCGTCAGGAGTTTCCAAGGGGAAGTATCTGGTTGGCTTTATCTGTACCCTTGGGGCTTCTGCTCTTTACTCTCTTTTACTCTCCCTTATGCAACTTTCGTTTCAGAAAGTGTTGAGAAAGGAAACATATAATGTGGTTTTGGAAATGCAAATTTATACATCACTTGTGGCGACATGTGTTTCGACCGCGGGTTTGTTTTGGAGTGGGGAATGGAAAGGATTGCAGGATGAGATGAAGGGTTTCAAAAGTGGAAGAGTTTCGTATGTGCTGACGTTGGTTTGGACAGCTGTAAGTTGGCAGGTATGTGCTGTTGGGGTGGTAGGGTTGATTTTCGCAGTGTCGTCCCTCTTCTCCAACGTGATCAGTACTCTATCATTGGCTATTACACCTCTAGCTGCTCTGCTAGTTTTTCATGACGAGATGAATGGGGTGAAGGTAATTGCTATGCTTCTGGCACTCTCTGGTTTTTGCTCTTATATTTATCAAAATTATCTAGATGATACAAAGGCAAGGAAATCGGAATCACAATCACATACTGATGATGTTATTCAGGAAAGCCATCATGTATAGTTCTTCCTCTTGCTAACTTACTTGGTGCCAATGCATTCAATTTACTCTCATAGAAAATGGATTGGATAGTCTTTTTATCCTTTTTTCTTTTTTTTGGAATAGGAAATAAAAAACAAAATAATGTAATTGCTTTAGTGAAGTCAAGTCAATCTCTATTTTTCCTTTACATTCAGACTAGCTTGTTTACTGTGGAATTATTTCTCATGTGATTAGAAGTTTAAAGCTATTCCATCTTCAACTTGGGATTTGAATAAGAATTGTGAATTGTTTTATTACCTATCTATTGCATAGCATTAGTTTGTGCTAAGATATTTAAAATTGAACTAATTAAAGCATATTATATATGTAAGGATTGAATAAGCAGCACATGCATAGGAGGTACTTAGAAGTTAAATCAGACAAGGAGCCACTGATCTGTGCAATGAAGAACAAAATGTTGTGAATGGGTGGATGATTTTGATATATAGTCATGCAATATGTGATCTATCAATCATAGGGAAAGTGCTTTCAAAACAGACTGGAAGAGATGCTTCTACTTGCATTGCCAAGCTAAGCATGACACAAATTACGTTCAGACTAGCCTAGTCATAAGTTGACGTTACAACCATGATTTCAAGAGATCAAACCTTTTTTTTTTTTAAATTAATAATGGATTCTGACAAAAGTGAGATTTCAAAAAACTGTTGGCAATTGTATTAAGCAATTATTTACGAAAATGGGCCACTAAAGATGTTATTTATTGAAAGTTTAAAAAATGTAAAATGCGTCTACGTAGGAGCGTTTTCAAGAGAAATCGTAAAAAAAGCGCTAACGTAGGAGCACTTTACCCCGTGTCAGTAAAAGTGCATTGATGTGGGTGCATCTTACCCTGTGTTTAATTAGAGTTTTTGGGTTATTTTATATTGTGGCTTAGGGTTAGAGTTTTTGGAAAAATAAATTAAGGTTTAAGGTTTTTAAAAAATAAATTAAGGTTTAGGGTCTATTGTTTTAAGGTTTAATTTTTTTTAATTGGTAAGTATTGTTCCAAAAAAAATAAATTTGACAAGATGGGATATGAAAAAATAAATTTGCGTGATGTGTTCTAAAAAATTATTTTGACGAGATGAATTTTATTTTTTTATTTTTGTACAGTCAGCAATTGTATAGAAAAAGCTTCCAGCTGGACGCTTTTTTGTACAGTTGATTCTAAAAATATAACTTTTAAAAGATGATTCTAAAAAAAATCCCAAGATTCTCAAGAAATCTGATAGTTGGGGTTGAAAACGCTTCAAGTGGATGCACTATCAGTAAAAGTATTGAAAAAGTTCTCAGATGGACGCTTTTTTCAGTAATGTTGGTGACAGTGCATCCCACTATCCCTTAAGCTATAAATGAGCCAAATTCATTCTCTTGTTGCATAAGTTACAGCAAAATAAATTGAAGAAGTTCAAAAGAATAGAATTGAAGAAGTTGAGAAGGTATACGTTGATTTATCGTATTAATATTTATACGAATCATTAAATTTTTGTATAATGTTTTTTGTTGTGAATTTCTTTCGACAGATCATTTGGTTGAAAATGAGTGAACGCATTAATGTTGTTATTTACTACGATGATTAGGTCTGTGACATCGAGAATGACATTTTTTTATCGGAGAACACAACGCGACTAATTTTTAACCAGAATATAGAATTAACAAAACTTCGTAAAAGAATTAGGCGCAAAATCTTGAACAACGCCAATGAGAGTTTTGTCTATTAAGAATCGATTTTGTGCTTCAGTTGATCCCGTGACATATGAATCATTTGATATCAAAGGTGCTCATGGTTTGGAGGCGATGGTGCAGACTCACCTCGTTAGTGGATCACCCTATCTTGAGTTATATATGGAATTTTCATCGTTAAATGAAGCACTTGCGACTTCAACATCTATTACTGTTCGAGAGGAATACACGACCCCTGCCCGACACTCCGTTAGTGGATGAGACATGCACCTCGGTGGGTTGATGTTCTATACTAAAAATACTTACTGGAGAATGACATCAACTTCTAATGGTTGGCAATCCACATCTGATTGGAGACGTTATGAAACCTACACGAGAAGGGATGATGTACTCCCTACGACGTCCACCGGCGAGGGGACCTCCTACGTTGTAGATGTTAGTGGGTCAGATAATGAGTTCGATGTGGATCCATCTCGAAAGTCTGGTCCCGATGGTGCAGAAGTTGCATTACTTTTTGAATCGGAGCCTGTTCTAACTGAACTTGAAGACAATGAAGGGGGTTCAAATGAAGAAGAAGAAGATTAGCGATTCACGACGTACTCGCCTCCAACCCATATGCACAATGTCAATCTATCGGCAAATGATGCATTGGAGTTTCCAGATCTATCAGCAGATGATGCATAATCCCAAAGGCTCGCCTGAAATATGGAAGGGTTTGGGCAAAAATATAGGCCCTAAAAATATGCTTGGAAAACAAAATAAGGTCCATTTAAAAAATGGACCGGGCCTCGAGTAAGGCATTTTTTGCCCAGGCTCGGCCCGAATTCAGTAAAGGATAAAAAATCTATTTTTTAATGTTATTTTCTTGTTGTTTTCTCCATATTTTGCTACCATTTTACTATTATGTTGTTACTATTTTGTTGTTATTGTTTGGATATTGTATAAAACTTATTTTATTTTTAATTTTTTAATTATTTTAGAGGCATTTTTTAAAATTTATTTTCAATTTGTTGGGAAATATTTTTTTGATGTTTTAGTATTTTGATGTATTATACATATTTAATAATTATATAAAATAATATAAAAATTAATATAGGTGGGCAAGGTCGGGCCCAGATTTTAGTATTTTTATCCGAGTAAGGCTTGGGAAAATTTTAGGCCCATTTTTGGGTCAAACTGAGCCCGGGGCTAGCCAATGGGCCTGAATTGTTATTAGAACCTGGCCCGGCCCATGAACACCTCTATAAGAGATCAATAAAGACCGTTTTCATGATATGTTGGCGATTTTACGGTCAATTAACGATAAAGGAGCAAACTACCTCTGTAACATACATTTCGGTTAGAGGACACCTACGATATAGTCAGATGACCACAAACCTAGTTGAATGCATCAAATCTATTCTCAAAGGAATGCATCATTTTCCGATAACCTCGGTTGTGCGTGAGACATTCTTCCATTTGGTGACACGGTTTCCAAAGCGAACAGTGAGTTATAAAGGTCAAATGTAGGGGGTCATGTATGATGTCGGATGGTAGTGTAAGAAATTAATAAGGCCAAGGCGCGGGCCAACTCCATGCGCATACTGTGTCACGATCACAACAACATATGGTTTCATGTGACGGAGTTCGACAGACTGAACCAATGTATTCTCAGCGAACAATATCGTGTACACCTGAGAAATAGGACATGCGATTGTGGGAGGTTTGACACACTTCGTTATCCATGCGCTAATGTAATTGTAGCTTGTCAGAATCTCCGTTTGGATCCCATGAGCTATGTCGACAAAGTGTACAAATTAGAATATATGTACAACGTGTGGAGACACGTATTCCTACCGGTCTTGTAACACCCCTTACCCGTATCCTATGCCGGAACTAAGTACGAGGCATTACCAAACTTAACAATACATTTGGTCAAATTAATTAACATATATACAAAATGACTTAGTCAAGCCCCTATACATGCCATAACTTAAATCATTTATAAATAAATATACCCATAGATAGCTTGATAGTGTGAAGCGATCTCCGACGGCCTCCAACCCGAGCTTGTTTAGTAGGACTCTATAACATGAGAAAGAAAAGGGGGTAAGCTTATAAAGCTTAGTAAGTTCACATGTAAAAATAATAAGCATTAGCAATGAATTTAGCTTACTACTAAGTTGTCATAACTTGCATAAATAATGCTAAGTTCTTACTTTCCCAACTTACTCATTTGTAGCCTTATCAAAGCCTCAACATGATAAATCCTCACAACAAGTTCTCAAATTGATACAATCATTAAATCACATGCTTATACCTTATTACTCATGTTCACATTAATCAGTCTACTTGAATCGCTGTCACTAAATTATTTATTTCTTGAGCTACAGAGCTCCGAATTTCAAACCTCTAATTTTATCTAAAACTAGACTCACATATCTTAATACCATAAAATTTCCAGAATTTTTGGCTTAGCCAGTTAGTACATTTTATTCATTAAAATTTCTCCTGTTTTACTGTTTGACTATTCTGACCACTTTTCACTACGAATCAATTTTATCCTTGTACAGAATCCAAATGATGTTATAATTTGTTTCATTTGAAACTAGACTTATTAAGGATTTAAAGCATATAACTTTTATCCCATAATTATTTTTGTACAATTTTTAATGATTTTTCTAAGGCAGAACAGGGGATCACATAATCATTCTAAACCAATCTCACAAGAATTTAAATATCTCAAAATATAAAATTTCTTTGTTTTCTATATTTCTTTTATATGAAAATAGACTCAATAATATTTAAATCAATATCTCATCCAACTTATAATTCAATTTCTACTATTTTTGGTGATTTTTCAAATTCAAGTCACTGCTGCTGTCCAAAACAGTTTTATTGTAAATGTTTGCTCTCTCTCTCTCCCTTTAGTTGTATTCATTACTTACTTATAACAATCTTTTCAATTTCCGATTACATATCGAGCATATTGCTCATACGTTACACATGTATATACCTACACTTATCACTACAAAGTCACACATAATTTCACTTAATCGATTTTCCCGTTGAACACTCGGAATATACACGGATACGTAGAGAATTAGCACATAAGTGCCACACTGATATGTAGCCGAAGCTACCACTGTAATGTAGCCAAAGCTACCAATGATATGTAGCCGAAGCTTCCACTGATCAATAACACTGGAAATGTCCACGGGCCTACTCACACAAGCTATCAGGTGTCTACAACACATGCTAGATCACCCAGCACCCGGGACTCACTGTAACACTGGTCTCTAGTATCCACTTCTATTCCTATGTTCAACAGGGAATTTACTCTTAACACTTATTTTAAACACTTTAGCACTTGAATAATTCATAAACAATTTTTCTTCCACATTCAATATTAATTCACATATCAAATATAATCCACCATTTATATAAAAATATATCGCTATTATTTACACATAACTTACATAATTACATTCTCAATCTCATCACATCATCAATTTAACTTATCCTCTCCAAATTATTCTATTCAATACTTTCTTGATATTACACAAAGCCATCTTTCTAATTTGGTCTTACATGTAAATTTATACCAATTCTCATTAAAATGTCGAGTCAATATCGAACATTATAATTATATTGGAAAATCAATACTAAAGTACTCATAACTAAAATTTCAATTTAACATTCAAACTTGTATCATTAAATGTTTATTAAACATATGAACTTACCTCGATACCAAAATGACCATTTTACCAACTTTCCCGATTTTCAATTTTCCTCCCGTTCTAGGTCCAAATCTCGTTTTTCGGGGTTCTGAAGCTTGAAAATCTTGAAAATTTTGAAACCCTTAGCCATGGAGTCTAGAAATTTTCGGCAGCAACTTGAAGAAGATGAGCAGATTTTTTTTCTTGTATTTTGTCTTTTTATTCATTTAAAACACTAAATGGCTAAAATACCCTTAAGGCTTTTCTTTCAATTTTGTCCTATTCATGCCCATTTTTGTCCATCAAGTTATTCAATGGTCTAATTACCTTTTAAGGGCCTCCAATTTAAAACTCATACCAATTTGACACCTCTAATAAATAGAACTCAACTTTTACACTTTTTACAATTTAGTCATTTTGACTAAATTGAGTGCTCAAACGTCGAAATTTTTGAATGAAATTTTTAGAAAATCTTTCCGTCAAATTGTAGACCATAAAAATATAATAAAAATAAAATTTTCCTCGCCGGATTTGTGGTCTCGAAACCATTGTTCCGACTAGACTCAAATTTGGACTGTTACAAGTCTCAGATGAACGTAAGTGGCCATCTGTATTGCTTGCTCCATTTAAGTTGTTACCAAATAGAGAATTGTGTTGCAAACCAAAAGGTTGACCATGTTCGACTAGAATACATGATAATATGGATATCCGGGAAAGAACAAACCAACAGAAGTTGTGCAAGTGGTGTAGGAACCCGGGTCATACAATGCGAACATTTCCAAATCAAAATAACTCCTAATTTATTAAATGAAATAATGAAAAAATAATTTGTATTGTCTTATTCGAAAGAACTTATATTTTATTAAATGATACAATATAAAAATAATTTGTACAAAAATATTCAAAACAACTTCTGTTTTATTAAATGAAACAATATAAAAACAGTTTGTATAAATATATTCAAAAAAAATTTAATGCATGTGCGGTCGAAATCAGTGTCACATGGAGTGGTCAATGGTTACACACTAAATTCCTTCTTAGTTAAGCTTCCGGGCGGGTTGTGGTTGTTTTGGATCAGGTTCTAGTTGTGGGTGTTGGGAGGATGACCCACCTTGATAGAACAAAGATTTTAGAGATGTTTGCATCACCCACGGTGGAGGTGTTTGAATCTCATAAGGCGATGAGGATTGGAAATGAGATGAGCTCCCTAATGGTGCCTCGTGCAGTCTTTCCCGCGACGATGGCCTATATATCATCGATTGAGTCGGAGTTATCGGGAAATGAGATGCAGCGGGCCATATGTTCCAACCTTACATAGGAGTGGGAAAAAGAAACATATAAGAGTTAGGATACGCATCTAACATAATCTGAAGGGGTTGTGGTGTGAACATCGTTGCTTGCTCTGTTGGGGCCGGTGATTTCGTGGCCGCTGTTGATGGCCCGCCTCCAGCTCTTATTCTTGGATTTAAAGGGCCCTATCATTTCTTTTTGACACGGAATTACCGACGCCTCTACTCTTTCGAGAGCAAATATGGCTTGCCATAAATCCTAAATCATGGCATGGAATCCAGCTCGCACGCTAACTCCGGAATGATAATCAGTTCACGAGTAGGTATATTATCATACCAATTTTCACACATTTCGATATATTCTGAGTGGAAGACCGACCAATGCGTATTCGGTCACTGTAAGTCGATTTTGTGCTCATCATCGAGCACCTTAGGTGCCACGAGAATCGGTTGTCGAAATCTAAATTACCGCAACACTTTATCAGTTTGGCGCATCTTAACGGTAGCGTAGTTGGCCAATGGGACCTTAACGTGCCAGATGTTAGGATTCTGTTGGAATTCATCCGAAATTACTGCTCAAATTATCGGATCCTCGTATGGTGTCCATTAAAACTATATGAACGTAATAAAAATATTAGTTATATACGTAATACTAAATACTAAATACGAAATCGACTATGTTATTTATATATAGTTCAAAATGAAATAAATACTTATGTTATTTATATATAGTTCAAAATGAAATAAATACTTACATGTGCTTCCGACTGTTAGTCTAATAAAAGCCATATATCTTCAAGAGCGATAGGTATTCCCCCGTAACTCGTCGAATGGTTCCACCTATTTAAATAAAATTTTAGTATAAAATTTTATTTTAAATATATGTATTTAATAATTGTAAAATTTAATATAAATTTTACATTGTTAAGAGTGAGAATGTATACGGATGGTTCACTCAAGGACGTAAAAATAGAAAATGAAACCGAGCCCATGATTATAGCAGTGAGAGGCAACCTCTGATTTTGATTTTATTTGGTTGCGTTGCTCGACACATCTCCCGGTATAATGTCGACAACACGACAGACCCCCAATTGAGTTCGCCAACTGCTTTAAAATCAACGAGTTTTAGCAGTCACCTCAGATGTACGAGATTTCATGACTTGTCTAGCATCAGATAACCTCCGAGGATCTGAAGGATGTATGCGTAGCATATCACACTCTTTCTACTTTACTCGAATCATCCCCCAGCTCCGGAATGTGTCTCGTAACTAGCCCATATCGATCCGACCTTCGTAAATAATATCTGGAATCGCACCCAAAATATCGTAGCATATGACTTCCCATTCAACAAATTGAGTAGACTCGATGAGTACGGACCCATCCACCGGTAACCCCAATTGTAACTACATATCCTCCAAAGTGATGGTACACTCCTTGTGTAACGGATTGAATTTGACCCTAGTCGGAACGGTGGTTTCGGGACCACGAATCCGAGTCTGAGAAATATTTTAATATTATATTTTGAGTCTATTATATGTGAATTAATGTGTGTGAAAGTTTCGTAGAAAAATTTTATTGTTTAAGTGCTTAATTTGATAAAAAGGACTTAATCGCGTAAAGCGTAAAAGTAGCATACTAAAGTGAAAGGTGTTAATTTGAGCATGGCTTTATAAAATGAGGTATAAAAAGGGTAAATAACCCATTTTAAGGGTTAGTGGCTGGCCATGGACAAGTTTGTCCTTAAATTATATTGTTTGGTTATTTTTAACTTAAGGTTGATTAGGTAATTTAATAATAAAGTATTATATATTAAATAAAACAAAAACAAATGGCCATTCTCATCTTTTTAGTTGATGGCCGAATGTTGAAAGAAAAAAAGAGAGTCTTTGTTCTTTGATTTTCGGCAATTGAAGGCTTGATTTCAAGGTTAGTTTGAACTTCGGTTTTGTTAATTTTATGTTTTTGAGATCGTTGCTTCAAACCGTAGTTGACCCATGTTGAAATTTTTGAATCTAAGTATGCTTGAAATTGACTATTGATAGGTTTATATGATTTTAATGTTTGATGAAATTAGATGAAAGATAGGTTAAAAATTAGTATATTATGTGTTGGATTGTGTTTTAGGGCCAATTTGTAAAAATAAAATTTTAGAGGGCTTAATTGCAAAATAAATGAAAGAAATAGACTCGTATAGTCCTTATACATATTCGGCCTTAAGGAGTATGGGAAATTTGATGTATTTTGAGTTTTATGCAAATAGGACTAAATTGCAAAGTATTGAAATAGTAGGGGTAAAATGGTAATTTGCCCGTTTGTGTGTTTTGGGACTAAATTGAGATGAAATGTATTTGAATGAGCTAAATTTTAATGTGTATTAGATCAAGAGCAAAGAAAAACGGAATTAGATCGGGAAAGGCGAAGGTTCTCGAATAAGCGATTCATGGGACTATCGACAACCGAGGTAAGTCCTTAAGCTAAAATGAGTCATGGAATTATTTATGAAACTGTTAAATGATATTGTTCGATAAATTTAAAGGTATATTATTGTAATAGCCGAATGTACATTGTGAAATTGGCTTGAATGCCTAAATTGACAATACGAGATTAATGTGTATCTTTGATATATTATTTAGGAAAAATGTGAAGTATGTGATTGGTTTGTGTATGTATTCGGGCTTAGTGCCTAGCGTGCCTTGTACCGTGATATATTCGAGCTTAGTGCCTAGCGTGCCTTGTCTTGGTGATATATATATTCTGCTTAGTGCCTATATTCGCTTAATGCCTAGCGAGCTTCGTGTCGGTGATATATTCGGGCTTAGTGCCTAGCGGGCCTTGTGCCGATGATTTATATATTAAGTCCTAGCGGTGCTTCGTGCGGTGATATATTCGGGCTTAGTGCTGCGTGCTTAGTCTGGTGATTTATTTCGGGCTTTAAATGCCTAGCGAGCTTTATCTGCTTGATATGCTAGAAGTGGAGATTCGAACATCAAACAAGGTGAGATGTTTATATAGTGTTATGTGGTAAAAGTTCGGTAAGAACTAACCTACCATTTTAGTAAGGAATGAAGTGAACTAAAATTCTTATTGTATAGTTAGAGATCGGTGATGAGTGTGACAAAAGCGCTTGTTCTTGTGTATAAGTAGAAATAGAAGATCGATGCCTAGATTGGTTCATATGAAATAATAATGTACTGAGTTCACGATGTCATAGCAATGATATTTAAGTAAAGAGCATTACTATTATTCAGCTATCTATATTTTACATAATGAAATAATTATGTTTCATACTATAAGCTTGGATTTTAATATGTTTAAATGTATGCTCATTATATTTATATTTGCTTGAGACTTACTAAGCTAGTAAGCTTACTGTGTGTGTGTCTTTGTCTATCTCTGTTTTATAGATTTTGATTCGAACTACGGGCTCGAAGGATCATCCGTGAAGTCAACCACACTATCGACTTTCTTTTGGTATTGAAAACTTAGTTTGTTATTTAAAAGGGCATGTATAGGCTAGACTAAACCGTATAACTAATGTTTTGTAATAGTGTAAATATGCTAGCCATGCGAAAATGGCTATCTATTTTGAATAAATTGTTTCGTGTTTTGATGATATAGCTTGCTCATGCCATGAACTATTATTTATGCTTGATTATGGTTTAATCATGTGTGAGAGTGGTACTATTATTTATGCATGTTAGGTTATGACATGAATGACTTATAAATTAGTTCATGTTGATGAGCTTAATATATGGTATATACATTTATAATGTTTGGATTCATGATTCGACAATGAATAATGGTAAGCTTGGTGTAATATTCGGTTTAGTTAATAAAGTAAATGATGGATGCATATTTAAGTTATAGTATGTGAGATATATGTGTTAAATAATGTTATGACATGTGTGTGTATTTGAATTGGTCACTTACTAGATAAGCATTAAGTTCAATAATGTATGATTGTATTAGGCTATTTCGATTCAATTTGTGTAAGTGAGTACATACATATATTATTCTTGGATAGTTGGATATTAGGTTCGAACTTTTGTTTAGTTTATTGAATGTTAGATCGAATGATGTTTAAATATGATATGTTTGATATGTGATCACCTATATGAGATTTTGATAGACCTTTCTATATGTGAATAGGGGTGGTAGTTTAGTGAGTTGGATTAGGACTCAGTGCATATTATTTTGGATGTGTAATTTGGAAGCATGAGTTAGCCTTGTAAACTTTGTATTCGGTAATAGAGAATATTAATGAACATGTACTTGAATGGCAAATTCGGGTATGGAAGTTATAGGTATATGAGTATTTAGTGTGTCCTATGTGAATCAGTAATGAGATAGCCAAATGAGGGAAATATGGTTTTGATGGCATTCGGCCATATGCTTTAATATTGTATAAATTCAAAGTGGCAATATGTGTATGTATGTGATGAAAGATATCTTAATTTTTGGGTCTAGTATGCCATCTATTACATTTACTAAATTAAGATTTTAGAAATTGATCTTATTCGCTTATCTAGACAAAAGAGATTGTACATGTTTGAATTGTATGCAAATTTAGTATGAATAGTGCATGCAAAAGTAATGAATAAGTTGTTTAAATTTATGTGGCTCAATTATGCATGTTAACCAATTTTAGGTTTGCATTGGATCGATTGAGTGTTGGTTCTATTGATTTTGGTATGAGAGAGGTTTATTTAAATGTCATGACTATTACATAATTAAAAGCGATTATCTTTGTATATGACTTAAGTGAATGATCAAAAGTTGTGATTTAAATAGTAATGCCCGTAATCCTAATCCGTGACAGAATCTTTGGTTAGGGGTGTTACACCCTGCATGGAAGATGGAATGTGTGCGTCTCGGGTCTTCACCTCTCCATGAACACGCTAATGAGTTTCGAGTCCAACTTGCACCTTCAGCCTATATTCGCCACGTGCCAAAAATCCGCTTCTCTCAAGTAATTTTCAATCAACAGTGATGGAGGACCAAACACATTACGAATAAAACATTGTAACACTCAATCTACCGACTGTTATAAAAAAATTATAAAAAATTAATTAAATTAAAAAATGAAATAAAAATATTAAATAATATTAAAAATTGAAATTATCCATTACCATTTTCCTTTGGTCGACAGAGATATATTTATCATCGAAATGGATTAATTGCCAGGACATTGCTAATACAATCAAATTTCTTAGAAATTATAAAAAATGTTACTTATTTAGACAAAAATTAAAAATTTAGGGAGTTTTGAGAGCTTTTTTTGAGAAATTTAGATATAAATTTGGAAGAAAATTTTGTGTGAAAAAAAATTGGAGGTTTATATTTTTTCTTAGACTGTTGGGCCCAACGATCAAATTTTTAAATGATTGTTGGACTCAGCGATTAAATTTTTAAATAATCTTTGAAAGTGACCGTTGGGGAAAAATAGGGGGTAAAGTGTGCCTATGTCAGCACGTTTTTGCTGACACGAGGTAAAGTACTCTCACGTCAACGCACTTTTTTGTGATTTCCCTTGAAAATGCTCCTACGTGACGTGTTTTATAATTTTTAGACCATTCTAATAAAGAATATTTTTAGTAACTCATTTTCGTAAATAATGTTGGAAACGAGCCTTTTCTTGTACAATGCCCTTAAGCAAGTTTACTCGAGAAAAAAAATAATAAAATGAAACCATTTTAAGGTAAAAAGGACATGTTGAGTACTGTATGCCTAGGGAAATCTAAGGAACGCAAAGCATGGTGGAGGTTGTACAGTACAGGCAATTTGGGAGCCAAAATGCCTTTCTAAAATCTCACCCTGTATCTGTAATGAAGAAATTTACTTAAACAGTCAAATATCCTCTTTTTATGGTAATGCTAATACTAAGTAACATCTGTATAACATGCAATATTTCCATTTTTTCCTCTCATTTTTACTCTAAACAGCTAATAACTGCAGACAAGCAATGGCGAATATGTAGCGTCTTCATCATCACTGCGGATCAAATGTCAACGCTTGTAATTTACTCTGCCAAAATCAGCGAGCTTCTTGGACCGATTCCCACAAAACCCCGAGGCAGTAGCCAAGTGGGGCTTCATCGGCGGCCTACCTTCGCTTGCAAACCACATGTCTGCCGGCAATCCGCTCCATTGCCGGTTCGGGCTCGCCCTCACCAGCGGGCTCAAGCACAACGCTATTTTCGACATGTTCTTCGACCCGGTTCTCACTCTCCTAGCTTCCGTCGGTCTCCTCTTCCACCGCGGCGAAACCTCCGGAGAGCTTCCCGGTAGCGATAAATCACACTCGTCTCCCGGATTCGCTTCAACCGCAGGCGACATTCCCCGCTCTATGCATGACCTCCGATCACGAGGCCCTAATTGGCTAAAATATTCCATATGTGATGTCCTGGAAGATTGCTGATTTTTTCGACCGACGGTAAAGATTGCCGAGAACCAGGACGGGAAAGATGATGACGTAGACAGCTCATCGCACGAGTCTCTACGATGTTGAACCCTGGGATCCAAATTGAATTTATCAGACCGTGCCCTGAACAAACTTGAAAAAAGAGAGAACCTGTGTTTCTTTCTTAAAGATGTGGCGGTACCAAACTCGGCGGCAGTTGTGGTGAGGCCCACCTGAGGTGGAGTGCAGAATCTCTTGTGATGGATCGATGTTGCACTGTTGTCGTTAGATTTCCGTCGACTAATGTAAGGAGAAACAGAGGAAGGGAAAATCAGCGGTGGTGGGTGACTATCCTCAGATGCGGCAGCGGAGGAAGCTGATTGAGCCTGGGCGGCGACGAGAACGAGAAGACTCACCCGGAGACACGTGGCGCAAACGCCGACGCTGCTACTCAAGTCGGAAAGGTGTTTCTTGCACCTCATTTAGTCGTTGTTGTGTAAGAAAACAGAAGATTTTGTTGGGGGATTGAGGCCTAAGGACAATAATATATACTGGGTGATCTCATTTCGTATCTTCGTTCATTACGTTTAGTAAGAGAGAGCCAATGCTTAAAACGAGGCCACGCTGTATAACAAGAAAACAACAGGGTGGAGGAGGAGGGCATCCATTTACTGACATTTGCAGCTTTGTAATTTTATAGTAGGGTAACAGTCTTATTACCAAATATATCAGGGACACGACGACAACAAGACAAGCTTTGTCTCATTAAAACTGCAGGCATATAATCTGTTGTTACTTCAATATTTGAATAATTATTTTTAACAAACTCCTTTTTTTTTTCTTTTTCACTAATGCTATTAATTAGCATTTATAGCCTATTAGGTGGAGTGTAGTCATTAGCTCATCCATATATTTTGGTCATTAGATTGCCCGATTTCTTGCCTTTTCAGCCTTATTTTGAATCTGAAATTCCTCTTTCCGGTTCCCATTGTCTTCAAGTGGAAATAAATTTCATCCTTTTATTTTACTTTCAACTCAATACTTGATTTTTGTTAATTAATTATATATAAATTATTAAATTTAATAATGTTAATTGGTTGGAAAAAACATGTTATATCCATATGTCCAAAGCCCACCTCAATGGGAGGGGAGGAATTTAGCTGTCGTCTCAGGGTTTTTTACCCTAATAATATAAAAAATAAAATAAAATACCAAGATGATATGGAATTTGTATTTTATTTTATTTTTTATATTATTAGGGTAAAAAACCCGTGGTCTCATGAGGTCAAAGATCCAGCAAGACAGGCATGGCATGACGTCCATTTGTCAGTTTCCAAAGAAATGAGAGGAGAGAAATTTTGTTGTTGTTGGGATTTAGTCGATGCTATAAAAGCAGAAAAAGGGAAATTGTAGTTGTATAATCCAAATTGCAATGTTGCTAATTCTCAGGAAAAACAGATGTAATAACAAAATTTAGGGTTATTTGATGATAGCTAATTCAATCAATGTAATCACTGCACTTTTCCTCCTTTTTTTAGGATGCTGCTACTCAATCCTTCATTGCTGCTTTAGAAGATCCAACTACCACCAGAAAGGAATTAGTGCTTTTATAAATATAGCTTACATTATACTCTTTCTTTTTTAAAAAAAAAAACAGTCTGACTTAGGCAAAGTCACAATTAATGTGGTAAGTTGAAAAATAATTAGGGTTAATTAGGTAAAAATATCATGGAGATTCTTATATTAGGAGTTAAATTATATTTTATCTTTTTATTTAAAAGTGAGTAAATTAATCTATATACATTTGATCAAAAAATAAAGTGGTAAGTCTGTTAAAATTTTTATCTATTTTAATTGTTAAGTGATGACATATTATTATCCGGTAGCATGAATTAGTCCCTCCACGTCAAAATTTCATCCATTTTATTGTCTATCAAAAATTTCATCTATTTTTTTGTTAAAAAAATAATTTATTTTGCTTGAATTAGTCCTTACATATTGAATTCTAAGTGTCACTGCTTGGTTACTCCATCATTCACATAAACCCTTAACAGTAATAATGAATAGAAATTTTTACAGAAGGAGTAATTTACTTTTTCTTTTTTTAATCTAAACATATGAAGATTAAATTTTTATTTAGTTTTTGAATAAAAAGAATAAAATGTACCATAACTCTTAGTATAGAGTTTTCCATAATATTTTTAAGGTGTTAATTAATTACAAGTTGGCAAACTTTGAAATGAAGAGTAAAAGCAAGCAAAGAGGGCCGAGGGGGGGCTAGAGGCGGGGCAAGCATCAACAGCTAATCTCCGTTGTGTAATATAAGTAGAGGGTGCGATCTGATATCCACTAATTCAACCTCTCCAACTGTTCCACTAGTGTCAGTCAGGGTTTCAGGTCCTGTTTGTGGATTATCATCAAACAGCCGACTTGTGATGAGAAGATAAATAGGATGGGTTGGGTTCTGTCTTAAATTTGCTTTCGTTTTGAGGGTCAGGCTCGGCCAGCCATTAGAATCCATCCACTCCAAACAACTTGGAAAGTAGAGGAGTTATGTTGTAGCCCAGTAGGAAGTTGATTGGAACTATTGGGTCTTTTAAGGTATAGACCAGTAAGAAGTTCAACATCTGTCAGATAGAGATATCAAAATTCCATGAAATGTTGAATCTACTTTATCTGCCAATCCTGCGCTTGGCCCAAATTACAAAGAAAAGAAGCAAAGCAAATAACAATGGTAAAAGTACCATAGAAGCCCCTATATTAGAAGTTAAATTGTATTTTGGTCTCTCTCCTCAAAAAATGGACAAATTAATCCCTATACCTTAGATTAAAGAACAAATTGGTCATTTCTTTTAAAAATTTCATTCCTTTGTACCATTAAAAACTGGCATGGCTGACAAAATAGCTAGATAGCAACACATGGTATGTCACGTATACCTCCTGCTGACGTTCAGGGACTAGTTTTTAACAATAAAAATAGATAAAAATTTTAATAAAAAGACCAGTTTACTCTTTAATCTGACATAGAAGGTTTAGTTTACTCATTTTTTGTAAGTATATAGGCGAAAATGTAATTTGACTTCTAATACTAGGACCTTCATAACCGATAACAACAAAATTTAACTTCTCCAACGGAATTTGCCTCCAACGAGTACATATACAAGAACCAGCAGACAAGGTTTCCACCTTCTTACCACAACTCAACAAGAAAGAACAACAGTTGGATGTACCCTGCACAAGGAGTGTTTGCCTAAAATAAATCCCTCCAATACTGCCAATGTCTGTCACATGGTCGAGATTTTAGATCTATCCATGACATTGAAAATCAATACAAATCAGTTATAGCCATCTACAATTCTGGGAAAGGAAATCTCGTGAATTCTTCCATCCATCATTCCTGCTTTAAGTTTCAGAAATGAATAATAATAAATAAATTTGAAACATTAATTACGAACCACGCTTTTAATGTGAAGGAAGCAACTCCCCAACTTTGTCCTCTTCAACATGTCTCTGTACTTTAGATACTGCAATATATATATTAAAAATAAAGGGCAAAGAATTAAACAGTGGGTAGGATAGGTTTGTATCATTTATTTCTCCATGCCCCATTAGGTAATGAGTTGGAGTCTGTTGTTTCGTGTATGTTAGGGCAACATGAAAACGCTATTTCCTTGCCTAGTGGCCTACAATTGCTAGGTGGATGCACTGCATTTTCACATTTGCAACCTGCACTTGCTTCTAAATTGCTAATTCAATTTCAGTTTTGTTTGTTAACCGCAAAAGATGAAAAGGAACACTGATATGAAATGTAGTACAATGTAATGTAATGCCAAAATTTAGAGCTTGAAGGCAGTTCATCATACTGATGAAATGAAGTCAACTCCGCAGAGTAAAGTTAGCGAGGTGCGCTGCGCCTTTCCAATATGGTTGGTGTTGGTCCAAACATGGGAGTGATTTAGCAGTCAAAGGAAAACAACCTCAGGTTATTTATAATAGAGCTTGGATGCTAAGTAGGTTAACTAATTTTTTTTGTAAGAACAGAAACAGTAAGAAGAAAAGAAGACAATGAAAGGTAGAAATTGAATAATTTATTTAGCTAGCTCAAAAGTTATACACATCTTATCTAACTTTCAGTGTCAATCAAGCAAACATGTTTTTTGTTGTGTGTGTTGTCCATTTGCAAACTTATATTGAAAGGTAAACCACAAAAGGAGAGTGAATGTAAACCACATCAATCATATATCATCCAAATTAGTAGAGATTAGTTGATTTTAGCAAAATGAGTTGCAAGATTGATAACATGATTATTTTGTATGATTTCTTGTATTTAATTCGGTTTATTTCTGAATTAAACCCTGTTAAATTTGTAATTTTATGATTTAATTCTTGTCAGGGATGCAATTGATCAAAAGCAAGCTAAAAAGGGCCAAATTGAAAGAAAATCATAAAAATGGGGCCAAATCAAAAAGATGGAGGAAGCCAAGGACTCATCAAGCAATTGACTTTGTAAAAAGCCAAGAATAGGAAATTCTATTTTTAGATTATTTTATTTTTATTTTTTATTTAAGATTTTATATTAATTTAATTAAGCCTATTTTTAGTAAATCTATTAGTATAAATTGGGGTTATTTGTAATTGGATAATCAATCAATCAATTCTCTCTTTTCCTATTCCTATTTGGAGTTGTTTTTCTCTCTTTTCCTATTTCAATTTTGAATAGTATTTCTTTTATTCTATTTTTCAAGCCAACGTCCAACATTCTGCTTATTTCAATTATTTTTGTTTGTTTTCCCAAAATTAGTTTAATTACCTTCCAAACCCCTTCCTTTTCCAATTTCCATCATCCTCCACAAAAACACTTTCCACCACCTTCAAGCATGAGTAAAATCATGCCACACTAAACCCCTTTCAGCTTTAAGTCGGTATTAACCTCGTAAAAACCCGTGAGTTACAAACCCGAGCTATTCAACTCCCGATTTCCAATACTTATTACTTCTCCGGATTAAGAGTATAACTTCATCAACTCACAAAGTCAAGTCATGCTAAGTCAAAAAAGACGTCGTTTGAGTTAGTGCGGCTAGACATCTGATTGGAATTCGAAAGGATCGATTGTCTAATTGGTCTTCGTGAACACATTGGCGTGCCAAGTGGGGATTCTTTGTTTGGTTCCGTCGAGGAAGTAGTAACCGGATTTAAATGTCTCAACGTTTGAGGATATTGGTTGAGCTAGGCTCTTCAGAACATAAAGTTGCTGGAGTTCTAAACCACGAACATTTCGTGGGTTGTTCGATCGGTAAGGTTAGTTATAGGATGTTCCATAACTAATTTACACAAGAAAGAGTTGGTGTCCGAGGCGTCCTTGGTAGCTATAACTAGCTTATCGGAAAAGACGAGTTCATCTAATTTCGAGGATCGGGTCAAAGACGAAAAAACCCGCGCTTAAGGCTGAGCTAAGTTTAATTGATTTCTTTTTATTATTTTAATTTTATTTTCCTATTTAGTCTGTTACTTTTTACGTTTTTATTTTCTGTGTTTATTTCAGGTTTAATATTTTACTCCCCCCTAAATGTCGGGGGCACGACAATTGCCCAAACATTAATCTGGTCAAGAGATAGACAATTTTCCAGTAAAACCAGTCTCTGTGGGATCGACCCTACTCCCTATACTGCTTAAATTTGCAACTAGGTGTAGGTTTTTATTGGTGGAATCGAAAGCCATCATTTTAGCACCGTTGTCGGGGACTGGCAACACTTACAATTGTTCAAATCATCTTCATGACCAGGTCTTCATCAGGAGATCTCGAATACGACCTAGAGATCGAGAAATCGGTCTTAGCTAAGAAAAGAGACGAAGCTCTCAAGCAGCAAAGTAAAGCAGAAGTTGAACTAGGGCAAGGGATCCTAGAATTTGACGTTGAAAAGTTGAGCGAAGCAATTCATGCAGAGGCAATTCGACGTGGGAAACAAGTCGAAGTGGTTGGACTTGAGACCGAACCACTTCTTGAACCAAAAGAAGCGAAAGGTAACCTTGGTGAACCAGAAAGGATGGCGAACCGAACCATTCGTCAACTAGCCGCTGCTCCCAACGAGCAAACACCGTTATGCATCAACTATCCAACCGGAGGAATCCCGTTCGAGCTGAAATCAGGCTTGATTCACCTTTTGCCCACCTTTCGAGGCTTGAAGAATGAAAATCCACATACCCACTTGAGAGAGTTCCACATGGTCTGCTCAAGCATGAAACCGCAGGGAGTACCCGAAGATGAAATCAAACTTCGGGCTTTTCCTTTTTCTTTAGTTGATCTGACAAAAGAATGGCTATTTTACTTACCTCGGTTCTATAACAATGTGGGATGATTTATCTCATGTTTTTCTTGATGATTCTTTCCGACATCACGACAAATTTGAACTTGGAGGGACATAGTGGGAATTTGCCAAATGGAGAATGAATCATTCTACGACTATTGGGAGCGGTATAAAAAACTATGTGCAAGTTGTCCTCAACACGGGTTAACCGAACAATCACTCCTTCAGTATTTCTGCGAGGGATTGCTCCCTATGGAAATGAAGATGATCGATGCTGCTAGTGGAGGGGCGCTTGTCAATATGACTCCTCAAAAGGCGAGAAAACTGATATCCACCATGGCGGCAAATTTTCAACAGTATCAACCTAATTCAGAACCCACAAGACGGGTTAATGGGGTAAACGTTTCATCTTTAGAAGATAAATTGGATAAACTTACCAATGTTGTTCAATCTTTACTTATAGAAAAGAAAAACCCGACCCATCTGTGTGGAATTTGTACTACGTCTGAACATCTAACGGAGTCGTGCCCAATCCTTAACGACAATTCAATGGCACATGTTCATGCTATCGAAGATTTTTCGGGACCTCCACAAAGGCGCTATGATCCTTTCTTCAACACCTACAATCCCGGGTGAAAGGATCATCCCAACTTGAGTTACGGAGCTAATCCCCGATATAATCCATCGTACCAGCAAGAGACCTCTGCAACCACCACAACAACAAACCCAAGTGAACACATCTCTAGAAGCTATTATGGAAAGACTTGCTGTCGATCTTGCAAAATATCAATAGAGGGACGAGATCGTCAATACAAGAACTAACTAATCAAGTTAGTAAACTCTCGATGGCAGTTAATCGTTTGGAGTCTCAAGGTAAATTACCTTCCCAGACCGAGCTAAATCCTCGACAGAATATAAGTGCAATAACTCTTCGTAGCGGTAAGGTTCTAGAAACAGTGCCAGCCAAAAATCGTGGGCAAGACAAGGAAGGGGAAAAGCAAATAATGGATCTAACAGCTAGGCCGTAGTCAGAAATTCAGAAACCGATTACGATGGCTCCTCTTTTTCCAGGGAGGCTTGCAAAAGACAAGAAAGAGAAGGAGGAAAAAGAAATCCTCGAAACATTCAGGAAGGTGAGGTAAATATCCCTTTACTCAACGCTATCAAACAAATCCCTCGTTATGCGAAATTCCTCAAAGAATTGTGTTCTAGCAAGAGAAGGTTGATAGGTAACGAAAGAGTAAATGTAGGAGAAAATGTCTCCGCAGTATTGTAAAAGAAAGTTCCTCCCAAATACAAGGATCAATATATATTTGCTATTTCCTGTGAGATAGGTAATGTAGGCATTAAGAAAGTCATGTGTGATTTAGGGGCTTCAATTAATGTTATGCCTTATTCTACTTATAAGTTGATTAACGCGAGTCCTTTAAAATAGACAAGAGTAATAATCCAGTTGGCGGACAGGTCAATCATCTATCCCGAATGGCTACTTGAAGACGTTCTTGTTAAAGTTAACAAATTAGTATTTCCTGCAGACTTCTACATTATCAACATGGAGGATGACAACTCGGCCAATTCATCTGACATTTTACTTGAAAGAACATTCTTGAGTACCCCGCGAACAAAAATTGACGTTTGGAGTGGAACACTCACCATGGAATTTGATGGCAAAGTGGTTAGGTTTAATGTTTATGAGGATATGGGACATCCCAATGATAAGTTACAAACTGTGCCTTGTAGGAATACTGATCTTGATGTTAAGCAAGAGGAATTATCGATAATCCGAAACCAGTACGTGAAGTTATGATGAAAGCCTCGAAGTTAGATCTGAAATCATTTCTAGAACGTATAAGTATTCCGACAGAGAAAAATGCAAACTTGAATGAAGAAGCTCAAAGATTCCTCAATCCACTAATGATAGGGGAACCTGGGAAGGGCTTCAAGGATAGTGAAAAAAGGTCGAAACCTTTTTGCAAGGACATCCAAGTGCACAAGATGGAGAACTTAATTCTCAATAAGCCAAACGGATAACATTTAAGGTCGTTGAGCTAACAACGTTAAACAAAAGCACTTTTTGGGAGGCAACCCAAATTTCTTTTCATTTATTTAATTTAAGTTTTAGTAGATCTAGGGTGTAAATAAATAATTTTTTTACTTAGTTTAATTAGTTTGATGTTTTCAGGAATCAGTCACCATCGCAGCACCCATCACCATCGCCATCGCACTACCATCACCGACGCGACTGCACCACCGTCACCGTCTTTTCCCTCTTTGCTACAAGGTTAAGGTGTGGCAATGGGTATATGCATGTCTAGGATTGGATCTAGGGAGAGCTTGGTACTTAAGCGGTCTTAATGACTCACCTCCTCTTCTCTGGAATCCTACCTGGTGCATAGTATCTGTTCACTTTAATCAAGTCTCCACAGTCCTTGATATCCTGCAAAGCCGTTACCCCCAACGTCGGCAGAATCATTGAAGACACACATGGGGAATACTCTTGTAAGATCCTGAAAATGGGCCTATGCATTTTTGATTTAATTATACGAAATGGCATGTCTTATGTATTATGAATGTATAGTGAACATTTTTGGAAACTTGGAAATGTTAAGTTTAAAGAGGAAAGTGAACATTTTTGGAAACTTGGAAATGTAAGGAAATGTTTTAGAAATGTTAAGTTTAAAGAGGAAACTAAGGTAAGGTGGTCTTAAGAAAATTAATAGAAGAAATTTGACACAAGAACGGGCTTGGAGAAGTGGCTGGGAGGCACCACTTAAGCCGATGAAGTGACATACAATCAAGGGAAGGAGCCTAGGTTCGAGTCACGTGGGAAGCAAATAAAGAGTTTTATTTTGCTGCAAGGAGCAAGGAGTTGAATGACAACAAGGCACTTGGGGAGGAGTTTAATTCTCTTTAAAATTGGCTAAATAGGTGGATCAACGATGGATAATTATTGTTTAAGAGATAAGAGATAATTAAGGGATTATTTCCATTAATTTTAATAAAGATAAGAGAAGTGATGGCCAAGTAAAGGATTTTAAGTTAGTAATTTGACTACCGGAGGAAAGAGAGCCATTCATCATATTTTCTTTCAACTCTTCTCTCTAAATTTCCTGAGCATCTCTTCTTCTTCTTTTGTTAATAAAAGCCGAAAACTAAAGTAAGCTAGGCAAATTCTTCATAGCTTTTGTGATCTCCATTAAAACCAATCCATAAACTCCTCAAGATACCATCATTAGCCGATTTCTTTATACCAATCAAAAGCAAATCAAGATCCTTCTAGCCTACATAGCAGAATATTGCTAAAGATTCAAGCAAGGATTGCCGATCTCTAAAGAAAGGGTAAGATCTCATTCAGGTTTCATCCTTTTCTTTTAAGATTTGTCAAATCTAGGATTATCCCCATTAATATCTTATTGTCGAAACTTTGAAGAGATCTTTGAGATTTACTAAGTGTCGACTACAAGGAAGGAGAAATTCTTTTCAGAAGGTATACCATAAGTAGCGTGTTCCTAGTTATTCGGTGAGTTTGGGATTTAAAATCCACAAGGTAAGTATCTATAGCATTGACCAAGGCCATGTTGAGTAAATAGATGTGTTTCATTAATATTTAAAAGTGAAACTAATCTATTCAAGTAATCTAGTGATTGAGATTTCAAGAAAGAAGGATACAAAGTTTTGACATTTGATTAGACATCAATCGGCTGACAAGGTAAGGATTTAAGTGTACTAATCCTCTTTGGGATTTGGTTTTATGGCGAATGGCTCTTTACTAAGTATTAAGTGATTGATCAAATGTAGAGATTTAAGATCTAAGGCATTAGATCAAGCTTTTCGAGATTTGAGTGAACTTGCCAAAGCGAATCGGTGTGTACCCACACTATTTCTTAATAAGTTTTATGGCAATGTTTAATATAAGTATGTGTATAAGAATGTGAATATGGCTAAGGTACCATGTTATGGTACAAAGTACTCGAATGCGTTCCTACTCCTACTAGGATTATGTTAAATATCATTACGACACACATATGACATTATAAGAATATGAAATAAGAATTTAGCATGTTAATGCATGATATGTATGATATGGGGCATATGGGTTACATGAAAAGGGAAGTGAATGTGGTGACCTAAGACCACGATAAGCGAATGTGGTGACCTAAGACCACGATATCTCGAATGTGGTGACCTAAGACCACGATATCCGAATGTGGTGACCTAAGACCACGAATTTTATAAGAGGCGATGAGCACGTCGATTGCAATGACGCCTTCGATGGTGTGTAGCGGATGGAGGGTTGACTTAGTAGTCCCACGGTGTGTGGAGGATGAATGCGGGTGATGTGTAGCGGATGGCATATAGGTTTGGGTTGGGTTGCATCATTTTTTTCCTATCATTATATGAATATGCATGTAATATGTGAACATATGCCTAAATTGTTAAATTTTAGTGTTGGTTACACATTGAGTCTGATTTAACTCACCCCTTGTAGGATTACTTTTCGGTGTGATCGGTGATGGTAAGGGTGGCGGGGAGCTTAGTGGAGGCCATGTGAAGTTCAGTTTTTCTTTGTTTTGGACTCTTATTATTTTGAGTACTTTGAATTTATTTTGGGAATTATTTGATGTAATAAGGCCATAGTTGAATTATTTTATTTTACTTCTACTTATCCTGCTACAAAATATTGTTTAAAAAAAAGACTAAGTGAATTTATCATGAACTAAACCCTAAATGTTTTGTCACCTAAAGTAAAGGATTTTAATAATGAAATAAACTTGTTTTCAACTCAAGCCCAACCCAAAACAATCTTTCTTTCAAAACACACAAGTTTTCCTAAGTAACAAAAGAATTTTAAGCGGTTTACAGGGAACATACCGAGATCTGGTCAAGGCTGGTGAAATTTGGGTTTGGGGTGTTTCAACTCGAACTCTTCATTTTGATCATTTCAGCTGCTGATTTTTTCTTTTCCTATCTATAATATGCACATGCTTGAGGACAAGCTTAGAATAAGTAGGGGGGATGAATATATATGAAGTATGCATGGATGGCTGATTGGTTCTTGCTGCATGTTTCTCTTTTACATTTGTTAAATCTTGCATTGAATTCATTCAACAGTTTATTTTGACGATGAGCCTTTAATCTCATACTTAGTCAACTTGGACAATTAGGTAAAATTTTTTGATTTTAAATGCTCAAGTATATAGATTAATCGACACTTGTGTTTTAAGGTTAACGCATGTAACTAGATTTTCATGAATTGATTGTTTAAAAATATTTGCTTGTGCACAAAAAAAAAGAAAAAAAAGAAACAAAATTTAATAAATAAATAAAGGCTCAAGTTATGAGTGAAAGTCTCAAAATGTGATCGGATTGAGTAAGGGGTGAGGTGCTTGGGTTGTCATCTCATCTCGTAAAAAGGTTCGAGTGGCGAGTCGAAGGCTTAATAACATTCATTAAAAGTGCCCAATAATAAAATTTATTTGAGCTGGGTAGCAGGATAGGGTGCTTGGTTTGTCATCCTAGTTAAGCGTAAAAAGTTTGACCATGTCTAGTTTATTTTCTAAAAGTATATTAATAATGCCTTGCAATTTATTGGATTCAAACTCTATTTCATCTAGTTCGCATATGTGAATTTTATGACACTTGTCTTGTTGATTAACTATATGTTACGAGCATTTATTTAATTATTTTTGCCTATGTTGTTTTACATTGAATAAGGATCTGCAGAAAAGAAGCTCGGTTCTTAATATATTGTGGAATTAATTTTAATATGCGAAGAACAACATGCTTGAAGGCAAGCATGAGCTAAGTAGGGGATTTGATAACATGATTATTTTGCATGATTTCTTGTATTTAATTCGGTTTATTTACGAATTAAACCACTAAATTGTAATTTTATGATTTAATTCTTGTCGAGGATGCAATTGATCAAAAGTAAGCTAAAAGGGCCAAATTGAAAGAAAATCATAAAATGGGGCCAAATCAAAAGATGGAGGAAGCCAAGGACTCATCAAGCAATTGACTTTGTAAAAAGCCAAGAATAGGAAATTCTATTTTAGATTATTTTATTTTTATTTTTTATTTAAGATTTTATATTAATTTAATTAAGCTATTTTTAGTAAATCTATTAGTATAAATTGGGGTTATTTGTAATTGGATAATCAATCAATCAATTCTCTCTTTTCCTATTCCTATTTGGAGTTGTTTTCTCTCTTTTCCTATTTCAATTTTGAATAGGATTTCTTTTATTCTATTTTTCAAGCCAATGTCCAACATTATGCTTATTTTAATTATTTTTGTTTGTCTTCCCAAAATTGGTTTAATTACCTTCCAAACCCCTTCCCTTTCCAATTTCCATCATCCTCCACAAAAGCACTTTCCACCACCTTCAAGCAGGAGCAAAATCATGCCACACTAAACCCCTTTCAACTTTAAGTCGATATTAACCCCGTCAAAAACCCATGAGTTACGAACCCGAGCTATTCAACTCCCGATTTCCAATACTTATTACTTCTCCGGATTAAGAGTATAACTTTGTCAACTCACAAAGTCAAGTCATGCTAAGTCAAAAAAAGACGTCGTTTGAGTTAGTGCGGCTAGACATATAGTTGGAATTATGAAAGGATCAATTATCTAATTGGTCTTCTGTGAACACATTGGCGTGCCAAGTGGGGATTGCTATTTGGTTCGTCGAGGAAGTAATGTAGAATTTAAATGTCCCAACGTTTGAGGGCATTGGTTCGAGCTAAAGCTCTTCAGAAACATAAAGCTATAGGAGTTCTAAACCACAAGCGTTTACGTAGGTTGTTCGATCGATAAGGGTTAGTTATAAGACGTTCCATAACTAATTTACACAAGGAAGAGTTGGTGTGCGAGGCATCCTGAACTCTTCATTTTGATCATTTCAATTCTGATTTTTCTTTTCCTATCTATAATATGCACATGCTTGAGGACAAGCTTAGAATAAGTAGGGAGGATGAATATATATAAAGTATGCATGGATGGTGATTGGTTCTTCTGCATGTTTCTCTTTTGCATTTGTTAAATCTTGCATTGAATTCATTCAACAGTTTATTTTGACGATGAGCCTTTAATCTCATACTTAGTCAACTTGGACAATTAGGTAAAATTTTTTGAATTTAAATGCTCAAGTATATAGATTAATCGACACTTGTGTTTTAAGGTTAATGCATGTAACTAGATTTTCATGAATTGATTGTTTGAAAAATATTTGCTTGTGCACAAAAAAAAAGAAAAAAAAAACAAAATTTAATAAATAAATAAAGGCTCAAGTTATGAGTGAAAGTCTCGAAAATGTGATCGGATTGAGTAACGGGGTGAGGTGCTTGGGTTGTCATCTCATCTCGCGTAAAAAGGTTCGAGTGACGAGTCGAAGGCTTAATAACATTCCGCTAAAAGAGCCCAATAATAAAGACTGTTTGAACTGAGTAACCGGGATAGGGTGCTTGGTTTGTCATCCTAGTTCGCGTAAAAAGGTTTGACCATGTCTAGTTTATTTTTCTAAAAGTATATTAATAATGCCTTGCAATTTATTGGATTCAAACTCTATTTCATCTAGTTCGCATATGTCGAATTTTATGACACTTGTCTTGTTGATTAACTATATGTTCTGAGCATTTATTTAATTATTTTTGCCTATGTTGTTTTACATTGAGTAAGGATGCAGAAAAGAAGCTCGGTTCTTAATAAATTGTGGAATTAATTTTAATGTCTGAAAAAACAACATGCTTGAAGGCAAGCATGAGCTAAGTAGGGGGATTTGATAACATGATTATTTTGCATGATTTCTTGTATTTAATTCGGTTTATTTCTGAATTAAACCCTGCTAAATTTGTAATTTTATGATTTAATTCTTGTCGGGATGTAATTGATCAAAAGCAAGCTAAAAGGGTCAAATTGAAAGAAAATCATAAAAATGGGACCAAATCAAAAGATGGAGGAAGCCAAAGACTCATCAAGCAATTGACTTTGTAAAAAGCCAAGAATAGGAAATTCTATTTTAGATTATTTTATTTTATTTTTATTTAAGATTTTATATTAATTTAATTAAGCCTATTTTAGTAAATCTATTAGTATAAATAGGGGTTATTTGTAATTGGATAATCAATCAATCAATTCTCTCTTTCCTATTCTTATTTGGAGTTGTTTTCTCTCTTTCCTATTTCAATTTTGAATAGGATTTCTTTTTATTTTATTTTTCAAGCCAACGTCCAACATTATGCTTATTTTAATTATTTTTGTTTGTTTTCCCAAAATTGGTTTAATTACCTTCCAAACCCCTTCCCTTTCCAATTTTCATCATCCTCCACAAAAACACTTTCCACCACCTTCAAGCATGAGTAAAATCATGCCACACTAAACCCCTTTCAACTTTAAGTCGGTATTAACCCCGTCAAAAACCCATGAGTTACGAACCCGAGCTATTCAACTCTCGATTTCTAATACTTATTACTTCTCCGGATTAAGAGTATAACTTCGTCAACTGACAAAGTTAAGTCATGCTAAGTCAAAAAAAGACGTCGTTTGAGTTAGTGCGGCTAGACATATAGTTGGAATTACAAAAGGATCAATTGTCTAATTGGTCTTCGTGAACACATTAGGCGTGCCAAGTGGGGATTCTTGTTTGGTTCCGTCGAGGAAGTAATAAGAGATTTAAATGTCCCAACGTTTGAGGGCATTGGTTCGAGCTAGCTCTTCTAGAGCGCAAAGTCATTGGAGTTCTAAACCACAAACGTTTAGTAGGTTGTTTGATCGGTAAGGGTTAGTTATAGGACGTTCCATAACTAATTTACATAAGGAAGAGTTGGTGTCCGAGGCATCCTTGGTAGCTATAACTAGCTTATCGGAAAAGACGAGTTCATCTAATTTCGAGGATCGGGTCAAAGACGGAAAAATCTGCGCTTAAGGCTGAGCTAAGTTTAATCGATTTCTTTTTAGATTATTTCAATTTTATTTTCCTATTTAATCTGTTACTTTTTACGTTTTTATTTTCTGTATTTATTTCAGGTTTAATACTTTACTCCCCCAAACGTCGTGGGCACGACAATTGCCCAGACATTAATCTGGTCAAGAGATAGATAATTTTTCAGTAAAATCAGTCTCTGTAGGATAGATCCTACTCTCTATACTGCTTAAATTTATAACTAGGTATAGATTTATATTACTAAAATCGACAGCCACAAAAAATTGTGATGTGTTGGTGTTGGAGGGTGAATACTTTTTAGTTACACATTTCATGGCACAATTGACGTGTTCAAAACCCCTCGGGATTCCAATTGGTTAGGTCTCTCTCTCCGATGATCAGCTGTGGACCTAGGCTTGATGCCATTGCCATATCCCTAAATTTAACCTCTCTTTTCCAACCCAACATGAAAATGAAAAAGTAAACAATAAAGAAACACTGCCACTCCATATCTTTCCAAAAGCCCCGCTCCTTTCCTCTCCAAGGTAGAAAGACAGGAAAAGAAAAAAAATAAAAACTTCAATTTTTCCTCTTCAGTCTTTGATGCATTTGCAGCCCAGTAATGAAATGATATAATTGTTCACTCCTGATTCATATTTCCTGTAGCCTGTAAAAATTCCCATTTCACAAACAAGACTCAGAAAGAAAGAAAGGAACTTATTGTGGTTTGGTTTTTGATGGGTTACCTTTCTTGCAAAGCAGACTCAGCAGTGTCCATAATCTCCACCTCCACAACCAAAGGTGTCACCAAGGAAAAACCCATCAAGATCCAACAGTTCGATTACTCTGACCTTGAAGCCGCCGCCAATGGGTTCTCCGACCAAAGGCTTCTAGGCAAAGGTAGCCACGGCTCCGTCTACAAGGCTGTTCTCAGGGGACGCCACGTTGCCATCAAGAAACCATCTTTAAGAAACCAAGAAACCAACCCGGAAGCTGATAACGAGATTGAAATCTTGTCTAACATTCAAAGTCCCGGGTTGGTGAATCTTCTTGGCTTTAGTAATGACGCTAAAGATCGTTTATTGGTGGTGGAATTTATGAGTAATGGCACCTTATATGATGTTCTTCACTCTTCCTCTTCCTCTACATCAAGGCCTTTGAATTGGGGTCGAAGAATTCGATTAGCCTTGCAAGTTGCCAAAGCCTTAGTGACACTTCACTCACAAAACCCCCATTATTCATAGAGATGTTAAATCTGCAAATGTGTTAATCGATAGGAATTTCAATGCCAGGTTGGGTGATTTTGGGTTGGCACTCAGGTGTGGTGTTGATGATTATAGGCTTAGATCAACCCCTCCAGCTGGAACCATTGGGTATCTTGATCCATGTTATGTGACCCCTGATAATCTTAGTACAAAAACTGATGTTTTTAGCTTTGGGATCTTGTTGTTAGAGATTATTAGTGGTAGAAAAGCTATTGACATTGCACATTCACCACCTTCCATTGTAGATTGGGCAATTCCTCTTATAAAGAAAGGGAAGATTGTTGCAGTATATGATCAAAGGATTGCACCTCCTGCGGATCCTATTGTTGGGAAGCAGTTGGCTGTCATAGCAGCTAAATGTGTGAGGTCCTGCAGGGAGCGGCGGCCGGCAATGAAAGAGGTGGTTGGTTGGTTAACAGGGTTGAGCAAATTGGTTCCTCTAAATCTGTGGAATGGTTTTAACAATCCATGTATGATGGTGGAAACAATGGGGCGTCCTGTTGAGTGTAGGAACGCCGAGGATGCCATGGATGGTAAATTTGGGAGGCAAAACTTAAGGGACTCGCGCAGAGTCTATTCAGATTTGGGGCTCAGAAGCAACCTGATGGAACTAATGGGCATGAGCATGAGTGGTGTTGAGGGAGAGTGTGGCTCTGACCTTGTTGGAATTGGAACAAAATCAGGGAGCAGCAAAAGATATGGTGAAGATAAGAACGGTGGTTTCGGTTTGAGGAGGAATCGATCAGCTGGAGAAACTTCTCAAGGTGATGTATTTGCTCGATTCTCAGGCTGTAGGTGACATTCAGTAGTATATCATGAACATTGAAATGGTTGGCAATGAAGCAAAGTCGAGGCTTCCAAGTTTCAGTTGCTTGCACCCCACCCCAAATCCATGTGTATTTTACTTATGGGTAACTTGTTTTTGGTGATTTCAACCATATCCAAAGCTTCTTTGAATTGTTAAAGTTGTGTTCATTTTGTACGTAAGATGAGGACATGGCTAATGTCCATTTCATAGGTTGTTAATCTTGTTTTTGCTGCAAAGCATACAATTGACGAATCCATGCATGATGAGGTGATTCAAAATGTATGGTTTTGTTTTTGTTTTTGTTTTTTTGTAATTTGAACCTGCTTTCGCAATAACTGAATAACGTATTACTTCGTGTCATTCTCACGCAAGGTTTGGGAAAGTAGATGGATTTTATGTAATTTACAGATCAAAGCCCAAAACATACATAAATAGAGCCAAATTAAGAAGGAATTCCAATAAATAATTGAGATGAGAGGGGTCTGCTTTGCTTTGCTTTTACTTGGTCATATTTTGTAGGGTAGAGGGTAGAGGGAGAGATTGTCTTATCTTATTTCTGGAAATCCAAAGGTATTATTGGTATTTGGCACATCATCATGTCAATGGAATAATTAATTCATCAAACTTGGATTTTTGTTTGTTTGTATGGAAATTTCTTATTGGAATGTGAATTTTCTTCTAACGTTTTCCAGAATAATCCCCTCAGTTCCCTGTGAAAATGGACAGCTTTTAATGATTCAGCTCTTTTTTCTGTCATCTTCATTTTAATGATATATTTATATTTTACTGCCTTGCAAATTACAATGCTGGTTCAATTCACATTACTTATTATTGCCAAATAAGAACCCAAATGAACAAAGAATTCTGGCAGTATGGAGTTTGCTGGCCATGCCTTAAGGACAGAATTAATTTATAATTTATACAATAACAGCATTGAATGTCAACAATTGTTCATAATTTTGAATGTATTGGTTGAATATGTTAAATACTACACAGCTTGGCCAAAATCTTTAAAAGATTTGCGGAAAGTAAAGGTGGGTTTGATCCAATTCTACTCAATTTTGGGATTTAATTTCACATAATCATTAGTTAATTCGAATCATTAATATCGTAACCATTTCAATAAAAAAAATTTATGTAATTGGAGTAGTTAATGATGTTATCTATTTGGGCTAACCTATAATATTACAAAAGTAGAGGGATGACAACCAAAATTTGACTGGTAGTAAAATCACAAATGATGTGTTAAAACCAGATATTGGGGGTTGAGCCAAATATAATTTCTGTGGTGATTGCCGATAGGATCAATTGTGGTTAGAACCAAAAGAATGAAACCAAGTAGGATCTCATCTTCATGTCTTGCCAAGTGAGGTCCTAGTATATTTGTGTTTGGTTGAAAAGAAATTAAGGATAAGATGTGGAGGAAGAGTGATTTGGAAGGCACGCAATGGACAATATATGAATCTGCTTTCACTTCCCCACCCACTGTGCTTCAAGTTAGAAAACAGGACACTTGAGTTGGCGCTCCATTTGGAGCATTAGGTCAGATTTTGCTGTTCAGAAAAGGACTGAACAAAGATATAACAAACCCAACTTCATCGCTCCATTCTGTTAGTGATCATTTGGTAACCCTTTCTTTATTATTCCTCACTGTGTCTTTTTCATTTTTTTTTAAAGACAAGAAGATGAAGATGAAGAAGACCCAAAGTTTCAAATGGAGATGCGTCTTTAGTTATTTATCAGGAAGCAAGAAAATGTGTATTCCTCGTTTGTTTTTTTTGTTTTTCCAAATATCAAGGCTTTACAGCTCAGGTACTTACAGTTTCATGTGCTTCTCCTTTCCTTGGTGAATGTGCCCCCCCTCTCAACCTCCCTCATTATTGCTCAACTATGGCATTTTCTTTGCTTTTATTGGGGCGATAGAAACATACGAAAATCCGAGAAGAATAATGATGAATTTTAAAAGAGGAAACTAAAATGGGTTGTGATGTGTTTGATTTTCTGGATCCAAGTATTGAAGTTTTTTTTTTTTCTTCCATCAGTTATTGCAAACAATAAAGATGAAAAATTTGAAGTTAAGACTCTTAATGATGCTTTTAGTTCCGTCCAGACTACCGAGTGTGAGTTTGTGAGGAAGAGAAAACTGAAAGCATCAAGGAATGATCAATCAATAACTATGGTGTAAAAGGCAAGTGCCCCCTTCTTATTTCTTTTTTGGTGGTTACCAAATTGTGCAAAATGTCAAAAGATGGCGATGCTTCTTTTCAAAAAAAAATTTTAAAGAGAACTTCCATTTCTGCTTGCCTTTTTAGTTTAAATCCAGAGCTTCAAGTTGATGGGTCTGAGCATTTCAGATATTAACGCGCACTTGAAAGTTGGATCGAACCAACCAGAACCAAATTCCGTTGACTGTCATTCCTATTATAACATTATGAAGACATGAGTTTAAGCGCAAACCCAAGACAACATGACCAAAGCAATAATTGATTTTTATATCAATCTTCTTGTAATTTTGGTACATAATTTGTTTTTACCCACATCTACCAGAATCTAGAAATAATAATAAATCTTTTTTTGTAATTTTCTGTTTTGATAATAAAAAAGCTAAAGGGTTGTACATCTAACTACCACAAACAAACCAAACACTGGAAAAGCATGTCAGATCCAATTCGCTCCGCCCTCCCCAAAAGAAACAAAAAGAAAGACAACCCAACTAAGCCAACAACTCTACTTATAAATACCACTAATAACAAAATGTGTAATGAACAAAAAATATCCTCTGCACCGCAACTATTCCCACTAACTTGCTTTGACAACGGACTAGTATATGAGAGGCAAAGTCGTCAATATATAGCAGTGAAGTAACCAAGAATATCCTCTGCACCCCAATCAATGCCGCATTTCTTGTGTACATCAAAGGACTCATCAATACCCTGCCACCAAGTATGTTGAGGAAAAAATAAAAGCAGACGGGGGGGTGGATCCATAATTGCAGATTTTATGCCCTCCCTTATACATCTACCTCATCTTACATTCTGCCTTGTCTTAATCATCCGCTTCAGAGTTGCAAGCCAAAAGTTGCACTCATCCCACTCGCTAGTGGTAAGAAGAACCTGCTCCAGGAAATATATGTTAAAAACAACTTTTTACTTATGAAAACTACTTTCAGTCGCCAAAATTCATGATGAAATCACCATAAACAACACTCTTCCCCCCCATACCTGGACTTGCAGAGCTGTACCAAAATCATTATTGTCCAAAGCCTGGCAAAGCTGAATGAGCTTATCAGAAGCATTTTTTGAAATGTCTCCACTGTTGAGTTTGGCAAATAAGGCACCTATTTTCCTTGAATTGTCCTCTATTTCACGCTTCTTAGCTTGGTTTGCACGTGAGCCACCCAGTGCTTGAGATGTCTCGTTAAAAAGTCTAGTTAAGGTTGTGATTACAGGCTTCTGGTGAGCTGAAAAACAAACAAGATGAAGCCATCACCAAAAATATTCCATATCATCTTTAAGTTGAAGAAATCCAAGAACAGAGATTTATCATATTTCATAAAGGTTCTTCAGATGAAGACTAATGATGTCAAGATAAGCTTTGCTCAATTCTTTTGGATGATAAACCCTGCTGGAATAAACTTATACAGTGACGTGAACATACCACGTGACCAGAATATCTCCATAATCCAATAAACATGCATGACATTATCATCCAAGAAACTAGCAATTACCAGGTACATTTGAAATATCGACAGTCTGCACAGTTGGTGGAGGGGCAGCAGGTGCTGCAGCTGGTTGTACTGGTGTTGATTGTGTAAGGCTGGGTGGTTGCATTGGGCCCATCCCTGGTGTTTGAACAGCAGGTAGGTTAGTTACTGGCATAAATCCCCTAGGTGTTGAGGTGAGAGCTACAACTTGGGACACTTTTGGGCCAGGAACAGATCCCATTGGTGAAGGGACAGATGCAAGTGAACCGGCCCCACGGGGTAAAGGATACGTAGGGTAGGCACCACCCTGAAAGCATGCAAAAGTATTTCAGTATACCAGTCTCAGAAACTTTGGCATCAAATATGAAAAAAATGTAGCTATACAGACAGGATATAACTGAGAACCCAGGGTAGTTGGCTGCTGATATTTATCAGCATTTCTTAGAACAGGAGGATTTGAAGGAACAAAGGGTCTAACAGCAGGCTGAGTGGTGCCAGGTGAAGGAGCAAAATTTGCCTGGAATGTCAAGAAACTATTTAGTCAAGCATCAAAATGATATAAAAATGCAAAAAACATCATGCACATAAGAAACTGAAAAGTCTGGAAGAACTAGAAAGTCAAAACAGAGTGCTCATCTAGGACATCTAAGAGCCTTCTACCACGTATCTAATCTTCTTTCTACATTTTGTGTATACAGATTTTCACGTTGTTCGATCAAACCAAGGTATATAAAAAATCGACTCCAATCAAACAAATGAAGCTGGTTTTGTTCTGATTTTCAGTTGTACAGTTTTATTAACAACCAAGGTATATAAAAAATCAACTCCAATCAAACAAATGAAGCTGGTTTTGTTCTGATTTTCAGTTGTACAGTTTTATTATCCCTAGTGAATCTCAAGAAAAAAATAGTCGCAACCAATTTTTAGATAGAAGCAATGGAAGGTGGTTTGTGAATTGAAAAACAGTCAAGTCAATGAAGATCAATCACAGATTAAAGAAAACACCCCAAGGCCAAGACTTCCAAACCACCCTGTCAATTAAATGCTCTTTCACTCCAAAAACTCTAAACAAGCATTCTTCTTTTCTTTTCCCATGGATACATCCAACAGAATGGTAATTCATAGAAAGCAACTACAAATACCAATTCAACTAAATAGTTCTAGGTGTTGAGATAGCATGACAAATTTAATAGCAAAATCAACAAAATGGAATGCTATGCACAAAAAGAAAAGCAATACAGCATACCGAGGAAAAATGAGGAGCTGTGGTAGGAACAAAAGTATTAGCAGGCGGTGGTTGAGGTTGATACAAGGCAGGAGGTGCATACCCTCCGTATGAAGAAAAAGAGTGTTGATAATTTTCATCATAAGCACTATCAGGAACACTTGCATGAATTTGCGATGTAGCTAACTCCTAAGCAATGAGTAAAAGTAGAAGGAAAAAAACAGTTACTCACAGCATCACAACAGATTCTCAAGGAACTTTCACTCAAAAACAAGTGTTATAAGACAAAAGTGCAAGACATAGCACCACTGGATATACCTGTTGTGAAGGCTCAAAGACTGGTCCACTTGCGGGATGAGAGTTACCAAAAACAGAAGAACTGGCTTCTTTCTCTGCGAGAATAAAAGTAAATATCCTAAATAGGCACATTTCAAGTCTACAAAGCTAACAGCAACCTAATTTCATGTTAGGCCACATAAATATTGCTATTACATGCAAGTAAAAAAAACTGTAAGATAAATTGAAAGAAATTGAGAGACCAGAAAATGTTGCTAACAGTTCTTTAGTTTAAATCTAAAGCATCACTGTTTAAGCAATCAAAATTGGACGAGCTCAATCGTGTTTCCTACCAAGTTCAACTGGTGGACATTTTCAGTTACCAGCATGACCTTTTCATGTGAATTATTTGCACAAATATAAATTAGCAGTGGTAGATACAAAACCCAATGCAACAGCACTATAGCAGTTACCAGAGATATATCCTAAACCACGTACCATGTCCTGTAGAAAATGCAATACGATCTTTTTAAGATTACAAGTTCAGGTGAAAGCTCATCAGACCTGAAGAGTTTCAAATACCCCATTGCTGTCGTTAGGAGTCCTTGACTAGCCAAAATTTCAGCATGTTTCTCAACAAGCTTGCATAGAGATGCACTAAATCGCTTCTGGCCAGTTGCCAAAGCAAGAACAATAGTTTTTTCCATCAAATCCTAGAAAACAAACATCTATCGTCAGATTGGTGGACCAGACAATCAGAAATGTGTTGTTCTACAGATTGCCAACTTACCTGAAGAATTTCAACATAAGATTTCCCATCATTTTCAGTTGTCAAGCAACTTGACCAAATCTCTACGGTTTTATCAATATTTCCTGCACATATATAACAGAGAGTTGCTGCCAGAGTTTTACCCGCAACCATTAGTTTTGTAGCAAGGATATCACAGAGTACAGCCCATTCCTCTCCCTGTGCAAACTGCACATCAAATATGATAAATAAGCCCATGATAATGGCAACAAGTTCAGTTATACAATTCATGGCTACACCAGTACATTATCTACTTCCAAATTGGAAACTTACCATACAGAGGAGTGAAAATGTTTCTTTCCAAAATTTCAAAGGCCTAGAGTTTACAAGGCTTGTGAGATCATTGTTCACCATTGCAGAGACAACCTAAAGAAATAATGAAGAAATATGATTAAATCAATCAGTGCTAATCAAAAATAAAAATTTAATTTACCTTGAGGTATGGTGAACGGCTCATCTTAAGATATTGATCACATGTGCTCTCCCATAAGGAAGAACCACCAACATGAGCAATAACTAAAGCATCAGAGATTTTATTCGCAGCAATGCACTGCTTGACTGCCCCTTTGTAGTCACCCACCACCAAAGCACGTTGAACAGCATCATCAAATGATGAATCTGCACTTTCCTCCAGTCCGTCTGATTCTTGAGGTATTAGATCTGCACTAGGAACTGTGCTCTCAACAGCAAAACTATTTTCAGAAGTTGAAACAGGTGTATCAGCTTTGGGACTTGGAATATTATTGAAGAAATCTTCCCCATTATCAGCTGCAAAGAGGGTAGCTTCTTTATCTCCCCCATAGCCCATGTTTTCTTCCACTTTATGCTCATGTGTAGTCTCATTCACACTCCAAGAGAGGTCATCTTGTACAGTATCTTTTTCTTCTGCAGGTAAACTAAAACCAAGATGCATGAGCAACTTTGTCCTCGCAGTCCCGTCATCGTCAAACATCACCTTTAAGAAGCCCCATGTTTCTCGATCATCCTGAGATCTGTACAAAATTATTCAAAATGAACCATCAAAAATATTAATTGGTGGAGGTAACCAAATTTTTGACAACAGAAAAAAGAAGAAGAAAATAAATACATTTTCTTAATTCAGGCAACATACTCAGACTCAATGGGATTTCTTCTCACATAAAACCCTTAGTGAAGACCTCTCCCCATTCAGTATTGCAGATTCAAATTCAGATGAATGGCTGACAAGACTTTCTTCACTAACTAAGTTATGCACGAAAACCTGAAAAATAATATACAAGACCATAAGATAACAGAAGAATGTGGGTGGCATTTAAATAAAACAGAACAGAACAAACCTCACCAACATACTTATCTCTGATGATACAGAACTACCTAAACCAGATAAACAAGGGCGAAAAGAGACAACTTTTCCTCCAAAACCAAAAGATGCTCCAACAGGACGTTTATACCATTTTGGAGCTCTCAAAGACGCTGCATAAAGAAAACATCAAAACTAGTTAGAGAAACTGAAGTACCAATAAATATATATTGTCTCAGAAACAATGAGTTTATAGGAGATAAACAGTGAAGACTATTTAAACAGATCTGGCCCATATCTGCTTATCTTCCCCGACTTTTGACAGTCATCATTATGTTTCTTCTTGACTGCCAAAGCTTAATACTAATAAGGTCAAATTATAATAGGAGGGGGAAAAGAACGGGAAAAGCTAAAGCTCAACCTAAGCCTATCCAACCCAGTCTACAATGATTCATATTTGATCACTGCTAAACCAACTGATGCAGTAAAAGATACGGTTATATTTGATGAATCATCTGCACCAAAATCAAGCTCCCCAACACCGTATCGGCTGCAACCCTGCAGAATAAAGATAAAAAGTTACCTGAAAGAAGTGCTAAATCAAGGGTTCCAAGAAAATATTCTGAGGCAAAAATTGTTTGCAGATCAGACAAGTATCTTTTTTATAGACAAACCAGCAAAAATAATAAGCTTCAAACATTTGCCAATTAAATTACAAAAGAAACAGTTTCTCGCAACAAATATAAATCCCATCCACGTGTATAATAATCACAGGCAGATTGCAACTGATCTGTGATATAAAAGTCAAACTGTCATGAAACGTTTGTTTAACAAAAAGGTTAACTGTGATAGAAAATATAATTTAGACAAGGTTGCACCTCAATATTGTAAATGCCAATTTTGCCATCAAAGGAAGATGCTGATATAATTCCAGGAATCTTCGGATACCAGTGCACGTCAAAGTTCCAGTTGTTACCAGCAGGCAATTCACAGACAATCTATGCCCCAAAAGAGGGAAAAAAATCAAAATTGAGAATATACTTGTTTGATAAAAGGGACAGGCAAAATCAGCAGAAGAAAGCTGAAGCATATAAATAATCAACTCATCCCCCCTCCCCACCTCTCCAGTAACCGTATCCCAACAAATAGTATGATTATCTTTGGCACAAGTGAGCAAATAAGAGCTGTCAGAGGGACACCATGCCATTGTAATTACACCTGCAACAGTGTATGCAGTCAAATATAAGAGCAAAAATAACACAACTCCACTTTAACTTACAACAATTAAAAGAACCAGAAAAAAATAAATAAAACCACTACAAGAATGGAAGACAGATAACTACCAGAAAAAATAACAGATGACCTATACCAGGAAAGAGACAAAGACCTAAGTTTATCATGGAGCGCTAAAGCTAATGGTTCCGACAGAAGCCTATACCAGGAAAGAGAGAAAGACCTAAGTTTATCATGGAGCGCTAAAGCAAATGGTTCCGACAGAAGGGCAACCAACTCAGTCTTAAAATTCCTCTCACACCAACTTTAAGAATTAAATTAAATGCATCTCACATTAAATGATCTAGTAAAAGGTCAAACTGAAAGAGTTATTTGGACCTTCCATTGTCATTGCCATTCTTATTGATAAAAATATTGAGGCTGCTGATTTTTAATTTTAGAAAGAGTGAAAAAAGTGACATAGCAAATACTCAATTGCATAAAATGGTCATATCGAGGGCAGAAGAAAATATCTCAAAGCAAAGAAGGTAGTTATCACCAAGTTATGAACAAGAATCAACTTGTCAAGCATGCTTACCTTTTGTATGCCCTAGAAACTCCTTCACTGGTGACATTATGTTCCGCATATCCCAAAGCTGCTTGCAAAAATTAAAGATATTAACATATTCCCTACAAATAGAAATCCTCAAGAGAAGCAATATCAACAACAAGATTGTTACCCTAAGGGCAGGCGAACCATCATCATCGGATGCAACAAGTTGAGTGGCAACATCAGGATGCCACTGCAGAACAGAACATCGCCTTCTTACTGAATCTGCAAAACTGTCAATATATATTTACTTATATAAAAGATTAGGTCAAATGAAGTAACAGGTCACATATATTTTCGCTTGGTAGATAACATATATTTACCTTATCACTGGTTTTTGCTTCTTCAAGTCCCAAACAACTGGAAAAATAAAAACATACATATTATCTTCCCTGCTAAACATATATGACAAGACAATAAAATCCATTCATTTCCTCACCCGTAGTTCCATTATATGAAGTTGATGCCAATATATGTTGAACCTTGCTATTCCAAGACAGAAATGAGATTTCACCTTGAGTGGCAGAACCACTACCCTGCATCATTACCAAAAAAACCATGTAGATCAGGTAATCTTGTAATCTAGTTTCCAACTAAACCATTAATTAATATATTTAAAAAAGGTATGCTTGCAACATCAATGATGCAATAAATACGCAGAAGTTAAAGGCATTTAGTAGAACACAAACAGCATAACAGAACTTACAAGATTATTATCAACGACATAATAGACGCACGAGGATTCCAATTCAAAAAGTTATGGATAATTGGTACATATTAAGAGGTGGAAAATGGGTGGGTTGTGCAGGTGCTGCCAAATCCCAGATGCAGTTTTCACCATCAGCTGCCCCAGATGCTAGTAAATTTGGAGCAATGGCATTGAACTCAAGACCACGAACCTGAAATATGGGGACAGGAAAAGAACTAAACACACCACACAATCTTCAAATGCTTGACGAAAAATATCACAGATCTAAGAAAGATCGCACATTTATTACAGAAAAAGAAAACTCACAGGCCCTCTGTGCCTTGAAAGATGTCCAACCAGAGCTTGTTCACTTGCCTCAGAGCTAAGGAAGTAAAGAAAAAGTAAATTACAGCCACATTAACCATATATGCAAAATATCCATGGTGGAGATCAGTTAAATTTTTCTTCACCATAATTTCTTTTGTTACAAACAAAAATAAAACAATGATATTAACAAAAATGAATATCCCAAAACAGAGGCAGATTGTTATATCTAGTAATAGTTAGCAAAAACCTTCTCAAAAGTGAAATGTGAGAGAGTAACGCAATTCGATCGCTAGAAACAAAAACCATACAAGAACAGATAAAAGAACATTACCACTTCCCTAAAGAGGGTCTAAGTCATGAACCGTTTTGTAAAAAGAAATTTCTTCCCAAAGATAAAGATCATCTTTCCTTTTCTGATTCTTTGTCTCTAACAAAATACAGCAAGGCTGAAATGTATCTAGCAGGCAAATACAAGGAAAATAAAATAGTTTCCCGCCCTTTGAAAACAAGTTTTTCTATAATCATCAAGTCATTACCCAGCACAAAAGAATCAACACAACTTATTCAAATACTGAACAAACAAGTGAAGAAAACACCACAAAAATGCAAACATCATATTTTTCTCTAAATTATGAACCTCCAATTTTATTCACTTTCACTCCTAATTTCTAACATAAAACAATACCATCGACGCATCAGACAAAAATGAAATTAAGCATGCAGCATGCTCAAAGGCAATGCAAATATAGGGCACAAAAAATTACGATAAATTTTGTCTAACTGACTCCAGCTAAACAAAAACAAGCATTAAAATTTACAAGGAGTTAAATATCAAAATATTTTACTTTTTGAGAAAAAAAAAAAAAAAAAAGACAACACATCTCTTCCAGATTTTAATTTCAACTAACCACATATCATATTCAGTTAAAATAAGTAATCTAGAACTCACAAATCATGGGCAAAACATCATTCAATCCAACCACTAAAAACTCTAGGCTCAAATAAAACATGTTCGGCCTAGAAGTCACTTGTTATCCACTCCAAACAACCAGGCAATTCAATACACATAAAAAAACAATAGAAAGCCCACATCAGAAATGTGTCAAAGTAGATAGCAATATAGTATAATCACAAGATGCTAGAAAACAGTCACCATTTACACAAACATAATACACTTAAAAGCCGCAACATATCCACTTAACTTGCAGATTAAGAAAATGCCTTACCAATTCTCCTTATTTGCAATTCAACCGAAAAATAAAGTGAATTAGATAAATAAAACACAATGTATAGAAAGCAAAATTTACCGGATCAAGGTCAACGGATTCCAAATATGGATCTGCCATCAACGAGGCCACCAGCAATGAGCCCGAGTGAAAACTCGTCGGAGCCGGATCCGCTCTTCCCCCAAGCAAGGCGGTTAAAACGCTCTGAGCTGGGGCATTGACCTACCACGGGAAGCTCCCGATCTTCACTCTGGAAATCAAGCTTGAAGATCTCGAGATTAGCCGATGAGCTGAAGGAAAGATCGACCGTCCCAGCCATTGTCCCCGCCTCCATATACGGCGCGTCCGGGGCCAGTGCCACTGAGGCCGATCTATTGACCCATTTTATACACGCCATATGACTAAAATGCAAAAATTACGGTTTCTTATCCTCCAAAAATGCCCCTGTCAGTATCTGTCGAAACAGTGAACAAGAAACAAAGATGGGTAATAATTATTCGGGCGTAAGCGATTGGAGCGTAATAACTACAAAGAAAAAAACTGATTTGGATTAAGATGGAGAGAACTCGGAGAATTAGGTTTTGATATGTTTTGTGGATTCAGAGAGATGGAGGACGAGGACGAGGAGCAGCAATTAGGTTTCAGTGGGCAATTGGTATTTTTTCTGTCAAAATACCGATACTTTTTTATTTATTATGTTACCATTTTATCCTTGAAAGTTAAATTAATTACTTGCCCAACCATTTTATCATTGTTATAAAAAAATTTAACTATAAAAATTAAAAATAATTATTTTATTTAATAAATAATTTAAATTAATTATATAATTTATTAAAATATTTATAATAAAATATTAGAAGATATATTTTAATATTTTATTAAATGAATTCATAAATTCACATACTTTAATAATTTTACATAAGTAAAATAATTTAAAAACAACTATTATATATCAATTCTAATATGATGTTTTAATAGTCATTTTTATTTCCACCTCATCGCTACAGCTGCGTTTGAATCCAAACACACACTCTACCACTATTTTTAATCTCACTGCTACAGTGTCCAATCTCACCGCTACAGTAACTAATCTAACCACCACCGCTGTTTTTAACCTCATCGGAGATAAACACACCGCCCATCCAATTGAAAGTCTGAGAGGAAAAGACTTTTTTTATTTTAATGATCTCAGTTGAAAATTAAAATTTAAAGTAAAAGGTAAAACTTAAACCTTTATACTTGTTGCTAATTTGTCCTGACATGATATTATTGACCAATCCGATGATAGTAGGAGACAATTTCTCAAAACGTCACATAGCAAATATCAATTAATATTAAAAGTATATATAAATAAACTTATCACCAATTAGGCATTGACTTGGTTTGAGATCATTACGTTAAAATTAAAAATAGCGGTCACGACATTAAATACTATAACAATAGAATTAAAATCAGTAGTTTAATTGCAATGGCGAGAATAAAAATAATTATTAAAGATATTAAATTAAGAATAATATGTAATAGAAATGATAAATTATTTTCTTTTTATGAAATTATCAAAATATGTTAAATTGTAATTTTATGTAATAAAATAATATGCATCATAATATTTTTATAATATTTAAATTGTTGATTATAATAAATAATTATTAAGGACATTAGTTGAAAATGAATTCATAATATAATAAATAATTATTTAAAACCATTTTATATTAAAAATAAATTATGTTTTTACTAAATAATGATTAGAAGTATTAAAACCATGATTTTATTTTAAATAATAATTATATTATATTTACTATAATAAAATTATCTATTTATTAAATTATTGTATAAAAATATTTTTATAATTGTTATATTATAATTCACTTTGAATAGTAATTACATTTACATTTATATATATTATGTAGTAATATTTTATTTTCTATAGTGTAATACCTTACTCTCAATCTGAACGTTGGCTTTAAGATATGAAATGTCACATTTTTTGTTGAAGCAATTACACCTTCATTCAATAAGTCAATTCATACAAGATAGTCGTCGTTTAATACTTCTAAACACATCATTTATTTAACTCCAGGTCATAAGTAGGCTTATGAAAGCTCTCGTGATATTTCGATAATATTTGAGGGACTAAAATATAAAAAACTATTAAAACAAGAGGTATTGCTTTGACATCATTGAGTAAGTGTCGCGATATTTTAGACAATTTGTTTTATGTCGCAACTTCAAAAGGATTGAGTCGTGACCATGAAAATAGTAATTCAATAGATGCAAGATGCAACTTAAACAGGGAACATGAGGTTACCAAGGCGTATGAAGAAGAGTTGTTTACTAAGTTGAATGAATATGTGAAAATGAATTGCAAAAGTGGTGATGATGAAATAATTCCATTAGGAAGGCTGTTAGCTTCATTGGTAACAACATTTGGGGAGTTTTGAGTTTTTGCATCATCAATATGTAATTTAGCTTTTCTACTTTATTTCTGATTGAATCTGTTACAATCCATGTAACGTCTCTCTAATTTGTAACATAACTGTGAAAAATATAACTTTGGTAATGGTAATATATCGCAAGGAAAAGATAAATAAAAATTTAAAGTACACACAGATTTTACGTGAAAATCCTTTTGGGAAAAAATCACGGGCAGAGGAGAAAGAAAATTTACTATGTCGAATTCGAATCATTACAAGAGGAATAGACTATGTCTATTTATATGCTTGTAAACCATCTTCTAATAGAAGTGTAGTAAGATTAAAACAACTTATTCTAATCAATATTAAATAGATGGAGTTTAATAAGGTTTAAAAACCTTATTTAAAATAAAATAAAAGAAGTGTAGTTCTATAGGGATTCTTTTTTATTTTATTTTACTATTATATTTTATTTAAATAAGGATTCGGGTCACTTAATTCTAACATCTTTAATTTCTTTTCTTTGATTTTCCACCTATAGAACCATACCTGCTCGGTGACGGAGAGAGGGGGGCCTTGGGGGTTAAAAATATTATTAAAAAAATGAAAATTAAAGTGATTTAATTATAGAGTTAAAGGTTTAGCACCAATAAAGACTCATTTTTTAAACTATTTACAAAAATGGGTCGTTTTTAAAAATAATATTGGGTATGGACCGAAAACTCAAAAAACTCGCTGATGTAAATGCATTTTTAGGGGATAACCGAGAAAAATGCTTCCACATCAGCGTTTTTTTCTTTAATGTCGTAAAAGTATTGGCGTGGACATGCTTTTGGCTGTGTAATCCCCACTGGATTTGGGTTTGTTCATTGTTCATCGTTAAACCGCCATTGGAAGCATTGAATGTAATAGCCCATTTTTCAGTGGTTGATAACACTTTAGAACGACATGTTTTTATGTTCTAATTATATATTAATTTGAATGTGACTCTACTAATTTGGGTTATTTATGGACTTTATTCTCATAGGGACTAAATTGGAGACCAATGCAAAATTGAGGGCCAAAATCGTGAAATTAAAGATAAAATGGACCAATGTGCAACAAAGGAAAAGATGGTGCCAAAAGTGCGGACATGGAGAGCGAGAGGGATGAAATGCAAAAAGAAGAGACTTTGCTTTATCAAATTCTATTTTAAATTATATTAGGATAATTAATATTAGGATAATTATCTAGGATTATTTAATTTCTTTATTTATCTTTATTTATCTTTAATTAAATTGTAATTATCTTTGGGAGTTTGAGTAGAATTAGACTATCTACCTTAAGCACTATAAATAGGGATGGAGTAACTCATTTGGGTGTGCATCTTTTTCATACCTCCTCCCCATAATTCTTTTGTGTTTCATTTATTTTTCTTTCAATAAAATTCCTTTTCATATTTTATATTTTCCACCACAAATATGAGCCACTAAATTCCATCTAGCCAAGGTTGCCAAACTCCCGAAAAAGGTTCTTGAGGCTTAGAACCCGTACTTAACTTTCTCATCCAAGTATTCATCGTTTCTCTGCATTACGGGGCTGGCGCTCCGTCCGTGTCCCTTTAAAAGTAACCCTTTCAACGTATGCAAAGGCGGCCGCTTTGTGTGTTTTGGGAGGATTGCACCGTCGGTTCATGAAGCTTCTGCGTCAGAGGTTAGCGAGCCCAAGAGACAAAATGGCGTGGGATTCGCCATTGAGAAACGTTGATCTAGCGTAAATGACTCCACAAAAGCAATCGTAAGCTAGAGTCAGGCTCCCTAAATCCGTAAGTTTAAATTCTTGGAGTTGGTGGTCGTAGGCGTCCTCTTCCACTATAACTGGCTTGCTTGGGCAGAGAAGGGTCATCCAAAAGCCGAAGACGGAGCCAAGGAGGAATGAGACAACCGGAGGCTGGAATATCTCCACATAAGAAACTTTTCTCTAAACTCTTTCTTTTTATTTTCCTCATTTTAATTCTCGTAATTTATTCTCGTAATTTCAATTCGTCTTAAATTCTATTTTTATTATTATTTTTCCAGATCGAAAATTATTAATTCTGTTTTTTTATTTATTTTTCAGGAACGCAAGTTTTCTTGGGCACGATTCGCCGGGATCTCAAAAAGAGCATTTGTATAATCCGATCCTCATGGATTCGAACCCTACTTTCCCTTTCTTTATTATTTTCATTATTTTACGGGAGTAGGATATATTTTGGTGCATTCAACGACGCATCAGTGGTTTTGGGGTCACTAAATTCGACGAGTAAGTTCATAAAGAGTCAAATGTGATTTTAAAAAAAAGGGTTTTGATTTGATAATTTATATTATATAAATGATTTATTAAATTCAAGTGGTTTTAGAAGATGAGATATTGAGATAATGTTTTATAAACTGAGCCATAAATATTTTATAAATATATAGGAGTGTCATTAAGGTGCTATTAAAGTTTCGTTAAGAAATTTTAATGTTTCGATGGTTAATTAATTAAAAGGGTCAAATTAAAAAATGTATTCCTAGGACTCCATTCTAGTAAATTGGATCTCTTAAATATTTATGATAAATATTTGCGAATCTAATTGTGTAGTTAATTAGGTTTCGGTTTAGTGAATTTAGTTGAATTAAAAGTAATTAGGTATAAAGACTAAATTGCATATAGGGTAAAAGTTGAATTATAGATAAAAAAGTAAAAGGACTAAAGAAGCAATTATGCTATTGCTCATAAATGAGGCGGCATAAGTGTTTATTATTAAAAAATTTAAAGTTAAAAATATTTATTATAATATTATATGCTAATGTTTAAGTATATATATATATATATATATATATATATATTATATAAAATAATAATAAAACAAAGAAATAAAAGAAAAATAAATAGAGAAAGAAACAGAGGCGCAAAAACAAAGCAGGAGAAAAGAAAAGAGAAAATTAGGGTTTCAAAGTTTCAAACTCAATTGATTAGTCAATTTAGTCCATTTTCTTTTAATTTTATGTTTTTAGAATCCCAGATTAAATACTACCCGACTCATGTCAAAATTTTAGAAATTATTGAGTTTTTAAATGTTGTTAATATTGAATAATTTTAGTATTAGGGACTAAATTGATAGATGTTTAAGCTAGAAGTGAAAAAGGATTAAATTGTAGAATAAATTGTAAATTTTGAATAATAGGATTAAATTGTGAAAAATTCAAAATTTAGGAATTTAACTGAAAATAAGAAGTTAAATTTAGTTCAAAGTGAAATTTGTGTGAAAAATATAGGATTAATTATAAAGAAATAAAGTTGGTCTCGGTTTAGGGACTAAATTAAAAATTAAACAAATATTGAGCAAAAAATTGAAATATGCAATATGAAATTGAATTGTATTGATAATTTTTAATTGTTTTAATTCTGTAGCTAACGTCGTACCAGAACCCTCAACTAAAAAAGGGAAAAATAAAGTCGATGAGGAATAGCTCAAAATTTTTGGTTTGTTTTTCTATAATCCGAATTTAGTTGTTAATTGTTATAATTTAATTTAATGTACATGGTAAGTGTTGAGGTGAGAATTATTATGTTTTGCATTTGAAATAGATTGATTTAGTATGTGATGAATTTATTGAATTTATATTGATTGAATTGATATATATATATATATTGAATATATATTGATTATTTGAATTGAAATGAATATTGGTTGTATTTGAAAAGTGAAATTAAACTCTATTAACGATATTAAATGAGTCGGATTATAAGAGTTCAGAGATTTCTTTGACTTCGAGTCAATGAGATACTGGGTGCCAATTTACTACTTTGGATTAATTCGATGAAGTATTGGTTGTCAATTTACTTCGGTTTAGTTGATGAGACACTTGATGTCAAATTATTACTTCGAATTATTCGATGAGGAACTGGGTGCCAAACTGGTGTGTTTTGGTTGGATCCGTGTATCCGTCCAAATCTGAGTCGTGTTAATAGGGTAAATGAATAATAAAATTTTATAATTGATATTGGAATGAAATGGTAAGATATGACAAATGGAAGTGAAATAGTGAAATGAAAATAGAATGTGAAAAATATTGCAAATATATGGAATATATGAGTTATATTCTCATGAAATGACTATGGAATGGATATTGCAATTGTATAATGAAATGTAAAATAAATTGTGAAAAACTATTTATATAACAAGTATGAGAATTGAGATAATTGTGAAACAAATGAAATATGATATGGTTATTGTAATAATTGAATATTAATATGTGTTTATATTTCAATTGTATATTTGTAATTTCTTATCTTTAAATATTCGGATTATAGAAATACCACTGATTTTATACTTAGCATACGGTTTTGTTTCCTATCGCGAGTTAGATACTTAACTTTTATCGTCGATTCAGCATCCAACAACGATCCCGAACTCAAATGTGATGATGTTTATCTGTAACACCCCTAACCTTTATCCGTCGTCGTAGCAGGTTACGGAGCATTATCGGACTTTTCAGATCAAAAACGAACATTACATATCATTTTATTATACATATAACAAATTAATTATATTGTTCCTTTTTATGAGCCCTCGAGACCCAAAATATGTGTTAGAAACAAATCGGGACTAAACTAGGTGCTCAATAAATTTTTCCAAAACATCAAAATTTAAATTTAATCCAAATTATAAGCATACTAATTTCAATCAAAATTTACCCTATTCATGAACATTTATACTATAATATAAAACATGTCATATTATAGTTTTAACATAACACATACTCAAAAGTATAAATGTAACAGCCAAATTTTCAGTGGTATCGGAAATAGTGATTTGAGATCCTAAATCCGACAAGTGAGTTTGAAAACTTAAATAAATTAACATTTATGAGTCAAGTATGGCATTAGAAATATTTTGAAATTAGTGAATTTTGTGAACTAAAAGAGTTAATTAGAAAAATTAGGCCAAAAACAAGGTATTGAGACCTCGAATTCATAAAGTGAGCCATAAATATTTCTAAAAATATTTATGGAGTGTCATTAAGTTATTATTAAAGTTTGGTTGAGAAATTTTAACGTTTGGGTATGTAATTAAATGAAAAGACTAAATTGAAAAATGTGCAAAAGTTTAATTATAGATTAAAGAAAATAAAAAGGACTAAAAAGGAATTATGCCATTTTGAAATCTTGAGGCGGTTTAAGTATGAAAAAAAATCTGAGATTTTTTTAGTATATATATATAAAAGATATTAATTATAAAGTATATTATTATATTATATTATATTATTATATTATGTTATTATATATATAAACAAACTAAGGAGAAAAAAAGAAGAATAGAAACAGAAAACCAAACGAAGCAGAGAGCAGGGGAAGGAAAGAAAGAAGAAGAGAAGAGAAAGAAGAAAAGGGGGTAAAATTGGAAAATTTTTAAAATTAGCTAAATAAAAGGGAATCAAATTGAAATATTTAGAGAATTCTCTTCATTTCTCTTCATTTTCTTCAACTGAGAAACAACCATGGAAGAGAGTTCAAGTTGGTTTTCATACTCAAGCTTCATGTAAGTTTAATTCTTGCTTTATCTTTGAAATTTCTATGTTTTTGGACTTTTACAATTGGATCCAACTTACTATGTCATTAGTTTATGATTCTATGGCTAATTTTTAAAGTTGATGTGGATTAGTGCTGGAAGAATATGATGAATAAATATTGATTTGATTCTTCCATCATCAAATGAATCAAATCCAATAATGATCTTCACAAATCCTAATCCATGATGCCACAACAAACTCCAAACATCAAAGCAATTGACATATGAATTAAGGAGATGAACCTTATTCTTGTTACGACAGAGAAGAGTAGGGAGCCATCGACTCTCTCTAATATCGATCAACAAGAAAATTACGTCATGAGAATCAATCAAATCATTGAGTAGTTTACAATCTTCAAGCACACTTTTCTCTTCTTGGTCATCTTTGGATGCCCGAGCATAGAATGGCCATAACAATACCTTCGACTTCCTAAGAAACACATAATAAGATAAATGTCACCAGATTGTTTGGAAGATGGCATGGGTCATAAAATGCAAATAGCAACCGCCAATAACACATGTCAAAACTTTAAGAAAAAGATGTCCAAGATTTTGCACTTTTAGCCTATCAAAATCATCTATCATATGGAATTTTCATTGAAAAGTCTCATTTGCAATCATAAACTACTCCTCAAATTCATTAAGAGAAAGGTAGATGACCTTTTGACCATCACGTTGACAAGATTCCAAATCCTTAAGATGCTGACTGACATGTGAATCGAACCAATACTAACCAAAAAGATGGAACATCTGCAGTAGACTCATAAAGCCAAAGGCTATGAATGGCATAAAATTATGGATAAAGAAAAAATGAACATAATCACATTTGAAATTCAATGCAAACTAGCAACAAGAGAGAGGTTACCGGTAGTCACACTTGAATTCGCCATTCATTACATGCTCTGACGTCTGATTCTGCTGTATGTAAAAAAGGTACCAAATAAAAGCCTTTTAAGCCGAGAAAGATCAGAACCAAAAATTCACAAGTTTTAATCACATTCAAAACACCTCTTCCAAAGTGAACCATTGAGAAGTGGCCTCAAATCTACCAAGTTAGCGGGAAGATCAAGTGCAAGAAGCAGGGAAAGCAAACCAATAATGAAAGTTCCATTTTTGAGGTGCGCAAATGAGATAAGAAGGACCCTTGATAAATCTTGCACAATCCTCTACGACTTTTCCACTATGAATATCCTCCCAAATCAAATAAGAATAATTGAGTCAAAACATAAACTTGTCAAATAAGATTTCAATCAAATTAAACAATTGCATAACACTTATAGTAAACAATTCAAACTGTTTTACCTTTAACGCTTCTGCCTTGAGCAATCCTTGTTTATCCAAAGCATGAAAACCTTCCATTGTATTAATATTGTAAAGAATGCCGGGAACGGAGCACCTATTTTGATTACCCCGAATAACAAGTGGCATTGTTGATTCATCATTTGAGTCGGAAAGGGGGGATTCTACTAAAAGAGTAATTATTCCTGGTATGATGATATGATCCTTAACATATAAGCAAAAAACAAAACAAACAAATGCATGTAATTATTCCCGGTAACGATCAAAATATACAGTATATTCCAAGTTAGAACAGAAAAAAAGTGAAACGAACTTGAAAATGGTACCTTAAAGGAACTAGGATAGGAGTCAATTGGAGTCTCCCCTGCTTCAATAGCATCAGTCCCCATTTAATATATATATCCCTGACTATATATAAGCAAAGAACACAAGTAATTAAACAGATCAAACACTGCAAACAGATACTAATTTTGAACTTAAATTATGATAAAAAAATTATGGGATTTGTGAAACAAATTAGGGAATTACCTTTCTTGTGAAGATATAGAACAACCCTAAATGTGCAGAGAACTTGAATCAGTTCAATCTAAGACTATTTTTAAGCAAAAAATAAAAAATAAACACAAACAAATTTAAACGAAAAAAATTACAAAGAAGAGAATTTCAAGCCAAAAGAAGCAACATTCTTGCAGCTCTACCATAGATGACTAAAGTAAAAAGAAAACAATAGTTCAAGTAAAGCTTTAAAGATGAACAAATCGATTGCATAATCTTCTTGCTTACAGATTAAATTATTAATTTTTCAATACCCCAACAAAAAATAGTGAAATATTTAGCTTTTAGAGCTCTTCAAAGATAAGGCAAACAAGAAAACCAAAACCCAACAAAAAATCCAATCGAAGTCAGAAATAAAGTCGCTTTTTTTTTCTTTGGAAAATGAAAAGGCCTTTGCAAAGAAGACGATAATGATACTTAATTTCATAAAAATAATTAAAAAGAAAAAATTAAGAGAATAAATGACATACCGAATTTTCCAAAGATTTCAAGTCGAAAGGAGAGATTCCAATAAATAGAGAGAAGGAAGGAGAAGGAAGCGAAAAAGTCCGAGAAAGAGAGAAATAGATTTGTTGGTGAGAAAGAAAGAAGAAGGAGAAGGAATGAAGAATGGAAGAAAGGAGGAAGAAAACGTGCGGATGAAGGAAAGCTTGGAAAATGTCTTACAAAAAAAATTTGGTAAGACGTTTCTGAGAAGAAAGAAGGCATTTTAGGCGTGTTTGTAAAATGTTTTCCTTGAGGAAAACATTTTCCATCAACCAAACGTCCGAAAATCTGGAAAATATTTTCTGAAAAACATTTTCCACCAAACAAACAGAGCCTTAAAGTAAAAGGTAAAACTTAAACATTTATACTTGTTGCTAATTTGTCCTGACATGATATTATTGACCAATCCGATGATAGTAGGAGACAATTTCTCAAAACGTCACATAGCAAATATCAATTAATATTAAAAGTATATATAAATAAACTTATCACCAATTAGGCATTGACTTGGTTTGAGATCGATTCGTTAAAATTAAAAATAGCGGTCACGACATTAAATACTATAACAATAGAATTAAAATCAGTAGTTTAATTGCAATGGAATTATTAAAGACATTAAATTAAGAATAATATGTAATAGAAATGATAAATTATTTTCTTTTATGAAATTATCAAAATATGTTAAATTGTAATTTTATGTAATAAAATAATATGCATCATAATATTTTTATAATATTTAAATTGTTGATTATAATAAATAATTATTAACGACATTAGTTGAAAATGAATTCATAATATAATAAATAATTATTTAAAACCATTTTATATTAAAATAAATTATGTTTTTACTAAATAATGATTAAAAGTATTAAAACCATTATTTTATTTTAAATAATAATTATATTATATTTACTATAATAAAATTATCTATTTATTAAATTATTGTATAAAATTATTTTTATAATTGTTATATTATAATTCACTTTGAAGAGTAATTACATTTACATTTATATATATTATGTAGTAATATTTTATTTTTATAGTGTAATACCTTACTCTCAATCAACGTTGGCTTTAAGATATGAAATGTCACATTTTTGTTGAAGCAATTACACCTTCATTCAATAAGTCAATTCATACAAGATAGTCGTCGTTTAATACTTCTAAACACATCATTTATTCAACTCCGGGTCATAAGTAGGCTTATGAAAGCTCTCGTGATATTTCGGTAATATTTGAGGGACTAAAATGTAAAAAACTATTAAAACAAGAGGTATTGTTTTGACATCATTGAGTAAGTGTCGTGATATTTTAGACAATTTGTTTTATGTCGCGACTTCAAAAGGATTGAGTCGTGACCATGAAAATAGTAATTCAATAGATGCAAGATGCAACTTAAACAGGGAACATGAGGTTACCAAGGCGAATGAAGAAGAGTTGTTGACTAAGTTGAATGAATATGTGAAAATGAGTTGCAAAAGTGGTGATGATGAAATAATTCCATTAGGAAGACTGTTAGCTTCATTGGAAACAACATTTAGGGAGTTTTGAGTTTTTGCATCATCAATATATAATTTAGCTTTTCCACTTTATTTCTGATTGAATCTGTTACAATTCATGTAACGTCTCTCTAATTTGTAACATAACTGTGAAAAATATAACTTTGGTAATAGTAATATATCGCAAAGAAAAATAAAAATTTAAAGTACACACAGATTTTACGTGAAAACCCTTTTAGGAAAAAATCACGGGCAGAGGAGAAAGAAAATTTACTATGTCGAATTCGAATCATTACAAGAGGAATAGACTATGTCTATTTATAGGCTTGTAAAACCATATTCTAATAGAAGTGTAGTAAGATTAAAACAACTTATTCTAATCAACATTAAATAGATGGAGTTTAATAAGGTTTAAAAACCTTATTTAAAATAAAATAAAAGAAGTGTAGTTTTATAGGATTCTTCTTTTATTTTATTTTACTATTGTATTTTATTTAAATAAGGATTGGTCACTTAATTCTAACATCTTTAATTTCTTTTCTTTGATTTTCCACCTATAGAACCATACCTTTTCGGTGGTGAGAGAGGGGGGCCTTGGGGGTTAAAAATATTATTAAAAAATGAAAATTAAAGTGATTTAATTATAGAGTTAAAGGTTTAGCACCAATAAAGACTCATTTTTTAAATTATTTACAAAAATGGGTCGTTTTTAAAAATAATAATGGGTATGGACTGAAAACTCAAAAAACTCGCTGATGTAAATGCATTTTTAGGGGATAACCCAGAAAAATGCTTCCACATCAGCGTTTTTTTCTTGTGTCAGGTAAAAGTACGCTGACGTAGATATGCTTTTGGCTGTGTAATCCCCACTGGATTTGGGTTTGTTCATTGTTCATCGTTGAACCGCCATTGGAAGCATTGAATGTAATAGCCCATTTTTCAGTGGTTTCGGGGTCACTAAATTTGACGAGTAAGTTCATAAAGAGTCAAATGTGATTTAAAAAAAAAGGTTTTGATTTGATAATTTATATTATATAAATGATTTATTAAATTCAAGTGGTTTTAGAAGATGAGATATTGAGATATTGTTTTTATAAACTAAGCCGTAAATATTTTTATAAATATATACGAGTGTCATTAAGGTGGTATTAAAGTTTCGTTAAGAAATTTTAACGTTTCGATGGTTAATTAATTAAAAGGGTCAAATTAAAAAATGTATTCCTAGGACTCCATTCTCGTAAATTGGATCTCTTAAATATTTATGATAAATATTTGCGAATCTAATTGTGTAGTTAATTAGGTTTCGGTTTAGTGAATTTAGTTGAATTAAAAGTAATTAGGTATAAAGACTAAATTGCATATAGGATAAAAGTTGAATTATAGATAAAAAAAAAGTAAAAGGACTAAAGAAGCAATTATGCTATTGCTCATAAATGAGGGCATAAGTGTTTATTATTAAAAAATTTAAAGTTAAAAATATTTATTATAATATTATATGTTAATGTTTAAGTATATATATATATTATATATATTATATAAAATAATAATAAAACAAAGAAATAAAAGAAAATAAATAGAGAAAGAAACAGAGGCGCAAAACAAAGCAGGAGAAAAGAAAAGAAAAATTAGGTTTTCAAAGTTTCAAACTCAATTGATTACTCAACTTAGTCCATTTTCTTTTAATTTTATGTTTTAGAATCGATATTAAATACTACGACTCATGTCACAATTTTAGAAATTATTGAGTTTTTAAATGTTGTTAATATTGAGTAATTTTAGTATTAGGGACTAAATTGATAGATTTTTAAGCTAGAAGTGAAAAGGATTAAATTGTAGAATAAATTGTAAATTTTGAATAATAGGGATTAAATTGTGAAAATTTCAAAATTTAGGAATTTAACTGAAAATAAGAAGTTAAATTTAGTTCAAAGTGAAATTTGTGTGAAAAATATAGGATTAATTATAAAGAAATAAATTTGGTCTCGGTTTAGGGACTAAATTGAAAATTAAACAAATATTGAGCAAAAAATTAAAATATGCAATATGAAATTGAATTGTATTGTATTGATAAATTTTAATTGTTTTAATTACGTAGCTAGCGTCATACCGAACCCTCAACTAAAAAGGGAAAAATAAAGTCGATGAGGAATAGCTCGGAATTGTTGGTTTGTATTTCTATAATCCAATTTAGTTGTTAATTGTTATAATTTAATTTAATGTACATGGTAAGTGTTGAGGAATAGCTCAAATATATATTGATTATTTGAATTGAAATGAATATTGGTTGTATTTGAAAAGTGAAATTAAACTCTATTAACTATATTGGGCTGAGTCGGATTATAAGAGTTTAGAGATTTCTTCGACTTCGAGTCAATGAGATACTGGGTGCCAGTTTACTACTTCAGATTAATTCGATGAAGTAATGGGTGTCAATTTACTTGGTTTAGTTGATGAGACACTTGATGTCAAATTATTACTTGAATTATTCGATGAGGAACCGGTGCCAAAATGGTGTGTTTTGGTTGGATCCGTATCCGTCCGAATCGAAATCGTGTTAATAGGGTAAATGAATAATAAAATTTTGTAATTGATATTGGAATGAAATGGTATGATATGACAAATGGAAGTGAAATAGTGAAATGAAAATAGAATGTGAAAATGTTGCAAATATATGGAATATATGAGTTATATTCTCATGAAATGACTATGTTATGGATATTGCAATTGTATAATGAAATGTAAAATAAATTGTGAAAAACTATTTATATAACAAGTATGAGAATTGAGATAATTGTGAAACAAATGAAATATGATATGGTTATTGTAATAATTGAATATTAATATGTGTTTATATTTCAATTGTATATTTGTAATTTCTTATCTTTAAATATTCGGATTATAGAAATACCACTGATTTTATACTTAGCATACAGTTTTGTTTCCTATGCACAGGTTAGATACTTAACTTTTTATCGTTGATTCAGCATCCAACAACGATCCCGAACTCAAATGTGATGATGTTTATCTGTAACACCCCCTAACCTTTATCCGTCGTCAGAACAGGGTTACGGAGCATTATCGGACTTTTCAGATCAAAAACGAACATTACATATCATATTATTATACATATAACAAATTAATTATATTGTCCATTTTTATGAGCCCTCGAGACCCAAAATATGTGTTAGAAACAAATCGGGACTAAACTAGGTACTCAATAAATTTTTCCAAAAACATCAAAATTTAAATTTAATCCAAATTATAAGCATACTAATTTCAATCAAAATTTACCCTATTCATGAACATTTATACTATAATATAAAACATGTCATATTATAGTTTTAACATAACACATACTCAAAAGTATAAAACCAACCAATATCAACTTATAAATCTTATTTACAATCAATCCATATAATACTTAATGTCTAGACACCCTAGGTACATGCCAACACAAAAAGAAGTATACATCACCAAGTTTTGAGTTCGGGATTGTTGTGGATGTTGAATTGACAATCAACTTTAAGTACCTAACCTGCACACGGAAAAAAAAATCGTACGCTGAGTATGAACTCAATGGTATTTCTATAATCCGGATGCTTAAAGGTAAATTAATATAACATTTGCATTTAAATCATACAATAACCATGGTTATACAATTAATCTCACCATAACAAAGATCATTCAAATAATCAATTTCATAAATACACCATTCGTGGTACTTCCAATTCTCATCACTTGCTATTTCAAATAGCTTTTCTCAATATAATACACAATTCATTTCCATTCAACATTCAATGTTTTTCAATACCATTCATAGTACCCTTTCCTCTATTTTCCCCTATTAACATGACTCGGACTTTGACGGATACACGGATCCAACCAAAACACACCAATTTGGCACCCAGTGCCTCATTGGATTATTCGAACTAATAAGTTGACAACTAGTGTCTCATCGGCCATGCCGAAATAAATTGGTACCTAGCACCTCATCGAATTTATCTGAAGTAATAATGACACCCAGCGTCTCATCGACTCGAAGTCGAAGAAATCCCTGAACTCTTCCAATCCTATGGCATGCTATCTATATCCTACTCGGCTCGATACAGTTAATAGGGTTTTTAATTTCTCAATTCAATTACAACCAAAATCCACACCAATCACAAATTCACATATTTAAGATGATAACACTCACCTCATATACTTACCATAACATTTAATCAAATCACAACAAATAATAATTACTAGATTCGGATTATAAAAATACAAACCAGAATTTCCGGGCTACTCTTTGTCGACTTTTTCCTTTCCCTTCTTAATCGAAGTTTCGGTATAACGTTAGCTACGGAAATTAAATAATTAAAAATCATCAATACAACACAATTTCAAATTGAATATTTTAATTTTTTATTCAACTTTTTCCTAAATTCTAATTTAGTCCCTAAACCAAGACTAACTTTATTTATTCAAAACTAATTTCATATTTTCATCCAATTTCCACTTTAGACTAAACTCAGCTCTCTAATTTCACTTAAATCCATAAATTTCAAAATTTTCACAATTTAGTCCCTATTATTCAAAACTTATAAATTATCTTACAATTCAATCCCTTTTAATTTTTAACTTAAAATTCTATCAACTTAGTCCCAAATACTTAAATTATTCAATATGAACATCTTTAAAATTCATAACTTTCTAAAATTTCAACATAAATCAAGTAGTATTTTATGCTAAAATTCTAAAAACATAAAAATTTTAAGAAAATGAACTAAATTGACTTATCAATTGAGTTTGAACCCTTGAAACCCTAATTTTCTCTTTTTCTTTCTCTTTTTTCCTTCTATTTCGTTTCAATTCTTTGTTTATTTATTTCTTTTATTTGTTTTGTTTTTATTATATATTATTATATTATTATATTATATATATTCTTAATTATTAAGTAAATATATTTTATTATAAATCTATCAAAATTTTCACATGTTTTTAATATTATGTCACCTCAATTATGAACATTGGCATAATTCTCTTCTGGTCTCTTTAATTTTCTCTAATCTATAATTTAACTTTCACTCTTTATTCAATTTAATCCTTACACCTAATTACCCATAATTCAAGCTAATTCATCTAACCAAAACCTAATTAACCACACAACTAGCTTCGTAAATATTTAATCTGTTTTACGAAAATGGAGACCGAAAACACACTTTTCGATTACCAGTGACTATCGAGTCGTTACATTATCCTTTGTGTCAGCATGTACCTAGGGTGTCTAAATAATATTTATTTTGTAGTTTGATTGTAAATGAGGTTATAAGTTTAATTTTTGGTTTTATAAATATAAATTTTTGTTTGTTTTTGAAGCCATATTATGGCATAATAAATTGAACTAAATCTAGATAGGTGCATGTGAATTTAATTTTGTGTTTAAGTGCTCATGAACTAGGTAAATTGATTTGGACTTGGTATGTTTATAATTTGGATTAAAATGATGCTTTAATGATTTGTTTTAATGATATGAAATGTTTGAAATTTCTGTCTGTTTGATCTGTAAACTCTGGTAATACTCCATAACCTAATTCCGACAAGAGATACGGGTTGGGGATGTTACATTGTAACACCTTAGATCTTGCATGTCATTGATACCATTCTTGCTATCTATTTGTTGACCTTTTCCTTTCCTACATGATTTGGATTTAAAAATTTCCATGGAATTGTTATGAGAAGAAAAAGGGAATTGAAATTTGAATACCTTTGTTCTTTCTACGTGAGCACTTAGTTTTTATTTTTCATTTCTAGTTTTTATCTTACTTGAGCTAATATGCCTAACAAAATGAGTGAATTTTTGTGGTTTGGAGCCTTGTGTGTATGAAATTAGGTTAAAATGTAGTTTTAGCCCCAAATTTGAAATTTTAATATATAGTTTTTAATTTGGTATGATATTATTAGTAAGTCTAAATTGATATCATCGTTGTTTACTATCGCTTTTTATTATTGCTTAAATATAATTTTATTAGTAAGTGCTTTTGGTTGTGTGGTGAATAAAAAAATCATGTGTCTAATTATGAAAATTTCCTTTATTATATTAAAAAGAAGAAGAGTAAAATCCATTTTTGAGCAGATCACGTTATTGTCAAAATTATTTTTCCAAAATTATACTTAGCAATTAAAAAATTAAACCCTAAAACTCTAAACAATTTGAAACTTAATACCCTAAATTAAATTTTACTAAATCCTAAGGGTAATTTACCAAAAAACCTAAAATTTGAAAAATTACGAAATGGGCCATTTTGTTGAAAATTTACGAAATGGCCATTTCCCCAAAAAGCGTCACGTCAACGCGTTTTTGGGGATAAAGCTTTACCTCAAAAAAGCGTGTCCATGTAGGCGCTTTTCTTTGAGGTGGCAAAAGCGCGTCTCTGTAGCGCTTTAGCCCCAATCATCATATTTTTTTGACCGTTGGCTCCCCAACCATCGAAAAAAAGTATAAAACCCCTACCCTTTATTTTTTTCACATTTCAATCCTTTCTCAATATTCTCTCAATTTTCTCTCAATTTTCTCTCAAGGTCCTTGAAATTTACGCTCAAATTTCAAAATAGTCCTTTACTATTTACGAAAAAGCCCTTTATAATTTTTTTAATATATTTTTTGAAAAATTTTAAATTTTTTATCGGATTACAATGGTCGGGGAATTACTTCGCCTAGACAACAAGCACATCTCTGTCGAGCAAATGCAAATGGTAAGTTTTAATTTTAATTTTTCAATATTATTTAATTTTTTTCAATTATGTAATTTTAATTAATTGTTAATTTTATAATTTTTTAAATAGTCTCAGAGATCGGTGTTGGAATGTTATATTCATAACATGCATGGTCCCCATTGCCCTTGATCGAGAAATTACTGCGGAAGCGGGTTTTTGGCACGTGTACGATAGTAGGGGTTCAAGTTGGAGCCACCTTTGATCGGTAGCGTTGATTGAGAGGTGGAGACCCGAGACCCACACTTTCCATCGCCATGCGAGAGTGTACCATCACTCTAGAAGATGTGCAATTGCGGTTGGGATTACCGATGGGCCAGGTCGGTAGTCACCGGTCCGTAACATCTACCGATTGGATGGTCGAATGCTACGAGCTTGGGTGCCATTTCGGATAGAATTCAAGGAGCTCGGATCGATATGGCATGGTTACGAGACACTTTCCCGGAGCCAAACGAGGGTTCGACCGAAGTAGAAAGAATACGGTATGCTCGGGCATACATTCTTCAAATAATTGGAGGCTATCTCATGCCGGACCTCTCTAGAAACCTCGTCCACTTGAGATGGCTCCTGAAACTTGTTGATTTTAGAGCAGCCGGTGAATTGAGTTGAGGGTCTGCCGTGCTATCGAGGTTGTACCGGGAGATGTGAGGGGCGACGCAGTCGAATAAAGCAAAAATCGGAGGTTGCCTATCACTACTGCAGTCATGGGCATGGTTTCGATTTCCATTTTTACGCCCTCGATTCGACCACCCATATTCATTCCCACTGTTAACAAGGTAAATTTAATATTATATTTTACAATTATTTCATAGATTTATAGTATAATTGCATGCTAAAAGTTTATTTAATTAGGTGGAACCATTCATGAGTCATGTTGGAATACCTAACTCAAATGCGAGGATATCGACTCTTATTGGACCAAAGGTCATAATCACAAGTAAGTTTCAAATTTTGTTATTATAATTTAGTATTTCGTATGTAGTGTCTAATATTAGGTATATAGCTAATATTTTCGTAATGTTAATATAGTTTCAATGGACACCGTCGATGATCCGAAATTCGGCGATAATTAGGAGGAGTTCCTCCAAAATCAAGCGGTTGTACGTAAAGGTCCCATTGATCACTTACGCGACCGTGGAGATGCACCAGCAGATCGGATTCTGCGGTAATTTGAATTTCGGCAACCGATTCCCGTGCCACCAGAGGTGCTCGATGATGAGCACAAAGTGGACTTACGGCAGCCACACACGAATTAGCCAAGATTTTGGTCAGAACATATCGAGACGTGGGAGAACCGATATGACTATATACTTGACCGGGAACCGATAGTCGTTTCGGAGTTAGCGTGCGTGCTGGAGTACATGCCATGGTTTAGGATCTATGGCAAGCCGTATCTGTTGTCGGAAGAGGAGATGCGACGGCAACCAGCATGATGAAGAAGGGAACGTCGAGCCCCTTTAAATCAATGAGAAGGGTGATGGCGGGGCCATCATCAACGCCGAACCACGATCGCCGGAACCGACAACGGCCTACACGATCACCGAGTCCATCGATTCGGTGACAACACCGATATCACAAAGATCTACCGTTCATGCTAGGTGCGTACCATTACTTTATATGTATCCTCCTAACCCATATATGTTTGGTTTCTAGTCCTAGCCGAGGTTGGAGTGCATGGCCGGGTTCGAGTCATTCTCGACTACTCACTGGCGGCCCGATGGTGAGGCCGACGTCGCGTGTGGGTTCGAGAGGAGGCTGTCGGGATCACTTCTTTCCGCCAGCTCCTTCTCCATTCGGGATACTGATAACCCGTAGTGGTTTATGCAAACACCTCCGGGTCATTATTTTATCGAGTGGGTCACCATCGCAACATCGAACTAGACCCATTCTTGGAGAACCCGATTCCCCTCGAGGTTCCACGACCCCACGGAAGCGAAGAAGGAGGAATCCAGTAGCGTAACCATCGACCGCCCAGTGTGCTTGGTTCCCACCCCAGTGTCGACTAAACCCTAAACCCCTAATTTGAGTTATTATAAATTAATTTATAATTTGAGTTTAATTTTTTTGTAATTAAGGTTTAATTTTTGTAATTAAGTTGTAATATATTTAATAAAATTTGAGTTTACTTTTTTTAATTGTAATTTAATTTTTTAATTTATTTAATTTTAATAACTTTGACAAAATAGAATTGGTTTAATTTTTTTTTGTAATTAAGTTGTAATATATTTAATAAAATTTGAGTTTGCTTTTTTATTGTAATTTAATTTTTTAATTTATTTAATTTTAATAACTTTGACAAAATAGAATTGGTTTAATTTTTTTGTAATTAAGTTGTAATATATTTAATAAAATTAACTTTTTCCTTATAATTTAATTTTTTAATTTATTTAAATTTTAATACCTTTGACAAAATAGAATTGGTTTAATTTTTTTTGTAATTAAGTTTTAATATATTTAATAAAATTTGAGTTTAACTTTTTCCTTATAATTTAATTTTTTAATTTATTTAAATTTTAATACCTTTGACAAAATAGAATTGGTTTAATTTTTTTTTGTAATTAAGTTGTAATATATTTAATAAAATTTGAGTTTGCTTTTTTTATTGTAATTTAATTTTTTAATTTATTTAATTTTAATAACTTTGACAAAATACAATTGGTTTAATTTTTTTTTGTAATTAAGTTGTAATATATTTAATAAAATTTGAGTTTAACTTTTTCCTTATAATTTAATTTTTTTAATTTATTTAAATTTTAATACCTTTGACAAAATAGAATTGGTTTAATTTTTTTTGTAATTAAGTTTTAATATATTTAATAAAATTTGAGTTTAACTTTTTTCTTTATAATTTAATTTTTTAATTTATTTTAATTTTTTTAATAAAATAAAAGTTATTGTACAAAAGTTCACCGTTTTCCTCCAAAAAAATAGATATTACATAGCCGCCATGAGACAAAAGACCTAAGAACACGGTCAACTATTCCGATTTGGACACGAGCGAGATGTATGGCCCGGGTTCCTACACCATCCATGACAGTAGACTTTGGTTGCTTGTTTCTGGATATCCATATTGTTATGTATTCTAGTCGAGCAAGGTCGACCTTTTGGTTTCTTTCAATTGTCTATCCAAACTGACTTATACTGGTGCAAGCGATCTGATGGCCATTTACGTTCATCTAGATCTGTGGGAATCGTGTCTCCACACGTTGTACATGTTTTCTAATTTATACACTTCGTCGACATATCTCATTGGATCAAGACGGAGATTACGACAAGCCGCAAGCACATGGGCGCATGGGTAACGGCGTGCATCAAATATCTCACGATCGCGAGTCCTATTTGTCAAGTGTACACGATAATGGCCGCCAACAATACCTTGGTTCGGTCATCAAACTCGTGACACGAAACCATAGGTTGTCGCGATCGTGACACACTGCGTGCATGGTGTTCGCCCGTGCCTTCCCACGATTTATTTCTTGCAACACCTTTGGGCTCCATACATGGCCTCCTTGCATCTGCCCTCTATAACTCGCTGCTCTCTTCGGAAATAGTGCCGCTAACCGAAAATATGTCTCTCGCACAACTGATGTAATCGACAGATGACGGGTTCCTTTCAGAACAGAATTTATGCATTCGGCCAGGTTTGTGGTCATATGCCCATATCGTAGGCCGCCGTCATATGCTTGTGTCCACTGTTCGAAAGGAATATTGCACAGGTAGCTTGCGCCTTCGGCGTTATTTGAGCGCAAACTGTCCAGTATCTCATGAAAACGGTCTTTATTGATCTCATACCCTACCAATATACGTTGATAGCGAATATTACATACCACTCTTCAATTGAGAATAAATTGAATATTACAAATGAAATTATATCAATAGACATTTCATACCCATATCGGTCACTTGCTGTTTCTGTCTTTTAGATCGATGTTGCCCATAGTAGTTGGATGAAACATGCCTCAGGCAATATCGATGGTGTGTGCGATGCCACATGCTTCCCTGCCGTTCTATTGCCGCAAGTATTCCAGGGCCTCGATCCGATATAACGCATATGTCAGGTTGGGGGCAAACATGCCTCCTTAACCTAGATAGGAAAAAGTCTCAGTCATCAGTTGACTCCCCCGGTGTTATTGCGAATGCAATCGGAATGATTCTCTCACAGCCATTTTGTGCCACAACTAACAATAGCCGATGCGTATATCTACCATACATAAAGGTACCGTCAATTTGTACCAATGGCTTGCAGTATTTAAAGGCATCTCGGCATTACTTAAATGTCCAGAGCGAGACGCTTGAACACTGCGCATCCACGGAAGACGATCGTTGTAATCGCAGAGTTCCGTTTCAAGGTCATCGTCTTTGCTGGAACATATCTCTCAAAGACTGACACCACTGCCACACTTCATTATATGAAGTGTCCCACCCACCGTATAACTTTTCTAACGCCTTATGCTTGGCTATCCAAGCCTTTCTGTAAGAGGGCGTGTACCCCAATTGGCTACGAATACTGCCAATTAAGGCCGGCACCGTAGTCTTGGGATCGGCATTCACCATCTAGATTATTAGTTCACCAATATATCGAATCCATCTTCGGATGATCTTGTGTTACACCATCAATGAAGTCGTTAAACAATGCAACATTACATATTATTCTTTTATTCAAATCATTGAACACATAGTGGTACTGCACTGCAAGCAAGACATGTATGTCGACCTTTGTACTTTTTATCTCTCACAACCCCATCCTTTTCCTCAACGACGCCATGATTTTCCATGAACATGTGCCATCTTGCCTTGCACACTTCGCCTCGAACTTATCGAGCTTGGATTTAACCACATTATAGTTAACCCGTTCTTAATCTTGTCTTGTTTCAATGCGGCAAGAAAAGTATTCTTGTTGGAAAACGGTTACCAACTTCTAATTGGTCCGAATCCAACGAAGAATCAGACGGTCCACGCGTCCGGTGTGGTAGTTCAGGAAACTCCAATGCATCATCTTGAGATAGATCGACATTATGCATGTAGGCTAGAGGCGAGTACGCCCTGAATAGCGGATCTTCTTCTTCTTCGTCTGAACCGTCCTCAACGTCTTCAGGTACAATTGGAACGGGCTCCGGTTCAGAAAATAATCCAACTTCTGCACCGTCGGGCCCTGCCTCCCGAGGTGGATCCACATCGAATTCATCGTCCAACCCTCCATAATCTGTAACAAACGAGGGCCCCTCGCCGGTGGATGTCGTCGGGAGTACATCATCCCTCCTTAAACATCTTTCGTAAAGATTCCAATCGTAGGTGGATTGCCAACCACTAGAAGTTGACGACGTCCCCCAATACGTATTTCTATCATCGGACGTCGAATGACGGATATGCATGTCCCATCCACCAACCGAGTGTCGTGCAGGGGTTATGTTTTCCATACTACGGCAGCACACGGGTACTTTTGTGTTTTGCCTCCCACTTACAGAGTGTCGGATTGGGGTCGTGTATTCCCTCGAGCGGCGATAGATGTCGAGGTCGCGAAAGATCACTTGGAGATGGAAATTCTACATATACCTCGATATAGGGTGATCCATCGGCAAGATGAGTCTCCACCATTGCCTCAAAGCCCCAAGCACCTTTGATTTGAGCGACTCATATCTCACCGGATCAACCGAGGCGCCAAATCTATACTTAATACCTTGAACTTTCATTGGCGTTGTTCAAATATTTTACGCCTAATTCTTTTGCAAAGTTCTACCAAATCGATGTTCGATTAAAACTTCGATCGTATTGTGTTCTCCGATAAGAAAACAATGCCATTTTCGGTTGTCACGAACTTCACCGTCGTAGTAAATAACGACATTAATCGTTCACTCATTTTTAATTTTTTTTCTTTTGCCTCAATTTTCCTTATGCAACTTTGAGAATGAAATTTGGTGATTTATAGCCTAATTTTGCGGAGACAAGCAGAAGTAAAAGCGCGTCCACGTGGGGCGCTTTTCGAGACGCATCTTGACGATGCACCTATTTGGAAGCGTTTTTATCCTTGTTTGTTGAAATGTCTCCTCAAAATTATTTTGCGGAGACAATCAGAGCAAAAGCGCGTCCCACGTGGCGCTTTTCATTACGTATCTTGACAGTCGCCTAACTGAAGCGTTTTTGGCCATTGTTTGTTCAGAAACGTCTCACCAAAATTATTTTGCCGGAGACTATTGGGCCAAAAACTTCAAAAAAAAATTCATAGGGAGGGTAGGGCAAAAACGCGTCCACGTCGGTAGCGTTTTTGGAAAATGACAGCGCGCCCGCAGGGTGGCGTTTTGTCTAACTTCGAAAAAAGCGCGCCTACGTGGACCGTTTTCTTGAGGTGGACAAAACGCCTCCCGTAGCGCTAATCAGATTTCCCAAAACGCTGACGATGAACTCGTTTTGGGGAAAATAGCCCTTTCCCGTAAATTTTCTACAAAATGGCCCATTTCCGTAATTTTTTAAATTTTTGGGCTTTTTTTTGGTAAATTACCCAAATCCTAATCAAGCCTAAAACCCTAAACCTAGATGTATCTTCGTCTTCCTTGGAGACGCCTCATTCAGATTCTGGCGATAGCATACTAGAAGATACAGAAATTTCCAAAACCCCAACTACTTAAAGCGATACTGCTCTCGAGTCGGGTGCTGATTAGAGATGAGTGGAAGAGAAAAGGTTGTGTGCGTTACTGGAGCGTCTGGTTACGTAGCTTCGTGGCTCGTTAAGCTCTTATTACAACGCGGCTACACCGTTAAAGCCACTGTTCGTGACCCAAGTCTGTAATTTTCTCTTTTTCCTTTACAACAAAAGAAATTTCCCTGCCCCTCCGTTTCAGTTTGACATCAAAATGGTATGTTTGAACATGCAACAGATGATCCAAAAAAGACACAGCACTTGCTTGCCCTTGATGGGGCTAAGGAAAGGCTTCATTTGTTGAAAGCAGAGTTGTTGGAGGAAGGATGCTTTGACTCTATAGTGGATGGATGCCATGGTGTTTTCCATACAGCCTCCCCTGTCATTTTTTCAGCTACCGACCCACAGGTCTATCCTTCCATTTGTAATGTCTTTGATTTTCTTTTGTATTGCACTTAGTTGAACCGCTAGGATGTGGGACTGGGAACCTAGTTAAGGGGGCAAAATACCACTAAGATTGTTCTCAAACTGTTGTGAGAAAGGATCAAAGGCTAAAAAATAGAAGCTAAATTTCACTTATATATACAATTTTGGGGGCAAGCATGCACATTTCAATTGCCGGCTAATTGAATTGGACTCCAACACAACTACAATAGATTTATGTTCTAATGATGATGAGTTATATTGTATTGTAAGCTGTATGGTTGCACTATATGTGATTTGACCCTCTCTCGTAAGATAATGGCCAGGCCACTCTGTTTAACTTATTGTCATTGAATTTTATGCAAACCGTTTTATCTTTTCCCATTTTCAGGCTGAAATAATTGATCCAGCAATTAAGGGTACGCTTAATGTTCTTAAATCATGCGCAAAAGTTCCGTCCATCAAGAGAGTTGTCATGACAGCTTCTGTCGCCTCAGTTCTGTACAATGGAAAACCTTTGACTCCCGATGTGGTGGTCGATGAGACTTGGTTTTCAGATTCACGTTTTTGCAAGGAGAATAATGTAACTTTTTATAATATATCTTGGAAATGAGTTTTTTTTTTTTTTTTGTTGTTGTTGTTTATAGTGTCATAGCTAATATAGTAGCATATATGCTTCTCGAAAATCCATGAGTGACCAGTAATCTCAGTTATACCCTCTTCTTTAATTAATCTATGTATAGAAAATGTTAATGGAGGTGAGGTTTCTAACTAAATTGCACTTTGATCAAAAGTCCTTGTAAATCATATGCTGTCAAAATTATATCAAGTCTGATTTTTATCGCCTTTCATCTTAAGGGTTCTATATTTTATCTTTTCTCAATCTTATGTGCTACTGGAATCGGTTTAGTTTATGATAAATCAACATTTTCAGATGACTAAAGAAAGTATACATAATGTCAAAGTACTTACTTCTCGATCTTTGGTTTTTCCAGCTTTGGTACATGGCCTCTAAAACTTTAGCTGAGGAAGCTGCTTGGAGGTTTGCAGAAGACAATATGATCAACTTGGTTGTACTTAATCCAGGATTCGTGATTGGTCCTCTTTTACAGCCAGCTCTAAATAGCACTTCAGAGATTATTCTAGCCCTCACAAAAGGTACTTTTTTTAACCTATTGAGGATGATGTACCTAAATATTCTTTCTCATTTTAATTGTTTGGAAGAAAAGTTATTCATCTGTTTCATTTTTGTTCCAAAAACATTTTAAATCTTTTGAATTCAGGAGAATATGCTACTCCTGGTTTTAGGTTTGTTGATGTTCGAGATGTTGCATTTGCACATATTCAAGCATTTGAGATCCTTTCAGCTACTGGCAGATATTGCCTAGTCCAGAGACATGTACAGTTTCCAGAAATTCTGAAGACCTTGAATGAACTTTATCCTACTTTGGGCCTTAAAGAAAAGTAAGCAATTGGATTATCTTGCTATTTAGTATCACTCTTTGCAAAGTTGCCAAATGCAACTTATTATTCTTTCACTGGATTCTTGTGTTCCATTGTTGTTTCACTCGACTGTCCTCACTTGGTAGAATGGTAAGAGAGTCTGGGGTAGTTGGATTATGTTAGTTGGCTCTGATGCAAAGACCACTCAATCTAGGTCATAGGGGACTTTTAGATTGTACTCAATTGCAAAGCAATGGCGTGAAATTTACATGAATGAACTGCTGCCTGCAGTTTAGAAGGTTAGAGGGCTAAAAAGAGTCTCATCATGTAGTCATATGGATTGGAGTTGATATTGTTGGGAAGTTGTTTAGCAATAAAGTTCTTTGAGTGTAAATCAGTTCTTTTCTTTTTTCTATTAAGCTTTTAATTGGATAGGATTATGATCACTCGTTCCACAGCAAGTAAAGTTTCAAAAGCCCCCATTGCATGCATGATTGAGACTTGAGATCTTACTTCTCTACCTAAAATTGTGATGTCTTGTTTAATTAACGACAGGTGTGAAGATCATGAGAAGCCTCTTGAGCGTGTTTTCCAGATATCCCAGGAGAAATCAAAAAGTTTGGGTCTCAGCTTCATTCCTTGGGAAGTGAGTCTGAGGGAAACTATTGAAAGCTTTAAGGAGAAAGGCTTCTTAAGCATCTGAAGAAGTGTTGGTTTTAATGTTCCATCTCGTTGGAACATGTTATTATTTCCAGTATGTACCTGTGACCATCTGCCACTGCCGCCTCCAGGACTGTATTTCAAAGCATTTGGGTCTTGGTTGATAATGTTAGGCTTGCTGTCTAAAAGTGAATAATTAATAATATTGACTATTAATATGGCAAATCAAATTGTTAAATGCTTTATTTAACTTATGAAAATAACCACGTGTTGTAATAAAAGTAATATTTGCTTGAAGCATGGTAGATTAATTATATAAAAATAATAAATAATACAGATACTCCAAATAAAAACTCAGCTGCAGGTTGCTGCAAATAAAAATAATAATAATAGAGAGATCTGAATGAGTTATCTGACTTTGGAGAAACAAAAGTGGAATCAAAATGAAAGAGTTGTTTGATAACATTTACAGAAATGATAAAAGGGAAGGACTTTGTGCCTAAATCTATGGCGTAATGTAGACAGAAATGATTTTCTAAGATGTGAAGTTTTTTGACGATTAATCAAAGCATCTAAAAGTGTAAAACGACATAAATCAAGTTTTCAAAACTTGGTGATATTAATTATGAAAATATATAATATTTTTTACCGTGAATGTAGTCACTTTTAGATATCTTATTCATCTAGCAGTTAATGAAAAATTTAACATGTGTTTAATAGTTGTTAATTATTACTTTTATATAAATCATTATATAGTAAAATTTATATGAAAACCCCACATGTTGGAAGCATAATGAAAATTCTAGAAAGTAATTTAATACACTTGCATAAATATTCTTAATCATGGAAACAATCTGGACGTATGTGGTATAACTGATTTAATTAATAATAATTTCAATCCTCAATTTATACCAAGTAGTTTAGGTTTCGTTACGGGCAAGACTTTGGTACGTTTTGGCTATTTCGATGTGTTTTAACCTGTTTTGACCAATACTGGCTTATATCAATGCATAACGACTCGTACATTTGGTACAAAATTTTGATTTTTTTTTGTCGTAACCAAAGTATCCACCACCTATAATAGTGACTAATCCCTCACCACAGATGCTCTCCAAAAAGAAAAAAAGTCAACTATAAAATGTGTTCTATTCCTATAAGGCGGGATCCAACCCTTGACCACATGGTTAAGGAATGACGTGAAATTCTTTTTGATACTTTAAACTTAACTTTTTAATTTTTGTTAAATCTTAATCAATTTTTTATGGTTACATTTAAAATTAAAAATATAATTAACAAGTTATTAAATTTAATTAATAATTTTAAAGTTTATATTTACATATAAATATATTTATGTGGATGCAATTGAGATACATTTACATTTATATTTAATATATAATTTAGTAAAAATTAAAATTAGACAATATATATATATATATGTAAAAAATTAAAAATATTGATAAATCTGAAATTATACATTAAAACACACAAGTATTGGTATGTATCAATATCAAGACTAGAACAGTGTACTCATCAATATGGTACTGACTACCTTAGATAAAAGTAGAGTTTATGACATATTTTGAGACTAAAATTCATGTATTATGGTTACAAAACTTATTTTAGGATTTCAAGTAGTCTAACATTGTTACCAAGTTACTGAAAATTTATTGTAATGATTTCACATCATTATTTTCTCTGAGAATGACAAATACTCTAAAAATTGCAAAACATATGAAATTAAGGAGGAAGTTTAGAAACAAATAATATCAACAAAGCACATTTGAATTGATCTCTTTATTGTAGATCAGGTGGCTAAAGACTTACAAAACAAAACTTTTAAAGAATAAGTATACAAAATGGGTCTTAATCGTATTGATGGATGATATTTTATGGTAATGTGATATTTGAGCTAAATTATCGTGTTTCTAATATAAAATTAACGTATTTTCTATTTTTATTATTGTGTGCATGTAATTTATATGAAATTATTTAAAACAAAAATCTTTATAAGATATTTTGTGATGGTGATATGATATATATGTTACTTAAGGATCTATTATATTGATTGTAATGTTATAGTATATAGAATGGCATATCACGATGTGATATGTATGTTACTTCACTTGCATTTGTAATTCAACATAATGAATATTATATTTTGTCACGTGAGCTCTACATTTGTTCTATTAAAGATTATATTTTATCGCATTTGGTCAAGTAGAAAAATGTAAGATTTTAGCTCAAATTTATGGCCTAATGAAGTTTCAAATCAAGTGGTCTAATTTAAAGTGGTTAATTTATTTACTTTAATAGAAGTTAAATTTTATCCGTTAATTTCATTACTTGATGAGTGTACGGAATAAATGTTGATTATTATAATTAATTCTAGAGTTACACATTAAAAAAAAAAAACTAATAGAAAGTTTATAACCTCCATCATTAGGATAAATTTGTAACAAAAGAAAAATGTCAAGTGGAAGAATTTGGTTTATTGTGCTGTTTTTCTTCGTGAAATCTAACTATCTAATGATGGACTTGAATTCCACATAAGGCAATTCTCTATATTCATGTACATCATATTATTTTGAAGATTCGTTTATACAATCTTAAGTTTTAATTTACATAATATAAAAAATTCCAACATTGCGAATGATCTAATTATTTCAATTTGTAATGAGGTGGGTGTTGTACGAGTGGACGACTTTGGTGTTTATCTAGGCATGCTGCTGTTACATAAAAAAAAAGTAACAACTAATACCTTTGATTTCGTGGTAGACAAAATCCGAAGTAAGCTTAACAGATGGGATGCAAGGAGACTATCAATGGCGGACAGAATTACACTGGTAAAATTATTTCATGAGCACAATTCGTGTCCTCGTTTCAATTTGTAATGAAATTGAGAAAATTGCTCGTAATTTTATTTGGGGAACGGGTTCAAAAGTAAGGAGACAGACGTTTTTTTCACGGAGAGACTATTGTAGGTCGATTGATGTTGGGGGTCTCGATTTGAGGAGTCTTGCTGATCAAAATAAATTATTTTTGTTGAAGTTGAGTTTTCAGTTACTCACTAATACGGGTACTCTAGGGGTTCAGATTTTGCGAAATAAATATAACATCCCAGGGGTTTTACCCTTGTCAATTGCTAGAAGTTATTGTTTATTCATCTAGAAATCTTTAATGGGAGTTTGGACTGAGGTTATTTATAACGTTTTTTGGTCTATAGGCGATGGCCAGCTGACAAATTTTTAGAACGATGTGTGGCTAAAACAGGTAGGTTGCCTTAGAAGATTTTATAGAGGGTTCGATCAGTTGTTGATGGTAATGGCAATTGGGACTGGCATCGGTTGAGGAGTTTACTTCCTGATCATATTGTTATACAGATAACAACTATTTTACCTCCTTCCCCTGCTGCAGGATCAGATCGTTTAACTTGGAAATGGATGGCGAAAGATGTTTTCTCCATGGCAGAAACCTACAGAAGTCTTCACCATAAAGATTTCGGGGAGTCTTCCAATATGTGGAAACTAATATGAAAGGCTAAAGTACGGCAAAGAGTTCGAGATTTCATATGGCTTTTCTGGCAGGAGAGGCTTCTCACTAATGGGGAGAGTAGGAGACATATGACTAATGAGGGTCATTGTCCTAGATGTGGTGATGTGTTTGAATCCGGTCTTCATGCAATACGTGATTGTGATTTTTCTAGATCAGTCTGGATAGCTGTGGTGCCAAGTTTTGTCCATTCTGTTTTCTTCTCTAAACCTGTTAAAGATTGGATCTTGTGGAATATACAAAACAAAGGAAATTGTGGCAGCCAAGATATGGAATGGGGACCTTATTTCCCATAGTATGCTGGTTATTATGGAAAAATAGGAATATTTATGATTTTCCTCAGAACCATAGTTATAAGTAGGAGCTGTTGGATACAGGTGTAACGTGGGATAGGACTTATGCAATGTCATTTTCTAATCCATGTCAACCTAGTCAGTCAGCTACTACTAAGTTTTGGTCACCTCCGGATGAAGAATGGGTTAAGCTTAACACAGATGGGGCGATGTCAATGAGTGGCTCGAATACGTCTATTGGTAAAGTTTTTAGAGGCCATTATGCGAATTGGTTATGTGGTTACTTTATGACAATCGGTAGGGATACAAATTTTCAAGGTTGAGACTAGATTATGTGTAGCATAGGAAAAAGGCTTCTGACAAATAGAACTAGGGTGTGATAACACAGTTCTTGTTGAGTCCTTGTTGGTCGGTGGTGCGGCTAACAGCAAGTTGATGGAGTTGCAATTAATACATTAATGGTTAGGGCGTAGCTGAAAAGTACGAGTTCACCATATTTCGAGGACTTAAAATGTTGCAGCTGACTGCATGGCTAAGTATGTGAACACTAGACCTACAAATTTACAATAGTTTGATGCACCTTCGGATTTTGTATAAAGAGTATTATTAGATGATAGTATTAAGTCTACATTGATATAATTATTGAATAATAATCTAATCATTTAAGAGAGTTGTCAGTTTCTATCCAATTTTTTAATATTCTTTTAAATAGAGAACAAATACCATAAGATAAGGAATATCTTTTAATATGGTGGCATAAATTTATCAGGCCACATCGATTTTAACTTTTCTTCTTTTCAAAATGAGTGTTATAAAGAAAAAAACTGAAGAAATAAAAAAGTTGACTTTGTGGGTGTTGATTATACAATTTCAGATCTTCCGTTAGTTGATCATGATGATAATAATCCAATAGCATGCAGTGATAAAATTCAACATGGTTTGAAGAATTCAACATACATATAATAATCCAACAGCATGCGCTGATTCAATTCAACCCCATTAATTACGAAATTTGAGTTTTGATATTCAGATGGTTTACCATATATGATGAGTTGTCATGAAATAATAGGTGCCAAATTGTATTATAAGAATTGCATGTATTTATTTTTTAACTATGTATATTAAATTAAAATTAATTTTATTTTTGGTATATTAAAACAAAAGGTTACATATAATGATTCATAAGGGAATTATCAATAGATTTATCTTCTTGAAGATTTCTCTAATCCTCAAAGGGGGATCCTCGAAAGTATGCAAAGATTCGTCACTTGACAAGGCTAGTTTAGCTAAGGCATCAGCTACCCAATTAGTCTATCTGGGAACATAAGTCAAGTACCAACTTTTCTCAAAAGGCAGAATTTGTTGAATCCTCCCTATCAGTGAATTTTTTGAGCTACCAGACTTACCTTCACCGATGGTAATCACATTCTCAAGATCATCCGATCGGATAGTAACCTCATTATATCTTTGTTTTTGAAGAATAAGTAGTCCATCCAGTAAGCCCCATAATTCAACAATCTCTATTGAACATTTCCCCATAAAGTGGTTATAGCCCAGAATCCACTCCCCTTTGCTATTACATATCACACCACTTGCGTGAGAAAAACCGGACACGTGTAAAAAAGACCATCGATATTAAGAAAAACACGTGCACAGGTTTTGACGAATCGAGAATTATTTAAACTTGCAAATCCATCACTCCATTATGAGTATAGAGAAAGTGTTTCGCCTAGCTGTAGGAGACATTGATAATATCCTTCGGACTCATACTAATTCTTTGGAAAATAAAAAAATTCTTATTCTTCCAGATGCGCCAAAGAATGATCCCAAAGAGCCAAGCCCAAGATGAAACACTCGGCTTATTAGTGGAAAGAAGTTTCAGATTCGAAATAAGCCACTTCGAAGTATTACTAGAAAAGAAATTTCCAAGCTGATGGTTAGGAATGATCTGCATCCAAATATTCTTCGCAAAAGAACAATCTCTAAGAATATGAAGGATATCTTCCGTAAAATGACCGCAGATGATGACATGATGCGTCTTACGCAATACCCCTCCTAAATCTCTCCGAGTTAGTTAAAAGCCTTTGTTTAAAGATTAACCAGATAAATGTTTCACACGATACGGACTCGAATTTTCCAAATCATGCTCCAATTCATCTCCTTCTGAAGCCATGACTCCTTCTTCAACAAATAGTAGGCACTCTTAATAGAAAAGACTCCAGCCGTTGTTCTAGACCAAGTCAAGATATCAGATCCAGCTTGATCTAAAGGAGGAGGAATGCTAATGATGCGCTCAACCACTTCTTCAGGCATCCACAATCTGAAAATGTCAAGATTCTAATCACCATTGGATAAAATCATCTCACTAACTGTAGACACAGAATCAATGTTTCCATGGTCCAAAATGTAATGTTTAAGGGGTCCCTTATTCAAACCCAATTGTCCTCCCAACATCGAACCGTCTTACCATTACCAATGGACCAAATCATATTACTACGCAACAAAGGCCAAGCTTTGGCAACTGCTTTCTATATATAAGAACAACGACTCTTCATTAAAGAGTCTGGCATACTTTTACGCACTCCATATTAGCTCTAAGAACTTGAACCCACAGAGCCTCAGACTTAGTAATAAGGTTGTAGCTAATTTTTATCATAAAAGCTTTATTTTGATCCCCCAAACGACGAAAACCAAGACCTCCATGCATCTTCGGCTGATAGATATTATCCCAACCTACTAAGGCCATCTTCTTTTTGCCTTCCTCAACACCCCAAATGAATTGTCTTGTTAGTCCTTCAAAAGAGTCACAAATTCCTTTAAGGACAAGAGTAGATTGAATGAGATAACTAGGTATACACAGCAAAACTGACTGAGCTAAGGTGACCCTTTCGGCGAAGGAAAGTTTTTTAGCATCCCAACTAGAAAGCCGACTACGAACTCTTTCCACAAAAAAACCCAAGTTACTCTTAGTAATTCTTATATGAAGAAGTGGAACCCCGAGATAGTGGCCTAAGTCGTTAACTTCTTGGAAACCTAGGATGGCCTTGATCTCATTTCTTAAAGGTATATAAACCCCCGAAGAAAAGAACACATTCGTTTTCCTAGCATTAACCTTGTGTCTAGAAATCTCACAGAAATTACTAGAAAATTCTTAAGGAGGCAACTATGCATCAAGTCAGCTTGACTGAAAATCACCAAATCGTCAGCAAAAAACAAGTGTGAAAGACTCGGACCAATGAGCGATAAACGAATGGGGCTCCACTCCTTAGCCGAGATACTTCTGAAAATCTATGCCCCAACCATTCCATACAAAGTACAAAGAGGTAAGGTGACAGAGGGTAGCCTTGTCGAATACCCCTAACCGGCCTAAACTTTTGAGTTGGCTCACCATTCCAAAATATCTGCATAAAGGATAACGAGATAGCATTCATAATGACTTTAATTAAATGAGAAGCAATACTTGCTGCGATGAGAGAAGTTTCAACAAAATCCCATCTGACCCTGTCATAAGCCTTTTCCAGGTCAATCTTGATTGCCATTCATTGGAGACTCTTTTTAGTTCGCATAGAGTGCAAGACTTCCTGAGCGATGATGACATTGTCAATAATACTTCGACCAGCAATGAAGCCTACTTGTTCTTGGCCTATGATCTTGGAAAGATGCTCTTGAATCTATTAACGATGACTTTCATAACCAACTTGTAAAGGCTGATAGGCGGAACCGGAAAAAGTTTATAGATTTTGAACTTTAGGGATTAACACAATAAGTGTGATATTTAAACTCCGGCTCGATGATGTCTCCATAAAAAACTTTCTTAACCCATTAACATATGGCCTCCCTAATGATATCCCATTGATTCTGGAAAAAACACTGAAAACCATCGCTACCAGGGGCTTTTAAGGGAGCCATATCAAAAGAGCAACCCTTATCTCCTCATTCATAGCATTTTTCCCCAGAAAATCAATGATAAACCGTAAAAGTAACACATTTTAATCCCACATTTAGTATGCTTTTGGATGAATTTATCCTTAATTTATGTAAAAAGGTGCTCTTAATCCTTTCTTTTCATGCCTTATACTCAAGAAAGCACCTAAAGATAAAAAGAACGTAAAACGGGCTTAAAACGAACCAAAATAGGCCGACCCAAGAAGTCAGCACGGCCTGGACTTCATGCCCCACGGCCGTGCCTCGATAGTCATCTAGATCACGGCCTTACCCCGATTCATACGGTCATTTTCCTATAGATAAAACCACGCACGGGCGTGCCTAGTGATCTACATGGCCATTCCCAAAATGGCAGAATCGAGACACGGCCTCTACCCATATATTGCACGGGCGTGTCATAGCCATGCCTAAATCGACAGGATGGAGACACGGGCTGGACCACGATTTATACGGGTGTGTTAAGGCCGTGCCCCTACCGCGAAAAAGAGCAATTTCACTCGAAATTGGATGCTTGGAGCCTAAGAAATGCAATCCTGAGTCCACTCAAACACCTAGGACGAATTATACCCGAATTACGATTACTTAAGAGCGAAGTAAAGCATCCCAAACGTCTATATAAACAATCCAAGGCAGCAATTCAAAGGCGTCAGGTTTTAGTAGAGTTTTTCTGCCAGAGCTTTACTCGTTTAGGGAATTACTCGAAGATAGCCAATTGATCCATCTCAAAGAGTCGGAATTCTACTCAAGACGGAGGATCTCCTCTTCAATTCCTTCAGGGGGTTTTAAGGATTTACTATGTTTTGTTTTATCTTTTCTCTTGAGATGTTTTCTTGTTTAATCATGAACTAAACCCCTTAGATACCTGAAGGGGATGAAACCTATAATGGAATTTGTTATTTAATCTTTCGATTTATATGATAAATACTTAGTTTGTTCTTAGTTATGTTGCTTAAATTTATCTGATGTGCTTAGGTGGAGGAGGAATAGACCCTACCTAAGAGTAGATCTAGCATAATTAAGCGGAGTTGATCGGGCGCCTAGAGATAGGGTTACGAGATTTTGCGAATGAGGTGAAACCTAATATGGGAGTCCATTGATCGATTCTTCGCTTCCTTGGGGTTATTATAAGAGAACGAGAGTTCCACTAATTAACCTAAGGTTAGACATTATTCGCTTCGAGAGAAGGTTTAATATAGGTTAGGGAGTCTCACGGATCAAGCTAAGTAAAAGAAATCATGTGAATTGGAAGTTAGATAATAAGTGAAGTCATAGGTGGATTCTTCCCGAAGGTATCGTCTTTATCAATTAAGTTTTCTTCAAAGTCTTTTCCCAAAGTTTCGTTTCTTTTGTCTTTGCATTTAGTTTAAATATTTCATTTGTTTTAGTTTAATAAACCAATCACTCCATATTTTAGGCTAAACAATAGAAAAAAAGTGAGTAATAGTACTTTTAGGTTCCTTGGGTTCGATAAAGATATTCTTGCTCGAGCTATACTCTTTGTTCGATAGGTGTGCTTGCCTCTATCATTGTCGCATCGACCTATAGGTTCGATCACTCTTTTATAAATATTAAAACTAGGCATTTTGCGTGATCAAGTTTTTAGGCGCCGTTCTTTAGAACTTCTAAAATATTACTAAAGCTCTATTTTTATTACTTTAGCCATTATTATTAATTTTACTTTGCTAACTTTTCTTTTATTTTTTACAGATAATTCGGTTTTTCAAAGGAATGGCATCGAATAATTATCGGTGGCAAGGCATGGGATAATTCCTCTTGAAGCAACTAGTGTTTTCAACCTCGACGTGGTCACCAGGTTATCTAAACAGTTCGAAATAATGAATAAAAAGATTGATGGTTTGAATAATCTCTCGCAGGTACACCCAAAAATGCAATATAACTCGAATCTGAGAAGCGTGGCGAATCCTGAATACCCATCCTACGGATACGGCATGAAAAACGAAAAGTCCAATATATAGGGAACTACTCTAGATGTAAAAATAATTTTTATAGTGACACTTATAATGCACGATGGGGGTACCATCCCGACTTCTCGTGGAATGATCAAAGATAGGATTTTCCTCCAAATTTTCAACAACCTTATCCACAGGAAAGGGAATCAAACCTCGAAGAGATTATGACAAAATTGGTGACAGCTACAACCTCTCGTCTTCAAAAGGCTGAAGAAACACTCGATGATCAACAAAGATCAATCGAGGGAATCAAGATTCAGGTACGAGAATTCATCACGTCAGTTGGACTACTTATTGAAACATTACGTGAAATAAGGACAGAGATTTTCTCAAAAGATGCACAGCAGGTAAAAGCAGTTACACTAAGGAGTGGCAAAGAGTTAATTGAACCACAAAGAAAAACGCCACATGAAATTACCAGGAAAAAGAGTGTAGAAGGTGAGAACGATAATCCATTGCCTACAGAGAATAAACCACAATTCCCATATCTAGTAAAATTGAAGAAAGAACAATTGGATGCTCAATATGGTAAGTTCCTCGAACTCTTTAAACAAATACATATTAACTTACCTTTCGTTGAAGCTATTTCACAGATGCCGAAGTATGTAAAATTCTTGAAGGAACTTCTTACGAACAAAAGAAAGCTTGAGGAGGTATCCATGGTGGAGCTTAACGAAGAATGTTCAGTATTTCTCCAAAATAGACTACCACGGAAGTTAAAAGATCCAGGGAGTTTCACTATTCTTTGCTTAATCGGTAGTTTAAACATCAAGAAAGCATTAGCAGACCTAGGCACTAGTATTAATTTAATGCCTTACAAATTATTTAAACGGCTAAATCTTGGGGAACCAAATCCCACTAGGATGAGCATTCAATTAGCCGATAGATCTATTAAATATGCTAGGGGAATTATTGAAGATGTCTTGGTCAAAATTGATAAATTTATTTTTCCTGTTGATTTCGTTGTGTTAGACATGGATGAAGACATTAATGTTCCTTTAATCTTAGGACTTCCTTTTTTAGCCACTGCTAGAGCTATTATTGATGTAGGTAATGGTAAACTACCTCTAAGAATAGGTGATGAAGAAATTATCTTTCAACTCTGTGATGCCATGTGATATTCTAAAGAATAAGATGATTTCTGTTATTTTTTCGACACTACTGATCATATTATAGAGAATTCATTACAGGAAATTATACAAGGTGACACATTAAAATTGTGTCCAACTCAAGAAAAGGGGGAAAATGATGAAAGACAATGAGTTGAATCTGAAAATGTCATCATATGAAAAACAGAAAGAAGAAAGCATCGAGAATGATAATGAAATTAAACTAAAACCCTCCATCGTAGAGCCACCCAAATTAGAACTCAAACAGTTACTAAAACACCTTGAATACGCATTTCTTGGGGACAATTCTACACTACCTGTAATCATCTCCTCAGAATTAGAATCCAAAGAAAAGGAGGAACTGATAAAAGTACTAAAAGAACACAAGAAAGCCATAGCTTGGAAAATTTCCGATATCAAGGGAATAAGCCCCACATTCTGCACTCACAAAATTTTGATGGAAGAAGAATATAAACCATGTGTGCAACCGCAGAGACGTTTAAACCCCAACATGAAAGAAGTGGTCAAAGACGAGGTAATTAAACTTCTAGATGCAGAATAATTTATCCTATTTCGACAAAGACTTGGGTAAGTCCTGTGGTGTAGTCCCAAAGAAAGGAGGAATGACGGTAGTACCCAATGAAAAAATGAGTTAATTCCCACAAGAACGATTCTGAGGATGGAAAGTCCGCATAGACTATAGAAAGTTGAATGATGCCACCGAAAAGATCATTTTCCTTTGTCTTTCATAGATCAAATGCTAGAAAGATTGTCCGGGCATATGTATTATCGCTTCGGATGGACTCTCCTGCTACTTTCAAATCCTATAGCTCTCGAAGACCAAGAAAAACAACATTTACATGCCCATATGGTACGTTTGCTTATCGTAGAATGCCTTTTGGATTATGTAATGTTCCTGCTACTTTTCAGCGTTGCATGTTGGCAATTTTCGACGAACTCGTGGAGGACATCATGGAGGTATTTATGGATGATTTCTCAGTATTCTGTAATTCTTTTCATCTTTGCCTTAGAAATTTAAAACGAGTTCTAACGAGATGTGAAGAAACAAACCTTGTTTTAAATTGGGAGAAATGCCATTTTATGGTTAGAGAAGGGATTGTATTAAGACATAAGATTTCTAGTAAATGAATTGAGGTAGATAAAGCAAAAGTTAAAACCATAGAAAAATTACCTCCCCCTAGCTCAGTCAAGGCTATTAGAAGTTTTTTAGGACACGCAGGTTTTTATAGAAGATTTATTAAGGATTTTTCTAAAATAGCTAAGCCTTTGACAAAATTACTAAAAAGATGTTCCTTTTAATTTCAAGCAGAATGTTTAGATGCATTCAATATCCTTAAGGATAAATTAGTAAATGCACCGATTATAATTGCACTGATTGGAACTTACCCTTTGAATTAATGTGTGATGCAAGTGACTTTGCGATGAGGTGCGGTTTTGGGACAACGAAGAGACAAGCATTTTCATTCCATCTACTACGCTAGCAGAACATTAACACCCGAGCAAGAAAATTACACCACGACTGAGAAAGAATTGCTAGCTGTAGTTTTTGCTTTTGACAAATTTAAACAATATCTAATATTGTCTAAAGTTGTTGTTTTCACTGATCATTCAGCTCTTCGTTATCTTTTAAACAAATCTGATGCAAAACTTAGACTAATACGATGGATTTTACTCTTACAGGAGTTTGATTTGGAAATACAGGATAAGAGGGGAGCTGAGAATCTCGCGGCAGATCATCTTTCAAGACTCGAAAATCCACATACCAAGGAGCTTGATGAACATGAAATAAATGATTCGTTTCCCGAAGAACAGCTCTTTTCTATAACACATTCTAAAGTACCTTGGTTTGCAAATATTTCAAACTATCTAACAGCTAACATCCTACCAAAAAAATTTACACATCACCAAATGAAGCGATTCCTTGCTGATGTGAAAATTTATTTTTGGGAAGATCCCTTTATTTTTCGCATATGTGCAGATCAGGTAATTCGAAGATGCGTTACAAGGACAGAGCCAAGCAAAATCCTAGAACATTGTCATTCAGGACCATCAGGAGGACACTACAGTGGTATTAAGACAGCATACAAATAACTCGAATCAGGTTTTTACTGGCCCACTCTATTTAAAGATGCCAATAAGTATGTTACCTCGTGTGACAAATGCCAAAGAACAGGTAATATCTCTAAACGTGATGAAATGCCTCAAACATATATGCTGTCATGTGAAATATTTGATGTATGGGGTATAGATTTTATGGGTTCGTTCCCTAGTTCCTTTGGACATAAATACATCTTAGTAGCAGTTGATTAGATGTCAAAATGGGTAGAAGCGGAAGCCTTACCTACCAATGATGCTAGGGTAGTAGTTAAATTTCTCAAGAAACTATTTTCCCAATTCGGAACACCCAGAGCCATCATCAGTGATAGGGGTACTCATTTCTGTAATACAAAATTTGAAAAAGTTCTAAGAAAATATGGAGTATACCACAAAACAGCCACCCATATCATCCTCAAACTAGTGGACAAGTTGAGGTAGCAAACCGAGAGCTTAAGCGCATTCTAGAAAAAACGATGGTATCAAATAGAAAAGATTGGGCAGTTAAAGTAGATGATGCTTTATGGGCTTATAGAACAGCATTCAAAACACCTTTAGGAACATCCCCCTACAAGCTCAGATACGGAAAAGTCATCATCTACCTTTCGAGTTAGAACACAAAGCTTTACGGGCAACAAAATTTTTAAATCTCGACCTCAAACTTGCAGGAAAGATACGAATGATGCGAGATAAATGAGTGGATGAATGGAGAACGGAAGCCTATGAGAACTCAAAGCTATACAAGGAAGCAGCGAAGCGGCGTCACGATGCTCGCCTCAAGAGATCAAAACATTTCAAGTAGGGACCTAGTCCTACTATACAATTCAAGGCTTAAACTATTCCTGTGAAGCTAAAATCCAGATGGCTGGACCATTCATGATCAAAATAATATTTCCATATGGTTGAATCAAAATGTCATCATATGAAAAATAGAAAGAAGAAAGCATCGAGAATGATAATGAAATTAAACTAAAACCTTCCATCGTAGAGCCACCCAAATTGGAACTCACCCAGAGAGACGTTTAAACCCCAACATGAAAGAAGTGGTCAAAGCCGAGGTAATTAAACTTCTAAATACGGAATAATTTATCCTATTTACGACAAAGACTTGGGTAAGTCACTGCAGGAGTCCCAAAGAAAGTAGGAATGACGGTAGTACCAAATGAAAAAATGAGTTAATTCCTACAAAACGATTCTGAGGATGGAGAGTCTGCATAGACTATAGAAAGTTGAATAATGCCACCGAAAAGGTCATTTTCCTTTGCCTTTCATAGATCAAATGCTAGAAAGATTGTCCGGCATATGTATTCTTGCTTCTGGATGGACTCTCATTACTTTCAAATCCCCATAGCTCTTGAAGACCAAGAAAAACAACATTTACATGCCCATATGGTACGTTTGCTTATCATAGAATGCCTTTTGGATTATGCAATGCTCCTGCTATTTTTCGTTGCATGTTGGCAATTTTCGATGAACTCGTGGAGGACATCATGGAGGTATTTATGGAATTCGTAATTCTTTCCATCTTTGCCTTAGAAATTTAAAGCGAGTTCTAACGAGATGTGAAGAAACAAACCTCGTTTTAAATTGGGAAAATGCCATTTTATGGTTAGAGAAGGATTGTATTAGGACATAAGATTTCTAGTAAAGGAATTGAGGTAGATAAAGCAAAAGTTGAAACCATAGAAAAATTACCTCCCAGCTCGGTCAAGGCTATTAGAAGTTTTTAAGGTTTTATAGAATATTTATTAAGGATTTTTCTAAAATAGCTAAGCCTTTGACAAAATTACTAGAAAAAGATGTTCCTTTTAATTTCAATCAGGAATGTTTAGATGCATTCAATATCCTTAAGGATAAATTAGTAAATGCACCGATTATAATTGCACCTGATTGGAACTTACCCTTTGAATTAATGTGTGATGCAAGTGACTTTGCGATGAGAGTGCGATTTTGGGACAACGAAGAGACAAGCATTTTCAGCCCATCTACTACGCTAGCGAGAACATTAACAAAAGAATTGCTAGTATAGTTTTTACTTTTGACAAATTTAGACAATATCTAATATTGTCTAAAGTTGTTGTTTTCAACGATCATTCAAATCTTCGTTATCTTCTAAACAAACGATGCAAAACCTAGACTAATACGATGGATTTTACTTTTACGAGTTAGATTTGGAAATACAGGATAAGAGGGCTGAGAATCTCACTGCGGATCATCTTTCAAGACTCGAAAATCCACATACCAAGGAGCTTGATGAACATGAAATAAATGATTCGTTTCCCGAAGAAAACTCTTTTCTATAACACATTCTAAAGTACCTGGTTTACAAATATTGCAAACTATCTAACAGCTAACATCCTACCAAAAAAATTTACACATCACCAAAAGAAGCGATTCCTTGCTGATGTGAAAAATTATTTTTGGGAAGATCCCTTTCTTTTCCGCATATATGCAGATCAGGTAATTCGAAGATGCGTTACAAGGACAGAGGCAAGCAAAATCTTGGAACATTGTCATTCAGGACCATCAGGACACTACAGTGGTATTAAGACAGCACACAAAATACTCGAATCAGGTTTTTACTGGCCCACTCTATTTAAAGATGCCAATAAGTATGTTACCTCGTGTGACAAATGCCAAAGAATAGGTAATATCTCTAAACGTGATGAAATGCCTCAAACATATATGCTGTCATGTGAAATATTTGATGTATGGGGTATAGATTTTATGGGACCGTTCCCTAGTTCCTTTAGACATAAATACATCTTAGTAGCAGTTGATTACATGTCAAAATGGATAGAAGCAGAAGCCTTACCTACCAATGATGCTAGTTTAGTAGTTAAATTTCTCAAGAAACTATTTTCCGATTCGAACACCCAGAGCCATCATTAGTGATAGGGTACTCATTTACGTAATACACAATTTGAAAAAGTTCTAAGAAAATATAGAGTATACCACAAAACACCACCCATATCATCCTCAAACTAGTGGGCAAGTTGAGGTACAAACCGGAAAACCTTAAGCTTTCTAGAAAACGGTGGTATCAAATAGAAAAGATTGGGCGCCTCATAGATGTGCTTTATGAGCTTATAGACATATCGAAACACCTCTGGACCACATCCCGTGCAAGTGACCGTGTGAACATCATCTACTTATCGAGAACACAAAGCTTTACGGGCAAATTATCACAAACTTGTAGGAAAAAAATGAAATCGCGCCAATTCTAAGTAATCGCTATGAAAAGTATGGGTATTTCAAAATTCACACGATGCTCGTCGGTGGCGTGTTCTACTCCCTTATACAATTCAATTAACCTAAACCCCCATTTTAAACCCTAGACAAAATTCTCAGCCTCCTTCCATAAAAATTTCCACCATACCCACACCATCCACCACCCAAAACTACCTCTCCCTAACTTCCCAAAGCATAACCAATCAAAACCAAGACAGACGCCCCAACACAACCGTGCTACCACACGCCACGCCGCTCCCACCGCCGTGTCCCATCCGTGTTCGTCGCATACAACCATCCCTGGTTCCTTTTCCTGCATATTTTCAATTATTTTCTCTTTATTTAAGAGTTCTTTTTGATTTTAGACTCAAAAATCTGATTCATTTAGTTTAGTTTTCTAGTATTTTTACTTTCATCTTTCTCTTGATTGATTTATTAATGGTTTTATTCCAAGTCTTTTTCATATATTCTCTGTGTTAACATTAGTTTTCTTTTATGGTCATTGTAGACTTGATATTCTATTTGCTAAACGTAGTTACCTTTGTTAATGTATTCGGTACTTAATCATGGTTTTAGTTAAGAATTGTTCTAAATGAATAATGAGAGTATGATTTCAGTATTTGTTCTTCAAAGAAGCATCTATATAGGGCTATTAACTTTAATTATTATTAGGAAATTCATGGCTATATAAAGGACGTGTATATTCTTTGATTATGCTGCAAGAATTATGTCATCATTACGTATAAAAATGGCCGTTCCAAGCAAAAAGAGAAAAGGTCCTGGATCATCATCCAGAACTGCCGACACCGAACTCCGACATCCTTTTCTCAAATTTTCCCAAGCAACACAAGAAGAGCGTTACATACAAATCAGAAAGAGACCTATTGGTACCGGTATGTGCATTGATTGGGATGCCCTGAAGCAAGTCGGACTTGATGGGGATGTTCGAGCTATCATCTCAATAAAACCATGGGAGAGATTTTTTTTATGATCATAGAGCCCATATACTTGGAACTCACTCTCGAGTTCTATACCATATTCACCTTACAGGCGATCATGACACAATTTGATGACCCCGGCACAATCCAGTTTTGCCTAGGGGGCAATGTACGTCGACTGAGCGTGCCTCAATTTGGATCGGCACTTGGACTCTATACGTCAAAATTTATAGAGAAAAACCCACTGGACGAATTGAACCGAGAGCTTCATTGTACCCCTATCACATGTTGGCGCAGCCTAAAACCAGCCAAACACAATTACAATCCGAGTCGCTCCAAAGCGACTGCCCTCCTCCCCGCTCTCAGGTACCTTCATACCATTCTTGCTCATACTATTGCAGGTCGCAAAGACAGCACCGATGTCGTCAACAAATAAGATGTTTATTTCTTTTCATGCATGTCTGAGGGACATGTCTTCGACGTAGCATATTTCATTGCATGCGTGTGCGAGATCAAATAAAAGACCGAAAAGGAATCCTGTCAATGGGCCCTTACATCACGAGACTAGCTCGGCATTTCAATCTCCTAAACACCGACAATCAGATTGCACCTCTCACACTGATAGGGAATATGACACCACAAGGCATCTCGCTGATGCTCCACATGAAGATGATCAAACACCAAAGATGCACCGATCCCCCTCAATACCGATTAGTGACACCTACAGCAGAAGAGAAAGCCGAGGACATTCTTGATAATGCCCCACCACCATCGGAAGAAGCACAGACTCAGCACCACCAATATTGAGCAACACCTTCACTTTCAGACATAAATGCTCGCCTCGACCAGTTCGAGTTTTATTTTACTGAGAATTCTCGGCGCCTAGATAGAATGGATGCCACCCTTCAACAAATCTGTCATCACTTTCACATATCACCACCCGCACCACCACAGGATCCGGCTACTGATGAGGACCTTTGAGTTCCTCCTAGTACATAATATTTAACTTTTATTCACCATTTCGTTTTGTTTTTATCCTTATTTTTATTTTTATTTTAGACATATTTTTATGTTTTAAATTAGAATTGCTCATTATCATATATTATCTTCAATTGGTTATCTAATCTTGAGTATGCCTAATTTACATTTCATGGCGACTAAGTTATTTCAATAACGACTTCAAAGCTACAAACACACACTCCACCTACATAACATTAGGAGTAAATCACTACTCTCAAAATCACCAATGCTAAATCTAGAGTCATCCAGTTTCGGGGAGTATTACTTTTCCCACTTATCTTTTGATTTGGCACATAAATTTCATTATCTATCTTTGTACATTGAGGCAATGTACATCTTAAATATGGGGTAATAGTGCCTAACTTTTGTATAATTCTCAAAACCCTAAAATTAGTCTTGATCTTAAGAATTATTCTCATATTATTAATTAGGATGAAATTTCTAATGACTTATGATTCTTATTAAGATGTTTTAGAGTAAGTCATAGTTAATTGTGCATTGATTATTAAATTTGAAGAATACTAGAGAATCAAGCATGATAAGTCTATTTTTCAAAAATAAAAATTGATAGGTTGTCGAACTAAATCTGAGTATTACTTTGAAATTTGAAATCTATAGGGATTGATGTCAAAAACACCCATAATTTATGGTGAGATTTTGAGCCATATAGAGCATATATTCTTTTTCTTGCTCACTTTATTGATTATGAGTGTGTCAACTTTGAACTGTTATTCTAGAACTTGCCTCGTTTATACATGTCGAGACCACAATAATGATTTGATATACTGAGATGATAAAGGCACCTAGGTTTAACCCATTCACTCCACTAAAAAGCCTACCTTCACAAATTAACCCTAGTGAACCCGTTGAAACCTAATAACCTTTTTATTGACTTACCCACTAATATCAACCCAAAATCCCTTTATATTTGTTATCACCATTCTTTTGACTACCCTTTAATCGAGGTTTGATTTGATTAAATTACCGAATTATATTAGTTCCGTAGTTACATTTATCATTTATGATGTAATGTTTTAGTTTGTTCTTAAAAAAAATCAAAATCAAAATTTAGAGCTCATGTATCTAAATTCTAATTGTTGAAGAAGAGCTCGTATTGAAGTACTATAGTATTCCTATGAGCTTTTAATTGATGTAAGTATTTATATTAGTTCATTGTTTCTAGTTAGGTAATTGGTTAATTCAATCTCGATTCTAACCTTCTAATTTAGCCTTTATCCACACCTTTAACCCTAGCCCCATTACAACCCTAATAAAGACCTTTTGATCTGTTTATCATCTCATATACAGTGGTAGAGATTTGATTTTCAGGCAAGCTTATGGGATTAACTTTTCAAGTTCAACTTAGAGTGCTTATTCTTGAACCTTAAACACTTTTTGAGTGATTTGAGTGAATCTTTAGTGAGGATGCCGGTCCTTGTCGGTTTTGAATCAAAGGTAATTACGTAGATAAGAGGAGACACCTATGGTTCTAGGCTATAAAGGTATGAGTTATCGTAATTGAAACTTTAGGGCACTTCCAGTTAAATCATCCATGTATAAATTATCTATGAATTATGATGAGACAATATCGATAGGAATTATGAATTATGGAAAGTTTATTTTAATTGTAAGTTGAGAATTTTGCTTGAGGACAAGGAAAAGCTTAAGTGTGGGGGTATTTGATAAACCGTAAAAGTAACACATTTTAATCCCACATTTAGTATGCTTTTGGATGAATTTATCCTTAATTTATGTAAAAAGGTGCTCTTAATCCTTTCTTTTCGTGTCTTATACTCAGAAAAGCACCCAAGGATAAAAAGAACACAAAACGGGCTTAAAACGAACCAAAGTGGGTCGACCCAAGAAGTCAGCACGGCCTGGACTTCATGCCACACGGCCGTGCCTCGATAGTCATCTAGATCAAGGCCTTACCCCGATTCACACGGCCATTTTCCCATCGATAAAGTCCATGCACGGGCGTGCCTAGTGATCTACACGGCCATTCCCAAAATGGCAGAATCGAGACACGGCCTCTACCCATATATTGCATTGGCGTGTCATAGCCGTGCCTAAATCGACAGGATGGAGACACGGGCTGGACCACGATTTACACGGGCATGTCAAGGCCATGCCCCTGCCGCAGAAAAGAGTAATTTCACTCGGAATTGGGTGCTTGGAGCCCAACAAACGCAATTCTAAGTCCACTCAAACACCTAGGACAAATTATACCTGAATTACGAGTACTTAGGAGCGAAGTAAAGCATCTCAAACATTTATATAAACAATCCAAGGTAGCAATTCAAGGGCGTCAGGTTTTAGCGAGTTTTTACGCGAAAGCTTTACTCGTTTAGAAATTACTCAAGATAGCCAATTGATCCATCTCAAGAGTCGAATTCTACTCAAGACGGATGATCTCCTCTTCAATTCCTTGAGGGGTTTTAAGGATTTCTTATGTTTTGTTTTATCTTTTCTCTTGAGATGTTTTCTTGTTTAATCATGAACTAAACCCTCGGATACACAAGAGGATGAAACCTATTATGGAATTTGTTATTTAATTCTTTGGTTTATATGATAAATACTTAGTTTGTTCTTAATTATGTTGCTTAAATTTATCTAATGTGCTTAGGTAGAGGAGGAATAGACCCTGCCTAAGAGTAGATCTAGCATAATTAAGCGAAGTTGATCGGGCACCTAGAGATAGGGTTACGAGATTTTGCCAGATTAGGGTGAAACCTAATATGGGAGTCTATTGATCGATTTACTGCTTCCTTAGGGGGTTATTATAAGAGAACGAGAGTTTCGCTAATTAACCTAAGGTTAGACATTATTCGCTTCGAGAGAAGGTTTAATATAGGTTAGGGAGTCTCACGGATCAAGCTAAGTAAAAGAAATCATGTGAATTGGAAGTTAGATAATAAGTGAAGTCATAGGTGGATTCTTCCCGAAGGTATCGTCTTTATCAATTGAGTTTTCTTCAAAGTCTTTTCCCAAAGTTTCGTTTCTTTTGTCTTTGCATTTAGTTTAAATATTTCATTTGTTTTAGTTTAATAAACCAATCACTCCATATTTTAGGCCAAATAATAGAAAGAAAGCGAGTAATAGTACTTTTAGGTTCCTTGGGTTCGATAAAGATATTCTTGCCTGAGCTATACTACTGTTCGATAGGTACGCTTGCCTCTATCGTTGTCGCAGTCAGTCTACAGGTTCGATCACTCTTTTATAAATATTAAAACTAGACTGTTTTGCAGCGATCAATCAACATCTTCAAAGTTTAGGCCAGGAAAAGCACTAGGAGGCAAATTTCCTAATGAGCCTGGATTCTCCCCATAAAGCTTCTGGAAGAAATTAATTGCTTCAGATTTAAGCACCTCAGGATAAAAAATCCAATCCCTATCAGCATTACGTAAAGCAGTGATTTTATTAAATTTTCTCCTCTAAATAGTGCGTCTATGAAAATAGCTAGTGTTGTGGTCCCCCAATTGTAACCACTTACATATTGATTTTATTTCCAGAGTATCTCCTCATGATGAAAATGTTTTCAATCTCATCTTGAATCAAAATTTCCTAATGGCGATGGATTTAGACCCTGAAAGATCCACTGCACGTTGGATTTTGGAAAGCTTATACATTAACTGCCTCTTCCTCTGATTAATATGCCCATAAACACATTTATTCCAGTTTTTAGGCTTGTCTGTGAAACCAGCAATCGCACTAGTCATATTACCGTCAAAACTTCAGTCTTCTTTGACAAAGTCAGGAAAACTTTGATGATGCAACCAGCCAACTAAAAAATAGACGATTATGGACAAATCTATCTTCAAGACATAAATTAAAGAGGAGATGGCAGTGATCAGACTTGATCCTAGGCAAATGAGACACCAAATAATTGGGAAAAGCTTCCAACAAAATATCGTTACCCACAGCCCTATCAAGTATTTCCGAGAGATTACCATGTAAAAGGAGGGCCCTAGAAGCCCAAATCATGCAAATGAGCTTTATCCATAAAATCGCCAAAAGATTGACATCTACGACCTTTGACATGACCTCTTTTTTTGTCATCTGAAGAGAGAATGGCGTTGAAGTCACCAATAGCCATCCAAGGGTCATCCCCAAACGGAACTGAACGACTATGATCATTCCATAGGACCTTTCTTTTTGTTTTATCAGGGCTCCCGTACACAAAAGCGACAAAGATTGGCCTAGGGAACAAATCAGAACAAATACAAGTCAGAATGAATTGAGGGTGATTACCAACCACTTGTAGGTCGATTGAATTCTTCCATCCAATTCAGATACCTCCCGAGAAACCAACTACTTCTACTCGATGAGACTTATCCTAGCCTAGCTTCGCAATAATTAAATCAGCTTTGTTCCCACTAATTCTCGGCTCAAGGAGGCTAATAATATCAGGCTTATGCTGATTATTATACTCACGAAAAGCCCGCATAAATTTCTCCGAGCACAACCCTGTACATTCTAAGATAGAATAGGCAAATTCATACAAAAAATTTTAAAAAGGAGTTAAGAAAACTCATCTTACTGACGATCAGAAGAAGAAAACTCCGCTTTCTCTCCTTGATACTTCAAAAATCGATAGGAGAATTTCCATCAATTTCAGAAGCAATAAGTTCCGCTGCCCTTTTCATCATTTAGTAATTGAAACTCAGGAATTTTCAAAACTTTTGAATTGGTTTCCTGGACTTTTTAAGGTTTTATTAAGTTTCCACCCTCCTTTGGAACCAGCCCCTTTAGCAATTTGATTCTTAAAACCCTCCTTAATCAAATTACTACCAGTCGAATTATTTTCATTCTCCAAAGTCCTTTTATTATTAAATACAACTACTGAGTGATTTTTAGCTTCCAAGACACCTTCTTTAACCTCCACATTTACAAAGGAATTATCTTCAAAAGTCGGATTAAAATGCACCACGTGGTCTGCTTGGCTTTGAATAGGAAATTTGGTTCCAATTGTTTATGACCTATGACAGAACCATTTTGTGAGTTTAAAATTAAAGAAGAATTTGATCTAGAAGTACCTGTAATAAGCTGTCCTAAATTTTCTTCCACATTCGGTAAAGAATTAGGAAAGGCAGTTGGATTTTTAGATGGGTCTGCTATATGCTCATCCGAAATTATACCGCTTGATGGCAGCGACGTAGTCGTCTTTGCTCGCGAATCTTTGACTCACTAACAACTCTTCCAATTCGGGATCCACCAACATCAGGTGAGCAAGTATTCTGTCCGGTATTCGGGGAATTTGGAAGCATGCGCCGCATCGGGATCGATGATCAACATGTGGGCCCTAAGATCATTGCGTATGACGATGTCATAACTCAGGTTTTTAACGAAAGTGGCATCATTTACATCTGTACTTTTGCCGTCGATACATTGTGGTCACTAAAATCTTCACATTTGTGATCGGACGGCCATTATTATTGAATCCGTCTTCACCATACGCATCGGTCTCAATAACAATGGGATGTATTTGTAAAAGAACATAGTATAGATTTTCGACCCATGTTGATGTGACTCCATCACTGTACTGGTCTGAACATCCAATGTTGAGATCGATGTCAAAACCGTACACAGACAATCTCCTATTGACAGGCGCTTTGGGAAACTCCATACATCTTCAACGGGTTCCACATCTACAAATTTACCAAACAACTGAATCGATTCAGTTTCGTAAATAATGCCCTTGTTATCCTATTTCAATAATTTTTTTTTATATTATTTAGGTGAAAAAACCCAATTTTTATTAATCATATAACTATTTATTTATGATTAATTTTATATTTTATATAATAACAATAATAAATAAAAATATTTTATTTAAAGAGAATATTAATATTTTTTTAGTATTGTCTAAAGCGTTTACAACATTATTTAAAAATATTTTTTTCCAGCTGGAATGATTTCAGATGATGCGGTAGATTTTAGGGTGGTTCCACTTAATAGATTGGTGGCACTGGTAAAACCTAATTTTACTGTAGAAAACACCCATTTTTTTGTAATTAATCTGTAATCTAGCTGTAATTAATTTTTTGTATTATATATTGATGAAAAAAACCATACATCTTTTGTCCTAATTTTTTGGGTAAACTACACTAAATGCCACTATATTATTAGTAAATTTACGTTTTAGTCAATTAACTTTAAAAGTTACAAAATAATCATTAAACTATATGAAAATTTTATTTAAGTCACTAAGCTATTAAAATTATTATTATATGACCTTCTCTATTTGCACCACTTGCATCAATTGAAAGCTCACTTTTCCATTTTCTTCTACAATTCAAAATTTCCTTTTTATTTATTTATTTTATGAAATAGCATTAAAAGTCATGAATCTGTGAATCAAAATTTAAGCAATTTGTTTCTTTGATCTTCAACATTAACCATTAGATTGACTTAGATTTAAGGTAAGTTCTTTTGATGGGTATTGATCCACCATATCCATCGTTGATTTGTCACTTGGAGCGCTCTATCCAGACTTTTTATAAAGAAATTTAACAAATTAAATGACTGAAACGTGAAAACTTAATGATAGTCTAGTTAAAACGTTTATTAGAAAATAAAATTAAAAATTAAAAAACCTTGAATAATTTTCTTATATACACACACACACCCCATATATCTCAAAAGGCTTCTCTCCAACAAAACTAAGGGTGTTAGTCCGCTTTGGAGATGGCTCATTCAGATACTAGCTAACGCCGACGCAACTGCTGATTAGAGATGAATGCAGCAGAGAGGGTGGTGTGTGTAACCGGAGCCTCTGGTTACGTAGCTTCATGGCTTGTTAAGCTCTTCCTACAACGCGGCTACACTGTTAAAGCCACTGTTCGTGACCCAAGTCTGTAATTTTCTCTTTTTCTTTTACAAGAAAAGAAATTTCCTTGATCCTTCGTTTCAGTTTGACATCAAAATAGAATGTTTGAACATGCAACAGAGTTGAAAGCAGAGTTGTTGGAGGAAGGATGCTTTGACTCTATAGTGGATGGATGCCATGGTGTTTTCCATACAGCCTCCCCTGTCATCTTTTCAGCTACCGACCCACAGGTCTATCATCTTTCCGTTTTTATTTTGTTTTTTCAGCTCTTAGTTGGATGCAGGAACCTAGTTAAGGGAAACAAAACACCAACAATATTTTTACGTAAACACGCATGTAGCTTCTTTGGCCAAAAAAAGGAGAGCCTTTTTTTAAATTAATTAGCAAATTATAAATCGTTATTGGAGAGAGAAATAGGGTAAAATACCTAAATATATAAAAAAATAAAATTTACGGAAAAGAGTCGATTTTTGAAAATTTACGAAAAATAGCCATTTCTCCACAAAACGCACTGACGCGCCCTTGTGAACGTGCCTTAACAACGGTCAAAATTTTTAAATATATTAAAACTAAATTATAAAAAATAAAAATAAAAAATTTCTTATTTATTAAATATATTAAAACTAAATTACAAAAAATAAAAAAAAAATAAAAACTTCTTATTTATTAAATATATTAAAACTAAATTACAAAAAATAAAAAATAAAAAAACTTCTTATTTATTAAATATATTAAAACTAAATTACAAAAAATAAAAAATAAAAAATTTCTTATTTTATTAAATATATTAAAACTAAATTACAAAAATAAAAAATAAAAACAACATCTTATTTATTAAATATATTAAAACTAAATTATAATGAAATAAAAAATAAAAACAACTTCTTATTTTATTACATACATTAAAATTAAATTACAATAAAAAATTAAACAATTTCTATTTTATTAAAGATATTAGAATTAAATTACAATAAAAATTAAACAACTATTATTTTATTAAATATATTAAAACTAAATTACAAAAATAAAAATAAATTTTTATTTTATTAAAAATTTCAAATTAAATTACATACAAAAAAATAAACAACTTCTATTTTAGTGAAGATATTAAAATTAAATTACAAGCACAAATAAAAACAACTTTTATTTTATTAAAAATAAAAATTATTACAATTTAAAAATAAAAAGCCCATCCGAATCAATGTTGATGTCGGTTTAATCGATGCCCACAGGCGTGGTCGGCGATTACGCGCTAGATTTCTCCTTCTTCTAGCTTCCGGCGGGGTCGTGGAATCTCGAGCGGGGATTCTGGTTCCTCCTGCAGTGGGTTTGGCTGTGGGTGTTGCGAGGATGACCCACCTTGATAAAATAACGACCCCGGAGGTGTTTGCATAAACCACGGCGGGGGTGTCTGAATCCCGTATGGCGAAGGAGACTGGTAAAAAGAAGTGCTCCCGACGCGCCTCCTATGATCCTCACGCGACGCGACCTCAAGATTGGTGGCTAGTCGAATAGTTAGAACGAACTCGAACCCGCCATGCATTCCAACACAGGGTGGGGTGGGAAAAGGAAACATATATGGGTTAGGATACATATAAGGGCTAGGATACATACTAGGTACGCGCATAAAGGCTAAAGGTTGTGATGTCGGTGTCATCAATTTGAATTGATGGGCCGGTGAGTGTGTGGGCACTTGTTGATGGGCTCGGTGATGGTGTGTTTGCCTTGTTGATGGCCCCGCCTCATCACCCATTCTCCTTAAATTTAAAGGGCCCCGACGTTTCCTTTGTTGACGAAATTGCCGTTGCCTCTCTTCTTCCGACAACAAATACGGCTTACCATGGATCCTAAACCATGGCATGTATTCTGGCACGCACGCTAACTCAGGAACGACGATCGGTTCTCGGATAGGTAAATAGTCATACCGGTTCTCCCACATCTCGATATATGCTGACCAAAATCTTGGCCAATCCGTGTGCAACTGCCGTAAGTCCACTTTGTGCTCATCATCGAGCACCTCAGGTGGCACGAGAATCGGTTGTTGGAATCCAAATTGTCGCAGAACCCGAACTGACTGGTGCATCTCCACGGTCGCATAGTTGATCAATGGGACCTTCACGTGCCAAATGTTTGAATTTTGCAAGAACTCCTCCGGAATTACTGCCCGAATTGCCGGATCCTCGTACGGTGTCCATTGAAACTATATTAACATTACCAAAATATTAGTTATATACATAATACTAAACACTAAATACGAAATACTAAATTATAAATACGAAATTCGAAACTTACTTGTGATTCCGACCGTTGGTCCAATAGAAGCCGTATATCTTCAAGCGAGGTAGGTATTCCAGCATAACTCGTCGAATGGTTTCACCTAATTAAATAAATTTTTAGTATACAATTATACTATAAATCTACGTAATAATTGTAAAATATAACATTAAATTTTTCTTGTTATCAGTGGGAATGAATATGGGTGGTCGAGTCGAGGATGTAAAAATGAAAATTGAAACCGTGCCCATGACTGCAGTAGTGATAGGCAACCTCCGATTTTTGCTTTACTCGGCCGTGTCGCCCCGCACATCTCCCGATACAACTTTGATAGCACGGCAAACCCCCAACTCAATTCACCGGCTATTCTAAAATCAACAAGTTTCAGCAGCCATCTCAAGTGTACGAGGTTTCTAGACAGGTCCGACATCAGATAACCTCCAATTATCTCAAGAATGTATGCCTGAACATACCATATTCTTTCTATTTCGGTCAAACCATCATTCGGCTCCAGGAATGTGTCTCGTAACAGGCCATATCGATCCGACCTCTATGAATGTTATTCGGAATGACACCTAGAAGCTCGTAGCATACGGCCATCCAATCGAGAAGTTACGGACCGGTGACTCACCGACCGTCCCACCGCAATCCTAATCTACAATCAGACATCTTCCAGAGTGATGGTACACTCTCCGTATGGAAGATGGAAAGTGTGCATCTCGCGTCTCCACCTCTCTATCAACGCACTGATCAAAGTTGGCTCCAACTTGAACCCTCGGCCTATTGTGGCCACGTGCCAAAAACCCGCTTCCCGCAGGTAATTCTCGATCAACGGCGATAGGGGACCATGCATATTGTGAATATAACATTGCAATACCCGATCTACAGACTGTTTAAAAAATTATAAAATAAAAATTAATTAAAATTGCATAAACCTAAAAAATATTAAATAATATTGAAAAATTAAAATAAAAACTTACCATTTGAATTTGATCGACGGAGATGTGCTTGTTATCTAGACGAATTAATTCCCCGGCCATTGGTAATACGATCGAAAATTTTAAAAGTTTCAAAAAAAATATATTAAAAAAATTAAAAAGGGCTTTTTTGTAAATATTAAAGGACTATTTCGAAATTTCAGAGGAAGTTTCAAGGACTTAAAGAGGAATTTGAGAGGAATTTGAGAGGAATTTGAGAGGAATTTGAGAGAAGAATAAGGACTAAAGTGTGAAAAAATAAAAGGTTTGGGGAGTTTTTATAGGTTTATTTTTTGACTGTTGCAGGGCTAAAGCGCGTCCCAGTGGTGCACTTTCCTGGTTTTTCCCCACAAAACGCGCTAACGTGGACGCATTTTGTGGGGAAATGACCATTTTCTGTAAATTTTCAAGAAACCAACCATTTTCCGTAATTTTTTTTTTTTTTTGTATATTTGGGTATTTTACCCAGAGAAATACGCCTTATGGGAAGAGTGCTTTTTAAAACCAGTTCCTCTAATCAGACAGTTAAATAATAATAATCTCATTCTTAAGTCCTAAGTTTGACTCCTCTTATAATTATATTTGTATTTTTTTATTTCATATTATTTTAAGTTTTTTAAATCAATGTTTTCAAGTTTTTATTTTTAATTCATCTTTTTAACTAATAAATATTATATTTATATAAATAAAATAATAAATATGTAATTATATAATAAATATATATTATATATAACATTATGTTGAAAATATTTTTAATTAATAGCTCTTTTATTTATATAAATAAATTAATAATTATATAATTATATAATAAAAATATATTTTTATATTTATCATTATGTTAAATATATTTTATTTTTAAAACATCAACTAATTTTTGATATATATTATATATAATATTTATATGTCAAATATTTATTTTCTCCACCTACATTGTGGGTATGGTGATTTCTAATATTATAAAATCAAATAGTTATTTCAAATATCATTATTATTTTTATATGTAAAATATTTCAAATATCATTAAAAATAAAAAATTTATTTTAACTGGTTCAATCAATTTTTAGCTTGGTTCAACTTATTCTATTAAATTATGAATTAACTGGTTCAATTCCTATCTTCGGACCAATTTTTGGTCAAATTAGTTGGTCTAATCCAATTCTAAAAACACTGGGTTTGATTGATGAAATAATTTTTAATATAAAACTTGAAAATACTATTATGTCAACAATGGGTTAAAAGCAAATGGTAGCTTTCTAAAATTTGCAATTATATTTTTACTTCATAAATTATTTTGGATTTACTTTTATATTTTTTATTTTTAAAATTTATAAATATATTTTTATTTTTAATACATATGAATTTCACGTGACACTTTCTAATTGGACAACGTTTCAATTGATTTTTTAAAGATTGTGGACTGAACCGGTTAATATAATATAACTTTAAGTACCAATTTGAGCAAAAACAAATATAAGTAACAAAGGGAAAAAATGATATCCTTGACAAATAATATTTCAACTAACAAATTATATTCTACGCCTTATTTTTAATTAATATAATAAATAATTTTAATGTAAACTCAACACTTATAAAATAATATATTTAATTTTACTTATCTCAGACTTGTAAATTTAAAATATCATTAGATTAGTTGTGACTGATAGTTTGATTTTAATCAATTAATCATTAAAAAGTACATATTATTTTACACCTTTTACTTAATTTAAAAGATAATTCATGTTTCGATTATATTATCTTTACTTAAAATAATAATTTAAATTTGCTAAATTTATTAAATTTATTTCCTTTTAAATATTTCTTATTCTTGCCGAATAATCATATTTTAATTCCATACGATTATTCCTTCTTTTTCTTCTTTTTGCAAAAATAAAGTCTTACTATCATTTGTCTATATAACTACATTTAACTTTCAATTGATAGTTAATTATGATAATTTTTCATAACGATTTTAGTTGGTTTATTAATTTAATTGTCTTTTAAAGCTTAATTTTTAATATTAAGGAGAATTTGTTAAACACTTAGCGTAATAATGATTAATGAACACGAAAATATCGACGTTAAAATAGAATATATGAAGTGGAATTATTGGCTTTTGTAGCTGTTGTCATATGGTTTTTATAAGAATATTAAATAGTTACGGGTAAAAGATTTGTGTGAGATAATATAATCATTAAATTTTGACCAATGTACCTTGTTGTTTGGACGTTTAGTGGCTATAATTCATGAGCCCAGTTACCATAGGGAACATATCGTGAATATCTATGAATAATTTTATGTTTCTTTCTTTCTCTCATTTGAGCCAAGTCATGAATATCATATTTTTTTTTTCTTTACAGTGAAAGAAGTTGGAAAGAAGTTGTTAATAATAGATTGCCGAGAGAAATAGGTAAAAGAAATTTCCACCCGAGATTTAATGATTGGTCCATTCTTAACCTAGGTAAAGTCCATCGTGTTGCGATAGAAATAAACAAAAACAAATAAGTTTTAGGTAATGTAATAAAGATACCAATTGTCGTTCCAATAATTTCATTTATTTTATTTATTTCAAACAGCTCAAGGACTAATACGTACGGAATGGAAATATTCCAACCCCGCAAGTAAAGAACTGTTACAAATAATGAATAAAGTAATAGATTTAGATAGGAAACAACATAAAATAAACCAAATTTGATACTTGAATATTCGGTTTGATACCCTGCAACTAATTCTTCCTCTGCTTCTGGTAAATCAAAAGGTAATCTCTCACATTCTGTTAGAGAAGAAATTAGAAAAACGATAAAATCTATTGGCTGACGCCACAAATTCCATCCCTAAAAATCATATTTTGATTGCGCCTCAACTATATCAACTGTACTTGAACTGTTAGTTAATTATAGTTGATAATAACATCATTGTTTCCATCGGTAGTCCAAAACTTTACATAAAATTTTCACCTCATACGGCTCCTCGTAGTCACAAATAAATTTTAGGACCGAATCAGTATTATTTATCTTCGTATGGTTGTAGAATAGAGATTGGAAGGTCCAAAATTATACCAATGGAATTCTGTTTGCTATAAGTATGTCTCAAATTTTGTGATTTATTGAAATTTATTTATTTTACATTATTTTTTATTTTCGTATATAGCATTTATTAGAAATATTATAATTAAATGTTTGAATTGGAAACGTTTAAAACTAATAAATAAATAAGGGAATAACTTACATGAGAATGATCTTAAAAACTAAGGTTATTAGGAATCAATAAAATTTTGTCACGTCGTTAAAATTTAAAATTTTAAAGACATAAAATTATTATTATATACTCATTCATAGAGGAATTATTTTATAGAACTTCAAATTTGTAATACCCCAAAAAAAAAAAATTTTATAGTAAGATATTATCTTTGATATAGTAAAATAAGGAAATAAAGCAACAAAAGAAAAATTTGGATTATGTCAACATTCGGAAGTATATTATGATATACTACATTATTAATTCAAGAAAGGACTAAATTGTAAAGTGAGAAAAGTTTTGTTGCCCAAGTGTAAATACTCAAAATTTGAGGGGTTGAAGTGTAAATATGAAAAAGTTAAAGGACCAATAGTGCAAATATTTTAGGGGTGGAATAATCTAGAAACTAAGGGAAATGGATGAATTAGGACCAAATTGAATAGGTAAAGAATTATGAGGGACTAAATCATAATTTTACTAAATTATGTGATGATTTAAGGATGGAATTTTAAAAGATCACAAAGGGCAAAATGGTCAATTGGAAGAGAGAGAAATCTAGAAAGTAATGATGATAGTGATGATATTTTATAATTATTTAATTGGATAAATACTATTTTATTAAAGATATTTTATTATTCATCATTATTTTATTATTATTTATGTAGTATATAAGGAAGGAAAGATGATGAATTATCATCATCTCTTCCCCATGCAAACCAACGTGAGAAGAAGAGTAAGAAAAGAAAGTTTTGCTTTCTTTACAAATTAGTCCTTTCACCAAAAATCCACCATTTTCACTTAGAATTCAAAAGAATTTCCATAGCCATCAAGAGAGAAAGATGACAAGGAGACTATGGGGAGCAAGAATATCAAGTTTGATTCAAGAAATAGAAGCTGGAGGAGAGAGAAAATCAAGTTAAAGATTGAAATCTATAAAACAAGGTAAGAACATCATGTTTTCAATATACTTTTAAGTTTGATATTGTGGAAAAAGCATGGAAATGATGTTAATGTAGAGTTTTCTTATATAAAGTTTTATGTTCTTGATATGTTAGTGAAGGAAAATAAGAGAAAGTAATGGGAAATGTTGTAGAGAAAGGAAATAAAGGTGTTATAAACTTGATAATTAACATTTTGCATTAAAACAGTTTTGGACAGCAGCAGTAGTCTAAGTTTGAAAAATCACCAAAATTGTAGAAATTGAATTAGAGGATGAATAAAATATAGAATTAAATATAATTGAGTCTAGTTTATTATAAAATAAATGGTGTAAGAAATAAAGTTGTAAATCATGAGATATAATAGGTTTTGTCATACAAGGTCAGAATGATTTCAGGTTCCCTGTTCTGACTTTGGAAAATCATCAAAAATTGGAGAAAAATAATTATGGGTTATAATTTATATTATTAAAATCCTTAATGAGTCTATTTTCAGAAGAAACAAACGATAACATTATCCAAATCCTGTATGATGAGATAATTAACTTTTAGTGAAGAAGGGTCGGAACTGTCAGACAGCAGAACAGGGGTGACTTTAAAGAATAAACTGTACTTATTGGCTAAACCAAAATTCTAAAAATTTTATGGTAAGAATATATGTGAATATAGTTTCATGGAAAATTATCGTATCTTAAATTGGAATTCTGTATCTCAAGATATAAATAAATTACTGACTATGACGCAAATGAACAGCTTTGAATAAATTTATGAGTAAATAGTGAAATCATAGATAATGTTACTTATAAGAATGTTATATAAATTAATGATGTGGAATGGAGAGGAGGAGGAGGAAAATATGTATGAATATTTAGGTAGTATGGCTAATTTGAAATGTTTTAGGCTCAGGGGACTAAATTGAATAAAAGTAAAACTTTGAGATTAATTTTGTAAAAAATGTAGAAATGACCAATTTGTATGAAATAGATTATTTTATTATTTAGAATTGCAAAATTGAATGAAATTATTAATTTAGATTAAGATCGATTGAAAAATCGATGAAAATAGAAAATTTCTAAAATGACCTCGAATCTTGATATTTCTACAAATTTAGCCAAGTAAGTTCGTGTAACTTAATTATATGATATTGAAAATATGAGTTGATGGTACATGAAATATTGATATGATAAATTAGCTGATTTATGTTTATGAAGGAGATAATTGAATGATATTTTTTTATAATATGTAAATATGTGATTATCTTTAATATGTTAATACAAGATAATTAAGTATGTTGAGATGAGTAATAAATTTATGTAAGACATAACGAGAAAAATAAATATGTTTAAGGGACAATATGTTTGATTTTGATTGGTTTCAAATATAAATGCTAAATGAAATAAAATGTCGATAAATAAATTTGTAATTCCGGTAATACCTCGTACCCTATTCCAGCGTTGAATACGGGTAAGGGATGTTACAAAATTATATTATTCATGGTCCCTTCTTTAATTACATTTCAACAACTTTTTCCATGTCATTAACACATAATTTTGATAATTTTTTTTACCTTGAACCCCAAATCCAAAACTTTGAATTTAGAATCTCAAACCCTAAACTCGAATCATAAACCCAAAACCCTAAACTTTTGAACCTTGAACCTGAGTCTTAATCCTAAACTCGTACCCCAAACCCTTGAACCTTAAACTGTAAACCCAAAATCCTTAACCCTTGAACTTAAACCTAAACCTTGAACCTAAAACCCAAACCTTAAACCCTGAACTCAAAACCCAAACTCGAACCCAAAACCTTAAATCTTAAGCCCAAACCTTGAAATTTGAGGTTCAAGGTAAAATAATTATCAAAATTATGTGTCAATAACATGGAAAAAATTGTACAAAAATTATTAATTTTTTTTAAAGTAGTTGCACAAAATAAAAATATTAACTCATAGAAAAATGATTAAAATTTGTAAAAAAAAAAAGAAAAGTCGTTTGTTTATAATTTAAAAAATTAATTATTTTAAGTAATTTAATTAAAGTTAAATTAAGTTGGAGAATATATTAGATATAGATGAGTGTATAATAATATTTTGTTATCTTTAAAATTTAATGACGTGACTCTATTTTATTGGTGCTTAAAAATTATACTTTTAGGATGATCCTAATATAATTTATTCCCAAATAAAAAAATTAACTTATGGAAAAAATAATTAAAATTTGTAAAAGAAGAAAATATGTTTGTTTATAATTTAAAAATTAATTATTTTAAGTAATAAAATTAGAGTTAAATTAAGTTGGAGAAGATATTATATATAGATGAGTGTATAATAATACTTTATTCCCAATATAATTTAGTCCCAATAAATAAATATATAAAACAACCGATTGAGTCTTAGCTCGGTTGACATTAATATTGTTACCAGTGAAGGAGAACGTAGATTCAAACGTACTGAAGTACATTTATTTTCCTATTTAAGGGTTAGGGTGGGATATGGATAATTTTTAAAAAATTTCATTTATAGGATTTGGTCACCGGTATAGGTGTAAGGTAATTTAGTTTTATATTTTTATTTAATGTTAACCTAAACAGAAAAAAAGAGTTTTTATTAAAATAATATAAAAATTTAATTACGAAAATGATATAAGATGTAAATTAATTTCGAAAATGATATAAAAGATATAAAATGAATTTAAATTATTTTAGTAATTAATTTTTTTATTTTAATAAAAAACCTCATAAAAATCTTCATAATTTTTAGAAATCATTTTTTCGAAAACAATTCATATGACAAAAAATGGACCTAAATGACACTTACAATATACAATTTTAGGGGAAAGCATGCACGTTTCAGTGGCAGGCTAGAACTTTGGATTCCATCACAACTACAACAGTAGACTTATGCGCTAGTGAAGGAAAATGAATTCATGTACTGTAGAATGATGGCCACTTTGTTTAGCTTACTGTCACTGAATTTAATGCAAACAATTCCAACTTTTCCCATTTTCAGGCAGAACTAATTGATCCAGCAATCAAGGGTACACTGAATCCTCTGAAATCATGTGCCAAAGTTCCTTCCATCAAGAGAGTTGTCATAACAGCTTCTATCGCCTCAGTCGTATACAATGGAAAACCTTTGACTCCTGATGTGGTGGTCGATGAGACTTGGTTTTCAGATTCACTTTTTTGTGAGAAAAATAAGGTATTGATGTCCACACTTGTTCTATCCTTTTACGATATCTTGCAAATGAGTAATTATTTACATGGTTTTTCCAGCTTTGGTATATGGCCTCAAAAACTTTAGCAGAGGAAGCTGCTTGGAGGTTTGCAGAAGAGAACAGGATGGACTTGGTTGTACTTAATCCAGGATTTGTGGTTGGTCCTCTTTTACAGCCATATCTAAATTACACTTCAGAGGTGGTTCTAGCCCACACAAGAGGTACTGTTTTTACCCTTTATAGAGTTGTTCATCTGTGCCATTTTTGCAGTAAAAACCTTTTAAAATTTTGTGGATACAGGAGAAAACATTTTTCCTAGTTCAATCTATTGGCTTGTTGATGTTCAAGATGTAGCATATGCACATATTCAAGCATTTGAGATTCCTTTAGCTACTGGCAGATATTGCTTAGTGGAAAGAGTTGTAGAGTTTCCGGAGATTCTGAAGACCTTGAATGAGCTTTATCCTACCTTGGGCCTCGAAAGAAAGTAATCAATTGTTCTATCTTGCTTATTTAGTACCAACAATTGTTTGATTGATGATGGAATTGGTGATAAGAGTCATGTTTTCCTTTAATTAATGACAGATGTGAAGAACATGACAAGCCTCTTAAGCGTACATACCAGGTGTCCCAGGAGAAAGCAAAATTTTGGGTCTCAGCTTCACTCCTTGGGAAAGGAGTCTCCGGGAAACTGTTGAAAGCTTGAAGGAGAACGGATTCTTAAGCATTTGAATTAATTGTTACTTCATTTTAATGCTCCATGAACATGTTATTTCTAGTTAATTTATATTTGCGATCGTTTGCTGCTGCCGTTTGTTGAATAATTAGCGACTTGGGGACTTGGTTTTAAGCATTTGTGTCTTGGGTTCTGTTTTCTTATCAGCTTAAACCAACTTATATAACGTAAAGAATTTGGCCATTATATATGGTTGATAATGTTAGGTTAGTTGATTTCTAAAAGTGACTAATCATCTTGTTTTCCATTCATAGGAAAAGATAATGACTAATGCAGTCACCATTCACCAACTAGTATCTTAAAATAAAACTTGGGATCATTCTGATATCTTAAACAGTGCCTTCGATTATCTTATTCTGATATCTAACAGTTCAGCTATGGCTATTCTATCTGCAGGGCAACTAATCTAGAAATAATTTACATGATCGTTATATGTATGTATTTATGTACCTGAATTGCCAGTAGCAGCAGCATTTGTAGTGGTAATAGTAACTATTGTCTTTGGAGTGATGAGGGCCTCATCATCCTCGGAGTGCCGGTGTTGATGACCAAGAGGGAGCCATTGAAGTTCATTTCTGAAGATGCCAGGAGATCCCCAACCAACCCAAGCTCCGGACACTCCTCCCAATCACTCATACCAATTGTCAATGAGCTATTCTCTCTCCCTCCCTTCCCTACTATCACCAATGAATACCTGTTGTCCAATATCTCTCTAAGAGCCACTAATGTCTCTGCCCCATCACTCACGTACTTCTCAATCAAACTGGCTTTACCCTGTGCCACATACCTGTTATAAAAGGTGTCTACAAAGACATTGTCCATCTCGTTCTCCGTTCCGATACTCGATATTGACATGACCACCTCCTCACCCTTGTGGGATGCATCGCTAATCCACGAATTCTGTATACTTGAATTGGCTTGTATGAAGCGGAAGACCGTCAAACTAACTTGACTATGCATCAAAATTCTCTTGCTACATGCTAAAGCCTCACGATCATCAGGGCCGCCAAAGAAGAATGTTGCTATATTTTGCACAGAGAGAGAGCCATGTGGTTGCTGGAACCCGGTTTGTCCACGATCCAAAAATATACCGACCGAACACGGGGCATGCCGAATAACTTTTTGGTTTATAGTCCGTATGCCCTCCATGCTATTTTCCATTTTCCCGTCAACTCTTTGGTGCTTGTGAAAAGGAAGGAATATAATAGACACACGCAAGTCCACAGCACCATTGCACACATCTTGGTTTATGGTTAAAAAGGATGATACAATCTTAGCTTCATGGACCGGAATTTTGGTCTCTGAAATGAAGGAGTCGAGAGCGTTAGTGATCTGTACCACATCATTTCTACCATACTCTTCCTCGTCGCTGTACTGATCACCATCTTCCAGTTGATGGTACATCAATTTGCTTTTCTTTTTCTTGGGAAGCTCCACTAGATGTGCCACGTAAGGAATGAGAGTTGCATTAGGACAACCACTCAATGCTGAGATCAGGCTAAGATAGCCTGAAACATGGCGTGGGATGTATGCACAAGCCAGCATTCGAAGCTCACTCTCTGGATTAAGTATTTCCAGTGTTGTGGGGTAATGAGCACAAAACTCTCCTCTGTTCAACCAAATGGCAACCACTGGTGCGAGGATCAATGTCTTGAGAACTACTACACTCAAAAACAAATCATGAATATCATTTTCCCACAGCATCTGCAACAATTAACCACAGAATGAATGAATGCCACTAAATGCATAGCATGAACAACACTTGTATTAATGATTATAGTAAAGTGGTAGGTAGCAGAGAAATAAGGAACTTTACTTTGGGTACTGGAGGAGAATTAATGATTATAAGGTCGTAGTTGCCTTTCATGTTGAGTAAGAAAGAAAGGATTAGAGACTCATTCCTTGGGATCTTGAGGTAATAACAAGCGGCAAGGGTGGCCACAATTTTAGTGCCAGCACTGAGCAGGATGATGAGGACGGTGAGAATAAGAGTTAGTTTATTAAAGATCTTACTTATATTAAACTGGAATCCGGTGTAGCCAAAGTATACGGGAAGAACGAATGTATTTACAGCGTAAGTGAGTTTATGAAGCAATGTCCGACATGTTTTGCCTTCCCTAGGGAACATGAGGCCTGCCAGGAAACAACAGGTTATAGCTGTGTAGCCAGCGGATTCCACAAGCAGTGAGATAGCCAAGAGAATAAATATGATGAGGAAAAGTTCGCTGTTAGTGAGGAATATATTGTGGCGGTTCCTTTTGTTGAAAAAGAAAGGTAGATAATTGTTGAGAAAGATAAGGAGCACGGTGACAAGAGTAGCAACGATTGCACCCACGAATCTTATTGTGGAGGAGCAGGCGGTCAGTGTAGCGACAAATGCAACGCAAGACATTTCACTGATGAGGGAAGAATAAATTGCCAAGCGGCCTAAATCAGCATTGTCAAACTTGGATTCTGCAATCATCCGAATGACTACAGGAGACGCTGAATTTGCTAAGACTGTAAAGATAAGAAGGTAGAATGGAAAGCGGCTCTTAGTCACTGTGAAAACCTTGATAAGCAACCACAAGAGAGGTGCAGCACAGATGGAGGCCAGGATTATACCCCCTCCTGCCACTATACTTACAACACGAATGTTGCGCTTTAAATATGGAATATCTGTTTCCAAGCCAATAGAGAACATGAATAGCATTCGACATAAGAATGAGAAAAACATATAGTACTCTGCAGAAGATGCCTGGATGAAGAAATCCTCAACTCTGCGTATGCGGGACAACAATGTAGGGCCTACCACAACACCAGCCTGCTTTGTACACAATAACAACAAGAAGACATTTATCCACATTGCTCCAACAACATTCATTATTAACATCATATATACTATGCATAATATAGAAATGATGATTAATGCTCACAAGGAGTTGTGCAAAGGGTCCAGGTTGTCCCAGGGGTTTCAATAGAATGTGAAACATATGAGAAATGACAAGAATGCAGGAGACCTGAAAGATGGTTGTGATCAAAGGGTTAAAATTGTCCACTGATCGACACGTTGCCTTTTCTGCTGCCTCCATCTTTTCCATCCTTCCTATGTTTTTTTATTTAAAAAAGAACAATTGATGCTGCTCTACCAAGTTGAGAACAGAGCTAGGTAGGCAATTCATCAAATTCTCTGCTCTTTTTTTTTTCTTTTCCTTCCAAACCTCGACCTACACCTCACCCCTCTCTCTCACAGTAGCCATTGCTTTCTGATGGACGACCTTTCTTCCGGGATATTTGGTCATATAAAAGTGGAGGGATGTTCACTTTTTTTTCCTTTTCATGATAAAACAACAAAACCCTTCCATTCACCTTTCTAAAATTTAGCCCATTCCATATTTTGTGACTTATCCAAAGGATCATCAAGTTCTATGTTATCTGCCAATGCCAAGCCATCTGTTATTTTACAACTGTTAGAATCTAAGCACTCGAAAAAAAAAAAAAAAACCTTAATAGAATAATAAGTACTCAAATTATATATTTTATTTAGGTTCGATATTTAAAATTTTTTAATCGCACAAACTATAATTTTATGAGTATTATGGTTCTAATTAGAGGTATTTATGGCCTAAGTTAAACCCTAATAAAATTTTAGGTCCGTTTAATAAGCTCGAACTCAATTCGAAAAATAGGTTTAAAATTTTGTCCAAATTCGACACTGATAAAATGGCTAAAATTTGAGCCCAACTCGACCTGTCCATTTAATCTCCATGACATGCTTTGTGCGTGATGCGTCGTTGAAAGCACAAAAATATCCTATTCCTTGTAAAATAGTAAAAATAACAGTAAAGGGAAAGTAGGTCGAATCCTCAGGGACCGGATTGTACGAATGCTCGTTCTTGAAATCTTGGACAATTTCTTGGCTAAGAAAACCTGCGTTCCCAAAAAATAAAAAAACAGAATTAAGAATTTCGATTTGGAAAAATAAAAACAGAATTTAAATTGAATTAAAATTGCAAAATTAAATAAATTACGAGAATTAAAATGAGGAATATGAAAATAAATAGAGTTTAGGTAAGAATAAGTTTCTTATGTGGCGAGATTCTAGCTTCCGGTTGTCTCGTTCTGTCTTGGATTCAATCATTGGCTTTTAAGTAACTCTTCTCGAGTAGGATAAGCCAGTTATAGTAGAAGAGGACGCCTACGACCACCAGCTCCAAGAATTTAGACTTAAAATTTGGCGGAGCCTAACTCTAGCCAATAATTGCTTTTGTGGGACTATCTTCTGCTAGATCAACACTTCCCAACGACGAATACCACGCCGTTTAGATTGGCTTAGTAACTCATGATTTTTGGGAAAGAAATAAATATAATAGAATGGGATTTTTATTGAAGAAAATATGGAGAGAACAAAAAGACAGAATTTTTAAGAGAATGAGTATTTACAGAAAAAAGAGATGTCAAATATGTGCCACTTCATCCCTATATATAGTACTAGAAAATTTAGCCTATTCCTAATTAAATTCTAAAAGATAAATACAAATAATTAAAGATAAATAAAGATAAATGAAAATAAATCCTAAAATTAAATCTAAATAATTATCCTTAATAATTATCCTAATAACATTAAATAGAGTCTTGTGCTATAAAATCTCTTCTTTTGCATTTTTGTCCTTAGATCTTCTATGTTTGTATTTTCGTCACCACCTTTTTCCCTCTGTCGCATGTTAGACCAATTCATCTTTAATTTCACACTTTTAGCCCTTAAATTTACTTTTGCCTTCAATTTAGTCCCTAAAAGATAAAAGATCATAAATAACCTAAATTAGTAGAATCATACTCAAAAGAAATATGCAATTAGCACATAAAAATATGACGTTCTAGAGTATTATCAAATTCTCCCTACTTAGCCCATGCTTACCCTCAAGTATGGTTCCTGTTCACTGTGAAAATTAAATCCTGCCATGAAAGAAACTCTACTCCAAAGTTTTATAAAAATTAGTCAAAATGCATACAAAAATAAAGAGAACCCTTAGCTTGATTTAAGTAAAATTGAAAAAGTGTTGCAACTAACACACACAAAATTAAGATCGACTTGGATTATTTCATGAAAATTAGGTAATTTACCAAACCTATCAAGACACCTTATTTATTTCTCCCTTTAGTCCCCAAATTTTATTAATGCATATTTATTTATTTATTTATTCTTTTTTCTCTTTTTTTTTTTTTACTTTAATTTCAATTTTATTTATTTACTTTCACTTAAGAAAATATTGAACCTTTTGACGCCAAGAATATGATGATTAGTGTTGGAAGAATATGATGAATGAATATTGAATTGAAGCTTTAATTTTGTTATATAATGATTTTATCAAGTGAAATTGATGGAAATTGGTTTTAGGACCTAATTGTGAAAGAGTTGAAATTAAGGCCTAGTGTTAAAATTCTAATTTTCAAAGGTTATGAAGTAGTTTAAAATGATAGAGAAAAGTATTAAATGAGAAAATTAGCTCAATTGAGGGGTTAATTGAGTAAGGACTGAATTGTATGAATTGTGGAATTTGGGACAAAAAAGAAATCAACATGTTACACTAAAGCAATTTTAGATAGCAGCAGTTGTCTAACTTTGAAAAATCACCAAAAATGGTAAAAATTGAATTAGAAGTTGAGTGAGATATATAATTAAATCTTGTTGAGTCTATTTTCATATAAAAGAAACAGAGCAAGCAAATGAAGTCTACATATTGAGATATTTACATTTTTGTAAGACTGGTTTAGAATAACTTCGTGATCCCTTGTTCTTACTTTAGAATTTCACTAAAAATTGTTCAAAAATGATTATGAGTTATAATTTATATTTTTGTATTCTTTAGTGATCCTATTTTCATTATAAATAATTGGAAACAGTATATGAAAATCGTACTATGAGATAATTGATTTTTAATGAAGAGAGGTCAGAGCTGTCGGACTGTGTAACATGGGAGAACTTAACTAATAAACTGTACTAATTGGCCACAATATGTGAGTCTAGTTTTAAAGAAAATTAACGGATCTTAATTTGGAGTTTTTTATCTCAAGATAAAAATAATTTAGTGGCTATGACATAGATGGACAGCTTGAATATTCACATAAGTAAATAGTGAAAATTATAGATAATGTTACTTACAAGTGTGTTGTTTATACTAAGGAAGGATGTGGATGGAGAGGAGGAGGAAAAATAATATATGAACGACTTGTGTATAAATTGATCACTTGCTCGATTTTAAATGTTGAATTAGAAATGATATAATGTTTTATTTGGAAGATTTATTATGAAATTATGATTATCGTTATAATACAAAAATTGAACTTGTGAGTTTATACGGCTAAATTTTAGTGATCATTTGTTAATTTTATGAACTTCATGATGTGTTATTTTATATGTATTGATGATAAAATCGTGAATAATGTAAAAGCATGAAAATTGAATAAATGATCAAATTGAGCACTTCAATTCAGTAACAAGATGAATTGAAGGCAAAAACCATGGATGAACCATGACAATAAGTGATAAGTTGTAACACCCTTAACCGTATCCATCGCTGGAATGGGGTTACAAGGTATTACCGGGTGAGACACATATTTCAATTAATCGTATCATAATTCTTTACAAACATATAACCAGTTACAAAGTTCATAAACAATAGTATTGTTTATACTACTTACCACATAACATGTGCACATACCAATTAACAAACTCCATTCGGCATTTGAATATTACTATATGTGATACCTAATTACCTATTAAAACATATCAAATCTACTATTCATATGGTTATAACCGAATACATCATGAGTAATTATCATAATAATTTCCACAAATTATCAACCATATTTATTCCACCACATAACCGAATATCAAATGCACATAACATTTTCTATTATAAACCGATTTACCTATGAACATATTTATTTATATGCCTATGTAAAATAGCTATAACAAATATCATACACTTATAGTTAAACATGAATCAAACATCTCATATCTTCCATTATCATACACATCAAAAGTGCATCCAAATTCAATACCAATTGCCAAATACATCCAACCATATTATCGGTCACATCTCTTATAATTAACATAGCTGAATCATCAAGACCAAACATATCTAACATTTAACCTGGAACATATAAAACCAAGCTCATTACACATACATGTTTATATACCATGATCGGACTTACACAACCAATAGCAATTAGATCCAGCGTATCACACATAATTACCAAGATCTACTAGTTCATATTAATTGGTTTCCAAATAATTATCCAATCCAAATGGCTATACCTATCATCATTTTATAACTTAAGCATACTCCAATGTATCACATATTCTTGACATACATTTTACTAATTAATGCATTACATATTATAACTCAAACACAAACATCATTTACTTCACAAGAGTAAATCAATAACCAAATATAACATATATCCCACACACAACTCTTATCTACTATGTAATAAACATTTCAAAATAAACTTTTCTATATTCGAACATAAACTTATATCCTTTAGTACCAATTCATAAATAACATCTTAACCAAAATTAACAACCAAATTCACTCATACTCTTATCTATCCATATGTCACAATCGAATCAACCAAATGCACACAATAGATATCATGAATACCCTTAAATCAAGACATATAGCATAATAACCAAATGAACGTAAGCCATAATCAACAAAACCGTAGTAAAACATTGAAGTTAGGCCGTTTTCTCATGGCTTAATTTATACAAAACCAAAATCCAACATTTCAAATTTCAATTTAGCCTATACATGCCACAGGTTCGAAAAATTCAGCTTATAAAATACCGAAGATAGTTGATAGTGTGATAGACTTTGACGATGGTACCGAGCTCGTAACTTGACTCCGAAATCTAATAAAAATGCAAACAAACACATACAATAAGCTATCGTAGCTTAGTAAGTTATAAGCAATTACATAACAACAATGCATTATATTATTATATTAATATGGCCAATTTAATATAATCACAATCGAGGTTTAAAACCATAACTATAATTTATATTACCCTTCGTAAACTTTCACATTTCATAGCCTTAAGGCCGCACACTCACACATTCAATAATAAATTTCACATCGATCAATAAATCACTTTCCCATCTCAAAACAAATACATATACATTTATACAACTATACAGATATATCACATTTTCTTAATTTCATATGTATATATTGTAAGAGTATGCCCAAAGATCAATCATGAGATGGTTGTAATAACATACTTGATTTACCATGTTTATTAATATAAAGCGTTGTCATTATTATTTCAGTTTTTCCTTCTGTGTGTACAAATAAACTGTTTTATAATAATATCCCGAGAATAATATGATTATTCTTAAAATATCCTTAGTCAAGTATTATTGTTGACTAGGACAACAATAATGCATTAAGACTAACATGTAGTTGATTGATGATAAAGAGTTGCCATTGATATGGAGTGTCAAAATCAATGCATGAATATGTGTGTTAGAGAACAACATATTGGACTGACCCGCTATAAGTATGTTTCTTGGATTATTATGTAATTGTCACAACATTACTCATAGTGATTAATATGTATATGATCCTTAGACTTGAGATAATCATTATCCCAACATCGTGAGTCGTATATTTTGATACTGATCAAACGTACACACCGTATCGTTGTTCTATAAAGGCGATGTTGGATATACCACAATCTATGTAGAGGATATTGTTGATCAATATAGGATAAGTCCCTCCCACATAATGGGAGTAATATCTTAGGCCACTTGATTGAGTGAGACTAGAAATGCATGGCCATGCTCAAATAAGTTGACATGAGATGTCATACTAATTTGTATATCATAGTCTACTCAAGATATCAAGAAACATGGGATGGACTATACAAGTGTGACTATTCCATGACTTGTATCTATTCCGAGATAAAGGACTTAAGGATTAATGCATGAAAAGTTAATCACAAAAGTTATGTCGAATCATGACTTCTTGTAACTTAGGTAGCAATGATGCATTGCTAGATGCCACTCATTGTTTGTGACATTAGAATCGTTCTAGTATTACTACTAACGTTACAAGAACCTCTGAGGTCACACCCTATGGTTGAAATGAATGGAATGAAACATAGTTGGTATTGTGTTTGATTGTCACATGAATTAAATTAATTAAAGAATTAATTTAATTGGGCAATCAAATATTGAATATATTATATGTACAAGGATGTTGTACACATAATGAGAATTAATATATGAATTTGGTTCAGATATAAATTTAAATAAATATAGTTTATCGAAATCCATGTTATAATTAATGTAATTATAACTTTTGGGTATAATTAATGTAATTATAATTTTCGGTTAAAACATTATTATATTTATTTAATTTTATAATTCATAAATGAAATACCGATTATAAAAGGTAATAAGTGAAGAGAAACCCTAAGAATTTGCTTAAAAAAAGTCTAGCAGCCGTCAAGCAAATAAAAACCTCTGAAAACAGTTTTTGGATATTTCTGCCGTTCATAGTCAAACCGAGTGGATTACGTAGAGGCCGTCATCGTAAAGGTTGCGGCTTGGTTCGACAGTAGATTAGAACTCTTGTTGCCGAGGCATCGCTGTCTACTCAGATTGAAATTTCGGTAATTTCGAAACCTTTATTTCAACCTGATTCGTTACTCACACATGGATTCATGGTTTGGATCGCCGGGATTAATTTTATTTCGCTGCGCCATGGGGGTGCCGGCGTTCCAACAGTGGTATCAGAGCCACTTGTGTGATACGGACTCGGGTTTAAATACTTGGGTGATGCAATTGTATGAGATGCATGCTTTTATTTTACTACGTTTTCGGTTGTTTAAATCGTTTAAGCATAACCTGATAATCGTTTCTTTCGATAATTGATTAAATGTTAAGCATGGTGTTGTGGCCTATTCGATTTTATGTTATTATCAATTAACTATTAACAAATCGTAATATTGTGGCGGTGGTATTTACGGTTTCGATGAGGTTAATCGGCTAGTGGAACAAGGGTTGTTCGATATGAACCTCAAGGATTAAAATCCGAAAACACGATTCGTTGATAAAAGTTATCAAATCGTGAGGTTTCATTTGGCTGGGGTATGCGATTTGTACCGCGGCCGTGACATCCTCTGACCGCCTCAGAACCCATTTTCTTATTACAATATGTTTTGTTAATAAAAGAAATATATAAACTTGATGGGCCACAAAAAGGTTGAAAGGATATTTTATAATTCACCTTAGCAAAAAGCATTGAATTATGTATGCTATTTTTTGACATGCACGGTGTTTGAAATGCATAGTTATAGCCCAATGACCCATTTGATAAAAGGTTATAATTTTATATATATAAATACGGCCTTCGTGTCGTGCCTTACTACTATTCTCTTGTATTTCTCTTCTCATCTTACTCCCTCGTATGTAAAATGAGTTTCTGCATATTGTAATTTGCAAGAGTTGCTATGGGCCAGACGAGAATGAAGTTGGGACAACTATTGTGGATTGATAGTTTGTGAAACTGCTTATACCTTTAGGTTTCCTTTTGGTTCTCCCATTGGCTTGGGTTGAATCACCTTAGTTTATGGGTTACAACTATTGCATTTATTTATTGCTTTATTTATTCATGTATGAGATGCTATGGATGTCTAAAGCATGCCAATTTTATATATTAAAATTTAATAATAAACCCAATTAATTGATGAGATCAATTAAAAGACTAAATGGACTAAAGTAGACCATAATTGGTGAGATGGAACATCCTTAATAAAATCCCTCTATTAAAATATTAAGTCAACATGGCCTTCCAATTTTGCCCTCGTTAAGGCCTCGATCAATTCTATGTAGGTTATGCCAAAGCGAAGTACTAGTATTTATCTTGGTTAAACGCAAAGAATTAACAAGTGATATTCATTTGGTTAAAATTGGTTAATGACTTAACTAGGTTACTCTAATAGGATTAGAAACCTAGAGGCAATTAAATTGGATAAATAATAAGATGATTAGAACAAGAGTTGTTCACCAAATATTAGGAGTTACATATGATGTAATTAGCAAAGGTTGCTTACCTAAATAACCATAGTCTTGAGAGTAAAGCCAAAGTGACTTGAGAGGAGGTGAAATATGGATCCTTAACCCACTAGAAATACTTTGGAGAAAGTTTTTCGAAATTAATATATGGGGTTATTAATTTTGAAATAAAATAGTGGGATCATCATTTAATAAAGTCTTTTAATGATTGATATAAACTTGGTAAATTTACTCACACGCATATTTAATTATTGTAGATATATTATGGTGCAAATACTAGCACACTCTCATTGCGATCGGTCCTTGAGAAGGACAAATTGAATGGTTTGAATTTTCTTGACTGGTTCCGTAACTTGAGGATTGTCCTCAAACAAGAACGAAAATTGTATGTCATTGAATAGCCACTTCCTAATGAACCACCTATTAATGCCTCGAGAACTGATAAAGATGCTTACAAGAAGTATCTCGATGACATGGTAGATGTTGGATGTCTTATGCTTGCCACTATGAATCCTGAGCTTCAGAAGCAACATGAGGACATGGTTGCTTATGATATGATCGAACACCTGAAAGAACTTTATCAGTGGCAAGCACAGCAAGAGAGATTCGATATCTCTAAAGCCCTATTCCAATGTAAGTTAGCTGAAGGAAGCCCAGTAGGACCTCATGTCCTTAAGATGATTGACTATATTAAAAGTCTGTCTAAGCTTGGTTTTCCATTGGGCCAAGAGTTGGCCACTGATGTTATTCTGCAATTGTTGCCGGATAGCTACAGCCAGTTTGTCCTTAATTTCAATATGAATGAAATTGACAAGACTCGCTTACGCGATTGCTCAAGATGTTCTGAATCATGAAGGTAACATGAAAAAGGTTAGACCGAAGCCCATATTGATGGTCCGTAACAACAAGGGCAATGGAAATGCCAAAGTTCAGACAAAGCCCAAGGGCAAAGGTAAGCCCAAGCCTGGCAAAGGAAAGGCTGCAATGAAACCTAAAGGTGGAGTGTCTAAGGAAGGAAACTGCTTTCATTATGGTGTGACTGGACATTGGAAGCGGAACTGCCCTATCTATCTTGAGGAAGTCAAGAAGGACAAAACAAGCGGAACGTCTGCTTCAGGTATTTATGTTATTGATATTAATTTATCAACTACTACTTCTTGAGTATTAGATACTGGTTGTGGTTCTCATATTTGTACTTCTGTACAGGGACTACAAAGGAGTAGGACGTTGGCTAGAGGAGATGTGGACTTGCGAGTTAGAAATGGAGCAAAGGTTGCTGCATTAGCTGTGGGAACATATACTTTATCTTTGCCTAGTGGACTTGATTTAATTTTAGAGGATTGTTATTTTGTGCCCAGTTTGACTAAAAATATTATTTCAGTTTCTTGTTTAGACAAAATTGGTTTTGAGATAATTATTAAGAATAATTGTTGTTCCTTTTATCTCAATAATATTTTCTATGGTTCGGCACAATTGATTAATGGCCTCTATATTTTAGATCAAATGGACCCTATTTACAACATAAATACTAAAAGATCTAAAATAAATGACTCAAATCAAACTTATCTTTGGCACTGTCGTTTGGGCCACATAAGTGAGAGACGCATATCCATACTCCATAAAGATGGTTTCTTAGATTCATTTGTTTTGAACAATTTGAAGTATGTGAATCTTGCTTATTGGGAAAAATGACTAAATCTCCTTTTACTGGTAAAAGTGAACGAGCTAGTGATTTATTGGGCCTAATACATTTTGATGTATGTGGACCAAAAAATACATAGGCCAGAGGTGGATTTCAATACTTCATTACTTTCACTAATGATTTCAGTAGATATGGGTATGTTTATCTCATGCACCATAAGTCCGAGTCTCTTGAAAAGTTCAAGGAATTCAAAAATGAAGTACAAAATCAACTAGGCAAAACTATCAAGTTACTTCGATCTGATCGAGGTGGAGAGTATTTGAGCCTAGGGTTTGATGATCTATTGAAGGAATATGGGATTGTCTCACAACTTACTTCTCCTGCTACTCCTCAATGGAATGGAGTTTCTGAGAGAAGAAATCGAACTCTATTAGACATGGTTCGATCCATGATGAGTCATGCTAATCTACCGATTTCCTTTTGGGGGCATGCACTTGATATAGCTGCTTTCACACTAAATTGTGTTCCATCTAAATCGGTTCAAAAGATGCCATATGAGATGTGGACTAGGAAACATTATAGTATGTCTTTTATAAAAATTTGGGGTTGTGAAGCTTATGTTAAACGTCAGACGCCTACTAAGCTTGAACCCAAATCGAAAGGTGTATTTTGTGGGTATCAAAAGAAACCAAAGGTTATTATTTCTTTAATCCCACCGAGAACAAAATGTTTGTTACTCGGTGGGTGTCTTCCTAGAGAGAAAATTTATTTCTAGAAAAGGAAGTGGGAGAAAGATTGAACTTGAAGAAATTCGAGAATCACAAGATACCACTTGAACCGGAGATAGAACAACAAAGAAATTCCACAAGAAATTGAGGAACAAGTAATTCTTGTAGAAACACAACCACCGCGAAGATCTTTAAGAGAACGCCATCCACCGAGAGATATGGATTTCTCATTACAACGCATGGTGACGTTCTTCTTATAGATCAAGATGAGCCTAGGACTTATCAAGAAGCGTTGTGAGCCCAGACTCGAGAAATGGCTTGAGGCCATGAGATCCGAGATGGATTCCATGTATGAAAATCAATTATAGACTTTGATTGACCCACCAAGGGTTAAACCTATAGGGTACAAGTGGGTTTTCAAAAGAAAACCGACATGGATGGTAATGTACAAACATACAAGGGCGATTAGTCGCTAAAGGTTTTCGCCAAATTCATGGTGTTGACTATGATGAAACCTTTTCTCCGTAGCTATGTTTAAATCCATCGAGATCTTGCTCGCCATAGCTGCATTTCATGATTATGAAATCTGGCAGATGGACGTCAAAACAGCTTTCCTTAACAGGAAACTTGAAGAGGATGTGTACATGACACAACCTGAAGGTTTTGTCAATCCAAAGGATGCTAGAAAGATTTGTAAGCTACAAAGATCCATTTATGGATTAAAGTAAGCTTCTCGAAGTTGGAATCTTCGTTTTAACGATGCAATCAAAGAGTTTGGTTTTATCAAAAATGAAGATGAACCATGTGTTTACAAGAAAGTTAGTGGGAGCACTATCACATTCTTGGTACTGTATGTGGATGACATACTTATCATGGGAAATGACATACCTACCTTGCAGTCTATTAAGACTTGGTTAGGAAGTTATTTTTCTATGAAGGACTTGGTGGCTACTTACATCTTAGGAGTTAAGATCTATAAAGATAGATCAAGACGACTACTAGGTCTAAGCCAAAGTACATACATAGATAAAGTAATCTTGAAAAGGTTCAAGATGGAAGAATCTAAAGAGGATTTCTACCTATGAGACGTGGTATTTCACTCTCGAAGGAAATGTGTCCTTCAACTCCACAAGAGAGAGAACGTATGAGTAAAATTCCATATGCTTCGCTATTGGATATATCATGTATGCCATGTTATATACCCGTCCAAATGTCTTGTATGCCTTAAGTATGACGACGGTACCAAGTAGATCTGGTGAAGGTCAATGGACCACGATCAAGAATATCCTTAAGTACTTAAGAAGAACTAAGGATGCGTTCCTAATATATGGAGGTGAGGAAGAGTTAAGTGCAAAGGTTACACCGATGCCGCCTTCCAAACCGACAAGGACGATTCTCGATCGCAATCGAGATTTGTGTTTTGCCTTAATGGTGGTGCTATGAACTGGAAGAGTTCAAAGAAAAGTCAAGATGCAGATTCTACAACAGGTAGAGTATATTACGACCGGTGAGGCACAAAAGCGGTTTGGATCAAGAAGTTCATTCTTGGACTAGGGGTTGTACCTAGCATATCGGATGCTATAGAACTCCGATGTGATAACAATGGAGCTATTGCACAAGCTAAAGAACCCAGATCTCACCAGCGATCCAAACATATACTTAGGTGCTATCATCTTATTTGAGAGATTATCGATCGAGGAGATGTTGAGATATGCAGAGTACCTACAGATGATAACATTGCTGATCCCCTGACCAAGCCTCTGACACAGCAGAAGCATGATCGTCACACTAAGTCGCTTGGTATTAGATATATGATTGATTGGTCTTAGTGCTAGTGGGAGATTATAAGAGTATGCCCAAAGATCAATCATGAGATGGTTGTAATAACATACTTGATTTACCATGTTTATTAATATAAAGCGTTGTCATTATTATTTCAGTTTTTCCTTCTGTGTGTACAAATAAACTATTTTATAATAATGTCCTGAGAATAATATGATTATTCTTAAAATATCCTTAGTCAAGTATTATTGTTGACTAGGACAACAATAATGCATTAAGACTAACATGTAGTTGATTGATGATAAATTGTTGTCATTGATATGGAGTGTCAAAATCAATGCATGAATATGTGCATTAGAGAACAACATATTGGGTGACCCGCTATGAGTATGTTTCTTGGATTATTATGTAATTGTCACAACATTACTCATAGTGATTAATATGTATATGATCCTTAGACTTGAGATAATCATTATCCCAACATCGTGAGTCGTATATTTTGATACATCAAGCGTACAATCAGAATCGGTTGTTCTATAAAGGTGATGTTGGATATACCACAATCTATGTAGAGGATATTGTTGATCAATATAGGATAAGTCCTCCCACATAATGGGAGTAATATCTTAGGCCACTTGATTGAGTGAAACTAGAAATGCATGGCCATGCTCAAATAAGTTGACATGAGATGTCATACTAATTTGTATATCATAGTCTACTCAAGATATCAAGAAACATGGGATGGACTATACAAGTGTGACTATTCCATGACTTGTATCTATTCCAGAGATAAAGGACTTAAGGATTAATGCATGAAAAGTTAATCACAAAAAGTTATGTCGAATCATGACTTCTTGTAACTTAGGTAGCAATGATGCATTGCTAGATGCCACTCATTGTTTGTGGCATTAGAATCGTTCTAGTATTACTACTAACGTTACAAGAACCTACAGGGTCACACCCTATGGTTGAAATGAACGGAATGAAACATAGTTGGTATTGTGTTTGATTGTCACATGAATTAAATTAATTAAAGAATTAATTTAATTGGGCAATCAAATATTGAATATATTATATGTACAAGGATGTTGTACACATAATGAGAATTAATATATGAATTTAGTTCGTATATAAATTTAAATAAATATAGTTTACCGAAATCCATGTTATAATTAATGTAATTATAACTTTTTGGGTATAATTAATGTAATTATAATTTTCGGTTAAAACATTATTATATTTATTTAATTTATAATTCATAAATGAAATATCGATTGTAAAAGGTAATAAGTGAAGAGAAACCCTCAGAATTTGCTTAAAAAAAGTCTAGCAGCCGTCAAGCAAATAAAAACCTCTGAAAATAGTTTTTGGAGATTTTTGCTGTTCATAGTCAAACCGGGTGGATTACGTAGAGGCCGACATCGTAAAGGTTGCGGCTTGGTTCGACAGTAGATCAGAACTCTTGTTGCCGAGGCGTCGCTGTCTAATCAGATTAAAATTTCGGTAATTTGAAACCTTTATTTCACCCGATTCGTTCTCACACATGGATTCATGGTTTGGATCGTCGAGATTAATTTTATTTCATTGCGCCATGGGGTGCTTGAATGTTCCAACATATATCACATACCGAATTTATACTTGCATTCCAAACCCATATAAATCACATATTAATATGTATAATACATAATTTCATTTCAACAGTTAATACTTACTTTATTACCTAAAAGATGATCTATCAGCACATACCTGATCATTTTATCACATTTAACACCTTCATTAACCGATACTCTTAAAGAATCAGCAAACCCTCACACTAAATGCCAAAACCTTGTAACGTATCGCACACTTAGTGCCGTTACATTTAACATCTCGCACACTTAGTGCCAAATCCTTGTAACGTATCGCACACTTAGTGTCGTTACATTTAACATCTCACACAATTAGTGCTATATTTCATATTATCATTTCCGTACATCAATTTCGCAGTATTACAAATCAGCATATAAATCTCTTGTTTATATATATAATTAACAATATATATATGCTTATAAACTTGCCAAATTCAATCTTTGAGATTAAAATTACTCGCACACTTAGTGCTCATTAATCGATTTCGCACGCATAGTGCTCGGTATCAAATTTACACATTAAGTGCATATCACAAACTTGCTACTCATTCATATAAATAAATATAAAGCTTAAACCTCAACCATATATATATATATATATATATATATATATTAACTTATTCATCACTCGAAGTAATATCACATTCGTGTATATCATTGACATATATGTATGCATCACATTCGGCTATATCAACAATAAACATATATACTTCCATTAAATTCATGTGCATCATTATAGATAAATCCAATCCAACATGATTGCTTAAAAACTTACCTCGAATATCGACGGACATTATAATCCACTATTCGAACATGGTTACCAAGCTTATTCACACTCGGCACAAGCACATATAATTTCATATTTTTTTTCCTTCATACTAGCATATATATATAACATTTATCTACAATTAAACACGTCTATTTGCCTATATACTTACCTTGGACAATGTAAAACGAAACGGGACGACTAATCGACAACTTTCGCTTTTCCCCATCCAAGTCTGAAACACCCCAAACCCGGCCCAAAAGCCTAACCGGATTTGATATGTTCCTCGAGTAAAACTTTAATTAAATCTCGTTTTGTTTATTAAGAAAATATGATGGTTTCATATAAAACATATTAACTTAATGATCACGTTGAAATCGTATTGTTAAATAAATTTGTATCTTCTTAAAACATTATTTTTAAGAGAAAATTATAAGTTAAAAGAAAACTAAATTTAATGAAAAACTTATTATTATTGTAAAAAAAAAAAACCATATATGTTTAAGTGTCAAAAACAGTTTAAATTATTTTTCGAAAATCATTTAGTTATTTAATAAATATTGTTCGTGGCAGATTAAAAATCTAAAATGCAAAATTTAAATAGTTCATAACGGCCTTATTACAAAATAACATAACCCAAAATAGATTCTAAGTAATAAAAATAAACTTAATAGGTTTAATTGAAAGAAAATCCGAAATACTTTGTTGAGCATTGGCCACCACGTAGTCCTCGCTGACCCGATCCATCGCGCTAAGAGTCACCTGAAATATATCCCATAAAAGGGTGAGTCACAGACTCAATGTGTAACATAACACTAAAAGCCCAATTGATCATGGCCATTAAGCCCATTTAAGTCATATTTAGCCATAAGCCCATTTTATATCAGATCAAATAAAAATCGATTAAATCACATGTATATATAAAATGAAATGCAATCCCGAGCCCACCTAAAAATCTATCCGCTACACACCACCCGTACCTACCAATCACACCGTGAGGATTACTAAATCGACCCTCCATCCGCTACACACCATCAAAGGCGATTCTTTGCGATCAACATGCACATCGCCCTTATAATTTTGTGGCATGGCCACTAGATAGTTGTGATCGAAGTCACCGGATTCAAAATATGTGACCGAAGTCACCAGATTCAAAATATGTGACCGAAGTCACCAGATTCAAAATATGTGACCGAAGTCACCAGATAATGTGGTAAAAACCACCGGAACACTTCCCCTTTATCAATATCACCCATATGCCCATGCACATACATATTATTCGGTTTTTATGCAATTTACCCCAAAATCATAACAGAATCATAATTATTTCATATTTATGCATATAGCAATATTAACGAAGTATTGGGGGTAAACATACCTGAATTTCGTGTACCACTGAATGGTACCCGCAATCATTATCAAACATATTTTCATATAAATCATATTTATTTTAGATCTATGAGGAATTTAGTATAATGTTACACACCTTATAACAGTGAGAACGATACCTTCCTGAGCGTCGACACCTAATTATTTATCACACTTGATTAGAACACACTAATACTTATAATCTACACTATTGATGAAAGATCTAATTCCTTACCCTCGGAATCTCGGACAACTGTTATATGTGGTTTCTCTCCGATAGATGGATCAAAACCTGATGACAACCCACGAACGAAAAGTGGCTCGGGTGTACGCACGACTTCAAATAAATGATCTTCGTTAGCAGAGGGTCCACAACCCAATGGAAAATCTCGGATCCCCGATACAGCCCTTCGTTTGAAGTTTGAGGGTATAACAGAACCACCCTTCTTCCAAACACTCCTTACCGCTCTTTTCGAACCTATTTTGTTAGTCCCAAAATCTTACGTTTACGGAAATGTCCGAGCGATAGAGTCCCCTAAAATGAAGTCGATTAGTAATCTATCTAAAAATGATATAACCAATAATATAACAATCCTTACCTTGAATGATCCCGAATGATCTCTCCTTAATCGTTGGCTACCAAAAAGAATCCTTAAAATCCCCTTCAAAGATTTGGCCAAGGAGAAAATGAGAGAATTAGATTTCTAAAATCGGCTATTCTAAAAGAAAATAAAGAGAATGATTGATAGAAAATCCTTACTCGTAATACAGAGATTGATTCACCCTTACTTGAACTAATAGGAGATTCGGCCTTATCAATCTAAAAGAAGGGAAATGGTGATTTCGACTTTGACAAAAGAGAAGAGAAAAGATGGTGTTTTTGGCTATGGTGGTTTCGATTTTTTTAACAAAAGAAAAGAAAGAAGATGATGAAAATGGAGGATGGTTCAGTTTTAACAAAAGAGAAGAAAGAGAATGGTGGTTTCGGTTATGGTGGAAGATGGTTTCGGTTAAGAGAAAAAAGGAGAAAAGAGAAAAAGAAGGAGAAAGAGAAAGGAAAAGAAAAAGATGAGAAATGCCCTTAGTATGATTCGGCCAAAGTATACAAATGGAGAATGGTAAATTTTGATGTGGTTCAACTTATGAAAGAAAAGGGTAAGATTTAAGAGAGAATGGAACAAATTTTGTCAAAAGAAAATGGCCAATATGGCATTTTGATGGTATTAGAATTTCGACACCAAACAAAAGAAACTCAACAAAATAGACACCCAAACCTTTAAGAGAGTTTGCTAAGGAGAGAGCTTTTGGAGAAAAGGAAAAGATGCACAATTTGTTAAAGTTTTGGCCAACTTTCACCCCCTAATCCTATTACAAAATTCGGCCAACACACTTGTCAACATGATCCCCCTTTTTCCTCCTCATTTCTTCCCCATCATTCACTTAATTCCTATCACAATTAAAAAAATCCCCCTTAGCCCCTTATGCTGTCTAGGTTCATGGTCAAATGACCATGGAAAAGCTTCCAAAACATAACCCACTCTACAAACCTTTTGTCCCCTTATCCTTCCATAACCTCATGATTCCATACCATAACTTCTAACTTGCCTTTTCCCTATGGTCTACTATCCAAAAATAAAAGAAAGTCCATCCATACTAGATAAGGCTTGACCGACACTATAGGAAAGAAAGGAAAAATTAAAATCCTTCCAATTGCTAGCTAGGGGATTCGAACCTCTCCCCTCATGCATTCACCCATGCGCCAACACCACCTTGCCAAAGGACTTGTTATGCTTAAAACCTCTTGCCAATATTTCTTAAAGCCTATCTTGCTTAGCTCCATCTTAAGTCTTAAAAATTTAATATTTCTCTAAGGCATTCTCTTACATACCGAAGTTCCTAAAACTTCCAAAGCACACTCAACTACACATAGGCATGCAACAACATACAATTAAGTTAAAAATACATAGCCCCCATATTCTGGATGTTACAAAGTCCAATTTCTTTTGTTATTGATCTATATAATTTCAAATTAACCCCATTTAAACACAATTTCATTCAATTTAATCCAACAACACATAAATGGAAAAATTACCATTTTACCCCTGATATTTCATACTTTTACAAATTAGTCCTAATTGCACAAAATACAAAATACACAAAATTTCACCACATCATAGTTAGGCGAATCTTCCTTATGCTCATACTAATCCATATATTTCATTTATTTTGCCTTTTAGCCCTTCAATTTATTATTTTCTTAATTTAGCCCTAATTAGCTAAACCATCAAATATTCAAGAACAAAACATGTTAATTAAACACATATCTTTCATTTAACTCCAACACTCATCACAAAGCTCACCACTTCATTAATGGCACATTTCATAAACATCATCAATTCACAAAATTTAAGCATGGGTTTTGTAGAGTACAAAGCAACGATTACAAAAACGTAAAAATTATCAAAAATCGAAACCAAATCATACCTTAATTGAGCTAAAATGTATGCCGAATATTTGAAAGCTTAAGAACCTTTATTTCTTCTTCAACATTCGGTGGAAGAAGATGAACACCCACCCCACTATCTCTTAATTTGTTTTATTATAACATTAATATATAATATAAAATAATATAAATTTTTAAAATAAAATTTTAACATATAAAAACATATATGTTATCATTATGATGTCCACTATACTAAATTTTGGCCAAATTGCATCATAAGTCCTCCTCATTACAAAGAAAACAACAATTAAGCACTCAACAATCAGCACACAACATTTACATTTTATGCGATTAAGTCCTTTTTCGTAATTTGACACACAGTCGATAAAATTACCACACAGAATTTTCACACAGGCTATGTCACATATAATAAACATAAAAAATGATTCCAAAATATTTTTCTGACTTGAATTTGTGGTCTCAAAACCACTATTCCGACTAGGGTCTAAACCGGGTTGTTACATAAGTGATAGCTTCGGCTGCACTTATCTAATCAAGGACTAGTGAAAGTGAAAAATGGTTGCTCCGGCTACCTGTTCAGTGAATAGTGGTAGCTTTGGCAACAAGTGACAAGTGATTTCCGTATAAGACCATATTTGGGATATGGCATCGGTGTGATACGTGTTTAAGATGTAAGACCATAGCTAGGCTATGGCATTCTAGTGAAAAGTGATAAATTGACGGATAAGACCATGGGTGATCCATGGCAAAGTGCGAAACGTAGGTATGGTATCATCCATACTGAGTTGCGAAACGTAGGTATGACATTTCCCATACCGAGTTGTGAAATGTAGGTATGGTATTTCAATGAGGAAAACCATACTGAGTTGTGAAATGTGGCACTGAGCAACACCGTATAGCTTGTCATGACCGACAGCTTGTGTGAGCAGACTAATTCTGTAAGACGTTCATTAATTTGACAAAGTTTGGTAAGTGTTACATGGAATTATGTGATATAAGGAAATACGAGTTGATGAGACATGAACATAGAACTTGGTTGATGAATGAGTTCATTTGTGATTATATATTTGTACATCCTTGATTGTATTATCCGTATGAATTGGTATTCTAAATGAATTAATGAGAAAAATTCTAATACGAAATAATCTGAAATTTGAAATGACATATTATGAAACCGTACTTGAAATACATTGGTATATCTTGTATATGTTATTTGAGTTCATAATGTGGAAAGTAAATGTATGTGGAAATTTGAGATGATGATATCGATATATGGAATCTATTGGTGGATACGTACATCCAAATTTATATGATAGATTTTAGTGAACATTTAAATTAGACTCAATAAGTGATTTGTCAATTTAAATTGTGATTGGCAGGAAGAGTTAGTGAGTTGTATGTCTATGAATTGTTACATGTTTTTGTCTGAAATACAAGGAAATGATGGTACTTGATACATGGAAATATGAGATTGTGATATATAAAAAAAAACATGGAATATGTTTGATAAATGTGTTTATTAATAATTATAGAACTGTACATCTCAAGTGTACTAGTTGTTAAAGATAATGATTTCAAATTATCTGAAAGTGTTCTGTATTCTTTGGTAATGCCTCGTAACCCTATTTCAGCGACGGATACGGGTTGGGGGTGTTACAACTAGTCACATCTTAAGCTGCACTCATAACCACGGGAACATTATTATTATTAAACAAAATTTTAATTTTGGAGAACCTAGGAAAAACAATCAAGTGTCAAAAATAAGTTTTAGTAACCACCTTAATAGTGATTAACATATTTTAAGCATGCAATTGTATTAAGTGTCCTCTTTGTATTTAGACTTAATCAAATTTACTAAAAGCAAAATAGGGTTAACTCTATTAATCATAATTATTTTAACTAAAAGAAATAAAACAATGGAGATGAAATCTATCAAGCAAAATCATAATTAACTCAATAGATAAGAATCATGCATGAAGGTCAAACAGTGGCCAAGTCATAGTCAAATTCTTGGGCATGAAAAGAGCGAAATATTCAAAAAAATAAATGTGGTGTAAACGAGCACAAGGCAACAAAGAATCAGTAACACAACAGTAAAAGCAGCAGATAAAACAGCAAAAATAATGAAGGCAGGAATGCCCTATTCCAGACTGGAATAGGGATGGAATAAGAGCTGTTTCATGCCAATTTTTTAGTTTTTCTCCTTTTTGTCCCTATTTTCGCGTTAGTGTACCTAGATAAAAGAAGAGAATTTTATCAATATCCAAAAATAAAGTAATAAATAATAAAATAAAATAAAAAATACTAATAAAATGAAATAAAATAATAAATAATAAAAATTAAGAAAAGAAAAAAATAAAGGTTGGGTTGCCTCCCAACAAGCGCTTGTTTAACGTCGCTAGCTTGACGCCTCAACTAGTATTGGGGCTGTTCCGGCTGAATTCTTTCGTTCGTATGGGCTTGGAAATTCTCCTTTTTATCACATCCACCATATTTGGGTTTAATCGTCCTTGCGCCTCTTTCATTGGTTTCATATTTTCCTCCAAGGGGTTGATCCATTTTAAGTCGGTAATGGTATCATATTTCTCCAAAAATGTGAATTTGAGATGCTCGAGAAGTGGTTTTAATTTCAGGATCGATGCCCTGTGTGAAGGTAGAAGTTTAGTATCCATAGGAGCCAATAATTTATTAACAGATTCAAAATCATCAAATATCATTTTAGATTTATCTCCATAAGATGACTCAAAAGTTTTTTCTACTGATGAGTTAATTATGTCAACACGGTTTACGTCCAAGACTTCACTTGGGTGGCTAATAGTGCCATAAACGTTAAACTTCACGATCTCCCCATCAAACTCCATATGAGGGTTCCGCTTCATACGTCAATCTTAGTATTTGCAGTACTAAGGAAAGGTCGCCCCAACAAGATGTTTGAAGATCCAGGAGGGTTATCCTCCTCTATTTTTATAACATAAAAGTCTGCAGGGAAGATAAGTCCATTGAATTTGACTAATACGTCCTCGAGGACTCCTTCGGGATGCACAATGGACCTATCTGCTAACTGAATGATAACACCTCTTTTTGTCAAAAAACCTGCATTAAGTGATTCATAAACAGAAAAAGGCATGACATTTATGGAGGCCCCTAAATCACACATAACCTTCTTAATTCCCAAATGGCCTATTTTGCATGATATTGCAAACATGCCCCTATCCTTATATTTTACCGGTATTTTTCGCTGTAACACTGCGGATACATTCTCACCAACATTCACCCTTTCATTACCTGTTAATTTTCGCTTGCTGGTGCAAAGCTCTTTAAAAAATTTAGCATACCACGAAATTTGCTTGATGGTATCTAAAAGCAGAATGTTAATCTCGACATTCCTAAATGTTCGAGGATCTCCTTATCCTCTTTACCTCTTCGACATTAGTTGAAACGTTCTGGAAATAGAGGTTGAATTTTAGGCAATAGAGGTTTCATTCGGACCTTTTCGTCTTTTTAGGGATTTTCTTAGGTGATTTCTTGGCCAAGATTCCTATCAGGTGTAACACCCATTACCCATGTTCGACGTCAGAATAGGGTACGAGGCATTACCGAAACAAAACACATACAGTCGTACTAAACCGAGACATAAAATTTACATCCAAATTTAAAAATTTCTAATTTTCATCACACACTCATTCAACTTAGTCATGCATCTCATAAATTGTATTATCATAAACACATATAACTTGATCAGTAATAGTTAACATCAATGGCCTTATACAAAATGAGCTATCAAATAACATAGGTCATCATTTTAGGCCAAATCAATTATGACACATAACAAAACAACCAAGTCCTCTATACATGCCATAATTCAAAATACTAATTGCAAAATACCAAAAGAGTGTTGATAGTGTGGATGGATCTCCGACAAATCTTCGAATCCCGAGCTAGCTTGGTGATACTATAAAACAAGGGAAAAGAGAAAGGAGTAAGCATATAGCTTAGTAAGTAAGTATGTAAATATTAAAAAAAATTATTAACATAACTTTAACAATCCTCATAATATGTTCTCAAGATAATGCAATCATAATTACACATAGTTCCACCATTTACTCATGTTCATCTTAAGCTGTCTACTTGAGTCACAGTCACTAAATTAAGATCCGTTAATTTTCCTGAAACTAGACTCAAATATATTCTTACCATAAAATTTTCAGAATTTTTGGTTCAGCCAATAAGTACAGTTTATTCTTTAAAGTATCCCCTGTTCTATTGTCTGACAGTTTCGACATTTCTTCACTAAAAATAAATTATCTCATTGTACAGAATTCAAATGATGTTACCGTTTATTTCTCTTGAAAATAAACTCATTAATAAATTCAAGGATATAAATTTTATCCCATTATTATTTTTGTACAATTTTTAATGAATTTCTAAAGTTAGAACAGAGGATTCCGAAATCATTCTGACTCTATCTCACCAAAATTCAAATATTTCAGAATATAAAATTAGTTTGCTTACACCGTTTCTTTTATGAAAAAATAGACTCAATAAGATTTAATTTCATATCCTATTTAAATTCTAATTCAATTTCCACCATTTTTGGTGATTTTTCAAAGACATATAACTGCTGTTGTCCAAAACTGTTTTATTTCTAAATTTCACTCTTTCATGTTTTCTATATAGTAACTTTCATTGTAACACTTACTCCGTATCAATCTTACCAAAGTTTTATCACATATCGAGCACATTGCTCATAAATTTACGCACATATACCTACACTTATTCATCACATAATCACATTCATTTACACTTAGTCATTTCCCGTTGAACACATCGGAATATTGCACATAGTGCCACACTTGTAGCCAAAGCTACTTCACATCACTTATCACACATAGGCTCGTTCTCGAGCTATTCACATTCGCGGGTCTACTCACACAAGCTATCGGTCATACGTAACTACTTAGTGCTGCTCACACAAGCTGTCAGGTATCCGCAACACATGTAGGATTACCCAGCCACTGGTAGAACTTATAAGACCAGCACCCATTTCACATAATCACAATCTCGAGTCTGCTTACACAAGCTGTCGGTCAATACTTAACTACTCAGTGCTGCTCACACAAGCTGTCGAGTATCCGTAACACATTTCAGATAACTTAGCCACTGGTAGAACGTACGGACCAGCACCCGGATCACTTATTTCACTTAGATTTCACATAGGTTTCTAGTGAACATGTCACTCGTATCCATTTTTATTCCGAAGGTTCAACCGGGAAATTTCTTGTCGATATTTTCTCAATTACATCAAATATTCAGCCACAATTCATACCTTTTATCAAAATATGAAAATCTAAGTAAAAACGATGCATTATTTACATACAAACTTACCTCAGTGCAAAATATGATGAATTTGCAATTTAGTCCACAACCTTTTCTTTTCCCCGCTCAAGGTCAATTCCTCATCTTTCTTAATCTATAATAACACATTTAACTCATTTTATACTCACATTTTTCAATTTAGTCCAAAAATACACTATGATAAAATTACATTTTTGCCCCTAAAGTTTCACATATTTATAATTTTGCCCCAATACTCGAAAATTTAACTTCAGCCCTTATTCTTATGTTTTATAACATGCTGACCATTTTTCCCTTCTATGGAAACATCAAATTCTTACTATAACATACACTTATGAATATTAGGTTTTTTACCGATTATGTCGTTTTACTAGTTTTCACTTAAAATCGCTTATCAAAAGTTCTTTAACATAATTTCAAGCTTCATATTCCACCATAAAACATCAAAAAAATGAATTTCATCCATGGTTAAATTTTTAAACACAAACCCTAGCTCATAATAATGGTAGAAATAGGTAAATCTTGTTACGAGGATTTCAAAAACGTAAAAATCATTAAAAACGGGGCTAGAACGGACTTACAATCGAGCTTGGAAGCTTGAAAAACCCTAGCTATGTATTCCTCATGTGAATTTCGGCCAAGGGGTTGAAGATGAGCAAAAATTGGCTTTTAATTTTGTTTTTAATTCATTTTAATCACCAAATGACTAAAATGCCCTTAACTTAAAAATATTCTATTTTACCTATTTGATGTCCATTTTTGTCCAAAAAGTTAACCAATGGTCTAGTTACCTTTTAAATACCTCCAATTTAAAATTTCATAGCAATTAGACACCTCTACCTTCTAGAACTCAAGTTTTCCACTTTTTACAATTTAGTCCTTTTGACTAAATTGAGTGCTCAAACATCAAAATTTTTGAACGAAATTTTCACGAAATCATTCCATAAAATTTTAGATCATAAAAATATAAGAATATTAAATTTTTCCTCATCAGATTTGTGGTCCCGAAACCACTATTTCGACTAGGCCCAAAGTCGGGCTGTTACAACTCTCACCTCCTTTAGGGATATTCGTCCCCGAAAATCTTACCGGAAAAGAGGTTTGGGTACTGTTTTCTCATGGATTCCTCTGGTTCCCATGTAGCCTCTTCTACTCCATGTCTTTGCCACAACACTTTCACTAAGGCTATACTTTTATTTCTCAATTGTTTAACTTCCCGAGCTAAAATTTTAATCGGTTCCTCATCATAGGTCATATCTGGTCGAATCTCAATCTCTGTCGGAGAAATCACATGTGAAGGATCAGAACGATAGCATCGCAACATCAACACATGAAACACATTATGAGTTCTTTCTAACTCTGCCGGAAAATCTAACCGATATGCCACTAGTCCAATCCTTTCGATAACCTCATACGGCCCAATGAAACGCGGACTCAACTTGCCCTTTCGGCCAAATCTCAAAATCTTTTTCCACGAAGATACTTTCAGAAACACTTTATCACCCACTTGAAACTCAATTTCTTTTCTTTTTAAATCCGCGTATGACTTTTGTCGATCTGAAGCAGCTTTCAGACAATCACAGATTACTTTCACTTTCTCTTCGGTTTCTCTAACTAAATCAACCCCATGAATCTGTTTCTCATTGAGCTCAGTCCAATATAAAGGAGTTCGACACTTGTGACCATATAATGCTTCGTATGGTGCCATCTGTATACTCGACTGATAACTGTTGTTGTAGGCAAATTCAACCAAAGGTAGATATTTCTCCCAACTACCTTCGAATTCTAAAACACAACATCGAAGCATGTCTTCAAGAATCTGAATTACTCTTTCGGATTGACCGTCAGTTTGCGGATGAAATGCGGTACTAAAATTCAATTTCGTATCCAAGGCTTCTTGCAACTTTTTCCAGAACCTCGAAGTGAAACCTTGGATCTCTATCTAAAATAACAGACATAGGCATCCCGTGCAATCTCACAATTTCAGCAATATACAATTCAGCCAACTTATCAAGTGAGTAGTCGGTACGTACCGCTATAAAGTGAGCCGATTTCTTCATCTATCAACCACAACCTAAACGGCATCTTTCTTTTTTAGAGTCAGAGGCAAACCTGTCACAAAATCCATCGTGATTATATCCCATTTCCACTCGGGAACCATCACTGGCTGAAGTAAACCCGAAGGCACTTGATGCTCGGCTTTCACTTGTTGGCAAATCAAACACTTTGATACAAACTCAGAAATGTCTCTTTTCATACCTGGCCACCAATACAATTTCTTCAAATCATTATACAATTTTGTACTACCTGGATGAACTGACAAACAACCACTGTGTGCCTCATGTAAAATTTTCTGAATCAACTCATCATCTTTCGATACACATACCCTATCACGGAACATCAAGCAATCATCTGGTCCGATTCGAAAATCTGAATCACTACTTGATTCAAACTGAACTCTTTTAACTTGCATTTCCCTGTCTTTCTTTTGAGCTTCACAAATTTGCTGATAAAATAAAGGTCTAGCCCTCAACTCAGCCAAAATCGAACCGTCGTCAGACAAAGCCAAACTCGTACTCATAGCTCTCAAAGCATACAAAGATTTTCTACTCAAGGCATTTGAGACTACATTCGCTTTCCCCGGATGATAATCAATCACTAGCTCATAATCTTTCAATAATTCGAGCCACCTCCGTTGTCGCAAATTCAAGTCATTTTGATTCATCAGATACTTCAAACTTTTGTGATCGCTAAAGATTCGACATTTCTCACCATACAAATAATGACGCCAAATCTTCAAAGCAAAGACGATGGCGGCCAATTCCAAATCGTGCGTCAGATAGTTATTCTCATGCGATTTTAGCTGTCTCGAGGCATAAGCTACTACTTTGACCTCTTGCATCAACACACAACCAAGGCCATTCAATGATGGATCACTATAAATCACAAACTCTTTTCCCGACTCAGGTTGTACCAAACCAGTACTTCAGTCAATCGTGCTTTCAACTTCTCGAAACTTTGCTGACATTTATCGGTCCATTCAAACTTAACATCCTTTTGCAACAACTTAGTCATAAAAGAGGTAATCATCGAGAATCCCTCGACAAAACGTCTATAATACCCAGCTAAGCCCAAAAAGCTTATAACCTCAGATACATTCTTTGGTGGTTTCCAATCAACTATTGCCGAAATTTTGCTCGGATTAACCAGAATACCATCACCCGAAACTATGTGTCCCAAAAATTTGACTTCACGAAACCAAAACTCACTTCTACTGAATTTAGCAAACAATTTCTTCTCTCTCAAAATCTGCAACACCATTCTTAAGTGTTCAGCATGTTCAGACACATCTCGAGAATAAATCAGAATATCATCTATGAACACAACCACAAACTTATCCAAGTATGTTCAAAAAATATGATTCATCAAGTCTATAAAGATGGCAGGAGCATTAGTCAAACCGAAAGGCATCACAAGAAACTCATAATGTCCATACCTCGTTCTAAAAACAGTTTTTGGCACATCTGACTCTTTAACTCTCAGCTGATAGAAACCAGACCTCAAGTCGATCTTTGAAAACACTGTCGCCCCTTTCAACTGGTCAAATGAATCATCAATTCTCGGCAACGGATACTTATTCTTTATGGTCACTTTGTTGAGCTGTCGATAGTCAATACAAAGTCTCATAGATCCATCCTTTTTCTTCACAAACAATACGGGAGCACCCCAAGGAGAAAAACTCGGTCTCACAAATCCCTTATCTGTCAACTCTTGTAACTGAGCTTTTAATTCTTTCAATTCAGTCGGAGCCATTCTATACGGAGCAATCGAGATCGGTGCAGTCCCAGACAATAGATCAATGGAAAATTCAATCTCTCTAATCGGAGGTAACCCAGGCAATTCTTCTGGAAACACATCTGGAAATTCACAAACTACTAGCACTGATTCAAGCTTCAACCCGGACATCTCAATATTCAACACATAAGCAAGATAAGCTTCACACCCTTTTCTTATGTATTTCTGAGCAGACATGTGCTAAATCACCATAGGCAATTTTTTTGATTCATCTGTTTCAACCCAAAGAATCTCACCATTTTCACATTTCAATTCAAGGGTTTTCTGTCTATAATTTACCTTGGCATCATGCCATGTTAACCAATCCATACCCAGAATAACATCAAACTCATCAAATGGCAACAACATCAGATTAGCCGAAAAATAGTGACCATGAATCATAAAAGGACAATTCTTGCAAACCTTATCAACAAACACATATTTGCCTAAAGGGTTTGACACTTTAATCACAAATTCAGTAAGTTCAACAGGCAAACTTTTACTAGATACTAAATTCACACAAACATAGGAATGAGTAGATCTGGGATCAATCAATGCAATAACATTAGTATCATAAAGAGACAATGTACCAGTAATCACATCGGGAGATGACGCATTCTCATGGGCACGTATGGCATAAGCTCTAGCAGGTACTCTTGCTTCTGACCTCATAGCTGATTCTTTCACTATACTTTTACTGCTAGCTCTAGTTCTAGCATTTCTCGGTGGTCTACCTCTGCTGGCAGTATTACCCGGTCTAACACTCTGATATTTTCCTTCTTCAACCTTCTCAGGGCAATCTTTAATATAGTGCTCTCGAGAACCACACTTAAAACAAGCACAGCTAACTATATAACACTCGCCGGGCTGTCGTCTAACACAATGCTGACATTCAGGTCTATTGGATCTAACATTACCCACACTTGCCATTGAAGTAGCTTGAGTTTTAGAACTCGAATATGATCTCCCACGGTCTCGGTGCGAATACCCAGCTAAAACAGTCAATCGAGGATTCATATCTTTGGACTTCTTGGACTGAGATTGGAATGACTTACTTATTGGCCTCTTTTTTGCATCTCTGGCTTCAATCACAGCTTTTCTCTTTTCTTTGTTCAGCTCTTCAGCTTTACAAGCTCGATCGACCAATACCACAAACTCTTTCAACTCTAAGATCCCAACTAGTAGTCGAATATCCTCGTTCAACCCATCTTCAAATCTCTTACACATAATGGCCTCGGTAGACACATATTCCTGAGCATATTTACTGAGTCTAACAAACTCTCTTTCATATTCTGCCACAGACATTCGGCCCTGCTTTAACTCGAGAAACTCTTTGCGTTTTTGATCAATGAACTGTTGGCTTATGTTCTTCTTTCTGAATTCCTCTTGGAAGAAATCCCATGTAACCCTTTGTTTCGGAACCACAGATACCAGTGTCTTCCACTAGTGATATGCCGAGTCCCTCAATAAAGATATAGCACACTTTAAACATTCTTTGGGAGTACATGAAAGTTCATCAAATACCCAAATAGAATTCTCAAGCCAAAACTCTGCTTTCTCGGGATCATCATCTATGTTAGCCCTGAATTCTTCAGCCCTTTGCTTTTGGATCTTATCAACCGGAGGCTTAGTCAGTCTTACCATTTCTGTACTTTGAGGAACTACAGGAACCGGTTGGGGAATAGGAGGGGGTGGAGGAGGTTGAACATTCGGATTCGCTCGAACAAATTCTATATACCAATTATTTATCATATAGAGGAAGGCTTCCCGAACCCCATCTCCTTGACTATGTGTTTTAGGTCTACTACCCATTGGCACGGTCCTTTGCGTGGGAGCCAGCGCATTACTCTCTACGTCATCAGCTACAGCTCGGTCGGGATCCATTTACTATATAAAGACACAATTTAAATTGTCAGGAGTCTTCACACTATCACAGTATTTTTATGGCATGTATAGCTAGACTTTCACATACGCTATGTTAGTCCGAGAACCGACTAAACCATAGCTCTGATACCACTAAAATGTAACACCCCTTACCCGTGTTCGACGTCAGAACAGGGTACGAGGCATTACCGAAACAAAACACATACAATCGTACTAAATCGAGACATAAAATTTACATCCAAATTTAAAAATTTCTAATTTTCATCACACACTCATTCAACCTAGTCATGCATCTCATAAATTGTATTATCATAAACACATATAACTTGATCAGTAATAGCTAACATCAATGGCCTTATACAAAATGAGCTATCAAATAACATAGGCCATCATTTTAGGCCAAATCAATTATGACACATAACAAAACAACCAAGTCCTCTATACATGCCATAATTCAAAATATTAATTGCAAAATACCAAAAGAGTGTTGATAGTGTGGATGGATCTCCGGCAAATCTCCGAATCCCGAGCTAGCTTGTTGATACTATAAAACAAGGGAAAAGAGAAAGGAGTAAGCATATAGCTTAGTAAGTAAGTATGTAAATAATAAAAAATTTTATTAACATGACTTTAACAATCCTCATAATATGTTCTCAAGATAATGCAATCATAATTACACATAGTTCCACCATTTACTCATGTTCATCTTAAGCTATTTACTTGAGTTACAGTCACTAAATTATTTATATCTTGAGCTACAGAACTCCAAATTAAGATCTGTTAATTTTTCCTAAAACTAGACTCAAATATCTTCTTACCATGAAATTTTGAAAATTTTTGGTTCAGCCAATAAGTACAGTTTATTCTTTAAATTATCCCATATTCTATTGTCTGACAGTTTCGACCTTTCTTCACTAAAAATAAATTATCTCATTGTACAGAATTCAAATGCTGTTACTGTTTATTTCTCTTGAAAATAAACTCATGAAGAAATTCAAGGATATAAATTTTATCTCATTATTATTTTTGTACAATTTTTAATGAATTTCTAAAGTCAGAACAGGGGATTCCGAAATCATTCTGACTCTATCTCACCAAAATTCAAATATCTCAGGATATAAAATTAGTTTTTTACACCGTTTCTTTTATGAAAAAATAGACTCAATAAGCTTTAATTTAATGTCTTATTCAAATTCTAATTCAATTTCCACCATTTTTGGTGATTTTTCAAAGACATATAACTGCTGCTGTCTAAAACTATTTTATTTCTAAATTTCACTCTTTCATGTTTTCTATATAGTAACTTTCATTGTAACACTTACTCCGTATCAATCTTACCAAAGTTCTATCACATATCGAGCACATTGCTCATAAGTTTACGCACATATACCTACACTTATTCATCACATAATCACAGTCATTTACACTTAGTCATTTCCCATTGAACACATCGGAATATTGCACATAGTGCCACACTTGTAGCCAAAGCTACTTCACATCACTTATCACACATAGGCTCGTTCTCGAGCTATTCACATTCGCGGGTCTGCTCACAGAAGCTTTCGGTCATACGTAACTACTCAGTGCTGCCCACACAAGCCGTCAAGTATCCGCAACACATGCAGGATTACCCAGCCACTGGTAGAACTTATAAGACCAGCACCCGTTTCACATAATCACAATCTCGGGTCTGCTCACACAAGCTATCGGTCAATACATAACTACTCAGTGCTGCTCACACAAGCTGTCGAGTATCCGTAACACATGTCGAATAACTCAGCCACCGGTAGAACATATGGACCAGCACTCGGATCACTTATTTCACTTAGATTTCATATAGGTTTCTAGTGAACATGTCACTCGTATCCATTTTTATTCTTATGGTTCAACCGGAAATTTCTTACCTGTCGATATTTTATCAATTACATCAAATACTCAGCCACAATTCATACCATTTATCAAAATATGAAAATGTAAGTAAAAACGATGCATTATTTACACACAAACTTACCTCGGTGCAAAATATGACAAATTTATAATTTAGTCCACAACCTTTTCTTTTTCCCGCTCAAGGTCAATTCCTCATCTTTCTTGATCTATAATAACACATTTAACTCATTTTATACTCACATTGTTCAATTTAGTCCAAAAATCACACTATGACAAAATTACATTTTTGCCCCTAAAGTTTCACATATTTACAATTTTGCCCCAATACTCGAAAATTTAACTTCAGCCCTTATTCTTATGTTTTATAACATGCTGATCATTTTTCCCTTCTATGGAAACATCAAATTCTTACTATAACATACACTTATGAACATTAGGTTTTTTAAACTTACCGATTATATCGTTTTACTAGTTTTCATTTAAAATCGCTTAGCAAAAGTTCTTTAACATAATTTCAAACTTCATATTCTACCATAAAACATCAAAATACATGAATTTCATCCATGGGTAAATTTTAAACACAAACCCTTCAAAATAATGGTAGAAATAGGTAAATCTTGTTACGAGGATTTCAAAAACGAATAAAATTCTTTTCCCTCCAAGGTCAATTCCTCGTCTTTATTGATCTATAATAACACATTTAACTCATTTAATACTCACATTATTCAATTTAGTCCAAAATCACACTATGAGAAAAGGACCCAAAATGGTAAAATAACAACATGGATCGAGACGTGAGACATCGCCAATTGGGCTTCTATATACAAACTTCAAGAAGATCGCCCGAATTGTCATGTATTTAGAAGACTCAAGTATTTTGTCGATGCCTCGATATGCGCGTACGTCCTCTTGATTTGATTATGCCGCGAGATCGCGCGACGTGTCCATTCAAAATTTGAGCCGCCTTTTTGGGTTTTCAACTCAAAAGCCCTTTGGTCTCAAAGTGCCCTTTGCGGGTTTTAACTTGGCCTCTCTTTTTTTCAAGTCTCAAAGTGCCCTTCTTCACCTTGGCTTCTTCTATTTTAAGCAAAGTATTTTTTAATCTGAATCTGAGTTCACGGATTGGGCAAGCTTTTCCCATCCATCTCTGCTGAATTAGTGCACCTCCAGAAAGCTTTCTTTACCACATACGGTCCTTCCCACCTACATCCATTTCCCTCCGTGGTCTTTTTGTATGGAAAGGATCTTTTTCAGACGAGGTCCCTTAATGGAATTCCTTGGGCAAACTTTTTTGTTGTAAGCTCGCATCATTCGCTTTTGGTACATGTCGACGAAGACGAATAGCCTCATTCTCTTTTCTTCAATTAAGTTCAACCGATCATATCGGAGCTCGGATCCATTCAAACTTCATCTAGCTTTACTTCGACAATACTCGAAGAGAAGGTATTTCCACTTCAATAGGTAGAACCGCCTCCATCCAAGACCAATCCCCAAGAGAGGTTCTGGACGGATGTTCGATAAGCATAAAGCTTAACGGTAACTTTTATGCATAAGTCTCGTCATCTTTCCCACTATCTTTTGATGTTTTTGTTGGTCGCTTCCATCGCCCCATTCATTTTTAAGCGATACGGTGATGAATTGTGGTGTTTGATGTTAAATTGGCTACAAACCCTCGCTATCGTGCTATTGTTTAAGTTCGGTCGTTGTCCATATGATCCTTTCTCGCATTCCATATCGACAAATGATTTCCTTCTTCAAAAATGGCTAATCGCAGATTTAGTGACGCTTAGCATATGAGGCAATTTCTACCCATTTCGTGAAGTAGTCGATGACCACAAAGATGAATCGATGCCCATTCGATGCCTTCGGAGATATTGGCCAATGACGCCCATGCCCCACATGGAAAATGGCCATGAGAATAACATAACAAGGTGGTGACGGGCACGGAATCTTGTCTCCATAAATCGGCATTTATGACATTTTTAGCATAGTTGATAGGCCTCCTCCTGGTGGACCAATAATACCAACCTCATTATTTGTCCGGCCATTGTGACACCACATTTCCACGAGATACCTTCATGGACTTCTTCTAGGATTAACTTAGCCTTGCCGCCCACACACCTCAAGAAGACTTTCCTTCCTTTTCTATATAAGACTTCTCCATCCAAGATGTAATCACAAAGCTAATCTCCTCGCCATCTTTTTTTCATTCTTGGTTTGATGAGGTACTCACGATTCTTCACATATCGCAATATATCGTGGGTACCATGATGGGCGATTTTTCCTTCTTCCTCGATATTGTAGCAATAATGGGTTTGATGAATACTCATTTGTATTGGCTTCATCTTCGCTTTCATTTATTCGGACTATGGAAGCTGGTGGTATGAGCATCGCCCATCCGATTTCGCCCTCAAGTGTAATTGAAAGTGATGTCATCGAACTCTTTGACAAGTTCTTGGGCCAATCTTTTATAGATAACCAATTTTGGATCCTCGGTTTCCCATTCTCCTTTGAGTTGATAGATTACGAGTATGGAATCTCCATAGACTTCTAACAACCTCGATTCAGTATTCGATAACCGAATGCAAGCTTCATATTCACCATATTATTAGTGCAATCGAAATCCGGTTTACAAGTGAATGGATAATGGTCTCCTTTTGGGGATATCAGATCGCTTCTAATTCCATTGCTCACGGCATTTGATGCCCCGCCAAAATTTAATTTCCAAGGATGGTCTTGAGTTACCTTCTTTAATGTCTCGCCACGTACATCAAGTCCTCATTGGGAAATCAAAATCTAAGGGCTCATAGTCTTCAAGGGCTCTACTAGCTAGAAAGTTCTGCTATCGCCTCCTTTTTTAGCCTTTTGGTTTACATAAACGATGTCAAATTGAAAGAGGATCGCCACCGGCCATCCTTCCATTCAAGGTGGTAGATTCCATCATATACTTAAGGGATCTAGCTTTGAGATGAGCCATGTGTATGTGATCACAGATATTGCCTCAACCTTCGAGTTGTCCAAATCAAGGCACAACATAATTTCTCGATTAGCGGTACCTCATTTCACATGCGGTGAATTTCTTACTAAGGTAGTATATTGCTTTTTCTTTCTTCCCCGATTCATCATGTTGACCCGAGATGCATCCCATCGAATTATCAAGCACTGTTAGATAAAGGATGATGGGCTTGCAGAGTTGAGGACGTGATTAAACGGGCCCGAGATGTATTGTTTCACCTTTGAAGGTCTTTTGGCACTCTTCATCCACGTGCACGGGTTGTGTTTCTTGAGGAGACGGAATATGGGTCACATCTCTCGGCCAATTGTGAAATGAACCGAAGCGATGTACTTCGACCTTCCTAAGAAACTCTAACTTCTTTTGGAGTACGTGGTGGAGGTAATTTTGTATGGCTCACGACTTTATCCGGGTCAACCTCAACTTTTTACTACGACTATAAACCCGAGCAACTTCTCGACCGAGCTCAAAGGTACTTTGACGGTTAAGCTTCAAGCTGAATTTTCTCGATTTCAAGAGCAATTTTCTCTGGATCCGCACATGCTCTTTTCGATTCGGATTTGCGATCATATCGCTGACGTAAACCTCAATTTCTGCATGCATGTCATGGAATAATGTTAGCATTCTCCTGATATGTCGCTACCAGATTTTTAGCCCAAATGGCATTACCTTGTAGCAAAATGTTCCCCACATGGTTATAAACGTTGTCTTGTCCATGTCCTTAGGATGCATTTTTATTTGGTTGTACCACGAAAACCATCCATGAAGGAGAACAACGAATACCTAACAGTATTGTCTACTAAAGTGTCGATGTGAAAATGAAAATTATCCTTAATTCTGGCCGGGTTTGTTTACCTTCGAGTCCACGCACATTCGTATTCTTTCCGCCTTTCTTGGGGAGCGTGGACAACGTTAGCCACCCAATCCGAAAGTACTTGACCACTTGTAAGAACCCGTGATTAAATTATTTCTCGACTTCTTCTTTTATCTTTAACAAGACGCTCCGTCGCATTCTTCCGAGCTTTTGTTGGATCGCTTGCATTCTTCTCTTATGGGCAATGGCATTGTCTTTGCAATATCGTTACTTAGTCCGGCATATCATTTCAATCTCCTCATCGTCGTATGGCATTGATGTGAGGACCTTCCCCAGGAGGAGATTCTTTCCCGGTAAATCATTCCTCCCGATACGAAGGTGCGAGATATGTGGGGAATGTCATTGGTTCCACTTAGCGCCTTCTCCATTTAGCTTTGGCATTTCTCCTTTCTTGTTTCTTTTCCATCTCCTTCTTCATTTGTTTAGCATCCCGTTTGAAACCTAAACCAAAGTGATCCATTTTTTCCTTCAAAGATCGGGCTTGGACTTTCCTCGAGATATTTACCCAATCCTTTTCCTGTAGCTCCTTTTCCCATCATATTTGTAATCCCATCCGGTAGTCCCGGATAGTTTAGGTGACACTTTATTTCCGAAATGAAAGTCGCATTCCACGAACTCTAAGGATCAAAATGAACATTCAATGGCTTCCTCATTCGTTTCTAGGTATGGCGCTCTGCTGGTAACAGCTTAATGATATCATCTTCAGCGTTTATAGTTACCGGTACCGATTTTTTGTTACCAATTTCAATTTCTGTGTAATGACGAAGGTACTACTACATTGAATGAATCCGAGTGCCTCCTATGTAAGCTGTAAGAAGGCTTGATATCCATGATCGTAAAGTCTACTTCATATGTATTAGGCCCGATCAATAATGGTATGTCTATTCTTCCCATCACTCTTCTTTGCCATCGAATGCTCTCACTATGTTTAAGGTGATTTCATATGAGAACTATCTATCGGCAACCTCTTGAGTGTGGCTAGTGGTAAGACATTTAATCTTGACCCATTATCTATTAGTTGGCAATTTAGTCCACAACCTTTTCTTTTTCCCGCTCAAGGTCAATTCCTCATCTTTCTTGATCTATAATAACACATTTAACTCATTTTATACTCACATTTTTCAATTTAGTCCAAAAATCACACTATGACAAAATTACATTTTTACCCCTAAAGTTTCACATATTTACAATTTTGCCCCATTACTCGAAAATTTAACTTCAGCCCTTATTCTTATGTTTTATAACATGCTGATCATTTTTCCCTTCTATGGAAACATCAAATTCTTACTATAACATACACTTATGAACATTAGGTTTTTTACCGATTATATCGTTTTACTAGTTTTCACTTAAAATCGCTTAGCAAAAGTTCTTTAACATAATTTCAAAATTTATATTCTACCATAAAACATCAAAATACATGAATTTCATCCATGGTTAAATTTTTAAACACAAACCCTAGCTCAAAATAATGGTAGAAATAGGTAAATCTTGTTACGAGGATTTCAAAAACGTAAAAATCATTAAAAAGGGGGCTAGAACGGACTTACAATCGAGCTTGGAAGCTTGAAAAACCATAGCTATGTCTTCCTCATGTGAATTTTGGCCAAAGGGTTGAAGATGAGCAAAAATTGGCTTTTAATTTTGTTTTTAATTCATTTTAATCACTAAATGACTAAAATGCCATTAACTTAAAAATATTCTATTTCACCTATTTGATGTCCATTTCTGTCCAACAAGTTAACCAATGGTATATTTACCTTTTAAGGACCTCCAATTTAAAATTTAATAGCAATTAGACACCTCTAGCTTCTAGAACTCAAGTTTTGCACTTTTTACAATTTAGTCCTTTTGACTAAATTGAGTGCTCAAACATCAAAATTTTCGAACAAAATTTTCATGAAATCATTCCATTAAATTTTAGATCATAAAAATATAAGAATATTAAAATTTTCCTCATTGGATTTGTGGCCCCGAAACCACTATTCTGACTAGGCCCAAAGTCGGGCTGTTACATCAGGAATTGATTCCAGTACCTTCCCGCTTTGCAACGTCACTGCATTTGCGTGTTGTCTTGGATTAGGTTCTGTTTGTAACGGTAGCTTCCCTTGAGAGTTCAATTTCTCAATTGATATGGTCAATTCTCTTATAGATGCATTGGTTTTCTGTTGAAAATCAAGCATATTAGCTACTAATTTATTGACCAAAGTTTCTAGAGAATTACCTAAACCTTGAGGCTGTTGCGAGAATTGATTTTGGTATGGCTGGATATTTCGTGGATTGGTCCCATAACTCAAGTTAGGATGGTCCCTTCACCCTGGGTTGTATGTATTAGCGTAGAGGTCGTATCACCTTTGTGGTGGCCCAGGAAAATTTCCCACAACATCCAGATGAGTCATGGTATTGTCATACAAACTAGGACATGCATCGGTTGTATGATCAGGCGTAGCACATATTTCGCACAACCGGGCTGTCTTTACTTTTTCTGCAATAAGAGAATTCATCATATTAGTAAGTCTATCAACTTTATCCTCTAAGGTTGAATTACTTAACTGGTGAACCCTTCTAGGGGGTTCAGTATTAGCTCGGAATTGCTGAGAATTTGCAGCCATTATGAAGATTAAGTCCCTTGCTTGTTGCGGAGTCATGTTGACCAATGCTCTTCCACTAGCGGCGTCTACCATATTTATCTCCATGGGTTTCAAGCCTTCATAAAAGTATTGGAGGAGACATTGCTCCATTATACCATGTTGTGGGAAGCTTGCGCACAATTTCTTAAACCGCTCCCAATAGTCGTAAAGCGACTCTGCTTCTTTTTGCCTTATTCCAACGATCTCTCTTCTTAGCTCAGCTGCTCTGGATGCTAGAAAAAACCTGTTGAGAAATAAACAAGATAAATCAGCCCAAGTTGTAATAGATTCAGGGGATAAATAAACTAACCATTCATTAGCAGAATCTGCTAAGGAAAAAGGGAAAGCACGCAATTTGATTTGATCCTCAGTTTGTAACAGTCCAAATTTGGGTCTAGTCGGAACAATGGTTTCGAGACCACAAATCTGACGATGAAAATTTTATTTTTATAATATTTTTATGGTCTACAATTTTACGGAAAGATTTCGTAAAAATTTTGTTCAAAAATTTCGACGTTTGAGCACTCAATTTAGTCAAAAGGACTAAATTGTAAAAAATGTAAAAGTTGAGTTCTATATATTAGAGGTGTCAAATTGCTATGAGTTTTAAATTGGAGGCCCTTAAAAGGTAATTAGACCATTGAATAACTTGATGGACAAAAATGGGTATGAATAGGACAAAATTGAAAGAAAAGCCTTAAAGGTATTTTAGTCATTTAGTGTTTTAAATGAATAAAAAGACAAAATACAAGAAAAAAAAAATCTGCTCATCTTCTTCAAGTTGCTGCCAAAATTTCTAGACTCCATGGCTAAGGGTTTCAAGCTTTTCAAGCTTCATAGTAAGTGTTTTTGACCCCCGTTTTTAATGTTCATCGTATTTTTGAAATCCTGATAACTTAGTCTAGCTATTTCTACCATTATTTTGAGCTAGAGTTTAATTTTAAAAATTGACCCATGTTGAATAATTGTGAATTTTGATGAAATATGGTAGCTTATGCATGTTTATGATTAGAGAAACGAGTTTTATTAGATGATTTTCGATGAAACCGTATAAAAGGGGTTAAATTATAAAAGTTATAAATTGGTCATAAGTGTGTGAATTAGTGAGAATTTGATGTTTCCATAGAAGATAAAAATGATCAAAATGTTATAAAACATAATAATAAGGGCTGAAGTTTATTTTCCGAGTAGTGGGGCAAAAGTGTAAATATGTAAAAGTTTAGGGGCAAAATTGTAATTTTGAAAAAGTTGAGTTAAGGAATGTTTTGAATAGTACATTAATTAAATAAGTGAAATGTGATGTTTTAGACCCCGAAAAATGAGAACTGGACCTAGAACGGGAGGAAAATTGAAAATCGAGAAAGTTGGTAAAATGACCATTTTGATATCGAGGTAAGTTCATATGTTTAATAAGCATTTAATGATACAAGTTTGAATGTTAAATTGAAATTTTAGTTATGAATATTTTAGTATTGATTTTCCAATATAATTATAATGTTCGATATTGACTCGACATTTTAATGAGAATTGGTATAAATTAACATGTAAGACCAAATTAGAAAGATGGCTTTGTGTAATATCAAGAAAGTATTGAATAGAATAATTTGGAGAGGATAAGTTAAATTGATGATGTGATGAGATTGAGAATGTAATTATGTAAGTTATGTGTAAATAATAGCGATATATTTTTATATAAATGGTGAATTATATTTGATATGTGAATTAATATTGAATGTGGAAGAAAAATTGTTTATGAATTATTCAAGTGCTAAAGTGTTTAAAATAAGTGTTAAGAGTAAATTCCCGATTGAACATAGGAATAGAAGTGGATACTAGAGACCAGTGTTACAGTGAGTCCCGGGTGATGGGTGATCTAGCATGTGTTGCAGACACCTAACAGCTTGTGTGAGCAGGCCCGTGGACATTTCCAGTGTTATTGATCAGTGGTAGCTTCGGCTACATTACATTTGTAGCTTCGGCTACATTACAGTGGTAGCTTCGGCTACATATCAATGGGACACTTATGTGCTAATTCTCTACGTATCAGTGTATATTCCGTGTGTTCAACGGGAAAATCGATTGAGTGAAATTTTGTGTGACTTTGTAGTGATAAGTGTAGGTATATGCATGTGTAACGTATGAGCAATATGCTCGATATGTGATCAGAAATTGGAAAAATTGTTATAAGTAAGTAATGAATACAACTAAAGGGGGAGAGAGAGAGCAAAAATTTACAATAAAACTGTTTTGGACAGTAGCAGTGATGTGAATTTGAAAAATCACCAAAAATAGTAGAAATTGAATTATAAGTTGTATGAGATGCTGATTTAAAGCTTATTGAGTTTATTTTCATATAAAAAAAACATAGAAAACAAAGGATTTTTATATTTTGAGATATTTAAATTCTTGTGAGATTGGTTCAGAATGATTACGTGATCCCCTGTTCTTCCTTGGAAAAATCATTAAAATTGTACAAAAATAATTATGGAATAAAAGTTATATGCTTGAAATCCTTAATGAGTCTAGTTTCATATTAAACAAATTATAACATCATTTGAATTCTGTATAAGGATAAAATTGATTCATAGTAAAAAGTGGTCAGAATAGTCAAACAGTAAAATAGGGGAAATTTTAATGAATAAACTGTACTAATTGGAAAAGTCAAAAATTCTGGAAATTTTATGTTATTAATATATGTGAGTCTAGTTTTAGGTAAAATTAACGGTTTGAAATTCGGAGATCTGTAGCTCAAGAAATAAATAATTTAGTGACAGCGATTCAAGTAGACAGATTAATGTGAACATGAGTAATAAGGTATAAGCATGTGATTTAATGATTGAATCAATTTGAGAACTTGTTGTGAGGATTTGTCATGTTGAGGCTTTGATAAGGCTACAAATGAGTAAGTTGGGAAAGTAAGAACTTAGCATTATTTATGCAAGTTATGACAGCTTAGTAGTAAGCTAAATTCATTGCTAATGCTTATTATTTTTACATGTGAACTTACTAAGCTTTATAAGCTTACCCCCTTTTCTTTCTCATGTTACAGAGTCCTACTAAACAAGCTCGGGTTGGAGGTCATCGGAGATCGCTTCACACTATCAAGCTATCTATCGGTATCTTTATTTATAAATAATTTAAGTTATGGCATGTATAGGGGCTTGACTAAGTCATTTTGTATATATGTTAATTAATTTGACCAAATGTATTGTTAAGTCTGGTAATGCCTCGAACTCGGTTCCGGCATAGGATGCGGGTAAGGGGTGTTACACAGTTACCCCCTGAGGTTTCATACTAAGACAAACCATATGAAACTCTTTCAGATGTTTGTGGGGATTTTCATTTTGCAGACCACGAAAAGTTGGCAGTAACTGGATTAAACCTGATTTTAGTTCAAAATCAATATCCATAGTAGGATACGCGATGCATAATGGCGGTTGTTCTGCCAGAGCTTTGGCCAGTTGCCGAATTGTTTGAGCCATTAGTTGTTGTGATAAATTTGGGTTTTCGTTAACCCTAGTTTCAAGCACTTCTTCAGGAGAGTCATCTTCTACTTTTTCGCTTTCAATTTCTTGAGCAGGGTTTTCATTAACCCTAGACTCAGCTTCGTCGACTTCAATTTTTGGCGGTGGGTTACTTTGAGTCTCAACCACCGCTGACTGCTTTTTTCCTTAGTTTTGTTTCCTTGCGATTGGCTCTAGCAGTCTTCTCTATTTCAGAATCGAACGCAAGAGTACCTGGAGCAGATCTGGTCATAAGAAACAAAAAACAAGATTAGTACGTTGCCAGTCCCTAGCAAAGCGCCAAAATTTGATGCGTCGTTGAAAGCACCAAAAATATCCTATTCCCTTAAAATAGTAAAAATAACAGTAAATGGGAAGTAGGGTCGAATCCTCAGGGACCGGATTGTACGAATGCTCGTTCTTGGAATCCTGGACAATTTCTTCCCCAAGAAAACCTACGTTCCTGAAAAATAAAAAAACAGAATTAAGAACTTCGATCTGGAAAAATAAAAATAGAATTTAAAGTGAATTGAAATTGCGAAATTAAATAAATTGCAAAAAGTAAAATAAGGAATATGAAAATAAATAGAGTTTAGGGAAGATTAAGTTCTTATGTGACGAGATTCTAGCCTCCGGTTGTCTCGTTCTGCCTTGGGTTCAATCCTTGGCTTTTAAGTAACCCTTCTCGAGTAGGATAAGCCAGTTATAGTGGACGAGGATGCCTACGACCAGCAGCTCCAAGGATTTAGACTTAAAATTTGGCGGAGCTTGACTCTAGCCAATAATCGCTTTTGTGGCATTATCTTCTACTAGATCATCACTTCCCAACGGCGAATACCACGTCGTTTTGTCTCTTGAATTCGCCAACCTCTAACGCAGAAAGCCAACGAACCGGCTGTGCAACATTCCCAAAATATACAAAGCGGTCGTTCCTTGCACAAGTTGAAAAAATCACCTATTAAGGGACATGGAAAGAAGCGTCAACCTCGTAATGCAGAGAAGCGATGAATATCTTGTTGAGAAGGCTAAGCGCGAGTTCTAAGCCTCATGAACCTTTTTGGGGAATTTTGACAACCTTCGGCTAGAATGGCTTAGTGGCTCATGATTTTTGGGAAAGAAATAAATATAATAGAAATGAGATTTTTATTGAAGAAAATATGGAGAGAACAAAAGACAGAGTTTTTGAGAGAAAGAGTGTTTACAGAAAAAAGAGATGTCAAATATGTGCCACTCCATCCCCTATTTATAGTATTAGAAAACCTAGCCTATTCCTAATTAAATTTTAAAAGATAAATATAAATAATTAAAGATAATTAAAGATAAATAAAAATAAATCCTAAAATTAAATCTAAATAATTATCCTTAATAATTATCCTTATAACATTAAATAGAGTCTTGTGCTATAAAATCTCTTCTTTTGCATTTTTGTCCTTAGGTCTTCCATGTTTATATTTTTGGCACCACCTTTTTCCCTCTGTCGCATGTTGGCCCAATTCATCTTTAATTTCACACTTTTAGCCCTTAAATTTACTTTTGCCTTCAATTTAGTCCCTAAAAGATAAAAGACCATAAATAGCCCAAATTAGTAGAATCATACTCAAAATAAATACGCAATTAGCACATAAAAATATGATGTTCTAGAGTATTATCAGTGCATAATAATCACAGACTTTAATACACTATCGGTAATACATGTTCGAGCTTGATTGGAATAGTATAGAATCTAAGATTGCAATACATCTAACAATTTAAAAACTATGGAAACTCGAATCATAATGCATACACATTAAACAATACGAATTTTTTGCATTGCCTACCTTTTAAGTTTGTTGCAGTTGTAAACCAACTAAAAATCTGATTAAGGTAATGCACCTATCAATTAATAGTATAGCTACGGTGAGTAAATACATCGTTCTCAGGATGACTTAAAGTACTAGTAATTATTGTCTTTCACTATTTAATTGATAAATTCGAGAGATTAATCAAAACTAAAATTAACTAAATTAATTAACTACAAATGCGACAAATAACAAATCAAGAAAATAAATGATTAAGAACCAAGAAGCGAAACAATACCTAAGAAAGAATTCACCTAGACTTTATTTGTCTTTATTAATCTAAATTACGCAATTTCTTCACTTAATATCTTGATCCGTAAAAATTCCTAAATTATACTAATATCTCTCTTCAAGAATAAGAGCAATTGACTCTAAGTTGATTAATTGAAATTTCTTTTTAATTAAAACCCCTATTATCGCATGCAACTTTACTCAATTACGCTAGATCTACTCTTAAACACGATCTATTCCTAATCTGATTTAAGTACATCAAACATGGATTAATAGTTTAGAAATATTAAACCAAAAATTAAGCACACATAATTGAGAACAAGATCCAAATATTTATTACGTAAAAATAGAGATCAAAGAGTAGAATCCATCTAGGGTTCATCTCCCGTAGTTATTTGGAAAATTAGTTTAGGTTGGTAAATAAAAACATCCAAAATACAGTATAATAATAAGAAATAAAGAAACTCATAATAATCTCTAAAGAAATTAAAAGGGAATCTTCCATCTTGATGAAAATCTTCTTTAAAATCGACTTCAGTGATGTTTTTCGAGTCGTTTTTTAAATATTTTATTACGACTCACTCTCGTCTTCTTATTTTTGTCATATATAGGTGTTAAAATGCTTGAAAAACCTAAAAAACACGTTTTCCCACAGGTTTAGAGTGCGATTCGCAATTTCTACACGACCTGGCACTTGGCCGTGTGGTTCACAAGTCCGTGTGTCCAGCCCGTGTGGAATGGTCTAATCTGTGTGGCTCCTGAAACTTGCTCTAATTTTTTTGCTCGTTTTTCGCTGTTGTTCCCAAATGCTCTCCTAAATATAAAAATATAAATTTAAGGATTAAGTGTATAAAATTCACCATTAACATCGAATAATCACCCAAAAACACATTAAAAATAGTCAAATATATTACTTTTAGCACATATAAAAATTAAACTGAGGTAACAGTTCCAAGTAAACCCAAGAGCCAGTCAATTTGAGAACTACATAAACTCGAATCTTAATGTACACATTATATATATAGCCCAAAATTTCTGCACTATCTTGAAGCCAACTAACAATAACAGCTCCAAGTGAAAGCCAATTTAGCAAATCACGTGCCCCAAGGTTTCGTCTTGTGGCTTCCATCTTCAACAAATGATCTTTAATATCTCCCTGTCAGCTCTTTCTAGAGCTTGGAATTCTTTGAACTTTTGTTTGTCCCTGCTAAGCCTCCACCCTCGTTTTAGGATGTTGAGTTACCTGATGATCCAACAACTTACCCGTAATACGATTGGATACGATCCTAACATGTTACTATAATCATAAATTATACGCAAATTTACTGAATATATTATTTGAGCCAACGGGGCCGAACGATAGAAAATATCATAATTTATAATTTAACATTTTTCATACATAATGGTCGAGTATAGACGGACGGATTTGAGAAACATCTTGAGAAACATAGAGAAGAACCTCTTAATATCTTGTTAAACATCTTTGAGAAACATGGAGAGAAACCGCTCCATTTCAGGCTTCTTCAAGGCCAAGCCAACTTCTATTCCTCTATTCCCATCTCTACTTTCAGCCATGGAAATAGCTTCATTCTTATCAATGGAAACAAGCACCACTTTCCACGGCCTTCCCCATCCAAAATCGGTTTTGTAAAGATCAAATCGTGGCGATCCAGCAACTATAAGTTTTTGCACGGATCCTGGTGGCTCCTTAGCTATTTTGAAAAGAGGTGTCAGCCTATCTTTTGCTCCTACGAAAACTCCTTTCTCTTTTAATCCCTTCACCATATTGCTTACTTTTACTGCACCAAATGCAATCCCGTTTTCGAAGTCCATGTAACCTCTGGCCTCTGATATATCTGCTAGAGTAACATTACAGTTTCCAAAATAGGTTTCTGGGACAGGTGGGTCTAAACGGTGCCTACAATCAGCTGTGAATCCAAGACACACGCTTCTATCACCTGCTCCACCTCTTGCTTTGACAATGCAACTAGCTACATAACCCAGAGTAAGCGCAAAATCTGATAACGGCGGAATTTTTGAGCTATCAGGTGATTTAGACAATACCTTTTCCCTCATTTTCTTGAAATCTTCCTGACTAAGCGTAACTGTGGCTCGAACTAGATTAGGAGCTACTCTTTTCTTTGTTGGAACCTTCAAGCTTTTATTACCATTAGAACACATTAACCGTTGGTTCAAGTAAAGAATATCAAGGTCAAGCCCAGTAGGATCTTTGACAATTTCCCTATCAAAATATGGGATTAGTTCTAGTGGCAACCCAGGGTTTTCTTTATTCCCTAGCCTGCATAGGTAAGCCCAGGATTTCATAAACATGGATGTAGTTTTTCCTTCAAGAACTGTATGATGAGCTGTGATTCCAATGGAAAAACCTTGACTAGGAAAAAAGGTTATTTGAATAGCTAGAATTGATGCAGAATCATCTGAGGATCTTAGGTGGGGTATTAAAGGATGTAACTCAACAGCTTCGTAGATTCCATTGCTGGAGAGACGGTGAAAGTCTGCATCAGACTCGGCAACTATGACTGAAACTCCATCATCCGGAGAATACAAAATGAAGGGTCTAGGGGCATCTGATGGCCACTTGAGGCTGCCAGCGAGGGGGAGGTAATGACGCAGCGTTAGAGAAAGAGATTGTTTGAGTTCGGGGAGGATTTCTGAGCCGAAATCTGCAGGGGCTAAGTCGTTAAGGTTGTAAAAAAGGAGTCCCTCAACTGGTGGGAATGTGAACCAGAAACTGTCGAAGAAAGTGAGCGGCAAAGAGAATCCAATGGTAAAGTTCGGTGATTCAAGGGATGGTTTGATTTGAGCAATCTCAAGGATTTTCACAGTACATGAAGATCCCATGGCGGAAACTTTCTCTTCTCCGTTGGATTTTTTTGGTCACTTCGAGAACTTAAATAGATACAACATGGAGTAGTGGAATTATATAATTTTTGTTCAAACTTATCATAATTAGTATATAATGTATTCACAAATATAATAAAAACATACGATACCAACTATGGAACTGCAGTGTGCAAGCCTGCAATTTGAGGCTGGCGCATTCTTCTTGGGAAGATATGATTGACTGGGTAAAGAAAGACTTTGGATTGGCCTCGACCATTGTTGGAATATCATGGAGTATATTATGCATATGTTTCTATATGCTACGGCAAGAAAGAAATGGTAGGCTACATGGAAGATCACCTCAGGTTCTTTTTGCTCTTATTAGAAGAATAGTTCAACATAGACAAATCTCCACTCCACTCTAGGTCATGATTTCAGGTTTTTGCATATGTACTTTTGCAGTTGGCAGGTTCTTTCAGATTTGTGGTATTGAAGAAGCTTGGCGCCGTCCTTACACCTAAATAAAAAGGTAAAATAAATGGTTAAGATTTAACTTATAAATTTAACTCAAAAGTATATCCTTTTCCCCTTTATAATTATACTTAAATTACTTTTTTTTTTTTTCCAAGTTTGATATCTTTGCTTTTTTTTTAGTAAACAAAATTGCATTAATGCGATAACAAATACAATAATATACTACTTAGTGATATTAGCCAAATGATTAATATAATTTTCCTTAAGTAAATATTTTACCCACATCAGAATCTTTGTAAAATTTACACCTCATTGCAATATAAACTTAAAAGTGTGATACCTTTGTTTCCCTTAAATATATATTTTTTAAAATGTTTAACCAACTAATCAGAACCTAAACTATGTTTTTTTGCCAAAATATATTGTTATTTTCCTATTTTGGTATCAAAACATTTTTGTAGTGATATTTAAATTATTTTTCCTCAAGTTAATACGACTATTAATTCCATCATCGTTTAAGTTATTAAATTTATTTAAAAATAAAGATATATAACAAAATAAAATTGTGATTTGGTAAAAAATGTATTTTTCTCTATATATATATTTTACTTTTATTTATATTTTCTTTCTTCTTCCTCTTATATTAGGCTTTTTTACAAGTACGAATATTTTGAGATTCATGATTTTAATCAAGACTTTTATAATTGAATTGATGGTCAAACTGATTAATTCACTGATTTTTAATTTGAACAAGCTAAAGTTTCTGTTCAAGGAAAATCCACTCTTAGAAGGCCATCGCCAGTATGATTTCGGTAAAAAATCGTCAGAAAAATGAAGGAAATAGAGAAAAGAGTGGAAAATGGTTTTTCTTTTTTTTTTTTTAAAGATTGGCAAATGTTGTTTTAGGAGAATATTGTGAATGGCAATCTCTCACCAATGTCACCGTCGCCCCAAATCGATTTACATTCTCCCTAAACAGAACGCTTAATAATCAATGACAGAGAGGTGAGACGTTGCTATTGCTTGAAGAAATATTCGCCATGAGGTGCGGTGGCAGCTGGGTATTGAAACACGACCGTTTTGTGTAAAGGATGTATTTAAAATAATTACACACTTAATAGACATTATAACGGAGGAGGAACTAGTTTGCTCAAATTTATTAATATTAGTGATTAAATTGATAGTTTTTTTATAGCAACGAAAATAAAAATGTTATAATGTTAAATTGATTAACGAGGTAAAAAAAAATTTGATATATATAAATATAAGTTTGATAAATACACATAAATACAGTTACAAAAAAGACTTCTTGCATGCATTTCTCTCTTTTTATGTCCCCTCCCGCTATTAACATTTTGATGATAATCTTTGTCGAAAGTCCAAGGTTGATCTCCATTAATGTTTCCAGTTGAATTTGTCGAAACCATTTTTTTGAAAATGAGGATCGATTAGGGTTTAAAAAACGAAAATAAGAATGGGAGTCGCCACCAATCCTTTTTTATTGAGGTGTGATCGGGTCACCTTGAAATATATTATTTTAATAAAACATTTTAGATTTATTAAAACAATAATTTTTGGTCTACGAAGTTTTGAGAAATCGGGCTTAGGAGTCGGTTACGTGCGAGGAAGGGTTAGCACCTTCGTCACGCCCAAACTTGGAACCTAATTGATTATTTAATGTCTTAATGTCAAAAGTTGAAAATTTGAAAAAGATTTTAAAAATACGATCCTTTTAAAAATATTTGAGTTTGCTCGAATTGGATATTAGGATTCTCTTGCTCCAATTTAAATCCTTGAATCCAAGATCATCTCATGATTCCCGAGACTCATGCATTGAAAATTTCAAAAGGATATTCGATTATTTGGCCAAACGAAAAACCGAAACCCAGCACGTTAGAGCACAATTTCTCGGATTTCCAAACACAGAATATTACCTTATTTTGAAAACATGGACAAAATTTTAAAAGGATATTTAGTTATTTGGTCAAACGGAAAATCGAAACTCAGCACGATAGGGCACGATTCTTCGAATTTCCAAATACGAAATATTGTCTTATTTTTTGAAGTTTTTAAATAAGCAATTATGAAACCAAATCCCAAAATGCATTAGGTAATAATGATAATAATAACAAGAACAATAATAATGATAATAGTAGTAAAATATAATCATGACTACTAATACAAATTAAATAATAAATGAAAAACAAATAAATCATAACAATAAGAATAACTGTAGAGGCTCAATTTAGCCCGGCCCGCTACAATCACAAATAAAATAAAAAAAACAACAACAACAAAACAAACAAGAAAAATAAAATCTAATCATTGAATTACAATATCAAACCCTAGGGCCCAACAAGCCCAAAGAACCGACTCGAAACCCTAAGGTTTCGAGTCCCTAGGCGCCGTACCCCCTCCCATGTGCTGCCTTCGGCATGCAAGTCACCCGAAGACCACCTTTGCACTGAAATGGCAGCCTCTACCCCGTTGACCTCTACCTCAAGACCTGCAAAGCAACAAAGCAAGATGAAAATGGCAAGAAACAGAAGAAAACGAGAAGAAAAAACCACAAAGCAAGATGGTAAATCACTTGTAAATCGGCTATAAAAGCCTTGAATCAACGTTGTATTTTTCAGAGGGGAAAATATTCACACAAAGAAATATACAAGAAATTTCAGAACACAAAAAGGAATCAGGATCAGTTCCAAAATATTAGAGGTGCTTATCTTTCATATTTTTATTTCGAAATAAACTAATAATAATAATAAAGGGAATAAAACCTGTCGTTCCGCTTTTGAGCCGTCGTTGAAGGTCGTCACGGCCCTCCATGGATACCTCGAAACCCTTCGGGTTTCCAACCAGGATCCAAAAGGGCTACAAAGGACGAACCTTTTCATTTTTTTCTTTTTTTCTTTTTTTCATCTTTTTTTCTTCCCTTCTCTTCCGTTAATATCTCTGCTCGTGGGTCTTGAAAGGTATGGAAAAGCCCGTTCCCGGCGGTTAGAACCACCGCACGCGGTGGATGTTACGACGAGCCACGGGAGAACCACCGTACTCTAGTCGACCTTAAGGATTCTCAGAGAAAAAGAGATAAAAGGGGAAAATCAAAGAGTTTTTTTTTTATAACAGTCAAACAAATGAATTTTTAGGGTTAAAAACGGTTTATATACATCTACAAAAACGACGCGCCATGACCCAGGCATTAAATGACGTCAGATCGACGATAATGGGTCGACCCGACCCAGTGGGATAAGGTCTGCGTGTTTAATAACCTTGGGGTTATTCCTTTAATCGATCATTCCGCTTCTAGGACAATCTTCAATTAGATCCTTATTTCATTTTTTTTTTCTTTTTAATTCCCCTTTTTATTTTACTTTGTTTTAATTTAGTCCTTGGCACGGCAAATTGAAGCAGCAGACATCGCACCAAGGGTATTTTCCCATTAGGTCCTTGGAAGTTTCGGACAATTACTATTCGCCCTTTGCCCTTTTTTTTTATATACATTTTGTTTTATTTTTTATTTCTAGAGGTTTATGCCTTTAAATTCTATTTTAATAATGATCAAGTCTTTTATTGTTATTTTATTTTATTCACTATTCATTAATTTATTTAACTAATCGATTGATTATTATTTATCATTTACTTTATTTACTTTGTTTATTTATTACTACTCATATTGTTTATTTCGGTTATCTTTATCCATATATTGTTGTGCTTTATATTATTTTACATTCTTTCTTCATTTTAATTATGTTCCCATTATTATTGCTATTTATTATTACTGCATTATTATAATTATTACTTAATGTATCTATTATTTAGCACTTTATTATCATTATCATTATCATTATCATTATCATTGTTGTTACTAACATTATTATTACCCAATACATTTTGAGATTTGGTTTCATAGTAGTTTATCAAAAATTCCTCAAAGCAAGATAATATTTTGTTTTGCTGGAAATTCGAGAGAATTGTGCCCTAACTTACTGGGTTTCGATCTTTCTCGTTTAGCCTAAATAACGGAACATCTTTTTAAAACAAAATGCAAATTTAAGGTAAAAAGCTTATTCTTGAAAATACAAAATGTTGTGCCCTAACTTATTAGGTGTGACATCTCGTTACTTTGAGATAAGAATTTCTAAAAATGACAATATTCGGTATTTAGAAATTCGAGAAACCGTGCCCTAACTTACTGGGTTTCGTCTTTCTCGTTTAATCTAAATGATCGAATAATATTTTGAAATCAAAATGCACATGTTTTTAAACGAAGGGGGGGCATTATGCCAACTCATTCAAGCGTTTTAAAATAAATATCGATAAAAATGATCATACTTTTGAATTCGTTCTCGATTTTCAATTTTAGACATTAAGACACTAATTAATCGATTTGGTACCAATTTTGGGCATATCGAGGGTGCTAACCCTTCCTCATGCGTAACCGACTCCTGAACCCGTTTTCTCAAATTCGTAGACCAATAACACTGTTTTAGTAAATCAAAATGTTTTATTAAAACAAAAGTGATCCGATCGCACTCAATAAAGATCGGTGGCGACTCCTATTTTATTTTCATTTTCAAACCCAAAGTCGATCCTCGTTTTATCAAAAAATGGTTACGACAGCTTGGCGACTCCACTGGGGAGATATTAGAGAGTCAAACCAAAAATCGATTAATCTCTATCTTTTATCAAAATTTGAAAATCCAGTTTAAAATTACGATCACTTCATTGCATGTTATTCTTCACTTTCATAATATGTCTATTCTGTGGTTTAAATTTCTTAATGTATCTTTGCATATTGCATCACATTGATTCGTCAATCTACCCTTTTAAGTGGGACTGGAAGCTATGCCTTCGTGAGTTTTTCATCTCCGCATGGGCTAGTGGACCACTTTCGGGATACATCCGTACCTATGTCTTCGTGAAATTTTCATCTCCGCATGGCCATAGGGAAATGTATCCCCCTGAACTGAACTCGGTCTATATAAACTTATAATGGGTGAAGATCGAGGAATCCGCTGGTTCAGGTACCATTACTTTAGAACCAAACAACATATAGTGAACCTTAAGAGCCTACCTTAGGTAGAGCTGCACGAACCCTAGTGGTTACCTAAATAGGTGATTGATTATTCCCTGTTTGATTTGAGTTCTTTTTGTATATAATACTAACTTATCGTGTTTTATTGTTATTGCATGGCATTTCTTCATAAAAGGTGTTGATTCACGTTCGATTACTAGATAGAAAAGCTTGACATGGAAAGGGGTTTCTTGATAGAGTGGAGGATAACGCGGCCGTTCGAATATGAGCCGAGACAGTACAGCAAGAGAAGGGTAATAGTCTTATAGAAGGGTGCATTTCAGATTTATGGGATTTCACTCGCATCAGCGTGGTTCAAAATAATCTTCGAGAGATGAAAGAAATATGGGATCGATGGGATGATGAAATCAAACAACTATTCTACTGCAATTACGGTGACTTGCCTACATGTTCGATATTAAAGTGGACAAGCACTTGTTCCGAGCCCTCGCCCAGTTTTGAAACCCTGCTTATAGCTGTTTTACTTTTGAAGAGATAGATTTGGTACCTACCATAGAAGAATACACGGCCTTGCTCCGTTGCCCGAAGATTCACGCTAATAGAGTTTACTCCAAATCCCCTAACACCCTGACTTTCGTGAGAAAGTTGATGAATATCACGGGGATGAGCGAACAGTGGGTTGCGGCCCGAAGTCAGCAGAAGGGTGATAGTAAGTGCATTCCTTGAAAAAACTTGAAAGATTTGATCTTAGCACATCCTGACATAAAGAAGAGGGTCGATGTCTTGGCTCTCAGTATCTATGGATTGGTGATCTTTCCCAAGGCTTTAGGGCATGTAGACGAAGCAGTCTCAGATCTATTCGACCTACTCGACAAAGGGGTCACACCCATCCCGATAATCTTAGGAGAAACTTTCAGATCCTTGAATGCATGTTGGAGAGCGAGCGAGGGCAAATTCATAGGGTGCGCGCAGCTTTTGTTAGCTTGGTTTCATAGCCACTTTTGGAAATTAAAAAAGGTCTCCTATCGAGTTCTTTCTTTGAATTACTCCCGTTGAGAGAAATGGTGGCTACGTCGAGACGAGATGATATCTCAAGAGAGAAATGGATGGCTATTCTCCAAAATCTGTGTGACGAAGATGTTGAATGGAGGGCTCCATGGTTGATCCCGGAGGAAATCTTGTACCGGTGCGGTGATTTTGACTGGGTCCCTCTACTTGGGATATGGGGAGCTGTTGGATACGCTCCACTACTCGTACTAAGGCAGTATCGATCAAGACAGTTCATATCGATGATGCAGGGATTAGCTCAGTGCGAGTTCACATACAAAGGCGATAATTACAAAAAGAAAGTTCGTGAAATGTCGAGCGCTTGGAACCGAACTCGTAGAATGAAGATATTTGCCGCAAACCCGATGGCGACCCTTGAATATGATAGGTGACGAAGGCAAAGAGTCAACGACAACATCCCTATGACAAGTCAAAAGAATATCCAATCGATGGAAGAGCATTTATGAGTCATCCTATCTGAATCAGAAATCATCAAGTAGGACTTTGAGGAAAGGAGTCAAGAATTAGGAAAGAAAATAGAGCAGCTAGAGGAGGAAAAGATGCAGTTAGGGCTAGACGTCGACATCCACAAGCTCGAGGTCGAAAAATTAAGAAAAGGTAAAAATAAGGCTGAAGAGGATTTGGATAGCTTAAAAATGGACTACAAGAAGTTGCGCATGTCAATCAGAACCACTGGTTTAGGCATGACATCAGAACAATGGCGCCAAGAAATCAATGAAGAAAATACTAGAGCCGATCAGTGGGAAAAGAAGTTCCAAGATGCTCGAGTACAGGAGAATGCTTTGAAGAGGAGTCTGTTGGAAAGTCAAAGTGAAAGAGAGAAGTTACGAGCTCGAGTAGCAGAATTAGCAAAATCACTGCATCCGCACCGTAGTCATAACTCGATGGTCGAATTAAGAGCCAGCCAGAACAAGCTCGAGGAGATGAAAGCTAGAATAGAAGAGCTCGAGACTGCACTACAAGATAGTAAGATTCGAGTTGAGCTCCTTGAAGCAAATAATGAACATTGGAAAGAGCAGCTCCACCGCTCGCAAGAACAGATCAGAGATAGAGATTATGTTATGGGAGAAGCAGTGACTCAAGTTCGAGAGGTGGCCGACCATTTACAGACTTTGGCTATTGAGGCTGATGTATTAAGTATAATGTACGAGTCAAGATCGGATCAAGGCCGAAGCTTAGCATGGCTTCTTAGGAAAGTCAAGGAATTAGGTATTAGGGCAAGGTTGTATATGTAATCGTCCGTTCTATGTAAAGAAATTTGTTTTCTAGTAAAGTTTATCTAGTGGAATTGAATCAAAATCAACGCCTTTTTGCATCTCATTCATTTGCATTACATCATTTGCATTAAATTCCATAAAAAAAGACCCTAATTGATTAAAATTATTACAGCTACCCGAAACCAACGAAAATCCACCAGTTACATATCGTTACAGTACTCAACGCAAAACAAAGACAATAGATCAAAGAATAGAAAAATTGGAGCAAATGCAAAAAGATATGCACGACCAAATGCAGGAGCGATTAGCTAAGATGCAACAGGACATGATAGAGCGGATGCAGGAATCCCAGAATAATATGATAGGTCAGCTGGCCCAATTGCTGGCCAAGGAACGTGAGAAAGGAAAGGGCAGTGCTACTAGCTTAGGGAACGAGAATGATGACCCTGTTTCCTCTTCAGGTTTGACCCCTCTAAGCACCCAAGCACAACTAGATATGCATCCCCAAAGGACGCCTATTACTATTAGGCCACAACATCAGACCGGTACCGCGATACCTGCACACCTTCCAGTAGGATCAGATTCTAATCCAGGAGATAGTCCAGCTAACCTTGTGGTCCCTGATTTCGATGAAATGACGGAAATAGACAAGGCAAAAGTGGGCTTACCAAAACAACTCGAAGACCGCTGCAAGTGGTTAGAAGAGAAGTTCAAAGCAATTGAGACTGTTGACTACCATTATGGAGTAGACGCTAAGGATCTAAGTCTGGTCCCAGACTTGGTACTTCTGTCAAAGTTTAAAACCCCAGATTTTGAGAAGTATAACGGGACTAGTTGTCCCAAAGTACACATCACAATGTTCTGTCGACGGATGGTGGGACATGTCAATAATGACCAATTACTGATTCACTATTTTTAGACAGTCTGGCCGGGTCTGCGGCCAAATGGTACAATCAGCTCAGTCGTGTCCAGATTAAGACATGAAAGGATCTAGCACAGGCTTTCATGAAACACTACGGCCATGTGGCTGACATAGCTCTTGACAGAATCACACTTCAAAATATGGAGAAAAAGCCAAGCGAAAGCTTCAGACAATACGCCCAGCGGTGGAGAGAGATAGCAACACAAGTTCAGCCTCCCCTCCTAGAGAAGGAAACAACCATGCTTTTTATCAATACTTTGAAAGCTCCATTCATTAATCACATGCAAGGAGGCGCCACTAAAAGTTTCTCAGACATTGTGATGTCAGGAGAAATGATAGAAAATGCAATCAGATATGGCAGGATAGAGGCGGAAGAAGGTGCTAGAAAGATGATCCCAAAGAAAAGAGAGAATGATGTGAATAGCATAAGTGCCCGTGACAAAAGCTATCCGAAACCAATCACTGTGAGCCAGCCCAAAGCTATAATTACTGATTACTAAAGCCCATCTAGTCAGGAACCTAATGCGAAGCAGAATACGAAAAAAATCCAATTCACGCCGATCTCAATAACGTACGAGAAAATGTGCTAGAACTTATTCGACGCACATGTTGTTTCCCCGCATTACTTAAAGCCCCTGCAGCCTCCATACCCTAAATGGTATGACGCGAATACACAATACGAGTACCATGCGGGGATTGTGGGGCATTCAATAGATCGTTGTCTCACCTTCAAAAAATTGGTAGAAAAACTCATTCAGATGGGCATTGTGAAACTTGACGATACCCCTAGTGCGGAACACCCGCTACCTAATCATGCTAACCATGGGGCAAATATGATAGGTAAGGATATGGGGAAAAGAGTCAAAATTGATATTGTGGAAGTGAAAACCCCACTGAGATGGGTTTGGAAACAAATGATAAACAGAGGCTTAATCACGCAAGAATCAGGAGAAAAACTCGAAGGTGTGGAAAGATACTGCGAGTTCCATGCCAAGGAGGGTCACGACATCCAAGAATGCATTGAGTTCAAGGCCACAGTACAAAATTTCATGGATAATAAAGAAATAGAATTTTATGAAGAGATCGAAGGATCAAAAGGAGAGGTCTGCGTGTCAGAGGAGCTGTAATGGCCTAAATTCAAGATTATCGGAACAATGGTTTCGTAACCATAAATCCGATTTAAAGAGAAATTTAATTCAATATATTTGCATGAATATTTATATGATAGGAAATATTTTTATAAATATTTATAAAATGTTAGTAATGTGGTATTAAAATTTCGTAGAAAATTTTAACGATGGGTAGGTAATTAAATAAAAGGACTAAATTGAAATGAAAGTAAAATTTGAATTATAGATTAAAAATTATAAAGGACTAAAATGGCAATTATGCCATTTTTAAATGTTGAGATGACATAAGCATAAAAATCTTAAGATTTTTATGTGATAAAATATATTATTATTAGATAATTATGTTAATATAATATTATATTATAAAATAAGGTAAAGAATAAAAGAGAAGAAACAGAGAAGAAAACGAAACAGAGAGCAGGGGAAAGAAAGAAAGAAAGAAAGAAAGAAGAAAAGGAAAATAGAAAGTTTGAAGCTTGGAGTTTAATTTGGTAAGTTAATTTAGTTCCTTTTCTTTTAATTTTGATGCTTTATAAGTTTTAGAACAAAGTTTTGATGAATTTAAGTTGAAGTTTTTGAAGTTTTAGAGTTTTTTTGAATATAGCATATGATGAATAAAATGATGAATTAGTGGTTTAATTGAAAGAATTTGAAGTTAGAATTAGATAAAGGACTTAATTGTAAAACAAGCTATAAGAAAACAGTTTTGGGACAGCAGCAGTAGAGTAAGTTTGAAAATTCATCAAAAATCGCAGAAGTGGAATTAGAAGTTGAGTGAGATATGAAATTAAATCTTATTGAGTCTATTTTCATATGAAAGAAACAAGGAAAGAAAATAAGTTCTTTATTTTGAGATATTTATATTTTTGTAAGACTGGTTCAGAATGAATTCGGGTTCCCCTGTTTTAACTTTAGAAAATCATCAAAATTGGATAAAAATAATTATGGGCTTAAATTTATATGTTTAGAATTATTAATGAGTCTGTTTTCAATAGAAATAAACGAGAACATCATCTGAATTCTGTATGAAGAGATAATTAATTTTTAGTGAAGAAGGGTCAGAACTGTCAAACAGCAGAACAGGGGTAACTTTAAAGAATAAACTGTACTGATTGGTTAAACCAAAAATTCTGAAAATTTTATGGGAAGAAGATATATGAGTCTAGTTTTAGGAAAATTAACGGATCTAAATTTTAAGTTGTGTACCTCAAGATAAAAATAATTTAGTGACTATGACTCAAGTAGACAGTTTTGAATGAACTAAAAATAATAATAGAATTATAGAAAATGCTACATGTGAACATGAAATGTATTGAATTGATGATTGAATTTATTTATTTAGATTCGGAAAACTCAAATATGAAGCTAGATCGAGGAAAAGAAAAAGTCCCGGATTAGTAGATTTTGTGTACGAACAAGTATCGAGGTAAGTTCGTGTAACTTGAATTATTTTCTTAAATGCTTGAAATGTATGTTATTGATATGAATATAATTTGAATGTTCATTGTATGAAGTTTGATGAAACATTGATATATTTGATAAAAAGGGGAGGAAATCCCGGTTGAATGAAAGGAAAATTCGATGGATCACTGAAAAGGAATTGACGGTAAAAGGATCTAGCCGGACGGGTGATCCTATCTTGATATAGCCCTCCGAAGAATATGTGGAAAATGGATTTAGCCGGACGGTAATCCGAATTAGGTCTCAATTTAGCTCGATCGGTAATTCGGATCCAAGCTCATTAGAGTAATTGTCGCTGCGGGATTTAGCTTTGACCGGTAATCCCGACAATACTCTATGAGTTTATATTACAGTGATTTAGCTCGGATCGTAATCCCGCCGCAAGGATGAGGTTCATGGAGTGTGCTCTCTGAAATGAAAATGTGCGCACATAAATATGAATTGACGGACTCGGATTTGTACACTAAAGTGTACCTCTGAAAATCCATCGAAATTCTGAGTAATTCAACGGGATAAATATGGAAAAATAACAAGGAAATGGAAATCATGATATTGATGAGCTCATCAATCATAATATATATTATTGATATATGGAAATTATTGGACTGACTTGAATGTTGAGTTTGTAAATGTTAGGGTAATAATGCATTGAATGGGTATATGAATGTTTATCGCTTGTATTGTAAATATTAGGTAAGTATAATTCTTGTTACATGGACTTACTAAGCACAAAGTGCTTACCCTATTTCCTTTTTCCCTATTTTGTAGTGTTAAGAGCTCGGAGATCGGATCGGTGGGAGACTCATCACACTATCAACCCCACTATTTCGGTATTTAAAGAAACTTTAGTTTGGAAATGAATGGCATGTATAAGCTAATAAAATAAATGTTAATGTGAAATGAATGTAAGGTCCACCATTGGTATGGCTAGCAAACCTTGGTTTGGTATGTGTTGATGTTATCTTATAAATATGCATGAATTTATTTGGAAAATATGTTGAATTGGAATGGTCTCGGTTTAGAACTTGCAGGAAATGCTAGATATTTATAAATGGGTTATATTGAGCAAAAAAAAAAATCGTAAACTCCGGTAATGCCTCGTACCCTATTCCGACAACGAATACGGGTAGGGGGTGTTACATTTGTTGGTATCAGAGCTACGGTTTAGCCGGTTCTAGGACGGACATAGCGAATACGGATTAGCTATACATGCCATTTAAATTATTTTTGATAGTGTGATATCTCCTGACCATTTAAATTATGTTTTCCTTATAGTAATGTCATCTGACCGAGCTCAATCTGAGGAAACTGGGAGTCATGCTCCGACTTCAGTACAAAGAGAAGAAACTAGCAGTAGAAGGCCCAGTATAGAGGGTCAAGGGGAGGAGGCAAAAATAGCCTTCTTTCAAATGATGAATGAATGGTTTACTCAGTACATAAGAACTAACCCTATAGTGCAGCAAACTCAAGCTCCCCCTCCTATTCCTCCACCGGTTCCCGAGATTCCACAGGGTACAGGTATTGAATCTGTCAGAAAAGGAAAAGCTCCGGTCGATAAAATCTGAAAATATGAGGCCGAAGAATTTCAAGCAGCAGTTGATGATGATCCCGATGGGCTAAATTTTGGTTAGAGAATACTATTCGGGTTTTGGAAGATTTATCTTGCACACCAGAAGAATGTTTGAAATGTCTTGTCTCACCGCTAAAAGACATGACTTATCATTGGTGGAATACTAAAGCTTGATTGTTCAAAAGAAGAAATTACATGGGAATTCTTCCGCATCGAAGTTTAAAAGAAATATATCACGGATATTCCTTGATCAAAAAAAAAAGAATTTCTTGAGCTGAAACAGGGTAATAGATTGGTATCTGAGTATGAAAGAGAATTTGTTCGGTTAAGTAAATATGCTCGAGAATAGGTACAATCAGAAGCTAAAATGTGTAAACGATTCGAAGAATGGTTAAATCCGATCGCATGTAGAGGATTATCGATGTGATTTCGATTATTACTTGCTAGAGGTATGTCAAAAAAGGGTATGATGCTTTTCTTGCTTATGTATTAGATACCAAGGTATCTGAGTCGAAGATTCAGCGATGCGATGGTATGAATTTTCGATGTGTTTCGGAGGAATTACCGGGTTGCCACCGAAAGGGAAGTGGAATTCTCTATAGATTTGATTCCGGAACTACTCGATTTTCATAGCTCGCATCGGATGGCTCCTCATGTAATTAAAGGAATTAAAGACACAGTTGCAAGAACTTGTTGATAGAGGTTTTGTCCGATCGAGTCATTCACCTTGGGGTGCTCCGGTTCTGTTTGTGAAAAAGAAAGACGGGTCTTTGAGATTGTGTATTGATTATCGGCAGCTTAATAAAGTAACTATAAAGAATAAGTACTCGTTGCCCCGGATTGATGATTTATTTGATCAGCTAAAAGGTGCTACTATATTTTCAAAGATTGATCTCCGATCGGGTTACTATCAGTTACGGGTAAAAGAGTCAGATGTGCCAAAGACAGCTTTCAGAACCAGGTACGGGCATTATGAGTTTCTGGTTATGCCATTTGGGCTGACTAATGCACCTGCAGTATTTATGGATTTGATGAATCGGATATTCAGACCATATTTAGACAGGTTCGTGGTAGTTTTCATTGATGATATTTTGGTTTATTCTCGAGATAAAGAAGAACATACAGAACATTTGAGAATTGTGTTGCAAATTCTGCGAGAGAAGCAATTATATGCTAAATTTAGTAAATGTGAATTTTGGCTTCGAGAAGTGGGTTTTCTTGGACATATTGTATCCGTTGAAGGCATCGGGGTAGATCCAAGTAAAATCTCAGCTATTGTCAATCGGAATCCACCAAAGACATGTCGAAGTTAGAAGTTTCTTGGGTTTAGTGGTTATTATCGAGATTTGTACGAGGATTTTCTATGATAGCTTCTCGATGACTCGATTATTGCGTAAAATGTAAAGTTCGAGTGGGTGATGAATGTCGTGTGAGTTTCAACCGATTAAAAGATCTACTAACGAAAGCACCAGTATTAGTGCAGCCTGAATCGGGTAAGGAATTTGTTATTTACAGTGATGCCTCATTAAATGGTTTAGGTTGTGTCTTGATGCAATAAGGTAAAGTAATAGCCTATGCTTCAAGACAACTTAAACTATATGAAAGAAATTACCTGGTACATGATCTTGAATTAGCTGCTATTGTTTTTGCACTGAAGATATGGCGGCATTACCTATATGGTGAGAAATGTCATATTTATACTGATCATAAAAGCTTGAAACATTTGATGACACAGAAAGATTTGAATTTGAGACAGCGTAGGTGGCTTGAACTGATAAAGGACTATGATTTGATTATTGATTATCATCCGGGTAAGGCCAATGTTGTGGCTGATGCTTTGAGTCGAAAATCTCTGTTTGCTTTACGAGTTATGAATACCCGATTGTCACTGACTGATGATGGTTCAATCATAGCTGAATTAAGAGCTAAACCGACATTTCTACAGCAAATATGTGAAGCTCAGAAGAATGATGAGAAGTTACAGGTTGAACGGGAACAATGTGAGTTAGGTACTGATTCTGAATTTCAAGTTGGGATTGATGGTTGTTTATTATTCAGAGATAGGGTATGTGTACCCAAGAATTTAGAGCTCATACAGAATATTTTAAACGAGGCTCACAATGGTATTATGTCTGTACATCCGGGAAGTAATAAAATGTATAATGATTTGAAGAAGATGTACTAGTGGCCAGGTATGAAACGTGATATTTCTGAGTTTGTATCAAGATGTTTGATATGTCAACAGGTCAAAGCAGAACATCAGGTACCTTCGGGGTTACTTCAGCCAATTACTATACCGGAATGGAAATGGGAAAGAATCACTATGGATTTTGTATCGAGATTACCATTGTCTCAGAGGAAAAAAGATGCTATTTGGGTGATTGTTGATCGATTGACAAAGTCAGCACACTTTATTCCGGTACGTATGGATTATTCTTTAGATAAACTGGCTGAACTATACATATCTGAGATTGTCAGGCTACATGGGGTGCCTGTCTCCATTATATCAGATAGAGATCCCCGATTTACGTCTCGTTTCTGGGATAAATTGCAAGAAGCTTTGGGTACTCGATTGTATTTCAAGATCTTGCATTTCATCCTCGAGATGGCCAATCTGAAAGCGTGTAATTCAAGTATTGGAAGATATGCTCCGATGTTGTACACTAGAGTTTAAAGGTAATTGGAGAGGAATCTACCTTTGATTGAATTTGCTTACAATAACGATTATCACCCGATATTACAATGGCTCCGTATGAAGCTTTGTATGGTAGAAAATGTAGAACACCGTTATATTGGACAGAGCTCAGTGAAAAGAAGATACATGGGGTTGATTTGATTCGGGAAACAGAAGAAAAAGTAAAAGTGATTCGGAATAGCTTGAAAGCAGCCTCTGATCGCCAAAAGTCATATGCCGATCTTAAACGAAAAGAGATTTAATTTCAGGTCGGTGACAAGGTATTCTGAAAGTGTCTCCTTGGAAGAAAGTTCTCCGATTCGATCGAAAGGGTAAATTGAGTCCAAGATTTATCGACCATATGAAATTATAGAAAGAATTGGACCGTCGCTTATCGATTAGGCGTTACCACGAACTCGATAGAATTCATAATGTTTTTCATGTGTCTATGCTACTGACGATATCGGTTAGATCCTTCACATGTTATTTCTCCGATAGAAGTGGAGATTCAACCGGATATGACTTACAGTGAGGAACCGGTCAAGATATTAGCACGGGAAACAAAGGAGCTTAGAAATAAAAAAAATAAATTTGGTGAAAGTATTGTGGCAAAAGCACGGGATTGAGGAAGCGACATGGGAACCGGAGGAGGCAATGAGGAAACAATATCCAAACCTCTTTACTGGTAAGATTTTCGAGGACGAAAATCCTTAAAAGGGGGGGAGAGTTGTAATGGCCTAAATTCAAGATTATCGGAACAATGGTTTCAGAACTATAAATCCGATTTAAAGAGAAATTTAATTCAACATATTTGCATGAATATTTATATGATAGGAAATATTTTTATAAATATTTATAAAATGTTAGTAATGTGGTATTAAAATTTCGTTAGAAAATTTTAACGTATGGGTAGGTAATTAAATAAAAGGATTAAATTGAAATGAAAGTAAAATTTGAATTATAGATTAAAAATTATAAAGGACCAAAATGGCAATTATGCCATTTTTAAATGTTGAATGACATAAGCATAAAAATCTTAAGATTTTATGTGATAAAATATATTATTATTAGATAATTATGTTAATATAATATTATATTATAAAATAAGGTAAAGAATAAAAGAGAAGAAACAGAGAAGAAAACGAAACAGAGAGCAGGGGAAAGAAAGAAAGAAGAAAAGGAAAATAGAAAGTTTGAAGCTTGGAGTTTAATTTGGTAAGTTAATTTAGTCCTTTTCTTTTAATTTTGATGCTTTATAAGTTTTAGAACAAAGTTTTGATGAATTTAAGTTGAAGTTTTCAAGTTTTAGAGTTTTTTGAATATAGCATATGATGAATAAAATGATGAATTAGTGGTTTAATTGAAAGAATTTGAAGTTAGAATTAGATAAAGGACTTAATTGTAAAACAAGCTATAAGAAAACAGTTTTGGGACAGCAGCAGTAGAGTAAGTTTGAAAATTCACCAAAAATCGCAGAAGTGGAATTAGAAGTTGAGTGAGATATGAAATTAAAGCTTATTGAGTCTATTTTCATATGAAAGAAACAAGGAAAGAAAAGAAGTTCTGTATTTTGAGATATTTATATTTTGTATGACTGGTTCAGAATAAATTCAGGTTCCCCTGTTTTAATTTTAGAAAATCATCAAAATTGGATAAAATAATTAGTGGCTTAAATTTATATATTTAGAATTATTAATGAGTCTATTTTCAATAGAAATAAACGAGAACATCATCCGAATCCTGTATGAAGAGATACTTAATTTTTAGTGAAGAAGGGTCAGAACTGTCAAACAGCAGAACAGGGGTAACTTTAAAGAATAAACTGTACTGATTGGCTAAACCAAAAATTCTGAAAATTTTATGTGAAGAAGATATATGAGTCTAGTTTCAGGTAAAATTAACGGATCTAAATTTGAAGTTGTGTAGCTCAAGATAAAAATAATTTAGTGACTATGACTCAAGTAGACAGTTTTGAATGAACTAAAAATAATAATAGAATTATAGAAAATGCTACATGTGAACATGAAATGTATTGAATTGATGATTGAATTTATTTATTTAGATTCGGAAAACTCAAATACGAATCTAGATCGAGGAAAAGAAAAAGTCCCGGATTAGTAGATTTTGTGTACGAACAAGTATCGAGGTAAGTTCGTGTAACTTGAATTATTTTCTTAAATGCTTGAAATGTATGTTATTGATATGAATATAATTTGAATGTTCATTGTATGAAGTTTGATGAAACATTGATATATTTGATAAAAAGGGGAGGAAATCCCGGTTGAATGAAAGGAAAATTCGATGGATCACTGAAAAGGAATTGACGGTAAAAAGGATCTAGCCCGGACGGGTGATCCTATCTTGATATAGCCCTCCCGAAGAATATGTGGAAAATGGATTTAGCCCGGACGGGTAATCCGAATTAGGGTCTGAATTTAGCTTGGACTGGTAATTCAGATCCAAGCTCATTAGAGTAATTGTCGTTCTAGGGATTTAGCCTTGACCGGTAATCTCGACAATACTCTATGAGTTTATATTCTGAGGATTTAGCTCGACTGGTAATCCATTTGTAAGGATGAGGTTCAAGCAGAGTGCTCTCTGAAATGAAAATGTGTGCACATAAATATGAATTGACGGACTCGGATTTGTACACTAAAGTGTACCTCTGAAAATGCATCGAAATTCTGAGTAATTCAACAGGATAAATATGGAAAAATAACAAGGAAATGGAAATCATGATATTGATGAGCTCATCAATCATAATATATATTATTGATATATGGAAATTATTGGGTGACTTGAATGTTGAGTTTGTAAATGTTAGGGTAATAATGCATTGAATGGGTATATGAATGTTTATCGCTTGTATTGTAAATATTAGGTAAGTATAATTCTTGTTACATGGACTTACTAAGCACAAAGTGCTTACCCTATTTCCTTTTTTCCTATTTTGTAGTGTTAAGAGCTGGGAGATCGGATCGGTGGGAGACTCATCACACTATCAACCCCACTATTTCGGTATTTAAAGAAACTTTAGTTTGGAAATGAATGGCATGTATAAGCTAATAAAATAAATGTTAATGTGAAATGAATGTAAGGTCCACCATTGGTATGGCTAGCAAACCTTGGTTTGGTATGTGTTGATGTTATCTTATAAATATGCATGAATTTATTTTGAAAATATGTTGAATTGGAATGGTCTCGGTTTAGAACTTGCGAAAATGCTAGATATTTATCAAATCCAAGGATGCATTGAGTTCAAGGCCAATTACAAAATTTCATGGATAATAAAGAAATAAAATTTTATGAAGAGATCGAAGGATCAAAAGAGAGGTGCTGCGTCGGAGGCGATCAACTAAGAAGGTCTATAAGGTCAATCACCCTTTGGTAATTATCTCGCGACCAAGGGTTAGTGAAGTCAGAGTACCATTCGTGCGAAAAGTCATAATCCAGAAGCCTGTAGCTTTCCCTTATAAGGACAGTAAAAGGGTTTCGTGGAATTACAACTGTAATGTAACGACCCCGAGAGAAGAAAACTCGGCTAACACCCCGGAAGAAAGGCAAGACGAAGGATTCTTTACACGCAGCAAAGCGTTATACCCCGAAGGCAAGGGAAGAACCAGCAAAGGAAAGGCCTTAGAGGTGGAACAACAGAAAGAAAAGTCAATTAGAGTGGAAATACCCATTAACGAGCCAGTAACTGAAAGAGAGGCCAAGAAATTCCTAAAATTCCTAAAGCACAGCGAGTACAGTGTTATGGAGCAATTGCACAAACAACCAGCTCGCATATCAATACTGGCATTACTCATGAGTTCGGAGGCCCACCGTAGTGCATTAATGAAAGTGTTGAACGAAACATACGTAACGGACAATATCTCCGTCAACAAGCTGGACCGTTTGGTCAACAACATAAACGCTGACAATTTCATCTTCTTCAATGATGATGAGATACCTCAAGAGGTATAGGATCTACAAAGGCCCTACATATAACCACACGATGCAAAGGATATACGTTGCCTGAGGTGTTAGTGGATAATGGATGGCCCTGAATATCTTACCCTTGTCCACCCTAAACAAGTTGTCCGTGGACAGCTCCCACATGAAAACATGTCAAAATGTTATGAGAGCTTTTGATGGCACCAAAAGAAAGGTCATGGGGAGGATCGACATACCCCTTCAGATTGGTCCGAGTACATACGAGGTGGATTTCTTAGTAATGGACATTAAGCCTTTTTACAATTGCCTGCTAGGAAGACCTTAGACTCATTCGGTCGGGGTAGTGTCGTCCTCACTACACCAGAATTTAAAATTGGTAACTGAAGGCAGATTGGTCACAATAAATGCGGAGGAGGATATCATAGCATCTATTACCAGTGACACTCCGTATATAGGGGTAGACGATGAAGCGATAGAGTGTTCTTTTCGATCGCTTGAATTCGTCAACGCAACCTTCGTCGTCGAAGGTAACAAGATCCCCATACCTAAAATATTCAAATCCACAAGGATGGGCCTGCAAATGACAATCGAAAAAGGAGCCATGCCAGAAAAAGGACTCAAAAAATGCCTTCAAGGAAAGATTGGGGTGCCAATGCTAGAAAGAAAAATGAGATCGCTTCGGTTTGGGATTCAAGCCAGATGTAAAGCAAATGAGGAAAGAAGTGGAGAAAAAGCAAGAGAGAAGAAGAGCAAGTTTGAGTGGCGAGGAAGCCAAATGGGAGCCAATCACCTTTCCTCATTTATACAGATATTTGTTTCAGGGGAACCATATACCCTGAACAAAGAATGGCAAGAAAAGAAGCAGTGGATCATGGAAGTGTTCTGAACAATTGGATCATGGAAGAGATTCCTGTAACCTTTAGAATTAATTCAGAGTAATGTTCAAAACACACTGGTTGCTCTAAGCCCGAGAGCAAAAAGAACCCTTTTGTTAAATATGCATATGTCTAAATATCTTTATTTCAATAAAAATAAACCTTTTTGTATCATTTCCGAGCAAATGTTCTTTTACCCTCTTCATTACCAAATATTCTTTACATTTCATTCATAACCAATCATGCAAATAATCATTCTTAGACTCTTTTGTTTTTGCACATTTCTTTACCTTTCTGACAGGTCCTCGATATCAATGATATAAGCAACGCTGTCACTGACTCAGAATCTCCTTTTGAACAAGATGCAGGTATAGAGGATTCTCAGGATTTCAAAGATGACCAGGACCTTAACATATCTCTTGATTTGTTAAGGATGGTAGAGCAAGACGAGAAACAAATCTTACCTCACAAGGAGTCAGTGGAAGTTGTAAGCATAGGAGAAAGAAAAGAATTGAAGATTGAAGTCCGCATTGCAGTAGAAACGAAGTGAGACCTCGTTGAGCTACTCCAAGAATTCAAGAATGTCTTCGCATGGTCATACCAGGACATGCCCGAGTTAAATACGGATATCGTGGTACACCGACTGCCCATAAAGAAAGAATGTAAGCCAGTTCAACAGAAACTCCGAAGGATGAGGCCTGATGTTTTGTTAAAGATAAAGGAAGAGGTCATGAAACAGTTCGATGCCGATTTATTGCAAGTAGTCAAATACTCAGAATGGGTAGCCAACATAGTACCCGTTCCTAAGAAAGATGAGAAAGTACGGATGTGCGTGGACTATAGGGATTTGAACAGGGCCAGCCCAAAAGATAACTTCCTACTGCCTCTCATTGATACATTGGTGGACAACACGGCTGGTTACTCACTTTTCTCTTTTATGGACGCCTTTTCCGGGTACAACCAGATCAAGATGCACCCTGAAGATATGGAGAAGCCCACATTTGTAACCATGTGGGGAACATTCTATTATAAGGTAATGCTCTTTGAACTGAAAATGCGGGGGCAACGTATCAAAGAGCCATGGTAACCCTTTTCCATGATATAATGCACAAGGAGATTGAAGTCTATGTAGATGATATGATTGTAAAGTCCAGGACTGAGAAAGAGCATGTACAAGTCTTGAGGAAATTGTTCTTAAGGTTGAGAAAATTCCAACTGAAGCTCAATCCAGCAAAGTGTACCTTCGGGGCTAGGTCGAGAAAATTACTAGGATTTGTAGTCAGCAAAAAGGGATTGAGATTGATCCAAATAAAGTAAAGGCTATACGGGAGTTGTCGCCACCACGCACTCAAAAAGAGGTTCGAGGTTTCCTAGGAAGACTAAACTACATCGTCCGGTTTATTGCACAACTAACAGAGAAGTGTGACCTTATATTTCATCTTCTTAGAAAACACAATCCAGGTGTATGGAATGAGGAGTGTTAAGAATCTTTTGATAAGGTCAAACATTACTTGTCCAAAGCCCCAGTACTGATGCCACCTTGCCCAGATAGACCATTGATATTGTATTTAGCGGTATTCAAAAATTCTATGGGATGCGTGCTAGGCCAGCATGATGAGTCGGGAAGGAAGAAAAGAGTGATATACTATCTCAGCAAGAAGTTCACTGAATGCGAGACAAGATATTCACCAATTGAGAAGTTGTGTTGCGCTTTGATTTGGATGACCCGGAGACTGAGACAGTACATGCTATACCATACCACTTAGCTTATCTCAAAACTCGATCCTCTCAAGTATATGATAAAGTCGACCGCTTTGAATGGAAAAATGGCTTGGTGGCAGATCCTACTTTTTGAGTTCGATATAGTCTATGTAAATTAGAAGGTTGTAAAAGGAAGTACAATAGCATACTTTCTAGCTAGCAGAGCTTTGGAAGATTACGAGCCACTGAATTTTGATTTTCCGAACCTAATGTACGTGGCAATCGCTAAAAATGGTGCTCAAAATGAGGGCCATCCTTGGAAACTAAATTTTGATGGAGCTTCAAACGCAGTGGGAAATGGAATTGAGGCAGTCCTGGTATCCCCAAGTGGAGATCATTATCCTATTACTAGCAAATTGGATTTTGATTGCACAAATAACATGACCGAATATGAAGCATGCAACATGGGTATCCGTGCAGCCATTGAACGCAAAATCAAAGTGTTAGAAGTGTATGGCGATTCTGCACTAGTGATCTATCAGCTCAGGGGCGAATGGGAAACAAGAGATCCCAAGTTGATCAGTTATCGAAAACTAGTTTTGGAGTTAATTAAGGAGTTTGATGACGTCATTTTTTTCTTACCTCCCACGAGAAGAAAACCAGATGGTCGACGCCTTGGCTACCTTAGCCTCTATGATCAGAGTAAACAAGCAAGAGGAAGTTAAGCTTATCCAAATGAGCATTTTTGGGGTTTTGGCACATTACTACAACATCGATGAAGAAGAAGGAAAAGATAATCACCCTTGGTATCATGATATACTGCAATATGTGGAGAATCGTGAGTATCCAGACCAAGCCACCAAAAATGAAAAGAGAACGCTGAAAAGATTGGCCGGTGATTATGTCTTACATGGAGAAATCCTGTATAAGAGGAGGAAGGACCAGGTACTTTTAAGATGTGTGGATGCTGTGGAAGCTAAGAAAATCTTGGAAGAAGTCCATGAAGGTGTCTGTGGAACACATGCTAATGGTTTTACAATGACCAGACAGATTATGAAATTCGGGTATTATTGGCCCACTATGGAAGGAGATTGCATCAACTATGCCAAGAAGTGCCACAAATGTCAAATTTATGGAGATAAAATCCACGTGCCTCCTTTGCCTCTTCACGTCATGACTTCTCCATGGCCGTTCTCTATGTGGGGCATGGACGTTATTGGGCCAATCATACCAAAGGCTTCGAATGGACATCGATTTATCTTTGTAGTTATCGACTACTTCACCAAGTGGGTGAAAGCCACTTTATATGCAAATGTCACAAAGTCGAGAGTCAGTAAGTTCTTAAAGAAGGAGATCATATGCCGATATGGAATACCCGAAAGGATCATATCTGACAATGCACTGAACTTGAACAATAGTACCATAGCAGAGGTCTGTAGGTAGTTTAAAATTAAACACCACAACTCATCGCCGTACCGCCCAAAAATGAATGGTGCAGTCGAGGTAGCTAATAAGAATATCAAGAAAATCATGGGAAAAATGACTGAGACTTACAGAGATTGGCATGAAAAGTTATCATTTGCTCTTTATGCTTATCGAACATCAGTCAAAACCTCTACTAGGGCAACACCTTTCTCTTTGGTTTATGGGATGGAGGCGGTACTTCCCATTGAAGTTGAGATCCCATCCCTGCGGGTCTTGTCTGAACTAAAGTTGGATGAATCAGAATGGATTCAATTTCGGTATGATCAGCTGAACCTAATATAGGAAAAGAGACTAAGAGCCATTCGTCATTGACAAATGTACCAAAAGCGAATGATGTGGGCTTATGACAAGAAGGTTTGCCCTAGAGAATTTCACGAGGGAGACCTTGTCTTGAAGAAGATCCTCCCCATACAAAAGGATTTTAGAGGAAAATGGATGCCAAATTGGGAGGGACCTTATGTGATCAAAAAGGCTTTCTCTGGAGGGTCGCTGATTTTGACAGAAATAGATGGCAAAAGCTTACCTAATCCTGTGAACTCAGATTCAGTCAAGAAATACTTTGCCTAAAAAACAAAGGAGCTAAGGCAAAAACCCAAAAGGGCGTCTTAAGCTCTAAAAAGAAAATGGAGAGGCCAAGGTGAAAACCCACAAAGAGCGCCTTGAGACCAAAGGGGTTTTGAATTGAAAACCCAGGAATAGGCAATTCAAATTTATAATTTAAAAAGGGAGGCATATGGTAGTCTTGCTATGCCCAAATTAACAAAGAAAGAGGGACGCGACATCTTGGGACATCGAAGAAGTTTTCCAAGTCCGCCATACACCTATCAAGTTCAAAAGGGGTCCTCGAGAAGTTTTGTGCAGAAAAGCTCATGCTATGACATCTAGGGCACCTATTTTCATCTTATTCTAGATTAATTTATTCATTGTTGTATCCTTACAAAATTCGCTATCCTAACTTGTTCTCGTTTTGTACTTCAACAAAGTTTGATCTCTCGATCAATTTATTTCGATCTTTGCTCTCATTAAAATTCCATATTGATCGTTAAGATAATCTTTTCAAAATGTTCTTCGTTGAAATAATGACTAATGGACTATTAATATTCAAAAGGAGTTTTGCATATTACTCTGAAAACTTCTAAATATTACAAGAACCGAAAGTGGGACCACTATTTAGAACTAATCGAGTTTAGGGGTTGGAAACATTTGCGAAGGAATGACCATTTCTTCAACTGAATAAGAAGGCAGGTTAATGTGTCAACCCTGATGAATAACGAGCAAAGACAGCCCTAAGCTTTTAAAAAGGGATCATTCTCATGACATTCTGCATTCATGTAAATATCATCCATAATATCATTTAGTAGGAGCATTTGATTCATTCTGATCATTGCATCCTAATACGAGGTACCATTTGCATAATATTTCATATTCACGCGAATGGCACCCATAATACATTCAGTTAGGAGCATTAGATTCATTCCGATCATAGCATCCTAATCATTTGGCATAAACACAAGCATATAAAATCGAGTCTACAAGATATGTCCCTAGAGGATAGTGTAGCAACATTGGTGAGGCCACCACCCTGTTGCCACTGACCAGCAGTGGAATAGGTCCAAAATTGTAGATCTTGTCGCCCTAACCAGTAGTGGAGCAAGATCGAAGGCAAATCTTAGCTCCCTAACCAGTAGGGAATATGATTTAAGCCCTAGTCCTATTGCCCTGACCAGTAGTGGAATAGGTCCAAAATTGTAGATCTTGTCACCCTAACTAGTAGTGGAGCAAGATCGAAGGCAAATCTTGGCTTCCTAACCAGTAGGGAACATGATTTAAGCCAGCCCTATTGCCACTGACCAACATTGGAATAGGTTGAAGATTGTAGATCTTGTCGCCCTAAACAATAGTGGGGCAGGATCAAAAGCAAATCTTGGCTTCCCTAACCAGTAGGGAACATGATTTAAGCAATAGTCCTATTGCCCTGACCAGCAGTGGAATAGGTCCAAAATTGTAGATCTTGTCGCCCTAACCAGTAGTGGAGTAAGGTCGAAGGCAAATCTTGTCTCCCTAAACAATAGGGAACACGATTTAAGCCATGATCCTATATCCTTGACCAGTAGAGGAATAGGTCAAAAATGATAGGCTAACCAGCAATGGGATAGGCTGAAGATTTCAAACCTTATCTCCCTGAAGATGCAGTGGACAATTTAAAATGAACAAATCTCATCCCCTCGAAGTTACAGCAGGAGCAAATTGAAGCTATAAGTCCTATCACGCTGAAGTAATGGTGAAGTGGATTGAAGTGACAAGATGCGGTGGATCGAGTAAGGCTACTTGAAGAGGAAGGAAGAGAGCACCGAGGCTCGGTAAGACCGGGCAAAATTGGCCCTTTTGAAGTCTTTGCTTCATTCTCGTTACACAACAATGAGCAAAGAGGGGCAGCTGTAGAGGCCCAATTGAGCCCGGGCCTGCTACAATCACAAATAGAATAAAAAAAAAAAACAACAACAACAAAACAAACAAGAAAAATAAAATCTAATCAGCCCAATTACAATATCAGAAACCCTAGGGCCCAACAAGCCCAAAAGCTAAACCGACTCAAAAGCCCTAAGGTTTCTAAGTCCCTAGGCGTCGTACCCCCTCCCATGTGCTACCTTTGGCATGCACGTCACCTGAAGACCGCCTTTACACTGAAATGGCAACCTCTGCCCCATTGACCTATGCCTCAAGACCTGCAAAGCAACAAAACAAGATGAAAATAGCAAGAAACAGAAGAAAACGAGAAGAAAAAAACCACAAAGCAAGATGGTAAATCACTTGTAAATCGGCTATAAAAGCCTTGAATCAACGTTGTATTTTTTAGAGGGGAAAATATTCACACAAAGAAATATACAAGAAATTTCAGAACACAAAAAGGAATCAGGATCAGTTCCAAAATATTAGAGGTGCTTATCTTTCATATTTTTATTTTGAAATAGACTAATAATAATAATAAAGGGGAATAAAACCTATAGTTTCGCTTTTGAGCCGTCGTTGAAGGTCGTCACGACCCTCCATGGATACCTTGAAACCCTTCGGGTTTCCAACCAGGATCCAAAAGGGCTACAAAGGACGAACCTTTTTCGCTTTTTTTTCTTTTTTTTCTTTTTTTTTCATCTTTTTTTCTTCCCTTCTCTTCCGTTAATATCTCTGCTCGTGGGTCTTGAAAGATCTGGAAAAGCCCGTTCCTGGTAGTTAGAACCACCGCACGCGGTGGATATTGCGACGGAGCCACGGGAGAACCACCGTACTCTGGTCGATCTTAAGGATTCTGCAGAGAAAAAGAGATAAAAGGGGAAAATCAAAGAGTTTTTTTTTTTTTATAACAGCCAAACAATTGAATTTTTAGGATTAAAAACAGTTATATACATCTACAAAAACGGCGCGCCATGACCCAGGCATTAAACGACGTCGTACTGACGCATAGCGGGTCAACCCGACCCAGTGGGATAAGGTCCGCGTGTTTAATAACCTTGGGGTTATTCCTTTAATCGATCCTTCTGCTTCTAGGACAATCTTCGATTAGATCCTTATTTCATTTTTTCTTTTCTTTTTAATTCTCCTTTTTATTTTACTTTGTTTTTAATTTAGTCCTTGGCCTGGCAAATTGAAACGCAGCACATCAGACCAAGGGTATTTTCCCATTAGGTCCTTGGAAGTTTCAGACAATTACTATTCGGCCTTTGCCCTTTTTTTTTATATACATTTTTGTTTTATTTTTTTATTTCTAGAGGTTTATGCCTTTAAATTCTATTTTAATAATGATCAAGTCTTTTATTGTTATTTTATTTTATTCACTATTCATTAATTTATTTAACTAATCGATTGATTATTATTTATCATTTACTTTATTTACTTTGTTTATTTATTACTACTCATATTGTTTATTTCGGTTATCTTTATCCATATATTGTTCTTTCTTCATTTTAATTATATTCCCATTATTATTGCTATTTATTATTATTCTGCATTATTATAATTATTACTTAATGTATCTATTATTTAGCACTTTGTTTTCATTATCATTATCATCGTTGTTACTAACATTATTATTACCCAATACATTTTGAGATTTGGTTTCATAGTAGTCTATCAAAAATTCCTCAAAGCAAGATAATATTTCATTTTTTGGAAATTCGAGAGAATCGTGCCCTAACTTATTGGGTTTCGATCTTTCTCGTTTAGCCTAAATAACGAAACATCTTTTTAAAACAAAATGCAAATTTAAGGTAAAAAACTTATTCTTGAAAATATAAAATGTTGTGCCCTAACTTATTGGGTGTGACATCGCGTTACTTCGAGATAAGAATTTCTAAAATTCGTATTTAGAAATTCGAGAAACCGTGCCCTAACTTACTAGGTTTCGTCTTTCTCGTTTAATCTAAATGATCGAATAATATTTTGAAATCAAAATGCACATGTTTTTAAACGAAAGGGGGGGCATTATGCCAACTCATTCAAGCGTTTTAAAATAAATATCAATAAAAATGATCGTACTTTTGAATTCGTTCTCGATTTTTAATTTTCGACATTAAGACACTAATTAATCGAATTGGTACCAATTTTAGGCGTTTCAAGGGTGCTAACCCTTCCTCGTGCGTAACCGACTCACGAACCCGTTTTCTCAAATTTCGTAGACCAATAACACTATTTTAGTAAATCAAAATGTTTTATTAAAACAAAAGTGATCCGATCGCACTCAATAAAGATCGGTGGCGACTCCTGTTTTATTTTCATTTTCAAACCCAAAGCCGATCCCGTTTTATCAAAAAATGATTACGACAATAACGATAATAAAATATCAATAATAATATAAAAGGATAATAAACAAATAAATGTTAAATAATAACTAATAAGCTAGTAAAAATAAATGCGTAACAATAAAAAGGTAAGCAATAATAAAAATAAATAAACAAACAAGTAATAATAATAATAATAATAATAAATAACAATAAAATGAATAATATTGTAGAAATACTAATAATAATAATACTAGTAATGAACAAATAATAATAGTAAAAAAAATAAGATAAATGAATAATAGTAATAATGATAATAATAATAGTAATAGTAATGGGTAAAATACCCAAATACACCAAAAAAATAAAAAAATTACGGAATTAGGCCAGTTTCTTGAAAATTTACGGAAAAGGGCTATTTCCACTCAAAACACGTCCACGTCAGCAGCGTCTTGAAGGGAAATGGCAGGAAAGCGCGCCCCTGGGGACGCGCTTTAGCCTCCAACGGTAAAAAAAAAGGTCAAATTTTTTTAACTGTTGAGGGCCCAACAGTAAAAAAAAATTATAAAACCCCCCACCCCTTTTATTTTGTTCACACTTTAATCCTTACTCATTCTTCTCTCAAATTCCTCTCAAAATTCTCTTTAAGTCCTTCAAACTTCCTCTGAAATTTTAAAATAGTCCTTTATTAGTTACAAAAAGCGCTTTTTAATTTTTTAACTTCCTCTCAGAATATTTTTTTTGGAAAATTTTAAAATTTTCGATCGTATTACAATGGCCGGAGAATTACTTCGTCTAGACAACAAGCACATCTCCGTCAAGCAAATGCAAAATGGTAAGTTTTAATTTTAATTTTTAATATTATTTAATATTTTTAGGTCTATGCAATTTTAATTAATTTTTATTTTATAATTTTTAAACAGATCATAGATCGGTGTTGCAATGTTATATTCTCAATATGCATGGTCCCCATCGCCGATTGATCGAGAATTACTGCGGAAGCGGGTTTTTGCACGTGCCACGATAGGTAGGGGTTCAAGTTGGAGCCGCCTTTGATCGGTCGTTGATAGAGAGGTGGAGACCGAGACGCACACTTTCCATCTTCCATGCAGAGAGTGTACCATCACTCTGGAAGATGTGAAATTGTAGTTGGGATTACCGGTGGACGGGTCGGTAGTATCGGGTCCGCAACTTCTACCGATTGAATGGTCGTATGCTACGAGCTTCTGGGTGTCATTCCGGATAAAATTCAGGGAGGTCGGATCGAAATGGCCTGGTTACGAGACACATTCCTGGAGCCGAATGAGGGTTCGACCGAAATAGAGCGAATACGGCATGCTCGGGCATACATTCTTCAGATAATTGGAGGCTATCTGATGCCGGACCTTTCTAGAAACCTCGTACACTTGAGATGGCTCCTGAAACTTATTGATTTTAGAGTAGCCGGTGAATTGAGTTGGGGGTCTGCCGTGCTATCGAGGTTGTATCGGGAGATGTGCGGGCCGACGCGGCCGAGTAAAGCGAAAATCGGAGGTTGCCTATCACTACTGCAGTCATGGGCATGGTTTCGATTTCTATTTTTACGTTCTCGACTCGACCACCCATATTCATTCCCACTGATAACGAGGTAAATTTAATATTATATTTTACAATTATTACGTAGATTTATAGTATAATTGTATGCTAAAAATTTATTCAATTAGGTGAAACCATTCGGTGAGTCATGCTGGAATACCTACCTCGTTTGAAGATATACGGCTTCTATTGGACCAACGGTCGGAATCACAAGTAAGTTTCGAATTTCGTATTTATAATTTAGTATTTCGTATTTAGTGTCTAGTATTATGTATATAACTAATATTTTGGTAATGTTAATATAGTTTCAATGGACACCGTACGAAGATCCGAAAATTCCGACAGTATTTCCGGAGGAGTTCTTGCAAAATCCGAGCAGTTGGCACGTGAAGGTCCCATTGATCACCTATGCGACCGTAGAGATGCACCAGTCATATCGGGTTCTGCGACAATTTGGATTCCAAAACCGATTCCCGTGCCACCTGAGGTCCTCGATGATGAGCACAAATTGGACTTACGGCAGTTGCACATGGATTTGCCAAGATTTTGGTCAGCACATATCGGGACGTGGGAGAACCAGTATGACTATTTACCTAACCGGGAAACGATCGTCGTTCCGGAGTTAGCGTGTGTGCCGGAATACATGCCATGGTTTAGGATCCATGGTAAGCCGTATTTGTTATCGGAAGAAGAAAGGCGACGGCAACTTCGTCAACAAAGGGAACGTCGGGGCCCCTTAAATCCAAGGAGAATAGGTGATGAAACGGGGCCATCAACAGCACCGACACAATCACCGGGCCCATCAACAGCGCCCACACAGTCACCGGGCCCATCAGTTCAGCTGAAGACACCGACATCACAGCCTTTACCCTTTATGGCAAGTGCGTACCCTACCCCTTATATGTATCCTGACCTATATATGTTTGCTTTTCCCAGTCCCAGCCTAGGTTGGAATGCATGGCGGAGTTTGAGTCCGTTCCCGAGTACTCTTGCTGGGCAGCCGATCTTGAGGCCGTAGTAGCGTAAGGGATCACAAGAGGCGCCGTCGGGGAGCACTTCTTTCTACCAGCCTCCTTCGCCATACGGGATTTAGACACCTCTGCCGTGTTTATGCAAACACCTCCGAGGTCGTTATTTTATCAATTTGGGTCATCCTCGCAACACCCACAACTGGACCCACTTGGAGGAACAGGAATCCTTGAGGTTCCACGACCTGTAGGAAGCTAGAAGAAGGAGGAATCCGGTAACTTAACCACAATCAGCCAGTGTAGCACCGATTAAATAAGCATCAACATTAATTGGATGGGCTTTTTATTTTTAAATTGTAATAAATTTTTTATTTTTTAATAAAAAGTTGTTTTTATTTGTGTTTGTAATTTAATTTTAATATCTTCACTAAAATAGAAATTGTTCATTTTTTATGTAATTTAATTTGAATTTTTAATAAAATAAAAGTTATTTTCTTTTGTAATTTAGTTTTAATATATTTAATAAAATAATAGTTGTTTAATTTTTATTGTAATTTAATTTTAATACCTTTAATAAAATAGAAATTTTTAATTTTTAATTGTAATTTAATTTTAATATATGTAATAAAATGAGAAGTTATTTTTTTATTTTAATTTTATTGTAATTTAGTTTTAATATATTTAATAAATAAGAAATTCTTTATTTTTATTTTATTGTAATTTAGTTTTAATATATTTAATAAATAAGAACTTTTTATTTTTTATTTTTGTAATTTAATTTTAATATATTTAATAAAATAATAATTGCATATATGTTTTTGTAATTTAATTTTAATATCTTTTATAAAATAGAATTTGTTTAATTTTTTTAAATTAAATTTTAAAAATTTTGACCCCTTTTTTTGACCGTTGCTGGGCTAAAGCGCGCATCTAGGGACGTGCTTTGTGCCACCTCAGCAAAGCGCGTCCACGTAGGAGCACTTTTGTTGAGGTGGCACAAAGCGTGTCCCCATGAGCCCGTTTTCCTACCATTTCCCCTCAAAATGCGCTGACGTGGACATGTTTTGATGGAAAATGGCCCTTTTCGTAAATTTTTTAAAAATCGACCCAATTAGTAAATTTTAATTTTTTAATATATTTGGGTAATTTACCCAATAGTAATAATAATAATAGTAGAAATATAATAAAACAAAATAAAATAGCAATGCGTAGTAAATTGAAATAAATCAACTAAAAAACAAATAAATAAGATAAATAATAATAAAGCAATATATAAAACAATAAGAAAATAAATAAGCATTAAACATGATAACATATATAAAATAAGTCTAAAATAATTGAAATTAAGTAAACAAGGGCTAAATTGAAATTAAAACGAAACTACAGGCCTAAATCGTGATAAAATAAATATTTAAAGGGCTTAATCAGAACGTGCGCCATGAGGGACTAATCAGACAGTTTTACATTTTACCCAAAACGACACCTTTCAAATAAGGGCCCAATTGAAATCGAAATAAATCATAGGGCTGATTCATAAATAAAATAACACTGCATTTAAAAAAAAGGCAGAAGGACTAAATTGGTAATTATACCAGTTTAAAAACGCGCGGATCCTTCGGGTATTTTGTCGAGTCAGTTCGACCCAGTTCAAAACGACGCCGTTTCAGCGTTGGGCTCTCCAGAGTGAAACGACGCCGTTTCACTAGGTTTATATAAGTCAATATTTTTTAAAAAAATCATTTTTCCTATCTTCCTAAAAAAAACCTAAGTTTTCTCCATTTTCTCTCAAGCTCTCCCCTTTCGGTCGAGCTCCGGTCACGTCTGCCGCCACCCACTGGCTCCGGCGCCGTCGTGTACGGCGTTCGGAGCTTCAAAAGAAGCATTTTTCGGCCGTTCAACCTTTCCCAAACCCCAATCTAAAACTAAAAAGTAAAAAGCCTTCTAAATTTCGAAAAGGGGAAGGAAACCTTTCAGTTCCCTTTCCTCCGATCACAGAAAGGTAAGGCTTTTGTGTTTTTTGTATGTATTATGAATCATAAACATATGAAAAGGAACAAAAAATAATACCTATGCAAGAAAAATCTGATTTTTAACTTTCGATTGTTTGTATTTGATGGTTTTTTTTTTTTTTTGTTTTCTTTCAAAAAATCCCCCTTTACAATCTGATTTTCTTGCGGCTTTATAGCCGATTTACAAAAGATTTTGCTTTCTACTGTTTCTGCCATGTTTTGTGCTCTGTTTCCCTTTCTTTTTTGCAGGTGTTAGGTCAACAACGGCGAAAATCTCGACTTTTTGTCATATTAGTGCTGGAGAAGTCGAACCTTGGGCGTTGTGCACGCTGACGGAGGCACGTGGGCAGCGGCGCTTTAGGGCACTAGGGTTTCTGAATTCTGAGATTTTGTTGTTGGGTTAATCTGTTTTGGGCTAAGGTTTGGGCTTGTTTTATTTGTTTTTATTTTGGTTTGGGTTTTGACTGGGCCCGGGCAAATTGGGCTTGTATAGAGCTAGTGATAAGTATGACTAGCAACTATACACTCATTACATTTTTACCTGATAATTTTTTCATTCAATTTGATCCAATGACAACACTATTAACGATCATGTCGGCGTTGTAACAGTAAAAGAAGAAAAATATTGGTCAAAAATTTAATTGATACAATTTAAAATTTTAAAAATTAATTAAATGTGTTCTTAAAAAGACTTAATTAATTTTTCACGAAAATTCAATGATTATATGCCCTTTTACCCTATAAATTATTACCAATCTCATGATGTTCTATGCATAATAAATTATAGAAATAATTATAACTTTTGTAATGTTTTATCTAACATTCAAGCTTATGAAAATTTCATTCTATAGAGCTTTCCTTAGAATTTTCCTCCACCACTAATAAATAGACTAGTTTGAGTTGATTAATTGTATTTAAATTAATTAAACATTAGATAAGTATTAAATATAAAAATATTTAATAACTTATATATTTTATTAATTTTACAAATTTAATATAACTCAACATATTTAATCTTTAAATATTATGAGATAAATAATGCTTTTATAAAAGAGTAAAAACTAAATTTAAAATCAATTTTATGAATCTTCAAGGGTCTTCTTTTACTTTTTTTTTTTTTCAAATTCACATAAAATTAAATGTGTCATTTAACAGTTAAATTAACGATTTTACTAACAAAAGATTTAATTAAAATATAAAATTAATTTAAAATGTAAATCATAATGTAAGGATATTTAGTGCAATTAACTCAGCAAAACCCATCAATTTGATGATGTATATGCTTTTGTTTAACAAAATTACTTTGTATATTGAATATATGACATGAATGAATTGAAATATGTTGATGGTCTTTGCACAATATTGAGAATTTTTTTTTAAGAACCAATGTATAACTCATTTTCGTTTCACAGTTTATAAAGGGATAAATTTGTAATTGTTCTTTTCAATAATATTATATTTAAGTACAAATTTAAATTCTCTCTTAGTTATGATAATGAATACATTTTAATCTTAATGGTGCAAAATAAACATTTTATACATCTGCATAAGTAGGGGTGAGCAAAATTCGATTTGACTCAAAAAATTCGATAAAATTTTCAAATTTTGAATTAAATAGTTCGAGTTATTTGAGTTAATTAAGTTATTTGAACCAACTCGAATAAAAAAATTAAGTTTTTCGGTTTAACTCGAATTTGAATTACACAATTCGAATTATCCAAAAATTCGAATAAGAAAAGACAAAACTACTCCATTTTGATAAATGTTTATCTTTTTAAAATTAAAAGTCAAAATTTAAAAGGCAAAACTATATTGTTTTGATAAATGTTTACTCAAGTTAAAAGGCAAAACTATTATATTATTTATGTAGTTAAATATTTTTATACTTCTTTTACTAGTTAAATAATAGGTTCATGTAAACGCAACATTGAATATTAATAATATGATTCGTTAACTCGACTCGACTTGACTCGAAATTTTTTTACTCAATTTGAAAAAAATTCAAATTAAATTCGGTTGTTAAAATAAAATCCATCAACTCGACTAAATCAAAATTTTTTAACTCGATTCCACTCTACTCGACTCGATGGAATATAACTATGCATAAAGATAATGTTTGATGCATTGTACAGAACAGCAAGTGTGGAACAAGGTGAGCGGCAAAGTGGATTGAGAGGCAAAGTTGGGGGATTAAGAAACTTGTCAATAATCAATCATAAATTAATAAATATAATGAACGAACGCCGAGACAGGATTAAGAAACTTTAATTAGATGGGAAATGTAAATTTAGCGAAAGAGCACATGATCTAATGTTAAAAAAAGCATTATGTTTTCGCAATTGGTATTTTTATTTCATATTTATGTCTTCCTTTTTATAGAACCTACATACATCAAAGCAACTTCCAATTACAAAATTGGATTGGACCCCAATGGAAACAACTTTTACCGTTAACATATAAACTCCAACCATCCATACCAAATATTATTTTAATTTAATATGCTTTTCCTATTAAATCTCCATCAATATTTCATTCAAAATTACAACAATCTAAGGAAAGCATCACAACATATGATTTTATTTTCAATAATTTCTAGAAAAAAATTTTATTTTTCTAATTTTAATTGATTTAATTAAATTTAAGTTAATTTTAAAAGAGTATTAAATATGGATAAATGTATAATAATAATTTTATATCTTAAAAATAGTAAATTAATATTTTTGTTGGTGCCTAAAATTTAAAGTTTTTAAGAGGATCATCATATAAGTTAGGCATAATAACATATTTGGCCCTCTAACCTTACGAAAATATTATTCTAGCCTTCTTTAATTTTTTATTTATCTTTTTTCGCCCTTAAACTTGTCTTGTTTGTCAAATCATTCTAAAATGAATAAAAAATTAATGTTTGTTATTAAAATTTTAAAAATTAAAAAATTTAAAATGATTTAAAATATTTTAAAAAATTAATCAGTTGCTAACTTAGCATACGCGTGACACTCCATATATATGTCACATCAACAAAGTTAACAAACGTTAAATTTTTATCCATTTTGAAGTGATTTGACAAACAATACAAATTTAATGACTAAAAGAGATGAGAAATTAAATGAATTTATAAAATAGATTATGCCTATAAATATTCGTATGATTTTATATCGATTTTACATATTTATTTATGTTCTTTTGTGTTGCATAATATTTTAAGTATGTTATTTCATATCTTGCACACCTATATTAAAAATAAAATCATTTTTGGGTGCCTCGAGTTATTTTACATATTTCTGAATTATTATAATTGACTATTGTATAAAATATAAATGTGTAAGGGAGTAAAAATCTCTCAAACTTTAAAAAAAAAAATTAAGCCCCTCTTTTTTTTTTGCATTTAATTGAACACTTGAACTTTTAAAATGCATCAAAAAGGCCCTAAAACTTTTTAAAAAAAAAAGCAATTAAGCCCCTACTTTTTTCTCACTCAATTGGGTACCTAAACTTTCAAAATGTATTAAAAGACCCTCAAAATTTTTCAAGAAAGCAATTAAGCCCCTGCTCTTATTAAAAATTAGAAAAAAAATAAATTTTAGAAAAATTATTAAATTTTATTTAAAATTTAAATTTATTAAAAGTATATTTTTTAAAATCGTAAAAATAAAAAATTGTAAAATTTTATAAAAATCATAAAAAATTAATGACCCTAGTTTTTTCGATTAAAGTCATCATGTGTCACAGCACAATGTGGCATGTAGCGAAAAATGTTAAAAATAAAATTCAATAAAAGTTATAGAAAAATTATAAAATGTTTTTTTGGTACAATAATTTTATAATTTTTTACAAAATTTATATTTCTTTTTATTTTGTATAATTTTCTTACAATTTATAAAATTTTATAACTTTTTTATATTTCTATATATTTTATAATTTTTACGATTTTTATATTTTAATAAATTTTAATATTTGAAATTTTATTAAAATTTAATAATATTTATAGTTTTATTTATTTTAATTTATTTTAATTTTTAATAAAAGCGAGAGGTTTAATTGCTTTTTTTGAAAAAGTTTAAGAGTTTTTGATACATTTTGAAAGTTTAAATACCCAATTGAGTGCAAAAAATAGGGTTTAATTATTTTTAAAAAAATTTGAGAATTTTTAATACATTTTAAAAGTTTAAGTACTCAAATGAGCGAAAAAATAAATACTTAATTATTATGATTTTAAATTAAGGGCTTTTTGCCAAATATAAATAATAGTAATAAATGTAGTTGCTGACGGTATCTTCCTTGATCTTATTATCTTGGTCACTTCTCGTCCTCTCCACCTCGCTTAGCCACATTAATTAGTTTTACACTTGTATTAAATATGTAAATTCAATATTAATTTTAATTAAAATAAAATTTTAGTATAAATTTAACAAACTAAATGTTTTAAATTTTATTATTGCAAATACAATACCTTCAAAAATATAATATGTGTGTGAAACAATTACAACAACAAAATTATAACATGTGGAGTAACAGTAAAGAAATCAATTTCATTAATTATTAAATCAAAACTTAAATATATTATATAACATAAATGACTTGAAAAATGTAATTATATGGACTATCATAATTCATAGACAGGCAGAACTCGATTAATTAGAAGAGGTTGAGGAACATAAATGTGGAATGGAATGAAGAGACTTTGTGCTTTGTTTTTATGTTGTTGGAAGGATGAAGAGGTTTGTAGTTGAGCCGCCAGAACTACCGCAAGAGATATCCACCAGATCAACGTGAAGAAATATTGGATTGACCTGACCCTGTGCCATGGCTAGTCCATGACCAACACTTTTGAGAAACAAAAGGCTCTAGTTTATTTCTCCCACCTTGATTATCTTGTTAAACAACGTCTTTGAGAAACACGTTGAGAAACCTCTCCATTTCAGGCTTCTTCAAGGCCAACCCAACCTCAATTCCCCTCTTCTCATCTCTGCTTTCTGCCATGGAAATAGCTTCATTCTTATCGATGGAAACAACCACCACTTTCCACGCCCTCCCCCATCCAAAATCGGTTTCATAAAGATCAAATCGTGGCGATCCAGCAACTGTTATCGCTTGTACACTTCCTGCAGCCTCTTTAGCCATTTCGAAAAAGGGTGTCAGCCTATCCTTTGCTCCTTCGAAAACCCCTTTCTCTTTTAATCCCTTCACCATATTGCTTACTTTTTCTGCACCAAATGCAAACCCATTTTCAAAGTCCATGTAGCCTCTAGCCTTTGATATATCTGATGGAACAACATTACAGTTTCCAAAATAGGTTTCTGAGATAGGTGGGTCCAAACGGGACCTGCAATCAGCTGTAAATGCAAGACACACAGTTCTATCTCCTGCCCCACCTCTTGCTTTGACTATGCAACTACTTACATAACCAAGCGTAAGCGCAAAAGTTGATAAATGAAGTGTTTTTGAGGTATCAGGTAATTTAGAGAATACCTTTTCCCTCATTTTCTTGAAATCTTCCTGAGTAATCGTAACTGTGGCTCGAACTAGATTAGGAGCTGCTCCTTTGTCTGTTGAAGCCTTCAAGCTTTTATTACCAATAGTATATGTTAGCCACTGGTCCAAATACAGCACATCAAGGTCAAACCCTGTAGGATCTCTGATAACGTCCCTATCAAAAACTGGGGTTAGTTCTGGTGGCAACTGATGAGAGTTCTGTATGTTCCTTTGCTTGCAAAGGTACGCCCAGGATTTCATGAACATGGTTGTAGTTTTACCATCAAGAACCGTATGGTGAGCTGTGATTCCAATAGAAAACCCTTTACCAGGAAAAAGGGTGATTTGAAGAGCTAGAATTGATGCTGAATCATCTGAGGATTTCAGGTAGGGTATCAAAGGATGTAACTCAACAGCTTCATAGATTCCATTGCCGGTGAGACGGTGGAAATCTGCATTAGACTCGGCAACCGTGAGTGAAACTCCATTGTTTGGAGTGTAGGAAATGAAGGGTTTGGGGGCATGTGACGGCCACTTGAGGCTTCCAGCGATGGGGAGGTAATGATGGAGCGTTAGAGAAAGAGAGTGCTTGAGTTTGGGGAGGATTTCGGAGCTGAAATCTGCAGGGGTTAAGTCGTTAAGGTTGTAAAAGAAGAGCCGCTCAACCGGTGGGATCTGGAACCAATAAGTGTCGAAGAAAGTGAGCGGCAAAGTGGATTGAGAGGCAAAGTTGGGGGATTCAAGGGATGGTTTGATTTCTGTAGTCTCAAGGATTTTCACAACACAAGAAGAGGCCATGGCAGATAATTTTCTCTTCTTTGTTTGGTTAGTCTCCCAACTTAATTAAGAGATACAATGGCGGAGAGGAATTATATTTGTTATTCAAACTTGTCAATAATAATGAGGAATAATTGTATGAAACAGTTACCTTAGGTTATTTTAAATTTTAGTATTTTTATTTTAAAAAAATTAAATTTAAATTAAAATTTTAAATTTTAAAATAAAATACTTATATAACATAAAATTATTAAAAAATATTTCTATTTCATACAATTTTTATCTAATTTCATTTACTTGTTTTGAAAGTAAATCATAATTTAATAAATATGATGTACCAACTCCGAGACCGGATTAAGAAACGTGATTACATGTGGAATGTATATTTAGCAAAAGACTACAAAAGAAAAACACATTATCTAATGTTTTAAAAACAAAAAGAGAGGAAAAGACGCATTATCTATCCGCAATTGGTATTTTTAATTCGTTAAGTGTCGGCTCTCTTAATCTGGTCAACCTTTTAGGCTGTAAACATGTTTTGTCCTTTAACATAGATATTGACAAATTTATCATTATAAGTTTATTTACTTTTTTTTAACTAATAATTCACAAATTTATTTATGTTTATTTTTCATTATAAATTTATGAGTTTGTCTTGTGTTTGCATCTCGTCTTAATTAATGATATAATTTTTCATAAGTATTTAATTTTAAAAGAATATATTTAAGTGTGTTAGTAGTTTACAACTTGGTAGCTAATAATATTTCATTATATAAAGAAGTTAAGTATGTTATAATTATTGATGAATAATTATGTTATGTTACTTTTTGAGGCAGTATGAGGACACTCGCCTTAAATTTGGAGATCTTTCCTCCCTTCTGAGTTCAATTTAGTCAAACAATCCATAACACGATTGTCTTATCTAGGAACATGTCGAATTAACCAACGCCCTTCCGTGTTCATTACCTTTTGGACTCTCTTGAGAATTGTAATGCCCGAGCCTCCTAATAAATTATCCTGTAAAGTTTGGGCTACTTCCAAATTATCAATGTAAATCACATCTATATTAAAACCGTTACTAAACGACGTAATCATGCCATCCAAAATACCCCAAAGTTCAACCTCAAAGATGTTGCATTTTTCGAGAAAACGATTAAAGCCGAATATCCAATTCCTATTCTGATCTAGCAACACTCCATCAACAAAAGCTACTCCAGATCCTCGATCAACCGCTCCATCAATGAACAAGTGTATCCGATTCTCTGACAAGGTGCTTGGAGGATTAAAGATATGGACATTTGACTTATTCCCATAATGATTCCGCTCATATTATTGTGCCTATGAATAAGAAATTTTAACAATCTCAATGACTCTCCAAGAAATACCTTGAAAAATAAAAGGTTCCTATACATAAAGTTATAACTTTGTATAAAGTTACTTATACTTATGAAATGATATCTTATAGAAAGATACATTTATTTAATATTAAAAAGTTTTTCTATTAATCATTTGTAGTGTGTTTGCTTTGAGTGTTAATAGCCTTGTTGTTTCGTGGAGATATTTTAAAGCCTTAAGAAAAGTGTTTTATATGCTTCAAAGCCATTATATTTTACTAATATTGTCCTTTATTTTTCTTGTTTCAATTTTTTGTTTATTTTACTAACAATCTTAAGGCTTTAAAATGCATTTCATGTGAAGCGATCATTATTTTGTAAATACAAAGTGTAATGTATTAACTATTACGATCAACTTTGCACCTCATTGGTTGCATCTGAAACTATAGAATTAAGATATTTGTAAGTATAAACATAAGAAATACTTTGCATCTGACCCATGATCAAGTCTAGCTGCAACCTATATAAACATAAGCATTAGTGTCGCTAAATAAATAAATGTGGGGTCTCTTTTAGTTTTAGGCCTCGATATCATCAATTTTTTAAAGACATATAAATATTATTTGTACTCATACATATTTAATAAAATCCTCTCTAATTTTATTTAACCTTAATATAATTATTTAAAAACAAATAATTAAAATTTTAAAAGAAAAATAAAAATTTTAAATTTTCAGTCTAGGAATTTATATCTTCCCTTTCCATGGTTAATGTCAATAAAATATTTATTAACATTCAATACCTATGATGTATAAATCCCATCTACCATAGAACTACATACATCAAAGCAACTTCCAATGACAAATTTGGATTGGACACCAATGGAAACAATTTTACCATAAAATATAAACGCCAACCATCCATACAAAATATTATTTTAATTGCTATTAAATGTTAAATCAATATTTCATTCAAAATTACAACAATGAAAGCGAAAGCTTCACAACATATGATTTCATTTTTCAATAAATTCTAGAAAAAAAAATCACTTTTTGTATTTTGTTTTTCAAATTTTTAATTTATTTATTTTAAATGAATTAATTAAATTTAAGTTAATTTTAAAAGAGTATTAGATATGGATTAATGTATAATAATAATTTTATGCTTTAAAAATAATAAATTAATATTTTTATTGGTGCCTAAAATTCAAAGTTTGTAAAAGGATATTCGTATAAGTTAGGCATAATAACATATTTGGCCCTCTAACTTTATGAAAATATCATTCTAGCCCTTTATTTAATTATTTTATTATTTTTTAGTTTTTAAATTTGTATTATTTGTCAAATTATTTTAAAATAGATGAAAAATTATTGTTTGTTATTACAATTTTAAAAATTAAAAGATATTTAAAATATTTTTAAAAATTAATCAATTGCTAACGTAATATACGCGTGCCAATCTACATATATGTCACATCAACAAAATTAAAAAACGTTAATTTTTATTTATTTTGAGGTGATTTGATAAATAATATAAATTTAAAAAAAATGAAATGAGAAATTAAATGAAAGACTAAAATAAAAAAAAAATCCTATAAGTATTGGCATGAATTTATAACGATTTTTACATAATATTTATATTATTTTTGTGTTGAGTAATATTTTAATTATGTAATATCATATCTTGCAGACCTAACTTAAAAACAAAATCATTTTTAGGTTATTTTATATTTATTATAATTGAATATTGCATAAAATAATAAATCTAGTTGCTGACCGTATCTTCCTCCATCTTGTTATCTGATTTGATTTGATAAAAAACCTGGGGAGTCTAACTATTCATAATAAAATTAAATAAATCAGACATAAATTTCTCACCCACTAAGGGTTATAATGGTATCATCAAATATTATAAATTTATCAGAGCAGAGTGCGAGCTGGCACTTAGAAATCCGTAATAGGCACAGATCTGTTATCTTCTGCCAAACCCTTCTCTTATCTCTATGTTTTATATATATAAAAAGGATGAGGGTTTTAAGTTAATTTTCTTTTAGAAAAAGAGTAATTCTATTAATCATAAAAGAGTAGATCTCAAAAGGCCAAAGGCCCAGAAGATTATGACAAATAGTACAAGGGCAATCAAGGCCTAACGCAGTCTAAAAGGAGCGAATCCTAAGCACCGCTGTTTCCAGCCACCTTCATTAACAAGAGAGGAGGAATAGAGTGGCTGGAGAGATCAACATCTTCAGGGCTGTTGTACCCATCCCAACAGATCCATCACTGGAAAGGGTCCAAAAGGACCACCTTCATCCCCGTGGAGATTGTCGGGAACACCGACGGCTGTAAATCCATAGCTGTTGGAAGAAGTAAAATTTTTAAAAAAATATTGCTTAAAATAAAAAAATACATAGAAACTACAGAATTTAACCTAAAATTTTCATTTAAAATATTATTTTAACATGCCATGTCAGTTTTGTTATTACATCACCAAGGCTTACAAATCATTTTGTAATAAATTAGAGTTAGTAATCAAGAACATTATTTAAATAATTTATAGTTTACTCGAAATCTTTTACCTCAACTAAGTCTTCTCTTTATTTTATCCGTTAACTTTTGATAATAGCAGTAGAAAGAAGTCCAAACTTGGTCAAAGAAGAGAGTTTGGAGCATGGCATCATCTTCCAGTGCAGTGAAAATCCTTGAGACCTGACCACCCGAATCAAACCATCTCCTGCAGCACCAGTTTCTGCCGATGAATCCTCCCTTCCACTCATTTTCTGCTTCAAACTCCCTCCAGTCGAGCCTCTCAACCCAAACTCATGCAATCTCTGGAAACCTCAAGTGGCCATCAAATGCCCCCCAAACCCATCCTTTCCGAATGATGGACTTTGACTCCCAAATGCCAAGTCTGATGCAGACTTCCGTCGTCTCTCCAGCAACGGAATCTATGAAGCTGTTGAGTTACATCCCTTGATTCCCCACCTGATATCCTCAGATGATTTAGCATCAATTCTACCTCTTCAAATAACCTTTTTCCTAGTCAAGGTTTTTCCATTGGAATCACAGCTCATCACATAATTCTTGAAGGAAAAACTATATCCATGTTTATGAAACCCTGGGCTTACACGTGCAAGCAAAGGGACTAAAGAAAACTCAAAGGTTGCTACCAGAAGTAACTCCACTTTTTTTTTTTTTTTAGGGACATGACATCATCGAAGATCCTAAAGGGTTTGACTGACCTTGATGTGCTGTATTTGAACCAGTGGATAACAATTACTATTGGTAATAAAAGCTCGAAAGCTTTCAACAGACGAAGGAGCGTCTCCTAATCTAGTTCGAGCTGCAGTTACAATTACTCCAGAAGATTTCAATAAAATGAGGGGAAAGGTATATTTGTCAAGAGATTTTAAGGATTTCGAAGACGGGGTTTGTATTTGCTGCAACAATACGGTGAAGGGATTAACAGAGAAATGGATTTTTGAGGGACTTTGTTCGATTCAAGGAGCCAGCAGGATCTGTACAGATTATAACAGTTGCTGGATCGCCTCGATTTGGATGAGAAAGGCCCTGGAAAGTCGTGGTTGTTTCCATTGATAAGAATGAAGCTATTTCCATGGCTGAAAGCAGAGATGGGAGGGAGTAGGGCAATTGAAGTTGGCTTGGCCTTAAACAAGCATGAAATGGAGCGGTTTCTCTCAAACATGCTTGCAAACCAAAAATCAAATCGGAATACATAATTATCCGAATTGAAACTGATCGAACCATTACATTTTGAATCAGTTGGATTTTTTCCTCAGCCCTGGCTGATACAGGCAGCACTTCATAATGGAAATGTAACTTCAACTGTTCAACATAACTTGCTCCTGAGTTGCAGAAATGATTTTCATAAAAACTAAACTAAAATAGACAAGACACTGAATCGTGTAAATTGCAAAACTATTCTATTGTTTTATCAGACATCAAATGAAACTCGGATATAACTGTACAGCTTGGATAAGAAATATATATATATACACACGCATCTGCATTCTTCTGCAGACTCATGGATGAAATAGCATCAGAAAATTGGGGAAAACCTGTGTTGAAATTTACAAAGTGGCAATAACTACAGCTAACAACTCTACCTAAGAGCCGGGGACAATAACAAAGAGTTTTACCTCTCCTCGAAACATTATGTTAATGAAGGGAAACTTTATCATGTAAGTAACATGATGGTGGTTGAAGTTGCTTCAGCCGTCGGACAACTTGCTTCATTGTTGGCCTAGTAGAGAGCGAATCAACAGTACACACAACAGCCAAGTGTAGAATTTCAACCAAGTCATTCTGGGGCCCTGCATCCCATAACCCTGCAGTAAAGAACTCCTTGGCCTGGCCTTGCCGTAAGAGCAAGCATGACCATTGAACAATGTTGAAACCATTTCCATAAGGAGAAAACGATGGATCCAAAGCTTTCTTATCTGAGAGCAACTCAAGGAGCACCACCCCATAGCTGTAAACATCAGCTTTATCAGAAACACGGCAAGTCATTGCATATTCCGGAGCAACATATCCAAAAGTTCCAGCAACACCCGTGGTAGCATGCGTTTCAGATGTGCCCAAAAGTCTGGCCAAACCAAAGTCTGATAAATAAGCATTGTACTCATCATCCAAGAGGATATTGCTGGGCTTAACGTCACGATGGAGAATCCGTGGGACACACTGATCATGTAGGTAGGCAAGAGCACGGGCTATGTCCAGAGCAATCTTGTAAAGTATCCTCCAATCCATAGCTCCTGCGGACCTCTCCTGAATAAACTTTTCTAAGTTACCACCTGGAAAATAATTGTATACAAGGAATGTTTCCATTTCACTGGCATGATAACCAATAAGAGTGACAAGATTTGGGTGGCGCAACCTCCCAAGGATTTTAATTTCAGCATCAAACTGTTGAAAGCCTTGCAACCGTCCGATTGCAAGCCGCTTTATAGCCAACAAGACTCCAGGGAGATCTCTGCTTTATAAGTTGACCCAAAACCTCCATTCCCAATACAGTTGCTAACATTGAAATTCCCTGTGGCCAGCACAACACTGTCAAATGTCAAAGGGACCCCAATGTTTCTGAAAATCGTGACTTCTTTTTTCGTGGTGCTCATAATTTTGGATTTTGAAATCCACTTCCTGGTATATATGGATAAAATAATAAGAGCCAGAAGAACTGAAACAATGGCTGAAGCAGATGTTATTGAGGCTATCTCAATTGAATTGAAACCATTATTTCCATTCCTTCCGGTTGCGGATCCCCTTGGTGATGCAGCATAATTTTGTGAATTCCCAGCTCTCGCTTGATCTGAAGATGACATTGAGTATTCATGGCAAGGCTGTAGAAGTGGGTTCCCGAGAAGATTGCTGCATTTCATCAAATTATAACTTGACGGTAGTGGCCCGGACAAGTTATTGAAGGATACGTTGAATGCAGAGAGCTTGGTCACATTTGCCAAACCAGAGGGAATTTGCCCAAAGAGTTTGTTGTTATTGAGCAGAAGAACAGTCAGGTTTCTCAAATTAACCAGACCTTCAGGAATTTCACCAGAAAGAGAATTTGAAGACATCTCCAGAATTTCTAAAGATTGCAACCGGCCAAAGGTGGAAGGAATAGATCCGGTCAGATTGTTACCAGACAAAGAAAGATACCGGAGATCCTTCATCCGCCCAAAATTGCTCGGAATCCAGCCTCGTAACAGGTTCCAGCTCAAATTAAGTGAAACAAGTGAAAAAAAGTCTCCAATGATAGGCGGAATGGACCCAGTAATTTGATTCCCAGACACATCCAAAAATTTGAGAGACTTGCAAATTTTACTCATTTCAGCTGGAATCTGACCGGATATTCTATTGTAGCTAACATTAACATAAAGCGAACCCAACTCATTGCAGTTCTCGAACAAATTCTGTGGAAATGGTCCACTGACCAAGTTCTCTCCAGCATAAAATGCATAAGAAATCTGTTTCCCTAACCTTTTTGGTGGGATTGGCACCGACAAGACACTGCCAGTAAAATTGTTATCTCCAAAGTTATGAAACACAGTAGGACCACCATCTCCTCCAAAGAACTCAAAATGTGTTCCAACTTGAAGTTTTCTTGCCAAAAATGATAAATAAGCAGAAGTTGGGTTGAAGGGTTCAATGGCATATGAATCTGAGGTCAGAACTTCAGGGCATCCCTGGTTGTAGAATCTAGGGATGGAACCTGACAAGGAATTTTCACTGACATCAAACACACTCATACAAGGAACTGCAAGTTCCTCAATAAGCTCTCCAGCAAGCCGCTTATTTGAGCTTAAGTCAAGGTACCGGAGCTTCTTGCAATAACTAAGACCGATAGGAATTTGCCCAGCAAAAAAATTCTGAGCCAAATTTACCATCTCCAAATCATCACAAGCACCCCAATCACTTGGCAGGTTGCCCTCAAGCGTTGCCCTTGGAACCCATAATATCCTCAGCTTTGAAAGCTTTGTGATTTCAGAAGGAATCCCACCTTGATAAAAATTAAAATCATCCTTTACAGTGCTTCGATCGCCTTTAGCGATGGCAAGGTCATCATATGGATTAAACATATTTGAGATCCAAGCTCAACAGGTATTGGACCACTCAAACTATTCCTTGAAACATCCAACACTTCAAGATTTCGAAGCTGACCAATTTCGTGAGGAATTTGTTCCTCCAATAAATTGGTATACAACAACAACGACCTCAACTGACTACAGTTCCCCAAACTAGAAGGAATCTGCCCAACCAAGTTATTCCCAGACAAATCCAAATGCTCAAGCTTACAACCTTCACCAATATCAGGGGGCAACAAGCCACTGAGCGATGTAAATGACAAGTAAACACCTTGAAACCTTCCAAAAGACCCGGGAACGGTACCATTCACGAGATTACCAGCCAAATTCAATATCTCCATTTGTTTCAAACTTGAAAGCCAACTTGGTATCTCTCCGCTAATGTTATTAAACCCCAAATTAAGAACTCTCAAGTTCTTTAACCCAGAAACACTAACAGGCAATGACCCAGATAACAAACTGTTCTCTAGATCAAGTATTTCCAAATTCTCCAAGTCCCAAATTTCAGCAGGAATTTCACCACCAAATCTATGAAAAGGAAGTGATAAAATTCTAAGTTCACTCAATTTTCCAATAGAAGGCATCAACTTCCCATACAAACCCCCATTACTTTCCCCACAATTCCTTCTAATACCAAATCCATAAAATGGAAATACACTATAATCAGAACAAGAAAACGAGAGAAAAGCATTCGTATTGTTGAATTTACCTTTTTTCCTATTCCCAAAACCAGTTATGTTAAGAGACAAAACCTTAGAGTTTTTATCACATGAAACACCAGACCATGAACAGTGACCGGATTTTTCTGTCCAAGTTGATAAAAGCCCTGAAGGATCTGAGACAGACTTCTTAAACTCAAGAAGAACAGCTTTGTCTGAAGAATTATCACCCAAAACGACACTGTTCAATACACAGGAGAAGAGTAAGAAAAATGGCTGCCACTTGATCACTGAAGCTGAAAAGAAACCCATTTTCTGGATACAGGTATTCTAAAACACTATAAAAGTACAGCTTTCTTTAAGTTTATTCTACAACAATCCGATGATGAAAGCTCGGCTTTTCTTCCGGTTTCTGTGTGTCTTTTTCTAATATCCTAACCCTAATCTTTTTAGGCTGTTTGGAGGGAGAGAAAAATTGGAAGAAAAAAGTGGGAAAGAAAATTTTCAACAATGAAATACGCGGCTTACTTGGCTTTTTTTCTTCTTTCGTCTCTCTGTTTCTCTTTTTCAGAATTTTTCTATTTCAATTTAGGAACAATTTATGGAATGGTATGCTAAGTATGCTTTATTTATGAAAGCATCCGAAAAGTTTTAAAATTTTTAATTGAGTCCTTTTGATTGGATTTTCTGCTTATTTCCAAATACAGTGGCAGATGTGCTCTGGTTCACTTAACTGATTTTATTTTCTAATGATTTGACGGCATTTTTTAAAAGAGAATTTTGTGATATATTAATTGGAAGGAAACAAATAAAAATTATTCTAAGTTGAAATATTTTGGAATATTTAAATTTAAATTTTATTTATTTATTTTTAAGAATTTAGTTTTTATATTTTTCAGATTTAAAAATGCAAGTTTAATTATTAACACGATTAATTTTTTTTTGTGAAAAAACAAATAACAACTTAAGGACTCTTAAGAGACATTAAAGGCTTTGTCTTGTTGAAAAATCGTAACCACCATATCAGGCAGAGCTTCAAATATCCGGAGCGAAGTCTATCAAGAAAGCCTAATATTCGCCATTTGATTTGCGGTTAAATTGTACTCTCTGAGAATATGCTTAATTTCCCATTGATCTTCAGAGAGCAGAAGTCTTTTAACTCTTCTGATTAGTGTAATTCCAAAATCCGCCATAATTTCCGTGGACAAAACCTTTACCACTTCAAGATTATCAGATCAAATCTTGATCCTCTTGTATCCTTTATTTATTAAAATGAACACACCATCCAGGATACCCCAAAGTTTTGCTTCTAGCAGTGAGCAGTTTCCCAGGTAATGCATGTATCCTAGAACCCAGTTGCCATCCCGATCTCGAACCACTCCACCTGCTGCAGCAATTCAAGTCTCTCACCACTGCTCCATTGGAGAATAAATGAACCCAGTTGTCAAAACAGTGCTGTTAAATCCCTGGGGAAATTACATTGGCCTTAGATCCAGTAATGAAGGCTTCAAAGTTTTGTGCCCAACTGAGGGAGGATTTAATAAGTTCAAGCGACGTCCAATCAATGTTTTAAAAGATAAAAAGGTTCTTGTTCTTCCAAATTCTCCAAGCTAGTATCCCGAAAAGACACAACCAAGTATTCATTTGTCCTGCAACTTAAGATGACAAAAGAGATTAGTTGATAACCAATTTTGTATAGAGTCAGAAAAGAACCTGGATTGCTTCTCTGGGGGGACTACGAGCGTCCAAGCTTCCTTGGCAGTCGGACAATCCCGAAGGGCATGCATTATGTCTTCCAAGTCATGCCCACACCGTGGACACGCACTACTTTGCCCAAATCCTCTCCTGGTCCTCTCTGAATTAGTGAATAGCCTCTGATTGGCCACAAGCCAAAGGAAAAGGAGGACTCTCTGAGGTCCTTGGTACTTCCAATTGAGCTTCCAAATGTTATCTTTGAGTCTCCAATAATTTTCCTTTAATGTCCGATAAGCACTGCGGATAGAGAAGGATCCTAACTCGGTACGCGCCCAAATGATTCTATCTTCGCCACCAGCAGGATGAGGCGGTGGAATACTTATTATGCGCTTAATCATGGCATCAGGTAACCAAATGCTAAGCATGTCTATATTCCAGGAACCGTCCTGGAGGACCCAATCCTTCAAAGTGCTATCCAAGTTGAGCCTATCATGAACTGGAACATAAGACATCAGAGGCCCGGCATTAGGTATCCAATTGTCTTTCCATCCATGTATTGTAACACCATTCCCAACGGACCACAAGAGATTCTCGCGAATGAGAGGCCACGCCTTAGAAAGAGATCTCCAAAGATGAGAGCAGTGACTTTTATGAATAGACTCCGGTAGCTGACTCTTCCAGCCATATTTCGATCGAAGCACTCGTACCCATAGGTCGTCCTTCCGAGAGACAAGGTTAAAACAAATTTTCATGAGGAAAGAGTTATTATGATCTTGTAGTTGTCTAAAACCAAGCCCTCCGTAAGTCCTAGGCTGACAAATGGACTCCCATCCAACCAGTGCTGATTTCGGTTTGCCAACTGATCCCCCCTAAATAAACTGTCTTGCAATCCTTTCTATCTCATCACATACCCCTTTTGGAATTACTAAAGACTGCATAAAGTAGCTAGGAATAGCCAGAAGGATCGATTAAGCGAGGGTAACGCGCCCTGCAAAGGAAAGTTTCTGAGAGTCCCAATTTTGGAGTTTACTTCTCACCTTTTCAATCACAAAGTTTAGAGTACTTTTAGTAACACGGTCATGAAGAAGAGATACCCCCAAGTATTTTCCAAGGTTAAGAACCTTCTGGAACCCAAAAAATTGGCTGATCTGATCCCCTAAGCTGGTATCACTCCCTTTGAGAAAAACATATTACTCTTCCTTGTGCTAATTTTATGACCAGAAAGGTCACAAAATCATCTAAGAATATCCTTTAACAAATGAGCTTGGTACATCTCTGCTTTACTAAAAATAACAATATCATCTGCAAAGAAAAGGTGGGATATAGTCGGACCCGATCTAGATAACCAAATAGGATGCCACTTACCAGTTCCCATTTTTGACCTGATAAAATTCCCTAACCATTCCATGCAAAGTACAAAAAGATAAGGCGATAAAGAACACCCTTGTCGAATTCCTCTTAGAGGCTTAAAAGATCTAGATGGTACTCCATTCCAAATTATCTGCATAGTAGATGAGGAGATAGCGTTCATAATGACCTTTTGGGACCCTCGGGGATTCCGACTGTAACAAGTGAGGCATCAATGAATTCTCAGCTGACCCTGTCATAAGCTTTCTCCAAGTCTAACTTAATGGCCATCCAATTTTTGCCAACTTTTCTACTGTGCATGGAGTGGATTACTTCCTGTGCAATGATGACATTATCAGATATGTTCCTCCCCAAAATAAACCATGCTTGTTCTGGAAAGATGAAATTCGGAAACACCACTTTGAATCTATTAGCGATCACCTTCATCATCAGCATATACATAACCGAGCAAAGGCTGATTGGCCAAAATTAGCTAAAATCTTTCGAGTGATCCTTCTTTGGGATAAGCACAATAAGAGTGTTGTTAAGCTCCCCCTCAAATTTGTTACCAGCAAAGATTCCTTTTTTTATTAAATTTAGGTTATTACAACTTTATTTTTTTACAAGGATACTAAGTGAGGTTTTTTTTTTTTTCAAAATATTACACCAGTAAATTTATCAAAACAAATTTTACATTGTTAATGGAATTTTAAGATCTAAAATAAAAAAATTTCATTATTGAAAATAAAAGTAGAAAGTGACTATATTTCAAATATACAAAAAAGAGGAGCTTAAAATATATTTTAACCATTATCTAAAGCTTTTTTATTTATGTCTTATACATTTTTTTTTCAAAAATTTTGGTTTGTGAGGGGTTTTTGTTTTCTGGTTTTATTTCTTAGTCCTTGAAAATACTAAATAAACAAATGTAAGGAAAATAGTAAATTTTCATGTGTTTGTTTTCAAGAGTTTGAGAAAGTTGTCAAAAACTTCGAGGGGACTTTTGGAAATTGAACAAAAATTTCATGGTTCTATTACAAATATTTCGACTTTAGATTTTCAAATTATGGACGTTATCTTTTTAATTTGGAAAATTTCTTATTATTAGTCCTTATACCATGCATAAGTTGTGTATTAGTCTTTGTATTTTATTTTAGTTAATTTTAATACTTGTACTTTTTAAATTTTAAAATTTCAACCTTGACTGCAAACAATAGTAGTTAATTTTGGTTGGCTAAATTTTGCAATTAGTATCGTACCTGAAATTGTAGGTTAAGTTCATATTCTCCATTTTGACAATTCTTAGTATATACACTTTCCAAATCTTAAATTTCCAATCTCGACACAATTTTATTAACTAATTTTTTTAGTAATATTTGAAAATAACAAATTGATGTAGTATTATAAATGTGTTGATATGTTAGTAGCATAAGATATTTTAGAAGTAATAGAATTTAATAAATTTAACAGTTACCTTTTAGATTGAAATTTTGAATTTTAAATTTTGAAAAGACAAGGACGAAAAAAAATTAAATTAAAGTATAGGGACGTAATACAGAGTCTAATAGCAAAATTTAACCTCTTAATTTTACTGTTGGTTTTCCTTTTAAATAGTTCAAGCCATTAGGATTTGTCGCTTTTAAACGGAAGAGAAAAAACCAACAAGAAGGTGTTTGGGTCCCACAGACCGGTATAAATGCATCAGCACCGTCAATTATCGTTCTAGTTGTCGTTAGGAATTTAGCTTCTAATATTATCCTTTAAGTCGATTTATACTTTCTTTTTAACTTAATTTGTTATTTTCCGTAAATATTTATCTATTAATATTATATAATTAAATAAAAGGGTAAACTCAAAAATAGTCACTTTTATTTGTCTTAGGTTACATTTTAGTCACTTATGTTTGAAATATTACATTTTATACACTTACGTTATCATGTTGTAGTATTTTAGTTACTAAGTCGTTAATTATCAATAGCAGTGTAATGATAAGCTGACATGACGTTAAATCATCATTTTAAATAAAAATTTTAGGTTAAATTATACAATTGGTCCCTGTATTTTTTCATTTTGAGCAATTTAATTTTTTCTTTTATGTTCTTTTAACTTTTATTTTTTTTTCCATTCTCTTCTGTTTCTCCCTCTGTTTTCCTCTTTTCTTCATTTCTTTTAACGTATTTTTTTTTTTTTTTCATTTGTTAAAACTAGTCCACAAGCTCACCACACTCAAAAAAATTAAATTGTTCAAAAAAAAGTATAGGGACTAATTTTAACAAATGGAAAATATAGAAAAACTATATTAAGAGAAATGGAGAAGGAAAAACAAAAGAGAATGGAAAATAAATAATAATAAAAAGTAAAGTTAAAAAAATATAAAGAAAAAAATTAAATTGCTCAAAACAAACAAATATAGGACCGGTTGTATAAATTAACCTAAATTTTTTTTTAAAATGATGATTAATATGTCACGTCAGCTTACCGTTATACTGTTAATGATAATTAATGGCTCAGTGATTAAAACGATACAACACGATAACGTTGTAGGAGCCCAATTTTGACCGGGCTCGTTAAAAAATAAATAAATAATAAAACCAAAGTTTTTTACAATCCATTTCACAAAAATAATTACAAAAACCAAACAGCCCAATCCTTTGACCCTATACCTACAACCCGTGAACTGTTACACCCTGACCTAATAGACCCTAACCCAAAATTTGTACGGCCCAAAAGAGCTCAAAATTTTAGCAGATTCAGTTTGCAAAGGTGATTTCTATTTTCGTTTATTCATTTTTTTTATTTTATTTTTTTAATCCATGTATGTTTCACATATAAAATAGTATTTAAAAAGGAAAAGATGAAATTTTTTACCCGTGAGCTGCCGTGAGCGGTGGCGCGTGTGATGGCGCGTGCAACGGCACGTTACCGGAGTCTTGACCTCAGGCCGAAGGCCAGAGAGAATTCGAAAAGTGGGGTCTTTGAGTTTTTAAAAATGAATGGCAAAATTAGTTTTTTAACTGATTTTTTACTTATATAGTAATGACAAAACGACGTCGTTTTTGTTTAATCAATAAACACCAAAACGACGTCGTTTTAAAACCAGATTCGCGTGTTGACCCGAAAACTCGAAAAGATTCGCGTGTTTTATAAAAAAGGGAAATTGATTATTTTAGTCCCTTTGCAATTTTGTTGGTTTTAATTTTGTCCAATATAGTTTTTTTTATTTTTTAAATTAGCCCTAAAAATCTATTTTTGTTTCAATTTAACCCCTATTTCTTTTTTAATTTTTTTCTATATTATCTTTAGTAGTTATTTATATTAATTTATTAATATTATAAAATTCATATATAATTATTATTATTTATTATTTTATTTTGTTTAATTTTTTACATATTATTTTAGTATTTATATATATTAGTTATCATACTATATTTTAAAATTTTGTACATTATATAATATTATATTATATCGTATATTATTTTTAACTAAAATTTATTTATATTGTATAACATATTCTATTTACATTATTTATATTATATATATATGTAATTTTATATATCTTTATTTAAAATCATTATATACTTTTTTTATACATCGTTTACATTGTTTATATTATATATGTATGTAATTTTTTTATTATTTAATCTTATTTAAAATAAAATTTTCATATTTATTTAGTAATTTTCTTTTATTTTGATATTTATTGCTTTATGTATATATTTTATTTGCCCATACTCTCTCATTTATTTATTTATGATTGTCATTGTGTAGTTATTTCTATTAGTCATTATTCTACATTATTATTACTTTATTATTTATATAAATATGAAATGTTAGTATTTCACAATTGCTTTTGATATTTATGTTTGATAATGTATTAATATGATATTTTTTTGTTTTAAAATAAAATGTATTTTGCAAAATTACTATATTTTATTTAAAGGTTTTAAAATAAGACAATGTTTTGTATTTAGAATTTCGGGAAATAGTGCCCTAACGTGCTGGATTTCGATTTTCCGTTTGACTAAATATCTAAATATTCTTTTAATAAAATTTTGTAAATCATGAGATGATTTTAGTTACGAGTGTTTAAAAATATCGTGTCCTAACGTGCTGGACGTGATGTTTATATTCTTTCGGAACAAAGAAATCCCAAATTTTAAATCAAATTGTTCAAGTTTTTTTTAGAAATCATATTTTAAATTTTTATTAAATTTTCAACATTTGGACATAATTTTATCGATTAGGTACCAATTTTTGGGCGTTATGAGGGTGCTAACCCTTCCTCATACGTAACCGATTGCCGAATCCATTTTCTTGTTTTTCGTGGACCAAAATCAAATATTTTAAAATAAAATGTTTTGCAAGGTGATCCAATCACACCTAAATAAAAAAGGGATTGGTGGCGACTCCCACTTTTATTTTTTTTTTAAAAAAAAGAGTCGATCCCCGTTTTTACCAAGACTTTAAAAATGGTTTCGACAGCTTGGCTACTCCGCTGGGGACTAATAAGAGAGTCAAGCCGTAAAATCGATAATATCATGTCATTTTGTTCGAATTTAAAATTTTGATTTTAAAAAAACATGATCCTTTTATTGCATGTGGTTTTAATATATATTTCTGCATTGCACTACATGACCGTTGTGGTCACGCCTTTAAGTGGTAGCGAGAAGCTATGCCTTCGTGAGGTTTTCACCTCCATATGGGCTAGTGGATTACTTTCGGGATACATCTATACCTATGTCTTCGTGAAGTTTTCACTTCCGCATGGCCATAGGGAAATGTATTCCCCTGAACCAAACTCGGTCCGTATGAGCCTATAATGGGTGATGATCGAGGAATCTGCTGGTTCAGGAACCTCAACTTTAAAACTAAATCGCATATAGTAAACCCTAAGAACCCACCTTAGGTAGAGCTATTCCAAACTTTAGTAGTTACCTAGATAGATGTGCGTTTATTTCACTTGCTTTATATTTTATTCTGTGGTACTAACTCATTGTGTTTCATTTTGGGCATGTCATTTCATATTTTTAGAGGTATCGATTCACGATCAGTTTCTAAGTTAGAAAGTTGGTTATGGAGAACGAGTTCCTTGATAAAGTGGGAGACAATGCACCTGTTCGCACATGGTTAGAGCAAACGCAATAGGAGAAAAGGAACAACTTAGTTGACGGGTATGTATCTAAACTATGATATTTTACTCGTATTAGTATTACACAAAATGAGTTCCAATATTGAAAGAGATATGGACCCAGTGGGACGATGAGTCAAAGCAGATGTTTTATCATAATTATGGCGATCTACCCTACTTACTCGACATCAAGGTAGATAAGCATCTATTTTGAGCTATGACTCAATTTTGGAACTCTGCTTATAGTTGTTTCACTTTCGGGGAAGTAGATTTAGTGCCCACGCTGGAGGAATACGACCTTGCTTCGCTATTCGAGGTTCCAAGTCGACAAAGCTTATTTTAGGGCTACCAATGTTCCAACTTTTGTGAAGAAATTGATGAGTATCACATGGATGAGTGAACACTAGGTTACAACTAGAATCCAAGAGAAAGGTGAAGGTAAATGCATACATTGGGTGAGTTTGAGAGATCTGATCCTAGTATATCTAGATGAAAAGAAGAGGATCGACGTCTTTGCTTTATGTATTTATGGTTTGGTGATCTTCCCAAAACTCTAAGATATATAGATGAAGCAGTTACTGATTTATTCAACCGAGTTAACAAAGGGTCACACCTGTACCTGCGATATTAGCCGAGACGTTCAGATCTTTGAATACATGTCGGAGAGCTGGTGAAGGTAGATTCATTGGATGCACACAGTTATTATTAGTTTGGTTTTACAGTCATTTTTGGAAAGTTGACAGGGTTCCTTATCGAGTGTTCTCTGAAAGTTATTCTTCCTTAAAGGAGGCTACAGCTACGGCAAAAGAGACGATATATTAGAGGAAAGATGGATGAAAATTCTTCAAAACCTCCGAGAGGAAGATGTTAAGTGGAAAGACCCTTGGATGATTCCTGACGAAGTCCTTTATCGATGCAAAATTTTGATTGGGTACCTCTACCTGAAATATAGGGAGCTATTGGATATGTGTCGTTACTCGTGCTGAGGCAGTACAAAGCAAGACAATTCATACCGACGGCATATGAGATAGCTCAAAGTGAATTCTCATATAAGGGGGATAATTATAAGAAGAAGATTCGAGAGATTTCTGAGGCTTGGAAGCAGGCTCCCCGTATGAAGATATTGACTGGAGGGCCAATGACAACCCCGAAATATAAGAGTGGTCGAGTAATAGGATCAATGATAACATCCCTGGGCCAAGTTTGGAGGGTGCTCGATCGATGAATGAGTATTTACAAGTAGTCCCATCGAGTTAGAGATTATAAAGCAGGACTTCGAGAGGCAAAGTTTAGAACTCGAAAAGAAGATAGAAAAGTTAGAAGAAGAAGATATACTTGAGGCTAGATGTGGATGTTCAGAAATTAGAAGCCGAGAAAATAAGAAAGGAGAAAAGAAAGATTGAAGAAGATCGAGATAGTTTGAAGATTGAATATAAGAAGATGCATCTATCGATGAAGAATGCTGGATTGGGGAAGTCTTCGGAACAGTGGCAACAAGAAGTCCAAGAGGAAAAGGCCAAAGCTGACTATTGAAAGAGAAAGTTTCAAGAAATACAAGCGCAAAATAAGGTCTTAGAGAAGAGTTTGTCAGAAAGTCGAAGTGAAAAAGAAGAATTAAAAGCTAGAGTGGTTGAACTTGGACGGTCTCTTCATCATCATCGAAGCCGTAATTCCACGATCGAGTTAAAGTCAAGGCTGAACAAGATTGAAGAAATGAAGGGTAGGATCGAAGAGTTAGAATAAACATTACACAGTTGTGAACTTCGGATTGAGCTTCTTGAAACAAGAGAAGGGGTTGGAAGGAAGAGCTTCACCATTCTCAGAATCAAGTTAGGAGTCAATATTCATGGGTGAAGCTATAGTTTAGATTCGAGAGGTAGCTAATCACCTACAGACTTTGGCAGCACAGGCTGATGTATTGAGCATGAAATATGAGCTACAATAGGATCGTAGTCAAGAGTTAAGCTTATTGTTTAAGAAAATCAAAACTTTAGGACTTAGGGCAAAAGCATATTTGTAGTCCGTTTTATGTAAAGGATTTTGTTTTCTAATAAAGTTTTCTAAAGTAAAGTTGAATCAGAATCGATGCCTCTTTGCATTCATGCATTTTCATTACATAACATCATATGCATTCAAATCCATAGAGAGAGTCTAATTAGTTGAAATTATAAGAGAGAGAGAGAAAAAAGGAAGGGAAATCTAGAAGTGAACATCCTTACGGTACACGTGCCAAATCGAAGAAAATGGATCAAATATTGGAACAATTCCAAAGAGATATGCAAGATCAGATGCAAGAGAAAATGGTAAAACTCCAATAAGAGATGAGGAACTAGATGTTGGAGGCTCAAAGGAACATGATGGCTCAAATGACCCAGATGATGAGTGGGATGATGGACAAAGGAAATGTCCCATGGCTATTACTAGAGAAGAGAGCGAAGGCAATCCCCCAGGTTTTACCCTACCACATGCGCCAGCACAGCCTGAATAGTATCCCCAAAGGCCATCTGTCACAATTAGGCCTCAACAAGGGAAAGCTGATACTAGACCGCCCATGAATTTTCAAGTTGGCTTTTGATCTAATATAGGAGATAACCCAGCCAATCCTGTTATCCTTGACCTAGATATAGTAGAGAGAGGGGATCAGAACTGAATCTTCAAGACAGTTGGAAGATCGTTGTAGATGGTTGGAAGAAAAATTTAAGGCTTTGAAAATGCCGACCATCACCATGGTATTGACGCAAAGGACTTGAGTTAGGTCCCGGATCTAGTGCTTCCTCATAAATTCAAGATGTCGAAATTTGAGAAGTACAATGGGACTAGTTGCCTTGAAGCCCACATCACTATGTTCTGTAGACTCATGACTGGTTACATGAACAATGATCAACTTTTGATTCATTGTTTTCAAGACAGTTTAGTGGGAGCAACATCCAGGTGGTACAATCAACTCAGTCGTGCTAACATTAGCTCCTGGAGAGACTTAGCTCAAGCCTTCATGAAGTAGTATAATCATGTTATAGACATGACGTCTGATAGAATCATGTTGCAAAACATTGAAAAGAAATCGAATGAAAGCTTCAGGCAATACGCACAAAGGTGGAGGGAAGTTGCCATGCAAGTTCAACCACCTCTCTTAGAGAAGCAAAGGTGGAGGGAAGTTGCCATGCAAGTTCAACCACCTCTCTTAGAGAAAGAAACCACCATGTTGTTTATCAACACTTTAAAGGCACCTTTTATTACCCATAGGATAGGAAGTACCACAAAGAGCTTCGGAGATATAGTGATGGCAGGGAAAATGATAGAAAATGCCATAAGGGGTGGTAAGATTGAAGCAGGAGAGACCACTAGAAGATCTACTCCTAAGAAAAAGGATAACGAGGTTAACAATACGAGTACATATAACAAAGGGTACTTAAAGGCTATTACTGTTAGCCAATCAAAAGTAGTTACTACCCGACAACAAGGGTCGACAAGACAAGAATCAGGCACCAGACAAAATACTAAAAAGCTTCAATTTACACCAATCCCAATGACGTATAAAGAGCTATATCAAAGTTTATTCGATGCACGCGTAGTGTCCCCATACTATCTACTGCCGTTACAATCCCCATATCTTAAATGGTATGACTCCAATGCTCATTGTGATTACCATGCAAAAATATCGAGGCATTCCATAGAAAACTGCACTGCCTTCAAAAAGGTAGTTGAGAGGCTCATCAAGATGGGGATTGTCAAGTTTGATGATACACCCAGTGCAGAGAATTCGTTACCCAATCACGGAGACAAGAGGATAAATGCGATTGGGGAAAGTGTTGTGAGGCATATTAAAGGGGTTATCTCAGAGGTAAAAACACCATTGAGAATAGTGTGAAAGGAAATGGTAAGAAGGGGACTGATAAAATCAAGTCTCGAGGAAGGAGGTGAAGAACCAAGGAACTACTGTGAGTTCCACAAAGCTGAAGGACATGAGATCCAGAAATGTGCTGAGTTCAGACTATTGGTACAAAGCCTCATAAATAATAAGGAGCTGGAGTTTTATGAAGAAGGCTCAGAGGAGGAAACATATATGCAACCGAATGAGAGTTGACAAATTAAAATGTCAATTATCCGAGGATCATTATTTCTCGACCGAGAAATATAGAAGGTGGAACACAAATCGCGCTTAAAGTTATAATCCGAGACTGTGTCCTTCCCTTACAAGGATAACAAGATGGTACCATGGAATTACAATTATAACGTGACGACTCCGGGAGTAGAAAACTCAGCTAGCACTTTCAAGGAGGTCCAAAGTGAGGGATTCTACACATGAAGCCGGAGGCGTTATGACTTGGTAAACGTCAGAACAGAACCAACAAGATTAAAGACTGTGGCAGTTGAACCAGAAAAAAGACCTGACACCCTTATCAACGAACCTGTGAAGGAGGAAGAGGCTAAAGAATTTTTAAAGTTCTTAAAGCACAGTAAATACAGTGTGGTAGAGCAGCTGTGCAAGCAATCGGCTTGCATATCAGTGCTAGCCTTACTTTTAAGTTTGGAAGTACATCGTGAGGCTTTGATGAAAGTGCTGAACGAGACTTATGTTACTAAAGATATATCTGTCAATAAGCTTTACCGATTAGTTAGTAACATAGGTGCGGATAATTTTATTTCCTTTAGTGACGATGAAATTCCACCTGGAGGTATGGGATCAACTAAAGCCTTACACATAACTACTCGTTGTAAGGGATATACTCTACCGAGCGTGCTAATTGATAATGGATCAGCCTTGAATGTCTTACCATTGTCGACATTGAAGAGGTTACCGATAGATAGTTCTCACATGACGACATGCCAGAACATAATGAGAGCGTTTGATGGCACCGAGAGAAAAGTGATGGGAAGAATCGATATACCATTGTAGATTGGGCCAAATACGTATGAAGTAGATTTTCTAGTAATGGATATCAAGCCCTCGTACAATTACTTGCTAGGAAAGGCCTTGGATTCATTCGGCAGGGGCAGTGCCGTCATCCCTTCATCAAAAACTGAAACTAGTGATGGATGGTCGACTGGTTACTATAAATGCGGAGGAAGACATCATAGCTACTGTTGCTAATGACGCTCCATATTTAGAGGCGAGTGAAGAAGTAACTGAGTGTTCTTTCTGATCTTTAGAATTTATGAATGCTGTAACACCCCTACCCGTATTCATTGTCAGAATAGGGTACAAGGCATAACCAGAGTTTACGATTTTTTTTTTCAAAATAGCCCCTTTATAAATATCTAACCTTCCCTACAAATTTTAAACCGAGACCAATCCACATCAACCAATCCAATTCAACATATTTTCAAAATAGATTCATGCATATTTATAAGCTAACATCAACACATACCAAGCCAATGTTTGCTAGCCATACCAATGGCTGACCTTACATTCATTTTATATTAACATTACTTTATTAGCTTATACATGCCATTGATTTACAAAATAAAGTTTCTTTATATACCGAAATTTTGAGGCTGATAGTGTGATGTATCTCCTACCGAATCCGACCTCCGAGCTCTTAACACTACAAAACAGGCAAAAGGAAACAGGGTAAGCACTTTGTGCTTAGTAAATCCATGTAACAAGAATTATACTTACCTAACATTTTCAATACAATGCAATAAACATTCATATATCCATTCAATGCATTATTACCCTAACATACACAAGCTCAACATTCAAGTTAGTTCAATAATTTCCATGTATCAATAATATATACCATGATTGATGAGCTCATCAATACCATGATTTCCGTTTCTTTGTTATATTTCCATATTTATCCCATTGAATTACTCGAATTTCGATGGATTTTCAGAGGTACACTTTAGTGTACAAATTGAGTCTCATCAATTCATATTCATGTGCGCACATTTTCATTTCGAGAGCACACTCATGAACCTCATCCTTACAAATGGATTACCACTCGAGCTAAATCCTCAGAATGTAAACTCATAGAGTATTGTCGGGATTACCACCAAAGCTAAATCCCAGCAACGATAATTACTCTAAGGAGCTTGGATCTCAATTACTAGTCCAGCTAAATTGAGACCCTAATTTGGATTACTCGTCCGGGCTAAATCCATTTTCCACGTATTCTTCTGAGGGCTATATCAGATAAGATCACCGTCCGGCTAGATCCTTTTACCGTCAATTCCTTTTCAGAGATCCATCGAATTTTCCTTTCATTCAACCGGGATTTCTTCCCCTTTTTATCAAATATATCAATGTTTCATCAATTTTCATACAATGAACATTCAAATTATATTCATATCAATAACATACATTTCAAGCATTTAAGAATATAATTCAAGTTACATGAACTTACCTCGATACTAGTTCGTATATAAAATCTACTAATCCGGGACTTTTTCCTTTCCTCGATCTAGCTTCGTATTTGAGTTTTCCGGATCTAAATGAATAAATTTAATCATCAATTCAATACATTTCATGTTCACATGTACCATTTTCTATAATTTTATTATTATTTTTAGTTCATTCAAAACTGTTCATAGTCACTAAATTATTTTTATCTTGAGCTACGGAACTTAAAATTTAGATCCGTTAATTTTCCCTAAAACTAGGCTCTCATATCTTCTTCCCATAAAATTTTCAGAATTTTTGGTTTAGCCAATAAGTACAGTTTATTCTTTAAAGTCACCCCTGTTCTGCTGTTTGACAGTTCTGACCCTTCTTCACTAAAAATTAATTATCTCTTCATAAAGGATTCGGATGATGTTCCCGTTTATTTCTATTGAAAATAGACTCATTAATAATTCTAAACATATAAATTTAAGTCCCTAATTATTTTTATCCAATTTTTTATGATTTTCTAAAATTAAAACAGGGGAACCCGAATTCATTCTGACCTTGTCTCACAAAATTTATTATATCTCATGATTTACATATCTATTTCTTACACCGTTTCTTCTATGAGAAACTAGACTCAATAAGATTTAATTTCATATTTTGTTCATATTCTAATTCGATTTCTACAATTTATGGTGATTTTTCAAAGTTAGTCTACTGCTGCTATCCAAAACTGTTTTAGTGCAAACTGCTTATTACCAATTTCCCCCTAAGCTTTCAATAAATGATAATTTCATCCCTGCTCAATTAACTTCTCAATTGAGCTGATTTCTCTCAATTAAAACTTTATTATATCACTTTAAACTACTTTATAACCTTTGGAAATCAGAATTTCAGTAATAGACTTTAATTCCAAATATTTTCACAATTTAGATCCTAAAATCAATTTCTATTGGAATTACCTAATAAAATCATCTCATAAACAATTTAAAGCTTAAATTTCATGATAATTCATCATAAACTTACAGCACTCAACCATGGTAACTTTCAATTTCATCCATGAAATAAAAACTAATGAATTTAATAGTAGGACCTAGTTGTAAAAGTCTTAAAACACAAAATTACAAGAAACAGGCAAGGATTAACTTACTTGCAGTAAAAATATGAAAACCAGCTTAAGGAAACCCTTCTATGTTGTTTTTGCTGATGAGAATCCAGAAAAATAAAGAGAAATCTAGATAATTCCACTTTAGTCCTAGCTTTATTAAGTAAATTTTGCAATATTCCAATTTTGCCCTTAATTCTCCTTATTTTCTTGCTGATTTCATACCCTTGCCGTCCAGCCCAAATAGACCTTGGGTCCATTTTCCTTTAATCCCTCTTTCTTTTATCATTTAAACTATTTAATCATTTTTCATAATTTTGTATTTGTTACAATTTAGTCCTTTTATTTAATTACATACTCAAACGTTAAAATTTTCTAACGAAATTTTAATACCACATTACTAACATTTTATAAATACTTATAAAAATATTTCCTACTCAATTTTATGAGATCAAGGTCTCGATACCTTGTTTTTACCCAATTCCTTCAATAATTCCTTTTCTAACAACCACTAAATCGGTAAAATTTTTTTATCGATATTTTAATCGATTTTCCTATCATATAAATATTCATGCAAAAATATTAAAATAAATTTCTCTTTAAATCGGATTTATGGTTACGAAACCACTGTTCCGATAACCTTAAATTTAGGCCATTACAAATGCGATATTTATCTTGAAGGGGAATGAGGCTCCAATACCTAAGATATCCAAGACCACGAAGATTGGCTTACAAATGATGGTCGGGAAGGGAGTCTTACCAGAAAAAGGATTGGGCAAACATCTCCAAGGGAAAGTTTGAGTATCGGTGCTAAAAGAGAAGAGAGATTGTTTTGGCTTGAGTTTCAAGCCAGATATTAGACAGAAGAGAAATGAAATAGAGAATAAGCAGGAGAGAAGAAGGGCCCGTCTGAATGGAGAAGAAGTCTTGTGGGAATCGATGACATTCCCCCATATATTCCAGACATTTGTATCCGGTGGGGTAATTCACCCTGAGAGAGGGTTATTGGAAAGTCCTCATGTCAATGCCATACACGAGGAAGGAATCGAATAAAGAAACCTGTTGGGCATTCGCCTTTACAAACCTGGAAACGCTCTGAACAATTGGACTGCAGAGGAACTTCCTGTAGTTTTTAGAGATTATACAGAGTAATATTCAGAATGCTCTTGTTTTTTTAGCCTACGAACAATAAGATTTCTTTGTGAAGTAGGCTCATGTTCAGAAATTGTTGTTTTCATAAAATACATTTTTGATAATTAACTTGAGCAAATATTCTTTCATTTTATTCTTTTGACTTTCTAATTTCATTCCAATTTTTTTTATTTTCGCATCCATATCATGTGAATAGTTGTCCTCGAATTCATTTGTTCTTTATACATTCTTTGGTACCCATCACAGGTCCCTAGATATCAATTATGTGAGCAACGATAATACAGATACAGAGGTCCACTTTGAGCAAGACATGTGTTTAGAGAAATCTCGGGATTTTGAATGTGATCGAAATTGTGATTTATCTCCAGATTTGTTAAGAATGGTAAAGCAATAGGAGAAATAGATTTTACCCCATGAGGAGGAGGTAGAAAACATAGTTTTGGAGGAAGGAAAGATTGTGAAAATTGGGACGCGCATAGCAGAGGAGACAAAACAAGACGTTGTTGAATTATTACGGGAATTCAAGGATGTCTTTGCATGGTCGTACCAAGATATGCCTGGGTTAAGTACGGGCATTGTAGTATATCGCCTTCCCATAAGAGAAGAGTGCAAGCCAGTTCAGTAAAAGCTACGAAGGATGAGGCCTGATGTAGTGTTGAAAATAAAAGAAGAGGTCCAGAAACGGTTTGATGCTGGTTTTCTACAGGTGGTCAAGTACTCAGAGTGGGTTGCCATAAGAAAGATGGAAAGGTTCGGATGTGCATAGACTATAGGTATTTAAATAAAGCTAGCCCAAAGGACAATTTTCCTTTGCCGCATATCGACACATTGGTGGATAATACGGCGGGATACTCACTGTTTTCTTGTATGGACGGCTTTTCAGGATATAATCAGATCAAGATACACCTTGAGGATATAGGGAAAACTACCTTCATAGCATTATGGGGTACCTTCTGCTATAAGGTAATGCCATTTGGACTAAAGAATACTGGGGCAACATATCCAAAGGTTATGGTAACATTGTTCCATGACATGATGCATAAAGAGATTGACGTTTATGTTGATGATATGATTGCCAAATCTCGAATAGAAAAGGAACACATTGAGGTTTTGAAGAAATTGTTTTGGAGGTTGAGAAAATTTCATTTGAAGCTTAACCTGGCAAAGTGTACTTTTGAAGCTCGGTCAAGAAAATTACTGGGTTTTGTGTTCAGCGAGAGAGAAATCGAAATTGACTCAAAAAAGGTCAAAGCAATACAAGAATTGACTCCACCACGCACTCAAAAAGAAGTCCGAGGTTTTCTTGGAAGGTTAAACTACATTGCTCAGTTTATTTCACAATTAACTGAGAAATGTGATCCCATATTTCGTCTTCTCAAGAAACACAACCAAGGTGTATGGGACGACGAATGCCAGAGAGCTTTTGACAAAGTCAAACAATATCTGTCAAATGCACCAGTACTCTCTCCGCCTAATCTAGATAGACCATTGATACTGTATTTTTCAATATTCAATAACTTCATGGGATGTGTGCTTGGACAACACGACGAGTCAGGAAGAAAAGAAAGGGCGATATATTATCTCAGTAAAAAGTTCACTGAATGTGAAATGAGATATTCGTCGATTGAGAAATTGTGTTGCGCTTTGATCTGGACAACTAGGAGGTTGAGGCAGTACATGCTATATCATACTACCTGGTTAATTTCGAAGCTTGATATGTTAAAGTATATGATGGAGTCCACTACTTTGAATGGGAAAAAGGCTAGGTGGCAGATTTTGTTGTCTGAATTCGATATAGTCTATGTGAACTAAAAGGCTATAAAAGGGAGCGTAGTAGCAGAATTTTTGGCTAGCAGAGCTTTGGAGGATTATGAACCTTTGAACTTTGATTTCCCAAATGAGGAGCTGATGTATGTGGCAAATACCGAAGATTGTCCGTGGAAGCTAAACTTTGATGGAGCGTCAAATGCTGTGGGAAATGGAATCGGGGCAATCTTGGTATCCCCTAGTGGTGATTATTATCCATTCATAAGCAAATTGGATTTTGATTGCACAAATAACATGGCAAAATATGAAGCCTGCATTATGGGAATTTAAGCAGCCTTAGAACGTAAGATCAGAGTGCTAGAAGTATATGGAGATTCTGCATTAGTAATCTACCAGGTTAAAGGAGAGTGGGAGACAAGAGATCCCAAACTAATTGATTACCATAAAATAGTTTTGGGATTGGTTGAGGAGTTTGATGACATTACTTTCAATTATCTCCCACGCGATGAAAACTAGATGGCAGATAATTTGGTGACCCTAGCTTCTATGATCAAAGTAAACAGATAAGAGGATGTGAGACCTATTCAGATGAGTATCTTTGAAATTCTAGCTCAATGTTATAATGTGGAAGAGGAGGAAAAAGATGATCACCCTTGGTATCAAGATGTTTTACGATACGTAAAAAATCGTGAATACTCGGAGCATACCACTGAGAATGAGAAAAGGACTTTAAGAAGATTGGCCTCTGACTATGTTTTAGACGGGGATATCTTGTACAAAAAGAGAAAAGATCAAGTATTATTAAGGTGCGCCGATGCAGTTGAAGCTAAAAAAATCCTGGAAGAGGTTCATAAGGGTGTTTATGGAACACACGCTAATGGATTCACAATGGCCAGACAAATAATGAGATTTGGATATTATTGGTCCACCATGGAAGGTGATTATATTAACTATCTTAAGAGATGTTATAAATGCCAGATTTACGGGGATAAAATTCATGTGCCTCCGTCACCTTTGCATGTTATGACTTCCCCATGGCTATTTTCCATGTGGGGCATGGATGTTATTGGACCAATCTCACCAAAAGCTTCGAATGGACATCGATTCATTTTTGTGGTAATTGACTACTTCACGAAATGGGTAGAGGCTGCTTCATATGCTAGCGTTACTTAGTCAGCAGTTAGCCGTTTCTTGAAAAAAGAGATCATTTGTCGATATAGAATACCCGAGAGGATCATATCAGATAATGCGCTGAATTTGAACAACAGCACGATAGCAAAAATTTGTAGTCAATTTGGGATCAAACACCACAACTCGTCTCCATATCAACCAAAAATGAATGGTGCAGTGGAAGCGGCCAACAAAAATATCAAGAATATAGTAGGGAAAATGACTGAGACTTATAAGGATTGGCATGAGAAACTACCGTTTGCACTCTATGCTTATCGGACGTCCGTCAGAACCGCTACTGGGGCAATGCCTTTCTTGTTGGTCTATGGAATGGAGGCAGTTCTACCTATTGAAGTGGAAATACCCCCTCTTCGAGTTTTTTTAGAAATAAAGCTGGATGAGGCTGAATGGATCCAAGCTCGGTATGATCAGCTGAACTTAATTGAAGAAAAGAGGCTAAGGGCTATTCGTCATGGTCAGATGTATCAAAAATGAATGATGCGAGCCTACGATAAGAAGGTCCACCCAAGAGAGGTCCATGAGGGGGACCTTGTATTGAAAAAGATTCTTCCCATATAAAAGGATTTCAGAGGAAAATGGATGCCGAATTGGGAATGACCATATGTGGTGAAGAAGGATTTCTCTGGAGGAGCATTGATCTTGACCGAAATGGATGGGAAAAGTTTACCTAACCCTATGAACTCCAACTCAGTCAAAAAGTATTTTGCTTGAAAAGGAGAAGAGGCCAAAGTGAAAACCCGTAAAGGGCGCTTTGAGTTTCTAAATAAAAAATAAAAAATGGAAAGGCCAAGGTGAAAACCTGCAAAGGGCGCCTTGAGATTAAAGGGGTTTTGAGTTGAAAACCCGAAAAGGGCGGCTCAAATTCTGAATGGGCGCGCAGTCATCTTGCTACACTTGAATCAACAATGAAGAATGTTGCATATCGGGGCATCAACAAAGAACTTTGGGTCTTCTAAACACATGTTGAGTTCAAGGCAGTCTTCATAAAGTTTGTATATAGAAACTCAATCGGTGATATCTACGGCATCTGACTTTTGTCTTATTCATTTTATTATCTTGGGATTCTTTTTCTTCTCAAAGATATGTTCTCAGATAATTCTTTTTGTATCTTTGATAATTTATTCAATTTTAACTCTTTTTGAGATCAATTTATTTGTTACCCATTATTCATAAATGTGTTGCATTAAAATAATGATTGATTTAACTAATAATTTTACAAAAGAAGTTCTACATATTTCTTTGGAAATTTCTAGATAAGACAATGAACCAAAATAGGACAGTTGTTTAGAATTTTCATGTGCATAGAAGTATTGGAGAAAAAAGAGTCTGGATAGAGACTATTGCTCTGAATTCTTTGTCCAATTGATAATCGGACAAAATAAATGAGTTTGTAACACCCTTAACCGTATCCATCGCTGGAATGGGGTTACAATGTATTACCGGTGAGACACATATTTCAATTAATCGATCATAATTCTTTACAAACATATAACCAGTTACAAAATTCATAAACAATAGTATTGTTTATACTACTTACCACATAACATGTGCACATACCAATTAACAAACTCCATTTGGCATTTGAATATTACTATATGTAATACCTAATTACCCATTAAAACATATCAAATCTATTATTCATATGGTTATAACCGAATACATCATGAGTAATTATCATAATAATTTCCACAAATTATCAACCATATTTATTCCACCACATAACCGAATATCAAATGCACATAACATTTTCTATTATAAACCGATTTACCTATGAACATATTTATTTATATGCCTATGTAAAATAGCCATAACAAATATCATACACTTATAGTTAAACATGAATCAAACATCTCATATCTTCCATTATCATACACATCAAAAGTTCATCCAAATTCAATACCAATTGCCAAATACATCCAACCATATTATCGGTCACATCTCTTATAATTAACATAGCTGAATCATCAAGACCAAACATATCTAACATTTAACCTAGAACATATAAAACCAAGCTCATTACACATACATTGTAACACCCCCTACCCGTATTTGTTGTTGGAATAAGGTACAAGGCATTACAGGAGTTTACGATTTTTTTTTTACACAATATAACCCCTTTATAATTATTTAGCCTTCCCTACAAAATTTTTTTTTAACCGAGACCAATTCACATCAACCAATCCAATTCAACATATTTTCAAAATAAATCCATGCATATTTATAAGATAACCTCATTACATACTAAAACTAAAATTTGTTAGCCATACCAATGGCTGACCTTACATTCATTTCATATTAACATCTACTTTATTAGCTTATACATGCCATTGATTTCCAAAATAAAGTTTCTTTATATACCAAAATCTTGGGGTTGATAGTGTGATGTGTCTCCTACCAAATCCGACCTCCGAGCTCCTAACACTACAAAACAGGGAAAAAGGAAATAGGGTAAGCACTTTCTGCTTAGTAAGCTCATGTAACAAGAATTATACTTACCTAATATTTTCAATACAAAGCAATAAACATTCATATATCCATTCAATGCACTATTGCCCTAACATACACAAACTCGACATTCAAGTTAATCCAATAATTTCCATATACCAATAATATATACCATGATTGATGAGCTCATCAAGACCATGATTTCCGTTTCTTTGTTATATTTCCATATTTATCCCGTTGAATTACTCGAATTTCGATGGATTTTCGAAGTACACTTTTAGTGTACAATCCAGTCCGCAATTCATGTTCATATGCACACATTTCCATTTCGAGAGCACACTCCCATGAACCTCATCTTTACAATGGATTACCGATCGAGCTAAATCCCACAGAATATAAACTCATAGAGTATTGTCGGGATTACCGGTCAAGCTAAATCCTGCAACAACAATTACTCTAATGAGCTTGGATCCAATTACCATCCGAGCTAAATTGGACCTAATTCAATTACCCATCCGGCTAAATCCATTTTCCACATATTCTTCTGGAGGGCTATATCAGATAGGATCACCCGTCCGGCTAGATCCTTTTTACCGTCAATTACTTTTCAGAGATCCATCAAAGTTTCCTTTCATTCAACCGGGATTTCTTTCACTTTTTATCAAATATATCAATGTTTCATCAACTTTCATACAATGAACATTGAAATCATATCCACATCAATAATATACATTTCAAGCATTTAAGAAGATAATTCAAGTTACATGAACTTACCTCGATACTTGTTCGTACACAAAAATCTACTAATCCGGGACTTTTTCCTTTCCTCTATCTAGCTTCGTATTTGTGTTTTCTGGATCTAAATAAATAAATTCAATCATCAATTCAACACATTTCATGTTCACATGTAGCATTCACTATAATTCTATTATTGTTCATAATTCATTCAAAGCTGTCTACTTGAGTCACAGTTACTAAATTATTTATTTCTCGAGCTACAGAACTCCAATTGAAGAACTGTTAATTTTCCCTGAAACTAGAATCACATATATTTATACCATAAAATTTCCAGAATTTTTGGCTTATCCAATTAGTACAGTTTATTCATTAAAATTTCTCTTGTTTTACTATTTGACAGTTCAGACCACTTTTCACTCTTCATAAAGAATCAATTTTCTCCTTGTAAAGAATTCAAATAATGTTTTAGTTTTTTCTTATAAAATAGACTCATTAAGGAGTCTAACCATATAAATTTAAGCCCATAATTATTTTTATTTAATTTTATTATGATTTTTCAAAGTCAGAACAGGGGATCTCGAAATCATTCTGAACCAGTCTTACAAAAATATAAATATCTCAAAATACAGAATTAATTTGCTTTCTATGTTTCTTTAATATGAAAATAGACTCAATAAGCTTTAATTTCATATCTCACTCAACTTCTAATTCCACTTCTACGATTTTTAGTGATTTTTCAAAGTTACTCTACTGCTGCTGTCCCAAAACTGTTTTCTTATAGCTTACTTCTCAATTAAATCCATCTTTCAATTCTAACTTGAAATTCATTCAATTAAGTCCTTAATTCATGTTTTTGTTTCATCATAAACTATACTTGAGAGCTCACAAACTTTCAATATGACAACTTAGCTTCATCAAAACCTTGTTCCAAGGCTTCTAAAATATCAAAATTAAGTAAAAAGGGCTAAATTGACTTACCTATTAACTTTCAAACTTCAAACTTTGAATTTTTCTTTCTTCTTTCTTTTCTTTCCTTCCTTCTTTCCTTCTCTGTTTCGTTTGCCTATTCTGTTTCTATTTCTTTTTTTTTTTTTTATACACACATATATAAATATAATAATAACAATATAATATATTATATTATAATTAAAACATAAAATATCTTTATTATATAATAATATAATAATATATACTAAACATAAAAATCTTAGATTTTCTTCACAATAAACCGCCTCAACTAGACAAAATGGCTTAATTGCCATTTTGGTCCTTTATAATTTCTTTTAATCTATAATTCAACTTTTATTTCTATTTCAATTTAGTCTTTTCATTTAATTACCTACCCAAACGTTAAAATTTTCTAACGAAATTTTAATACCACATTAGTAACATTTTATAAATATTTATAAAATATTTTCTATCATATAAATATTTATGCAAATGTATTGAAATAAATTTCTCTTTAAATCGGATTTATGGTTACGAAACCATTGTTCCGATAACCTTGAATTTAGGCCATTACAACTCTTCCCCTTTAAGGATTTTCTCGAAAATCTTACCAGAAAGAGGTTCGGATATTGTTTCCTCATTGTCTCCTCCGGTTCCCATGTCGCCTCAATCCCATGCTTTTGCCATAATACTTTCACTAAATTTATCTTTTTATTTCTAAGCTCCTTTGTTTCCGTGCCAATATTTTGACCGGTTCTTCACAAGTCATATCCAGAATCTCCATCGAGAAATAACATGTGAAGGATCGGACCGATATCGTCGTAGCATAGACACATGAAAAACATTATGAATTCTATCGAGTTCCAGGGTAATGCCAATCGATAAGCGACTTGTCCAATTCTTTCTATGATCTCATATGGTCCGATAAATCTTGGACTCAATTTACCCTTTCGACCGAACCGGAGAACTTTCTTCCAAGGAGACACTTTCAGAAATACCTTGTCACCGACCTGAAATTCAATCTCTTTTCGTTTACGATATGATTTTTGACGATTAGATGCTGCTTTCAAACTATTACGAATGACCTTTACTTTTTCTTCTATTTCCCAGGTCAAATCAACCCCATGTATCTTCTTTTCACTGAGCTCTACCCAATATAACGGTGTTCTATATTTTCTACCATACAAAGCTTCATACGGAGCCATTTTAATACTGGACTGATAACTGTTATTGTAAGCAAATTCAATCAAAGGTAGATATTTCTCCCAATTACCTTCGAACTCTAGTTTACAACATCGGAGCATATCTTCCAATACCTGAATTACACGCTCAGATTGGCCATCTATCTAAGGATGAAATGCAGTACTGAAATACAACTGAGTACCCAAAGCTTCGTGCAATTTATCCCAGAAACGAGACGTAAATCGGGGATCTTTATCCGATATAATGGAGACAGGCACTCCATGTAACCTGGCAATCTCAGATATGTATAGTTCAGCCAATTTATCTAAATAATAATCTACACGTACCTGAATAAAGTGCGCTGACTTTTTCACCCAAATAGCATCCTTTTTCCTCAGAGACAACGGTAATTCCAATACAAAATCCATAGTGATTCTTTCCCATTTTCATTCAGGTATAGTAATTGGCTGAAGTAACCCTGAAGGTGCATGATGTTCAGCTTTAACTTGCTGACATATTAAACATCTTAATACAAACTCAGAGATATCCCGTTTCATTCCTGGCCACCAATACATTTTTTTTCAGATCATTATACATTTTATTACTCCCCGAATGTACAAACATAGTACCGCTATGAGCCTCGTGTAGAATCTTCTATATGAGCTCTAAATTTTGAGGTACACATACCCTTCCTCTGAATAATAAACAACCATCAATCCCAATCTGAAATTCTGAATCAGTACCTGACTCACACTGTGACCATTTAACCTGTAACTTCTCATCATTCTTCTGAACTTCACATATTTGCTGTAAAAATGTCGGTTTAGCTATCAATTAAGCTATGATTGAACCATTATCAACCAAAGACAATCGGCGTTCATAGCTCGCAAGGCAAAATAGAGATTTTCGGCTTAAAGCATCAGTAACAACATTAGCCTTAAGCGGATGGTAATCAACAATCAAATCATAATCCTTTATCAATTCAAGCCACCTGCGCTGTCTTCAATTCAGATCTTTCTGTGTCATCAAATATTTCAAGCTTTTATGATCAGTATAAATATGACATTTCTCACCGTACAAGTAATGCCACCATATCTTCAATGCAAATACAATAGCGGCTAATTCAAGATCATGTACCGGGTAATTTCTTTCATGTGGTTTAAGTTGTCTTGAAGCATAGGCTATTACTTTACCTTCTTGCATCAAGACACAACCTAAACCATTTAATGAGGCATCACTGTAAATAACAAATTCCTTACCCGGTTCAAGCTGCACTAATACTGGTGCTTTCGTTAATAAATCTTTCAATCGGTTGAAACTCTGCTGACATTCATCAATCCACTCGAACTTTGCATCTTTATGTAATAATCAAGTCATCGGAGAAGCTATCATAGAGAATCCACAAATCTCCGATAATAACCAAAAACTTCTAACTTCGATACATTCTTGGTGGACTCAATTGACAATAGCTGAGATTTTACTTGGATCTACCCTGATGCCTTCGGCAGATACAATATGTCCAAGAAAACCCACTTCTCGAAGCCAAAATTCACATTTACTAAATTTAGCATATAACTGCTTCTCTCGCAGAATTTACAACACAATTCTCAAATGTTCTGCATACTCATTTTCATATCGAGAATAGACTAAAATATCATCAATGAAAACTACCATAAACTTTGTCTAAATCTGGTCGAATATCGATTCATCGATCCATAAATCCGTAGGTGCATTAGTCACCCAAAGCGGCATAACCGAAACTCATAATGCCCGTGCACGGTTCCGAAGTTGTCTTCAGACATCCGACTCCTTTACTCGTGGCGATAGTAGCCCGATCGGAGATCATTCTTTGAAAATACAGTAGCACCTTTTAGCTGATCAAATAAATCATCAATCCGGGGCAACGGGTAATTATTCTTTATAGTTACCTTATTGAGCTGCCGATAGTCAATACACAATATCAAAGACCCGTCTTTCTTTTCACAAATGTAATTGGAGCACCCCAAGGTGAATGACTCAGGTCGGACAAAACCCTATCAACAAGTTCTTGCAAGCTGTGTCTTTAATTCCTTTAATTACAGAGGAGCAATCCGATGACGAGCTATGAAAATCGGAGTAGTTCCTGGAATCAAATCTATAGAGAATTCCACTTCTCTTTCTGGTGGCAACCTTGGTAACTCTTCTGGAAACACATCAAAAAATTCACATACCACTGGCACTACCTGAATCTTCTACTCAGATACCTTGGTGTCTAATACATAAGTAAGAAAAGCATCATACCCTTTTGACATACCTACGGCGGTAATAACTAAAATCACATCAAATAATCCTCTATCCGATCGATTTAACTTGTGTCTCAAGCCTACTTGCAGTATCTTTTGTAGCTCCTCGGCTACCACGACATTACCGGATGGTCGAGATGGTCTACCCTCAAAGATGGATTACTCGACTTGATACCTATTCACTTCTTTTCACCCTTTTTGGACAATCTCGAGAAATGGTCAAAGAACCACATCGATAACAAGCCCGCTCTTAAATCGACATTCACTAAAATGAGCTTTATTACAATATTGGCATCTCGGCTTAGGGATACCAACACTGCCAACACTGGTCACTGATGGAGTGAAAGGTCTTGGATTATTGCGTTGAGAACCTCGCTCTGCTCGAATACCCGATGGTTGAGGTAGAACGATCTGGTACTTCTTCAATTTCTTTGGAGCGGAAAATTGGGATTTTCCCATTAGTCTTTTACTAAAATTTAAGCTTCCCTCTCACTGTTTCTTTTCTTTGCTCAATTCTTACGCTTTATAAGCTCGCTTCGCCAATGTAACAAACTCTCGAATTTCAAGTTCTTTGAATCGTTTGCACATTTCATCTTCCGATTGTACCTATTCTCGAGCATATTTACTCAACCGAACAAATTCTCTTTCATACTCAGATACCAATCTATTGCCCTGTTTCACCTCAAGAAATTCTTTTCTTTTTGATCAAGAAATCTTTGACTGATACATTTCTTTTTGAACTCGGTCTGGAAGAATTTCCATGTAATTTTTTCTCGGGACAATGAAGCATTAGTATTCCACCAATGATAAGTCGTGTCTTTAGCAATGAGACAAAGACATTTTAAACATTCTTACGGTGTGCAAGATAAATCCTTCAAAACCCGAGTAGTATTTCTAACCAAAATTCAGCCGTTCGGGATCATCATCAACTTTACTTGAAATTCTCGGCCTCATATTTTCAAATTTTATCAACCGGAGCTTTTCCTTTTACGATGATTCAAGACACTGACCTTGTGGAATCTCGGGAACCGGTGGAGGAACAAGAGGGGAGTTTGAGTTTCTTTGCTATAGGGTTAGTTCTTATGTCTTGAGTAAACCATTCATTCATCATTTGAAAGAAGGCTATTTTGCCTCCTCCCTTGACCCTCTGACTGGCCTTCTACTACTTAGTTTCTTCTCTTTGTCTTGAAGCAAGCATGACTCGACTTCTTGATTGAGCTTGGTTGGATGACATTACTATCGAAAAACTCAATTTAAATGGTCGGAGATATCACACTATCAATAATAATTTAAATGGCATGTATAGCTAATCCAGATTTGCTATGTTGGTCCTAGAACCCGCTAAACCGTAGCTCGATACCAATAAATGTAACACCCCTACCCGTATTCGTTGTCAAAATAGGGTACAAGGCATTACCATGCATATTTATAAGATAACATCAACACATACCAAGCCAATGTTTGCTAGCCATACCAATGGTGACCTTACATTCATTTTATATTAGCATTACTTTATTAGCTTATACATGCCATTGATTTACAAAATAAAGTTTCTTTATATACCGAAATTTTGAGGTGATAGTGTGATGTATCTCCTATCGAATCCGACCTCTGAGCTCTTAACACTACAAAACAGGGAAAAGGAAACAAGGTAAGCACTTTGTGCTTAGTAAATCCATGTAACAAGAATTATACTTACCTAACATTTTCAATACAATGCAATAAACATTCATATATCCATTCAATGCATTATTACCCTAACATACACAAGCTCAACATTCAAGTTAGTTCAATAATTTCCATGTATCAATAATATATACCATGATTGATGAGCTCATCAATACCATGATTTCCGTTTCTTTGTTATATTTCCATATTTATCCCATTGAATTACTCGAATTTGATGGATTTTCGAGGTACACTTTAGTGTACAAATCCGAAGTCCGTCAATTCATATTCATGCGCACATTTTCATTTAGAGAGCACACTCCGTGAACCTCATCCTTACAATGGATTACCGGTCGAGGCTAAATCCACAGTAATGTAAACTCATAGAGTATTGTCGGGATTACCGGTCCGAGCTAAATCCTACAACGACAATTACTCTAATGAGCTTGGATCTGAATTACAGATCAAGGCTAAATTCAGACCCTAATTGGATTACCCGTCCGGCTAAATTCATTTTCCACGTATTCTTGGGAGGGCTATATCGGGATAGGATCACCCGTCCGGCTAGATCCTTTTACCATCAATTCCTTTTCGAGATCCATCAATTTTCCTTTCATTCAACTGAGATTTCTTCCCTTTTATCAAATATATCAATGTTTCATCAATTTTCATACAATGAACATTCAAATTATATTCATATCAATAACATACATTTCAAGCATTTAAGAATATAATTCAAGTTACATGAACTTACCTCGATACTAGTTCGTATATAAAATATACTAATCCGGGACTTTTCCTTTCCTCGATCTAGCTTCAGATTTGAGTTTTCTGGATCTAAATGAATAAATTCAATCATCAATTCAATACATTTCATGTTCACATGTACCATTTTCTATAATTCTATTATTATTTTAGTTCATTCAAAACTGTCTACTTGAGTCAGAGTCACTAAATTATTTTTATCTTGAGCTACAGAACTTAAAATTTAGATCCGTTAATTTTCCATAAAACTAGACTCACATATCTTCTTCCCATAAAATTTTCAGAATTTTTGGTTTAGCCAATAAGTACAGTTTATTCTTTAAAGTCACCCCTGTTCTGCTGTTTGACAGTTCTGACCCTTCTTCACTAAAAATTAATTCTCTCTTCATAAAGGATTCGGATGATGTTCCTGTTTATTTTTATTGAAAATAGACTCATTAAGAATTATAAATATATAAATTTAAGTCCCTAATTATTTTTATCCAATTTTTGATGATTTTCTGAAGTTAAAACAGGGGAACCCGAATTCATTCTGACCTTGTCTCATAAAATTTATTATATCTCATGATTTACATATCTATTTCTTGCACCGTTTCTTCTATGAGAAACTAGACTCAATAAGCTTTAATTTCATATTTTTTTCATCTTCTAATTCGATTTATACAATTTATGATGATTTTTCAAAGTTAGTCTACTGCTGCTGTCCAAAACTGTTTTAGTGCAAACTGCTTATTACCAATTTCCCCCTAAGCTTTCAATAAATGATAATTTCATCCCTGCTCAATTAACTTCTCAATTAAGCTGATTTCTCTCAATTAAAACTTTATTCTATCACTTTAAACTACTTTATAACCTTTGGAAATCAGAATTTCAGTAATAGACTTTAATTCCAAATATTTTCACAATTTAGATCCTAAAAATCAATTTCTATTGGAATTACCTAATAAAATCATCTCATAAACAATTTAAAGCTTAAATTTCATGCTAATTCATCATAAACTTACAGCACTCAACCATGGTAACTTTCAATTTCATCCATGAAATCAAAAACTAATGGATTTAATAGTAGGACCTAGTTGTAAAAGTCTTAAAAACACAAAAATTACAAGAAACAGGCAAGGATTAACTTACTTGCAGTAAAAATATGAAAAACCAGCTTAAGGAAACCCTTCTATGGTGTTTTTCTGGTGAGAATGCAGAAAATAAAGAGAAATCTAGATAATTCCACTTTAGTCCTAGCTTTATTAAGTAAATTTTGTAATATTCCAATTTTGCCCTTAATTCTCCTTATTTTCTTGCTGATTTCATACCCTTGCCGTCCAGCCCAAATAGACCTTGGGTCTATTTTCCTTTAAGCCCTCTTTCTTTTATCATTTAAACTATTTAATTATTTTTATAATTTTATATTTGTTACAATTTAGTCCTTTTCATTTAATTACATACTCAAGCGTTAAAATTTTCTAACGAAATTTTAATACCACATTACTAACATTTTATAAATACTTATAAAAATATTTCCTACTCAATTTTATGAGATCAAGGTCCGGTACCTTGTTTTTACCCAATTCCTTCAATAATTCCTTTTTCTAACAACCACTAAATCGGTAAAATTTTTTTATCGATATTTTAATCTGATTTTCCTATCATATAAATATTCATGCAAAAATATTAAAATAAATTTCTCTTTAAATCGGATTTATGGTTCTGAAACTATTGTTCGATAACCTTGAATTTAGGCCATTACAAATCGACATTTATCTTGAAGGGGAATGAGGCTCCAATGCCTAAGATATCCAAGACCACGAAGATTGGCTTACAAATGATGGTCGGGAAGGAGTCTTACCGGAAAAGGATTGGGCAAACATCTCCAGGAAAGTTTGAGTATCGGTGCTAAAGAGAAGAGATTGTTTTGGCTTGAGTTTCAAGCGGGATATTAAACGAAGAAAATGAAATAGAGAATAAGCGGGGAGAGAAGAAGGGCCCGTCTGAATGGAGAAGAAGTCTGTCGGAATCGATGACATTCCCCATATATTCAGGACATTTGTATCCGGTGGGGTAATTCACCACGAGAGGGTTATTGGAAAGTCCTCATGTCAATGCCATACGAGGAAGGAATCGAATAAAGAAACACATTGGGCATTCGCCTTTATGAACACGGAAACGCTCTAAACAATTGGACTGCAGAGGAACTTCCTGTAGTTTTTAGAGATTATACAGAGTAATATTCAGAACGCTCTTGTTTTTTTAGCCTACAAACAATAAGATTTCTTTGTGAAATAGGCTCATGTTCAGAAATTGTTGTTTTCATAAAATACATTTTTGATAATTAACTTGAGAAAATATTCTTTCATTTTATTCTTTTGACTTTCTAATTTCATTCCAATTTTTTTTTATTTTCGCATCCATATCATGTGAATAGTTGTCCTCGAATTCATTTGTTCTTTATACATTCTTTGGTACCCATCACAGGTCCCTAGATATCAATGATGTGAGCAACGATAATACTGAATCTGAGGTCCACTTTGAGCAAGACATGTGTTTAGAGAAATCTCGATTTTGAATGTGATCGAAATTGTGATTTATCTCCGATTTGTTAAGAATGGTAAAGCAATAGGAGAAAGCAGATTTTACCCCATGAGGAGGAGGTAGAAAACATAGCTTTGGAGGAAGGAAAGATTGTGAAAATTGGGACGCATATAGCGAGAGGAGACAAAACAAGGCGTTGTTGAATTATTACGGAATTCAAGGATGTCTTTGCATGGTCGTACCAAGATATGCAGGTTAAATCTGGCATTGTAGTATATCGCCTTCCCATAAGAGAAGAGTGCAAGCCGATTCGATAAAAAGCTACTGAAGGATGAGGCTGATGTAGTGTTGAAAATAAAAGAAGAGGTCCAGAAACGGTTTGATGCTGGTTTTCTACAGGTGGTCAAGTACTCAGAGTGGGTTGCCAACATTGTTCCTATCCTTAAGAAAGATGGGAAGGTTCGGATGTGCATAGACTATAGGTATTTAAATAAAGCTAGCCCAAAGGACAATTTCCCTTTGCCGCATATCGACACATTGGTGGATAATACGGCGGGATACTCACTGTTTTCTTTTATTGATGGCTTTTCAGGATATAATCAGATCAAGATACACCCTGAGGATATAGGGAAAACTACCTTCATAGCATTATGGGGTACCTTCTGCTATAAGGTAATGCCATTTGAACTAAAGAATACTGGGGCAACATATCCAAAGGTTATGGTAACATTGTTCCATGACATGATGCATAAAGAGATTAACGTTTATGTTGATGATATGATTGCCAAATCTCGAATAGAAAAGGAACACATTGAGGTTTTGAAGAAATTGTTTTGGAGGTTGAGAAAATTTCATTTGAAGCTTAACCTGGCAAAGTGTACTTTTGGAGCTCGGTCAAGAAAATTACTGGGTTTTGTGGTCAGCGAGAGAGGAATCGAAGTTGACTCAAACAAGGTCAAAGTAATACAAGAATTGCCTCTACCACGCACTCAAAAAGAAGTTCGAGGTTTTCTTGGAAGGTTAAACTACATTGCTCGGTTTATTTCACAATTAACTGAGAAATGTGATCCCATATTTCGTCTTCTCAATAAACACAACCAAGGTGTATGGGACGACGAATGCCAGAGAGCTTTTGACAAAGTCAAACAATATCTGTCAAATGCACCAGTACTATCTCCGCCTAATCTAGATAGACCATTGATACTGTATTTGCCAATATTCAATAACTTCATGGGATGTGTGCTTGGACAACACGACAAGTCAGGAAGAAAAGAAAGGGTGATATATTATCTTAGTAAAAAGTTCACTGAATGTGAAATGAAATATTCGTCGATTGAGAAATTGTGTTGCGCTTTGATCTGGACAACTAGGAGGTTGAGGCATTACATGCTATATCATACTACAGGTTAATTTGAAGCTTGATATGTTAAAGTATATGATGGAGTCCACTACTTTGAATGGGAAAAAGGCTAGGTGGCGATTTTGTTGTCGAATTGATATAGTCTATGTGAACTAAAAAGCTATAAAAGGGAGCTTGATGGCGAGAATTTTTGGCTAGCGAGCTTTGGAGGATTATGAACCTTTGAACTTTGATTTCCCAAATGAGGAGCTGATGTATGTGGCAAATACTGAAGATTGTCCGTGGAAGCTAAACTTTGATGGAGCGTCAAATGCTGTGGGAAATGGAATCGGGGCAATCTTGGTATCCCCTAGTGGTGATTATTATCCATTCACAAGCAAATTGGATTTTGATTGCACAAATAACATGGCAAAATATGAAGCCTGCATTATGGGAATTCAAGCAGCCTTAGAACGTAAGATCAGAGTGCTAGAAGTATATAGAGAATCTGCATTAGTAATCTACCAGCTTAAAGGAGAGTGGGAGACAAGAGATCCCAAACTAATTGATTACCGTAAAATAGTTTTGGGATTGGTTGAGGAGTTTGATGACATTACTTTCAATTATCTCCCACGCGATGAAAACTAGATGGCAGATAATTTGGCGACCCTAGCCTCTATGATCAAAGTAAACAGATAAGAGGATATGAGACCTATTCAGATGAGTATCTTTGAAATTACAGCTCAGTGTTATAATGTGGAAGAGGAGGAAAAAGATGATCACCCTTGGTATCAAGATGTTTTACGATACATAAAAAATCGTGAATACTCAGAGCATACCACTGAGAATGAGAAAAGGACTTTAAGAAGATTGGCCTCTGACTATGTTTTAGACGGGGATATCTTGTACAAAAAGAGAAAAGATCAAGTATTATTAAGGTGCGCCGATGCAGTTGAAGCTAAAAAAATCCTGGAAGAGGTTCATGAGGGTGTTTATGGAACACACGCTAATGGATTCACAATGACCAGACAAATAATGAGATTTGGATATTATTGGTCCACCATGGAAGGTGATTATATTAACTATGCTAAGAGATGTCATAAATGCCAGATTTACGGGGATAAAATTCATGTGCCTCCATCACCTTTGCATGTTATGACTTCCCCGTGGCTATTTTCCATGTGGGGCATGGATGTTATTGGACCAATCTCATCAAAAGCTTCGAATGGACATCGATTCATTTTTGTGGTAATTGACTACTTCACGAAATGGGTAGAGGCTGCTTCATATGCTAGCGTTACTAAGTCAGCAGTTAGCCGTTTCTTGAAAAAAGAGATCATTTGTCGATATAGAATACCCGAGAGGATCATATCAGATAATGCGCTGAATTTGAACAACAGCACGATAGTAAAAATTTGTAGTCAATTTGGGATCAAACACTACAACTCGTCTCCATATCGACCAAAAATGAATGGCGCAGTGGAAGCGGCCAACAAAAATATCAAGAATATAGTAGGGAAGATGACTGAGACTTATAAGGATTGGCATGAAAAACTACCGTTTGCACTCTATGCTTATCGGACGTCCGTCAGAACCGCTACTGGGGCAACGCCTTTCTTGTTGGTCTATGGAATGGAGGCAGTTCTACCTATTGAAGTGGAAATACCCTCTTTTCGAGTTTTTTTAGAAATAAAGCTGGATGAGGCTGAATGGATCCAAGCTCGGTATGACCAACTGAACTTAATTGAAGAAAAGAGGCTAAGGGCTATTCGTCATGGTCAGATGTATCAATAATGAATGATGCGAGCATACGATAAGAAGGTCCACCCAAGAGAGTTCCATGAGGCTTGTATTGAAAAAGATTCTTCCCATACAAAAGGATTTTAGAGGAAAATGGATGCTGAATTGGGAAGGACCATATGTGGTGAAGAAGGATTTCTCTGGAGGAGCATTGATCTTGACCGAAATGGATGGGAAAAGTTTACCTAACCCTGTGAACTCCAACTTAGTCCAAAAGTATTTTGCTTGAAAAGGAGAAGAGGCCAAAGTGAAAACCCGCAAAGGGCGCTTTAAGTTTCTAAATAAAAAATAAAAAATGGAGAGGCCAAGGTGAAAACCTGCAAAGGGTGCCTTGAGATTAAAGGGGTTTTGAGTTGAAAACCCGAAAAGGGCGGCTCAAATTCTGAATGGGCACGCAGTCATCTTGCTACACTTGAATCAACAATGAAGAATGTTGCATATCGGGGCATCAACAAAGAACTTTGGGTCTTCTAAACACATGTTGAGTTCAAGGCAGTCTTCATAAAGTTTGTATATAGAAACTCAATCGGTGATATCTCTGACATCGACTTTTGTCTTATTCATTTTATTATCTTGGGATTCTTTTCTTCTCAAAGATATGTTCTCGAGATAATTCTTTTGTATCTTTGATAATTTATTCAATTTTAACTCTTTTTGAGATCAATTTATTTGTTACCCATTATTCATAAATGTGTTGCATTAAAATAATGATTGACGAACTAATAATTTCACAAAAAGAAGTTCTACATATTTCTTTGGAAATTTCTAGATAAGATAATAAACCGAAATAGGACAGTTGTTTAGAATTTTCATGTGCATAGAAGTATTGGAGAAAGAAGAGTCTGGATAGAGACTATTGCTCTGAATTCTTGAAGAGTCTGGATAGAGACTATTGCCCTGAATTCTTTGTCCAATTGATAATCGGACAAAATAAATGAGTTTGTAACACCTTTAACCGTATCCATCGCTGGAATGGGGTTACAATGTATTACCAGGTGAGACACATATTTCAATTAATCGTATCATAATTCTTTACAAACATATAACCAGTTACAAAGTTAATAAACAATAGTATTGTTTATACTACTTACCACATAACATGTGCACATACCAATTAACAAACTCCATTTGGCATTTGAATATTACTATATGTAATACCTAATTACCCATTAAAACATATCAAATCTACTATTCATATGGTTATAACCGAATACATCATGAGTAATTATCATAATAATTTCCACAAATTATCAACCATATTTATTCCACCACATAACCGAATATCAAATGCACATAACATTTTCTATTATAAACCGATTTACCTATGAACATATTTATTTATATGCCTATGTAAAATAGCCATAACAAATATCATACACTTATAGTTAAACATGAATCAAACATCTCATATCTTACCCGTATTTGTTGTCGAAATAGGTGCGAGGCATTCTGAGAGTTTACGATTTTTTTACTCAATATAACCCTTTATAATTATCTAGCCTTCCTACAAAATTATTTTTTAACCGAGACCAATTCACATCAACCAATCCAATTCAACATATTTTCAAAATAAATCCATGCATATTTATAAGATAACCTCATTACATACTAAAACTAAAATTTGTTAGCCATACCAATGGCTGACCTTACATTCATTTCATATTAACATCTACTTTATTAGCTTATACATGCCATTGATTTCCAAAATAAAGTTTCTTTATATACCAAAATCTTGGGGTTGATAGTGTGATGTGTCTCCTACCGAATCCGACCTCCGAGCTCCTAACACTACAAAACAGGGAAAAAGGAAACAGGGTAAGCACTTTGTGCTTAGTAAGCTCATGTAACAAGAATTATACTTACCTAATATTTTCAATACAAAGTAATAAACATTCATATATCCATTCAATGCACTATTTCCCTAACATACACAAACTCAACATTCAAGTTAATCCAATAATTTCCATGTACCAATAATATATACCATGATTGATGAGCTCATCAATACCATGATTTTCGTTTCTTTGTTATATTTCCATATTTATCCCGTTGAATTACTCGGAATTTTGATGGATTTTCGAAGTACACTTTTAGTATACAATCCAGTCTATCAATTCATGTTCATGTGCACATTTCCATTTCGAGAGCACACTCATGAACCTCATCTTTACAATGGGATTACCACCAGCTAAATCCACAGAATATAAACTCATAGAGTATTGTCGGGATTACCGTCCGAGGCTAAATCCTCAGCGACAATTACTCTAATGAGATTGGATCTGAATTACCAATCCAGCTAAATTGAGACCCTAATTGGATTACCGTCCAGGCTAAATCCATTTTCCACATATTCTTGGAGGCTATATCAGATAGGATCACCCGTCCGGCTAGATCCTTGTTACCATCAATTCCTTTTCGAGATCCATCGAATTTTCCTTTCATTCAACCGGATTTCTTTCACTTTTATCAAATATATCAATCTTTCATCAACTTTCATACAATGAACATTGAAATCATATTCACATCAATAATATACATTTCAAGCATTTAAGAAGATAATTCAAGTTACATGAACTTACCTCGATACTTGTTCGTACACAAAATCTACTAATCTGGGACTTTTCCTTTCCTCTATCTAGCTTCAGATTTGTGTTTTCCGGATCTAAATAAATAAATTCAATCATCAATTCAATACATTTCATGTTCACATGTAGCATTCACTATAATTCTATTATTGTTCATAATTCATTCAAAGCTGTCTACTTGAGTCACAGTCACTAAATTATTTATTCCTCGAGCTACAGAACTCCAATTGAAGAACCGTTAATTTTTCCTGAAACTAGACTCACATATATTTATATCATAAAATTTCTCTTGTTTTACTATTTGACAGTTCAGACCACTTTTCACTACGAATCAATTTTCTCCTTGTAAAGAATTCAAATGATGTTTTAGTTTGTTTCTTCTAAAAATAGACTCATTAAGGAGTCTAACCATATAAATTTAAGCCCATAATTATTTTTATTTAATTTTTTATGATTTTTCAAAGTCAGAACAGGGGATCTCGAAATCATTCTGAACCAGTCTTACAAAAATATAAATATCTCAAAATACAGAATTACTTTGCTTTCTATGTTTCTTTCATATGAAAATAGACTCAATAATCTTTAATTTCATATCTCACTCAACTTCTAATTCCACTTCTACGAGTTTTAGTGATTTTTCAAAGTTACTCTACTGCTGCTGTCCCAAAACTGTTTTCTTATAGTTTACTTCTAAATTAAATCCATCTTTCAATTCTAACTTGAAATTCATTCAATTAAGTCCTTAATTCATGTTTTTGTTTCATCATAAACTATACTTGAGAGCTCACAAACTTTCAATATGACAACTTAGCTTCATCAAAACCTTGTTCCAAGGCTTCTAAAACATCAAAATTAAGTAAAAATGGCTAAATTGACTTACCTATCAACTTCCAAGCTTCAAACTTTCAATTTTCCATTTCTTCTTTCTTTTCTTTCCTTCCTTCTTTCCTTCTCTGTTTCGTTTGCCTATTCTGTTTCTATTTTTCTTTTTTTTTTTTAGCTTATACACACATATATAAATATAATAATAACAATATAATATATTATATTATAATTAAAACATAAAATATCTTTATTATATAATAATATAATAATATATATTAAACATAAAAATCTTAGATTTTCTTCACAATAAACCACCTCAACTAGACAAAATGGCTTAATTCCCATTTTGGTCCTTTATAATTTCTTTTAATCTATAATTTAACTTTTATTTCTATTTCAATTTAGTCTTTTCATTTAATTACCTACCCAAACGTTAAAATTTTCTAACGAAATTTTAATACCACATTACTAACATTTTATAAATATTAATAAAAACATTTCCTATCATATAAATATTTATGCAAATGTATTGAAATAAATTTATCTTTAAATCGGATTTATGGTTACGAAACCATTGTTCCGATAACCTTGAATTTAGGCCATTACATACATGTTTATATACCATGATCGAACTTATACAACCAATAGCAATTAGATCTAGCGTATCACACATAATTACCAAGATCTACTAGTTCATATTAATTTGTTTCCAAATAATTATCCAATCCAAATGGCTATACCTATCATCATTTTATAACTTAAGCATACTCCAATGTATCACATATTCTTGACATACATTTTACTAATTGATGCATTACATATTATAACTCAAACACAAACATCATTTACTTCACAAGAGTAAATCAATAACCAAATATAACATATATCCCACACACAACTCTTATCTACTATGTAATAAACATTTCAAAATAAACTTTTTCTATATTCAAACATAACCTAATATCCTTTAGTACCAATTCATAAATAACATCTTAACCAAAATTAACAACCAAATTCACTCATACTCTTATCTATCCATATGTCACAACCGAATCAACCAAATGCACACAATAGATATCATGAATACCATTAAATCAAGACATATAGCATAATAACCAAATGAACGTAAGCCATAATCAACAAAACCGTAGTAAAGCATTGAAGTTAGGCCATTTTCGCATGGCTTAATTTATACAAAACCAAAATCCAACATTTCAAATTTTAATCTAGCCTATACATGCCATAGGTTCGAAAAATGCAGCTTATAAAATACCGAAGATAGTCGATAGTGTGATAGACTTTGACGATGGTCCCGAGCTCGTAACTTGACTCCAAAATCTAATAAACAATGCAAACAAACACATACAGTAAGCTATCGTAGCGTAGTAAGTTATAAGCAATTACATAACAACAATGCATTATATTATTATATTAATAGGGCCAATTTAATATAATCACAATCGAGGTTTAAAACCATAACTATAATTTATATTACCCTTCGAAACTTTCACATTTCATAGCCTTAAGGCCGCACACTCACACATTCAATAATAAATTTCACATCGATCAATAAATCACTTTCTTATCTCAAAACAAATACATATACATTTATACAACTATACAGATATATCACATTTTCTTAATTTCATATGCATATATCACATACCGAATTTATACTTGCATTCCAAACCCAAATAAATCACATATTAATATGTATAATACATAATTTCATTTCAACAGTTAATACTTACTTTATTACCCAAAAGATGATCTATCAGCACATACCTGATCATTTTATCTCGTTTAACACATTCATTAACCGATACTCTTAAAGAATCAGCAAACCCGCACATTAAATGCCAAAACCTTGTAACGTATCGCACACTTAGTGCCGTTACATTTAACATCTCACACACTTGTGCCAAATCCTTGTAACGTATTGCACACTTAGTGCCGTTACATTTAACATCTCGCACAATTAGTGCTATATTTCATATTATCATTTCCGTACATCAATTTCGCATATTACAAATCAGCATATAAATCTCATGTTTATATATATAGTTAACAAGATATATATATGCTTATAAACTTACCAAATTCAATCTTTGAGATTAAAATTACTCGCACACTTAGTGCTCATTAACCGGGTTCGCACACATAGTGCTCGGTATCAAATTTGCACATTAAGTGCATATCACAAACTTGCTACTCATTCATATATATAAATATAAAGCTTAAACCTCAACCATATATATATACGTATTAACTTATTCATCACTCGAACACATTCGTGTATATCATTGACATATATGTATGCATCACATTCGGCTATACTCATCTCTCAAATCAATATCACATTCGGCTATATCAACAATAAACATATATACTTCCATTAAATTCATGTGCATCATTATAGATAAATCCAATCCAACATGATTGCTTAAAAACTTACCTTGAATATCGACGGGCATTATAATCCGCTATTCGAACATGGTTACCAAGCTTATTCACACTCGGCACAAGCACATATAAATTCATATTTTTTTTCTTCATACCATCATATATATATAACATTTATCTACAATTAAACACGTCTATTTGCCTATATACTTACCTCGGACGATGTAAAACGGAACGGGACGATTAATCGACAACTTTCGTTTTTCCCCATCCAAGTCCGATTTCTTTTGTTATTGATCTATATAATTTCAAATTAACCCCATCTAAACACAATTTCATTCAATTTAATCCAACAACACATAAATGGGAAAATTACCATTTTACCCCTAATATTTCATACTTTTACAAATTAGTCCTAATTGCACAAAATAGAAATACACAAAATTTCACCACATCATAGTTAGGCCAAATCTTCCTTATGCTCATACTAATCCATATATTTCATTTATTTTGCCTTTTTTCCCTTCAATTTATTATTTTCTCAATTTAGCTCTAATTAGCTAAATCCATCAAATATTCAAGAACAAAACATGTTAATTAAACACATATCTTTCATTTAACTCCAACACTCATCACAAAGCTCACCACTTCATTAATGGCACATTTCATAAACAACATCAATTCACAAAATTTAAGCATGGGTTTTGTAGAGTACAAAGCAACGATTACAAAAACGTAAAAATGATCAAAAATCAAAACCAAATCATACCTTAATTGAGCTAAAATGTGTGCCGAAAGCTTAAGAACCTTTATTTCTTCTTCAACATTCGGTGGAAGAAGATGAACACCCACCCCCACTATCTCTTAATTTGTTTTATTATAACATTAATATATAATATAAAATAATATAAATTTTGAACATATAATTTTAACATATAAAAACATATATGTTATCATTATGCCGTCCACTATACTAAATTTTGGCCAAATTGCATTATAAGTCCTCCTCATTACAAAGACAACAACAAGTAAGCACTCAACAATCAGCACACAACATTTACATTTTATACGATTAAGTCCTTTTTCATAATTTGACACAGTCGATAAAATTACCACACAGAATTTTCACACAGGCTATGTCACATATAATAAACATCAAAAATGATTCCAAAATTATTTTTTCAACTTTGGATTTGTGGTCTCGAAACCACTATTCTGACTAGGGTCTAAACCGGGTTGTTACAGAGTTGATGTGATCAGGTCATACTGTTTGGGAAATGGTGTGACGAACTAAGAAACCCTGAATTGTGGTGGAATGGGTTGAATTCAAAATAAACCCTATACCTTGAAAATTACAGAGGGGTCAGATTGAAAAAGTTTCAATTCCCATTATGGTAGGATGGTACAAGCCTTGTGTTCTCAAGATTCAAGCGGAGTTGACTCAGAAATTATATTGGGACAAGCTTGTTGAGCAGAATATGATTGATGAACAAGAATGAAGAACAAATGAGTGATAACACCTAGAGTAGGAATCATACTCATAACATTTTTGTCTCATAGCAAATTTCATTAGAAGCATTTGATTCATTCCGATCATTGCATCCTAATCTTAATCCTTTAAAAGGAATCATTTTCATAACATGTTACATGTAGTTAGAAGCATTTGATTCATTCTAATCATAGCATCTTAGTCATGTGACATAAACATACAAAACAGAGTCTACAGGACATGTCCCTCAGAGGACGGTGTAGCAATATCGGTGAATTTGCAGTCTTATCTCCCTGAAGTTGCAGGAAGTAGATCGAAGACACTTTCAGTATTATCTCCCTGAAGTTGTAGCGGAATAGACTAAAGACAGAAGATCTCATCTTCCTAAAGTTGAAGTAGATCGAAGAAACTTTCAGTCTTATCTCCCTGAAGTTGTAGTGGAGTAGACAAAAGACAGAAGATCTCATATTCCTGAAGTTGCAGGAAGCAGATCGAAGACACTTTCAGTCTTATCTCCCTGAAGTTGTAGTGAGTAGACTGAAGAGAGAAGATCTTATCTTTCTGAAGTTGCAGGAAGCAGATCAAAAGGCACTTTCAGCCTTATCTCCTTGAAGTTGCAGTGGTGTAGACTGAAGACAGAAGATCTTATCTTCCTGAAGTTGCAGGAAGCAGATCAAAAGCACTTTCAGCCTTATCTCCCTGAAGTTGCAGTGGAGTAGACTGAAGACAGAAGATCTTATCTTCCTGAAGTTGCAAGAAGCATATCAAAAGCACTTTCAGCCTTATCTCCCTGAAGTTGTAGTGGAGTAGACTGAAGATAGAAGATCTCATCTTCCTGAAGTTGTAGGAAGCAAATCAAAGGTACTTTCAACATTATCTCCCTGAAGTTGCAGCGGAGAAGATTGAAGATAGCAGATCTAACATTCTTGAAGTTGTAGGAAGCAGATCGAAGATACTAATCTGGCATCCCTGAGTTTGCAGTGGAGCAGATTAAAAATAGCAAATCTGGCATTCTTGAGATTGCAGTAAAGTAGATCGAAGATACTAATCTGGCATCCCTGAGTTTGCAGCGGAGCAGATTAAAGATAGTTGATATTGCTTTCCTGAAATTGCAGTAAAGCAGATTGAAGCAATCAGACTTATTGAAATCAAGATGAAGTTCCAATACCGTTGAAGTTAGAGTGGAGTTGGAAGTCATTTGAAGAAGACCAAGAAGTCAAGACTCAGCCAATACCGGGCAAAATTGGTCCCTTTTTTATAGTCTTTGCTCTATTCTCATTACACGACAATGAGCAAAGAGGGGCAGCTGTAGGAGCCCAATTTTGACCGAGCCCGTTAAAAAATAAATAAATAATAAAACCAAAGTTTTTTACAGTCCATTTCACAAAAACAATTACAAAAACCAAACAGCCAAATCCTTTGACCCAAAACCCGTGGCCCGTTACACCCTGACCCAACAGACCCTAACCCAAAATTTGTAGGCCCAAAAGAGCCCAAAATTTTAGCGGATTCAGTAGCCTAGGGTTTTTGGGAAACCCTAGGCACCACAAGCTTCGCCCCAGCCTCGCGTCCCAGCCTCAACACCAGCCCCTCGTCAAGCTGCGGTTCTAGCCCGAATCACACCATCGTCACCAGATTCTCCGTCGCTCTACCTGCAAAAAGGAAAGAAACCCAGCAGGAAACAAGGAAACAAAGCGGAAGATATGCTTTTCCTTTTTTATTTTGGGGTTATAAAAACCCCCAAACAAATTTGTAAAATGGGGACTCAGATACAATCGGAGAGAGAATAGGCAAAAAATACACACAATACATACACAGAGAGTGTAACATCCCGAAATAGGGCCTAAACAGAATAGTGGTTTCGAAATCATGAATCCAAGCTATAAAAGTTTATTATGATTAATTATTATGATTTATCGAGTGATTAAATACATGTGTTAGAGTATTGATAAGAAATTTTATTAATTTCATGCTTAAATTGCCTATTAGGACTTGTTTGCAAAAGTTGCTAAATAGGGGTTCTAATTTATAGAGTACTTGATTGAAATGGGGTTTGAAGTAGGAGTCCTTAAATGGTAATTAGACCATTATATTTTCATGGACAAAATGGACATATATAGGTGGAAAGAACCAAAGTTTTTAATGAAGGGTAATTTAGTCATTTGGTAATAAAAAGGAATTAAAGGAAAAGATGGCAAAATATGCTCATCTTCTTCATTAGGACGAAATTACAAGGGTTCTCCATAGCTAGGGTTTGTTTCAAGCTTCCAAGCTCCATAGTAAGTGATTCCAAGCCCTGCTTTTAATGTTCTTTACATTTTGAAGCCCTGGTAGTTCGATTTAGCTTATTCTATCAATAATTCATGCTAGGGTTCATATTTGGAAAAATACCCATAGGTGAAATGTGTTTATTTTGATGTTTTATGATAGAATATGAAGTTTGAAATTATGTTAAGCAACTTTTGCTAAGTGATTTTAAGTGAAAACGAGTAAAATGACTTAATCGGTAAAAATACCTAATGTTCATAAGTACAAGTTAGAGTGAGAATTTGATGTTGCCATAGAAGGGAGAAATGATTAGCATGTCATAAAACATAATAATAAGGGATAAAGTTTAATTTTTGAGCTTTGGGGCAAATGTGTAAATATGTAAAAATTTAGGGGCAAAATTGTAATATTGCCAAAATTAAGAGTTAAGGACTGTTTTAATAATGTGAGTATTAAATAAGCTAAATTTGCTATTATAGATCAAGAAGAACGAAATCCGAGTTAGATCGAGGAAAGAAAAAGATGAAGACTAAATCAATATAGTTGATCATATTTTGTTTCGAGGTAAGTTTGCAGTAAATAAATGCAATATTCTATTATTTTATATTTAATACTGTTAAATTCCAGCATTTACATATTTATTCTATAAATGTATTATTTAAAGACTCAAGTATGAATTGATGTAAAAGCTATCCTGTGAAGTTCCGTTGAACCTTAGGAATGTATAGGATACAAATGTCATGACATTAGGGTTTAAGGAAATCATGTAAGACCATGTTTAGACATGGCATTGATATGTTACTACAAGGCAAAAGTCCCATGTAAGACCATGCCAAGGTATGGCATTGGTGAGTTCATAAGGCAATGATACCACGTAAGACCATGTCAAGACATGGCAATGGTTAAGTTTCATAAGGAAAGGTACCCGCGTATCCTTAGTATTCCAAGTGGTTCAACGGAAAAATTCAAGGAGTATTCCAAAGTAAAGGTAAGACAAGTTCAAGCTAAAAAGGTAAGGTAAGATAAATTCATGTTAAAAGGTAAGGCAAGTATACAAGTTTTAAGTATATTGAGTTAAAAGTTTAAGTGATCTTGATAAGAAAACATAAGATAATTCATTAAGAATGTTGCTATTTATTTACATGTAAATTTACTAAGCTTTATGCTTACTCCCATTCTTTAATTTTTTTTATAGTATTACAAGCCAATTCGGGGAATCGAAAGGACGTCGGAGATCGTTACACACTATCAAATGATTATATTGGTATTTTGTGACTCGATGTTTTAAGTTATGGCATGTATAGGGACTTAGCTATCTTGTGTGTATAACCTTATGATATGGCTTAAGATTGGCTTGTAAATGTTTGGTAATGATTATCTATTAAAATGGCTAATTAAGAGCATGTTTTGGATGTTTTGAAATGCCTAGTTGATAGTTATTAGAAAGAAATTATGTAATTATATGCAAGGGAACAGTTTAGACAGCAGCAGTGACGTGAATTTGAAAAATCACCAAAAATAGTAGAAATAGAATTAGGTTGTGCATGAGATATATAATTAAAGCTTTGAGTCTATTTTTATATGAAAGAAACAGTGTAGGCAAAAGAATTGTATATTATGAGATAATTGATTTTTAGTACGGAGGGTTGAGCTATCGCTTTTGTGTAACAAGTGAGACTTTAACTAATAAACTGTACTAATTGGCCACACAAAAAATTCTGAAAAATTATAGTAAGAAGATATATGAGTCTAGTTTCTTATAAAATTTACGGATCTAAATTTTGAGTTTCGTAACTCAAGTTATAGTCAATTTACTGAACATGATGCAGATGGACAGTTTCAAATTTTATGCCCCGAATCATTAAGTTAAGTTTAGTAATGTCTCGTGCTCGACTCCGGCAATGGTCTCGGGTAAGGTGTTACAGAGAGTACACAGAGAGAACAAAGAGGAAAATATTCAAAAAAATACAAAGAATACTAATCTGCATCCACGAGTTTGCGTATGAGCGATTAAAGATAGTTGATATTGCTTTCCGAAATTGCGAGAAAGCGATTGAAGCTATCGACTTATTGAAATCAAGATGAAGTTCCAATACCGTTGAAGTTGCGGTGGAGTTGGAAGTCATTTGAAGAAGACCAAGAAGTCAAGGTTCATAATACTGGGCAAAATTGGTCCTTTTTATAGTCTTTGCTCTATTCTCATTACACGACAATGAGCAAAGAGGGTAATAGGAGCCCAATTTTGACCGGGCAGTTAAAAATAAATAAATAATAAAACCAAAGTTTTTACAATCCATTTCACAAAAACAATTACAAAACCAAAGCACCAAACCCTTTGACCCAAAACCTGTGGCGTTACACCTCGACCAACAGACCTAATCCAAAATTTGTAGGCCCAAAGAGCCCAAAATTTTAGCGGATTCATAGCCTAGGGTTTTGGGAAACCCTAAGCGCCACAAGCTTCGCTGACCTCGCGTCCACCTCAACACCACCCTTCGCAAGCTGCGGTTCTAGCCGAATCACACCATCGTCACCAGATTTTCCGTCGCTCTACCGCAAAAGGAAAGAAACCCAAAGAAGAAACAAGGAAACAAAGCGGAAGATATGCTTTTCCTTTTTATTTTGGGGTTATAAAACCCCAAACAAATTTGTAAAATGGGGACTCGAGATACAATCGGAGAGAGAATAGGCAAAAATACACACAATACATACACAGAGAGTACAGAGAGAACAAAGAGGAAAATATTCAAAAAAAATACAAAGAAATAAAAATATAGAATCAGTTTGCAAAGGTGATTTCTATTTTCGTTTTTTATTTTTTTTTTAATCCATCGTGTTTCACATATAAAACAGTATTTAAAAGGAAAAGATGAAATTTTTTACCGTGAGCAGTAGTGATAAAAATTTTTATTTATTTATTTATTTATTATTTAATCTTGCATAAAAATTTTCATATTTATTTAGTAATTTTCTTTTTATTTTGATATTTATTGTTTTATATATATATTTTATTTGCCCATACTCTCTCATTTATTTATTTATGATTGCCATTGTGTAGTTATTTCTATTAGTCATTATTCTACATTATTATTACTTTATTATTTATATAAATATGAAATGTTAGTATTTCACGATTGCTTTTGATATTTATGTTTGATAATGTATTAATATGATATTTTTTGTTTTAAAATAAAAATGCATTTTGCAAAATTACTATATTTTATTTAAAGGTTTTAAAATAAGGCAATGTTTTGTATTTAGAAATTAGGAAATAGTGCCCTAACATGCTGGGTTTCGATTTTCCATTTGACTAAATATCTAAATATCCTTTTAATAAAATTTTGTAAATCATGAGATGATTTTAGTTACGAGGGTTCAAAAATATTGTGTCCTAACGTACTGGATGTGATATTTATATTCTTTCGGAATAAAGAAATCTCAAATTTTAAATCAAATTGTTCAATTTTTTTTAGAAATCATATTTTAAATTTTTATTAAATTTTCAATATTTGGACATAATTTTATCGATTAGGTACCAATTTTTGGGCGTTATGAGGGTGCTAACCCTTCCTCATACGTAACCGATTGCCGAATCCGTTTTCTTATATTTCATGGACCAAAATCAAATATTTTAAAATAAAACATTTTGCAAGGTGATCCAATCACACCTAAATAAAAAAGGGATTGGTGGCGACTCCCACTTTTTTTAAAAAAAAAAAGAGTCGATCCCCGTTTTTACCAAGCCTTCAAAAATGGTTTCGACAAATGTAAGTGACTAAAACGTAACATTTCAAATATAAGTGACTAAAATATAATTTAAGATAAACAAAAGCGACTATGTTAATAGTTTAACCTAAATAAAATTTGCTACATTAATTATTGATTTTCTAAAGTTTAAGTACGAAATATGATAATAAATCTGAAAAAGATTAATATATTGTGGATTAAATTAAAATAAATATAACAGTCACTCGTAATTTATATGAAATGAAGCTTCATCTTGAAACATCAAAATCCCAAAACCTCGAATTTGTTATCATTAGTTTAAATTAATGTTAAAAACGTTTATTTTATTTCATACTTAAAAGAAGGGTAAATTTTATAAATGGTCATGCAATTAGACCCGCGTTTTTATTTTGGTCACCTAACTTTAAAAATTTCCAATTTAAGCACCAACGTTTGAATTCGTTCTTGTTTTGGTTGCCCGCTATTAAATTGATAACGAAAAGTCTTTTTTCTAATCAGTATATTAACATATTTAGTCCTCAATATTTACTTATTCTATCAATTTGATCCCAATTCTAAATAATTTAATAAACTTAATCCTTCATATTTACAAATTCATCAATTTGACTCTCAAACTTCCTAACCAAAACTTCCAGCTTTTAAAATAGATGCATTCCACATCTATTAATTGTTTTATTTATGGTTGAAAGTATCAAATTGATTGCATAACTCTTTTTGTTTATATTTTAAATAAGTTAGTAGTAGAAATTAACTAAACATCATTAAAAACAATAGAAAATACAAATTTTAAAAATATAATATAAAATAAAATTGTATAAATAATTTAATATTTGGAAAAATAAATAAATTTTCACTCGGCTAACATAATTTTAGTTTTAAATTAATTTAGTTAAATGATTTGATACTAAATCAAGTTATTAGTGATACATATTGCTTATTGTAAATTTAAAAGTTAAAAAATAATTAAAATTAAATAAAACACATAATCATCTCTTAATTAATTTAAATCATCATCAATGTAACAAGAGGAAATTCAATTAATTCTTTCGCATTTTTTCTTATGAAAATTAAATGTTCATAATGTTTTCTTATATGATTATTGGTCGAACAATTGGATTTTTAAAGATATTTTTAACTCTTAATTTAATTTCAAATATTAAGAACCAATTTCGAGGGCTATTATTTACAACAAGTGTAAATCTAAAGTGTTTTTGTTAAGGTTTTTCTATTTCATTTAGCCAAAATTTATCAATCAAAGAGTTATAAAGTATTATATTTAGAAGAAAACAAATAAAAGAAAAGAGGAAAAGGAAATAAATTTTAAGATAAACTTATTGGTATTAGGAATTGGCTCGAAAAACAACTCGTTAGTTGAGAGAAGTTTTTTTCTTCTTTGGGTATTACAAATTTATAGATGTGGAAAGTCTCAATTTTAAAAGCTGAAAGTTTTAATTAGGAAGTTTGAAGATCAAATTGATAAAATTTGTAAATATGAAGGGTTAAATTTATCGAATTATTTATAATCAATATCAAATTGATAGAATATGTAAGTATTAAGGACTAAATGAATTATACTAGTTAGAAAAGACTTTCCATTATCAATTTAATGACGAATGACTAAAATAAAACAAATTCAAATTTTAGTGCCTAAATTAAAAATTTTAAAAATTAAATCAATAATATATAATAATAATAATAATAATAATAATAATAATAATAAAGGTAACAAAAAATAAAAAATGACTAATAATTTAATGAGAGTCACCACGATAAAAACTTGATTATGAAACCATGGAAGCGGAGGGGCTAAATCGGAATTAGCCCTCCCTAAAAAGCAATGGATCCTAGCTAAGGTCGAGGCCCAGCAACTTGATTGGCCTCGACCCCACTAAACAAGGCAGCGTTTATAAGCAGTATAAAAGCAAATTTTTTTTTGAAAATTCTCATTCTCTCCTTTCCTTCAAAAATAAAACAGAGAGGGGCTCTCCTCCTTGAGTGATTTTCGGCTTGGAGGTGAGGCTCAATGGCAAACCATGTGGTAGAAAATCATAAAAAGTAGCTTTTCTTTTCTTTTTTTTATTTCAATACAACAATCTACTGAACACAAGGGTTTAGGTGTTGGGTCTTTGGGCTGTTTTATTTTGGACTAACGGTTTGGTTAATTAGTCTGGGCAAGAAAAATAAATAAAATATTATTATGAAATAATATAAACACGATATAAATAAAAGAATATATTAAAAATCTGCCTCTTTAGTCTTATATCACCTTGTCGAGTCCCTTATCTTCCTACAGTGAGATAAGATCTTACAGACGAGCCTCACTTCACACATAACGTAGGCATTAGGCAATATCATGGCAGACTCTCACTAAGCTATCTCTACTTGGAGCGCATGGAACTTTAGATCCATTAATTACTTGCTTAGTAAATCCATTCTAAAATGTCATGTCTCCAATCTAGAATGTTATATCACCACGATTGTAAGGACACAGAGTATGACTCTAACATCCTAATGTAATGTAAACTCATAAGTATTGTCGGATTACCAGTCGGGCTAAATCCCAAGCGACAATTACTCTAATGAGCTTGAATCTGAATTATCCGAGCTAAATTGAGACCCTAGTTGGATTACGTCGGGCTAAATCCATTTCCACATATTCTTGGGGAGGGCTATATCGGGATAGGATCACCCGTCCGGACTAGATCCTTTTTACCGTCAATTCCTTTTAGAGATCCAAATTTTCCTTTCATTCAATCGGGATTTCTTCCACTTTTATCAAATATATCAATGTTTCATCAATTTTCAACAATAAACATTCAAATTATATCCATATCAATAACATACATTTCAAGCATTTAAGAAGATAATTAAAGTTACATGAACTTACCTCGATGCTAGTTAGATATAAAATCTACTAATCCGGGACTTTTCCTTTCCTCGATCTAGCTTGTATTTGAGTTTTCGGATCTAAATGAATAAATTCAATCATCAATTCAATACATTTCATGTTCACATGTACCATTTTCTATAATTCTATTATTATTTTTAGTAAACTATTTAATCATTTTCATAATTTTGTATTTGTTACAATTTAGTCCTTTTGATTTAATTACATACTCATTAAAATTTTCTAACGAAATTTTAATACTACATTACTAACATTTTATAAATACTTATAAAAATATTTCCTACTCAATTTTATGAGATCAAGGTCTTGATACCTTGTTTTATCAATTCCTTCAATAATTCCTTTTACAATGTAAATCGGTAAAATTTTTCTATCGATATTTTAATCGATTTTCCTATCATATAAATATTAATGCAAAAATATTAAAATAAATTTCTCTTTAAATCGGATTTATAGTTCCCATTGTTAAAATAACCTTAAATTTAGGCCATTACATGCTCGATGGGATAATATCTCGCTTCTTTAACCCTACTCTTGGACTCACTATCTTTAACTTCCACTCTTGAGTATGAGATGAAACTCTAACATCCTGCTACATTAGGAAGATCGTTATCTCCCTTCACCTTTCGGTGGATATGAGCCCTGTAGAATTGACCATAGATTTTAACTGCCTTATTTATCATTGCTTGCAGCTATGCACTTAACTTATTATTTCAATATGAAATGCTTGGAAAAGATTATAATAATGGACCTAATTAGGAGTATAGCTTAAAATAAATAAGATAGCAAAATGCAATCAAAGGAAATTTATTGGTAATGTATCTTGAAATGAGCAAATTGAGAATGTAAGATGGAAACTAGGTGCCCAGTATATATGACTTCTTCTGTTCAAACTTCTTGACCATTTACTCAATATATGTTTGGGGATTGATGCCGATGCCTAGGCGTAACATACTTCTCATTGTTAATTCAAGCATAAGCGAAACTCGTATGCCCATCACGATTTGATCAATTTGATGCCTTTTTTTTGGGGTTTCACTCAAAGCCCTTTGGTCTCAAAGTGCCGCGGGTTTTCACCTTGGCCTCTCCATTTTTTTTTCGAAAAACTTCAGCGCCCTTTGGGTTTTGCCTTGCCTATTTAGTCATAATGAGCGTTCTTGGTAGGTCAAGTATTAATTGAGTTTGGTGACTTTTCCGTCCATCTGGCTAGTATCCATGCTTCTCCAAAAAACCTTCTTTTCAACATAATGTCCTTCCCATTAGGCATCCACCCTGAAGCCCTTTTGCATAGAGGATCTTTTCAATACCAAGTCTCTTTCATGAACCTTTCTAGGGTGGATGCATAATTTAAAAACCCTTTGTATAAACACTGCATGTTACCTTAAGTTTTAAATTTAACATTTAAATTATATAATCAATATAATAATTTAATTAATACAACAAGAACACAATAAAAGAAAAATAAATAAAATATTATTATGAAATAATATAAACACGATATAAATAAAAGAATATATTAAAAAAACTTATATCACCTTGTCGAGTCCCTTACACGTTTGCTTAACAGACGAGCCTCACTTCACATTAGGCATAACGTAGGCATTAGGCAATATCATGGCGATCTCACTAAGCTATCTCTACTTGGACTCTTTAGATCCATTAATTACTTGTATGACTCTAACATCCCATGTCTCCCTTATATGAGCCCACCATAGAGCACTTAACTCCTTCCTAAACACACTCACCCTCTCAATTCCTCTTACCATCATCATCAAATTCAGCGACTCTCTATTCAGAATTAAAGTGAACTGATATCATTATCACCATATATTCCTTATTGATATCACTTGTCAACAAAAATCTATCTAAAATAAATTTTAATACGTAAAATTCAACATTAAATATAGTTATGAAAATAAAAAAGCAGCGTAAATTTCATTTATTTTTTTTATAAATTTTTTATTTGCAAGCTTTATATATTAGTTACAAATTGTTATGCTTTTTATAACCTTATAAATTTACTTGACAAGCTCAATGTGACAAATTGCTTTAAATTAGTGCAGTAGTCAGTAGATACACTTTAAAGCTTTTTTTGGATTTCTGAGGTGGGTAAAGAAGTCCACGTGCGTATCCTTCCAGAAGGTAAAGTGGGACCATCATCCTTTCTTTTTAATTTTCTTATACGCTTTTTGAGATTACCTTTATTTGCAGGGGACACTATGGAAATAAATTTGATTAAAGTGAAAGTAAAATTAGTGAGATTTTCCATGGGAACCCAAATTGCCAAGTTGCCGTGTTGAAGTTGAGGTTCTATTTTTTTAAAAGAAACATGAATATTTCATTAACCAAATGCATCAAGCTCTGGCTTCAGATTCCACAACATTGACAGGGAATTTGCTTAGTATGACTACAGTCCCAAATATTAAACATGATCTTATGCAAGAAAGCAACAAAAATTAAGCATTGGCACTAAACATGAAAAAAGTAGATAAGAATGGCTGAAATCAGCATATCAAATTTATTGACTCAAACCATAACGTTAATTCCCATGCTGCTTGATAGAGATGCGGCCGTTCCCGATCCTTGTTCAAGGTTTTATGTTGCCATTGCTGAAGCTGATATTGTAGTCGACGCAGATGGGGCAATGTTATTTTATTTTATTTTATTTTGTGTGTGTACGATTGCAGATATTCTTCTATTACTATAAGTAGAGATAATGTGGCACAGGATAACTTCTAACCTTTTTGCTGATTTCATTGAATTACTGTCTTAACCAAATTTGATAATCTGCTCCTTTATCAATGAACTTTTGCCAACTCCCATCCAACTGATTTTCCTTTGAAGGATTCCAATCGAAATGCCCTAGTTTGATCACTAGCATATTGCCGACCTGAGCAACATAACCTTCAGTATTGGCGTGATATATCTTGACAGAACTTCGGCAGTGGATCCCAGCCCGTCTTCGAGCTTCTATTAATTCCGTCAAGACATCACGGATGCCAAACTCATAGAAGTGGTCATAAAATACCACAGGCTGCAATATTAAGAGTGGAAAATGTCACAAGAGTGCACTATAAATGTATGAAATCTAGACCATGTCCATCCTTTGATGCTCCGTTATTAGACATTTGAAGAAATAGGGAAAAATCCATACTGTAAAAGAACATATATTTCTCAGAGTTCTGGTTGTGCCCATGTGTAGAATCATACAGAGATTTTGATGACAACTTACAGTTCCCGGATGCGTCAAGATGTAAGCATATCCTTGTGTAAGCTTATCACGGGGAAAAGGCCAGTGACCCTAAAATAAAACTCAAAAGTTAGAAACTTTAGATTGATGCAGACATTATTTACAGAAAAGGTGTCAGAGATCACAAGTTCATGAACTGAAATGACTGTAAGATGTATACGCTATTCTGAAATTGGCTATGCTCTAAACAGGACTAAAAAGGAGAAAAGATAGTACTTTAACCCTCAAAGTGAGACATGAAAGCCATAGAATCTTAAAAGTTCCTTTTAGCTTCAGGATTAAGGTGTTAACAAAAGTACACCTATGCGACTCTCAGAAAAATGGTACTGCTCCGGGTTTGTGTACTGCATATGCAATGTATATATGCACTTCCATTAGAGATATAGGGAGCACCTGGGTAGATCCCGTATCATGGTTCTCTAAAAACGTACATGCACGTGAAGGCCACCATCCCATTACTCCTGTTGGTTTTCCTTGAGGATCTATCAGTCTCCAGTATTGATCATGTAAAGCAGAGTGGAGTATCCCCTGCAATGGCAAATTATTTCTTCATTTGGAGGAAGCAGCAGCTATCTTGACAACAAATTTTCTATAATGCTTATAATGGAAATTATATGGTCATCCGAAACATGAGGTTAGCCTATATTTCAGATCATTATACACAACAATTTCCTGGTAGGAATTATAATGATAATGGGACGTTAATTTATTTAACATGCACAAAGTATTAATAGACAAAGCCAAAGGAGAGCAGGCAGGCAGGGCCCCCTTTGGCTTGTCCAAACACTAGCCTTTTTAGTAATTTCTTTCTCAAAATGGGGTAAAAATCTATCAAGGAATACCTTTGTCGTGACATCAAAAGCTGAGGAAGTACCACCAGTGGCATTGATCCAGTTTACTATCCGTTGCCGGTGAGCATCTAGACATGTAAACAATGTCCCAAATATCATTGTAGGGACTAGAGTAACTCTAAGAATATATATATATTGAGGGACAAAGAAAGACATGGTACTTTCATCTAGTGACCAGAAAGACCTAGAGGCACAAAACATGAGTAAGAGAGGCTTCCTAATTTAAAATGGGGATCATGTTGCACATTGCACCAAGTCTGAAACTAATTTAAAAACTCCTGAATAACGTGTACACCAAGCCAACCCCCAAAAAAAAAAAAAAAAAAAGAAGAAAGAAAACAAGCGAAGTTGACTAAACAGCCAAAAACACCTTTTGTGCAATGAATATGGTACTATTGACACAAATTAGAGGGAAAAAACTTCATATATCATAACTTTGACTATTGACAAGAACTTTTGAAAAGCCCCCATATAAGATCTACTTCAATAAAATGCCTGGCAAAGAAGTTGTAATTTTGAAAATGGTAACAAAAGCTTAAGGAAATTGGAGTTTGCTATTGTCCAAAATCTTGAACAAAATCAGACAAAATTTTCATATTTCATAGGTAATGCTAAATGATTACCTTGATTGTAACATAAGTTACCATGTTCATAAGCCATACTGTCCCAATATTCTCCTATAGCAAATGCAGGATTTGAAGCTTCTATATATTCTTTCACAAATGTTCCAGAGAAGCCTCTGCAAACAAGGCATTAGTGCTGTTAACAACGGCATCATCCATGGTATGCTTCAAATGCTTTGGCCTTCTATTTCCACCTTTTTGGAGTCCAGTAATTAAGGCAGTTCTCATCCAAAAACTCAAACTAATCTTTGAACTTTGTAATGCATTGCAAGTATCAACAATTTCTGTTTCTGGAATATATAAATAATACATATATGTATACTAAGCTTGTATGGATGAAGTATTGCAACTCTATGCAATATCGGGCTATTCAAATTCTTAGATAATTGAGCTTGAATACATGATATAGAAATATTGCAAGAACTTGGCTTACTACCAAAAAAGAAAAAGAAGTATTGCATGAAATGATGCATTATAATTTCTACGTTATAAAATACCAACTTAATTCAAACATGTAGAATTACAAGGTTGGTTTTAAGTGCTTACATGTTCCCCCCTGCCAGTGGTTTACCACTACAACATGTTAAGATTAATTATTTAGTTTTTAATATTTCACTGTTACATTAATTATTATTTTTATTAACGTATATATTGTTCACATGCAGCACACACGATCAATAAAAGGATGACATGTAAGTATAGAAGGACAACAGAAACACCTTCACCTCACAAAGTCAAGCCGCCATCCATCATAACCAATATCATTACGGAGCCAGTATAACCATTCCTTTACATCTTTTCGCACAAAGTGCTGCGAATGATCAACATTTGGTGCCGCATGGAAGATATCACCTAAAAGTAACACTTATCAGTTAAATTTATAGAAAGTCATATTTTTTTATGAACTCAATAATTGGAATATCATTCCATCTGGTTCAATCAATACCAATCTCTAATGTAGTTAGTCAGCACTTTGTCAAAATGTCATTGCTCTAGTTCACATATTTTAGATCAGTTTCTAGCCACTGGACTTTGATTAAATGAATAGGGGTGGCAAACAGCCCCTAACCAGCTAGGTTCTGCCAATCCCCCACACTATAGGGGTATGGCTTAAAAAAGATCGGGTTTTGGGGTGGGGTTAGACAATTTGGTCATTCAAATTTTCGGGGTCAAGTCGGGGCAGGTGAAATTTACCTGTCCCAATATCTTTACTAGAACGCTCCTCTTTTAATATTATATTTTTTATATTTTTGAATTTTCTATGAATTTATAACATTTTAATTTTATAAAAAAATAATTTAGATTACAATTTCTTAATTTTACAATATTTTACATGATATATTTAGTTTACTTTTATCATATAGAAGATTATGTAAAATTTTGAGATGGATTGAGGTGGGATCGGCAAAGTCATTCCAGGATTGGAGTCACAAGCTAAAGTATTGAATAAAGTTGGGGCAGGTGGTTTGAGTATATATAAGTAAAAATCAGGTTCGGGTCGGGGCAGCAATAAACTCTCTCTTCCAGCTGCTATCTCTATAAATGAATGAATAGTCTAATTTAATATGGTAAAACTCAATCCACCTCTGAGTGTCTTTTTATTACTTAAATTTTCTTTTACCAGGAAAATGTTGAAACCTATTTATAATTTATTGATTTGATTAAGAAACATAACTGTTTAAAACCTTTGCAAATTGCTAGAGCCTAGTTCCACATAAAACACAACAAACATAGCCTTAAATTTGACAATCATGATCCAGGTTGCTACTCAATTCAGCACTTCTAAAACAAACTAATATCATATACATACCACTTGAAGGATTCCCACGGCCCTGGAAATTTGGATCATCACAAACAATAGCTTCAGGCCCCCATGCAAGTTTGCCGCCAAAAATATTCCAGACACCATTTGGACTCTGAAATGAGCAAAAATTATTTAAACAATAGACTTGTTAAGTTATTGTCATGCTTTCAGCCATGCCATTAAAAGATCAGTAATGCCATAGTTAGAAATTTATACTTCTGTATTTATGTAATTTGACTTCAGAAAGAAAGGTTAGCAGCAAATTTTTTTCTCAGTTTTTGTAGTTAAGATTGTATACAATGGATTATTAACAACCACAAAATAAATTGGTTTTCCAGTGTTTTAACTTAAAATAAGCAAATAAGCAAAAGGACACGTACAGCAATAAATAACCAAACTCTCTTGAAAAATAGAAAAAAAATAAAGAATCTGTTAGAATTAGGCTTTTCTGTATATTTATCTCACAAGAAATTACACTAATATTTATATACATAGTGAGCCTAACTTTAGGAAATTCTATACTAGGAGGCAAACTGATTCTAGGGATGCTGTCCCTTAAAACATAGCCTTAAAGTTAGGGATAGCAATCAATAAAATATCTACAGGATTCTTTCGATACATGAATATTCCTTATTAGGAAGCTGTAATCGACACTCCCCTCAAGTGGGAAGTGGATATCATCCATTCTCAACTTGCTTACTAGTTTCTGAAAGGTCTTCCTAGATAATCCTTTGGTAAGGATATCTGCCAATTGATCATCAGTGGACACATATGGAGTGCAAATTAAGCCACTGTCAAGTTTCTCCTTGATGAAATGTCTGTCAACCTCAATGTGCTTCGTACTATCATGTTGCATTGGATTATGTGCAATATTGATAGCAGACTTATTATCACAATACAGCTTCATTGGACCTTCCCACTTAATCTTCAAATCCTCCAAAATAATTTTCAGCCATAATAATTCACAAATTCCAAGAGCCATCGCTCTAAATTCAGCTTCTGCACTAGATCTAGCCACAACGTTCTATTTTTTACTCATCCAAGTTACAAGGTTGCCTCCCAGAAAAGTGCAATAGCCTGAGGTTGATCTTCTATCAACCATAGATCCTGCATAATCTGCATCAGTATAGGCTTCAAGGGTTAAATTCTCCCCTTTCTTAAATAGGATTCCTTTGCCTGGAAGAATCCGATATACAACTCGAAGATGTGATTCTTTAGGATTGTGCATGAACTGACTTACAACACCAACTCCATAGGCAATATCCGGTCTAGTATGTGACAAGTAAATGAGTTTCCCTACGAGTCTTTGACATGAACCTTTATCAACTACTGCATCTTCTAGTGCATCTCCAAGTTTGTGGTTCACCTCTATGGGTGTCTCTGCTGGTTTACATCCCAACTTGCCCGTCTCTATCAACAAATCAATTATGCATTTTTGCTGAGATATGAAGATTCCTTCCCGAGAGTGTGCTACTTCAATACCAAGGAAATATTTTAATTTACCAAGCTCTTTGACCTCAAATTCTTTTATTAGGCATTTCTTTAAATTTTTCATTCCTTCCAGATCATCACCTGTCACTATAATGTCATCTACATAGACTGATAAAGCAGTCATTCCCCCTGAAGATGAGTGCTTTACAAACAGAGTGTGATCTCCTTGACTCTGTTTATACCCGACTTGAGCATTACTTTGGTAAATCTTCCAAATCAAGCTCTGGGGATTGTTTTTAGTCCGTCTGAGCCTTTTTAGTTTGCAAACTACACGCCTCAGATTTGGACCGAACCCTGGTGGAACATCCATTAGACTTCCTACTCAAGATCACCATGTAAGAAATCATTTTTAATGTCAAACTGCTGTAGTTTCTAGCCTCTGTTGGCAGCGAGTGACGACAACACTCTCACAGTGTTCATCTTTGCAACCGGGACAAATGTCTCAAGGTAGTCTATTCCATACTTTTGAGTGTACCCTTTAGCAACTAATCTTGCTTTGTACCTCTCCAAAGAGCTATCTGGATTATATTTCACTGTGTACACCCAACGACATCCAACTGGTTTCTTTCCTTTCGATAATTTTACCAAATCCCATGTCTTATTTTTTTCAAGTGCTTTCATTTTAACCTTTTATGGCATTTTTCTAATTCTTATCATTTAATGCCTCGGATACAATTTTGGGAATGGAGATAGAATTTAGGCTAGTAAGAAAGGCTTTGTGGTTATGGGACAAATTTTTATAAGACATGAAAGAGTACAAGGGATGTTTTGTATAGGCACTAATTCCTTTTCTAATAGCAATAGGAAAATCATAGTCTTTCTGATCTAAATTTTCAGTAGTATTCAAAGTAGGTTCAGTAATTACCTCGGGTTGTAGAGTAGTAGGTTGTTTATCCGAAGAAGATGATTGAACTTGCACAGGTGCTTTCTTCCTTGAGTAAACTAGTAAAGGACGAGTAGTGTCTTGAATCCCTTTGGTCGACTTAGGTGTAGTATGCTCTATTTCGGGTTGCATAGGTTCAAGTTGGGCAGGCTTGTTGGTAGGTAAGGACTGAGTATTTGACTGTTGAATAGAAGCTGGAAAATTAAGTTGGGCAAATGGTTGGTAGGTCGGACAGAGTGGAAAATCAAGAAGAAAAAATTCTCTGTCCTTATCTTCTGTGAATAAGTTCTCCCCTTGAAGATAAGGACGAGTAAAGAATTTTTCTTCTTCAGCAAAAGTGACATCCGCTGAAACATAAAATTTTTTTGTGGCTGGATTATAGCATTTGTACCCTTTTTGTGTAGAGGAATAACTGAGAAAAACACATTTGACAGCTTATGGATCGAGTTTTCCCCTATTTTGAGAATGTACATGTAGAAAGGCAACACATCCAAATATTTTGGGAGTAGGGTTTGAGGTATTGAAATCAGGAAAAAATTTCGATAGAACTTGCATAGGACTTTAAGAGTCAAGGACCTTTGTAGGCAACCTATTTATCAGATGAGTAGCAGTTAAAACAGCCTCCCCCCAGTATTGTTTAGGGACATTTTTTTGAAACAATAGAGCTCTAGTAATAGCTAAAATGAGACCATTCTTTTTTTGGCAACGCCATTTTGTTGGGATGTGTTAACATAAGAGGACTCATGTATAATGCCTTTTTCTTGAAAATATGGGGAAAGAAACTGATTGAAATAGTCTTTAGCATTGTCTGACCTAAACCTTTTTATTTCAACCCCAAATTGTGTTTTAATCATGTTGTAAAAGGTTGTAAAAACAGACCTTACATCAAATTTTTGTTTTAAAAGAAATATCCAAGACACATGAGTATAATCATCAATAAAGGATACAAACCACCGAGCCCCAAAAATGTTTGAAATATTTGATGGTCCCCAAATATCACTATGAATAATAGTAAAAGGAGCGGATGTTCTTTTATTGCTTACCGGAAAAGAGGTACGTTTATATTTGGCAAGTTCACAAACATCACAATGGAATTTTTCAACAGTGATTCCTTTGAACAATGAAAGAAACATAAATTTAAGGACTTGAAATGAAGGATGACCAAGGAGGAGGTGATGGAGCCAAATTAGGTCTTTATTAGCTTGAACAGACTTGGATAGGAAAGATAATGGTGAGGAATTCAGAGCACTAACTTCTCCACTAGATTCTTCAAGATAGTATAGGCCATTTGCTTCCTTAGCATGTCCAATCATCCTCTTCGTATTCTGTTCCTGAAAAAAATCGATTGGGATAAAAGACCACACTACAATTAGAGTCCCTGGTAATTTTTTTGATGGAGATAAAATTGGTAAATAGTTTAGGAACATGAAGGACATTTTTAAGAGTAAGGGTCTTGTTTATAACAATATCACCTTGACCAGCCACTATGATCAAAGAACCATCAACTACTATTATCTTTCTGTTGGAATTCTTAAAATTAAGAATAGATTACTAGGAGATCTTCTGTAAATAGAAACTAATCCTACTTATTGATTCTTAGGCTGTCATTGTTTTTTAGAGATTATTTCCTACTTTAGGATAATTTCTCTCTATATATTTGTAAGCTAACTAGCAGAAAGATAGAAAAATAAAATCTCTAATTATCTACATGGTATCAGAGCTCTAGGAACCATTCGATCTCTCATTCTTCTCGAAAAATTCCTTTCTAAAATTTCCTCCATTTTTTTTCTCCCATGGGTGACCTCAATGACACCATGTTCGAAATTGAGATCTCACAAATATCTCAGACTGTCAATCGAGGGATCAATCAAAGTGACCTCAATTCCTCACTGATAATCATTAGTCATCTATTAGATGGAAAAAACTTCTTACAATGGTCTCAATTTGTCCTTGTGGTGATTCGTGGTCGTAGCAAGTTAGGATACATCAATGGAGACCTCCCACGTCCAAACGTAGCTGACCCGAGTTATGCTACTTGGGAACTCAACAACTCCATTGTTATGGCGTGGTTGATTAATTTGATGGAAGGCCATATAAGCTGAACCTATCTCCTCTTCAAGACTGCAAAAGACATGTGGGATGCAGTCAAAGAGAACTATTCTGATCTTGGAAACGCATCTCAAGTTTTTGAGACCAAACTCAAGTTAAAAAATATTCAACAAGGGACACTTGAGGTAACTCACTACTACAACAATCTGAAAATCTTGTGGCAGGAGTTAGACATATACTATGAGGCAGATTGAGGTGAAGGCTTAGAACACACTAGGTTTATGACTCACCTCAACAACGAACGTCTCTATGAGTTTCTAGCTGGACTGAGGAATGAATTAGATGAAGTCCGAGGCAGAATTCTAGGCAGATCACCCCTCCCAACCATTGGTGAAGCTTTTGCAGAAGTGAGAAGAGAAGAAAAACGTCGTCTTGTCATGATGGGAGAACCCAAACCGATGATCTCTTCTGGAAACCAGCCTACTGAATCTTCTGGTCTTGTATCCAAAGGTCCACCAACTTAAAAATCACGTGCTGGAAGTGATACTGGATCAAATAGACCATGGTGTAGCCACTGCAAACCGTGTTGGTCACACAAAAGAAAAATGTTTTAAACTCTATAGTTATCCAGATAAAAAACAGAAAGATAAGAAGACTGCCCTAGTATCCTCCAATGCTGCAGGTGATGATGTGCTCGATGTTCGCCTAGCCAAAACTCAACTCGAAAATCTCCACAAGATGCTTAATACCTCTACTAATCATGGGTCTCTTGCCACTCAAGGTACTGCCCTTAATATTGCCCTTGAATCTAATAACCAACCCTCTTGAATACTAGATTCAAGTGCCTCGAGATCACATGGCAGGTAACTCCACTCTATTTCAAACCTACACCACTAGTCATAACAAGTCCCGAATCCGCATAGCTGATGGTTCATACTCACCTGTTGTTGGAGTAGGGAAAGTAAAAATAACAAAAAATTTTCTCTTGATAATGTTCTAAATGTCCCAAACTTGTCTTGTAATTTACTTTCAATAAGTAAACTTACAAAAGATGGAAAAATGCTTGCTGAATTTTCTGAAATTGGTTTGTAATACAGGAACAAAATCGGGAAGGATGATTGGCACTACTAAAGTTGATGATGGATTATATGTTTGGAATAAATACAGCACACAAGGGGGATTGTCTCTATCTACTTCAAAAGAGGACACTATTATGCTATGGCACTGTAGGTTAGGACATCCAAATCTCTTGTATCTAAAAAGGCATCTTCCGCTGTTATTTTGAAATAAAAGAATAAATTCTTTGAAGTGTGAAATTTTTGAATTATCCAAACATACCCGTGTACCATACCCTTTAAAACCATATACCCAATCCTAACCCTTTTCATTAATCCATAGCGACTTATGGAGAGCTAGCCGAGTGGAAAACATTACTGGTGTTAAGTGATTTATAACATTTATTGACGATCACACTAGGGTCTGTTGGGTCTATCTATTAAAAGAAAAATCTGAAACACCCAAAGTCTTTCAAAATTTTCACTCAATGGTTCGAACCCAATTCAACTCTACCATACATACCCTCCACACTGACAATGGAAGAGAATACTTTAACTCTGTCCTAAGTCCATACCTTTCTAACCATGGCATTATACACCAAAGTCTTGCCCAAACACTCCTCAACAAAATGGGATTCCCGAGAGAAAAAATCGACACCTCATTGTTGTGGGTCGAGCCATAATGTTCACTATGAATGTCCCTAAATACCTTTGGGGAGAGGCTATTTTCACTGCTTGCTATCTCATAAACCGAATGCCCTCAAAGGTATTAAACTTTCAAACACCTCTAAATACCCTCTTAAAATCCTTTCCCTATTCCATGTTACTACCCTTCCAACCAGAATATTTGGTTGCAAAGCCTTTGTCCATAATCATCAACCAAATCAGTCCAAACTTAACCCTCGAGCCCATACCTGCATATTCATTGGTTATTCTTCCACTCAAAAGGGCTATAAGTGTTAACCTTTTTTACGCCAAATGTTTGCCTCTCGGGATGTGACCTTCTTTGAAAATAGACCATATTTTGGAGCCTCTTATCTTCAGGAGGAGACTTTCAATGAAGATGAAACCCTTAATACCCTCCTTATCATACCCCCTCAAGATCTTACCATTACCCTCAATATAAATACTATTTCTCCCTCTCCTATAAACCAAACAGTTAGCACAATCCCACCTGATCTTAACACTGAATCGGGTCTGCCTTCTAATCAAGGAAAACAGCAAGAACATATGCCTGAACTTCAGGTTTACTCTCGACGAAATCGTCACCCTGAAACTGATATAGCAGTGCCTATTCCATCTCTACCCGAGGACTGTTCTGAAACTACTGAAACTGAAGTCTCACCTCTATCACCATCCTCTATCTTCCAATCGCAGTGAGAAAATGCACAAGGAGCTACACTCAACACTTCATTTCTCGGTTTGTATCCTATGGTAACTTATCTAAGTCCTATAAAGCATTTGTGACTAATGTTGATTCTGTAAAAATTCTAAAAACTATAGAAGAAGCACTTGAATCAAATGAATGGAGACAAGCTGTAATGGAAGAAATGGAGGCCCTCAAGAATAATAGAACTTGGAAAGTTTCGGATTTGCCTAAAGAGAAGAAAACAGTAGGATGCAAATGGATTTTTACTATTAAATTCAAACTTGATGGCCATATTGATAGATACAAGACTCGACTTGTGGCTAAGGGCTTCACCCAAACTTATGGGCTTGGCTATGAAGAGACATTTGCACCGGTTGCCAAGCTTAACACCATTCGAGTTCTCCTATCTCTCGCTATCAATCTTAATTGGCACTTGACTCAATTGGATGTTAAAAACGCTTTCCTCAATGGGGAGTTAATGAAGAAATATAAGTAGATTTTCCTCCGGGGTTTGAAGAAAGCAATGACCAAGTGTGTAAATTGAAAAAGTTATTGTACGGGCTGAAATAATCTCCAAGGGCGTGGTTCAGTCGATTTACAAAGGCTATGATGAGTAGACATTATACTCAAGGATAGGCAGACCACACCATGTTCTACAAGCACTCAGAGCAAGGAAAATGTTGCATTCTCATTGTTTATGTGGACGATATTATCGTGATAGGAGATGATACAAGTGAAATTGAGAGGTTGAAAGAATTTCTTGGAACAGAATTTGAACTTAAAGACTTAGGGAATCTTAAGTACTTTCTTGGCATGGAGGTAGCAAGGTCTAAAAGAGGTATTTCCATCTCCCAAAGAAAATATGTCCTCGATTTACTATCTGAAGTTGGTTTGATGGGTTGCAAACCAGCTAAAACTCCTATGGAGTTTAATCTCAAGTTGGGTACTGATGAGGATGGAGAAGTTGACAGGGGGAGATATCAACGACTAGTAGGGAGACTTATCTACCTAGCTCACACTCGTCCAGACATTTCCTTTAGTGTGAGTGTTATAAGTCAATATATGCATGCCTTAAAGGAGAAACACCTAGAAGCTGCATATTGAATATTAAGGTATCTAAAAGGACTCCTGGCAAAGGCCTATACTTCAAGAAAAATGACAACAAAATGTGGAGGTCTATCTGGATCTTGTCGATCAAGGTGTTCTATCAATGACAGACACTCTACCAGTGGCTATTGTAGCTATGTTTGGGGTAATCTAGTGACATGGAGGAGTAAAAAGCAGTCTGTGGTAGCACGCATCAGTGCAGATGCAAAGTATCGAGCACTAGCACATGGTATTTGCGAAGGAGTTTGGATACAAAGACTAATGAAGGAACTAAAAGTTCTTTATACTAGGCCTATGCAGTTGTTTTGTGACAACCAAGTTACTGTCAGTATAGCTCACAATCTTGTGCATCATGATCGTACCAAACATGTTGAGATAGATCGTCGCTTCATAAAAGAGAAAATACACTCAGGAGAAGTGAGTGTTATCTATCTACCTATCAGACAACAGGTTGCTGATGTGTTAACAAAAAGCTTGAATAGAAATATGTTTGAAGAACTTGTTGGCAAGCTGGGTTTGATAAACATTTACACTCCAGCTTGAGGGGGAGTGTTGGAATTCCTAAAATTAAGAATAGATTACTAGGAGATCTTCTGTAAATAGAAACTAATCATAATTACTGATTCTTAGGCTGTCACTGTTTTTTAGGGATTATTTCCTACCTTAGGATAATTTCTCTCTATATATTTGTAAGCTAACTAGCAGAAAGATAGAAGAAATAAAATCTCTAATTATCTACACTTTCTATTACTAGGACAAGGTGTATATGAAACAAATTTGTGTGAAGAGTGGGTCATATGGTCTGTAGCTCTTGAGTCAATGACCCAAGACTTGTTGTGACTGTGTCCGAGACATTAGAATTTTGAGAAGAGGATATACCTGAAAGCTCCAAACTACAAGTACCTGTGGAAGAAAACTTTTCTAATGATCCTAGCAAAGTCTTTCACTTTTCAATTTCGTCTTTATTAAAATCACCAGGTGAGTCTTGAGAATTCTATTCTCCATCCAGCTGTCTTCCTATATTTGCTCGCCCTTTTTCCATTGGTTGTCCATTGGTTTATGAAAAATTCTTTTTAATTGTGCATGGCTTCCCATGGAGCTTCCAATGATTTTCCTTAGTGTGACGAGATTTTTACATGAGTTGCACCATAAAGACTCCTCTTAATAGGCCTTGTAGGTTCTTTTCGCCTAATATCGTTGCCGGTTAGTTGCTCCATGGCAAATCTCCTCTCACCGACAACCTTTGTAGCTAAGGCGAACCATCCACTTGACTATTCTCAAGCATAACTCCTCTTCTTCCTTCTTCAAGACGAACTATCGCGATTGTCTCATTTAGCGATGGTAGCTCCTCCTTTCCAAGTATTTGGACTCTTACTACATCAAATTCAACATTTAGCCCAAAGAAGAAAATCATAAATTGATCCTTTTCAACGAACCTTTTCGAGTGCTACATCCGCACCGCACTTCATCTTAATGCACCGGTAATGATCCATCTCTTGCCATAAGCTTTGCAAAAGATTAGAATACTCCGTGATGGAACGACTTCCTTGCTTGGTAGATGAAATCTTAGTCTTGATTTCATAGATTTGAGTAGCATCTCGAACTTTAGAATAAGTCTGCTTCGACCTCCCATATTTCTTTGGAAGAGTTAAGAAATATGCATGTCACTGATTTCTGGCATTATAGAATTCCATAACCAAGACATGACCATAAAGTCTTGTTCATCCCAAGCATCAAACGAGGATCTCCTTCTTTAGCATGTTTCAATAAGTGAACGTCTCGCCTTTCAAGAACGTCAACCATTGAGACCACTTCAAGTAATTCTTCCCATTTAACTCAGTAGGCCACTTGAATGTTCGCAACTCACTTGTTGGGTTGGAGTTTTTCATAGAGACTTCGAACTATCCCATTAGTATTGGTTTGGATAATTTCAGATATATTTCTTTTGAACAAAATAGGTAGGCTTGAGAATTGAGTGGGAGTAAAAGATTACCAGAAAAAATTCCCAGAAATCGGTCTAATCTGATACCATGTTAGAAATAGGCTTTTACACAAGAAATTAATATTTATAAACATAGTGAGCCTAACTTTAGTAAATTCTATACTAGGAAGCAAATCGATTCTAGGGATCTTCCCTTAAAACATAGCCTTAAAGTTAGGGATAGCAATCAATAAAATATCTACAGGATTCTTTCTAATACACTGAATATTCCTTATTAGGAAACTCTAGTCTGACAGAATCCAAAACCACTCACTTTATTCTTACATAGTTTGAAATCAAAGGGACATTTAGTTATAGATAATATACATATTTGAGATTACTGATCATAGTTTGCAGAACATGAAGAATACCTCTTTGTCAGAGTGAATTTTACGAAGTCTTTCAGATATGGAAATACAGCCACAGAAAAAGTAAATTTGGGACTTTAGAAAAAGCAACTATCAAGGTAAAAGGACAAGTAGGGGCTACCTGTTTATGTGCACATCTATGGTTAAGCACAATATCTCCCAATGCCTGCATACATGGGCAACAAAATATAAGGTTCAGTTCACCATAAAAGTATCATGTTTGCAGCTTCCAAGAGGAAAGATGAGGTTTCATGATAATGAACCCTTAAATAGCTTTTAAAGAATATAAGATTAGTTCAAAAGTCAAAATAACAGTTGTATCTGTTCCGAACACTTTGTTATTACTCCCAATAATTTTCCGAATAATGCCCATAAATATAAAGAGAAATTCCACTTTGAACCAAAAATAAGAAAATGTCAGAAGCAAGAAGAAAGGAAACCCAAAAATTAAGCACTAAAGCTACTATTCATAAAAATTGGTCACATACCAGAAGTTCCTGAGAATGCATTTCCTCTATACAAGATTTCAGGTCTTCGACAGATCCATATGAGGAGTTCAAGTTGTAAAGATCAGAAGGCATATAACCTGCATGTTATTCCATAAAACTTATAACAGTCTGTGAAACACAAAAATGAACCTCCACAATGTATAACAACCGCAAATATATTAATTGATATGATATTCTTACTACTGAACACATAAAGTCAGAAGAAAAACTAACAGCTCATTAAGTTGATTTCTTAGGATTGCAACATATCATAACATGAGCATGACATTGTTCTCCGGTCCAGAATAACCACATGCATACAGTGTATGCCATCTATAATGACAATTTATTTTATAAAAGGTGATAGAATAGCTTAAATTTCAGATGAACAAGAATTCTGATGACAAACAAGATAATAGTAGATGAAACAATTGAAACTATTGGAGATTTACCCTGGGGTGCAACAGATTGTGTTGGTGGTGGGAGCCATACTGCTGTTATCCCAGAATGAGATAAATCAGCTGCCTTGAAAGCTAGCTCCTGGTACCATTGCCTTCTCCAACTTTCCCAATTGAAACCTTGGAACTTGAAGACCAAGAAATTAAGAATTATGAGTGATAGAAGTTTGAACAATAGATTGATATCTGCTTTAATGAATAATACTTTTATCTGTTTTAGTTAGACATCAATAACCTCACACGAGCCTCAATCAAATAAGCTTAAGTTCCTTTGGTAGGAAAAAAAAAAAAATTATCTCTAGTCCTACCAAGTTTACCATAAAAATGAAACAAGATGGACAAAGAATGAAGTTATAGGCAAGAAAATGTTCCTGATGGAATCAGAGAATTCTCTAGGTGCCTTGAAAGATTTTGAAAATACATCATAGACAGCACCACCATATGACCAAAACAGAAAAAGAAAACCTTTACCCACCATGTAAGGTTTAAGGAATGAAAGCAATAAGGTATCATGTGGTGTGAGTCTGATTGATCAGCCATGGATTTAGATTCATTTATTTTAATCATGTGCATACTTAAGATCATAAATCAGTCAATCCAACTACTCCAAGGAATGAATTACATAGCATGGATCCATGCTACCATAAGTTAGTATTAGAAAAGATGTAATGCTCCCTTAAATAAACAAATACAAAACCAAACAGTAAATATGTAAACTAGATGTAAGTCTGTTATTAGCCAAATAAAATCATTTCATTTTCCAAACATGATAGATATTTGACCAGGATGATATATTTAATAGATATCTCAGCTTTAAGTTAAAATCATGAAGCCTCTGTTAGTCAGTGTCATAAGGCATGAATCAAGAGTGAGTAAATCCAACCATCAACTCACCACAATTTCTCGTCCTGTTCCAGTTCCTGGCTCTGCATTGAGTTTCAAATTCTAATAAAAATTAGATATGATCCTTCTACAAAATTGTTTAGATAACGATAAAAAGTACATTTAAGAAAAAAAGAAAGAAAAGGAAAACTAACCTATTTTTGTTTCTTCTGGAATCCTCTTCCATTTAACTGTCTTTCGCTGGAGTGCTCGTTCCAAAGCTTTCCGTTTCTTCTCTATTACTTCTTTTTCAATAACATGTTCAGTAAGCATATCACCTTCTCTTAGCTTTTCTTCAGCAATAGACCAAACCTCATCAAGTTTGGGCAATTCCAACGATTTAAAATTGGAATTTAAGGCTTTAGATATGTCAGTCTTTCTAGGAGGAAACTTTGGACGGATGCTCCTAATCCTTCTTGCCATCCACTGAGGTATCTCCTTACGTGGACCATAACTCAGAAGTTTCCATTTCTGTGAATCATCATCAGTCAAAAGGTCTATCCTCCCACCATTAGCTATATAGATGACGTCTTCATCATCTTCCTTTTCTGATCTTTCCTTCAACAACAATGACTGTGCCATCTCTGCTCTCTGTCTCCACATCTTTAAAGCACTCTCAGATGTCCTCAGTGACCTCTGCAGGGCTTCACATCTTCTCATGTAGGCATTGTCTCTTGAACATGTTATTTCTTTGGAAGCATCAACGGCAGCCTTGATGCTTTCCAACTCAGCCTGAAAAGCCTTGGACAAAACCTTCTTTCTTTCAACTGCTTCTTTCTTTATTTTCTCCAATAAAGACCTAATCTCCTCTTCCTGCTCAAGAGCTTTTTTCCTACTCAACTCTTGGAATTCAAGCAATGCCTTCTCAGCATTACTGGATCGGAGTTCAGCTGCATTTGCTTGTACTTGGGCCTGTTGCAACTCCAGTTTCAACCTATCAAGCTCACTCTCTGAAACCAATAGTTGAGCTTCTAAATCACTGACAGCACCTTGTAACTTAATATTCTCAGACTGAGCAGAAGCAATAACATCAATGGGATTTACAGCGTCAGTGAATACTGCTACAGCTTGTGTAGCCTCATCAATGGCATTTTCTGCCACATCAAGGGCCTTATTTATAGCATCTTTAGACTCCTCTATAATTGAGAATATAGTACCTTCAGTTGATTTTCTTATCTGTTCGTCAATTTGAAAAGCTGACTCAGCAGCCAAGGTTTCTGCAGCTGAAACCCTCAGCTTGGCATCTTCTAAAATGTGAGATGTGGCCTGTCGGAAAGCAATCTCCGCTAACTTTTCAACTTGTACTGCAAGTTCAACAGCATCTTGTCTTGCAAGAACCAACTTAGATTCCAACGCAAATTTCTCTTTCACTGACTCCTGCAGCTTCTGATGGAACAGAGATTTGGTAGACTCCAGTTCTGAAACAGCCAATTCTTTGTCATGCAAAACGGAAGCCACATATTCCTTCTGTTTAGCCTCAGAACTAGCAAAGTCTTCAAGCAATTGATCTCTTTCTTTTTCAAGGGCTGCTTGTCTGGCCTTAACCTCAGAAAGAGCCCTTCTCGCCTCCACTAACTCATCTTCTTTCATCTCCAACATTTCATAACTCCCCAACAAAGAACCATCCTCATCATCTGTGACATTGTCTTTGGAATTATCCTGCCACAGAAATTAAAAAAAAAAATCAGGATCCATTCCCAACTTCTTCGCACAACACTCGCTTAGCTTTTACATTCATTTATTTCTTAAATAACGGAAAACTAATGACAAACACTCATGACTCACCCTATTTGAGGCAACAACTATTCTTGGTCTGCACTGCCAGTTTCCAGTAAGTAAATTCTTCCTGCAAGAACATCATCTTCCATCAATGATTAGATATTAAGTTCGCATTTCCTATAACAGCCATTCATTTCTAAATAAGTATATGTATAAAAGTCAAACCATCATATAAATACCAAAGAAAAGGACAAGAGGCTTTGAGGAAGTTATCCAAAAAAGCATGGAGTTCAAACTTAAATAAAGAACCTTTTCCTCTTAGAAGAGCCTCCCAAGACTAAATGAAACTGCCCACGTGGCGTGCCTAATGAAACAACAGGGAAGTGAGGAAGAAGCACCCCAAAGGCTGAACTTGGTAATACAAAAACACTCATTTTGCTTTCTGTCAAGAGACAATAAGAACTTTAGCAACCTTTTGGACTTCACAAAACCAACTATAATTAATTAGAAAACAAGTTTCTGTCATAAAAAGTAAGTCATCTTCTGCGTTATAATTAAAAAAAGAAGAAGAAGAAGAAGAAGAAGACATTGCCCTGATAATTGCTTCCAGAAAAAAACAAATCAATAAAGATCTCAAGACCAGCATAAACAAATAAAGATCTCTAGAGAAACAAAAAAAGTAAAAAAGACAAGGATAAACCTCTTAAAAGTGAACATTGTGATGCATTTTTACACAAAAGTCATTAAATCATGTAAGAGTAAAGAAATCTAAATCAGAAAAAAGTCTGCTCTATAGGAGCAGATAATGCCATTGTCTAGACTATTGATTCAAAAACAAATAAATAAGAGAGACACGAAACCAACCTAAGAAACTAATCAATTCTAGCAGAAACAACAGTAAAAAATACAAAACAAATAACCATAATAGAGAACATTTTAATGCATCCAAATAAGCCATTGGATTATGTAAAACAAATGTAAACAAACTTGTTTAAAAGATAAAAAATAAATAAAATGAAACCTGATATGTATTGAACTGAAAAGAGTTGTGCGAATTCAGTTCATTGTATAGGTTGAAGGGTCGAGTATTTGATTAGACGAAAGAGAAAATAAAAAGGAGAAATTGGGTTTGGAGATCAGCATTTGCAGAGGAAACAAGAAAAGGGAAGAGAGAGGAAATGGAGGGGGTGAGTCAGGCAGTTTCTATGGTAGAGAAAAGTGGAGTGGCCTTTTTAGATTTGCGTCATTTTACTTGAATTATAATAATAGTAATTATTTATGTCATATTTATGCAGTTTGACTGTCAATCGATTGCCCTTAGGTGCACTTCTAGGTTCCAACAAGCTTTGTTTTCCCACTCAAATACAAATACTGATATTGAAGTATTTTTAGTTTTGTATTTTTGCCTTTTTGAATAAACATATCAAAATATCTATATTATATTAATTATTTAAAATTTAAAATTAATTTTATATTGATGTATATAATTATATTAAAATTTTAAAATATTTTATCATCATTGATTTTATAAATAATTTACGATAATTATTTTTATACACCATATTAATTACTTAAAATTCATATTTCATATATTATTATATTAAATTATTTAAATATAATTTTGATTAATTAACTTTGTACTTTCTAACATTATATTAAAATACATTTTAACTATGTTAAAAATACATTTTAAGTAATAAAACACTTTTCAATACTTTCAAAAACTTTTCTTTCTAAAAGAATTTCTCAACAACAACAATAATAAAGCTAAATCTAAATGAATTTTAAAATTATCATTTTATTTAAAAAATTATAAGCTGCAACGATTTCAAGAATAAACTCTTATAAATGCATTAGATTAAAATTATCCAAGAGTAATATTATGGGATAAATACTAAAATTGTTCATAAACTATGGTTTAATGTGTAATTATATACATGAATTTTGATTTTATGTAATTTTATACATGAAATTTTGATTTGATTCAATTCTTGTAAATTATTAATACAATTATTGATATAACATCATTTTATGTTTATATATTGCATACATAAATAATTATAGTTATCCAATATAAAAATAAATTTATGTATTTATTTATTTAAAATGTGGATGATTAAATCAAAATTAAAATTTCAAGTATACATTTGAACCATAATTAAAATTTCATGTGTATAATTACACCAATTTAAAGTTTATGTATATAATTACACATTAAATTAAAGTTTACCTATAATTTTGAGATTTATCCCTAATATTATAAATGTCGTGTTATTAAACTCTAACATTAAAAACTATTCACTAATGAGAAAACTTTAACACTTGTATTTAGTATGATGAAAATAATCACTTTTATAAAAATTTAATTGGTGGGAAAGATATAAGTAAAAAGAAAAACATGAATTTTATAGGAAAACTTTTAGATCATTTAAAAAAATGATATTTTACGGAGAATTATTTGGGGTTTTATAAAAATTATCTTTTAATTTCTTTGCTTTTTAGAATTAATTTTAATTTTTTCCCGTAGAAAAACCTAAGATTTAAACAATAATTACTGAGAAAATTTATTTTATATTTTTATATTTTGTAATTTTTGTCGAGAAAAGAAAAACTTAAATTATTTTGAGGAAATTTTGAGTTTTTATAAAGAATTAGATGGTAGGAAAAAACTTGAGTTTCATCTCCACACAAATGAATAATCTAAATTTTCATAAAATCATTTTTTAAAAAATAAAATTAATTTTAAAAAGTAAATAAGTTATTAAAATAAAAACTTATTAAAATTAAGTGACTAAAATAAATATATAATAATAGAATGAATTAATGTAAAATTTGATTAAAGTTTAGCGATTAGAATGCAAGCATTATAATATTTAATTTATAAATTTTTATTTTTATTTATCAAAATAAAATTTATAAAAGTTGGATGAGGTTAAAAAAACATATAACAAAAGCGAAAAACGGACGGAATGAAAGTATCAAACCGGTCATTTAAAAAAAAAAAAACGAAAGAGAATTAGAAGGGTGTAAATTTGAAGGGCATTTAAGTAAAATTGTTGAGAGCTTAGATGATATTCAGTTATTCACGGGGATTTGTCAGCTAAAAAGTAAACGTGCTTTTCCAATATTATATCTTTTAAAAAACCTAAGAAAATCTTGGCAAAACAAACAATTATTTCCCTATCAATCAAACTATCAGACTTGAAAATAAAGTGACCATTTATTTTATAATATAATTACAACTTTGACATGTCAGCCTCTATAATTTTTAGGGTAAATTCTTTAGTTAATCACTCAACTTTTAGAATGTTTTTATTTTAATCACTTTGTACAAAGCCCAAAATTACCCGGCCCATTTACATACCCAAAATAAAACCTAAATTTTACAACCCAACTATCCAAACCTATTTTTACAACCCAAATCCCATTAACCCGATTCGAAGCCTAATTTAGAAACCCTAAACACAAAAAAAAACCCTAACCCTAAAGAGGCGCACCTAAGTCGGCCTCGACCTCTGACGCCACACCCTTCCGACCACCGCAAGCACCAACCACCGTCCCATCGTCACCACGCCTCCACTGTTCCACGCTACTACCACCGCAAACACGCAAAGAAGGCGATAATAATGTAAAAGCGAAGACACTGTGTATTTTTGTTTTTTCTTCCATTTCGGTTATAAAAACCGAATGGAAAACTGTAAAAGGGGATTCTTTTTTTTTCTTCTTCAATCAAAAAACAGAGATTTCGAATCATCAAAAAAATATAAAATTAGAGCTTCAAAAAAAATGGGAAAGCAAAAAAAGAGTAGATCTGAAAAACAGCAAACAGATACAAAAGGTGATTTCTTTTTTACTTTTTTTTAAAAATTTTTTTCCTATTTCGTGTAAGGGTACAAAAACATACATATAAAACTGGTGAAAAAAAAAAAAAATATAAAGTTTTACCTTTTAAACCACAAGTGACGATGGCTCGGCTGACAATGACTGGCCAGGAAACCCACCAGAGACCCTGCGAGAAAAAAAAAATGAAATTTTTTTTTAAAGCGGTGAAATGAAAAAAGGGCAAAATTTTGGTTTTATAAAGGTTTCAAAGCAGCGTCGTTTAGGGCTCGTCAAAAGGCCCCAAAACGACGTCGTTTCATCATCAACCACGTGCGACAGGCCCGCTCAGGAGATCCACGTGTTTTTGAATGGAAGGCTAATTGCACTTTTAGCCTTAGCATTTTTATTGATTTCAATTAAATCTTTATTATTTTAAAATCCAACCCGCACATTTAGTTCGATTTTCAATATGGTCCCCCTCGAATGACGTTTAAACCTATGGCATAATTGCCATTTTGGTCCCCCTCCTTTCACGCGTGTTTCAAATAGCCCTTTTCTTTTATTCTATTATAAATTTTCCCCAAAATTTTCTTTTTAATTAATTAAGGCCCTTCAATCATCATTATTATTATGTAATATTTTATTGATTATTTATTATCATTACTACTTTATTATTATTATTACTGTAGTATTATTTATTGCTACATTATTTTATCACTATATTATTATCATTATTATTATTATTATTATTATCATTACTATTATAATATTCATTTACCATTATAATTATTTTATTATTAATATCATTATTATTTCTTTAACATCATTATTGATATTTCTATTATTATTTTGCTACTTATATTTATATTTATTTTCTTGGTTTAATATTATATTACTATTACTATTATTATGTTATTTTATTAAGTATATATTTTTGTTAATTACCTTCATTTTATTATTTTTTCCTTATTAATGTCATTAATATTATTTTATTATTACTATTTTTACTCTTAAACATTATAATTTTTTTATTACCATTATCATTATTATCATCATTATATCATCAAATTAATTAACTTAGCATTATTACATATATCATTATTATTTCTTATGTAACCTAGCTTCGTAATTTATTCCTTTATCGAATTGTGATGCATTAACCTTTGTTCGAGTCATCAAGTTTTTTTTCAAATAATCATTTCAGATTAGTAATTCGAGTGAATCGAGCCCTAACTTCTTGGGTTACGATTTTTCTCGTTTAAGCTAAGCAACGGATATCTCTTACGAAATCGTAATTTAAATTTTAAAGCAAAATACTTGATCCGGAAATTGAAATGTCGCGCCTAACTTCTTGGACTCGACATCTAGATACTTCAAGATAAGCTTCTTTTCCTAAAATAGAGGCAATCTTCAGTATTTGAAATCTCGAAATCGAGCCCTAACTTCTGGGTTCGATTTCTCATTTGACGAATAACTTGAATATCCTCTTCAAAAGCGAAAATCAAGTTTTAAAAGACGAGCTTAGTTTGAGTCTAAAGTATTGCGCCTAACTTCTTTGGACATGATGCTTTATCTCTTCGATAATAAGAGAGTCTTAACGTCCCTTTCAATTCCATCAAATTTTGAAAATAAAAGCATTGTATTTTGAACCCTTTCAATGTTTTCAAAGGACATCAATCAATCAGTTTGGTACCAATTTTGGGCGTGTCGAGGGTGCTAATCCTTCCTCGCATGTAATCGACTTTCGAACCCGTTTTCTCAAAGTTCGTGGACCAAAAAGCACTGTTTTAGTAAATTAAATGTTTTATTAAAACAAAGGTGATCCGATCACACCAAATAAAGATCGGTGGCGACTCCTTTCCTTATCTTTTTTTCAAAAAACCGAGTCGACCACGTCGTTTACTATTTCATCAAAAAAATGGTTACGACACACATTATCCTTAAATCTCTAATCAATCACGGTTGACTGTATAAAATTGTATATATCATAGCTGACCGCAGGTTGGATAATATCCGCTTGCCCTGTTGAAACCTCACCCTATGTCAGCAGTGAAGTCTTGCTCGTCGAAGACGTAGAAATGAAACTGTGTAGATAGAGGTGAAGGTTACAAAATGAACAACTTATCAATCCTCGTAGTCGAACCTTGTTTTTGTGGAATATGTACCCTGACCATAATGCGTGACTAAAATGAAAGAATTTAAATCTTCCTTTATTATTTTTTTTTTACCTAAAATTGGTTATCAACTTTTTAAAAGTAGTCAGAATAGAAATATTGATTAAAAATACTAAGGGTGTGTTTATTTGAGGTATTTGATTTTTCGAAAATATTTTCCTCATTTTCTAGTGTTTGGTTGTTTGAAAATGTTTTTCAAATGCGTCGTTTCAATTTCTGTAAGACATTTTCCCGTGCTCCTCCTTCATCCAGGTAAGGCCCCTTCTCATGCTGCTGTTCATCTTCCATTCTTCATCTTCTAGTCAGTCGCATATCTTCTTTTCTGAGGCTGCTATTTCGTTTTCTTCCTCTCTTTCTCTCTTTCTCATGCAAATCTCTTTCTCCCTTTCTCAGACATGTTCAAAAATCCTTGCTTGCAGACACAGCTTATACAGCAACCTTTGGCATTGCAGTTAAACTCGAAGAAAGGAAAGAGAGAAAAATGATAATAATAAAATGAAAAGAGTTTTGCGGCGAGGAAGCATCCCAGATTCCGCCAAATTCAGGCAGTGGATAGGAAAGTGAGATTAAATTGCTAATTGCTTTTGCCTTTACTTTTTATTTTTATTCTTTTGGATTTTACTCATTTGATTAGCAGTTATTTATGAATGAGTAGCTTATATATGTATATGGTAACTCCCCCGGGCTGTTTCATAATTTCATTTTATTATTGAAGAGGCGCATGGTGGGTTCTTTGGCTGTTGTTGTTGTTGTTGTCGTCTAGGTGTTTGTTAAATGAACCTAATCGTTTCCCACCATCGATACCGCTTAGCTTTTGGGGTGTTTTTGTTGTTGGAGTTAGTAGTAGTAATGTCACAGAAAAGACCCCAGGAGGATGGTAAGGCTCGACCGTCTGAAGGGAACAGTCCTGATCAAGATAAACAGAGAAGGGTTCCAACCTTGAGAAAGTATTCCCCTTCCCTGTCTTGTTTTCCTATTCTTGCTTATATTTTGAAACAAATTGGGTTTTCCTTGGTTGGTATAATTCATGTGTTTAATATGATTGAAGTTCAGAATGGATGAGTGATATTTTTACTGGGTTTATTACTTGCTTACTAAAGTTCTTGATTAAATATGTCTTCCCAATTTGTAAAATGATTAAAATTCTCTGCAAATCTTGAAACTAATTAGAGAACTGAATTACACTTTTTATTTTTCACTTAATTGATTGTCGATTGCTCCTTGGACTTTATTTTCTTGCAATTTGTTGTAGTGGACATCCATGAGCTTTCATCAGGGTTATGGGGTTTTTTCTATTGAATGATATGTTAGGGGAGTGAGAGATGTTCTAAAGCTGTTATGGCGGATATACATGCTTTTTCAATACATCTGAGGAGGCAAACATATTTGGCTATTTTACCATAGAGTGTTGAGTTGCCATTAGCTTTTATTCAAAACAAAGTTGCTACATAATTTTGACAACTAAAAATATGAGAAAAGAAATGGTTTGCATGGTCCTAGAAGTAGTTTTGGTGCTTTTGGTGTTGGTAATGGAGAAATATTCCTCGAATACGTTTTCATTCTCTATGTAGATGAATCTTACCTGTGATTATTTGATGTATGTGATAATTGGTAATAATAATCGATGTAAAATTATGCATTATTTATTCTGTTTCTTTAGGCTGCTAATCTATTTGTAAATTATGCCAGTGTGGTTCAGGAGGCGATGAAGTTGCAGTCTGTCCAACATTTGCTGGAGCCAGTTTTGGAGCCATTGATTCGTAGGGTGGTATGTTTCTTCCTTTGATTATGTTATTTCTTCACTTCTGTATTCTGTTTTTTCAGCCCTTTTTTTCAATTAAAATCTTGTTAGGTTTTCTCATTTAACCATGAAATTTAAAGTGTGCATTGATACTATATGCCCTTTCTTTTCTATTCAGTCCCTTCCTTCAGATTGCTTTCAAATATTTGAAGTTTTAATATTTTATACTGAAAAAATAGTACAAAGAAATCGGCCCTCTAAAAACTTATAATTGGGTCTTTTCTTTATCTCATCCGCCCAATATAAAATCCCTGGCTCACCCCTAGTAAGAATAGGGGACAGCCTCTCAATAATTGAAATCATAAAACTACCATGTCCCATGTCCTTTACTGCCTGCTGACAATTACTTTTATCAGCGTCCTGTGTTTGAATCTTGATTCAACTCTAAGTCTGTTTTATAGACTGTCTTGAATGCTTTTCAGTTCATTCAACAAATTCTCTCCGCTTATTCAGTCAACTGTTTTATGCATCTTTGTAATCGTTTGGACCATGAATTTTTCTTTTTTTTGCTTCTGTGGGTGGACAACTGGACATGCTGTCAAGTAGGGTTGTATTTTGTTTATTCTGATTTTTTTGCTATTTCTTTGTAAACGCCCTTATCATGGTGTCTGGCATCTAATTTCAAAGCTTTTTCAGGAAAATGGAGCAAAAACTGGTATTTCATATCTATTTGTTGCAAGCTCCCATATCTTTTACTGGTGTTTTGCTGCACAATGCTTTTTAAAAAGTAATTAAATATATTAAGAATTGGATGTAAATTACCAATCCTCTGTTTTGTAGGTCAAAGAAGAAGTTGAATTGGCTCTTAGAAAGCATTTGAATAATATGAAAAGGTATGAATTCAATTCAAAGAAGGAAGAAAAAAGTATGAATTAGAAATATTTTCTTCCAGAGCTGCGTTAACTTGTTTGTTTATACTAAACCACATGGTAACGCTCCTTGTTTGTTTTAAGGAATGATGGGAAGGAGGTAAATTCTTCCGAGTCAAGAAGCTTACAACTCCAATTCTTAAATAATTTCTCCCTTCCTGTGTTCACTGGAGCTCGAATCGAGGCAGAAGATTGTTCTACCATAAAAGTGGCTATAGTTGATGCTCTTACTGGACAAATAGTTACCTCTGGTCCGGAGTCTTCTGCCAAAGTGGAAGTTGTAGTCTTCTGCCAAATAATTTGGCTTCAAAAATTCTCTCAAGTTTGAATTGATACTTTTATGTGGTGTAATATTAGTTATGCACTTGGCCAATGTTGTTGTTATTATGTGGTGTACTACTAATTATGCATTTGGATAATATTATTAATTTCTAGTATCAATTGTGTTTAGGAAGCTAATTTATAATTATTCAATCTTTATTTTTATTTTTTTATTTCACTTTGGTTGTTTTAATTTATGACGGTTAATATTGTAGCTTAATAATGGAATATTATTATATATTTAATTTGATTTATTTATAAATAAATAAATCATTATAATATATGTAAAATAATTTAAATTATAAAAATTTATTAATATGTATATAAATTTTATTAATATATGTAAAAATAATTTTATAAATCGCCAAACACCAAAAAATATTTTCAATAAATTATTTTCTAGAAAAGTAAACTATTTTCTAGAAATTATTTTTCGAAAATATTTCTTGACAAACAAACGGACCCTAAATTCTAAATTTGATGATATTATATTTATAACTCATTTAAAATTTAAATTTAATATTTCCCTCTGAGAAACCCTAAAAATCAAGAGTGTTTTGCTTAGTTTTCTAGCGAAAACAGTATCTACTGTGCCTTGGGATGGAGGAAAGTAGTGGCAAAAAGGGTTTTATGAAGAGGAGATTTCTCTCTTGGCAGAAGAAATCATTCATCTATCGGTGAAGAGTTAGATGGTATCACCAAGTGATAATCCTTCCCTGATCTGCACCGTATGGTTAAAGAAATCTTATAATCCAGATAACTTCAAGGCATAGATGAAAAGCCTTTGAAAAACAAAAGGAAAATTTGAGATCCAATTAACAGGTCAGAATTTATTTATGATTTATTTTGAATTGGAAGATGAGTTAGAGTCAATATTAGAAGGCCAACCATGGCTATTTAGAAAACAACTTATTATTTTCGATAGATTGCTTGAACCAACAGAAAGGAACAAAATCAAACTTACTTCATCCTTGTTTTGGGTTAAAATTGAGCCTTGTTTACCTGAATTTGATAAAAAAGATTTGATGCATGCTATTGGGACTACGTTTGGGGGAATTACTAGATCTGAAATTATGGGAGAATTTTGTCGTATTAGAGTCAAGCTAGACGTGCAAAAGCCGCTTCGCAGGGGTATTTTTGTTTCTACTGATGAAAAAGACAAAGTTTGGAGACCTTTTAAATATGAAAAGCTGCTAACGTTTTGTTTCGGTTGTGGTAGAATTGGGCATGCCCTCCAAGGATGTGAGAGGACTGAACCTGCAGATAGAGACAAAATTAGAGAGGACTCACCCTTCACGTTAGCATTAAAGGCAGAATGCAATCTAATTGGAAAAGAAAGTTTAAAATTAAATGCTTTTTCGAGAAAGAAAGGGAGTCATTGTTTTTATACTAGAGTATTGGGGGAAAATCATGAGTCGGTACTTCAAATAGTAGATCCAGAATTATTAAAAAGTGAGAAAGCATTGAATACTAGAGAAATTGGGCCGATTGCAAGTGAGGAGGAAAAAGAAAAGGTTGATGCAGTGCAGGAGGGTAACGTAAAAGTTGGAAAAAAGGTCAGCTGGAAAAGGACTAATTCTGTGCAAGGGAGGGATTCGTATAAGGAAGAGAGTATTGTGCGTAAAAGGAAACTTCTAGAGCTTAAGAAAGGGGATAGTGATGAGGATAATGTCTTGGAAGTTTCAGGTAAAAGAATGAAATCTGCAGACAAAGAATTGCGAAAGGGGGGAGGAATGAAATTTCTTTGGGGAGAAGGGGAAGAAGATGTGTTCTAATATAAAGAGATCGGTACGCCAATTGGCAAGCCGACAGGGAGCAATGAAAATTGTGTCTTTGGAATGTTTGCGGTTTGGGAAATCATGAGTAGTTCAAGACTTGATTCTTCTTCAAGTAATATATCCTCGATTTGGTTTTCTTTATGGAGACCAAAGTTGATGATAAACGATGGAAGGATTAGAAGAAGATGTAGTTTTGCGAATGGAATTGAGATAGGAGCAGAGGGTATACGTGGTGGTCTTTGTCTAGCTTGGAATGAAGGAATTTCGGTCAATCTCAAAACATAGTCAAATAACCATATCGATGTGCTTGTAGATGATGGCGGTGGGTATGGTGTATGGAGATATATAGGATTTTATAGGTCGCCTTATGCTAGCGATCAGAATGCTTCATGGAATTTACTAAGGGCATTGGGACAGGAGCAAATATATCCGTGGCTTGTTAGTGGTGATTTTAATGAGATTATGTATTCTTCTAAGAAAAAAGGGGGTCAACTAAGGGATGAGAAGAAGATGGCAGCCTTTCGTGATGTCTTGGATGAATGTCAACTAATGGATTTGGGATTCCAAGGTATATGGTTCACATGGGAAATGGGTAGTTTACCGGAAACAAATATACAAGAACTATTGGACAGAATTGTGGTAAACGAAAGTTGGATGCATTTATTCTCGAAGAGGTTGGTTCTTCATTTAGCTCATTCAATGTCAGATTACTATTTGCTCCTAATTAATATAGATAATGAAGAACGTACTAAAAGAAGGCCACGATTTAAATTTGGCATGGTGGATATTAGAAGATTCTTTTGAGCAGGAGGTTAAAAAGTCATGGGAGTTGTCAACTGGGCCGATTTATGAAAAATTGGACAATTTGCAAAATAGTCTAACAGGTTGGGCTAAATCAATCAATCAAATCAGAAACGAATACAAAAAAAAAAGCTTAACAAGGAATTGGAGATGCTACTGGAAGGTGAGAGGAATGATGATACATTGGCAAAGTTAATTGATACCAAGATCAGTTTGAATCTAGAGATTGATAAAGATGAAATTTACTGGGAACAAAGAGCAAGGGCCAATTGGCTTAGATTGGGGGACATAAACACAAATTTATTCCACAATATGCAACCACACGAACAAAAAATTAACACAATTAGCCGGTTGGAGTCACCGGAGGGGAGAGACATTATTGATGAGGGTAAAATCTTTGAGACAGCCTCAAATTATTTTCAAAACTTATTCTCGTCAAACAAAATAAGAGATTCATCACACCTACTAGCAGGTATAAAAACTCATATTTACTTGAAGTTGATCTGATTTTAATGTTAGCTTACATGGTGGAAGAAGTCCATCAAGCGTTACAAGGGATGGGGCCGACTAAAGCACCGGGATGGGATGGTTTTCCAGCCTTATTTTTTTAGAAATTCTGGCATATTGTTGGAAAAGATGTTGAAAACTTTTGTCTTGGGATTCTGAATGAGGGTAAAGATTTTGATTTAGCTAACCATACAGACATAGTGCTTATCCTAAAACCCCAAATCCTACGAATCTCATTAATTTTAGACCCATCGATCTATACCTTTATTCTTTATAGAATAGTGGCTAAAGTTATTGCAAGCAGACTTCAAAGTTATATTGGAAGATGCATAGATAGTGCCCAAAGCACTTTTGTGCCAGGCAGATTGATCTCGGATAATGTTCTAATTGCATATGAAATGCTTCATACTTTATGTCAGAAACGTTATGGGAAGAAAGAGTTTATGGCAGTTAAACTAGACATGAGCAAGGCTTATGATAGAGTGGAATGAGATTTTTTAAATGAGGTTATGCTGAAGATGGGGTTTGTAGAAGATTGGGTGACGCTAATCATGAAGTGCATCTCAACGGTTTCCTATGTAGTAAATATTAATGGTAGTAGAGGTAGGAGTTTTTTAAATCTTCCAGATGACTACGACAACATGACCCTTTGAGTCTATATCTTTTTTTGATTTGTGGGGAAGGGCTCTCAACTTTGATCTATCCTGCGATCGGTGAGGTGTTATAAAAGGAATAAAGGCAAGTAGAAGAGGGCGGAAGTATCACACCTTATGTTTGATGATGATTGTATTTTGTTTGGAGAAGCAACTAAAGAAAGAGCAAAAGTCTTTGAAGATATTTTGAAAGAGTATGAGCAATGTTAAGACAATGTGTGAATTTTTGTAAGTCAACAATCTTCTTTAGTACCAATACTCCAGAGGAGTTGAAAATGGTATAGTAGGAGTATTGGGTGTGAGATGTGCATCAAATATGGAGAAATACTTGGGGCTCCCCAATATTGTAGGTAAAAGAAAGAAAGAATCTTTCCAAAACATAAAGGATAAGATCAATCAGAGGATTGGGCAGTGGAGTACGAGGCTATTATCTCAAAGGGGAAAGGAGGTTTTATTAAATCGATTACTTCAAGCAATTCCAAATTATGCTATGTCATGTTTTTAATGCCCAAATCGTTACGTGAGGAATTGGAAGGCATCTTTGCAAAATTCGGTGGCAACATGGGAAAAACAAGAAAGGATTCACCGGTGTTAATGGAAGCTTATGTGTCATTCTAAAGAAGATGGGGTATGGGGTTCCGAATATATGTCAATTTAATCTCTCCTTCTAGCGAAACAAGGATGGATGATGCTTAATAATGAGGACTCTCTTGTCATTGAGTACTTAAAGCTAAATATTTTCCAAATACTAATTTTTAAATCTTGATTTGGGAATAATGTTTCTTACATGGAAAAGCATTTGGGCTGCAAAAGATACTTTAAAAAAAGGTGTCCTTTGGCGTATTGGTATAGGTCAAAATATAGTCATTAATAGTGATGGATGGATTCGAGATGCAATCAATTTCAGATTATCAGTTGAAGTGATTTCAATGCGAGATCTTAAAGTTAGAGAGTTAATTGATACTAAAGAAAGAAAATGGAAGAGTTGATAGAATATACCTTTCCGGAAGAAGACTACGCTCGAATCCTATGTATTCCCTTGGCGAAACACCGCATGATGATTTCTTGGTATGGGAGGAGAAGCTTGGGGAGTTCTCGGTTAGGGCCTTTATAAACTATTACAAGTAGTGAAGAAAATCCTAGAGCTTATGCTTTACGGTGACTACATGACTTTTACAAATCATTATGGCTATTGAACCTACCAACAAAAGCTGAAAATTACAATATGGAGAATCTCTTGGAATTATCGCCTACGAGTCAACATGCAATCTGAAAACGGTGAATGATACAAGTCGCCTCGGTGTGGAGAACAAGTGAAACAATAAATCATTTGTTTGAGAGTGCCTGTCACAATCAAGTATGGTCAGAATTACTACTACGTGAAGTACTTACAGAAGAAAATCAAGATTTCCAACGGTGGCTTATTTGCGTATTTGGAATGCTCATTACTTATAAGTGGCGTCTCTTGATTCTTGCACTTTGGGCAATATGGGGTGATAGAAATGCCAGAATACAAAAGACAAAGGTTAACACATGCAATGAGGTAGGAAAATTTATAACCAGCTATATTGTAGAACTCAACGGACTTGATTATAGGAATCAAATAAGGCATAAAGCGGAAATAAAATCATAGAGATGCCCACCTCGAGAATCAGTCAAGGTAAATTTTGATGGTGCTTTTGACCCCATACTAGCACTTCAGCCTCTGGGATTGTGGTAAGAAATGATGAAGGACATATTCTAATATCATGTTTAGAAATCCACAAATAAGTCTATTCGGCTTTTGAAATTTGAAGCTATAAGCGTCAGAGAAAGTCACGATTAGGGATGGGAAATAGTTAGCCAGAAATTATTGTTGAAGGAGATACCCTCACGTTGATCAAGAAATGGAAGAACAAAGAATGAGACAAATAAAAATAGGAGCTTATACATTTGATATACAACAAATGATAAGCGGACATGTGGATAGCGAGACAAAAGTGTTTTGATTTCAAGCATATCTCAAGACAGGAAGCGCTCTTGCCCACAAAATAGCAGAGATAGCTTGAGGAAGAAAGTAGCATTTACAGGAACACATAGCCTCGACTCTCTGAAGGAAGATGCTTGTTGAGATGGCCTCGGGAGCAGTTGAATGTCGAGGAGGGTAGTATGTGGGAGGGATGGGAGAGAAGCAGCGGGTTTGAAGGTTTCAACAATTTGATTTTGTAGAAAATGGGATTAAGACAATATGGTATGCGTGTGAAAGGGAAAATGAGGGATTTCATTTGATCTTCTGATGAATTGATTGAGGGGATAAGTTTTGCAAGGCTGTAAAATAAACATTTAGTGGTAGGCAAATAACCTTATGGGGAACCGAAATAGCATAGGGAAAGGAAGAGATGATGCGACTATTTGGTGCCCAAATTTTTCAGATTGGGCAGAAGTCAGAAAGCCATTAATATGGCTCTAGAAAATTCCATTTCTTTATTAACTTTTTAAAGTTTTGGGTCTGTGAACCTTTTAGTCCTGTTTTGTTTTTATCTTGGGATTCGAATGAGGTAAAGATTTTGATTTAGCTAACCATACGGACATAGTGTTTATCCTAAAACCCCAAATCCTACGAATCTCATTAATTTTAGACCCATCAGTCTATGCACTGTTCTTTATAAAATAGTGGCTAAAGTTATTGCAAACAGACTTCAAAGTTATATTGGAAGATGCATAGATAGTGCCCAAAGCGCTTTTGTGCCAGGCAGATTGATCTCGAATAATGTTCTAATTGCATACGAAATTCTTCATACTTTACGTCAGAAACATTATGGGAAGAAAGGGTTTATGGCAGTTAAACTAGACATGAGCAAGGCTTATGATAGAGTGGAATGAGATTTTTTAAATGAGGTTATGCTGAAGATGGGGTTTGTAGAAGATTGGGTGACGCTAATCATGAAGTGCATCTCAACGGTTTACTATGCAGTAAATATTAATGGTAGTAGAGGTAAGTTTTTTAAATCTTCCAGAGGACTACGACAACATGACCCTTTGAGTCCATATCTTTTTTTGATTTGTGGGGAAGGGCTCTCAACTTTGATCTATCCTGCAGTCAGTGAGGGTGTTATAAAAGGAATAAAGGCAAGTAGAAGAGGGCCAGAAGTATCACACCTTATGTTTGATGATGATTGTATTTTGTTTGGAGAAGCAACTAAAGAAAGAGCAAAAGTGCTGAAAGATATTTTGAAAGAGTATGAGCAATGTTCCGGGCAATGTGTGAATTTTTGTAAGTCAACAATCTTCTTTAGTACCAATACTCCAGAGGAGTTGAAAAATGGTACAGTAGGAGCATTGGGTGTGAGATGTGCATCAAATATGGAGAAATGCTTGGGGCTCCCCAATATTGTAGGTAAAAGAAAGAAAGAATCTTTCCAAAACATAAAGGATAAGATCAATCAGAGGATTGGGCGTTAGTCTGAGGCTATTATCTCAAGGGGAAAGGAGGTTTTTATTAAATCAGTGCTTCAAGCAATTCCAAATTATGCTATGTCATGTTTTTTAATGCCCAAATCGTTCTGTGAGGAATTGGAAGGCATCTTTGCAAAATTCTGGTGGCAACATGGGAAAAACAAGAAAGGGATCCACTGGTGTTAATGGAAGCTTATGTGTCATTCTAAAGAAGATGGGGGTATGGGGTTCCGAATATATGTCAATTTAATCTCTCCCTTCTAGCGAAACAAGGATGGATGATGCTTAATAATGAGGACTCTCTTGTCACGCGAGTACTTAAAGCTAAATATTTTCCAAATACCAATTTTTTAAATGCTGATTTGGGAATAATGTTTCTTACACATGGAAAAGCATTTGGGCTGCAAAAGATACTTTGAAAAAAGGTGTCCTTTGGCGTATTGGTATAGGTCAAAATATAGTCATTAATAGTGATGGATGGATTCCAGATGCAATCAATTTCAGATTATCAGTTGAAGTGATTTCAATGCGAGATCTTAAAGTTAGAGAGTTAATTGATACTAAAGAAGGAAAATGGAAGAAAGAGTTGATAGAATATACCTTTCCAGAAGAAGACTCTGCTCGAATCCTATGTATTCCCTTGGCAGAAACACCGCATGATGATTTCTTGGTATGGGGAGGAGAAGCTTCAGGGGAGTTCTCGGTTAGGAGCGCCTATAAACTATTACAAGTAGCTGAAGAAAATCCTAGAGCTTATGCTTTACAGGCCGACTACATGACTTTTTACAAATCATTATGGCTATTGAACCTACCAACAAAACTGAAAATTACAATATGGAGAATCTCTTGGAATTATCGCTACGAGTCAACATGCAATCTGAAAAGCGGTGAATGATACAAGCTGCCCTCGGTGTGGAGAACAAGCTGAAACAATAATCATTTATTTCGAGAGTGCCCTGTCACAATCGAAGTATGGTCAGAATTACTACTACGTGAAGTACTTACAGAAGAAAATCATGATTTCCAACAGTGGCTTATTTGCGTATTTGGAATGCTCAGCCCTTGTAAACGGTGTCTCTTCAGTTGCGCACTCTGGGCAATATGGGGTGATAGAAATGCCAGAATACAAAAGACAAAGGTTAACACATGCAATGAGGTAGGAAAATTTATAACCAGCTATATTGTAGAACTCAACGGACTTGATTATAGGAATCAAATAAGGCATAAAGCGGAAATAAAATCATAGAGATGCCCACCTCGAGAATCAGTCAAGGTAAATTTTGATGGTGCTTTTGACCCCCATACTAGCACTTCAGCCTCTGGGATTGTGGTAAGAAATGATGAAGGGCGTATTCTAATATCATGTTTGGAAATCCACAAAGAAGTCTATTTGGCTTTTGAAGCTGAAGCTATAGCGTGCAGGAAAGCTGTCAGATTAGGGATGGGAAATAGTTAGCCAGAAATTATTGTTGAAGGAGATACCCTCACGGTGATCAAGAAATGGAAGAACAAAGAATGAGACAAATAAAAAATAGGAGCTTATACATTTGATATACAACAAATGATAAGCAGACATGCGGATAGCAGACAAAAGTGTTTTGATTTCAAGCATATCTCAAGACAGGGAAACGCTCTTGCCCACAAAATAGCAACAGATAGCTTGAGGAAGAAAGTAGCATTTTACCTGGAACACATAGCCTCTGACTCTGCTGAAGGAAGATGCTTGTTGAGATGGCCTCGGGAGCCAGATTGAATGTCGAGGAGGGTAGTATGTGGGAGGGGATGGGAGAGGAAACGACGGGTTTGAAGGTTTCAACAATTTGATTTTGTAGAAAATGGGATTAAGACGATATGGTATGCGTGTGAAAGGGAAAATGAGGGATTTCATATGATCTTCTGATGAATTGATTGAGGGGATAAGTTTTGCAAGGCTGTAAAGTAAACATTTAGTGGCAGGCAAATAGCCTTATGGGGAACCGAAATAGCATAGGGAAAGGAAGAGATGATGCGACTATTTGGTGCCCAAATTTTTCAGATTGGGCAGAAGTCAGAAAGCCATTAATATGGCTCTAGAAAATTCCATTTCTTTATTAACTTTTTAAAGTTTTGGGTCTGTGAACCTTTTAGTCCTGTTTTGTTTTTTTCCATTATTTTTATTTACGTGGGCCACCCTTGTTTCTAGGCTGATTTATGATTGATTGTTTAGGTTTATTCGGGCCCTCTTCTGTGGTCTTTATATAAATTTGATTTTAATTAATAATAAGCCCAATTCGAATTTGATTCAAAAAAATAATAATTTAAAATCTAATCTTTATAAAAGAATCATAATTTGATCTTAACATAAAATTAACACCATTGACGATCTCAACTAATTCCTTACTCTAACCAACGTTTAAGGGATGGAAACAACCAAATTAAAGGAAAAATATTTTAAATTTCAGCGAAAATATAACAACTAAAATCAAAATTTGACCAATAAGTTGATATATATATATATACACATATATGGATAAACTATATTATTAGTCATCGAGTATATTTTTGTTTTAGCCACTTAATTAAAATAGTTATAAATTAGTTACTATATTATTCAAAAGATTTTATTTAAGTTATCGAATGTTAAAATCGATAATATATAGCTTTTTTCATTGCACTGCATGTACCAATCGAAAGCTCTCTTTCTCATTTTCTTTTACAATTCAATTTTTTATGAAATAATTTTAGAGTTTAGATGTACGAATCTACAAATTAAAATTTAAATAATTTTTTTTCTATCTCCAATATTAACCATCAAATTTGCTTGAAACTTGTTGACAAAACTTAAAGAAAAAGTTTAACTGTTTAATCACTTAAAATGTAAATTTTTTGAATAGTACAGTGAGTAAAATAAAATAATAGATAATGTAGGTATAAATATAGATGAGATATTACACGTGACATTGTCACGCCATTAACATCCGCTCTCACGTGCCCCCTCAGTTTGGATTTGCGCGAAATCTCCGAACTTCACCTGCATCTGAGAGAAAAGCCGAAAGCCCCAACTTGACGCTTCAATCGAAATCAGATCCCTAAAAACAAACCAATCCGATTTTAACTAGAATTTTGGAAAAATAACAACATCGAATTCATTTTTTTGTCTGGAATTCTGAAATTCTTGCAAAGAGATGACGGAGGACGGTGGCGCTAGGGTTTCTTCCGATGATCCGACTGTAAGCAACGATGCTTCACAGACTAGACAAAGGTACCGAATTTCTTTTTGTTTTGTCGCAAATTTCAATCCTTAAACCCTAATTTCTCCACGTTCTTAATTTCTTTGGATGACCGCGCTGTAACCAACAGTGATTCACAGCCTCGACAAAGTTATCGAGTTTCTTTTTTCTTTTCTCCTTAATTTCAATTCTTAAACCCTAATTTCCCCATTGCTTAATTTCTAAATTTAAAGAGTTAATTTGTGGAATTACTCAAAAGAATCTGTTGAATTTGATAGTAATTCAACTGGTTTATTGGAGGTGAAATAAATCATCTCAAAAGCTGAATTTTTTTAACACATTTGCATAATCAAGCTAGAAATTTAATCATAATTACAGAGGCGAAAAAACAACAACAACAAAAAAAAAAAAATCCAGTCGGAGCGATTTATTGTCAGATGATTATCAAGCATAAGAACATCTACCAAGAATTGGTAAATATTACATCAAAACTATTAACACTAGGTTGTTGTTATGACATGAAACGGTTTTCTGGCTGTGATTTTCATTTCTAGGGAGGGAAAAGTGTTTCCTTTTAATCTGATTTTGAAAATGTGTTTAGTTTCATTTGTAAGATTACATTTTAGAGCAAGAATTTTGATTGTGAAAATATGTATCATTAATTTTTTAGTAATTTTTACTATATCCATCCTTGCAATTTGCATAACTCTCACAAGTACTCGTTTTCAAACAAGCTATGGAATATGTAGTTGTTTGATATTGATATACCAGATTAATGTCATGTTTGGTAGTTGCAAATTTTATTAGTTGGGGTATTATGCAGGAAGAAGAGAAAGTGGGATCAACCTGCAGAGGCTTTTGTTTCAGCTGGAATTGCTGTCCCATTTAGCAACATGGGAACTCTTGCTGGCATGCCACTTCCTGGTGTAGCTCATGTACCAGGCACCTTTCTGTCAAATATACTTGCTGCTAGTGTTGCAGCTGTTACACCGGTCTTTCAACAGCATGCTGCTCCAGTGGCATCTCAACAAAATCAAGTACGAAAAGTAGATATGGTTTTGCACAAAGAAATTCATTGTTTTCTATGATTATGGCAACAATTTGCCTTGTATTATAAGATGTCATTCATTCTTTGCCATGTCAATGCTTCACTGCTGGCAACATTAGTATTTAAAATGATATTTCAAACATTGATAAATTTGGGTAGTCAATGTACCTGACTTTGCAGCAGCTTTTGGCTTTAGGTGATTTTTTACGTGATATTTCAAGCATATGGACCAAATATTTGTAAGGACATGTTTTAATTGTTTCTTCCCTTCCTTCTTAATTGCCACTAGTATATTTTTATTGATATTTCTGCTTGGATTGTTTCATATATGGAGTGTTCATCTGATCAAAATGACTGCTGGCTTTTGTATTCGGTCATAGGGTATCCGAAGAACTGTTATGTGCAGGGAATTTGGATTTATTTTCTTTTTGATGATTTTTTTGTACATGTCTTTTTTTACTTGCATATTTACAAATTTTTTAATTGTATAATTTATTTGTGCATTTTGTTTGTACAATTTTATAGACTAAAATTCAGGATGAATTAGTGATTGCTAGAGAAATTGTAATAAATGATGCGGAATCTTCTATTCGCTACAAGCTTACGAAGCGCCAGACACAGGAAGAGGTAAATCACTTCTTCATTGTTTAGCAATATGGAAAAAAGGGTCTGTTGTTAAAATAGCGGAAATAGTTCTTTTGTTAAATTTTGATGAGTAAGCTTATCATCTTTCAGATACAAAGGTGCACTGGTGCTGTGGTGATAACTAGGTAAGTTTCTTTCAGTGGGTATCAGAAGCTTTTGATGATTATTTTTCTTTCTTGTTTTTCCTTCTAATTCCTTGAAGTGATTGGTGTGCAGGGGCAAGTATCACCCACCAAATGCTCCAGCTGATGGCGAAAAGCCTCTTTATCTTCATATATCTGCTGCTGCTCATGTAAGTCTAATTTTTTGATCTTTACAGACCGTTTGTGGGTTATAGAGTGAAATTTTTTTTAAATTCCGTCTTTATGAAAGTTTTAGGATGTATGCTTTCTTATAGTCTCAGCTTGTGGTTGGCATAAAAAAAATTTAAAAAGCTAAATAGTCGGTCTATTTAAAGAAAAGAGATTTACAAAGCTTGTGTAATTATCACTGCAGTTAAAAGAGACAGCAGAGCGAATTTTAGCTGTCGATCGTGCTGCTGCCATGGTGGAAGAACTGTTAAAACATGTTCAGAGCTCACAGGCAGGTTCTTCCCCTTTTGTGGAAGCTGTGATGAATGGTGTGAAGGTATGCTTCAACTGCAACCGAATTTGTTGAGCTGTAAGATTTAGATAATCAATTGAATGATAAATGTCTAATCAAACCTGGTTTCTCAGGCATTTAGCACATGTGTATATTTGGGCTTCGATGCAGATCCATCACTGAATGTTGCTGCTCGTATTCGTGGACCCAATGTGAGATTTTTATGTACTTCAATTTTTCATTTTCGTTAATCCTTTTAAGGGATTATATACGGCTCTCATATGTTATCATGATGTTTTGTTATGCCCAGTTAATGGTCCTGTTTTTGTTCTATATCATCTTATAAGTATTTGTAACCTATAGCTGCTCGTCTATTCTACAATTAGATTTTAAAATTAGATGGCAATACAATCTTGCATAATTAAATGAAAACCAGCTACCTGATGTCTAGGATGTGGACTAATTCTCACCTTCCCTGAACAAACCCTTCATCTATTCTCTTATTAATGTGCATGCATCTGGTATTTGTGTCTTGTAGCGATTTACTTGATTGATTATTCTGTTTAATCAGTTGTTATTTGAAGTTTTTGTTTCATATGTTAAAGATGAGAGATTCTAATGTTCGAAGCTCTCTCTGACATCTCCATGCAATTGGGAGAGCATGTTTTTTTGTTGCTGGTGGTTCGGTTTTGTACTTGCAGGACCAGTATATAAATCACATTATGAATGAAACAGGAGCAACTGTCATGCTACGTGGATGTGGTTCTGGAAACCTTGAGAGCCTTCAGGGTGAAGGTACTTTTATGCAGTGCAAAATGCAACCTCTTTTTCTTTTACTATTTCTTTATAATTTTAGGTAAACCAAAGGATTTATGCTAATGTTATTTTTAAATTATTATAGTTTATCTTTTGTTGTTGTTGTTGCAGAAGCACAACAACCACTGCACTTATTCTTATCAAGTAACAATCCTAAAAGTCTTGATGATGCCAAGCGTTTGGCAGAGAATCTTCTGGACACTATCTGCGTAGAATTCGGTGCATCCAGGTAATCAGGTTTTTATTTTGTTGAGGGGTTTGATGGTAATTATATAATCTCATTGTTGTCATTTTGGATTGGTGTAACCTGTTTCTTTCCATCCATTTTAGGATTTCATCGAGTAAGGTTTATGGTGCAGTCCCACCTCCACAGCAGTTGTTGACTGGAGTTCAATGTTCCACAACAGGACGGAATCTGAATGTTACTTCAGCTGCTGGTTTGGCATCAATGCCAGTTGCTACTCCAGCTCCATCTGTTGCAGTCCCTGTGGTTAGTACTGGCTATTCTCAAGCGATGGCTGTGGGGATGCCTAATTCTGGGCCAACCCAGGCAAATTCAGTTGGTTATCCACAGCCTTTGGTGACCAGAGGGACAAGCTATATTGGATATGGCGGGATATACCCCCAAGCAACACCATTGCAACAGGTAGCATTAGCTCTTAAACAATCATCTCCAACCTCCTCTACTGTTGTACCTGCAACGTCTGTAGCAAGTGCAGTTATTCCTACAACATCAGCTACCAGTACAGTAACCAAATCAAGTGTTAGCTCTACTTTACATTCTGAGAAAGAGAGACGGCCTCCACAAAAGCGGAAGTTCCAGGAGTTACCAGCTGGTTCAAAGGGATCGGCAAGACTCAACCAGGTATCTGTGAATTTTCCTGCTAGTTTCTCTTCAAGCGAAGCTGTAAGGTATACAAATTTATATATTTTGAGTGCCATAATGGCCAAAGATGAAGTCCAACTACATTCTGGCATTTTGGTTTTTAACCGTGTACAAGTTCTGGTTCATGGCAGTTTAGTGTATGCATAATATTATCCTAGGCCAAAGAGCATTACCTCTCTCTAATCTCACTGATTTTTGGGGAGGGGTATGGCTCTGGAATTTGGGTTTGTCTACTAAGAAAAATGGTTTTTATTTAATGTTGACTTTATTTAATGTTGACTATCATTCCTCAAAAGGGAATGTTGACTATGAGTAATTTAAGACCATCTTGTGAGGAAGATAGTCTGGCCCATGCTAGAGTGCCTATCTGTACTTGATAAGTGTTAATGCAATTAGGATGATGATACATGAGTTTGAACTGGCTTTGACTCATTTTCGAAGTTAGAGAAACTTTTATCTTAGAGAAAATGGCATTAATTAACTTTATATTTCATTTAAAGTAATATTTATTATTAGCCCATGGGTGGAAGCTTTTTATTTAGAAAAGCAGAAGTATATTTGTGAATGGAGGCATTTCCAAGTAACTGAGTTACAGTGGCCATGTTATGGTCCGTAATTCCATGTGGTAGAAATTGAATCTTGACTACTGCCATAGTTCATATGGCGGGGGATGTAAAGGACAAAGGTTCCATCTTGCTAATTCTTGAACTTAACTTTTAACTATCTCAATCCCGAATGACCTATGCTTGGTAGTTCCTAAGTCAATCAGGTTTGTCTGCATGTGTGGCCATGCATTTGCAATCCTCTGTTCTGGTGACTCATGCTGGTACTTGTGCTCCTTATTTTTATGCATCCACCTTCATCTCCAGTTTCACCCTCTTAAATAGGGAAAGAAACATTATATAAAAAGGGAAAATCTTTGCAAGTTAATGTGATTACCTGTCTTACTTTGCATTTATGGTATTGGATTTATGATTATACTTTCTGCTGACTTTCTGTACTTATCTTCCAGGTATTTTCTCTGACCTTCTAAGAAGCCAATAGGCTGATACCAGACCTCTGTTAGGGCCATTGGTTTGTATGTTTCACAGGGTTTTCAGTTTCAGAGGAGCAATTTGATGAGTTTTTTCTGCTTCAAAACCATGATCAAGGACCATTCAAGATTTTTTACTCTTTGATGGTTGTATAGCCTCATATCATGAACTTCTCATTTCTAGTGTCCTGTCTTACATGGCTAGCGTTATAGAATGTGCAGCTGAAGTTTCATTTAAAGGCTCTTTGGTGTCAATACGGTGTGCATTTTTTTGTTAAGGATAACTTAGAAGCTGAAATAACTACTGAAAATGCATGAATAGATTTATTAAGTGCATAAGCTGACCATAAATTTTGTGCCACTGCAACTGTTATTTGTTAAAAGTGACGCTGTATGACATCTGGCATTTTTTTAAATTTTGCATCTTGCCACAAGCTACCTTAGTTTTTGAATAAGTAAATTTCAAGGCTTGTTGGCTTATAGGATCCTATCATCTGTTCGCTGAAGACATCAAGTGTCACATTAACTAACTAAATAATGGCCTTTCAGTAATTCCATGTCGTTTTGTTTTCTGACACAGGACCTTTTTAAAGATTCTGTTGTACCCTTGAGATTTTAACATTCTTCTTTTTCCAGATGTTTCTCATTAACTATTATATTACTCCTATTGAGAAATTAGGCTTGGATTGTTTCTTTGAAACTCATTTCAGGAATCTGAATCTTTAAATCCAAACAAGCCACTGGGAAATGTAGGTGTGAAAAATGTATCAAATATGCCTGCTCCAAAGAAGCTGATTCATCCTTCATCTAATGGAATGCCACCACCACCACCAAAATCCTTGCCGCCTCCACCCAAGTTCACATCCTCAACATCACCTAGGAAATTGCATGACAAGATCAAAGTTACCAGTAAAGCTAAACTTGATTCTGTCCCTGGTAGGATTGATTCCTAAACTGAATATTTTAAAGGTTTCTGATTCTGAATTTGCTTCCCTGTAATGACCAATACTTCGATGTGAAGTAAAATTTAGTCAATGATATATTGAATTGTGAACTTTATTGTACTTATCTATATTGTTTGGTTTTTTCAGACACCTTGATGCAGTTAATGTCATATGGGGACGAAGATGATGATTCCGAGGAGAGCAGTGATGAATCACTAAATAATAAGAACAGTGCGGATGCAGTTCGAAAACCATTCTGGGCTTTATGACATTTCATTCTGATGGCTTCTGTCAAGCGGGTATCAAGCCCATGTTTTGCTTTGATTCTTTTGTGATTGCAACATGACAAGTGCTTATTGAGAGCAGACAAGGTGAAGTAACTCGAAATTATCACAGTGAGACTACTTGCATTGCCGCATTTAGAGGTTTAAAATCTGATAGAATTTGTGTTGTATCTTGGTTGTAATTTGTCAATAGTGTAGACTATTAGTTTCCGTTAGTGTCTTGGTGAAATTGGAAAATCTTAGATAGTCATATTCTGTTATGAGGCTGTTAATGGAACATGAAACTTTAACCCTGTAATTTTATTTTTGATGGTAATGGAAATCTCTATTCATTTTGGTGTGTCAAAAGTTTAATGGTAACATTTCTAGTTTAACCATCATCTCTCTTTTTTCTCTCAAAAGCAACTCACAAGAGAAAACTGTCTATCATAAAGTCCAGTATTTTGTATTTTCTTTTTCCTGTCAGTCTTGAGTTTATTGTTTCAAAATTTTAGATATATGTATTAAATTTATTTTATCATGTTTATAATATTGTTTTCTTATATATCAAATGGACTATGTTCGAGTAAAAAAATTTCTGGTCAGATTTTGGACCCATTTTTACTAGGAGAAATGTCAAAGTCATATCAATTATATTAAGCTACAGAATGTGGGGAGAAACATAATAATTCTATTTTTCAAAACTTACGCTGCCGTTAGTCTAAAAGTCTTAAGTGAAATTCCAAAGGCTAAGTTGAGCTACACTTTCTTGACAATTGGACCAAAAATGGATTCCTAAAGTTGTGATCAGATTTGGGATGAAAAATGTGCAGTGAAAATTTGTGTTTAAAGTAGAGTGAGAAATTGAAATGTTAATGCACTGAGATTCGGACTTCACCTCTAATTCCTTCAACATATTGAGATTTTGTTAGTAATAATTAATAGCAACACAAATGAATTTAGATTTAGTGATGTGGTTTTTTAATATATAAATTAAAAGAAAAAGAGAACATTTTCTTCTTTAGCTTTACTAAATTAGTTACAAATAAAACAGGGTGGTTAAATCTAGAATTTAAGATAATACAGGGCAAATGAGGCCAAAATAGCCGAAATGGTAAATTCCAAACTTTATTTTAAACCTCAACGCCTAGTTGGGGCCCTCAAAATTAGAACGTTACAATCCCATTCCATTTCATTTATAAATATAAATAAATTCACACCACAATTCAATTCAATATATCCATTTCTTCAACCCCGCTTAAAATTTAAGGCTTTTTTTTTTTTAATTGATCTCAATAGTTCAAAGCAATATCTACCCGTATCAATGGCGGAGCAAGCGGTGGAAAAGCCACTCAATAGTTCATCTGAGTCTGAAAATGGTGGAATATTGGAGAAAACCCCACCACTCCAGGACCAGAAAATTGATGAGAATATTCAAGAAGATTCAGGCAAAGATTTGAAAAAAACATGCACCCCTGATAGGCTTAAAGTCCCCAAGGCATTCAAGTTCCCTGAAAGGTAAGTAACTCCAACTTATCTTTTATTTTGGTTTAAAATTATGATCTGTTTCATGAATTTCTCTTTTTTTCGTGGTTGGTTTCAGGTATAGAAGTCCAACCGATTCTATGATGTCGCCTGTTACAAAAGGTCTTCTTGCAAGAAACAGGAAAGCTGGAGGTTCACTCTTACCACCTAGTATAAATCAAACTAAGGTAATTTTCGAACTCAATCTTGTAATCTGTTATTGAGATGAGAAATTTATAATCCTAATTCAATCTATGAAGTTTATATCGATATATCATTTGCATATTTTTATTCTAATTTTTCAAGTTATTTACTGTGTTCTTCGATGTTTGCAGATCCATGAATTGCGTGTTCAAGATGTTGGTCTTTCTCACAACTGAACAAGCTAAAACCAGATGGATTTGTCTGAAATGAAATGGTGTTAATGTCGATATAAATTACAAGCAAAAAGAATGCTGTTTATGGGATGTAATCTCTCTCTTTTTTTGGATGCGAAATCTTGTTCTAATAATAACATATTTTTGGTAGCTGATTAATCATAATGTTCAAGTGCTTCATGGGAGAGTGAGTAAAGTGATGTTTTTTACAAAAGGAAAAATGAGATCTTGAAGAAGAAACTGTTTTTCAACCATTTTATCTGGAAAAGTTAACCAAACAGAACTTTAAAAAATATGGTTTGATGATTAGTTGAAGAAAATGGCTCTAACAACTCTCCAGAATAACTTGGTTAAAACCAATGACCCCGATATCTTCTCTCTGCCTTCCATTGTTAGCTTTATAATAACTCCCCCCCGCCCCCAGACTCTTTATACATATCATTTTTGTTTATGCCCCCTCCCCCATTGATCTTCTCATCTTACTTTTCCATATATTCTTTCCTCTCATCATGAAGTCTAAGCAAAAATAGGTGATCAGATTGAAGATACCAACTAAGTTATCATAGAGTTGAAGCTATGGGTAATGAAAGCCGCATGAAATCAACAAATATTCAAGTTAAACCTCTTTCAAGGCATGAAAGTTCAGCCTCCTTTTCTTCATCATCTTCTTATTCTCAGAACCTTGAAAAATCCCAACTCAACCAGTCATCAACAGCTACTGAGCAGACCCCAGGTAATGGAATGGATGCACAACAAACTCCAGCAGTGTACGTACCAGATCGGATACCATCGTCCATTTTCAGTAGCAAACCTGCAACACCAACGGACTGGAGCAATGCTTCAAACGAATCGTTATTCAGCATTCATGTGGGGAATAACAGCTTCTCGACGGATCAATTCCTTACGCTGTATAAATCTGGTGAATTAACCAAGTTGGATGAGCAGATTATTGCCCAAGGTGGCGTCTTGCCTTCACTGAAAGAACTAGATGACATGGCGGAAAGGGAAGATGAAAATATAGGCAAGAAAGAAATGCCAACGACAGGGATCAGAGCCAAACAAGTTGCACAGGATAATGGCTACAAATATGGCAGTGGAAACCAAACCCATGAACCGAAATTCCCAGCAGAGGCCCATAATTCACCTACAAGTAGCGTGTCTGGTCGGTCTGATGAGAGCACTCTTTCCTTTGCATTCCCTGTGTAAGAAACTGTACTTGCAACACTTGATTATGATTCATCTATTTTATGGAAAGCATGGAACTGAACTTGTTTAGCTGTTAATTAATTACAGGTTGAATGGAACGGATGGTGGAAGACTGAGTTCAGTAAATAGCTACCAAAACAACCGAGGATTCAAGATACAGTCAGTAAAGCAACAGCAGCAGCAAGTTCAAGAGCAAGAAGAGCAAGAGCCGAAGCAATATGCTGAAGAAGTGAAACCAAAAGCTCAGGGTACTCCCCAAAATGCTTCCGGTCGAAGCTGGTTTGCCTGGTTCCATTGCTGCCGATATCCTTGATTTTTCATTAAAACAATCTGACCTGCCCTATCTGCTCATCTAATGATTTCCCAGGGAAGGGAAACATCCATTGCCTGCCCTCTAGTTAACTAGAATGTTATATTAGATGGTTTCTAGTATTGTATTAAAAGAGAAAAGTATGTACTGGGAGAAAGATACTTTGAATTATCAATGTACAGATATTTATCTTACATATATATATATTTTATGTGTTGGTAATGCAAAGATGAACATTGGTTTGTTGTTACCTTTAATTGTTCAATACACGCGTTATCATCTTAACTCGTGTCTACAACACGTATTGTATGTGTGTGTTTTTTTTAAATTTTTGTTTTATTTAAACATATATTTTGTAGAGAATCTGACCGGTCAACGAAAATTTGATCACTTTCCCTCAGTTGCAGTATTTACAGAATTTTATCCTTTTTGCCCCTGTATTTTTACCGTTTTGTCCCTTGGAAAACAATGTAAACAACAAATCCTCTTTCTCATTTTATACAACAAAAAGAGAAATCATTCTTTCGTCTTTGCCTGCCTTCCTTTAGTCATTTTTTGATCAAGTGTCCGATTCTTTTGAGAACAACAATTCAATCATTGTTCCACTTTTATTCGAGTGTACAAATATAAAAGTACTATGTTAGATTTGAAGAACGACGATCAAAGTGAATTTATTTTTAAGACGATAATTCTTTTACGGCACAATGATTATTTTATTATTTAATTACTTAAAATTTATTTTTTCAGTCAACATTTTAATCATCCTAGTGTACAATTTGAATTTACCTAAACTCCAATTTTCCATTTTGTTTTTGATGATTTAAATTTTCTTTGTTTATACTGTATCATTTCAATTTCATTTCTGCAAATATGCTCCCAAAAGAAACCCCTACATCTTCCTGTAACATGCTTCTAAATAAAATGGTTAACAAGTTTTTTTTTTCCCGACAATAACTACATATTATAGTTGTTATTTGTGGTTTTGATTTTCTTTCTCACCGATTTTCACTCTTATTGACCCAAATAGTAGTATAAGGTTTAAATCTAGCAAAGTCTTTCAAAAACATTTTTAACTTAATGTCACAGAATAGATATGGGAGCGAACTCTTGGTATTGCTCGACTTAAACTGAACAATATGTTTGTAGCAAGTATGAATCTCAAAATGCAGAGTCATAAAAGGCAGCAATATGGGTTTTTTTTGCTCGTCAATCGCCTACAAACTCATCTTATATATATATATTAAATCATTTAAAAAAACCTTTGATCCACCATTAAAAAGCCAAAGAAATCATTTCAGCCGATGCATATAAATTAGTACCTTAATAACTACGAATCTTGAAAATTAAAAATTATAAATGCTACTTTTGTAAATAACTTTTTAGAAAGAAAAAGAATCACTCGATTTAAAGAAAGGCATTATGCAGTTAATAATTGTTCTTAACAAAACTAATGAATAGAACATCTCAAAAATAAAGCTAAAATGAAGCAGCCACAGATACTCAAAAGGACTTGATGCAGGGAGTTATGCTTTTATCAAACAATATTTAGTCTCCAGTCACGCTTCCACCAATGCTCAAAAGTTAAGGCCACAAGATTTGTTTCCAAACATAAACAATTATATGTATAGTATAGTAATTGGTTTATTTGCCACTACAGTCACTACTAGTGCTTTCCTGTGTTACCTTGACGATAATGGTCCTCAGGATTATGTGGTCTCTCATAAGGATTCACTTTCTCACGCCCTGAGGTCTTTGATCGAGGGTACCCATGTGACAAAACCTTGTAGTCGATTGCAGCAGCTAGATGTCTTGCACCTCCTCTTAGATATTTGCCAGCCAGAAAAGAATCCATTGCAGTGCTCCCAGGGACTAGAGGGTTACCAATATCTTCACATATAACACCTTTTGGTCCAGTGGTGAGCACCAGAAACAGCACAAGGCAAACCCTACAACATTCACCAAATGATTAGCCAACATAACACCTCCAGACAAAGTAATGCAAGACTCAGGCTTGTATATTTATTTAGACATTGTTTCATCACCATTGTGTTTACTTTTTGCTTTTGAAGCATTTGAACTGCAATCTTAGTGGTTACTGGATGTGTCATCTTTTCGATGTTATACAAGAGATGTAAAGCAATGTACAGTTGAAAGAAAATAACTTTAAGTGTTTTACTGAAGACATCTTGAAGGCTGCAGAACCCAAAACAATGAGATGAGATGAATGAATTTCTTCTCGGAGAATCCCAGGATGAGGAGATTTAGTCAAACAAATGCAACCTACCAAAGCACCCCAGTCTTGATGTTTGTATCTGTGGGGATGAGTTGTTTTGTGTCTACATGTACACAAGTGGTGGATTGCTGCATCTTCACCATCTTTGCAAGAGATCAAAGTGGTGAATTGCAAGGAGACCAAAGGTTACTCAAATTTTTCTCTCACTCATGACAGTATTATATTAGGAAAAGCCAAAATTAACAGAGAAAAGGTAAAGTCCATGCTACTGATATTGGTATACGAAGAAAACTCTGAACAGAAAATAAAATTTAAGAAGTTGGCACTGTTTTTTATCAGCAGCGTGAGAGAATATGATCAAAATGAGTTCAAGAGCCTTTTTTGGGATCCAAGACACCAATAAACACAAAGATCTTTTGGACTTCCATATATGGTTGGCAGGAGAAGAAAAAACAAAGGAGAAAGGGCTGGATGAAACAAAACATTTCTTTTACGAGGTTAAAAAAAAAAGTTCTTCAAAATCAGTTTTACAAGCACCACCCATTTCAGGCATTAATTGTTTCATGTTTTGTCAAGTGTAGAGATCAATAGCTTGATATTAGCAAAGTGATTTATCGGGTTGAATTGGAAGAGACTATCTGCAGCTAGGACACAGTATGCTCCTCACCTAGCAAGTTAACTACTTAACTTTAAACTCAAACATACAAATCATACAAGAATCTTATAAGGGTGGAGCAGACAGGCAATCATACAAGAATCTTATAAGGGTGGAGCAGACAGGCAATCTCTGGTACTATATATGGATATATCAAACAATAAAAAAGGAAATAAGAGAGAGAAAGGAAGTACCATCCTCTGCTTTTCTCTTGCTTTGTTGATTTTGTGTCCGACACCTGAGCTTCTTGAGCAAATTTTAAGGTTATTCTCTTATAGAAGTTCGAAATGAAGCGTGAAAAGGATCCCATTACCATCTCCTTCATCTTTCTTCCCATGCGAACTACCTTTCCTATGGGAGCCTCCTTGAGTTTGTTTATCACGAACATGACTGTTTCTTCCACACCCTTCATGAATGGCAACCAGGAAAGCAGTGTAATATCCTGACAAGAAAACAACATTAGAATCAAAATTACTAATACAATATATATATAAATAAGTTAACCCAAATGAAAAAGTAATTTAATTTGGTTACAATTTATTAGGTAAAATTTCTAATATCCCATAGCCAGCTTGCGTGGTAATTTAGAAGATCAAAACTCCAACATCTGTAGATTTCAAGAAGTACATTTCCACATCTAGTTTTGTCCGTGATTTATTATTGATGATTTCACATATCCTGATTTATGGTTTATTAACTTTTTTCAGATCTATTTTACACAAAACGACTATCGACACAATCAACCATAATCAACACCCAAACGAGAATTGATTACATACCTGTTTCACCAAGAGCCTACTTTTCTTCCATGAATTCTTGAAAATTGCTTGGCCTGAAATCTCTTCCATGGATTTAGGCACGACATCGTCGTTTCCGCGGCGTATGGATTTAGTCAGACTTGTGTCTTCCATGGACTGGTATGGTACTCGCAAAAGAAAACAATGCTACTGTGAGAAAAACGTTTCCGTGGTGGTGGTGGTTTTTTTTTTGGGGGGTGTTTAAAGAGAAAAACTACGGAGGAGAAATCCCTTTTATTGAAAATTGTCACATGTTGGAATATGGGGTAATTTATCAAAATAAACTAAAATAAAAAAAATTACAGAAATGGACCAAAATTTATATTATTTATAAAAAGGTCATTTCCACCAAAAACGTTCCACGTCGATTCATTTTGGGGATCTGTGATAAAAGCGCCTTTGAGGGAGCACTTTGTGCCACATTAGCACAAAATGCGCTGACGAGGACGCACTTTGTTGATGTGGCACAAAGCGCTCCTCCAAGGGCGCGCTTTTGCCCTCCTTCCCTCGACTTCCTTTTCAGTTGTTTTTAGTGTTAGGGTGTGAGGTTTTAGGGTTTTAGAGCTAGAGTTTAAGATTTTTTAGGGTTGTTGGGTTTAGGTTTTTTATGAGAAAATTAATGGACTAGATTATAGGATTAATTAGGGTTTAGTAAAAATATGTTTAGGGTTTTGAGACAAATATATTAGCAAAATAAAAATTATTTGAATTTTCTTGACAGTTGTATCTGACAAAATAATTTTGAGAAGACGTTTCTGAACAAATAGTGCCGAAAACGCTTCAAGCAGGATGCACAAGTGAAGAGTACTAAAAAGAGCTCCCACGTGGACGCTCTTTTGCTACAATAGTCTCCAGTAAAATAATTTTGAGAAGACGTTTCTGAACAAATAGTGCCCAAAACGCTTCAAGCAGGATGCATTGTCAGCAAGAGTACTAAAAAGAGCTCCCACGTGGACGCTCTTTTGCTACATTAGTCTCCGGTAAAATGATTTTGAGAAGATGTTTCTGAACAAATAGTGCCCAAAACGCTTCAAGCAGGATGCACTGTCAGCAAAAGTACTAAAAAGAGCTCCACATGGACACTCTTTTGCTACATTAGTCTTCGGTAAAATAATTTTGAGAAGAAATTTCTAAACAAATAGTGCCCAAAATGCTTCATGCAGGATGCACTATCAGCAAGAGTACTGAAAAGAGCTCCCACGTGGACGCTCTTTTGCTACAGTAGTCTCTGGCAATCCTTAGACTATAAATCAGCCAAATTTCATTCTCAGGTTACATAACAGAAATTGAGGTAAAAGAAAAATAAAAATTGAAAATGAGTGAACGTATTAATGTTATTATTTACTACGATGGTGAGGTTTGTGACACTGAAAATGGTGTTGTTTTTTTATCGGAGAACACAGCGCGCTTGGGTTTTAATCGGAACATAGATTTGATAGAACTTTGCAAAAGAATTAGGCGTAAAATCTTCGGAACAACGCCAATGAAAGTTCATTCTATTAAGTATAGATTTTGCGCTTCAATTGATCCGGTGATATATGACTCATTCGACATCAAAGGTCCTCGGAGCTTTGAGGCAATGGTGGAGACTTGTAACGACCTCAAAAGTATGGATATTAAAAAATGAGTTATCGGGTCTTCGTTTTTAGTAAACGGACTCGTAAAATATTTATTAAAAATATTTATAAAGTCAGTTATGTGTTTAATCGGGTTTTAATTAAGTGAATTTAGCTCAATTAAGAGCAATTAGTAAAAAGACTAAATTGAAATAGGAGTAAAAGTTGAATTATAAATTAAAAAAAATTATAAAGGACCAAAATGTCAATTAAGCTATTTTGTATAGGTGAGGCGGTGGTGTAATGTGTAAAATATACCTAAAATTAGTATATTAAATTATTAATATTATTAATTATTATTATAGTTTTATATTAAATAAGTATAATAAGATTTTTATGTGATAAATAAATTATGATTTTGACAATTGTGAGATGATAAAATAGACAAATGTAAATTATATAGTTGTATAAGTGTATTAATTTATATTTGTTATTAAATAGATTTTATAAAAACAATTATTATTATAAACTATATATATATATATATATATATATTATAAAAGAAAAGAAAAGAAACAAAAACATAAAAAGAAGAACAGAGAGCAACCGTGAAAGAAAGAAAGAAATGAAAGAAAAGAAAAAGGAGAAATTCATGATTTAAAGCTTGGATGTTTAATAGGTAAGTCAATTTAGCCATTTTCTTTTAATTTTGATGTTTTATAAGTTTTAGGACAAAGTTTTGATGAATTTAAGTTGAGGTTTTTGAAGTTTTAAAGTTTTTGAACATAGAATATGATGAACAAAAAGATGAATTAGTGGTTTAATTGAAAGAATTTCAAGTTAGAATTGGGTAAAGGATTTAATTGCAAAATAAGCTAAGAAAACAGTTTTGGGATAGCAGCAGTAGAGTAACTTTGAAAAATCACCAAAAATGGTAGAAACGGAATTAGATATTGAGTGAGATATGAAATTAAATCTTGTTGAGTCTATTTTCATATGAAAGAAACAGAGAAAGCAAAGAATTTCTGTATTTTTATATATTTAGATTTTTGTGAGACTGGTTCAGAGTGATTTCGAGATCTCCTGTTCTGACTTGTAAAATCATTAAAATTGTACAAAAATTATTTTGGAACATAATTTATATGGTTAGATTTTTAATGAGTTTATTTTAGAAGAAACAAACTATAACATCATTTGAATTCTGTACAAAATATAATTAAATTTTGGTAAAGAGTGGTCGGAACTATCAGACAATAGAACAGGGGTGGTTTTAAAAATAAAATGTACTTATTGGCCAAATAAAAATTCTGAAAATTTTATGGAAAGAAGATATGTGAGTCTAGTTTCATAGAAAATTTACGGATCTTAATTTTGAATTCTTTAACTTAAGATATAGATAATTTAGTGACAATGACTCAGGTATACAACCTTAAAAGAACTTATAAGTAAATAATAGAATTGTGTATAAAGAATGTGGAATGAAGAGGAAGAGTAGGAATTGAATAAAATTCAATTATTTTTGTAATTTAATGTTGTAATTAATAATGCAAATCATTATTATTTCCGTGAAAACAAGGAATTCAAGACATTGAGTAAGGAAGGAAAAGAGAAAAACAAATGAGGAGTAAAAGCGAGAAATTCAGGTTAGTATTACTATAATTCAAATTTGATTATTTGCTAAATTTTAAATTAATATATGTATATATGATAAACAAATTGAAGTAAGTATCAAGAATGAATTAAGTGATAAATAAGTATTGGAATTGAATTTATTATTAGTAATTGTTGAATTTTGAATAATACGTTTAGTAAATAGAAATAAGGTTAATATTGATATTGAATTAGATAAAACTGAATTAAATTGTGAATTGAATGAAATTGAAATGAAGTTTGAATATGTATGAGCATATGATGATATATTGATTAGAAAGTGGAAAATGCATTGAATTGATGATATATATATATATATAAATGAATGGAATGGAAATGTGAAAAGTGATTTGAAATTGAATCAAATTGAATTGAATGTGATTATTTGAAATGTACATGGATTGAAAGTATGAGGAAGTGATTGAGTTGAAATGTGACTTGAAGTGAATTTATGTGACTTTGTGAATTTGTTATTGTGATTGAACTGAATCCGAATGATTATGATCAATTGAAAGTGAAAGTGATATGGATATGTGATTCCGATTCCCTATTAACTAGTCGGGTTAGGGTGGATATAGTTGGCATGCCATAGGATTGGAAGAGTTCAGGTATTCTTCGACCTCGAGTCGATGAGACGCTGGGTGTCACTATTTTACTTCGGATAGATTCGATGAGGTATTAGGTACCACTTTACTTCGGCTAGGCCGATGAGACACTGGGTGTCACTATATTGCTTCGAACTATCCGATAAGGCACTGGGTGCCAATCTGGTGTGTTTGGTTGGATCCGTGTATCCTCCAAAGTCCGAGTCAAGTTAATGGGGTAAATAAGTGAAATGATAAATTCCGAATAAATGTGATTAAGCTATTGAAAGAAATAAGAAAGTGAATTTGTGAAATAAAATATAAAATGAGATTTATGATATGAAATTGAATGCATGAGACAAAGGTTCATGAAATGTTCAAAGATGAATTGTGAATTGAAATATTATATAAGATGGAGAAATGAAACTAAAGTTCATAATTTTGTTTGAAATGATATAAATAACATAAGAAGTTAATTGAAAAGAATAATATAATTGAATTGTATATTTTGAGTATGAATTTGATATGAGAAAATGAAATTGAGATATGAGATTTAAAATATGGACCAAAGGTGTATGAATTGAATAAAGTTTAAAGCGATGATATAAGAATTCAACTAGTGAAATTGTTATTGTTGAGATATAACTTTAGTAAACACAAATTGCAATAGAATTAATATTTAATAAAGGATAAAATTTAGTGAATTGCATATGATATGAAATGAACTAATGGAATGAGATGTGGAAAAAAAAATTCAATGAAAATTGGATAGTGAAATAATGTATGAATCTAATTAAATACAAGCCTTGAAATAATGCTTATTATATTAGATGATTTGATTTAAAGAATGAAATAACTATTAAGTAATTGTATCATAAATTGAATGTATATAAGTTATTATATAATTTGAATTATGGTAATACTACTGAGTATACCCTTACTCAGCGTACGGTTGTTTCCGTGCGCAGGCTAATTGAAAGTCGGTGTCCGGTCCAGCATCCAGTAATCCCGACCTCAGAGAAAAAAGAGTAATATACATTTCTTTGATAATGGTGGCATGTACCTAGGTAATGAATAGGTTGAGTAGATGAGTTTTGTAGTTAAGAAAAATTTTAAAATGTTTGAAAATTTTCTAAGTATTTGAATTAATCTCGAACCATTCCTAACTCGTATTTTGGGCCTCAAAGATCCATATAAGAGACTATAAGATTATTTTATATTATAACTGATAATAATTGTGTATTAATTGTAAAGCTGTCCGATCGATTATGTAGCACTCCGTAACCCTGTCCCAATGACGGGTTGGGGTTAGGGGTGTTACACGCACATCTCTCGATACAATTTTGATAGCACGGCAGATCCTCAACTCAATTCACCGGCTGCTCTAAAATCAACGAGTTTTAGCAGCCATCTCAGGTGTACGAGATTTCAAGACGGGTCCGGCATCAGATAGCCTCCAATCATCTCAAGAATGTATGCCCGAGTATACTGCATTCTTTCTATTTCGTTCGAACCATTATTTGGCTCCGGGAATGTGTCTCGTAACCAGCCCATCTCGATCCGACCTCTATAAATGTTATCTGGAATGGCACCCAGAAGCTCGTAGCATACGGCGGTCCAATAGTTAGAAGGTGCGGACCTGGTTATTACGAACTCATCCACCGGCAATCTTAATTGCAACTGCACGTCTTCCAGAGTGATAGAACACTCTCCGCATGGAAGATGGAAAGTGTGCGTCTTGGGTCTCCACCTCTCTATCAACGCACTGATTAACTTCGGCTCCAACTTGCACCCCCGGTCTATCGTGGCCACGTGCCAAAACCCCGCTTCTCGCAGGTAATTCTCGATAAACGGCGATGGTGGGACAGGCATATTGCGAATATAGCATTGCAACACCTGATCTACAGACTGTTTAAAAAATTATAAAATAAAAATTAATTAAAATTATATAAAACTAAAAATATTAAATAGTATTGAAAATTAAAATTAAAACTTACCATTTGCATTTGATCGACGGAGATGTGTTTATCGTCGAGATGAATTAATTTCTCGGCCATTGGTAATATGATCGAATATTTTAAATTTATCAAAAATATATTTCAAAAAATTTAAAAAATGGCTTTTTTGTAAATATTAAAGGACTATTGTGAAATTTGAGAGGAAGTTTTAAGGAATTTAAGAGAATTTTGAGAAGAATTTGAGAGAAAGTTGAGAGAAAAATGAATAAGGACTTTGTTTTGAAAAAAATAAAAGGGTGAGGGGTTTTTATAGGTTTTTTTTCTGATTGTTGCAGCCGGAAAGCGCGCCCTTGAGAGAGCGCTTTGTATCACATCAGCAAAGCGCGTCCTCGTCAGCGTTTTGTGTTGATGTGGCACAAAGCGCTCCCTCAAGAGCGCGCTTTCCTGCTACATCCTCCCAAAACGCGTTGACGTGGACGCATTTTGAGGAAAAATAACCATTTTTCATAAATAATACAAATTTCGGTCCATTTCTATAATTTTTTTTATTTTAATATATTTTAATAAATTACTCTTGGAATCTGACCCGCCGTATGTAGTGTAATATCCATTTCATTGTTTGGGTTTTGTTGTGATGAACATTCAACCGTGAATTGTGTAAAAGCACATACATCAAAAATAGTAAATATTTTGAACTTTATTTATATACTTTCTTTCTGACTCCCATTTTTCTTTCATCTCACTTCTAGGATTTCAAGAAAATTCACTGGCCAACCATCATATGTCATTTTTGAAGTTATCGATAGGTTTCGAGAAAATTATAATTAGATATATGTTAGAGTTTTGAATTTTTAAGTTAAATTAATTAAAATAAACATTAAAAAGTAACCCTTGAGCTTTTGAGGTTGAAATGGTTGTTTAATAACAGTAGAAATATCCTTTAAAAATTAAATTTTAATTTAATGTGTAATTGTATAAGTAAATTTTAATTTGGTATAATTATATAGTGAAATTCTAATTGTGGTTCAAATGTATATTTAAAACTTTAATTTTATTTTAATCATGCACATTTAAAGAAATAAATACATTAATTTATTTTTATATTGAATAAATATAATTATTTATATATGCAATATATAAACATAAAAATAATATTATATCTATAATTATATTAATAATTTATAAAAATTAGATCAAATGTGTATAATTATAATATCTAAACTGCAGTATTAAAATAATTGTGAATTCAAGAGTTAAATTTTGTGACAAAATGTTGATTATATTAGAAAATGAATGCTGATTACATTTTCCGTATGTGTGAAGGGAAGCTCAAAATTGAAGTAACCAACGGTATATAAATTTCTCTAATTCAACATCAAACTTGCATGATTTGTTTGTCATTATTCCAACCAGCCTTTCATCGAAAGTTAAAATCCAAAAGTAAAAAATCACTTTCTTAAGGACGTAAATGGTCAGAATGTGGAGAAAATCTATTTTGCATTTTCCCTTCTATTTTGTAAAAGAATTTCATTGTTGATTTAATGATGTTTCCCATTCTATTATGGGCTAGTTTAACCATCCTTTTGAAAAGTACTGTGAAAAAATATTTTTGAGTAGTGCTTTTGAAAATTTTAATTTAAAATTTGAGTGTTTAAGCTTTCTTTGTCAAAAAGTATTTTTAAGAAATAAAATGTTCATTTTAAAGATGTTATTATCAAGTAACAAATATACATTTAAATAATATTTAAATTAGTTAATATTATTATATTTTAGTAAGAATATAAAAATTTATTATAACTTGTTGTTAATATTTTAATATATGAAATATAAATTTTAAATATTTTAAGCAATAAATATTAATTATTTATAAAATTTAATTAAAATATATAAACTATATTTAAATATTTAAATATAACCATTAAATATTTGTAATTAGTATTTTAATTTTTTTAATTAATGATTTTAACATATTTGTAATTAAGCACCAAAAAAAAAGAGAAAGTACTATGTTATTGGAGGGGTGAAAAAAAACTAAGCACCAAAAGTGCTTTTGGGTGAGAAAACCTACAAATTTTAGTTTCTCCTTTTCAGAAGTGCTTTTGAGCCAAAAATTTCAGTCAAAAGCAGTTTGTTTAGCACAACTTTTCTGTCAAAAAGTGCTTTTGGAGCCAGAAGTGCCTTTTTTAAGCACTACTAAACAGGCCCTGTCGAAACCATTTTTGTTTGAAAAAGCGGGCCGACTTTAAAATACAAAACGAGTCGCCACCAATCATTTTGAAGTGTGATTGGGTCACTTTAGAAAACATTTTGGTCTACGAATTTTAAGAAAACGGGCTCGGAGTCGATTCATACGAGGAAGGATTAGCACCTCATAACGCCCAAAATTGGTACCGTGTTGATTGATTAATGTCCTTAATATCAAAAATTAAAAAAATATTTTAAAATATGAATCTTTAAAATGTTTAGATAACTCACATTGGATATCAAACTCTCTTGTTAGAAAAGTTGAACTACCACATCCAAGACGATAGGACACGACGTTTCAAACTATCGATACTAAGATCATTTCATGATTTCCAACATTCTGTCTTGCAATTTTAAAAGGATATTTCACTATTTGGCCAAACCAAAACCGAAACCCAAAGACGATTGGGCACGATTCCTGAATTTTCAATCATGAAATATTGCCTTCATTTGGAAAATCCGGTCAAAATCTTTGAAGGATATTTAGTCATTCGGACGAATAGAAAATTGAGACCCAGCACTATTGGGCACGAATCTCTCAAACTCCCAAATACGAAACATTGCCTTATTTTAAAAAACGATCAAAATCTTTCAAGGATATTTAGCGATTTAGACGAACGAAAAATCGAAGCCCAGCACGATTGGGCACGATTTCCCGAACTTCCAAACACACAAAATTCCCTTTTAAAATATTTTTTAATTTTTGGAAAAAAGCAAAAATGAAGACGTGAAAATGTAGACACGATGATAATAGGAAATAATAATAAATACAAAAAGAAAAAACAATAGTATTACAATTATAAAATCGATATGTAACAAATAAAACAAGTAGTAATAATATTGAAATATAAAACCAATAATAAATAATTAATTACGAATATATGGAAAAAAGTAATGATATTAATAGTAATAAAAAGTAATAAAAGAAATAAAGATATACTAATAATAATAAAATAATAGATGCAAAAGTAATAATATATAATAAAGCAACTAAAGTAAACCATAATATATATAATAATAGATATAATAGTATGTAATAAAAATAATAATAAAGAAAATATTAGTACAAAGTAATATAATGATAATAATAAGTATATATAGCATAATAATACTAAATAATAATAGAATGATAATAAATAATAAAAATAAAAATAATAATAATAAAATAATAAAATAATAGTATGAATAAAACAGTAGTAATAAAAGAAAATAAAAGTATTTGATAATAATACCAATGGATATAATTATAATATAAAAAACAAGTATATACATATAACAATAGTAAATATCATAGAAATATAATAATAATGTACATAAATACAATAACAATAATATATATATAAACCATGGTGGTAAAAATAACGGGGAAAATAAAAAAACCAAATTGAATAAAAAACAGGAGCTCAGGGCTAAATTTAAAAACGATTGAAAGTAAATGGGCTAAATTGTGATGTGCGCGCAATCTGGAGGGACTAAAAAACAATAATCCTATCGCCTGGAATGCAACACTTGAGCACGGATTAAATTGAAATCGCTTAACAACATTCAGGGAAAGATTTTAAAAACTGAAGGGGATGCAATTAAAAGGGCGCGCGAAGGGGGAGGACCTAGTGTGAAAATTACCCATTTTTGCCTTTAATGCCCTAAAACTAAAAGCCCAACATTTCTTCCATTTCTTTTCGTTTCAAAACAGAAGGTTCAGACCTTCCCCTCCCCTTTTATTTCATTTATTCCTTTTTTAGGGTTTCAACCCCTTTTCTTTGATACCATTTTCTGTGCCGAAACAAAATCAAGAAATACCCCCCATGCGCGCATCGACGGCGGCAGTCCAGGGAGCCCGGTAAATTTTCTATTCTTTGATTATTTTATAAAATCTGACCTATATGTATTATACGATTTTGAAAAATAGAATATAATAAAAACAAAAACGTCGGAATTCGGAAAAAAATAAAATAGGAAAAAAAAGTAAACCTTGACTGATTCAGTGTTTGCTTATATATTCTGCTCTGTATTTTATTTTGGATTGCTGTAAAAAAATACTTTTGTATATTTCTGGTGTAAATCGTGTAAAAAACCCCCTTAATACAAGCTTTTCTTTCAACATTTATAGCAAAAAAGAAATCCAAAAATAGAACAAAATCTAAAATACTATCATTGGTTGCTTTGTTGGCCTTTTCCTTCTTTTCATGCAAGTGAAGACAACGTGAAGCGCACATTGGAGAAGAACGAGGCGTCGTGTGGAGTTAGGGCTGTTGGCGGCGGTGCAGAACAGTGGCTAGGTTTCTGCCAAAGTTTAGGTGGTTGGGCCATCTAGGTTTGGGCTTTTAATCTTGGACCTGCTGTAATTTGTTTTATTTTTTCTGGTTTCCTGTTTAGGCTCTAGTTAGGGTGAAAATTGGGTCATACAGCTGCCCCTCTTTGCTTGTTGTCGTGTAACGGGAACAAAGCAAAGATTCTAAAAGAGCCAATTTTACCCCGTTTTGTTGAGTCTTGACTTGACGTTTCTTTCCTTTAGGTAGCCTTTGCTTTAACCCATTACATCTTCAGGGGCATAAGAATTTTCATTTCAATCTACTCCATTATTGCTTAGGGAGATAAGATTTGTTGTTTTCGATATGCCCCACTCCTGCTCAGTGGAGATAAGATCTCTAATTTTCAGCCTGTTACCCTACTGCTTAGGGAATTAAGGCTCATCGACTTCGATCTGTTCCACTCTTGCTTAGTGGGATAAAGATCTACTATTTTCACTGCTCCACTCCTCGCCAATGGAGATAAGGTTATATCTTCGATCTACTTTACTCCTCGCTAAGTGGTGATGAGATCTACTGCTTTCGATCTGCTCTACTCCTGCTCAGTAGAGATAAGATCTGCTATTTTTAACCTGCTCCACTCCTGCTCAGTGAAGATAAGGCTAATGGTTTAAATCTACTCCATTGCCGATACATGGAGATAAGATTCGCCATTTTGATCCGCCCCTCCTGCTTCGATGGGGATAAGATCTGTAATTTTCGATCCGCTCCACTCCGGCTCGGTAGAGATAAGATCAGTTATCTTCAATCCGCTCCACTCCTGCTCAGTGGAGATAGGATCTGCTATATTCAGCCTGTTACCCTACCGCTTGGGAATTAAGGCTCATCGTCTTCGATCTGTTCCACCTTTCGGTGGGATAAGATCGCCTCCTTACACCACCCTCTTGCTTAGGAATTAAGGCTCATCGTCTTAGATCTGCTCCACTCTTGCTCGGTGGGATAAGATCGATATTTTCGACAGATTACCCTACCGCTTGGGAATTAAGACTCAATATTTTCGACCTGTTCCACTCCTGCTCAGTGGGATAAGGTGCATAATCGACCTACTACCCTCACTGCAAATCTACTATCTTTAGCTTTGCCCTCCTCCTTTCGGTAGAGATAAGGCTTCAGTCTTTCGATCTGCTCTACTCCTGCTCAGTAGAGATAAGATCTGTTATCTTTAATCCGCTCCACTCCTGCTCAGTGGAGATAGGATCTACTATCTTTAGCCTGCTCCACTCCTGCTCAGTAGAGATAAGGCTTCAGTCTTTCGATCTGCTCTACTCCTGCTCAGTAGAGATAAGATCTGTTATCTTCAATCCGCTCCACTCCTGCTCAGTGGAGATAGGATCTGCTTCTTTAGCCTGTTACCCTACTGCTTAGGGAATTAAGGCTCATCGTCTTCGACCTGTTCCACTCCTGCTCAGCGGGATAAGGTCTATAGTCTTCAGCCCGTTACCCTACTGCTTAGGGAATTAAGGCTCGTTGCTTTCGATCTGTTCCACTCCTGCTCAGTGGGATAAGATCTACTATTTTTGGCCTGCTACCCTACTGCTTAGGGAATTGAGGCTCAATGTTTTGACTGTTCCACTCTTCCGGTGGGATAAGGATCCCTACTGATATTTTGATCTGCCCATTACTCTTATTTTGGCTTCTTACCCTACTGCTTAGGGAATTAAGGCTCGTATTTTCGACTGTTCTCGATCTGGGATAAGGTCTATTTTCCCGCTTACCCTACTGCTTGGGAATGGGATAAGATTTGCTATTTTTGGCTGCTACCCTACTACTTAGGGAATTGAGGCTCAATGTTTTCGACCTGTTCCACTCTTGCTCAGTGGGATAAGGTCTGATATTTTCGACCGTTACCCTACTGCTTGGGAATTGAGGCTCAATGTTTTGATCTGTTCCACTCCCTCGGTGGGATAAGGTCTGATATTTTCGGCTCGTTACCCTACTACTTAGGGAATTAAGGCTCAATGTTTTCGACCTGTTCCACTCCTGCTTAGTGGGATAAGGTCTGTAATTTTCTGTAACTCTCATCAATTTTACTACATTGTCCTATGGGGAACCTACCTATAGAATTGATTTCATGGGGTATATGTTTATGCCAAATGATTAGGATGTCATGAAAAATACTCCTAACCATATGTATTATGAATGTTATGAATGAATGCAAAATGAGAATGATCTATTTTTAACACTTGGGCTGTCATTGCTTGTTGTTTATTAAGGTGATATCTCTGACGTATGTCTTCTTTGTTCAGCTGATACCTCTAACAGAGAATCTGAAGATGTTGTCACTGCTTAGTCCCTTTTCTCAAGTACTCCGAGCCCTTTAAGCTCAGTTAGTTCTAAATAATTGTCTGTTTTGGATTCTTGTATTATTTAGAGACTTTCAAAGTAATCGTAAAACTTCTTTTGTGAAAGCATTATTAGTTCAATAATCATTATTTCAATGAAAATGCTTGGAAAAGATCATAATAATGGACAAGAAAGAAATTAATTAGGAGCATAGTTCGAAACAAATAAGAATGCAAATGCAATCAAGAAGGAAATTTATTGGTAGTGTATTTTGAAACGAGCAAATTAAGAATGGGTAAGATGGCAATTAGGTGCTCCAGATATCGCCGATTGAGCTTTTTTGTTCAAACTTCTTGAGGACCATTTAAGCTTAATATGTGTTTAGGGGATTCAGAGTATTTTGTCGATGCCCCAAGATGTAACATACTTCCTCATTGTCAATTCAAGCGTGGTAAAACTACTGTATGCCCCATCATGATTTGATCACAACTTGAGCTGCCCTTTTCGGGTTTTCGACTCAAAATCCCTTTGGTCTCAAAGTGCCCTTTACGAGTTTTCACCTTGGCCTCTCTATTTTTTTTTTTGGATTCAAGATGCCCTTTGTGGGTTTTCATCTTGGCCCATTTTCTTAGCGAAGTGTTTCTTGGTGAGTCTGCATTAATTGGATTTGGCGACCTTTTCCGTCCATCTTGGCTAGCATCAATGCTCGTCCGAAAAGACCTTCTTTACAATATAAGGTCCTTCCCAATTAGGCATCCACTTTCCTCAAGTCCTTTTACATAGGGAGGATCTATTAAAAGTCTCTTTCATGGAATACTGGGGTGAACTTTTTATTATAAGCTCACATCATTTGTTTCGTACATTTGACCATAGCGAATGGCTCTTAACCTCTTCCTCGATCGGTTTCCATTGGTCATACAAAGAGTGAACCCATTCTACTTCGTCTAACTTTAGTTCGACAAAATCTAAAGAGTAAGAATTTCAACTTCGATGGGCAAGATGTATCCATCCATAAACCAATGAGAAGGGTGTTGCCGGTGAAGTCCTCGCCAACATTCGAGAAGCATAGAGGGTAAATGGTAACTAGTTTATGCCAATATTTATAGGTTTCCATCATCTTTCAAAATCTTTTTTTTGGGGGGGATGGTTTTTTTCTTTTCTTTTCTTCTTTCTTTCTTTTTCTTTTTCTTTTGTTTTGTTTTTTTTTAAAATTCGAACTTAAACTTAAAGTTGAAATTGAACTTGATGATTGACCCTGTAACTTTGTCATAGGAACCGACCCTCACCCTCTTAGTGGAATAATTAACAATCACGAAAATGAATAGGCGTCAACTAGATACTTTTGACGAAATTATCCCTATAACATCTATGCCCCACGTATAGAAAAAGATAAGTCATGTCTTCTCAATTTGGCATTTACGGCAACACTGACGAAATCTTCCTTTCATGGTAGCCTTATCGTGCCTAGGCATATCTTGATGCGATCACACAAAGACATCTTTGAATTCTTTGAATAACTCAATGTCGTCTCGCTTTGTTTCTATGGTGGGTAATGTTTCGATCTTCACTCCTTTTCCAGACTCACAATGTCCACTAACCCTTTGTACAATAGAGTCTATTTTCATTTTGTTTTACCATCCTTAATAGATCAATGGGTAAGTTGTAATCTCTAACATTTTCAAAATATTCAGATCATTTTAGACCCATATTTCACTCAAAGGAGTCCGTAATAGCGTTGCTCATGTCCCGATATCTGGGGACCTATTGTAGGTACGAAGGCAAATTCAAAGAATAAATGGTTCTTAGATGATTATTTATAATAATGGATGAAAATGAAAGAACATTCTAAAGAACAAAATAATATATAGTATGACATGGAAAAAATGAAAAAATATTTGCTCGGCATGAAACACAAGAATACATTTTTATTGAAAATAAAGATGTTTGAACAAGAGCCTATTTCACAAAAGATTCTTATTGTTTCTAGGCTTAAAACAACAAGTGTGTTTTGAACATTACTCTGTGTTAGCTCTAAAAACTATAGGAGTTTCCTTCACAGTCCAGTTATTCAAAACACTTTTAGGCTCGTAGGGGTGAATGCCTCCTAGGTTTCCTTCATTCGATCTCTCCTTGAATATGGCGTTGATGCTCAAAGCTTTTAACATGTTTTCGGTCGTTTCTTCTTTTGTCATCTCCGGTTTAGGAGGGATAATTCTTTTCGATATGAATGCCTTGGATATATATGGAAAAGTAATTGATCCCCATTTGACTTAAGCGTCCTTCTCTCTTGACTCACTTCCTATAGTATACACGTTTTCCCTTCGCAAAAAGTCAAAGAACTCCACTCTTTATTATCCATTAACCCTTGTACTAGGGCTCTAAATTATTGCCTTGTTGGATCTCATGGCCTTTCTTGTTATGGAAATCATAGTAGTTCCTCGTATCCTGGGATTTGCCCCTTACATCCTGTATGATTAAACCTCTTTCCACCATTCTTCTCCAAACCTCTCTCAACAGGGTTCTTATTTCTGCAACGTTCAACTTGATTCTTTTTCCTGCTCTATCGATTATCGTATTCATCCCATTATCAATGTGATTGGGTAACGAATTTCCTACGACAGGCGCATCATTGAACTCCACAATGCCCATTTTGATGAGCCTTTCGACTAGTTTTTTGAAAGGGAAGCAATTCTCTATCGGGTGCCCCACTATCCCTGTATGGTATTCACATTGAGTGCTTACATCGTACCATTTAGGGTATGGGGGTTACAATGGCTCTGAGTAGACAGGGGCTACCACGTGTGCGTCTAATAAAGTTTTATACAACTCCCTATACTTCACAAGTATGGGAGTAAACTGAAATTTCTCGATCTTCTGCCTCATGTTGGGCTCTTGTCTTGGTGAGGCCTCTTGGCTCTGCAATGACCGCTTTCGATTGACTGATAGTAACGGGTTTGGGATAACTCGAGCTTACATTACCTACTTCATTCTCTATTTTCTTTGGAACTGATCTTCTTATGCTCTCTCCAGTTTCTATTTTCCCACACCTTATCGCGTTCTCTATCATTTCGCGTGACATCACTATGTCTGTAAAACTCTTAGTCGGGCTCCCCAACATATGATATATGAAAGGTGCTTTCAGGGTATTAATGAAGAGCATGGTCATTTCTTTTTCTAGTAGAGGTGGTTGGACCTGTGTAGCGACTTTCCTCCACCTCTGGGCATACTTCTTGAAACTTTCGCCCGATTTCTTTTCCATATTTTGCAGCATGATTCTATCAGGCGCTATATCAATTACGTGGCCATAATGCTTCATGAAGGCCTATGCTAAGTCCTTTCATGATTTGATTTACGTACAACTCAACTGGTTGTACCATTTTGCTACACCCCAGTCGGACTATCACGGAAGCAGTGTATCAACAAGCGGTCGTTGTTGACATATCCGTCATTCTCGACAAAACATGGTAATATGAGCCCAGGCGCAGCTAGTCCCATTGTACTTTTCAAACTCGCATCTTGAACTTGAGGAAGTACAGATTTGGAACTAGACTCGACTTCCTAGCATCCACCTCGCATTGATAATCGGCACTTTCCAATGCTTTAAACTTCTCCTCCAAACCATTTGCGGTGATCCTCAAACTCTTTTGAGAGTTCTACCCTCGTCTCTTCCTCTCCTACTACATCATCGAAATTAGGGACCATCAGCCTTGTCCGTTACCCCACAGGTTGGAGCTCGAGCCTACGGAAAATTCTTGGGCTGGGGGTGTCAGATTGGTGCTGAGGTCTGATATTGACAGAAACTCTTGGTGGTTGTGCTTGAGAATTTTTTGGGGCTAAGCTTGGAAGACAAGCAGAATTTTTATTTTTATCTTCAACATCGCCCCCAGGGCCATTTCCTTTATCCTGCCCTCGAGTCAACAAATACGTTAACTGGTTCATCATACTCCTCTGGGACTCCAGCATTTGATCCCTCATATCCTGTTGGATCTTGGCTAACTGCTCTTGCATCTGAGCTTGCAGTTGGTCTTGCATCTCTTTCTGCATTTACTCTAACATTTTCATCATTTGATCCATTGCTTTCATTTTTTTTCGAGTGTAATAGCGGTGTTCTAGGATAACTATAATATGATCTCTAGTTAAAAAGGCTCTTTTATGATATTAAATGCACATGATGCGATGTGATGCTAATGCATGATATGAATGCAAAAATAAAAAAGCATCGATTCTGATTCAATTTCTTTTAGAAAACTTATTTAAAAAACAAAATCCTTTACATAAAATAGAGTCACATATACGGCCTATCCCTTCTCAAGTTTGACCATATACACACGGCCGCATTATCTTCTACTTTATCAAGGAATTCGCTCTTCATAACAAGCCTTCTAACTTAGTAATCAAAATAGGAATCGACTCCTTTTAAGAATGAAATGATATTCAAACATGGCCAAAATAAAATAGGTTAGTATCGCATAATAGCAACCAAAGCAAGTGAAAAATGTCAAACCACTATATAGGTAGCCACTAAGGTTCAGCATGGCCCTACCTAATGTGGGCTCTTAAAGTTTGCTATATGTGATTTAGTTCTAAATGAAGGGTACTGAACCAATGATTCTTCAATCCTCACCCATTATAGGCTCATATGGATTGAGTTCGATTCGGGGGAATACATTTCCCTATGGCCATGCGGAGGTGAAAACATCACGGAACCATAGCATGTATCCGCTTCTCACCCATGTGGAGGTGAAAACCTCACGAAGGCATAACTTCGCTCCCACTTAAAGGGTGTGACCACAATGGTCATGCAATATGAATGCAGAAATATCCCATGTGTCTCAAACCAAAGAAAATATATGACGCGACAAAAACTCATGCAAATGAAAAACGAAAAAAAATTTATTTTCAATAAAAGGATATTAATCAACCAATTTTATGGCTTGACTCTCTTATTTGTCCCCAATGGAGTCGCCAAGCTATCGGAACCATTTTTTGTTGGAAAACAGACCGACTTTAAAATACAAAAATAGAGTCGCCACCAATCATTATTGAAGTGTGATTGGGTCACTTTTGAAAACATTTTGGTCTACAATTTTAAGAAAATGGGTTCGAGTCTCATTACATACGAGGAAGGATTAGCACCCTCATAACGCCCAAAATTGGTACCATGTTGATTGATTAATGTCCTTAATATCAAAATTAAAAAATATTTTAAAATATGAATCTTTAAAAATGTTTAGATAACTCACATTGGATATCGAAACTCTCTTGTTCCGAAAAGTTGAAATACCACATCCAGCACGATAGGACACGATGTTTCAAACTATCGATACTAAGATCATTTCATGATTTCCAACATTCTTGTCTTGCAATTTTTAAAAGGATATTTCACTATTTGGCCAAACCAAAAACCGAAACCCAGCACGATTGGGCACGATTCCCTGAATTTCCAATCATGAAATATTGCCTTCATTTCAGAAAATCCGGTCAAAATCTTTGAAGGATATTTGGTCATTCAGACGAATATAAAATCGAGACCCAGCACGATTGGGCACGAATCTCTCAAACTCCCAAATACGAAACATTGCCTTATTTTAAAAAGCGATCAAAATCTTTCAAGGATATTTAGCGATTTAGACGAACGAAAAATCGAAGCCCAGCACGATTGGGCACGATTTCCCGAACTTCCAAACACACAAAATTCCCTTTTGAAATATTTTTTAATTTTTGGAAAAAAGAAAAATGAAGACGTGTAAATGTAGACACGATGATAATAGGAAATAATAATAAATACAAAAAGAAAAAACAATAGTATTACAATTATAAAATCGATATGTAACAAATAAAACAAATAGTAATAATAATGAAATATAAAACCAATAATAAATAATTAATAACGAATATATGGAAAAAAAAGTAATGATATTAATAGTAATAAAAAGTAATAAAAGAAATAAAGGTATACTAATAATAATAAAATAATAGATGCAAAAGTAATAATATATAATAAAGCAACTAAAGTAAACCATAATATATATAATAATAGATATAATAGTATGTAATAAAATAATAATTAAGAAAAATATTAGTACAAAGTAATATAATGATAATAATAATAAGTATATATAGCAAGAATAGTACTAAATAATAATAGAATGATAATAAATAATAAAATAAAAAATAATAATAAGAAAATAATAAAATAATAGTATGAATAAAATAGTAGTAATAAAAGAAAATAAAAGTATTTGATAATAATACCAATGGATATAATTATAATATAAAAAACAAGTATATACATATAACAATAGTAAATATCATAGAAATATAATAATAATGTACATAAATACAATAACAATAATATATATATAAACCATGGTGGTAAAAAATAATGGGGAAAATAAAAAAACCAAATTGAATAAAAAACAGGAGCTCAGGGCCAAATTTAAAAACGATTGAAAGTAAATGGTCTAAATTGTGATGTGCGCGCAACCTGGAGGGACTAAAAAACAATAATCCTATTGCCTGAAATGCAGCACTTGAGCACAGATTAAATTGAAATCGCTTAACAACATTCAGGGAAAGATTTTAAAAACTGAAGGGGATGCAATTAAAAGGGCGCGCGAAGGGGGAGGGCCTAGCGTGAAAATTACCCATTTTTGCCTTTAATGCCCTAAAACTAAAAGCCCAACATTTCTTCCATTTCTTTTCGTTTCAAAACAGAAGGTTCAGACCTTCCCCTCCCCTTTTCTTTCATTTATTCCTTTTTAAGGGTTTCAACCCCTTTTTCTTTGATACCATTTCTGTCGTCAAACAAAATCGAAACACCCCCATGCGCATCGGCATGGCGATCCGAGGAGCCCGTAAATTTTCTATTCTTTGATTATTTTATAAAATCTGATCTATATGTATTATACGATTTTGAAAAATAGAATATAATAAAAAGCAAAGCAGTGAATTCGGAAAAAAATGAAATAGGAAAAAAAAAGTAAACCTTGACTGATTTAGTGTTTGCTTATATATTCTGCTCTGTATTTTGTTTTGGATTGCTGTAAAAAAATGCTTTTGTATATTTCTGGTGTAAATCGTGTAAAAAAAAACCCCCTTAATACAAGCTTTTCTTTCAACCTTTATAGCAAAAAAGAAATCCAAAAATAGAACAAAATCTAAAATACTATCTGCTGGTTGCTTTGCTGGCCTTTTCCCTTCTTTTCCGCAGGTGAAGACAACGTGGAAGCGCACACTGCGGAGAGCGGGGCGTCGTGTGGAGTTGGGGCTGTTGGCGGCGGTGCAGAACAGTGGCTAGGTTTCTGCCAAAGTTTAGGTGGTTGGGCCATCTAAGTTTGGGCTTTTAATCTTGGGCCTGCTGTAATTTGTTTTATTTTTCTTGTTTCCTGTTTAGGCTCTAGTTAGGGTGAAAATTGGGTCATACAGGCCCTATGTTTGTTATCTATTGGGGATCGACTTGTATAAACAACAAGATAGTAAAAGTGGAGAAGATCGAACACAAATATTTCACGTAAAAGCCCTCAAAGAGGGAAAAACCATGGGTTAATGTGATTTCGACTTTTCACTAAATAAGTAAACAAACAAGAGTAAAATAAGGAGAAAATAAACCTAAATGTACTAAACGTATAATCTCAAATCCCAAAAATAAAGTCATAACTCAAAAACAAAATTCTTTTCATAGTTACCACAAAATTCTCATAAAAACTCATATGCAACTACATCTTGTCACCCTCAAGAAAAGCCTTCACTGATTGGCATGTCTAAATCAAGGTTACCAAGGCCCTTTAAATAGACTAATTTTAGAGTTTTGATCATACTAAAATATTCCTAAAATAGTAAAAGCTTAACTAGAAGAAGTCCTGTTAAGCTGTCCAAAACGTGTACGGTTGTATAATATTAAGAATCATCGTGATGTCATGACATGCTAACTTTCCTCGTTACGATGTTGTCGTCACGTCCATTGCCAAAAAATGTCGCATCGTCCCAACGTCGAGGATCTCCTTGTCTCGACTTTGGGCTTATTTTGGCCATTTTTCAATTGCTCGTCGATTATCGTCTAAGTTACCTATAACGTATCCGATAAATGCAAGGTACGCTACACATTATCTTTGTTTATGAGTTTCCTTTTTAATTTCACCGGAATACACATTAAAAATTACATTCACAACAAGTTTACTTCCAACTATAACGTGCTCATTTTTCTTTTCTCAACTTTCTCCCACTGAATTGTTAGTTCAATGTCTAATTTTATATCATTAATTTATACTTCTATTATTAATATATATATATATGGAAAACAGTTCTTTCTTGAGAGTTGTTTTTGGGAGATTTTTCACATTCTTTAATTTTTTATTTTTTTGCTTATTTGATGTGGTTATTTTAGGTCTTTAAATTGGTAAATAAAGTTAATTTCTTGTGATCAAACTACATTACGAGGCCTACAAGTAATTCAGACTTGTGACCAACGGGTACGGAGTTCGTTGAGAATGTCAGTCTTAAAATCAGAAAGGATAGCATGCTACGTAGACACGCGTCCAACAAGTTAGGGAGCACACAGAGAATGTCAACACCAGAGGCCCCAAGGTCGAGACAAAATGATGAGCTCAATTATGAGCTGTAATAGTAACAATAAGAGTATATATGTATAAATATCCACAATATGTACCCCAAGGTCGAGACAAAATGATGAGCTCAATTATGAGCTGCAATAGTAACAATAAGAGTATATATGTATAAATATCCACAATATTTCTCTCAATGAGACATGAAGAAAAATACGTGAACAATACCAATTATATTTAAGAATTTACATATTACTCGCTCATATTGATTGATTTAAAATAGTGTTATTGCTTCTGAGTGGGTTTCAAACTAGTTAATCTGTGGAAAGAAGAACATAATTAGAATTTTTTAAATGCATAAAATCATAATAATAAACTTCACCTTTAATTATTTAAGTTGTCTTATTGTTAATTTACAGAGGCATGAAGGGGAGTACCATTATTTTGATTCTCTTTGATACTGTTCACCAAATAGCCGATGACAATTTTGCCTGTAAAATTACCAAGTTAAATTATAGACAATTATATGTAAAATTATTGAGTTACTCCTTTTATTCTAATAATTTTCGATTTGATAATATTTTAGTTTTATTGTTGATGGTCCTTTTGCCCTACCAGTCTCTCATTTTAAATTTATATAATCATTTACATAATATATGCAATTTATAAAAGAAAATATAACATTTAGATAACTACAAAAAATATAAAATAATTTAAATTTATTTATAATATCAATTATAAAATTATAATATATTTTAATTAATACATATAATACAACTAAACCCGTGAACCGTGGAATTAAAAACTAGTAGTAAAATAAAGGGGGTGGATTCAGAGAAATGAGTATTTAGATTTTGATAGCGTGTCATGAGGGACTCAAAAACTCTTGAGTGCTAGAAATGATTTTTCGAGATTTTGAAAGGAAATAATTTTAGGATAACAAATTTGTGGGTTTTGTAGAAGAAGTGAAGGAGGAGAAGATGAAAACATTTTTTTTTTTTCTTTAACTTAATTTAATTATAAAAGGAAGTAATTATTGTGAGAATTTTTTAATAAAAATAGTGAGAATCAATTCTTAGATTAAAAGAATGTTTTAAATTATAAATTTATCATTTATTCAATCTCATTGATAAGTACAATTACATCAAAATATTCAACAATTGAATTATAAAAATATTAATAGTAGAAAGAAATAAGAGCATCTACTATACAAGAAATATCAATGAACCCAATTATTGTGATTGCTCAAGATATCATTTTTTTTAAGTTTAGCTTCTTGAATTTCTTTCTTAGTTTAATGTCCCTCTTTATTAAGTGGAATAAAAAAATTAGTAGATTGTTCCCCAAAATGGGAATGGGCTAGGATTATGAACTTATGATCTATAATCTGATGATCAAGTCAATTCCATATTGGACCAAACCGGAATAGGATTATATACATTCTCATTATGAGAAGGGGTCATGAGTAAAACTACTTTTATTTTACATTAGTAAAAGTGAATCCTCATCTTTATTATTATTTGATTTTAATAATACTCGCACAATTGCGAATATATCTTATCATTGTGCTTTGAAATTATATGTCAAAAGCAATGAAATATTAAAGTGATGATTATTTGTAGATGAAAATTTAGCTTATTATGATAAATTACTTTTATTCTTTTCATTATCTTTAAATTATTATTTTATAATTTTAGATTAATCGATTTTATTCTAAATTAAATCAATCATCATTTAATTTGGGAATATATTTTTATAAATTGGTAAACATAATATTTAATAAATTAAAAATAAACATATAAGATCACAGTCATCTTAACATTTGGAACTAATTTATTATAAATTGAGTCAATGGTGATTGGAGAATTGATTGATTTGATTTTTAAAATTCATTATTTTAATCGAAACTTAAATTTGAAGGACGAAATCAAATTAGCATACTAGAACAACCACTATTAAATCAACTTCAACAAGGAAACAAAATGCAAATAAGTGATCTATGATTTCAACCATCGAACAAAGTTCTTGAATACCTTATCAGAACTTCCACCATCACTGACAGTTCTGGTAACCATTTGCTTCAGTTCAATAGCTCTTGTTTTGAAATTTCCATCACCAACCAATTGTTCCACTTTGCTTTTAATTTCTTCTTTTCTAATGATACCTCCTTCATCCTTTTGGAGTTTTAATCCAATCTTCCAGATATCAGAAATGTAGCTTTCATTCAGGAACTGATCAGCAAAGTAAGGCCAACACAAGAAAGGCACCCCATTGCTTACACCTTCCACGGTGGAATTCCACCCACAATGACTTATAAAGCATGCAATGGAAGAATGACCCAAAACTGCTGCTTGTGGTGCCCAACTCACTATCATACATTGATTGCCAACTCTTTCATTAAACCCTTTAGGGTAGTTATGGTGTTTTCCTTTTGTAATATCTTCTCTTACAACCCAAAGGAATGGTCTTTCGGTGATTTCAAGCCCCAAAGCTAACTCTTGAAACTGGATTTGGTCAAAAACTGCTAAACTACCAAATGCGACATATATGACTGAAGCAGGTGACTGTTGATCGAGCCACTGCAAACAAGTTGGATCCTCGGGCCAGAAATTCCCCGACAAGTTTCCGAGCCTATTGGTTGCTAAAAATGGGCCTATGGGTAAGACTTTGGGAACTAAGTTGAACCCTTGAGGCTCCAATTCCAAACTTGAGTTGCAAAGTACCCAATCTGTTGTTTCAACAACTTTATTGTTCCTAATCACAATATCAAATACAATTTTTTGGGTTGAAGGAGAGTCATCAATGTTAACCCATAGCAATTTCATTGGGTGTATAGAAGGCGTCATTGGTGACATCTGAAACATTTTATGTTTCTTGAGTGGAGTGCCTGCAAAACAGATTTAAATAATAAAAGATAACCTTGTTGAATGTGTTTTTTAAGCTATAAGTAATGTTAAACTGCCCGTTTCAGAAGTAAGAAAATGCTTTTGAATCCTTGGAAAAAACATTTTTAACCATTATTTATAATTTAATGTGTTTTATTTACTAATTATATTGGATATACAATTATTTTCCTATTGAAACTTATTTTAAATATATCCCATTATATAGTTAATTTTTTATAGTTACATTTTAATGATATTTAAAATATGGATTATATATTTAAATTAAATTTTAAAATAATTAATATTAATTACTTACAAATATTTATAATTTATATTCCATATACTAAAATATTAATAATGAGTTATGATAATTTTTTTATATTTTTGTTTTAATATCATAATAATAATGAGTTTGAATATTATTTAAATGCATATTTTATTTCACAAAATTAGGTTTACAATAAATATATTATTTCTTAAAAAATAATTTTAATAATAATAATAAACCCTTAAATTAAAGGTTTAAAAATATTTTTAATTCAAAAGTTACGAGAAATTAGCCTAAGTCGAATCAAATTAGACCTCAGACGAGAAAAAAACTTATATTTTCTCTTATTCATAGGTACTGCACTGCTAAGTAGTTAAAGCAACACAGGGTCTTACCATTTTCATCTATCAGTCCATCATCAATAAGTTTGGGGATACTAAGCAACACCGCCAGTTGATACGCCGCAGCCGGCCACATGCCCACCGTAGGAATCCCCAACTCCGCCGCAACATCAAAAGCCAACCCCATGTTAATATCGGCTAAAACACATGAAATCTTATCATCATCTGATCCATTAATCTTATGAATGAGCTCCTTGAGTTGAGTAGGCATGACCTGGAATAATCTTTCAGCTAACTTCCCGAACTGATTCCTATCTTCCCCATCTTCCAGTCCATCGGGTACTGAAAGTAGATGAAGTAAGCCATTTTCATCCACCTTCTCGCCGAATGCATCCAGGACCCTCTTGTGATTAAACACTGTGTTAACAAAGCTGATTTTGATGCCTTGTTTGGCTAAGTTTTGGGAGAGTTCCATGAGAGGAATAACATGGCCTTGAGCTGGATAAGGGATTACCAAAACGTGTGGTTTCCCCATTTCCGTTTGTGTTTCTGGAGAATTGAGGGCTCACACTCTGATTTATAGCCACCATTTGGGCCCAATATACGTTTCCAATTCCATCCTATCTTTTAAAGATAATAAAAATATAACGTGGTGTACGTGATTTAATGATGGTGTATCTTCTGTCTTGTTATCTGAATTTTTCATGCTCCCATTGCAACAAAATCAAGCTTTCGATCACACCTTTTTTTTACTTAGTACGACTGTAAAAAAGGTTTTTTTGGCAATTTTTTTTTCCAATCTGTTTTTAAAATAGTTTTAACGAAAGTACAGTTAAAAAATTAACGGAAGTAATATAAAATTTTATGTATAAAATATTTTTAATGAGATAAAATTTATTAAGTAGATAATTTAATAAAATAATTGCATGTAAAAATAATAAAATAAATAATATATTAAATTTAAAAAATAACTCTCAATTTAAAGAAAATAAATGTAATTATCTAAAAAAATAACTTAGTAGAAAATTTTCTCAATAAACAAACATATGGAATATTGAAATCTTAAATTTATTCATTAAATCTCATGAATTTATTCATTAAATCTCTTAGAAAATGCAGTTTGAAAAAATTTAAAGGTTGATGGCAAAAAAAAATTAAAAATACAATTAAGACTATTTTGATAAAATATATAAACGTTAATGGCCAAATTTATCATTAAACCTTACTCATATAATGTGACATATACATATATTTAACATATATCATATTGTATTATAAAATTAATAAATCTTCGTACTATTTATACATGTAACATATATTATAAGCATGATTAATATAATATCAATTGTTAATATAAAACTACCTTACACATGATTTGCTTTGTTATATTATAATATAATGATATATTATATTACGAAGAATACAAATTACATTATATTTATTACTTATAATTAATTATATGTGTCCAAACCATTTTTTTTTAAAGACGGGAATCGACTTGAGTTTTGAAAACGAAAATAAAACGGGAGTCGCCACCGATCATTATTAGGTGTGATCGGATCACCTTTGTTTTAATAAAACGTTTTGGTTGACTAAAATGGTGTTCTTTTCTCGAAATACTGCTTGATAATCTCTAATTCAGACGGGATTACTTGTAGTTGCTCCTCTATTGGTCGAGCATTTCCTTGACTTGGCATCGGGATATTATCATTGATTCTTCGACTTCGCCACCTATCATATTCAGGGGTCACCATCGGGTTTGTGGCAAATATCTTCGTTCTGCGAGTTTGGTTCCAAGCGCTCGATATTCCACAAATTCTCTTTTTGTAATTATCGTCCTTGTATGTAAACTCACACTAAGCTAATCCTTGTGTCGCCGGTATGAACTGCCTTGATCGATACTGCTTTAGTACGAGTAGTGGAGCGTATCCAACAGCTTCCCATATCCCAAGTAGAGGGACCCATTCAAAATCACCATACCGGTACAAGATTTCATTCGGGATCAACCTGGAGACCTCCATTCGACATCTTCGACCTGTAGATTACAAAGAATAGCCATCTATTTCTCTTCTGAGATATCATCTTGCCTCGGTGTAGCCACTAATTCCTTCAAATGAGAATAGTTCTCAGAAAAAACTTTATATGAGACCTTTTCTACCTTCCAAAAGTAGCTATGGAACCATGATAGCAAAAGCTGCACACATCCTATGAACCTCCATTCGCCCGCTCTTTGGTAAGCACTCAATGATCTGAAAGTTTCGGCTAAGATTACAGGGACAGGTGTGACTCATTTATCAAGTTTATCAAATAGGTCTGAGACTGCTTCCTCTACATACCCTAACGCCTTGAGAAAGACAACCAAGCCGTAGATGCTTAAAGCGAAGACATCAACCCTTTTTTTCATATCAGGATGCGCTAGGATCAAATCCCTCAAATTTCTCCAAGGGATGCATTTACAATCTCCTTTTTGCTTGATTCGAGCTGTAATCCACTGCTCGCTCATCCTTGTAATGTTCATCAACTTTCTTACGAGAGTCAAGGCGTTGGATCTAGAGTAAACTCTATTAGCGTGAATCTTCGGGCAACGAAGCAAGGCTGTGTACTCTTTTATGGTAGGTACCAAATCCACTTTTCCAAAAGTAAAGCAACTATAAGCGGGGTTCCAAAACTGGGTGATAGCTCGGAATAGGCGCTCGTCCACCTTGGTATCAAGCAGATAGGGTAAATCACCATAATTACAATAGAATAGCTGCTTGATCTCGTCGCCCCATGAATCCCATATCTCCTTCAATTCTTAGAGGTTATTCTGAGTCACACTGACGCGGGTGAAATCCCACAACTCTGATTCATATCCCATGGTCAGACTGTCTCCTTTCTCTTGCTGTATCCCCTCGAAACAAATTCGGACGGCCGCATTATTCTCCACTCTATCAAGAAACCCCTTTTTCATGTTAAGCTTTTCTATTTAGTAACCGAACGTGAATCAACACCCTTTTATGATGAAATGCCATGCAATAACAGCAAAACACAACAAGTCAGTATTATGTACATAAAAACTTAAAACAAACAAGAAATAATCAAACACCTAATCGGGTAACCACTAAGGTTTGGCGTGGTTCTACCTAGGGCTGGTTCTTAAGGTTCACTATATGTGGTTTGGTTCTAAAAAGAGGTACCCGAACTAGCAGATTCCTCGATCTTCACCCATTATAGGTTCATATAGACAGAGTTTGGTTTAGGGGAATATATTTTCCTATGGTTGCACGGAGATGAAAATCTCACGAAGACATAGGTACGGATATATCCCGAAAGAGATCCACTATCCTACATGGAGGTGAAAACCTCACGAAGGTATAGCTTCTCACTCCCACTTAAAAGGGTGTGACCCGACAGTCATGCAATGCAATGTGTGGAGATATACAAAAACTTGAAATACAAAAACATGAATAAAATGATGACAAACCGTAAAAAAACGGATGAAATGCAATGAAATGACCGTATATTAAAACCAAATTTTTAATTTTCGACAAAAAGACAAAAGTTAATCAATTCACGGCTTGACTCTCTTATGTTCCCAGTGAAGTCGCCAAGCTGTCGAAACTATTTTTTTAAAAACGGGAATCGACTTGAGTTCTGAAAACGAAAATAAAACGGGAGTCGCCACCGATCTTTATTAGGTGTGATCGGATCACCTTTGTTTTAATAAAATGTTTTGGTTTACTAAAATGGTGTTCTTTGGTCTACGAAATTCGAGAAAATGAGTTCGGGAGTCGGTTACGTGCGAGGAAGGATTAGCGCCCTCGTCACGCCCAAAATTGGTACCAAATCGATTAATTAGTGTCTTAATGTCGAAAGTTGAAAACTGAGGATGAATTAAAAATACAATCATTTCATTAATATTGATTTTAAAACACTTGAATGAATTGGAATAATCACAAAAGACCATCTCATCTCGAGGTGGCGAAATACCACATCCAGTAAGTTAGGACACGGCACCCCGAATCCTTGAGAATAAGCCTGCCTTTTATTTAAAAGCATGTGTATTTTAATTTTAAAAGAATATTTGGTTATTTAAATTAAACGAGAAAAAACGAAACCCAGTAAGTTAGGGCACGGTCTCTCGAATTTCTAAATCAAAATATTGCCATTTTTTAAAAATTCTTATCTCGAGGTAACGAGATGTCACACCCAATAAGTTGAGGCACAACACTTTGTACTCTCGAGAATAAGCTTTTTATTTTAAACTTGTATTTTGTTTTAAAAAGATATTCCGTTATTTAGGCTAAACGAGAAAAATCGCAACCCAGTAAGTTAGGGCACGATTTTCTCGAACTTTCAAAACACAAAATATTACCTTATTTTTGAAAATTTTTATTTTAAAATTGTAGCGGGTACAATATTCAAAAGACATGTATGATTTGTTTGGATTAAAAAACGACGATCTAGGTTGAAATAATATGTTAGGGTTTAATTTACAATGTAATGATATAATATAAAAATAATAACGATCATGGAACAATAATACATGAACACGAAATTATATAATGAACTATAAGAATATGACAATACAAATAAATGAATTATGGCACATGCAAAAGCAATAACTAAATAATATACATCATCTAAGAAATAATATTAATAAACAAATACCAATGAATTAAACAATTTAAAGAGAGATAATACAAAAATCAATTTAAAATAATTAGCAAAACAATTTAAGTAAAGAAAACATAGTAAAAATAAATAAAATAGACTAATGTATGAAACAATTTAAAACAATGTCAAAGGTTTGAAAAAATAATATCTAAAAAGAAACTTAAGATACATAATTTATAAAAATATAAGAGTGATTTAAAATAAATAACGTAATATTTAAAATGAATGGAATATAAGATAGTTTAAACCAAATAATACATAGAAAATTCTTAAAATAGAAAATATATATCAAAATCGAAAATAAACAATATATATATAGTTTTAATAAAGATAATATACAAGAACTCAAAATAAATAATAAAAATAATAATACAATTTGAAGAAAAATAAATACATAAACTGTTTAAACAGGTTGGGAACTAATTTGAAATCAGAAATAAAAAAGAGGACCAAAATTGCAATAAATCCAAGTGGAAAAGGGACAGGGACCATATTAAAACGCAATAGAAATAATATGGTAAGATTTTTTTTAAAAAAAAGAATGCGAATGGGACCTGATCAACAAGCACCGCAAAAGGGGGGACCAAGCACCCAATTATCCCTTTTAAGGGATATACGCAGATCCCCCTTTAGCAAACGACGCTGTTTCACTCAAAGTTTAAAACCCCCTTTTTTATTCTGTTTCAATCTCAGTTCAGAGAGAAAAAAAAAACTGAAGGCTTGAAGTTTCTCCTCTCCCTTCTCTTTTGGGTTCCTCTGGTGAGTTTATCTGCTGGCCGTCGCACCACCATCGCACGGTGGCCAATGGAGCACAAAAGAGGCGTTCAGCCTTCGATTCAAGCCGCCCTCGAAGCCGAGCCCTTGAACCCCGTTTTCAAACCCAATGGCGACGACGGAACGAGTTCTCCGACGACGCGTCTGTGGGTTCAGGTAAGGTCCTTTCCCTTTTTTATTTTCGTTTTATGATTAGTGTTTGTATTAGATTTCAAAAACGGTAAGTAAAAAAAAAAAAAAGCAAGAAACAGTGTTAAACAATCAGAGAATGAAAAACAATAGATTTAAAAAAAATCCACCTTCTAAAATTTCTTTTCTATTTCGATTTCTGAATGTGCGTAAAAAAGGGGAGGAAAAAAAGTACAATATTGTTTCAGTTTTTATAACCGATTTGCGAAGATCCTCTTTTGTTTTTTTTTTTCTGTTTTGTTTCTCTATCATTTTTGTTTTTTTATTTATTTTGTTTTCTTTGTTTCGTTTGTCGTTTTCTTTTCTGTTTCTTGTGCTTGCGTGTAGGGGTGAGCGTTCGATCGAATCGAATGAAAAAATTTATAGTTTATCAAGTTGACGAATCATATTTTATAATCCTAATTTAATTTGAAATTTTCTCGAATCGAGTCTAGTGAGATGGAATTCGAATCGAATCGAATCGAATATATTTGTTCGAATTAAAGTTTAAAAAATAATTTTGGGTCCTTGTAACTACTTTCATCCATCGTAATAAAATTTGTCCACCTTAATCAAAATTTTTATTAACTTTCATCACATCATAATTTATTTATTAATCTTTTATATACGGGTTAGCTTTTTTGCTTGCTTAGTTGTTTCAATTATCTTCAGATTCTTGTCACTATATTTTTAGAATTAAAATATATATTAAATGTAAAATATGATTTTTAATAAAAATTATTTTAAAGATAAAATGTGAAATTGACACCAATATAAAATTTTAATACTGAATATTTTATGGCATAATTAATAATTCAATTTTAATATAAATATTCAATATGACTAAACAATTCAATAATATAAATAATATAAAATGTGAAATTTAATTTAATAGTATAAATAGTAGATATAAATAAAATTATTATTATTTATGTTTAGTATTTTTTTGGATAATTTTAATTTTTTATTTGAAAGTAAAGGGTGAGAAGTAAAAGTTTAGTTGGAAAATAAAAAGTTTTGGGGAATAAAAGTTTGAGAGAAAGTAAATAGGAGGAGTAAAATTTTAGAGGAAAAATATAAAAAAAAAATTGGGGGGGATGGGTTTGGGGTAGATGGGAGGTGGGATGGGAAAGGAGTAAAAGTTTTAGGGGAAAAGTGAGAGGGAGTAAAAATTTAGGGGGAAAATAAAAAGTTTTGAGGGTTTTGAGAGTAAAATTTTGAGAAAAAGCAAATGGGAGAGTAAAATTTTGGTGAGAAATAGATTTTGTGTAGATTGGAGGGTTGGGATGGGAGGGGAATAAAAGTTTTGGGGGGAAAGTGGGAAGGAGTAAAAGTTTTGAGGGAAAAGTAAAAAAAGTTTAAGAGTTTGGGGTAAAAATGTAAAATATTATATTTTAATATTCGAATTATTTGAATTATTCGAGTTATTCGAATTCAAAAACTCAACTCGATTCGAACTAAAAATTCGAAAAAAAAATTCTAGTTAACTCGAATAACTCAATTAACTCTAATAATTCAATTCGTTTAACTCGAAATTCAAATTTTTTTCGATTTTTTTGAATCGTGCTCACCCCTTCTTGCGTGTTGGCTTCTGTGTGCAGGTACGTCAGAGGGGCATGCGGAGGGTTTCTTGTGGCGATTTACGTAAGTGCATGGGCGAGTAGCATCGTGGCTAAACCACTTAAGGTTTCAGAAACCCTAAGATTTCTGAAAACTTTTAATATTTTGGGCTTGTTGGGCCAGTTTTTAGCTTGGGTTGTTATTGGGTTCGGGATTAAAATTGGGCTTCGGGTCTTAATGTGTAATGGACTCTTAATAATGGACTGTTAAGGGCTATTTTGAGTTTGTTTTTGTTTCCTTTTTTACTCGGGCCAAAATTGGCTGTAACAATATGCATATAAATACTATAAGCATGATAACATAATATGAATTATTAATACTTTGACTTTATTATAATTATAATTATAATTATAGTCATCTAATTATTAGTATTTTTTTTCTCACTCAACTATGAAATATTACAAAATGGTTACTCAATTATTCAATTTTTAAACCCATTTATTTGAAATTTTCTTTTATGATCACCGCCATTAAATTACTAACTGAAAGACAACTTTGCAATTTTTAAAATTAGCATAATAGTAACATTAACCTTCAAAATTTACACATTGTGTTAATTTAACCTTGATTCAAAAAAAAAAAATTAACTCTCAACATTTGCACATCGTAAATTGGTTTTTTTCTCCAATTTTACTTTTTATTTGTAATATTGAGGTCAATTTTAAAAGAATAAGAAAAGTTAAAAATGATTATCTTGAATTTTCGAATGTTTCCTTTTTATATATTTCCTATCAAATTTACTTGATAGATTTGTTTTTTTCTTTTAGCTCTTTATGTAAAAGGGCAACAAAAAAAAAAAAAAAAAAAAAAAAAAAGAGAGGAGAGATTAAATTACACAATGTGTAAATTTTGAGGGTTAATCTTTTTTAGAATTAAGATTAAATTGATACAAATTATAAATGTTGATGGTTGAAGCTATTATTATGTCAATTTTAAAAGCTATTACATTATTTTTCAATCGGTCGTTTACGATTGGTGACCAAAAGAAAAAATTTGAATAGTTAAATGATAATTTTGTAACTTTTCTTTCATTGTTAAGTGCCAAAAAACTTACCAATAGTTAGTAGCAGATCTTTAGACTAAGTTTTGAAGCTATTAAAATTTTCAAAAACTTTAAGAGGTTAATGAGATTTAAAAAAGATTAAGAGTCTAATTAAAATTTTTAAATTTTGTGTGATTAATGAGAATTTTAAATAATTTAAGTGAGTTTAATTACAATTTAAAAAAATTAAGAAGTATAATGAGAATTTTTAAAATGTAAGGAATTTACTTTTTTTTAACTTTAAAAGAGAAATAAAATTTTAAAAATAACGGAAAAAGTGAAGGAGGATAAGGAAGAAGAAGGATTGAAAGGTGTGATAATTAATGGAAGAATCTTACTGTTGGGTTTGGGCCGATAATCTTGAATAGACTAAATTATTGATAAATGCCAAAAATTTTGAAAATTACTATATTAGGCCTTTTTTTTGGAAGAATTACCATATCGTCTAAGAACAAGCTACAATTAAATTATGAGTCTATATATACTCATATCACACATCCCACATCGCTTAAAAATAAGGGAAATGATATTTAGAGTCTATATAAATATATGTTCTGTAAATTTTATTTTCATATTAATAGGTGACACCGGATAATAAAAAATTTACTGGTGTTGCCACTTTTAATGTTGGTGTGATAAAAAACGCTTTCACCTAAAAGCATTTTTGACATTTTATTAGTAATTTAATCTTTTGAATAGGCCTATTTTAACATTTATTGGTAATTTAATCTTTTGTTGGGCTTTATCTCTTAGAGGTTAATAATAAAATCCAGTTAATTTATTTCAAGTAGTAGTAATAATAATAATAACAAGGGCTAGTTTGGGAACCAGGGAACGTCGTCCTGCAGAGCAAATTAATGAACATTTTGGACGCACTCTTAGAATATAAAACCATGGACCCTCCCACATGTTTGAAAAATTAAATTAGTAATTGAGTTACTCAATTATAAAAAATTATAAAATTGCCATTTGATTATAATTTTAACCACTAATTATTAAATGGTTAACGGAGGACTTTTAAATTTGGCATAACTATAACTTTAACTTTAATATTTTTATATTATTTCAATTTAATTTTTATTTTAAAAATTAACGCTCAACATTTATATATTATATAATTTATTTAGATCAAATTACATCATGTAGATGTCGTCCAAAGCATAGTTAACACTTTAAGCACGACATATTCCAATTAAGCTTTTCAAGCTCTCAAATCTGTTTCAGTCCAAGGTTTTGGGGAACAAACCAATTAGTTAACTTTGAGTAGACACATATTTCAATTCAAAAGGCTATTCACAACTACTTCTCGAATGAAATGATGTTTGATTCGTAAATAACATTAAATTTTTTATTTTTAAAAAGAAAAATCCATTACTTTATACCTTAATTTGAAGTGATGTTTTTTCTTACGTAGTACCCAATCCAATTTTTCAAAGAAATAAAATTGATTTTTCATAATTGCTTTTATGCTACAAGATTCTCATTGTGTTGTTTAAGTTGTTCGTAATGGTTATGTTTAACTTGTTGGATATTATTATTTAGTTGGTTTTGTTAATTTATTTTTGCGATTAGTTAAAATTAGTCATGACTAAGTTTTATTTAAAAGGGTGAATTAATGTTATTAAATTATTAATAAATTTATGTATTGATTATTTAATTTTAAAAAGTTATAAAATAGTCATTTATTTATTTAAATGTTTTCATTTAAATCACTAGATTGTTAAAACTATTATTGTATGACCTTTTTTATTTATTCCGTCTGTACCAATCAAAAGCTTCATTTCTCATTCTCTTCTACAATTCAATTTTTTTATAAAACAACTTTAAATGTCACAATTTTGTAAACCAAAATCTAAACAGTTTTATTCTCTGATCTAACATTAATTATCAGATCGACTTAGATTTAAAGTATGTTTTCTACTTGTCAAAAAGTATCGATCCACCGTACAGATCGTTGAATTGTTCCTTGAAGTTTACTAGCCGGACTTTAAAAAAAAAATAGCAACCCAATGACTAAAATAAAACTTTAGAATAATTCAACGACTTGAATAAAAACTGTTAAATAGTTCGGTGATCATTTTATAACTTTTTAATATTAAGTGACCAAAACATAAACTTGTTAATATTTTTATGACCTTGAGTATAGTTTATTGTGTTTAAAATTACTGTTTCGAATTACGAGTAAATGTTATTTAAAACTAATTTTGTTTCATTTTATATATATTAAAAAAAGAATTTTAGTGGATTCAAATATTTGAGATGTGGTTAAAATTTTCAAAATTAAATTTTTACTAATTCAGATATTGGGATAATGACAAAAATCTCCCTATATTTTAACAAAAAATTTAATGTGATACTGTAGTTTTAATTTGTCTGATTTGGCACCTCAATTTTTTCTCTGTCTAACCTTTTAGTACCTCAGGCTAACAAGGTTAATTTCTATCCCTTTTTGACATGTGGGCCAACAAATGGATGCCATATGGCACAGTAGCTTAAAGAAAAAACTAAACAATCAAAATAGAAGGACTTGCATAAAGTTTTACCTATCGGCATCCCCTAAAAACTCTTTTCTCTCATCAAAATAATTTTTTTTAAAAAACTCTCTTTTCTTTTTCTCTCTCTTGATTTCATCAATATATATTCATTCTCTCCAAGCTTGTTGTTGAGAGGGGGTTTTGTTCTCTTGACGATATGTCAGATCAATGATCCATCTTTGATAATGGATTCGAATATCTGCCTCAACTGTTTAAGCTATTATAACATCTAAGAAGTGGGTTTATTTTCTGCCTTGGGATTCATATTTTTTTTCTCTCTTGTAATCATTTGGTTACTTTGCAAGTATGTAATCCCCATAAATTGTACCAATGAAAACGAGTGAAGAAGGCAAAACCTGTTTCTGCACAAAAAAAAAAAAAAAAAAAAGAAAATAAATCTCTCTAAAAGAAGACGAAAAGTTATTTGCAAGTCTTCCTTTTCACTCAATTACCAATTTAGACTTGGCCTACCCTATCAGAGGGCATTTATTCATTGGCCCACATGTAAAAAATAGAGAGAAATTAACCTCATTAGCTCAGTGTATTGAAAGGTTGGATGGAGAAAAAGTTAAATACCATAAATTGTATATTCAAATTATCGAGCGGAAACGCTTAAACAAAAAATTCAATAATTTAGAGCCGCAATCTAAACCCTAGAAGTCAAGAGTGCTTTGCTCAGTGTCCTAGTGAAACAAGTCTCTGCTGCGGCTTGGGATGGAGGAGAGTGGTGGCAACGAAGGGTTGAAAGAGGAGGAGGTATCCTTATTGGCAAAAGAACTCATTCAGTTGTCGGTGAAAAGTTCAGTAGTGGATCCAAGCGACAAACCGGCGTTGATTTGTACGGTATGGACAAGAAAGTCATATAATCCAAATAGCTTCAGAGCGCAGATAAAAAGTATCTGGAAAACAAAAGGAAAATTTGAAATTCAATTAGTAGGTCAGAATCTTTTTTTGCTTACTTTTGAATCTGACGAAGATTTAGAATCAATCTTAGAGGGCTAGCCATGGCTTTTTCGAAAGCAGTTAGTCATCTTTGATAGATTGAGTGGAACGATGGAGAGAAGTAAAATCAAGTTTGTTTCGTCATTATTCTGGATTAAAGTAGGGCCCTGTTTGCCAGAATTTGATAAAAAAGAATTAATGCATGCTATAGGGGACACGTTTGGTGGAATTATTAGATTTGAAATAAAAGGTGATCTTTTTCGTATTAGAATTAAAATAGACGTGCAGAAACCCCTAAGAAGGGGCATATTTGTTACCACAGGCGATCAAGGTAAATGCTGGATTTCCTTTAAATATGATAAGCTTTCGATCTTTTGTTTTGGTTGCGGTAGAATGGGACATGCTCTCTCAAGTTATGAGATTTTTAAACAAGCCGAAAGAGAAAAGCTAAAGGAAGACCCCCCCGTTCTCACTTACTTTAAAGGCATAATCTAGTTTTTTTGGGAAAGAAAGTGTGAAGTTAAAGGCTATTTCAAATAAAATAAAATACCAAAGCTCGTATACGGGCCAGCTGGGGGAAAACCAGGAGATGAACTTGGCAAAATAGTATAATCGCAATATGAGGCAAATTGTTAATACACAGCTATCAGAAGTGGAGGATGTGCAGAAACTTCAGGAACAAGGGATGATACGCAGTGAGGAAGATAATTTACAACCAGACATTCGGGATGGAAATCTGAATACCAGTAGGAAAAGTAGTTGGAGAAGAGTTAATATAATGAGAGATATGGAGCAACCCAATGCAGACCAGATAGTGCGTAAGAGGAAGTCGATAGAATGTGATAATGGGGGTTATGAGAAGGAAGAATCAATGGAAGATTATGTAAAACGATAGAAGTATAACGATCAGGTTTCGGAAAGTAAGGAGGACTCAACGTTGGTAGAAGGAAATATGGGGCATGACGTTTCCCCCAACCAATATCGATCGGCGGCTGCCAAATGGCAAGCCGACGGACGCAATGAAAATCATTAGTTGGAATGTCTGTGGTTTGGGGAATCCACGGGTAGTTAAAAGGCTTCGATTTTTGCTGAAGCAACAAAATCCCGATATGGTCTCTGTAAGTACCTAATTTTGCCCAGGGATTTAAAAAAAAAAACCAAAATAAAAATAATGTCCAGTCTTATTACAAAACCCGAACAATACCAAAACCCAAACTTAAACCTAAACAAACTACCCAATATCCCATTACACTCGAGCCCAATAACAAACCAGCAGATGACTTAGACCCAAAACATGTCCTAAATGGACTACCCAAGCCAAACGCAGCCCAATAGGCCCAATACTAAACAGCATCATTGACTAGGGTTTCTGGAAACCCTAGCTACCGCAAATGTGAGTCCAATCGCTGCAAGCTAGAACCCATCAGTCGCGCCACAACCTCGCCAGACCGATCGTCGCGCCTCAATCCTCGTTCGACCATCGATGAGCTGCGAATCGCGCCACCATCACAGCCCCACCACTGCCGCGTTCTTGTTGCCTGCACAGAAAAGGGAAGAAAGGAAGCAAGCACAGAAGCAAACATGGCAACAATATGTTTTCCTTTTTTATTTTTATTTTTCAAAGGCTATAAAAGCCGATTATTTTGTAAATCGAGGGGGACACGCATGCAACAGAAAAAAAACACATACATTGATCTACACGAAAAGACAAAAAAAAAGGGAGAGGATAATAAGAGCAGGAAAACTCAATAGCAGAGGTTATTTTTCAGATCATTGCTTTTCGTTTTTCTTCATTTTTTTAATACTGTTACTTTTTTTTATCCTTTTTTTAAAACTATAATATATATATATTAAAATATTAAAAAAAGGAAAATTTACCTTTTTTGAAGCAATGGCGAAAATATCTTGATGACGGTAAGAATTGATGGTGGCGTGAAAAGACATCGAATATTACTGGACTTATAGCTGGCGGGGGCTTGAGAGAAAAAGGGATTCTTTTTTTTTGAAGCAATGGCAGAAAATGAAAAAAAAGGGGGAGAAGATGCCTTTTATAAACAACAAAAACGACGTCGTTTTGGGGAGGCCAACCCGATTACCCGACCCGAATGGAATCAGATCCGCGTGTTTTATTATAATGGTTTTATTACTCTTTTAGTCCCCCCGTATTACTCTAATTTTATAATTAAGTCCGTCTATTCTCTTTTATTTATAATTTAACCCCTTTATAATTATTTTATTGTTATTTGATCCTAGTTTCTTTATTTTTTTAAATAATTATATGTATATTAATCTATTAGTAGTGTATATATATATATATATATATACTATTTTCATTTTACATGTTTAATAATTTATATATATTATTATATATTATTATTTATTATATTATATTTTATATGTTATATAGTATTATGTTAAATTATATATTATTTTTAAAGCTTTATTTTATATAAAATTTATTTATATTATCTAATTTATTTATATTGTTTTTATGTATATAATTTTATAATTAATGTATTACATATATACATATATTTTCATTATTTATTATTTTGTTTAGCTCAAAATTATTTTCATTACATATTATTTTTTAGTATTTAGTATTTTTTTATTGTTTTCCATATATTTCTTTATATATTTTATTTATTTATGTAATGCCCTTTTATTATTTTATGATTACTATAGTGTAGTTATTTTAGTTGTATTTTATATTGCATGCTATTTTATTATAATCATTTTTAATATTCGTGTATGATAGTTTATAAATGCGATATTGTCACATTGATTATTGTTCAAAATAAAATATATTTTACAAGCTTACTATATTTTAAAATAAGGCAATGTTTCGGTATTTAGAAATTCGGGAAATAGTGCCCTAGCGTACTGGGTTGCGATCTTCCGTTTGACTAAATAACTAAATATCCTTTTAACAAGTTTTATAAATCATGAGATGACTTTAATCACGAGGTTTAAAAAATGTCGTGTCCTAACTTATTGGATGTGATGTTTATATTCCTTGAATAAAAAATCTCAAGTTTTAAATAAAACCTAATCTTGAGAATTCAAAGTGTTGTGCCTTAACTTATTGGGTTCGATGTTTTGAATTTCGAGGTAAGAATTTTCTAAAATAAAGACGAGCTTAATTTCAAAGTCATGAGGTACCATACCAATAACAAACCAAAGAGATGACTTAGACCCAAAACATGTCCTAAATGGACTACCTAAGCCAAACGCACTTAATAGGCCCAATACTAAATAAAGATCACGCCTAGGGTTTCTGGAAACCCTAGCTACCGCAAACAGTCCAATCACGAAGCTAGAACCCATCGGTCGCGCCACAACCTCGCCAGACCGATCGTCGCGCCTCAATCCTCGTTCGACCATCGATGAGTCGCGAATCGCGCCACCATCACAAATTTCACCATCGCCGTTCTTGTTGCCTCGCATGTAAAAGGGAAGAAAGGAAGCAAGCATGAAGCAAACATGGCAACAATATGTTTTCCTTTTTATTTTATTTTCAAAGGCTATAAAAGCCGATTATTTTGTAAATCGAGGGGACACGATGCAATGTAAAAAAACACATACATTGATCTACACGAAAAGACAAAAAAAAGGGAGAGGATAATAAGAGCGGAAAACTCAATAGCAGAGGTTATTTTTAGATCATTGCTTTTCGCTTTTTCTTCATTTTTTAATATCATATTTTTTTTATCCTTTTTAAAACTATAATATATATATATTAAAATATTAAAAAAAAGAAAATTTACCTTTTTGAAGCAATGGCGTAAAATATCTTGCGACTACCAAGAATCGGTGGTGATGCATGCAGAAACGCATCGAATATTACTGGACTTATAGCCCAAACCGGGCTTGAGAGAAAAGGATTCTTTTTTTTTGAAGCAATGGCAGAAAATGAAAAAAAAGGGGGAGAAGATGCCTTTTATAAACAACAAAAACGACGTCGTTTTGGGGAGGCCAACCCGATTACCCGACCCGAATGGAATCAGATCCGCGTGTTTTATTATAATGGTTTTATTACTCTTTTAGTCCCCAGATTACTCTAATTTTATAATTAAGTCCGTCTATTCTCTTTTATTTATAATTTAACCCTTTATAATTATTTTATTGTTATTTGATCCTAGTTTCTTTATTTTTTTTAAATAATTATATGTATATTAATCTATTAGTAGTGTATATATATATATATATTACTATTTTCATTTTACATGTTTAATAATTTATATATATTATTATATATTTTTATTTATTATATTATATTTTATATGTTATATAGTATTATGTTAAATTATATATTATTTTTAAAGCTTTATTTTATATAAAATTTATTTATATTATCTAATTTATTTATATTGTTTTTATGTATATAATTTTATAATTAATGTATTACATATATACATATATTTTCATTATTTATTATTTTGTTTAGCTCAAAATTATTTTCATTACATATTATTTTTAGTATTTAGTATTTTTTTATTGTTTTCCATATATTTCTTTATATATTTTATTTATTTATGTAATGCCCTTTTATTATTTTATGATTACTATAGTGTAGTTATTTTAGTTGTATTTTATATTGCATGCTATTTTATTATAATCGTTTTTAATATTCGTGTATGATAGTTTATAAATGCGATATTGTCACATTGATTATTGTTCAAAATAAAAATATATTTTTACAAGCTTACTATATTTTAAAATAAGGCAATGTTTCGGTATTTAGAAATTCGGGAAATAGTGCCCTAGCGTACTGGGTTGCGATCTTCCGTTTGACTAAATAACTAAATATCCTTTTAACAAGTTTTATAAATCATGAGATGACTTTAATCACGAGGGTTTAAAAAAATGTCGTGTCCTAACTTATTGGATGTGATGTTTATATTCCTTCGGAATAAAAAAATCTCAAGTTTTAAATAAAAACCTAATCTTGAGAATTCAAAGTGTTGTGCCTTAACTTATTGGGTTCGATGTTTTGAATTTCGAGGTAAGAATTTTCTAAAATAAAGACGAGCTTAATTTCAAAGTCATGAGGTACCATACCTTAACTTATTGGGTAAAGTACTTTATTTCTTTGTGATAAATAAGTCCTAATTTTCTTTCTAATAAAAGGATCATATTTTTTAACTTTCTTTATTTTCAATATTCGGACATGATTTTATTGATTAGGTACCAATTTTGGGCGTTATAAGGATGCTAACCCTTCCTCATACGTAACCGACTCCCGAACCCGTTTTCTTGTTTTTTGTGGACCAAAATTGAATTTTTTTTTAAATAAAACGTTTTTCAAGGTGATCCAATCACACCTAAGTAAAAAAGGATTGGTGGCGACTCCCATTTTTATTTTTAAAGTCGATCCCCATTTTCTAATACCCGATTTTAAAATGGTTTCGACAGTCTTTTTTTATGGAGACCAAAGTTAATAGTAATCGTATGGAGAGGATAAAAAGAAGAAGTGGTTTCGTGAATGGAATTGATGTGGAAGCAGAAGGATCGAGAGGTGGGCTCTGTCTTACATGGAGGGAAGATTTCAAAGTAAGCCTAAAAACCTTCTCAAAAAATCACATTGATGTACTGATTGAAGAAAGTAATATTCAAGGAGAATAGAGATTCACAGGCTTCTACGGGTCGCCTTATGCTAATGACCAACATGCATCGTGGAGTTTATTAATAGCGTTGGGGCAGGAACAAAAGTTTTCGTGGATGGTTAGTGGGGATTTTAACGAAATTCTCTATTTTTTCGAGAAAAATAGAGGTCAACCGAGAGAGGAGAGGAGAATGGTAGCTTTTCGTGAAGTTTTGGATGATTGTCACCTTATGGATTTAGGTTATCATGGCACCTGGTTTACATGTGAAAGAGGAAATTTACCAGAGACGAATATCAAAGAAAAACTTGATAAGGGGTGGCTAATGAAAAGTGGATGCATCTTTCCCCACGAGGAACTGTTCGTCATTTAATTCATTCGATCTCAGATCATTGTCCCCTTCTTATTCACACAGGTTATGAGGATAAGGTTAGGAGAAGGCCATAGTTTAAGTTTGAAGCATGGTGGACACTTGAGGAGTCTTTTGAGGAAGAGATTAAAAAGTCTTGGGAGTCATCAAATGGAATGATTTCTGAAAAGTTGGGGAGATTACAAACCTGTTTGACAATATGGGCAAGCCTAATCAAGAGTGGAAGAGATGAGTTGAAGAAAGAGCTAACAAAGGATTTGGGAATCCTTTTGGATGGAAAGAGGAATGATGATACAATGGAAAAAATTATTGATACCAAAATTAGATTAAATATGGAGATTGATAAAGATGAAATGTACTGGGAACAGAAGCAAGAGCAAATTGGCTACAATTGGGAGATAAAAATTCAGCATTCTTTCATAAATATACTTCAGCTCGAAGAAGAACAAACACAGTCAATAGATTGGAATCAAAGGAAGGGCAAGAAGTTATTGATGATTTAGAAATTAACGAAATAGCCTCAAAGTATTTTCAGAATATGTTCTCGTCGAAAGGAGTGGGGGATTTTTCACATCTTTTAGAAGGTATCGATGCTAATATATCCTCTGAAATTAATACAGCTCTATTATCAACTTATTCAGTGGATGAAATTTAGAAAGTGCTTAAAGGGATGGGTCCAACCAAAGCACCAGGCTATGATGGTTTTCCAGCTTTATTTTTCCAAAAATATTGGCATATTGTGGGGAAAGATGTTGAGGCTTTCTGCCTTGGAGTGTTGAACGAGGGGAAGGATTTCGATTCTACAAACAGAACATATATAGTGCTAATCCCAAAAACCTCAAACCCTACAAATCTTGTTAATTTCAGACCTATTAGCCTTTGCACAATTCTATATAAATTAGTGGTAAAAACAATAGCAAACAGACTTCAAGACTTCATTGGAAAATGCATTGATAGTGCTCAAAGTGCTTTTGTTTCAGGAAGGTTAATTTCAGATAACGTGCTGATTTCTTACGAGATTCTTCATACATTGCGTCAGAAGCGTTCAGGGAAAAAAAGGTTTATAGCGGTTAAGCTTGACATGAGTAAAGCCTACGATAGAGTGGAATGGTGTTATTTGAAGAATGTGATACTTAAAATGGGTTTTGCCGAGAGCTGGGTAACTTTAGTTATGAAGTGTGTCTCAATAGTTTCTTACACAGTGAATATAAACGGAAGCAGGGGCAGAAATTTCCATCCTACCAGAGGATTACGACAAGGTGACCCACTTAGCCCTTATCTCTTTTTGATTTGTAGTGAGGGACTTTCAGCCCTAATTAGACAGGCAGTGGGAGGAGGGACTATTAAAGGAGTTAAGGCAAGTAGAAGGGGGCCAGCAATATCACACCTTTTGTTTGCGAATGATTGCCTACTGTTTGGGGAAGCCACTAAAGAACGAGCGACTTTTTTAAAAGACATCTTGAAACAGTATGAACAATGCTCGGGTCAATGTGTGAACTTCAATAAATCGACTATTTTCTTCAGTTCAAACACTTCGGATAGGGCTAAAAATGAAATATCAGATGTTCTGGGGATGAGATGCTTTACAAATATTGAGAAATATTTAGGACTACCTAACGTGGTGGGTAGAGGGAAGAAAGCGTCTTTTCAGAATTTAAAAGACAAGATAAACCAAAGGATTAGTCATTGGAGCTCACGGTATCTATCACAAGGAGGTAAGGAGGTCTTTATCAAGTCAGTTCTTCAAGCAATACCAACTTATGTTATGACATGCTTTCTTCTACCAAAGTCTCTATGTGGGGGAGTTGGAAAGCATTTTTACGAAGTATTGGTGGCAGCACGATAAGGATAAGAGAGGGTTACACTGGTGTCAATGAAAGTTCATGTGCAGATTTAAAGAGGAGCGGGGTATGGGATTTAGAAATATGTCAAAATTTAATATTTCTCTATTAGTGAAACAGGGCTGGAGGATTATGAATAATGAGGATTCCTTAGTAGCGAAAGTTCTAAAAGCTAAATATTTTCCAAACGATCAATTTTTAAATTCAACATTGGGAAATTCGAGTTCTTACACTTGAAAAAGTATATGGGCTGCAAAAGACGTCTTGAGAAAAGGTTTAGTTTGGCATGTTGGAATAGGCAATAATATCTCTATTAATTATGATGCATGGATTCCAGATGCTTTTAATTTCAGATTATCATCACAGATTGATTCGATGCGTGATCATTGTGTTCATATGCTGATTGATAGTAATGAGAGAAAATGGAAAGATGAGTTAGTCAGATATACCTTTGCCGAGGAAGATGCTGTTCGAATCCTTAGAATTTCGTTGGCAAGCAACTCACATGAGGACTTCTTGGCATGGGGTGGTAAAGTTTCGGGGGAATTTTCGGTATGCAGCACTTATAAACTATTACAAAATACTGATGATAACCCTATAGCTTATGCTTTACAAACCAGCTACAGAAAACTATACAAGAAACTATGGCTCCTAAATCTACCGACAAAAATAAAGATCACAATTTGGAAAATCACATGGAATTTCTTGCCCACAAAAGTAAATCTGCAACACAAAAAGCTAGTTGCTGACCCAAGTCGCCCTGCGGGGAATAAGCTGAAACGATCGATCACCTCTTCCATGAGTGCCCTGTCACAGTGGAAATATGGTCAATACTATTGCTTCAAGACGTGCTAATAAATAGTAACAGAGATTTTGAACAGTGGCTTATCTAGGCTTTTGAACAGTTCAACTCGCACACATGCTGTATCTTTTGCTGCGCACTTTGGGCCATTTGGGGCGATAGGAACTCAAGAAAACATAACAAGAAAGTTAGCACTGGAACAGAGATCGAAAATTTCATAACAAACTATATCGCAGAACTTGATGGAATGGAAATAAAAAAATCAGGAAAAATAGGAAAAATATAGAACTGGGGTCACCCACCTCGAGAATCCGTAAATATCAACTTTGATGGAGCTTTTGATGGGCACAACAATATTTTGGCCTCTGGAATCGTGGTAAGGGATACTGAAAGGTCCGTCTTGTTATCATGTTCAGAAATTCACAAAGGGGTCCCTTCGGCTTTTGCTGTCGAAGTATTAGCATGCAGAGAAGCAGTAAAGATAGGAGTGAAACATATAAGGCCGGAGGTTATCATAGAGGAGGACTCCCTAACAGTAATCAAGAAATGTAAGAGCAGAGATCAAGATAGATCCATGATAAGAGCCTATATCTTAGACATTAAAAAGATGGCATACAGATCTAAGCAGTTCGTTTTCAAGCACATTTCAAGAACAGCGAATACCCTCACCCACAAAATTGCAACGGAATCTCTAAGGAAAAAAGAAGGGACTTACCTGAAAGGAACAATACTGGAGCAGGCAGAAAATCAAAGGCTAAGGGAGTCGGTGCGCGAACCAGATTGAAAGAGGGACCTCGGGCAACAGTTTCAGAAAGGAAAAGCAAATAAATGAAAGATCTAGAAGGGGGAAAGGCTTTTCAAAAATACAAATCCGTCATCCAAGAGGCAATTATGAAGAGAGAGAGTACTGACGATTTTCAAAGTGTTTTGATTGGGTGACAGTATAGGTGGTTGGTTTTTAATTTTAAATTAAGCTGTTGGTATTCTGATAAATATCTAGATTTTTTTTTTTGTTTTGCGGTTTCGAATTGTTTTGGGCCTTTACTCATTGGGCTCGTGTTATTGTTTTGTTAAGTTTTGGTTATTGTTTTTGTTTTATTTTATTAATAAAAAACCTAATCAATAAGTTATTCAAAAAGGAAAATCAGTAATTTAGAGCCGCAATCGAGGTTGATTCTTGGGTAAATCTAATTTTAACATATTCGCTATTTATGTCGCTTTGATGTTTTTTCCATCTCACGTAGTATTTTATTTGTTTGGGTTGCTTTATCAGATTATATCCATCATTGTTTAATGGAGTGTTTAATAAACCATTGAATTTTTTATTTTATTGAAAATTAAAATTTTAAATGTATTTGATAATCATAATAAATTTTCATTTAATTAAAATTTTCAATAAAAGTGCTGAATAGTTATTTATCACTAATATTGAAAAGAAATAAATTGATTTTATTATTAAAAATATTAAAATAAATATATTTTTTAAAAATGAAAATATTCTAAGTATTAAGTTTTAGTTTTATCCAAAAATATGTAAAAGAATATAAAATATTATATTAATAAGATTAAAATTATGAAATAAAGTAATTATGAAAATAAAGATTCATTAATTTTAAACAATATAATTTTTCGGTACATAAACAAATTATAAAATGTGAATTCAAAATTAATAAAATAATATACTTAATATTTTAGATTTATCAAAGAACAACAAGGGTCCAAATGTCTGGACTTTAGTTTAAAATGTCAGCCGAAAGCCTTAGCAGACGGTCCAAAGAGCCTATTTGATTGGGCCTCTTGGTGGAAGAGTGCCATAAAGTCTAATCCAACAATTATGATATTCTTAATTTTAATTTTTTTTATGAATTACAATATTAGAGTAAAGCCCGAATAATTAATATGACTAGTATTCAAGTCGCATCTAAAACAGTTAAAATGGTTAACCATCACATGAGGTTGAATTTTTATTTTCTTTTGATCTATTTTTATATAAATTTACATAGTATTCTATTTCCCCCAGTTAACATGTAAAATCTTTACATTTTTATTAATTTATGTCTAATTAAATATTTTCAAAATTCAATGTTATAATTTATTGCAGTTTGGTTAAAATAAGAGTTGTCAACCTAGGTATTGGCAATAATTATAGTCTAATCGGCAGCCTCAACCTCTCTCTTCCCATTTAATTTTTCTTCGCCCTTTCTTTTTCTTTAACCTTCCGCTTGTCGTTTCTTTGCTTTCGACGCCTGAATGATAGTATTAGTAAAACAGGCCAAAAATCAAATCCCCTGAAAATTTTCCCTCAAAGTTCCACCGTGAAATCAGGTTAATAATAACTCTTACTACTTCTATTTGTTGTGAATCTCCTACTAGCCTTTTTGCTTTTTTCTCTCGATCAGTGGTTTGTTCTTTCTCCATTTCTTTTTGTAAAATTTTCAGGTGTGTTAGAAAGTTCCTTTTTTTTTTACATATGATATAACTGTAGGGGTTCCTTTTTCTGGGTTTGTTTCAATTTTTATATTTAGTCAAAGTTATGATCTTTTTTTCTTGGTGCTATTTTTAGGGTTATATATTATGAATTTGGGCTTTGTTCTAGTTGTTTGAGGTAAAACTGGGTTGTACGCGGAAGTTTTGAGCTCGTAATTATATGTGCTTTTGCGTTTTACTTATGTGAATTGTAAGGCTAGAAAGGTATTATATGGAATTCAATAATCGCGCTCTGTTTCGAATTGGCTGTTGAAATGTTAGTACTGTAAGTTGAACGCTTTAAAGTCACATTATGTGTGTGTGCCTTTGTGTATCATGATCTATATCTGACAGATTGGGAAGGGAAGGTAAGTGAGTCAGATTTAAGCTTGGAAATCATAGATTTATGTTTTGGTGTCGATGTAAGTTGACATTGTACAAATTGTATTTGTATTTAGAGGTTATTGACCCGATCACAGTATGGTAGTAGCTAACTTGGGGAAGAGAAAATTTGCTGTTTCCTATCTTTTTACATCGACTTGTTTGGGACAAACTCTGTTGCCTGAAAGAATGTTTTAGCTTCATAGACATTTAGAATGCCCTTTGTATAGTCTTTTCTATTGGCTGTACCTTTTGATGCTTCTACGGACATCTTGCCGCACAAATGTATGTGTGACATTCTTGTTTTGTGCTTAATATTGATCCATGGATACTTTGACATCGAAAACTTAATTTTGTTGCTTTTACAGGAAGCCATCAGCTTTTAGTTCTTTTACAACTGGTGCTGCTATAAATGATTCCGCTTTGCTGCAGCAAATTATTGTCTCGTTTCTGATGGTCATTTTGCACTACGAAAATGTCATTAGAAGAAGTTTTGAAGGTTGTTTTTCCTTTTTTAGATGGTGTAGACCTTGCAGCTTGTATGGTGGTCTGTAAGCAATGGAGACACATAGCTAAAGATGATTACTTTTGGAAATGTGCATGTGCAAAGAGATGGCCTTCCATTTGCAAACGACCCAATCCTCCTACTGTAACCTACTATAAACTATATCAAACGTTTTACAAACGGAAGCATCAGCGAACGCTTCTCCCTCCAAGACTTTCCTTTGATGATTTGGAATTCTTCATTGACATTTGGACTGAAGAAAAATTGATTTTCTCCGAAGTTGTCCCCGGTCCTGTCCTCCAAAGAGGAATCAAGATCCCACCTGCTGGAATCTGCGACATGCTTAAGTTTCATCTTCAAGGCCCCGAGTACAAGATGATCTTACCTGTTGACCCAAGGTTCACCATTCCTTGGAGCCAGACTGTGAGTGTTTCAGTGCTTGTGGGGCGGAAGGACTCAAACAAGGTTGCTTGCATAATTAATAAATCGATGTTTGATTACATAGATCGTACAGCTTCTAGGGCTCTAGCTTTCGATTACCTCGTCTTCTCTCCCTATTATCCCTTTATATCAGGAATCCGGGCATGGATCTCCTTGCTTTTCATGGAAGACAGAAGCGATGGTGTCATTGATGTTTTCGGCATTGAGATGGACTTTTGTGATGCTGCCAATTCCCAAGAAGAGGTATTGTGGCTGTTAGACATGCTTGATTGGAAATGAATGGTGGAAAACTTAGTAGCCAGGACCAGGCACAGGGAAGAACTAGAGATGTAATGATAATAATATGTTCAGCCTTCACTGTGCCGTAATTGTGGATAGGTTGAGTATTGCATATGGGTTTTAAGCTATATTTCTTGGACATGTGTGAGTATTGCATATGAATTGTATTTGAAAGATGATTGGAAGTTATATTTTTTATTGGAAATAATTCAAACCCCCTTGCAGTCCTGGCTCAGGTGACATCATTTTCTTGCATGTTCATAAGTCTCTACATAAACGCTTTGTTTTATTCTTAATCAACAAATATGCACAGTTCTTGTATATATCTTCTTTATTTTATATTAGATATGTATACTAAATCATACATGAATTATTTATATGCTACTTCAGTAGCAGAGTTATTTTAATTCAAAAATGGTGTATGGGTGAATTTGATTTAGCAAAAACAAAGTTTTCGATGCCCCCTTGTCCCAGAAAATAGGTAACTCTGGGGTTTTGTCAAGAAGCACCCAACCTCAAAGCTAGCTCCATTCACCCTTTTTTCGTTCAGATAGATATCCAAGGGAAAACAGCAACTCCTGCAAAGAAGACGACTTCGAATATTTTCAAGGTAATTTTTCTTTTAATGTTTGATTTACAATTTATATTTGAGGTTCGAGATTTGAAGTTATTTTTTTAGCAATATTGTCACTAAAATTCGAATCAACATTTTCTTTTGGTAGTGCAATATATTTTACCACTTTAGATCCTTTGAATTACCTCAATAAAGTAATATAACAAATTCTGACATGTGTCGTCCTACAATTAATACGTCTTATTATTTTATATTTTAACAATGTGATAGGTGAAATTAAAGTTCTGATATCGAAATGGCCTTCTTTTAACTTAAAATATTTGATGAAGTATAAAATTAAATATTTTATTATCCCTAAAAGATATCTAAATGAAATTAAATGATCCAAAGTAAAAGTAACCGTAACCCTGAGATATATCAGCATGATTATTTTATTAATTACTACAGGAAGTTAAGTTTGATTATATTTTATAATAAATCATTTTATAAGTGTTAAATTGAATAAGTAATTCAACAATAAGATTTAAATTTGACATCTAAAATTTCTCAAAACCTCAACCTTAACATTAACATAAAATGAAACTTAAATTTGTCACCTCAAAATTATCGAGAGCTCAACCTTAAATTTGACCAACAACTTAGTTGAAGCCTAGACTCCTATCATTTATCTGGTTCTATCTTCTTTAGCAGGAGTTAATTCAAATGTATTGTTATTACAGGAGAATAGATAGGGCATAGCAACTTCATTTCAGATTACTTTACGCATATATATACATATATATATATATATATATATACTTTACAAAGCTGAATGTATAGGTTTCACTGAACTGACGCAATGTCATGGTAGCCAGGCATATAAAGTCTGTAAGCCAGCAATGTGATCTTGGCTAAGGTTCCTTTTGTTCCTTCCACAATCAAGCCTGTAATACATGACTGCATCTGGATTTCGACTATGACCGAGGCCCAGAGCATGTCCTATTTCATGCATGGCTCCTGATTGAAGGTCTAATTGGTTCCATCCCAATGTGGGAAAATAAAGAAAATGTAATATTAGCTGGGTCTTCTCGGACTACCTTTCGGAAAAAACAATCCTGAAAGAGCAAGGTGTCATGTTTCAAATGCCGCATCTATGGCACCTCTCACTTGTTGATCGCAAAATGAAGGACAACCGGAGGTTATCCCATTTGAGAAGGAATAGTTTTCAACCAAGTGAAACACGCCATGTCTTCCCTCACTGCCATTACAACTTGGTAGCAATTGCTTCACTTTATTACCACCATTACCAATGTCTCCTTTCACTGGCCTAGACATGGCTACAAAAGGCTGGAACACAAGCACCATAAGAAGCTGATGCCAAAATTTAGCTGCCATTTGCAACACAAGCTATGGTGGAACTGGAAGTTGTAAGATCAACTATTGCTCTAAACACTTGGGCTGTTTGCCTTTGGCCCCTGTTTATACCTCAAAAATTAGTTGTGGTTTAGGGTTTAGTAAATTTAGAATACTTCATCTAGTATCATATAACAGGCCAAGTACCATCCTAGCATGCTACATTAGTTTATGGGGTAACCGATTAGCCAATTACATGAATTTATCATCTTCAAAATAATCTTAAGCATAACTAAGGATAAGTTCTGAGCTGTACAATATCGAAAGTTTGGTGACCGCCCTGTATCGCTCTTGCTATGCATAATATTGCTATTTGCCCAGAAGAAACAAAAAAACTAATTAATCTTCTGTATCATGAGAGGTAATTTATGGTCCTACTTTCTCCCAACTCATTTCCACCGCGGGAATGTGAACTTATCATTCAAAATAATCATTATTTCATTCAATCTAATTTTATAAGTTAAAACCACTGAAATTTTGGTTATGTTGTATATTGGATAAATTTTAAGAGTTAATTTTTTAGAATTAAAATTAAATTGGCATAACTATAAATGTTAGAGAGTTAAAATTGTTATTATACCTACTTTAAAAACTGCATCTTTCCATCAGCTATTTAATGGTCAATGACAAAAGAAAAAAAAGATAATTGAATAGTTGAATGACTATTGTATAACTTTTCATAATTGGATAGCTAAAAAATTAACTTACTAATAGTTGTGATTACTAGTGTAATTTACCTAAAATTAATCTTATTTGAAACATGAATTAAGGTTGGGTTTTAATATTTAAGGTGCGAGTCGAGCCCAACCCATTTTTCAATTTTATAATTCGTTTAAAATAATCGGTCAAAACTCATACATGACAATTGTATATAATGAGATTTAAGTACTCAAAAATTCAAAATCCTAGTCTTTTTTTTTTTAATACAAGGTCTAGAATTACTTCTAACTTCTCTCCGACCCTTAAATTAGAGAACAAAATGTATTTAAGGGCACTCAAACCCTAATTGAACTAAAACTCAAATAGCAACAATACAAGAACTTATTAATTATATTTATATAAATTTTGATTAGATTAATAACTCACATATATATATATATTATAAAGATTTTGCGAGATTCATGATAATGGAATTAAATGTTTTAATTTCGTCTCGTTATGCATGTGATTATATTATTATATGGTGACATGGCAAGCAGTACAAGCTTTTTGGACATTTAGGTATATTCTATCACTCAAGCCAAAGCCCAATGAAAGAGATTGTATGAATCTTCAACATGAAACAGATGGAGGAAAACAGACTGTTTATCTCTTGCATTTTTTCTATCTATGAACCAATGTTACAGGGAAAGAGATTGTACGAATCTCTAAAGCGCCTGTCAAGTTATAGAAAGTAAAATTCTTCATTTTCATTGCTTGATTGATTGATTCAACATGTTAGAGGTTTGAATTCTGGCCTTTGGTTTTGTTAATATGGACATTTGATGAATGCAGCATGTGTTCCTGTTATTTCCCAATATTCATCTCTTTCATAAACTAGGATTTATTATGAAGCTTTCAGAGTGTAATTATTATAGGAAAATAGATAGGTAGGGCATAGCAACTTCATTTCAGAATACTTTGCATACCTCACATTACAATGGAACTAAAGCTTAAGTCTTACTGTCTTAATCACTTATTTAATATGATATATATATATATATATAACTAAGCTTCCCAATAAGTCATGACAGCTGTATAGATTTTCACTGAAGCAAGTTGTAGCTAGGCATATAAAGTCTGAATGCCATCAATGTCATCTTGGCTAAGTTTCCTTTTGGTAGTTCCAGTATAAAGTGTGGGAAACATGACTGCATCTTCAAATTTACTATGACCAAGGCCCAGGGTATGTCCTATTTCTTGCATGGCTCCAGATTGCAGGTCTAGTTGGAGCGTTCCAGGATTAGAACTTGTGCTCCAGTTGGTGTCTATGTCAAGGAAAAGCGACCCATTAGGTGGTGCACAGGGGCGAAGTTAGAAGAATTTCTTAGGGAGGTCGGATAAAATTTTAATTTTTTATAGTTTATATTTTTATAATTTGTAAAAGATTAAATTGAATTTTTATAATTTTAGGGGCCAAAATATAATTTTACCTTTATTAATTTAAAATTTTTAAAAAATTTTAAGGGTTAAAATAGTGATTTTACATTTTAGGGGGGCCGGGGCCCATGCCAACCCCCTGGCTACGCCCCTGGTGGTGCATAGGCAAAACCATAAATTGTGCCGCTAATTTTAGCAAACGCAATATTAATATCAGCTCCGTCACCTGATTTTACCTTTTGAAATGCAAATTTAAGAACGACAGTTTGCCATTCTAAAACCGCCGCATCGATGGCATCTTCCACCTCTTGACTATCCAAACCCGCCGGCAGGGGAAAACCAGATGGGAAACCATAGGTCACCGGGAAGTTTTCCCATTTAGGATTCCCATTGAAAAAGGAATAGTTTTCAACCAAGTGAAACACGCCATCACTTTTGCCATGTGTTATACCACAACCAGGGGATTGCTTCACATTATTATGCCCATATAGCCACAAAAGGTTGCAACACAAGGAACATAAGAAATGCTCCAAATAGCTGATTGGAAATTGTAGCTGCCATTGCAAGCTATGGTCCAAGTTGTACGTATTGTTTTAGTGTTTTTAAGGTGTGTTTTTGGTATTTGCATGGGCTCCTATTTATATCCAAATCAAAAAAATAAAAAAAGGTTAGTTACTAGGTTTGGCTGCTTTCATTCTTGATTCTAGTTCATCTACAGTAAATTTATTTGAATTAGAATAAAGGGGTATTTACTTCAATTTGTGTAAGTACGAATCTAATATATTAGATTTAATTTAGTATAATTATGAATAAGAAAAATTAGCATTATTAACTTAAGGAGAATAGGTGCAGTTCACTTTGTTTAGGATAGAAGGAAAGTCGTCTATATTTAATAATTGGGCCGGATTAAGAGATAAAAACAAAATTAAAAGTATGAAAATTATATATAAATCTAATCTTTAATATCAAGTTAATAATTCAATTAATCTTTAGAATTTATTGAACAAGTCAATCTGCCTAAAAGCAATAATTCTATTTAATTATGTACTAAAATTTAGTTAAATAAGTTAGGCCACATGCACACGTTTTTGTTATTTCAAATTTGTTCATCTAAGTTGTGGATGGAAAATAATAATTTCATGAAAAGTTGTTTTAGATTAGTATATAAAAAATATTATTACGTTGTTTAAATTTTCATAAGTGGATTGATAATGTCATCCGTGTTTCAATGATTTATATATCTATTTTTAATATACCTTATAAGATATGAAATTTAAAAAAAAAAAAAAACTTCATCCACGGTATATAAGATAATTTTCCATTATTATTATTATTTTCATATTTTGTAAATAAAAGAAATTTTATTTGCAAGTATTTTTTTACAACGATGGTTGTGACCGATTTATCCAAAAAGGTCAATTTTCAAACAAAAATTACGAAATGAGCTAATTAAAATATTATTTACAGAAAAGGACTAATTTTGGCAAAATGCGTCTACGTGGTCGCGTTTAAGGGGGAAATTTCCAACAAAGCTCTCCCCTAGGGGCGCGCTTTGCTGGCACCAACGACTACTTTTTTTTTGACCGTTGGGGGGTCCAACGGTAAAAAAAGAGAGAGTATAAAACCCCCTTCTAGTATTTCACACTTAATTTCTTTAAAATTTAGCTAAAAATCTCTACAATTTCTCCCTAAAGCTCTCTAATTTCTCATTAAATTTCTTAAAGCTCTTTATAATTAGTTATTTACTTTATTTTTTCTAAATTAATATTATTTTTTATAATTTCAAAAATATTTGATCGTGTTAACAATGGCTGTGGAATTAATTGCCTCGATCATAAACATATCTCCGTCGAACAAATAAAAATGGTTTATTTTAAATTTTGAATATTATTTAATATTTTTTTATTTATGTAATTTTAATTAATTTTAATTTTTGAATATTTTTTCATTAATTTGTATTTTATAATTTTTTATAACAGTCTGTAGATCGGGTGTTATAATGTTATGTTTGTAATATGTCTGGTCCGCCATCACCGTTGATAGAAAATTACTTGAGGGAAGTGGGTTTTTGGCACGTAGCCACTATAGGCCGGGGTGCAAGTTGGACCCAAAACTCATCAGCGCGTTAATAGAGAGGTGAAGACCCGAGACGCACACATTTCATCTTCCATGTGGAGAGTATACTATCACTTTGGAGGACGTCCAATTACAATTAGTATTGCCTGTGGATGGGTCCGCACTCACCGAGTCTGTTCAATTTGCTGATTGGGGAGCCATATGTTACAATTTTTTGGGTCCGATTCTAAATAATATTTACGGAGGTCGGATTGAGATGGGCTGGTTACGAGACACATTCCGGAGCCGGGGAATGATTTGACTAAAGTTGAAAGAATACGATATGCTCGGGCATACATCCTTGAGATGATTGGAGGTTATCTGATGTCAGACTTGTCACGAAACCTTGTACATCTGAGGTGGCTGCTAAAACTCGTTGATTTTAGAGCAGTTGGCGAACTTAGTTAGGGGTCTGCCGTGTTGGCAACAATTTACCGGGAGATGTACGAGGCGACGCATCCAAATAAAGCCAAAATCGGAGGTTGCCTATCACTACTACAATCATGGGCTCGATTTTGCTTTCCATTTTTACGTACTCGAGTGAACCACCCATATACATTCCCACTCATAACGAGGTAAAATTTTATTTGATTTTACAATTATTTCATAGATTTAAAATAAAATTATACGCTGAAAATTTATTTAATCAGGTGGAACCATCCGGCGAGTTATATTGGAATACCTATTGCTCTCGAAGATATATAGCTTCTATTAGACCAACGGTTAGAAGCGCAAGTAAGTATTAAATAAATATATATACACATAAAATAGTCGTTTTATATTTAGTACTTAGTATTTAGTATTTAGTATTATGTATATAACTAATATTTTTATCCCATTCATATAGTTTCAATGGACACCATACGAGGCGGCAATAGGGGTAGTAATTCTGGAAGAATTCTTTCAAAATCCGAACATTTGGCATGTTAAGGTCCCATTGGTAAACTATTCTATTGTCGAGATGCACTAGACGGATAGAGTGTTGCGACAATTTAGATTCTGACAATCGATTCCTGAGGAACCTGAGGTGCTCGATGACCAGCACAAAATCTACTTACGGCTAACGAATAAGAATTGGTCGTTATTCTGGTTGGAATATATCGAAATTTGGGAAAATTGATACGATCATATACTTGATCGTGAACCGATCATCGTCCCAGAGTTAGCGTGCACCCCGCATTGCATGCCATGATTTAGGATCCATGGCAAGCAATATTTACTATCAGAAGAGCAGAGGTGTTGGCAAATCCATGTGGAAAGGGAACGGCGGGGCCTATAACACCCATACCCGTATCCGTCGCTGGAATAAGGTACAAGGCATTACCAGAGTTTACAAAACCATTTTTCATTAAATCGAGTCAATTTACTATTCATATTCCAAACGTAATTATAATGTCCCTCTATTGGGCTCTCGAAGCCCAAAACATACATTAGAAACGATTCGACACTAAATCGGGATCATAAGGAATTTTTCTCATAATCCCAAATTTTTTTTTCTATTACAGGGATCACACGCCCATGTGTTATAAGAATACGCCCGTGTACCTCACACGGGCAAGGCACATGCCCATGTGGGAGCCCGTGTGCTCGATCCTGCATTCTGTTTTGCAATTTCTGGATACATGGGACACACGACCTTGACACACGCCCATGTACTAGACCGTGTGTCACACACGACCTAGACACACGCCCGTGTGTCTACCCGTGTGGACAAGAACAAGGCTATATCGAAGCCTCATTTCTCACCCAATTGGTCTTTAACTTACACTAACATTTAAATATGTTCAAGATTCAATTTATATGGTTAATATCTAAATTTATCAATCAAATATTCATATATATATATATATATACATATTCATAAATTTTTATAGCATTCTTAATGTAATAGCCCAAATTTTAGCGATGTAGAAAATAGTGATTCGAGACCACCAAATTCAGCAAATGAACTTGTAAATTATATTTATTTAATATTTACGAGCTAAATGTAGCTTTTAAAAGATTTTTGAAATAGTAAATTGTGTTTTATAAAGATTTATTTGGTTAAAAATTGAGAAAAAAAGGTATTGAGACCTCGGTGTTATTAACTGAGCCATAAATATTTTTATGAATATTTATGGAGTGTCAATAAGGTAGTATTAAAATTTTGTCAGAAAATTTTAACGTTTCGGTAGTCAATTAGATAAAAAGGACTAAATTGAAAAGGTGTAAAACTTGTGAAAGTGATTAAATAGCTTAACCATTAAAAAAGGAAGGACTAAAATGGAAAATTGACCATTTTAAAAGGGCTGAGGCAGCAGAGCGTGAAAAAAATCAAAGATTTTTATGTGAAAAGGATAAAATTGGAATTTTAACAAAAGTTACATGGACAAAGTTAATTTTAATGATTTCTAGATCATTTCTTCTTCAACTTTCTGTCAAAAACAGCCATGGAAGAGGGTTTTGTGCTGGTATTTCATATTTTAGCTTCAAATAAGTTCAATTCTTGCTTTTTTCTTGAAATTTTTATATTTTTGGACTTTTACAATTAGGTCCAACTTAGTATTTTATTAGTTTTTGATTTTTTTTGAAAATTTTGGAAGTTACCATTGATAAGTTCATATGATTTTTGTTATTTGATGATGAAATTGAGATGTTAATGGATGTTTAAAGGTGTTTTATTAAAGAATTTTGGATGAAAACATGTTTTAGGGGCTAAATTGAAAAGTGTTGAATTTATGGAAAATTATAAAATTTCATGGAATTCATGGGCTGTGATTGGTATGTATGAGAATAATTAGGCTTGGAATAAGGATTAAATTTCAATAATTTCATTTTCCGAGCTTAGGGACGAAATTGTCATGTATTGAAAGTTTAGGGGAAAAATGGTAATCAACATTTTGCACTAAAATAGTTTTGGACAGCAGCAGTAGTTTAACTTTGAAAAATAAACAAAAATTGTGGGAATCAAATTAGAGGATGAATAAAATATGAAATTAAAGTTTATTGAGTCTAGTTTCTCATAGAAGAAATGGTGTAATTAGTGTAATTGAAAATCATGAGATATAATAAATTTTGTGAGACAAGGTCAGAATGATTTTGGGTTCCACTGTTCTGACTTTGGAAAATCATCAAAATTTGGAGAAAAATAATTAGGGTCTTAAATTCATATTTTTAAATTCTTAATTAGTCTATTTTCAAGAGAAACAAAAGGGAATATCATCCAAATTCTGTGTTAAGAGATAATTAATTTTTAGTAAGCAAAGGTTAAAGCTGTCAAACAGCAGAATATGGATAAATTTGAAAATTTTACTATACTAATTGGCTAAACTATAAATTCTGAAATTTTTATGGTAGAAGGATATATGAATCTAGTTTCAAAAATATCAAGCAGATCTTAATTTGGAGTTCTGTAGCTCAAGATAAAAATAATTTAGTGACTCTGATATGGATGGACAGCTTTGAATATACATATAAGTAAATAGTGAAATTATAGATAATGTTACTTATAAGCGTGATATATACATTAAGGATGTGGAATGGAGAGGAGGAGGAGAAAAATATATGAATGACTTGTGTATAAATTGATCACATGCTCGATTATAATCGATAAATGTTGAATTAGAAATAATATAATGTTTATTTTAAATATTTATTATGAAAATAAGATTATCGTTATGGTATAAAAATCGATTTGTAAGTTTGTATAACTTGAATTGTATTCTTAAATGTTTGAAATGTATGTTTATGTGATGAAAATGTGATTTGAATGCTTAATGTACGATTATTAATGAAATGTTGATAATATTCAATAAAAAGGGAAATAAATCCCGATTGAATGGAATGGAATTCGATGGATCACTGAAAAGGATTTGACGGTAAAAAGGATCTAGCCTGGACGGGTGATCCTAATATAAGCTGTAACAGTCCGATTTAGACCCTAATTGGAACGGTGGTTCTGGGACCATAAATCCGAGTCAAAAATATTTAAATATTATTTTCGTGTTTATTATATATGAATTAGCATGTGTGAAAGTTTCATATGAAAATTTGATTGTTTATGTGCTTAATTTGAAAAAGGACTAAATAGCATAAAATGAAAAGATAGCATTTTTTTGAATAGTGGTTGATTTGATGTGTCTTTGTAAAAAGGAAGGCCTTAGGATGAAATTTAGCCATTAAGTAACTTAGTGGACGGTAAGGCCATTAAATGTACATGTTTTATATGTTTTATTAAATGATATTAAAAGAAAACAAAGGTTAAAAATAAATGGTAAATGATATAATAATATATTAAATAAATTAGTATAATAAAACAAAAAAAAAGCGTAAAATACATGCATGATCATCTTTGGAGTTACCGAAAATAGCTAAGGAAAGAAAAAGAAAAAGAAAGCCACATTCGGCGATATTTTGGCTTGATTAAGGTATGTAACTAACTCAATTTTTGATAATTTCTACGTTTTTTAGATCGTTGCTTAGTAATTTTCAAGACCCATGCTTTAATTTTTGAATTTGATGATATATTCATGCAATGCCGTTGTTAATTGCAAAAGGAAGACCATTGATTTGAGATGTCAGAACAATGAGATTATTCGAATTGAATCTAATGATCTGAATAGTTTACAAACAGTGATATCTTCGATGTTAGCTCGGGAGTATGTGAGAAAAGTTTATGAAGCTTACTTTGCTTATGTGTTTGATAGTAAAGTAACTGAAAAGAAAATTGAATCTGTACCAGTTGTGTGCGAGTATTTGGACGTGTTTCCTGAAGAATTGTCGGGTTTGCCACCTATCCGAGAGGTAGAGTTTAGTATTGAGTTAGTACCGGGGACGACTCTGATTTCGATAGCTCCATATCGAATGGCACCTACTGAATTAAAAGAGTTGAAAGCACAGTTGCAAGAGTTAACAGATAGAGGTTTTGCACGACTGAGTTTCTCTCCTTGGGGCGCACCAGTTCTGTTTGTGAAAAAGAAAGACGGAATTATGAAAATGTGTATTGATTATCGCCAACTAAATAAGGTGACTATAAAGAATAAATATCCATTATTGCCACGGATTGACGATCTGTTCGATCAGTTGAAAAGGGTTTCAGTGTTTTCGAAGATAGATTTGAGATCGGGTTATTATCAGTTGCGAGTCAGAGACTCCGATGTGCCAAAAATTGCTTTTCGAACGAGGTACGGACATTATGAGTTTCTAGTTATGCCATTCGTACTTACTAATTCACCTGCTGTTTTTATGGATTTGATGAATAAAATTTTCAGGCAGTATTTAGATTGGTTTGTGATAGCGTTTATAGATGATATTCTGATCTACTCCAGATATGAAATCGAGCATGTCGAGCATCTGAGACTTGTGCTACAGACTTTACGAGATAAACAGTTGTATGCAAAGTTTAGTAAGTGTGAGTTCTGGTTACGTGAAGTCAGTTTTCAGGCCATGTTGTTTCAGCATCAGGTATTCGGGTTGATCCGAGCAAAATTTCAATAATACTTGACTGGAAACCTCCGAGAAACGTTTCTGAAGTCAGAAGTTTTCTAGGACTTTCTGGTTATTATAGACGGTTTGTGAAAGGTTTCTTTATGATTGCAACCCTGATGACGAAGCTGCTGTAGAAAGATGTTAAGTTCGAGTGGTCAGAGAAGTGTTAGAAATGTTTCAACCAGTTAAAAGCTCTTTTGACCGAAGCTCCAATGTTAGTTTAGCCTGAATCGGGTAAAGAATTTTATATTTATAGTGATGCTTCTTTGAATGGTTTGGATTGTGTTTTGATGCAGGAAGGCAAATTCATAGCTTATGCCTCGAGACAATTGAAACCACATGAAAAGAACTATTCGACACATGATTTGGAACTAGCAGCCATTGTGTTTGCATTAAAAGTTTGGCGCCACTATTTGTTCGGTGAAAAATGTCATGTTTATTCTGATCATAAAAGTTTGAAGTACTTGATGACTCAGAAATATCAAAATTTGAGACAGCGTCGATGGTTAGAGTTGTTAAAAAATTACGAGTTAGTGATTGGCTATCACCCGAAAAGGCTAATGTTGTTGCTGATGCTTTAAGCCAAAAATTACTATTTGCTTTGTGTACAATGAATACGCATATGGCTATGTCAGATGATGGTGCGATTATAGCTGAGTTAAAAGCAAGACCGTTATTTATTCAACAGATTTGTGAAGCTCAGAAAATCGACAATGATTTGATAGTAAAACGGGTTCAATGTGATACAAATGCGAATTCAGAGTTTCGAGTTGATTTTGATGACTGTTTGAGATTCAGAAACCGAATATGTGTTCAAAGAAATATAGAGTTGATTAAGATGATCTTGAATGAAGCTCACAACAGTCGACTATCTGTTCATCCGGGTAGTACAATGATGTATAATGATCTGAAACAGCACTATTGGTGGAAGGTATGAAACGAGACATTTCTGACTTTGTATCGAAATGTTTAGTTTGTCAGCAAGTAAAAGCCGAACATCAGGTACCTTCTGGATTACTTCAGCCGATCATGATACCTGAATGTAAATGGGACAGAGTCACGACGGATTTTGTATCTAGTTTACCATTGACAACGAGCAAGAAAGATGCAATCTGGGTTACTATAGATAGATTTAAATCTGATTACTCGCTTGATAAATTGGTTGAATTGTATGTTTCTCAGATCGTGAGGTTACATGGTGTGCCTATATCTATTGTTTCAGATAGAGATCCAAGATTTACATCGAGGTTTTGGAAGAAACTGCAAGATGTATTAGGTACTAAACTGCATTTTAGTACTGCCTTTCATCCCTAGACAGACGGTCAGTCCGAGCGAATTATTCAGATACTTGAGAATATGTTGAGATGTTGCATTCTTGAGTTCGAAGGTACGTGGGAACAATAATTACCTTTGATTGCATTTGCTTATAATAATAGCTTTCAATCTAGTATCAAGATGGCACCCTACGAGGCTTTGTATGGTCGTAAATGTCGTACACCATTGTATTAGACTGAGCTCAGTGAAAATAAGATACACGGGGTCGATTTGATCAAAAAACCGAATAGAAAGTAAAAGTGATCCGTGAAAGTTTGAAAGCAGCATCAGATCGTCAGAAATCGTATGCAGATTTGGAACGTAAAGACATAGAGTTTTAGATCGGGGATAAAGTATTTTTGAAAGTCTCATCGTGGAAGAAAATACTCAGATTCGGTCGTAAAGGCAAATTGAGTCCGAGATTTATTGGACCATACGAGATTATAGAGAGGATTGGACCGGTTGCGTATAGACTGCTGTTACCACCTGAGTTAGAAAAGATCCATAATGTATTTCATGTTTCGATGCTTCGGCGATATAGATCCGACCCCTCGCATTGATTTTTCCATCAGAGATTGAGATTCATTCAGATATGTCGTAAGAGGAAGAACCAATTCGTATTCTGGCTCGTGAGATTAAAGAGTTACGAAATAAGAAAATTTCGTTGGTTAAAGTACTGCGGCATAGGCATGGAGTTGAAGAAGCAACGTGGGAGCCAAAAGATGCAATGAAAGAACGTTATCCGAATCTGTTCACCGGTAAGATTTTCGAGGACAAAAATCCTTAAGGGGGGAGAGTTGTAACAGTTTGATATAGACCCTAATCGAACGGTGGTTTCGGGACCACGAATTCGAGTTAAAAAATATTTAAATATTATTTTTCGTGTTTATTATATATGAATTAGCATGTGTGAAAGTTTCATATGAAAATTTGATTGTTTATGTGCTTAATTTGAAAAGGGACTAAATAGCATAAAATGAAAAGATAGCATTTTTTTGAATAGTGGCTGATTTGATGTGTCTTTGTAAAAAGGAAGGCCTTAGGATGAAATTTAGCCATTATGTAAGTTAGTGGACGGTTAAGGCCATTAAATGTACATGTTTTATATGTTTTATTAAATGATATTAAAAGAAAACAAAGGTTAAAAATAAATGGTAAATGATATAATAATATATTAAATAAGTTAGTATAATAAAACAAAAAAAGCATAAAATACATGCATGTTCATCTTTGGAGTTGCCGAAAATAGCTAAGGAAAGAAAAAGAAAAAGAAAGCCACATTCGGCCATATTTTGGCTTGATTAAGGTATGTAATTAGCTCGGTTTTTGATAATTTCTACGTTTTTAAGATCGTTGCTTAGTAATTTTCAAGACCCATGCTTTAATTTTTGAATTTGATTATATATTCATGAAATGCCATTGTTGATAGCTTGATGAAATTGGTGTTTAGTGATGGAAAATAAATATAGGTTGTTAGATTGTTAAGTTTAATTAAGGCATTCCAAAAATGCCTAAATAGGATTAAATTGTGAAATTTATAAATTGAGGGGTCAAAATGTGAAATAAATGAAAGAAATGGACTATTAGGGATCTTAGTATAATTTGGCCAAGCTAGGGTGAAGTCAAATTTTGAATATTTTGTGTTTTATGCTATTTGGACTAAATTGTGATAAATGTTAAATATCAGGGCCAAAATGGTAATTTTCCTATTTATGTGTTTTTGGACCAGTTTAGTGGAATTATATTTAAATGAGGTTAATTTGAAATTATATAGATCAAGAACAAACGAATTCGGACTTGGATAGAGGAAAAGCAAAAATAGTCGAATAGCCGATTTATAACGTCCGTCGATATCCGAGGTAAGTCTTTAAGCAATTAAACATCACCTATTTCGAATATAAAATGGTTTACTATGATGATTCAAATTTTATAGTTGTAAAGTAGGGTAGCCGAATGTGATTTAACATTTAATTAATGTGGTTGAGTTTTATTCGACTGAGTTAAAACCTCTTAAAGTTTGTATGGACTGTTTATGGAATGACTTTGTAACAGCGATATTCGGGCTTTGAGCTTAGCAAGCCTTGTGCTGGTGAATTTGATCGGGCTTTGTGCCTAGCAGGCTTGTTTTCGGTGAATAAATATCAGACCTCGGGTCTAGCAGGCCTAGTGTCGGTGTGTGATTCAGGCTTATGCCTAGCAGGTTCTATACCGGTGATTTATTTTCAAGTCTATGTCTATAAGACTTTTCATTTATGTGGAAATTGAGCAAGTAAGTTTATCTAAATGACCTTGTATATTCGGCCACATAGGTATGTACATATGTGATGATGTATTGAACTTGTATATTTAGCCACATGTGATGGTACATTAAACTTGAATATTTGGATACATGTGATGTTTTATTGAACTTGTATGTTCGGTCATATATGATGATATATTGTACTTGTATATTCGGCCATATATGATGATATAATGAACCATGTGTATTTGGCCATACAAGTAAGTAATTATGAGATGATATATTGGACCTTGATTATTAGGCCAAATAAGTGTGTATATATGTGATATTATATTTTATTTGCTATAATCGGCCATATGAATGATGTTGTTTTTATTTATTTATTTAAGTTGAGTTTAATTCATGAGTATATATGTTTAAATGTAAACATAACTGAGATAGTGTTATTTTGGGAATGAAAAGTTGAATATTATTATGCTAAATGAGAAATATTATCATTCGCCAAGGTAACTTAATTGTGTTAAAGTATAATAATAATGATACAATTCGACTTGTTTGAAATGCTTTGATTATTCATTTGAGTTGTTTAATTTGCTTAAGGCTTACTAAGCTAAGTTAGCTTACTCGTGTGATTCTCATTCTCTTTTATAGATTTTGTTATAGATTTTGGTTGTAAGATTTTGAGCTTGGGGGATCGCCATTGAAATCATCCACACTATCGTCAACCTTCATACTTTTAAAAGTCTATTTTCGAACTTATGGCATGTATAGGCTAATATGTGTTTTGTTCGACTTTGAATATGTATAACTTGAGCCATGCGAAAATGGCTTAATCTCCATGATAATTTCGGTCATATTTTAGTTATGGTTTGATCTCACTTTTGATTATGATGTTATATATTATACATGAATGGTTTATGTGTTAAATGTTATATGTTTGAAAATGGCTTGATGATGTTGGTAAATTTGGAAATGGTTGATGTAATGATCATTGTATGTATACAATTTCATAGCATTATTAATTGTTTCGGCTAAGGTTTTAACTTAGATAAACATATATGAATTTATATGAATTTTATTTCAATAATGAATTGGTACATTCGGACATAGGATGGAACCTAATAAGATGGTTTGGTTTAAATCTTGGTTTGATATTGCTTATATAAATTCCCATGCGTATGATAATTTGACTTGATTTATTTGATACATAGTATTTAATATTTATGTTTTAAATATGTCTATAAGTGATTAACGCCTTGCAATAATAGATATAATTTTATTTAATTGATAAATATTATTAGTTATATGTTAGAATGAGTTAAAGAATATGGTTGTTTAATGATTCACTTTTTCTTATATATATATATATGAATGACTTGTTTAGAAAATACAAATTATAATATACATGTTTCCATGAGCGGTTGTTTAATTGTTTGTGATGAAATAAATTTGGAATGAGAAATAATGATAAGTATGTGCATATTTGGTTAATGAGATGAAAATTTACCAAATGAATAGTAACTTTTGTCAATTACTATTATGAAATTTATATATGTTTTATGTGATGTATAAATATTTAATTTAATATTAAATAAATTCCAAATTTGATATGATTATTATCAAATGATTATAAGTAATGTATTTTGTGTAATCCATTTGTGTTTGATTATAGTATGCGATTAAAGTGTAATAAGGTCTGTTTATCTGCATGTATTATGAGTTTAAATTAAAAGTATATTCAGCTATGTGGTAGTAGAGAATAAATTGACTATTGAAATTCAAGTGCGTGTGTGTGATCGTTTTAACTTGTATTCTTGAATGGTAATACCTTGTAACCCTAATTCGGCGACGGATAAGGGTTAGGGGTGTTACATAAGCCCTCCCGAAGAATATGTATGAAATTGGTGATATAAATGTTGATGTAAGTAAAAGACCAATTGGTGAGAAATGAGGCTTGGATATAGCCTTGTTTTTGTATGGTTAAATATCTTGAACTTATTCAAGATTCAATTTATATGGTTAAATATCTAAATTTAACACCCGTCCGGGAGGGTTTATATCAGGATCACCCGTCTAGGCTAGATCCTTTTTACCGTCAAATCATTTTCAGTGATCCTTCAATTCCATTCCATTCAATCGGGATTTATTTCCCTTTTTATTGAATATTATCAACATTTCATCAAAAATCATACATTGAGCATTCAAATCACATTTTCATCACATAAACATACATTTCAAACATTTAAGAATACAATTCAAGTTATACAAACTTACAATTCGATTTTTATACCATAACGATAATCTTAATTTCATAATAAATATTTGAAATAAAACATTATATTATTTCTAATTCAACATTTATCGATTATAATCAAGCATGTGATCAATTTATATACAAGTCATTTATATATTTTCCTCCTCCTCCTCCTCTCCATTCCACATCCTTAATGTATATATTACGCTTATAAGTAACATTATCTATAATTTCACTATTTACTTATATGTATATTCAAAGCTGTCCACCCTTATCATAGTCACTAAATTATTTTTATCTTGAGCTACAGAACTCCAAATTAAGATCCGCTTGATATTTTGAAACTAGATTTTCTACCATAAAATTTTCAGAATTTATAGTTTAGCCAATTAGTACAATAAAATCTTCAAATTTATCCCTGTTCTGTTGTTTGACAGCTTTGACCTTTGCTTACTAAAAATTAATTATCTCCTAACACAGAATTTGGATGATATTCCCTTTTGTTTCTCTTGAAAATAGACTCATTAAGAATTTAAAAATATAAATTTAAGACCCTAATTATTTTTCTCCAATTTTTGATGATTTTCCAAAATCAGAACAGGGGAACTCGAAATCATTCTGACCTTGTCTCACAAAATTTATTATATCTCATGATTTTCAATTCCATTGCTTACACCATTTCTTCTATGAGAAACTAGACTCAATAAGATTTAATTTAATATTTTATTCATCCTCTAATTTGATTCCAACAATTTTTGGTGATTTTTAAAGTTAGACTACTGATACTGTCCAAAACTATTTTAGTAAAAATGTTGATTACCATTTTTCCCCTAAACTTTTAATACATGACAATTTCGTCCCTAGGCTCGAAAAATAAAATTCATGCAATTTAATCCTCATTCCAAGCCTAATTATTCTCATGCATACCAATCACAACCCATGAATTCCATGAAATTTCAGAATTTTTCATAAATTCAACACTTTTCAATTTAACCCCTAAAACATGTTTTCATCCAAAATTCTTTAATAAAAAACCTTTAAACATCCATTAACATCTCAATTTCATCATCAAATAACAAAAATAATATGAAATTATCAATTGTAACTTCCAAAATTTTCAACAAAATCAAAAACTAATAGAATACTAAGTTGGACCTAATTTTAAAAGTCCAAAAATATAAAAATTTCAAGGAAAAATCAAGAATTGAACTTACTTGAAGCTAAAATATGAAAGACCAGCTCAAAGCCCTCTTCCATGGATATTTTTGACAGAAAGTTGAAGAAGAAATGGACTAGAAATCATCAAAATCAACTTTGGCCATGTAACTTTTGTTAAAATTCCAATTTTATCCTTTTCACAAAAAAATCTTTGATTTTTTTTTCACGCTATGCCGCCTCAGCCATTTTAAAATGGTTGATTTTCCCTTTTAGTCCTTCCTTATTTAATGGTTAAGCTATTTAATCACTTTAGCAAGTTTTGTACCTTTTTAATTTAGTACTTTTTATCTAATTGATTACCGAAACGTTAAAATTTTCTGACGAAATTTTAATACTACATTATTAAAACTCCGTAAATTTTCATAAAAATATTTATGGTTCGGTTTATAACACCGAGATCTCAATACCTCTTTTTTTCAATTTCTTAACCAAATAATTTTTATAAAACACAGTTTACTATTTCAAAAATCTTTTAAAAGCTACATTTGGCTCATAAATATTAAATAATATAATTTACGAGTTCATTTTCTGAATTTGGTGGTCTTGAACCACTATTTCCTACATCGTTGAAATTTGAGCTATTACAGGGCCCTTTAAATTCAAGGAGAAGGGATTATGGGACGGGCCCATCAACAGTGCTCACACAATCACTGGGCCCATCAATAGCACCCACACTATCAGCGAGCCTATCAACAGTACCCACACAATCACCGAGCCCAATGCCTCAATCGACGACACTCACATCGCAGCCCTTTCAGATTATGTCAAGTGCGTATCCTAGCCCTTATATGTATCCTAACTCTTATATGTTTCATTTTCCCAGTTCTATGGCAGGTTGGAATGCATGGCCCGATGCATCTCCTTTCTTAATGACTCCAACTACTCAACCGATGATATATAGGCCATTGTCGCCGGAGGGATCGCACGAGGCACCGTCGACGAGCTCATCTCATTACCATTCCCCATCGTCTTATGGGATTCAAACACCTCCGCCGTGGGTGATGCAAACACCTCCAAATTCTTTATTCTACCAAGGTGGGTCATCCTCCCAACACCCACAACCGGAGCAACCACAACCCCCGCTGGAGCAACCAAGGAGGAATCCAGCGAGTAATCGCCATCCACCCCCATGTGGCACTGATTCCGAGTGGCATATACATTGATTTTTTTTTAAATATATTTGTAGACACTATTTTTATATTGTTTCATTTAATAAAAAAGAAGTTGTTTTTAATATTTTAATTGTAAATTAATTTTATATTTTTACTGATAGTGCATCCTTCTTGAAGCGTTTTTGACACTATTTGTTCAGAAATGTTTTCTCAAAATTATTTTTTCAAGGTCAAGATAGTCAATTTTGTTAAAAAATAAACACAATGTTATTTTTAAAAAACTAAACCTCATTTAATTTATTTATTTAAACACCATAAACCCTAGTTTAATTTATTTAAAACCCTAGAACCATAGTTTACTTAATTTATTTAAAACCATAAACCTAATTTAAATAAATTTTACTTAATATCACTAAATCTTGATTTATTTTAGAATCTACTAAAACTTTAAACCCTAACTTATTTTAAAAAAATAACAACTAAACCCTAACTTATTTTTAGCAAAACCTTAACCTTAAAACCCTAAAAACTCTAAGAACTAAACATGCAAATATCCCTAAATATAAAAAAACGAAACAAAGCGCGCCCCTGAGGGAGCGCTTTGTGCCACATCAGCAAAATGAGTCCACGTAGGAGCGATTTGCTGACGTGGCACAAAGCGCCTCCTGTATGCGCTTCTTAAATTTCTCTTAAACATGGCCACGTAGGTGAGTTTTGCTAAAATTGACCCTTTTCCATAAATAATATTTTAATTGGCCCATTTCCGTAATTTTGTTTGGAAATAGACTTTTTTGGGTAAATCGGTTGATGGTTGTTGTAAAAAAATAAACTTTTATTTAAAAGATAAAAAAAATACATGGGAGCTGATATTATTATTTATTTTCACATTTTTAAAAGGAATTGTCATAGCTTAAATATCAAATTCTCAGGGATTTAAAATTGAACATTTACATGCTTGCATATCCATTTCCTAGCTTGCCTAACACGAAAATAGGAAGCAAAGACCCAAATACAACATGCATGAAACTGAATATGTTTGAGCCAAAGTCCACTCAATGTGTATTCATTCTGATTCAAACTTCAAACGTGCTTTAATTTTTTTTCTTCATAATTAACTTCTTGTCCTATTTTATAATTCATTAGTAAAATCATGCAATTAATTCATTTTGGATCAACATTACAAGTATCAAAACTTGAAATAAACAATAACGTCTATAATAAATGTAAGGAAAGATTTACAAAATAAAATATCATTCCATTCCATTGAAAAAATTTAGGTTAAACTTCCTATGTTGTTTAACAATAATAAAAGATGCAGGCTTAACCAAAACCAAAGGGCCAAAACCAGAAGATGCCATCTTTTTGCAACGGAGATGATGTGGGGGACCAAAGAAAGAAAGAAATTGCCCAGCTCAACATCAGGCTCATCCAAGTCTCCTGATTCTCACAACAAATACTAAAGACAGCAATGTTTATTACTGAATCGATGAAACTAAGAGCCCTACACAACGAATAGAAAGGCCACCCTTAGGTGTGTTTCCGGAAATTGGTGTATAAGTACCGGAAAGTTTGTGATTGCCAAGGACAAGTGATAATCCATTCAGAAAGTCCAACCAAAATCATCTAATAACGGTTCCAATAGGTCCTGCGTCTGAACCAGTTGTAGTCGGGCAAACCCTGGACCGGACCCATTGCAGCAATTGCAATATCCTGTGAATATCAAACATAAACCACATAAAAAAAATTACATCCTCAGATTTCAATGACTTATCCCACAAAATTTCATTATAGCTTGAATGTTGCAACCATTGCTGGAAAAGAGAGACTGGTAAGTTCTAGGTTAGGTTGCAATCGCTACCTTGTCATAGATAAATCGGTCTGCAACTCGTTTAATAGTGCTTGGATCAACAGCATCAATCCTAGCAAATAATTCAGCAAATGGGATTCTCCGACCGTACGTAAGTAGCTGTAAGGATAGGACACCAATGACAATAAGAAATCCAAAGTGAGTAATAAAGGATAGCAGATCTCATCTCTTGCCACAACAGCTCAAGCACAGTCAGCATGAAACAAGTTCAGTCATTGAATTTCAATTGAATCTTTTAAAACTTTTTTTGCTTAAAAACAGCTTATGTGCTGATTCAAGAGATAGGATTGCTTCCATGCACCCACTGGAATTAAAAGACCCTTCTAACATGTTTAAAGATTGTACCTGACGGCCAATATCCTCAGAAACAGGACTAGTTCCATCCATATGAAGCATCAAGGATGACTTTAACTGCAAAAATGTAAAAGACAAAATAGTTAAGCCCAATGACTAGATAGATGGACTAGATATTGACGAGCTAAACAAGACATTCACTATTTTTGTAGGGCAGAGGAATTCATTCCATTTCCATATACAGATGCCAGGGAATGTTAATGCGCAGGAACATGTTAAAGAGGATGAAAAACATGAGAGCAACAGGCATCTAGAATTTCCACCAAAATATTATTGATATTAGAATTTTCTAAAAATAATGAACTATTTCAAACAAAATCTATATAGAACTTAATAAGCTCTCTAAACAAAATCTGCACCCACTGCTGCATTATATTGAGCTAACGTTATTAATGTAGAATTCCAAAATGGCCTAACCAACTGGTTTTGTACTATTGGCACACTGCTAGTAGTTCTTGAAAGAATACAAAATGTAAAATATCAAAATTTATCTACCAAATATGAAGAAAAAATTGCAGCAGTTGTAGCTACCTGATTACGAGCACGAATGACATCAGCTTCTGAAACACGATAAGCTAGCTTGGTTGTCTCATACATAATAGCATAGGCCAAATCATCCAAACAATCAGGCTGAGACCAGAACATAAACTTATTATTGCATCATAAAATAAAATAAAAATTTGGGGGGAAAAAACAAATAAACAGCATAGAGCCAACCACTGTAACTTCACATATGACAAAAGAATTTTAGTCAAACCAACATAAGCTTTGGAAGGTGGAGTCAACAACCCAGTGTCGTCAAAGGCACAAAGCACACTCTAAGCACTAGAACTCTTATATTACCTCAAGAGAAAAGCACAAAAAGAGTGCAAGCTAGAGTGAAGTGAAGCACAATATATATGTGTGTGTTAGTGAGTTTTTGCGTATGTGTGTATACAGCTTAAAACATATGATAAACTCTAAAAACAAAACATGCAATTCTTTTATTAGTCAATACGCATGATTTCCTTATGGTCCATGTCGAAAGTTGAATACTCAAATATTGAGAAGTATGGGTTTGTTACTATCCCTTTCTTACTAATAAAGGTATATCTAACAAAAAAAGTGAAAAATAAAAGAAATAAGAAAACTTCAAACAGGAGGGCTTTTTTAAGCCTATTGCCTTACACAAAAGCATGCCTAGGCATCAAATGGAAACAACAACCAGATAAGATGTTAAGGCCACTAGACAATGATTAAATAACTATATTGACAACGAAGAACATGACAAACTTATAACTAAAAAACTGTCAATCATAACTAGTAGGGGTTTTTTTTTGGCATCAAGTTTTATTGAGACCATAACAAAAATTTATAGGAACAGATAGCAGTCTCACCTTGGCAACAGCATAGACACCAAAAAGACCAGTATCTTTATAGTTGGTGTTGAAAGCCATCATGCTTTCTGCAATTTCATTAATCCCAACCCTTTGTGCAAGCTCAGAACTGTTTAAAGGATTTTCAAAACCAATCAAGTTGCAACAGAGGATTCTCATTGTGACACTGACAAGGCAGACTCCAGTTTAAAATGTGATTTCATGTAAGGGTAAAAAGCTCACCCCGTGTGCTTTCCACCCCCAGCACTTTTGCTCCAAGAACCCAACATAGCCTGCATAACCATTAGTGCAATGGAATCTGGATCTGTCCAAGATGCTCCCTCAAAAGCAACTGCAAATTGCGCTAGAGGAATATCATCATTGATCATTCTGACCTGATTTTTCAAAATTAAAAATAAACTTAGAGAGCATAACACAATGAAAGTAGATTTTAAGAAAAAAAATAATTTTATTATGACAACCCCCACCTCAGAACCAGTAAAAGTGGCTGGTTCTTTCACTACTAACTGAGAAGCTGTGGTTGGATCAGATGATAACTTGGTAAATAACTTCTCTACTTGCTCTACAATTTCTTCATGCTTAACAGCTCCAGTAGCTGCAATGACCTGTAAAAGTTACCAAAAAATATGCATTTACAAAAACCTATTGACAACTCTTGCACGTAGTACCTCACATGATATTATTGGAAAGCAATGGAATGGCAAAACATTCATCCTTTAAGGACTAAAGCACATCGTAGTATACACAGCTACATAAGAAAAGCTGAGTAGTTCTTTGCATACCATTCTAGGGGCGGTGTAGTGTGTCTGAATATAGTTCAGCAGATGCCCTTTGGTGATTGTCTTGACATTATCAGCAGGTCCCAGAATAGTTCTACCAAGAGGAGTGTATTGGAAAGCAGTTGAATGCAAATGGTCAAAAATAACTTCCTCTGTTTGACCCTCGACCTACAGAATTCCCCAAGATCATAACTTATGTTATTAATAATTAACATAGAATGAAGACAAATGCATTAGGCAAAACTGAGGAAACATTATCTATGTAGAAATTAATGACCATAAACATCCTCATGTGGCTCCAAAAGAGATAATTTAACGCACAATGGACCCATCCAACAGAAAAGAAACCAACCAACAGTAACATACTTCACATATGTTTACTCTGTACAAAAAAAAAATATTACGACCATGTTGTCCATGCATACTGATTTCTAACCCCACAAATTCATATGCAGGACAAATAAAACACCAGCTAATGCCAAATGTAACCAATCAAGCAAACAACCCTTACATTCGAACACATATAAACCAAAACCCACTAAAAATCCCTTATTTTATATAGTTACGTTCTCCATGTTCACTAAAATGGCATCCTTCTCCCTAATAATCCTATTTAGTATTTCCCTCAAAACTTTATGCTGCATAGACAAAGATCATATATATTCCAAAAAGTTGACATTTTCAAATCCAACCCCATAAATTTAATTACTCATTTATATCCTACATGCCAAGCAAAAACACAAACAATTAGATTCGTATTCCCTATAAACAGAGAGAACACATACTAAAACCAAGTTTTAAAAAAAAACATATATCATCCGAAACCTATTTAAAATGTCCCAAAACCAAAGCTATTCATTACCTCTTCCATTTCCCTAAGAATCACATCTCTTTCCCTACGAATCCTGTGTTCCTCAAACTTCGAATTCTGCAAAATATCAGCCAATATATCCAACGCTTTAAATACATCTTTATCCATAACTTTAGCGTAATAAGTGGTTTGTTCCCTCGATGTATAAGCATTCAAATGCCCTCCCATATTCTCAATCTCTTCCTCCAAGTCCCTCGCAGACCTCCTCTCTGTCCCTTTAAATATCATATGCTCCAAGAAGTGCGCCGTTCCATTAGTCTCTTCAGTCTCAAATCTCGACCCCGCATCGATCCAGACCCCAACCGTGGCCGTGCGGGAAGATAGAGTAGATTCAGTGGCGACACGAAGGCCATTGGGCAAAGTTGTAATTTTGGTTTCGGGGGAAGATAGTATGTGCGTGTGGGAAACAACAGCTGGATGAGGGGAACCGTATTTGAGGAAACGGGGATCAGGGTTTTCGAGTTTTTGGAGCTTTGATTTAACGGAGAGGGATAATCTGTCGTAGATCATGGCTGTTGGTGGAGGAGAGCTGATTTCAGCAGAATCCGAAGTGGCAGCGGCGGCGAGACGAGATGCGGCGGAGGAAGACGAACGGTATATTTTGAAAGAAGATGAAGGCTTGCTTAACCGCCGAGCTAGAGAGAGAAGCTGCTTGATCGTCATCTTTGATGGTTCTCGCTCTCCCTTTGGGTATTTTTTTTATTTACAGTGGAATTTTTAGGGTTTGTCAGGGATTGGGAGTTTGAGGGGAGTGAAGAGTGGAAAGAGATGGCTGTTCTGGAGGAAGTCAAGAGTAAGAGGTTGACTGGCTGAGAGCTTAGCTTAACGCTGTCGTTTAACGGTCAAAGAGACTCGTTCTTTCTCGCTAAAATTAAGTCTTTACTCTTTTATGTGGGCTAAGTATGAGGTATAATACAAGTTAAACAACTAAAAAATGTTTTCACGTTTTAAGTATTTTTTGGGGGGTAATGTAACAAGAGTTCAATCAAATAAAACAAGCAACCCAATACCATAAATTAGTAAAATAAATTAAAACCAGAAATAAAACAACAACAACAAATCAAACTACTGCAATTTAAGGCCAAGAGAACGTGCAATTGTTCCTTCCAGCCTCCATCGCTTTCTTCAGCACTTCATCTTGTGCCCAGTGTCTCTTGTCTTTCAGCCAAATTGCATTACGTTGATTTAACATTTCCATGATATCCTCCATAATGGGATGTCGACTCCAATGAATATTTGGCCTTTTCCTAGAGAAATTTGCCTAATTAATCTGTATTTACTCCAAATGTACTATGTAGCATGGTGTGTATCCTCTTTTTTGTAATTGTCAACGGCTTGGCTTCCATACTCTTATAGAAATTCCAAAGTTAGCATTGACATCTTTCCATGCCACCACTGCGCTGTATGAGCCTCCACTCCTTGTATTCTTTCAGCTAGTCCGTCATCTCTCATCCTCCCCATGCTGTCTTATGCACCTTTCACTTACTCTTCCATTTCGTTAGTTAAACCTTTTTTCACAACAAGAGATAAAGTTCTTGGAGGCATAACTCCCTTGAAGCACACTTCATTTCTTTAAAGCCAAATACACCCAATGTACCTGCAACCTGCCATGTGAACCAGTGATAGCTGTAAGAATTATCTGATTTTGAACAACCCATTTTTCAATCAATCTTTTAACATGTGTGCCAGAAACCTAGCTAAGTCGAACCATACTACCCTTGAAAAGGAACATTCTAGGAAGAGATGTGTTAGATACTAAATGATCAACAATAAAACGGTATAGTTTAATTTAATTAATCTCACCAAACCACAAAAACAATCAAATTTATGTATTTAAATCATTTTATTCAAACTTTCAATATTACTTCTAAACTTTACCTCTTATGTAATTTAATCCTAAAACCCAAACTTTCAAATTTAACATATTTAAAATATATAGTCCTAAAACTTGAAATTTTCAAATTGAACACTAAAACTATGCTAGCAATTTCCTATAGTTCTTGAACAGCTTATATTCATTATAATTTCACAAAAGTTTAATGTGATTTTAACAACTTAACAATTTAATTTTTAACAATAAACTCACTAAAATTACTTTACAAAATAGTCTTATTTAACTATCAAGCACATATCAAACTTCAACAACACATTTAAATCATTCGTGATAAATCCTTAAACTTTTAACAGTTTTATGAATTAGCACCCTAAATAACCGATTCTCAATTTTCGGTAAATACCGAAGGAAGATGATGATAGCTTGTTTGTTTTCTTTTGTTAATGGTTTTAATTATTTATTTATTTATTTACCCTTAATGCTTTTATCCAAAAAGACCAATTTTCAACCTTTAACTGTCCACTACAATTTAAAAAGGCCAAATTATCACATAAGGCCTTCCAACCATGATTTGACAACTTATAAATTAGTAATATTTAATTTTTACAGCTTTTACGATTTAATTTTTTTCATTAATTAATTATTTAAATGATAAAATTACTTAACTAAATTTTAATACGACACTTTAGTAACTCTATAAATATTAGTTAAATAATAAAATACTAATTCACCGGTTAGAACCGTGGTTCTAAAATTACTATTTTCAACAATACTAAAAATAGAATGTTACACATATTATAGATAATGTATTCAAATTTCTTTTATAAAATATAAATAATAATTTAAATAGAATATATTCCTTTAGTTCAGTGTTAAGCTTGTAATTTTGATCTATTCTTTACATATTTTATAGTATTATTCATGCCAACTAAACAATGTAACAATATCACATGTTTATTTCATTTAACCAACCAAATTATATAATATCTATTACATCTTTGTTTTTTGTTTTTTTTTTCCTTAGAATAATTATTCATTACAGCAAACCAACTATACCGTGAAACTGCCTAAAAGCCATTTTTATATTAACAAATATAATGAATTTATGGTATCATATTATTTCCGATAATAATTTTAAGGATAACATAATTTTGACTCATAAATTTGGTAAGTAGATCCACATTAATCCTTAATTTTTTATCATTTTAACTATTAAAATTAAAAATCGTTATTTAATTAAGGTTATCATGTTAATGACCGTGAAAAAATAAGATATAATGTAATTTTTTATCTCTAAACTTGGAAAGTAGGTCCACATTGGCTCCTCAACTTGACAATTAGGTTCACTTTAGTAATTGTACTTTTTTTAGATCCATTTTAAACTTAACAATTAGATCTATTTTGATCCATAAACTTAAAAATCTAAAAGCTTGATGTTGTGGCACTCTAAATTTTAAAAATAAAAAAATATTTAAATGATATAATGTAATCTCGAAGTCTCTTTTAGATGAAACGAACTTTTTTAAATAATTTCTCACTTGGTAAATATATAATATTATTATTTTGATACTCATATATCTTTTGACATTTCAACTTTTAAATGTTAATAAATAATTATCCTAAAAATAACTTCTTACTTGAGAAATTACTACTTTATTTTTAATACAAAAATATTTTTTAAGCATGATGTGAATGTGATTAATTATTATTTTAAAAAAAGTGGGTATAATGAGTTGTAATATAATTAAAAAGTTAAAAAGCTATTTTATAAAAAAATTGTTAAAAGTTTAGATCTCAAAATTAATATTTACTAAATTAATATAGATTTAAAAAAATAGATTACAATAAATTTTTCGAAGGAGTTCATAAGTATAAATTATAAATAATACATATCTAATTAATTAAAATTAAAATTATTAAAAAATATAATAAGTTAAAATTGAATATATTCAAATCTAGAATAAGGGTTCACACAATATAAAATTTTAACCTAGAATAAAAGTGAGAAAAATCTAAACATGATATTTATGTGTAGTAAAACTCATATTTGACCAAAATCCCAAAACCTCAAACCTTTATCAATATTACTAAAACCTAGTTGGCAGATTTTTTAAAGTTTTTAGATAATATAAAATTTTTATTTTATCATATTTATACAATATAATTTGAACCCACACACACAATCAATTAAATTACCAAATAGGCACGACTTGTAGATTCATCCCAAGATCTTGCATTTTATTTTTATGACTACATTCTCATTATTTTATTATTATTATTATTATTATCCATCATCATTTCGCCCTTTTCTTTGTTGTTGTTATAGTACTTAAAATGTCTTCAATTGCAATCAAAACTTTATTTCCCGAGTCCTCAAGCAAAGTTCATTTCAATTGCAATCAAAACTTTATTTCCCGAGTCCTCAAGCAAAGTTCATTCTTGGTTTTCAAGATTTCACTTTCATACTCTTTCCCACCCAAAAATTATGCAAATTTTTTTTAATAAATGCTTCTTCATCGATGCTTGACCTTAAATGCACATGGAACTCATTTTTAATAATAACTCTTTACGCCCCAATACTAATGAAATTTTAAATATAACTTTTAATTTTTATTAAAGTATGAATTAATAAAATTAAACAATTTTCTTTTAACTTACTTCAATTAGCAATCAATGCAAGAATAGTAATAAAATAATGAATTATATTTATACCCAAATGAAATAATTATATGAAGCAATTAAATTAAATATGAATTATCAAATAACTTGCTTCAATAAGAATAGTTTTCAGATAAATAGACCTCGTACCTCTTTCCCATGTTAGCTTTTTTTTTTTTTATTAGCAATATTTGGTCTTTAAAATAGAAAAGAAAATATGTATATAAAAGGAAGGTAGAAACTCTTAAAGTATATGAATTATATTAAAAGCTAACATTTGGGTATAATTAATTAGGAGCTTCAATTTTAGAGCCCATGTGAAGCTTTTTAAGAAATATGACCACAAACTTGCGGAGAAAACAGAAAGGTAAAAACTTTAAAATTGCATTTAGTTTTATGCCATTATATTTATATATAAAATAATTAAAATTCTATCAACAACAAAAGAAAGAATGTATTAAATATATATATATATATATAATTAATTATTAAAAAGATTATAAATATTTTCCCTCCTAAACGTCGGGCATTTGAATAAATAAATAAAAATAAAAATAATAAAACGGTTTTGCCAGCAGCATCAAGGAAGGTCTCAATGTCATTTGATTACAGACCAGAATATGCGTAGCTGTTAAAAAAGAACCGCGTTGAGAATATTTTAATACATTCTGAATACGGCACCGTTTCACTTGCCAGCCAATTTCAGTTGATATAACTTTTCAGTCGCTCATCACTTTACATATACACCCCCCTCGTTCTTCCGTACTTAATTAAGGAATTTTTCGAATACAACAAGGGTAAAACCGGAACAACGTTGACTATAAAATCACTATCCCCTCTTCTCTGATTTTCATATCGCTGAAGAAGCAAAGCTCTCTCTTCTTGCACTTCATTTTCCTCTGAATTCTTTGTCTTTATTTAAAAAAAAGCTATTTTTTTGAGGTAAATTATTGCAAATTATTCCATTTTTATTTTCCTTTGATGTTCTCTTCGTTAATTTGAGTTGAGTTAGCTAGTGGTGTTTTTCTTGCGTCTTGTTTTGCTTCGAAGAATGACTTTTTTTCTTTTCTTCTGAGTTGTTGGTTCTTGATCTGAGTTTCCATTTGGCAAGATTCATATTTTCCTACTCTTTTGACATTGGTTTTCCATGAATTAAAATCAGTACTTTTTGTCTTTGTTAGTTGATGTTGCTCTGTTTGTTAACTGGCTCAAATTTTGCCTCTTCTTGAGAGGTTGTTCTTGATCTGAGTCTCTATTTGACTAGATTCAAAATCACTTTCTTTTCTATCATTATTTTTCATGAAGTAAAGCAAATAGTTCTCAATTTTGTAAAATAAGCTGGTCTTGATTAGTTTGACCAAACAGATCTGTTTGTCAAATTGTGATTCTTGGTTGATCTGTAAATTATCTTAATATTTTGGTTAAGAAACTTGAAGGGAACTTTGAATCACAGCCAATTTCTATGGATCTGAGTTGAATTCTGCTGATTTCATTAGTTCCCCTTTAAAGTTCCGGATCTGTTTTTTTTTCCTGATCTGTTTGTCAAAATGTAACTTGAGATAGTTGTCGGTTCTTCAATGGCTTGGTCAGATCTGATGGTATATCCTTCTCTGGTTATTGTTTTATATGTTATGCTTCAGTAGTAGTTCATTTTATTATTTGTTCAACTTTTTTATTGTGTAGGAGCTATGTTGCTTTGCTAGTTAATTATCTAAGAGAATCACGTAGAATTATCAGAGCTTAGCCTAGTTTTCATGTTTAGAGAAGCATTTGGATAGGTGATAGTGAGATGCTATAACACTTGCTTATGAGATATATTGTTTTCTGATAACCACATTACATAGCTTAGTTCCGTGTCTACATACAACTTGTCATTTGGGTCTTATTGTTTTCAAAATGAAATTAGTTGTTTAGTGTCTTCTAGGTTTATGATTCGGTTTGTGCGGCTTTTGGGTAGATCGAGGAATGGTTTTCACCATTATGGTATTTGAATATTTGCTTCTTCTTTTTTTTCAGGTGGGAGTATACAAAAGCAAAATGAAGATCTGTTGCATTGGAGCTGGTTATGTTGGTGGGCCCACAATGGCTGTGATCGCGCTTAAATGTCCGGATATTGAAGTGGCTGTCGTTGATATCTCTGTACCTAGGATCGCTGCCTGGAACAGTGACCAGCTTCCTATCTATGAGCCTGGTCTTGATGGTGTTGTGAAGGAGTGTCGTGGCAGAAACCTTTTCTTCAGCACTGATGTAGAGAAACATGTGCGTGAGGCTGATATAGTCTTTGTTTCTGTCAACACTCCCACCAAGACTCGGGGGCTCGGAGCTGGCAAAGCTGCAGACCTTACATATTGGGAAAGTGCTGCCCGCATGATCGCGGACGTATCGAAATCTGACAAGATTGTTGTTGAGAAATCAACAGTCCCTGTCAAAACTGCTGAGGCAATTGAAAAGATTCTCACCCACAACAGCAAGGGAATCAAATTCCAAATCCTTTCGAACCCAGAATTTCTTGCTGAGGGAACTGCAATTCAAGATCTTTTTAACCCTGATCGTGTTCTTATCGGAGGCCGGGAGACCCCAGAAGGCAATAAGGCTGTCCAAGCATTGAAGGAGGTTTATGCTCATTGGGTTCCTGAGGAGAGAATTCTTACCACCAATCTTTGGTCTGCAGAGCTTTCCAAGCTTGCTGCCAATGCTTTCTTGGCTCAGAGGATCTCATCCGTGAATGCCATGTCTGCTCTTTGTGAGGCAACCGGGGCTGATGTTACGCAGGTCTCTTATGCTGTTGGTAAGGACACAAGGATTGGACCCAAATTTTTGAATGCTAGTGTCGGTTTTGGTGGATCCTGCTTCCAGAAGGATATTCTAAATCTGGTTTACATCTGCGAGTGCAATGGCCTTCCTGAGGTGGCAGAGTATTGGAAGCAAGTCATTAAGATCAATGACTATCAGAAAAACCGATTTGTTAACCGTGTTGTTTCCTCGATGTTTAACACCGTTTCAAACAAGAAGATTGCTATCTTAGGGTTCGCCTTTAAGAAGGATACCGGTGACACTAGGGAGACCCCTGCTATCGATGTATGCAAAGGACTCTTGGGAGACAAAGCTCGTTTGAGCATATATGACCCGCAGGTGACCGAAGACCAGGTCCAACGGGATCTTTCCATGAACAAGTTTGACTGGGACCATCCTCTTCACTTGCAACCCATGAGTCCCACGACTGTCAAGCAAGTCAGCTGTGTGTGGGATGCTTATGAGGCAACCAAAGATGCCCATGGAATTTGCATTCTGACCGAGTGGGACGAATTCAAGAAACTCGACTTCAAGAGGATATACGACAACATGCAAAAGCCGGCTTTTGTTTTCGATGGAAGGAACATCGTGAACGCGGATGAGTTGAGGGAGATTGGTTTCATAGTGTACTCAATTGGTAAGCCACTGGATCCATGGCTCAAGGACATGCCTGCAGTAGCATAAATGTCTATCGATTACAGATGGAGTCCGGGTCAGTTTGATTCATACCTATTGATTTTTGTTTTCGATGAAGAGTTGTGTTGTACCTTGTTTTTCCCCCAGCCACAGCATAATTGGAATTTTACCATCATAATGAAGATTTAAAAGGCTCTGCGTTGTGCCTTTAATTCTTGTCGTCTGTTAGGAAACTTATATTGAGTTCGATCAGAACTTGTGTCATTTGTAGAATGTTGAAATTTCATGAACGATTTGTCTCTTTAATGGAATACCTTTTTTATCCTCAAAAAAGGCAGTGCATGCATGCATGAATTATCACAAAATGAAATTATTGAAGGTTCCAAATTACATGCTTTTAGGGAGCAGTTGAATATTATATGACAACTAAGCTTCATTTAGCATTCACCGACTACAACGTGATCAGACCAACACGTAGGCCTCAAAACTATCAATAATAAAACCATTAAAATTTAGCCCTAAGTTTTTATATATCTTTACGCTTTAAAATGATTAAAAGAATTATTATTTTAAATTAACTTGCACTTCAGGTGATTCAATTACTGTTTTTTTTTTTTTTTATACTTAGTTCAATATGGTCATGTAAATTTTGTTTCATCATAAAAGTTATAAAATAATCAGTTAACTATTTAATTTTATCTTTTTAGTCACTCAACTATCTTAAATTTTGGGTGTTTCTATTTTAACATTAAGGACAAAAAAGAAAAAAAGAAAGAATAATTAAACTATCATTTTATAATTTTATATAGTTGCGTGATAAAAAATCATAATTAGGTTACCTCTTATATAGTTTACCCTTATTTTTACAAAGTAATAAATATAATTTATAATGAACTTTTCAAAATAAATTTAGAAAAAAGATTAAATAAAAAAATTGATCTCAAACTATTCTAATTTTCTCATTTAGGTATCTAAATTATTTTTAACAAAAAGTAATTAATCAAAATTGGTGAAAGAAAATAAATAAAATATCATGTCTGTTAAGAAATTTTTTAACAAAATTATAATTTATGTACTACTTTTAATAAAAATAACTTAAGTACATAAATAAAATATATATAATTTAGGAACTAATTTATATTTAATCCTTAAAAATAATTATAATCTAAGGATTTTAACTTACAATACATTAATTTTAATCATTAATCTTGAGATCACAATCAAAGTTGTATTTATCTTTGGCATAAATTTTATATAATTTTTCATTCACGATTGAAATATTTACTAATAATTGATTTTTAGATAAAATAACATCAAACTTAAACAAATACCACCACCCCAACATGAATGGCCTTTGAAAAACGCAACATTTGTCTCTATTAGCATAATTAAATTGATTGAAGACCCAACGTCCTTCGCATATATTATACATCATTATCATATTTATAGAATGCCATTGGAGTGACACGTGTCATAATATTTTTAGTTAATTCTGAAGTATAGCTGCTGTTATTTCATATTATATATTTCTAATTTTTAATCCCAATTTAGTATTTAAGTTATGTTTTATGGTTAATTTTAATTATTGTTATAAAAAAATGTTTTAGCTATTTTAACTAATGAAAAAGTACCACATAACATGTTATGATAAATAAAGAAATGCCATGTGGTATTCTTTTATAAAAATGTATTTATTTTATAATCAAATTATAAGCCTTAAAAATTATAAAAATAAAAATAAATATTTAAAAATTCAAAAATACATATAAAAGGAATTATAATATATAAAATTTAAAATAAACATGAAATAAATATATAAATTTAAAAAAAACTAAAAGTTGTTTAATGTTTTATCTTTTGACTTAAAAATATATTTATCAAATTAAATTAATAAAAATAAAAAATAGTTTTTAGTTAAATTATTTTCCCACATTCTCCAATTCTCTCTCTCCTCTTTCATCTTCTTCCCCACTTTTTCTTCTTCTTTTCTCCATTTTTACTCAATAGAAAAAAGAAATTACCATTGCTAAAATATTTTTCATCACCACATAAACGAATCCATATCATAACTAACATCGCGATACACTCAAAAATAAAAAAGTACAAGCATAAAAAGTCATAAATCTAATATTCAGTCAAAGCAACTTGAATTAAGTTGGGCATTAATTGATTGATGTAAATGACAAACGAGACACTTATGAAAATAAAGAATATAACAAAAAATTGCAGATAACCAACAGTGAACAATACTCAAATTTGGAGTTGAAGTTTTGAAATTGATTTATAGGTTTAGAAAAATCTAATATTCTTTCAAGAAAAATGAATGTCGAAAACAAAAGAAAAAATCAAAAATAAGAGAATGATAAACTTTGAACTTAAACAGTCACTAGCAAATGACAACTAGCAGTGGATTATGGTGGCCGGTGGTGGTTATCTACAGGAAATTTCAATGTTAAATTTAAAACTATGAACAATATTGATTTAAAAAAAAATTGATATTATACGATTTTTTTAGGAAATTAATACTATAATAATTTTAGATTATATATACTTCTAATTTTTATATTTTTATTTAACAATGACACATGACCCTTTATTATTGGCTAAAATAGCCACAGAATTTTTTAACGTCAATTAAGAATTGGACAAAAAACAAGTATAAGCACACTTTAAATATTAAATTGGGAAAATAATTTAGATGTTAAAGTGAGAAAATAAGTATACCTTAGGGACCAAATCAAGAATTAAGCCTTATAATTATATAATAATGGAAAATTTTAATTTTACAATTAAATTTTCTATTTAATTTTGTACTTTAAATGACTTATTTAGCCTTCTAATTTAAAAAAAGTTATTATAGTTATTTATTTATTTATTTATCCTTTTAATTTTAATAAATTCTATTTGTTAAATCACCTCAAAATAGATAAAAAATTGACACATATTAACTTTGCTAACATTAGGAATTAATTAAAATTTTAAATATAAAAATTCAAAAATTCAAAATATAAAAAGTATAAAAGTATAAAAATATTTTTAAATATTAAAAATAATTAATTTCTAATGTGGCAAACACATAAACTTTTATGTGGATTCCACGTTAATAAAGAATACATGTTAATTTTTCATCTATTATTATGATAATTTAACAAATAATATAAATCAAGAACTATAATTAAATGGAGAGCCAAAGACAAATGCAAGATTTAAAAAAAAAAAATCAACTAATTCTTCCAGTCGTCTCCGTATGAAAAAGAATTTCTAGAAATACCTAGTAACCGTTAGATGTTAAAAAGCACCCATCCAACGGCCACCAATACACACATGAATCGCTCTATGAAAAACAGCGAAAGCAGACGGTAATTTGCGTCCTCTTATTTCTTCCGGTTCGCGGCGGCATCTTCATCTCCCCTTACCCTTAAAAGAACAGGTTAGCTATTTATTTCCCTTTTATTCTCGTTTATCTACTTTCCCAAATTGAACCTAAAAAACAAACAAGAAAAAGGAAAAAAAAGCCTATATATGTTTTAATTGGTTCAGTTTTATGGGATTTTGTTGTTTTCTATTTTCATCCTTTATTTTTGAAGGGTTTCCCATTTCCTAGCATTCGAAGCTTAGTTTATATTTTTTTTTTTTGGGGGGGGGTGAGTGAGTAGGAATAGAATATAGTGCTCAATTTCTTTTTAAATTTTTTATTGTATTTAGAGGATTCATGGAATATAAGCATGAGAATTAAAAGACTAGCAGATAATTTATTTGACAGGATTGAGAAAATAGAATGGAATAAGAGCCTGTTAGTGGAGGTAAAGAAATGGCCGACTCATATGTGGCATTGGAGGATGAAGGTGATGGTTGTTCTGTGGTTGAAGAGAACGAGAATCCCATGGTTTTATATGACTTTAGAAAGGAGGATGAACATTTGAATCTCGAGTTTTCTCAACATGTAGTTGGTGGGGTAGTAGAGCCTACGTTAGATGTGGAGTTTATTTCGGAGGATGATGCTAGGAATTTTTACAATGCATATGCTAAGCAGACGGGTTTTAGTATACGTGTGAATTCTTATTATCGATCAAAGAAAGATAATTTGATTATATCTAGAGAATTTTGTTGTTCCAAAGAAGGGTTTCGCCGGGATAAACATTCTAGAAAAACTGATTCAGGAGACGATACAAAGAGGAGACGCGCTCGGCCTATTACAAGGGAGGGTTGCAAGGCTTTAATGACTGTCAGGAAACGGGAGAATGGAAAGTGGTATGTAGAAGTTAGAGAAAAATCATAACCATGAGATTGTGACTCCTGCAATGAGGCATTTCCTTCGGTCGCATAAGGAAGAGGATGATCCAAAGAAAAGTTTGAATGGCACTATCGGTTCCATGGGAGTGGGTTTGAATGCTTCTGAATATAACAGTTTTGGTAAACTGGGATTTGCTGCACAGAATAATGTTAACTTTGTCAGAAGAGGAAGATTAAGCAATTTTGGGGTAGATGCTCAAAGTTTGCTGGCATTCGTTAAGGTTATGCAAACTAGTGATGCTGCATTTTATTATGCTATTCAGGTTGATGATGAAGATCGTCTAAGTAGTGTTTTTTGGGTAGACACAAGATCAAGAATTGCTTATAATTGTTTCTCCGATGTTATATCTTTTGACACCACTTACCAAGTGAATCAATATAAAATGCCATTCGCACCTTTCATTGGAGTAAATCATCATAGACAGTCAATGTTGTTTGGTTGTGCGATACTAGCAGATGAAACTGAATCTACATTCATCTGGCTTTTCACGACTTCGCTTGAGGCGACGTCTGGGTGTCAACCAGGCCTAATTATGATCGATTTTGATTCTGCCATTAGTAGAGCAGTTGAAAGTGTTTTCCTGAAGTTAAGGCATCGGTATTGCAAGCGGCACATCCTGAGCAAAATGCCGAAGGAAATAGGGCATGTATTAGTTCTCTCCCGAAGACTTTTCAAGTGGAGTTCGAGAAATGCATTAACAATAGTGAGACACCTGAAGAATTTGAATCTGCTTGGCAGTTGCTTCTTGATAAGTGCAGTCTTAGAGGAAATGAATGGCTTCAATCCCTTTATATCGGTCGCAAGTTATGGGTATCAACATATGTGAGGGACACATTCTTTGCTGGCATGTATTCGATCCAGCCAAGCAAAGGTGTTAGCTCTCTATTTGATGGCTATGTAAATGCCGGGACTACCTTACAAGATTTAGCAGAGCAGTATGAACGGGCTCTTGATGGTCGGTATGAGAAGGAAGTGAGGTCAGAATTTGAAACTTTTTACAATAAACCAGTTCTGAAAACACCACTTCCTATGGAAAAACATGCGGCAGAAGTTTATACGAGAAAGTTGTTCTTGGTTTTCCAGGATGAAATTTATGAATCTCTTGTGCTTGCTGTGAAATCAAGTCTAGATAATGGATTATCAAAGACATTTGAGGTAGCAAGATTTGATGAAGAACATAAAGTTTATAGGGTAGGATTAAATATAGCTGATCAGATTGCTAGTTGTAGTTGCAAGATGTTCGAGTTTGAAGGGATCCTTTGCAGACATGTATCTTCCTGCTTCCTCAACATTATATTCTAAAGCGATGGACTAAAAATGCAAAGGAGGGGCCAAGTTCGATGCATTACCATCTGTTGAGATACATGACAATACTCGGAAGGGGAAGAAACAGTGCAATCTTTTGTACCAGGAAGCCATAAAGTGTGCAGAAGAGGGGATGGCATCTGATCACAGTTTCAATGTAGCATTGAATGCCTTGAGGGAGGCTAGAATTAAAATTGTTAGTGCTAAGAAAAACGCAATCAATGTTCAGAAACTTGAGACTGCGTCCAGCACCCACTATACGGATGATAAAACCACATAGATAGTTCATCGCAATTAATCACTCCTGCAGACCATCAACAAGATAAAATGAGAGATTCCTGAGCAGAAAAATATGCATCACAACTGTTATCAAGCAGAGCACTAACTCTTAAGTGCCTTGGACATGAAAGTCATCATTACTAGTGGTTGAAGGATGCAAGAGGAAGCGCTTCGATGGTTAATATGGAAAGGCTTGATTAATTATAAAAACCCAACACAATCCCTGGTATCAAATGAAGATGCAGTAAATAGTTTGCAGTGATTTTATATTCTGAATCAAAGAGATAAGGTCAAAGTTGTAAATAATTTGCCTTAATCAACTTCATTTTTGTCTTTGATTATGTTGAGATTTGAGATATTGAACTAATTTGTGTTTCTTGATTATTAATTAATAAAACATGTTCTTAAAGAAGAAACGAATGTGAGATTAGCTAAAGGTGCTAGGATTAGGTATGATGGTTATGGATGGGTTGAATCGTGAATAAGTTGTTTGTTTATTATATTCACAACCATATAAGAATTGGGTGATAGTTGAATTGATAAGAATCAAATAGATTTAGGTTCTAAAATAATTTTATTTTTATTTTTATTGATTTATTATATAAAAGATAAAAATATTTTCGTACAAGTATAACTTAATTTGTATAGGAAAGAATATTTTGTTATATATGTTATAATTAGAATTAACTATAATTAATTCAATGGAAAACATAATTCAACTTGAATAAATTAAAAAAAAGAATACGAGTAATTTATATATAAAAATTTGAATGTGAGCTCGATTGAGTTAGAACGTGAATTTGAGTATATTTACGTAGTCAAAAGATTGAATTATTTAAACAAAAAATTGAATGTGAGTACTCAATTTTTATTTTAAAAGATAACTTATAATATTAAATATTTACGTAGAGGTTTAATTTCTTATTGTACTCTCACTACTTTCACTTCTATGCCGATTCCTTTATGAAAATCTTGAAATATTAATTACTATATATAGAAGCATAAATTTCCAGACAAAGAAAAGGGTGTAGTTCTAGCATAAAAACCAGACTTAATGAATGGGCAATCTCTGGTCTTGTCCAAAGGCAAACAATGCAAGTCTCTCTTAAAACACTACATTGCCGCTAAATCCCTCACCAAAACGACCCACCTCCATGCCTTAATCATAACGTCAGGCCTCCTTAGCCCCCATCTCTGCTCAGACCTTTCTTGTTCATATGCTTGTTGCGGCCACATTGACACTGCTCGCAAACTGTTCGATGAAATACCTCATCCAACCTTGTTTTCATATAACATGATGTTGAAAATGTACACAAAGAATGGGTTCTATTTGGAAATACTAAATTTGTTTCTTGAGATGGTTAACTTGGGGAAATGCATGGCAGATAATTATACGTACCCTTTCGTTTTTAAGGCTATCGGGGAAGAGAAGTTGGTTGATTTCGGTAGGGTAGTTCATGGGAGAGTTTTGATGGGTGGTTTTGAAAAGGACAGTTTTGTGATGAATTCTTTGTTGGCAATGTATATGAATTGCGGGAAGAAAGAGGAAGGAGGGAAAGTTTTTGATTCTATGTTGAAGCCTAATGTGGTTTCATGGAATTCGATGATTAGTGGGTACTTCAAAAATGGACGCGCCAAGGAAGCTTTGGGAATTTTTAATAAGATGGTGGATGATGAGTTGGTCGTGGATTGTGCTACTGTTGTTTCGGTTTTGCCTGTTTGTGGATTTTTGAAGGAATTGGAGGTTGGGAGAAGGGTTCATGAGTTGGTGAAAGAGAAGGGTTGGGAGAAGGAAGTAGTAGTGAGGAATGCGTTAGTGGATATGTTCGCAAAATGTGGGAGTATGGAGGAAGCAAGGTTGGTTTTTGATGGAATGGTTCAAAGGGATGTGGTGACTTGGACTTCTTTGATCAATGTGTATATTTCGAATGGTGATTTAAGAGCTGCATTGAGACTCTGTTTCTTGATGGTGCATGAAGGTGTGAAACCTAATTCGGTTACCCTTGCATCTCTTCTTTCGGCTTGTGGGGAGTCTAACAATTTAATGGATGGTAGGTGTCTGCATGGTTGGGCAATAAGGCAAAAACTTGAGTCTGATGTTATGGTGGAGACTTCATTGATCGATATGTATGCTAAATGCAATCGATTTGACCTTAGCTTCCAAGTTTTCAATAGAACTTCAAAAAGGAAAACGGTTCCATGGAATGCAATTCTCTCCGGTTGCATTCATAATAGACTTGGAAATGAAGCAATAAAACTTTTCAAAGAAATGCTGATAGAAGGTGTGAAACCTGATGGTGCTACCTTGAAGAGTTTTCTACCTGCATATGCCATCCATGCAGATTTACAGCAAGCAATGAACATCCATTCTTATTTGGTAAGGTCTGGATTATTGTCAAACAGTGAAATTGCCACCGCGGTGGTTGATATATATTCAAAATGCGGCCATTTAGAATCTGCTCACAAGATCTTTAGTGGGATACCTGACAAGAACAAGGACATTTATCTGTGGAGTGTAATAATAGCTGGTTATGGAGCACATGGGCATGGTGAGATAGCTGTTTCGCTTTTCAAAGAGATGGTAGCCGGGGTAAAGCCTAATGAAGTTACTTTCACTTCTGTGCTGCATGCTTGCAGCCATGCTGGTTTGGTGGATGAGGGTTTGGATTTGTTTAAATTCATGCTTATAAACCACCAAATAAGCCCGGCAGATGATCATTATACTTGCATTGTTGACCTTCTTGGCCGTTCTGGCAGACTGGATGAGGCTTATGATATCATTAGAACAATGCCGTACGCACCTAGTCATGCCGTTTGGGGTGCATTGCTCGGTGCTTGTGTAATACACGAGAATGCTGAGTTGGGGGAGAAAGCTGCAAAGCGGCTTTTCGGACTGGAGCCAGAGAACACCGGGAATTATGTATTGATGGCAAAAATTTTTTCTGCAGTTGGGAGGTGGAAAGATGCAGAAAATATGAGACGTATAATAAATGACATTGGATTGCGGAAAGCACCAGCTCACAGTTTGATTCAGGTCAGAAATATGTGAAAGTTTGTACAAGGATCATTATTTTGAATGACTAAAATCCTCAGCTTGAAATTAGACTCATGAATTGGAAGTTCATATCCTATGCCAAAAGGTCATTGTTGAAATTATGCAATTAAGAAATATGATGTGGAAGCCTTTGTTTTGTTTTTTTTTTTTCAGTCCAAAATGGAGGCGAAACTTAAATCAGGAAAATCTAGTAATCTATGTTACTCGGGCTCTGATAGAAGTATTGGATATAGATTCGTCATATATTTATAAGTTTCTAAAAGGTCATGGTCATAGTCATCTACTCGTGTCCAAAAGATGTATTAAACATGAGCATCGGACATGATAAATTTGCATTCATCCTTGTGCTAGTTTCAGTATGATGAGATTGAAGGATTTTATTGTATATATTTTAGTTGTGTTATTCGAATTCAATATGTTTAATCTTGATTCAGTATATTTTATTTAATTTTTAAATTTAAAATCCACTATTCACATTTAAAATTTAAAACCATTTATCTCTTACTTACAACTTAAGAGAATTAGATTCAATTTTTTTTCAGTTGACATATAGAAAAACTTGGTATCATTAAGTTGGCAAAAAATCTAATTTTTTTATTATATAAGATATTTTTTAAAAGTAAAATTAAGAAAATAACACCCACATATAAAAAATGTCTCTAAATTTAGCTCATAAACTAAACTAAGGAGAAAACCTTCTAAATTTAGCACTAAAGATTGTTGCTTTACTCCCTTTTCAAAGGTCAAACTCATCCCCACATTTCTCTCACTTGACTCCTCAAAATCAAAATGAAAAATCAATTTCTCTTTCTTTTCTTTTTCTTGTTCTTTTTAAAATTATTCCCTTGATGAATCATTTTCTTAAAAATATTAATAAAATAACATTTTATTTTATTTTCATAAAAATATATATTAATTTATATTTCTAAAGAAAATAGATTTTGATGAATTGATTCACCAACGCAAAATCTCTATTGGGACCAAAAGGAAAAGGAAAAAAAACCTATTTTCTAAGGGAGAAAAAAACAATACTTCCTCTTTGTTTTTCGTTTATTTATTTTTATTCTTGTCCTTTCCTTCTTGATCCAATGGGAAAGCAAAATCTAACAATGGTTGAGATTCAATAATTAAAATCCAGATTTCACTAATATCTAAGTATGATTCTTAATGCAAAAAAGCTCAAAATAAGGAGAAAAAGAAACCAAAATTTTGGCGGGGTTTTAAAAGTCCAATGCAGTGGATATCTTTGTTAGAGGAACCAAGAAAGGAAGGGAGAGTTTAACAGAAAACCCAGATCAAGAAATCAAAGCTTGAATCAGGAGGCAAAGAAGAAGAAAAGGGTTGGATCTGATGGTGGTTGGGGTTGGATTGGGTGTGAAGAGGATTATTAAAGAGAAAGACTGTGAAGGAGCAGCAGCTGGTTTTGATAACATTAAGAAAGAGGATGTGTTTTTGAATAGAGTAGAGGAGAATTGTTTATATGTGGTGAGGCTGCATAGAGAAGGATGCAGCTTCACATCTCGCCTAGCATGAGAAGTATAACGATATCAAGCAACAATGGGTTTACTGACTTAATGAAGATCAAAGTGGCAGCTAGACATATTTCATACAGGACTCTTTTCCATACCATTCTCATCGTCGCTTTCTTGTTGCCTTTTGTCTTCATTCTTACTGCTCTTGTTACCCTTGAAGGTGCCAACAAGTGCTCCTCATTTGGTACCCTTTCCTTTAGTCTCCTATTTCTTTTTTCTTTTCTTTTTGATCTTGATTAGGTTTCATTTGGTTTTTCTTTATGCATTTGATGGGATAGGAGCTGATTTGATGTGGGCTTTCTTTTGTTATCACCCTCGGATGTTATCTGTTTGGCTTTTCTTGGGATCTTAATTATCCGATTCTTACTGTCTTCATGTGTATTTGATTATGCATTTGATCTTGGTTCATGTCAATCTAATTTAGCGTGTGTGTGAAGGTAATTGGATACTGACTACTGCGTTGGTTCTTTTGATATATTCATGTCTTCTTAGTTTAGTCGATATGCTAGACCTTTTATTTCTTGGAATTATCTTGATCCCTGTTTGTTGATGTGGGCGATCTTGCTTTTATTTCATTTGGCTGATATCGTTGATGCTTCGATTTATGGGATTCCTACCAACCTGATTTAGTGTGTGGATGGAGCTAAGTCGTTAATCTGTTGGTTGATTTTAGATTACTCATGGATTAGGAAATGTGGGTTAGTATTTTGCAGTGTATTTTGATGATAAATTTGTATACTTTACTGCTGAAAGAAAAGGTTGTTTGTCAATAAGATCCACATATAGTTGTTAATGAGTTTCTTGGACTTAATTTTACCGGTTGATCTGTATCTTAGGTTAGTGCAGTTGGTTTGTTACTAAAAAATGTCCTGGATATCTGATTAATGAATCGGATAAATTATGCAGATAGTTCTGAAAGTTCAAAAGCATTTTATTGCTTTGTGGTCTCAATATATATCAATACTTTTCAAATGTTTATAATTCAGTTGGAGTTGCATTCCAGGTTAATAGTGAAGCTTTTTCTTGAATTCTTGTTTGTTCTTCTTTTTTGTTTTATCACTATATGAATTCTTTTCCAGTTGATTTACACAAATTAGCATCAGTGAAATTCTAGGTTTTAAACAGTTTATTTCTTTGGAATAGGTCAACTTTGGGCTAGATTGTAAAGGAAAAGGTTTATTTATGTATTTAACATTTAAATTTCTTGAGCATCTATTTTCTTGATGGAAAGACCTTGGAAATTGTTCAGAACTGGTTAATCCAAACTTATATAATAATGTCCTCATTGATATTTGAAATTGATTGCTTATAACTCGAGGTTTTTATTTTTTTAACTCGAGGTTTTTATCTTAGTTATTTAACTAACCATAAATTGTTCAGCCTTTCTTGTTGGATTTGTAGTTATTTAACTAGATCAGTATAGCGTTTTACTGTTTATAATGATGTCTTTGAGTCCATGAGTTCTCATCTTGTTCTACTATGCCAGATTGTTTTGGTAGGCGGTTCGGACCGAGGTTTCTAGGGAGAGTTGATGATTCAGGAGTAAGTATCCCATTCTCTCCATACAAGAACTGCTTTTTTTGGGGGGATTTTTCTTATGGTCAACACTTTGTCGTTGCTTTTAACTTGAGTTGTAATTTATGGTGATAATGATGGTTCCGCAGAAACTAGTTAGGGACTTTTATAAGATCTTCAATCAAGTAATCACTGAGGAAATCCCTGATGGTCTAAAGCTTCCAGATTCATTTAGTCAACTTGTTGATGAACTAAAGAACAACCAGTACGATGCAAAGACCTTTGCATTCTCGTTAAGAGCACTGGTATTGTCATGCTACATAAAGATAGTTACTTTGAATTTACTTTATTCTTCTTTGGTATGTATTAACATGTTGAGGGTTTATAGATTCACTATGGATTCTAAGTTTCTCATATTGTTTAAGCTTGGTAAATTTTCTAATTAGTCCTTTCTTTTTTGTCTTGTTTACATAGATGGAGAAACTTGAAAGGGAAATTAGGGAATCTAAAGTTTCAGAGCTGATGAATAGGCACTTTGCTGCAAGTTCTATTCCAAAAGGCATCCATTGTTTTTCTTTGCGTTTAACTAATGAATACTCTTCCAATGCTCATGCTCGCAGACAACTACCTTCTCCTGAGCTCCTCCCTGTGCTTTCTAACAACTCTTACCATCACTTTGTCTTGTCTACGGACAACATACTAGCTGCATCGGTAGTTGTTACTTCTGTTGTCCGGTCATCACTAGAACCTGAAAAGGTCGTCTTCCATGTCATCACTGACAAGAAAACTTATGCGGGTATGCATTCTTGGTTTGCACTAAATCCCGTAGCATCTATCATAGTTGAAGTGAAAGGCATTCACCAGTTTGATTGGTTAACTAGAGAGAATGTTCCAGTGCTTGAAGCTATAGAGAGCCATCATGACTTCAGAAATTACTATCATGGCAATCATATTGCAGGGGCAAATCTCTCTAATACTACTCCTCGATCATTTGCTTCAAAATTGCAGGCTAGAAGTCCAAAGTACATATCCTTACTCAACCATCTTAGGATATATTTACCTGAGGTAATTAGATGTGGCTATAACAATTTCTTTCTTATCCTACACGGACAATTTCATCTTTCCTCCTAAAACATCTGTTCTGATTGTATGTTTTGAACAGCTCTTTCCAGACCTTGACAAAGTAGTTTTTTTAGATGACGATGTTGTGATTCAGCGTGATTTGTCTCCACTTTGGGAGATTGATCTACAAGGAAAGGTTAATGGAGCTATAGAAACCTGTAAAGGTGAAGACGAGTGGGTGATGTCAAAATATTTCAAAAACTACTTTAATTTTTCTCATCCCCTTATAGCTAAGCATTTGGATCCTGATGAATGTGCATGGGCTTATGGAATGAATATATTTGATCTACGTGCTTGGAGAAAAACAAATATAAGAGAAACATATCATTTCTGGCTGAAAGAGGTAACTTATCACTTACCAAGCTTATCGACTATCTCCATAATTTAACCTTTCCCTTTCCTTCTGGACATTACTCATGATGGACATTACTGGAAATACAAAATCTACTTAGTTGCAAGTGGGTTCTGATCTTTCCACATTTTGTAAGGGCATTGTTTCTATTATAATAAATTCCATTCGATTTTAAATACTGGTTTATATTATAATACGTTGACTGGTATTTGGTTTCTTATAGTCAATTTTGTTTTACCGATTTACTCTGATTCTTGGTTTGTTTGTGACAGAACCTGAAGTCAAACTTGACCATGTGGAAACTTGGAACTCTACCTCCTGCTTTGATTGCATTTAAAGGCCGTGTTCATCCAATTGACCCATCATGGCATATGCTTGGCTTGGGGTATCAGAGTAAGACCAACATCGAGAATGTCAAAAGAGCTGCAGTTATTCATTACAATGGCCAGTCAAAACCGTGGTTGGATATTGGCTTTGACCATCTTCGGCCGTTTTGGACCAAGTATGTCAACTACTCCAATGATTTTGTTAGGAATTGCCACATTTTGGAATCGTAGTTATAAGCGACCAGAGGACTTTAAGAAAAACGATAGACTTAGAAGAGATGCTGGCAAGCCGAGTGTCGTAAGTTTTATTGCAGCCTGAAAGTTTTCTCGAGGTTTATTTAAGGTGGTGAAATTAAAAATTGACCAAGAAGGTGATGACTTTTGACAACAGGATTTACCCTCATCAATCTTAAAACATTTTTTTAGGAAGGACTTGCATTATTAGCTTGGGTACGAAATTCGTTCTATCAGTTCATAACATAGCAAGCAATGTTTTGTTTTTTTGGAGCCGGAAAAGGATTCTGATGTTACTCTTCCTGCAAAGTTATTGGCTTAATGCATATGTCGGAATAAGGTGCAAAATACACAAAGATTATAGAATGCTTCCACTGATTCGTTGATGTGGAAAGAGAATGGCTTAGGCAAGTTCTTTGGCGAGGCAGGCTCCCACATCAGCCTAGACTATTTGTCCCTTCCATATCTAAATATATATATATATATATCTTTTATTGGTTTCATTTTTTTTTTCTAAGCTTTGATTTTAAATATCTTGTTGAATTTTAGAATTAGATCATAGAGAATTCTTTATTACAGCGCTCCCATGAGTTGGGGTTTGTTTTTAGGTTATTATATGTATATAGTTCAGGAGAAATATCTACAACGTTGTGCATAAAACTTCTTTTCTTCTTCTTTTCCATGACATGACACTATGTTGCTTCGTTACACCTATGTAACTATAACTAAATATGATACGAAAAATGGCATGTTTTGATAAATTAATAATTAATTTAACTCTCAATCAAATATACTAATCAATTAAGCCCTTCTCCTTTAACACCATTAACTCTAACCATGAGAAATTTAGAATTTTTATTTTAAAAAAATTATAGATTTAATAAAAATTATTAAAAATAGAATTTTAAAAATTATGTGCCAATGATTAAAAATAAAAATATTAATTTATAGAAAAAACAAAATGATTAAAATTTATAAAAGAAGAAAAGATGTTTGTTTTAATTGAAAAAATTAATTATTTTAGGTAATTTAATTAAAGTTAATTTAAGTTGGAAAAGATATTAAATATAGATGAGTATATAATAATACTTTATTATATTGGTGCCTAAAATTTATACTTTTAAACATCATCTTAATATAATTTATTCTCAGGTTTCAAAAAATGTCTAAAGAATGCTCTATTGCTCAGCCTATCTCGGCTAATGGCGATGATGGGGATCCTCTTTCTGTCGAGGATCGGACAACCAAGAAAGTGAGATTTAAGGACGGACTCGATGACGCATCTGCGGATATGATTGTAGATCCTGTTCTGCCTCCAAAATCGTCGCGGAAAGATAAGCTATTGGGTGGAGTTTCGGCTTCGCCTAAAATGGAACGCGATGTTTCAGCATTTGGAGTAGATGACGAAAGCAATGGAGATTTTGACTTATTGGCTGATGACGTGCAAACATCCATTGTTAACGGAGTTTCGGCCATCAGATTCTCTGACATGGTTAAGGAAATTTTATTCAAAGAAATGGAATTAACTGTGGTCATTAAACTCTTAGGACGAAGTATCGGTTACAATACTTTACATAATCGCATATCTAGCATTTCAATTTCATCTCATGGATATTGAAAATGGGTATTACTTTTCGCTTTTGAATAGGTCCTTTTTGTGATCATTTTTGGCCAATATCTCACCGTACAACTTTGGACCAAGGATTTCAGCCCTTTGCAATCGTACCCTAATGTGGTCTTGGCTTGGATTCGTCTGCCGAGTCTTCCGGGGTTTATGTTCCGTCAAAAAATCGTGGAAGCTCTTGGAAGGTGATAAACCGTAATAGTAACATATTTTTATCCCACATTTAGCATGTTTTTGGATGATTTATCCTTTTAATTATGGAAATAGGTGCTCCTAATCTTTTGTTTTCATGTTTTATAATTAGTAGAGCACTGGAGGATGAAAAAAAAAAATGAATAACGGGCCGAAAAAAGAGAAAATAGGCCAAAGAACGAAATCCACACGGCTGGGCCTAAGACCACACGACCGTGCCTCGTAAGAAGAGTCAACCATGGCCTGAATCTTGAAAAGCACGGTCGTGCCTCATCAACAGGCTCGAACACGGCCTGGCCACGATTTATACGAGCGTGTCTCTGCCGCAGGAAAGAAGAATTCTATTCGGATTAGGGTACTTAGAGGCAAAGAAACATATTCCAAAAGCCTATATAAAGACCCTAGAGGCCAACCTTTAGGGGGCATTCAGCTAGGCCAAAGAGCCGAGCCAGAGCAGTTAAATTTAGGGATTTACTCTAAGAAAGCCAGTTGATTCATCTCAAGAAGCCAGAATCATACTTAAGACGGAGGAACTCTCCTTCAATTCCTTCAGGGGGTTTTAGGGATTTCTTATGTTTAGTTTTATCTTTTCTTCTGAGATATTTTCTTTTATAATTATGAACTAAACCTTCAGATACTTGAGGGGGATGAAACCTAAGACGGATCTTGTTATTGTTATTTGAGCTGTATGATAAATATTTGATTTGTTCTTAACTATGTGTTCTTAATTCTTGTTTTGGTATTCCTGGGATATTGATTCAAGTGTGATGTGCTTAGGCAGAGGAGGAAGAGACCCTGTCTAAGAGTATATCTAGCATAGTTAATGCAATTCTAGAGGTTTTAATTAGAAAGAGATTTCAATTAATCAACCTAGGATTAGACGTTAGTAGCCTTGAAGAGAGGTATTAATATAAATTAGGGAATCCTACGGATCAAGTCAAGTGAATAAATCGTCCGGTTCAGAGTTAGATAACAAGTGAAGTCTAGGTGGATTCTTCCTCAGGTATTGTCTAAATCAATCGGTTTTTCCTCAAGTCCTTCCCCAATTTCTTCTTTCTCTTAGCATCTTTAGCTTAGTTAATTAGTTAATTTTAGATTAGATAAAAATTCCCTTAATTCGTAGGCTAAATAATAGAAAAGAGTTAATATTAGTACTTTTGGTTCCTTTGGGTTCGACTATCCGGTCTTGCCGCTAGCTATACTACTGTTCGATAAGGGCACTTGCCTCCATCATTGTCTTAGTTAGTTTCCAGGTTCGATCATTCTTTTTATAAATTTTTAAGACTCGACAGACAAGATCAAGTTTTTGGCGCCGTTGCCGGGGAACTAAAATATTAAGAACGCTCAATTTTTATTACTTTAGCCATATTTTTATTTTTTTATTTTTGCAATTAAACTTTATTTTTACTTTTTAAATTTTCTTTTTCTTTTTCTCTTTTCCTAGTAGATATCTCTAGTTTATGACTAGAAGGAACCCGACAAGACCACTACTTTACGACAGTGATATTGAAGGAACTGCACGCAGAAATCGTAGAGAAGTAATGCGAGGCTTAGATTACATACAAGAAGAGCAAGAGGACGAAACTAATACCACCGAAAGGATAACTGAGAATAATCCGTTACATCAAGATATGGCCGATCATCATGCTCCTCGAACTATGTATGATTATGCTAAACCTAATTTAATAGGAGCTGAATCGAGTATCGTTAGGCCTGCTATAGCCGCTAATAATTTTGAATTAAAACTTAACACTATACAAATAATTCAACAGTTTGTTCAATTTGATGGTTTGCAGAACGAAGACCCAAATACTCATTTAGCTAATTTTTTAGAATTCTGTGATACCTTCAAAATAAATGGCGTTTTTGATGATGCCATTCGTCTTCAGTTATTTCCCTTTTCTTTGAGAAATAAAGCCAAACAGTGGTTACATTCTCTTCCACGAGGATCAATCACTACATGAGACCAAATGACCGAAAAATTTTTACTAAAATATTTTTCACCGGCCAAAACGGCCAAATTAAGGAATGATATCTCTTCTTTTGTGCAGATGGATTTAGAAACATTATACGACGCATGAGAGAGATACAAAGATCTGTTGAGAAGGTGCCCACACCATGGTTTACCCTTGTGGTTACAGGTCCAAATTTTTTACAACAGTGTGAACCCCTCAACCCGGTAGTTAATTGACTTAGCAGCCGACGGAACCCTTAATAACAAAACTCCTGAAGCGGCTTATGAATTCATAGAGGAGATGTCACTGAATAACTATCAGTGGCAAGTTACAAGGACAAAGCCAACCAAAGCAGTCGGAGTTTTCAATCTCGACGCAGTCACTATGCTATCAAATCAGGTAGAGATGATGAATAAAAAGATTGATGGTTTGTATGGTTCTTTTCGGTACATCCATTTATGCAATGTGATTCAAATCTAGGAGGTGTGGCGAATCCTGAGTACCTACCCTACAATCTGGGCATGGAAAGCGAACAATTAAACTATACAGGTAACAATTTTAGATCTCAAAATAACCCTTATAGTAATACTTATAATCCAGGTTGGAGGAACCACCCTAATTTCTCGTGGGGTGGCCAAGAAAATCAGAGACAACAACCACCCCCTCTAAACTCCCAACAACAGCCCTACCCACAGGAAAAGAAGCCGAACCTTGAAGAGATGCTGACAAAATTTATAGCGGTGTCTGAAATTTGATTTTAAAAAATCGAGACAACACTTAAAAATCAACAAGCATCGATTAAAAGAATCGAGAACCAGTTAGGGCAACTCGCAAAGCTAATCTCTGAATGACCATTAGATAGCTTGCCAAGTAATACTGAGACTAATCCAAAGGAGCAAATTCAAGCCATAACAGCTCATGACAGTGAAGGGTTAGTAGAATCTGAATCTGAGCCAAGGTAAGAACCGGTGGTAAGTGAAGGTAAGGTTGAGGCAAGCCAAGAAAAGCCAAAATTGGTAATTAAAGAATACCAACCTTGTATATCTTACCCTAATGCGATGAAGGAAGACGACACAGAAAAATAGTTCGGTAAGTTCCTTAAACTCTTAAAGAAATTACATATTAACTTACTGCTTCTTGAAGCTCTTTCACAGATGCCAGATTCAAGGAAATTTTTAAAAGAGCTCTTAACAAATAAGAGAAAGTTAGACGAGGAGTCGTATGTGGAACTAAACGCAGTTTGCTTGACAATGTTACAGAACAGACTACCACAGAAATTAAAAGATCCAGGGAGTTTTACAATTCCATGTTTAATTGGTAGTTTATCTATTGATAATGCTTTAGCTGATTTAGGGGCAAACATCAATGTTATGCCATCTAAAATGTTTAAACAGCTAGGTCTAGAGAAACCCAAGCAAATTAGGATGAGTATTCAACTAGCTGATAAGACTATTCACATCCATAAGTGTATAATTGAATATGTACTAGTTAAAGTTGACAAATTCATATTTCCCGTAGACTTCATGATTTTAGATATGGATGAAGACAATAGTATCCCATTAATTTTAGGAAGACCTTTTCTAGAAACCGCCAGATCTAAAATTGATGTTAGCACAGGTGAACTCATACTTCGTGTAAGTGACGAATCAATCAGTCTTCAAGCTCTCGACTCAGCTAGAACATCGAGTGAAAAAGGTGAGGACGTAAATTCCCTTGATAAGCATTCAGTTAAACTTTTTTTCAAGAAGCACCACGAAATTACACTACAGAGACAAATTCTATAGCTCGTACCAACAAGGAAATATCTCATGAGGAACGACGGCTTCAGACCGATGAGCTAGATGAGTAAGAGACACATTTCAAGGAGGAATCGAACCCACACAAAGTGAAACCGAAGGAACCCCCAGAAAAACTTAAAGGAACATCAAATCACTTTAAAATAGGAGATCAGGTACTATTAGATAGAACAGACCCGCGAATCGCCATATCAACCCTGAAGACAAAAGAAGAGATCCCCTTTACGGTGTTTAATGTTTTCCTTTACGGAACAGTTGAGGTAAATAATTATACTTTTAGTACCTTTAAAGTAAATTCTACTCAACTCAAATTATATGATAATAGCACAGAAAAAGATTTTTCACTCCTTAAACCACCGTGAAGGTACGAATGAGAGGTAAGTCTAGCTTAAGACTTTAAACGAGCGCTTCTCGGAGGCAACCCAACCACTAACCCATTTATTTTCATTTCTTTTTCTTTTACCACCTAACTACAGACTAACCAAGTTAATGAAGCGCAGATTTTCACATCACATGGCCTTACATACGACCGTGGCCGTGGCCGTGTTGATGCTACGGATTTTTGTACTGACATGGCAGAGATAGTACGAGATAGAACGAGAAAAATATCTTTGAATCACGAACTCACCTAACACTATGGCCGTACGACATAGCCGTGGCCGACACTATTGAACCAACACGGGCGTGGTAACTTAAATACCAAGAGTGGGAGAAGCAATTGAACCACCACACGACCATACGATATGGCCGTGTAACACAACACACCCACGATACACGGGCGTGGGGATGTACCAGAGCTAAAAATTTCTATTTAAAACACCCCTCTCCCCTTCTATCCCATTCCTTATCCACTCCCCACTTCCTTTTATCTTCACTCTCTTCCTTCTTCACTCTATAAAAGTCTCAATCTAAGCTTCAACAATGTCAAGAAACGGAAAGATCCGAGTTCTGTCTCCCTGTGCGAGACCAATCAGCATAAGTTCATACTGGCCGCTTCATTAACTCGACAAGCCAAGGGTCTTTGAGACTATATAACTTTTATTTCACTTTTCTCATCTCTTTTAATTTCCTTATCTTTATTTTTCTTTTACTAAATTTGGTTTATTTCATTTTAGTTTTTTGGTTTTAGGTTCTAAAGGCTGCTAGGGAATCACACACCACGGCCTTAGAAATCACATCCACCTCGCGAACCATCTACCAATAAGGACTTTCTAATCCATTCATCTTCTCTTTTAATCTTATTTTAATTCACATTTTCTTTCTTGTTGTCTTTATTTAATTTAATTATATAATTAGTATAATTTAAATTATTATAATTATTTTCTAGCTAACTCTTCACGAGGTTCCCAATTTCTTCATCTAGCACAAGAATTAGAGGAGATCCCTCCAACTTATCTTTAACCTCCGAATCAAGTTTCCACACTTCCAAACTCGAGGATCTCATCCAAATTTCAGGAAGTTTCACTTCTCTCCCTATCTTATGATTTTATTATTATATGATTATTATCCATCTTTGTACATTGAGGGCAATGTACATCTTAAGTGTGGGGGGTGAAAGTTTATTAGAAAAAGTGCCTAACTTTTTGCATTATTCTCAAATCCTTGAATGATATTCTATCTTATAGTAATTTTTTCATATCACTAATTAGAATGAAATTCTTGTTGATTCATAATTTTTATTGATATATTTTAGATTAAGTCATTGATAATTGTGCAATGATGATTTAAACTTTAAGATACTAGAAAATCAAGCATGATGAGTCTATTTTCAAAAAATTAAAATTCTGTTAGGTTGTCTACCTGAATCTACATTGTTACCTTGAAGTTTGAAATTTACGAGGTTGACATCAATATACCCATAATTTTTGTTAGATTTTGAGCCTTTAGAGAATACATTCTTTTTGTGCTCACTTTATTGATTATGAGTGTGTCAACATTGATTTGTTATTCTAGAACTTGCATCGATTATACATGTCGAGACCACACTATTGATTTGATATTCAAAGATGATTAAGGCACTTAGGATTTAACCCACTTACTCCACTAAAAGCCTACCATCATAATTGACCCCTAGTGAACCCATTTGATCCTAACAACCCTTTTTATTGACTCAACCTACTAATATTAACCCGAAACTCATATCGTATTTGTTATCACCATTCCTTTTGACTACCCTTTTATCGAGATTTGTTTTGATTAGTTGCCTAATTAGATTATTTCAGTTGTTACAGTTCTATTTTATATTGATTTGTTCTTAAAAAAATTCAATCAAAAATCAAAGTATATTCATTATTAGTTATGTGATTAAGCGAGCCTATACGTTTAATTTCAACATCTTGAAGAAGAAGCTTGAATTATTAGTATTACAAGTTTTCAATTGATGTAATTATTCAGGTTATTAGTCATTTTTCTAGTTAGGTGATTGTCAATTCAATCTCGATTCTAGCCCTTCTAATTCAGCCTTTATCCACACCTTTAACTGGAGCCCCGTTACAACCCTTTTTAAAGACCTTTTGATTTGTGTATCATCTCATTTTACAGTGGTGGAGATTTGATTTTCAAGAAAGCCTATGGTAATAACTTTTCATGTTCGACTTTTGAGCACTTAATTTTTTGAACCTTAAACACCTTGAGTGATTTGAGTGAATCTTTAGTTTGGATGTCAACTTTTGTCAATTTTGAATTAAAGGTAATTATTCGGATAAGGGGAAAACATCTATCTATTTCGTGCTAAAAATTCTTGACTTTGATTGTTTAAATCTTTAGGACTCTTTGAGTTGAATTATCCATGTATAAATTATCTATAAATTATGATGAGACATTATTGATGAATATTATGAATTGAGGAAGTTTGTTTTAATTGTGAGTTGAGAATTTTGCTTGAGGACAAGTAAAAGTTTAAGTGTGGGGGTATTTGATAAACCGTAATAGTAATATATTTTAATCCCACATTTAGCATCTTTTTGGATGATTTATCCCTTTAAATATGGAAATAGGTGCCCTAATCCTTTGTTTTCATGTTTTATACTCAGTAGAGCACCGGAGGATGAAAAAAATGAATAACAGGCCGAAAAAGGATGTTGGTTGAGAGAAGGTCTCGGCGTGGACAACAAGTTAGCCGAAGTAATGCCAACAAAAATTTAGGAGTGAGTGTTGGTGCGAAATCTCGCAAGGAGGTTGAAACTCACGTTTTGAGGCATTAAAAAGATGTGAGAGACGAGCGAAATTTTCATTGGAGAATCTGTGTCGGTGAAGGGGGCTGGAGCAAATAATGATGTTGCTGAAAATGTTAATTTTAGGGTTGGGGGTAATACTTTGAAGGGTATAGGCTCGCGGTTAATTTTTGGCCAGCTTTTAAGGCCAGTTCGGATACTGGGCTATCCAAGGAAGCTGCTGCGGCCAATAACTGGGCTGATTTGGGGTGTCTGCCTGGTGGGCCCAAGAAAGCTAATTATCTTAAAATTTTGGGCCAGGCTGCCTTGGAAAAAGGTCCAACGCTTGATAGCTCTTCTATTCAAATTTTGCGTGAGGAAATTAAAAGTTCCAATTCTAATTCTAATTCTATTTCTATTTTTAATAATGCATGTACGTCGCATCATGCTATTTCAAATATTGATATGGTCTTGGATGATGTCAACTGTGGGGGTTTTTCCAATGAAGTTCGAGGGGTTCCAAATGACGAAAATTTTGATAATATTATAGCACATTTCAATCAGGCTTTCGAAGGCTCTAGGGGCACCCCTTTCATCGTTTTTGATGATATGTTGGATCCCGAAAAATATTCTGCAATAACTTTCAAAGATTCCTCTCACAAAAGAGAAAAAGGTAGCTCTGCCAAATCTTCCCGTGAAAATTTGGTGAAGGAGTTCCCGTTTATAGAGAGAAGCTTGAAGGTAAAGATTTAATTGGGCGTAGTGGTCAAAAAGCGTCCAATGCTTTGCGTGGTAGGATGAGTCAGTTCAAAGCTTCCGGTAATTCTAAAGTATCCTTGGTCGAATCTATGGAGGAAATGGCTAAATTTATCTCTAGTCCATACCTTAGTAAATATCTTAATTCTGGATCGGAAGGTAGAGCCTTGATTAAGGATGGGGACACTATCTCTCGACAGTAATTCGTATGTTTTTTTTAATTTTTATTTTTTTATATGAATTTTACAATATTCTTTTAGAACTGTCAGGGTTGTGCTAGTGATAAGTTTCCTCGTATTTTTCGGGAATATAATCGGGAACGCAATGATATTATTAGTCTACTTGACACTAGAGTTAGTGGGTCTAAAGCAGATAACATTATTGCTAAATTGGGTTTCCCTAATTCTCATCGCGTCGAAGCAATTTGTAACAGTTCGGTTTAGACCCTAATCGAAATAGTGGTTTCGGGACCATAAATCTCTAACAGTCCGATTTATACCCTAGTTGAAACAATGGTTTCGGGACCACAAATCTGAGTCCGTATAATATTTTAATATTAATTTCTATGTCATTGATATGTGATTAAGCATGTGGTAAAGTTTCGTATGTTAAATTGCCCGTCTGTGTGTTTAATTTGACAAAATGACTAAATCGCATAAAGTTTAATATTAGTATGCTCTTTGATAAGGTATCTATTTGATGTGTCTTTGTAAGAGGGAGGCCTTATGTGGCAAATAAGCCCATGTTTTGGATAGTGGATGGCATATGGTCTATAATGACCTTGGTTTATATGTTATTTATATGTTTTATTAAATGTTAGTTTTGTAAATAGATAATTATGTTTAAATTGATAAAACAAAAACATGATAATGGCCATTATCATCACCTTGTTCCACCGAAATTAGAAAAAAAAGAAAGGGTTTTGAGCTTTGGATGTTTCGGCTAGCTTTAAGCAAGATTAAGGTAAGTTTTTTACTTCGGTTTTTGATAATTTCTACGTTTTTATAATCATTACTTTGAGAGGTACAAAATCCATGCCTTGATTTTGTGTTTTGATGATGTATGTGAAATATGCCATTGATGATTTTGCAAACTTTGTGATGTTTGAGAATGAAAAATGAAAGATTTGAGCTAGATGAACATGTTATGTTCTTGAAGTTTTGATGAATTTAGCTAAATAGGGCTAAATTGTGACAATGGTAAATTGAGGGACTAAATTGCAACTTTGATGAAAAATTTGGGCTTGTATGTGATGTATATGTATTCGACTAAGCTTTGTGTATGCATTGATCTTGTGAAATTTGATGTTTTGAGTAAAATAGACTAAATTGATAAAATGTGTAAATGTAAGGGCTAATTTGTAAATAGCCTAAAATATGTGTGTATGGATTGAATTGAACGAATTAGTGAATAAAAGGGTTAATTTTAAATATGTTTAGATCAAGAACCGAGGAAAACGGAGTTAGATCGCGGAAAGTGAAAGTTAACGAGTAGCCGTTTTCATTCCGATATATTGAATCCGAGGTAAGTCACTATGCAAATAAACGTACTTGTATGATATTATGTTTGTTCATATGTTTGAGGTTGATTATGGGTATGGATAAGAAGATAGGTGTTTGTATTCTGAGAAAAATTTGTTATAGTGATTAAGTCCGAGAAGCCCTGTACGAACCTTGAAATGGATAGGTATTTGTTCTGTTTATCATGTAAGACCATGTTCGGGACGTTGGCGTTGATTTGAGACTCGTGTAAAACCACGTCTGGGACGTTGGCAACGATATAAGTTTTACGAGTAAGACCTCGTCCGGGACGTAGGCATCAATAAATGATTAATATGTAAGACCACGTCTGGGACGTTGGCATTGATATGAGCTTTACGTGTAAGACCATGTCTGGGACATCGGTATCATAATGATTCGTGTAAGACCCTGTCCGGAATAGTGGCATCGATATCTGAGTGCAAGTAAGACCTCGTCTGGGACGTTGGCATTGTACGACTATTTTGAGCTTTCTGAGTATCCTACTAGATTCCTATTGGTTCCACGGGCAAGTCTGTGATATGAATTGTAAATCTGAGCGATGATCAGATAAGTGAACGAATGTCTGTTTCAGGTACGTGGACTTATACACTAAGGGTGTATATAAGGTAAGATCCTAAGGGATTTTATTAAGATGAGTATGTATAATGAGATATCAAGATGATATGTGAAATGAGTATGAAAAGCTAAATATTTATATATGATTCATGTATTGTTGATGGTGGCAAGTGTAGCCAAAAGTATGAACCAAAGTATATATATATATATATGTGAGAATTTGATCATTGATAAGAAATATGCTTTCATTTTATATGCTTATATGGTTACATATGTAGTTTATTTGTATATGACTTACTAAGCTCTGAAAAGCTTACTCTGTGTGCGTTTTTTTCTATTTTATATGTCGTCAAAGCTACTAGGGGCTGGGGACTGTCACGGATCATCATCACACTATTTAGCTTATTTTGGTACATTTTAAAAATGGTTAAATCTAGATATGGCATGTATAGTTTAGTGTTTGGTTCAAGTTGATATATATATATTTAGTCATGAAATATAACTATTTTGGTTCATATTATGCTTTAATGAATGTGGCATATGTATGGTTTTGGTATGGTTTAAATGCCCATGAAATAGCCAAGTTTATGGTTAGTTAAATGATGAAGTTTTGCTTTGGTTATGTATGTGTTATTATTTTGAAAGAGGATATGAATGATTTGGCTATTAAATGCATGGATTGGATGATCAAATTGGTATGTTATTGGCTGCCATATATGCATGATGTGTTTTGGTATATTTTGCTTATAGGTGTGACCCTTAAGGGCAAAAGTTTGGCCTTGTAAATGGCCTATAATGTTACATGGTGGGGCACACGGGCGTGCCTCAAACCGTGGGTAAATTGGCAGAATGTGGCTTAAATTGCACACGGCCTCGACACGGGTGTGCTTGATGGCTGTGTGAGAAATGGCAGTATGTGATCTAGTAGTACATGGCCTTAGCACATGGGCGTGCTTGGTGACCGTGTTGATTTTGGCAGTATACTACCACGGAGAGGACACACGGGAGTGTCCAGTAGTCGTGGGTGAGGCACGGTCTACCCCCATGGCCCTGTATCCCCTGTAGGTTAGAAAAGCTTCAAATTTTTATGAAATTACTTATGTGTTTCGGTTTAGTCCTGACTCGGTTTAAAAGCATGCTTAAGGCCTCGATGACCTACTTAAGGGACATTATGATTGATATTGATGAATGGTTGTACGATTAATTCAGTAAATGTTTCCGATCTGTCTGGTAACGCCATTAAACCTAATCCGGTGATCAGACATGGGATAGGGGTGTTACAAAATATGAGTCAAAAAAATATTTTAATATTATTTTCTGTGTCTGCATTATATGACTAAGCATGTGCTAAAGTTTCGTGAATTAATTTGTCTGTATGTATGTTTAATTTGAGAAAATGACTAAATCGTAAAAAGGTAAAAGTGACATTCTAAATGTTAAAGTGCTTATTTGAGTTGGCTTTTAAATGTAGTGGCCTTATGAGGAAATTAAGCCATTTTATAAGATAGTGGATGGTTAGTGGACGGTTTTGGACATAATTTAAATGGTTTTCTTATTTAATTATAAGGGTTAAATAAGTAAAATAGTAAATAAGTAATAATAAGTAAAAGACAAAGCTAAAAATAAGTTATATTTTCATCATCCATCATCGAATATAGAAAAGAAAAGAAGGGCTTTAGGTTTTCATGGTGTTCGGCCATTACTAACTCAATTCAAGGTATGTTTAACTTTGATTTTTGATAATTTCTACGTTTTTGTAATCGTTGCTTAGTGCTCTCTCAAACCCATGCTTCAATTTTGTGAATTGATGAATATTTTGAAATGTGTCATTGATGAACACATGAGTTTTGTAATGTTTGATGGTGAAATATGAAATATATGTGTTAGATTAACATGTTTTGTCTTTGAAGTTTTGATGAATTTGAGTAATTTAGACTAAATTGAAAAAATAATATTTTGAGGGACTAAATTGTAAAATAAAAGAAAAATATGGATTGCTAGAGACCTATAGAGAATTCGGCTAAGCATGAGTATATTGAGATTTTGTGTGTTTTATGATTTTGTGAAATAGGAACTAAAATGCCAAAATGTGAAAATATGAGGGCTAATTTGTATATTGTCCAAAATATGTGTTTTTGGATTGAATTGAATGAATTAGTGAATAAATGAGTTAAATTTGAATATGTATAGATCAAGAACCAAAGAAAACGGACTTAGATCGCGAGAAATCAAAAGTAATTAAGTAGCCGAGTTCGTTTCCATATATTCGAATGTAAGGTAAGTTGATATACAAATAAATGCATTTGAATTGAGTTAATTGTGCATATATGAAATTTAGTTTGTGTTGAATATGCTCAAGATGTTATGTACATGGAAATTCGAGATAGTATCGATAGTGTATCTATGTCCGAGAAGTCCCGTACGAACCTAGGAATAGACAAGATTATATATGTCATGACATATGTTTTCGATATGTGAGATCATATAAGACCACGTCTGGGACATTGGCATTGATTCGAGATTTTGTGTAAGACCATGTCTGGGACATTGGCATCGATATGAGGTTTACGTGTAAGACCATGTCTGAGACATTGGCATCGTATCTGATTCGTGTAAGACCCTATCTGGGACAGTGGCATTGATATCTGAGTACATGTAATACCACATCTGGGACGTTGGCATTGTATAACTATTCTGAGCATTCTGAATATCCTATTTAGTTCCGAATGATTCAATGGGCAAGTCCGAGAAATGAATGTTTATGTGAAATGTATAAACGATTCAGGTACGTTTGAAAGGTACATTATGTATATGTATGAAAAGTAAGTGTTTATATGAGATCACTAAAGTGAATAACTGTATAGATTTGATGAGATAATATATGATACATACTTGAATGAGTTATGAGTTAAGTGATACTTTGAGCTATGAAATGTGGGTAAGTAATGGCTAAACAAATGAGCCAAAGGATATGTGATGAATTTTGCAAATGAGACACATTAATGTTATTGTATCAATGTGGTTATGTGTATTTTATGTTAAGTTTATTTGTAAATGGCTTACTAAGCTTTTGGAAAGCTTACTTTGTGTGTGTTTACTCTGTTTTACAGATCATCAAAGCTACAATAGGCTTGGGAATTTTCGAGGATCATCACCACACTATCAATATCTATTTTGGTACTTTTGAATATGTATATAGCTAGATATGGCATGTATAGACTAATTATTTTGAGGTATGTTTGATATAAGTATATGGCCATGTGATATGGCTAGATATATAGTTGAGTTATGAATGGTTATTTATGTCCTATGATGCTAGTTTTAATATAGCTTGATAGTAAATGAAATGGTCATATGAATGATAAGTTTATTGATTAATAACTAGCACATTATTGATGGTAAGTTTGTGATAGATTTGTCTTGAAGTGCTTGTGGATTATGTTGAGTTAAATAGCTTTTAATTTGGTATGATTGTTAGGTTCATAATTGAGTAGATATGGTGTACAATTTGATGTGTTTTGGTTGCCAAATGTGTATAGGATGATGCTTGAATGTGCATGGAAGAATGACCCAAGTATGGGTGGCATTTTGGCCTTGCAAATGGCCTACATTTACCACACGGCTGAGCACACGGGCGTGTGGCTCAACTGTGTCCTATGTGATTGTAATTCAAAACAAGTCAGGCTCGACCATGGGTTGGACACACGGGCATATGACTGGCCGTGTGATGCAAGTCAATGTCGACTACGGGTGAGACACTGTAACACCCCAAACCCAGCCCATGCTTTATGACCGGATCTGATATGTCACATGAGAAAAACGTGTTAAATTCTTTTTATTCGTACTAAAATAGGTGTTGTTTTGCTATAATTGAGAAAAAAAGTTTGATTTGAAATAGTTGATAAAATACTACTAATTTCAAGAGGTTGATTGATAAATCAAAAATCGAGGTAGTGAACTTTAAAATCGTGACTTTTGAAAATGACGTTGATAATTTCGAAAGAAAATCCAAGTTATTTTATTTGTGCATATTTATTATGAAATCTATTTTGAAAACCGTGATTAATGATTTTAGAAAAATCCCCATTTAAAACATTTCAATCAAAATATTAATTACGTTTAAACGCAAAGCAAAATAAAACATATCCCAGAGGCCTTATTACAACTTGAAACCCAAAATAGTAAAAGTAATAAAAGTGAACGGAAATAGAAATCCAAATTTCAATAAAAACCATTTATGAAGTATGGTCTCCACCGAGTCATCCATGGGCCCAAGTCCTCGTCACTGAGCATTACCTACAAGGATTAAGAAAGAAGGGGGTGAGTTACAAAAAATCAGTGCATAATCCCCTTACCGTTATCCACTGGGTCTGAACCCGCAAAGCAATATCTTGGGCAGGAGCCCATGTAGCATAATCTTGGGCCGAAGCCCATTTACAAAACAAACTGGGCCTTAGGCCTATAAACATGATAATGCAGATAATGTAATGCAACCCAACCCATCCTAGTAATCCATCTGCTACACACCACCTGTACCATCCCATCACACCTGTGGGGATCAAGTCAATCCACCCCGCCAAACACACCAATCGCAGGCAAGTTGCCATTTATAATAATTTGTGGCTGAGCCACCAAAAACGCTGCAGTCAAGCTGCTTTTTATAATAATTGTTGCTGAGCCACCAGAGTCATAATTATGCGTGACATAGCCACTATACAGATTGTGGCAGAGCCACCAGAATATCATATATGGTAATATAATCGGCACATAGCCTTGGGTAAATATGATTGACACAGAGTCGTTAATTCATATGTTAGGCACATAGCCCTGGGTAAATATGTTTAGCACAAAGCCATAATCACTATGGCACAGAGTCATATTTAGGTTGGCACTTAGCCATTATCAGAATTTGTGGCAGAGCCACCAGAATATGTGGCAGAGCCACCAGGCTACACTTCTCTTCGTACCATTTTTCCCACCCCATGCAATATGTAAAAATGCATAATAATAAAATATATACACATACATAATAAAATATCCATAAGTAAATATATCAGCCACTTAATCTAGTAATCTATTATAGAGATTTAGTCCACTAAAGTAATTTAATAAATCGATCTACTAAAACATTCTAGCAATTCGACCGATAGGGGCATTTTTGTAAATTGGCCCATAAGGGCATTTAAGCAATTTGGCCCGTTAAGGCATTTTAGTATAAACAACCCATTAAGTGTATTTTCGTAATTTGATAATTTTACCCACTAAGGGTAATTTAGTAATTTTACCCACTAAGGGTAATTCGGTAATCTCACAACTCAGAGGTACTTCGGTAATTTATCATTCAATGGTATTTTCGTAATTTCGCAACCCAAACTTAACTACTAATGTGGGGCATAAAAATTGAATCTGTCCATCTGCGTCATATTGACTAAACTGACTATAACTCGAGTTAGGAAACTCAAAATTTAGATCCGTAAATTTTCCTTGAAACTAGACTCATATATCTTCTAACTCTAATTTTTCTAGAATTTTTGGCTTATCCGTTTAGTAAATTTTATTCATTAAAATTTCCCCTATTTCACTGACCAACGGTTCTAACCTCTCTTAACCAAAATTCAAATATCTTATTGTACAGTTTTCATATGTTGATCCCAGTTATTTCTATTGAAAATAGACTCATTAAGGAATATAAATTGTAACTCATAATTCGCTTTTTACAATTTTGAATGATTTTTCCAATACAGAATAGGGAACCATGAAGTCATTCTAAACCAGTCTTACTAAAATTAAAATATCACAGAATATAAAATTCTTCTTCCTCCTCTATTTCTTTCATATAAAACTAGACAAAGTAATATTTAATTCGATATCTTATTCACTTTCTAATTCCCTTTATCCTATTTTTCATGATTTTCCAAAATCACGTCACTGCTGTTAACCAAAAACTGTTTCATTGCAAAATATGGTTTCCACAACGAACATACGCACGCCTGAGTAATCACATATGCCGATTTTTGATTTTTCTATCTTTCGACCAAATCAAAAAACATTTCGTGCAAATATTCAGAGAAGTGTGGGATTACACACCATTTCAAACATGTATTCGGATGGGTACGGGATTACACACCTTAATTACGAGTTGTGCTTTCTACCGATTTCAACACCTATAATGATAGTTGACAGAAGGTTAGTCTCTACTTTGATAATCATAACTAGAAACACTTTACTAGGCTAACTCCACTTACCACGAATGTGATCTCCCTCAGTGCACCAAGAATCGATCCTACCCCTTGGCTACTGAAATCCCGCCCTAACAATATTTGGTGAGTGAAAGAGTTGTTAGTAGTTATCCCACCTTTGACCAAAGCAAATCTTATGACAACGTACTTACTCACTTGCTTGACGAGTCGACGATAATGATTTGGTTAATACAAATCACTTGTGCTCCTTCACCTTGTTGAGAATTGAAAAGGAAATGACTCGAAATGCTCAAGGAAAAAGTACCCAAAACGTCACTCTCAAAAAGAAACCCGAAAGAACACTCAAAAAAAGGAAAGTTTCGGTTTCTCCCCTTACACCAAATGACCGAAAATGCTATTTTGGAAAAACAAAAACACAAAATGATCAAAGGAGAAAAAACATCTCTCATGCACAAGACTTGCAAAAGGTATGGAAAATTCGGCTCCTCCCTCTCCCTAGCAAAACCGTCCATCACATTTGCCTAAAGGAAGAATGTTGACCAAAATTCTTTCCAAAACATCTTCCACCCTTTAAGCCAACATGTTCCCTATTCTTACCTTTTCCTTCATTTCTTTCCTTCTTTTTCCCTTATCTTCCTCCTTGCCATATTCCTTAGCCTCCTTGCCATAAATAAAAAATCTCCCTTACCATAATAAAGCCTTGGCCGACACTTACCTTATTAGCACAAAAATTTATTCCAAAATATTTGCACTAGGTGGGATTCGAACCTCAGACCATTAGTACACTCCACACGCCACTTTCCACCTTTACCAATAAACTCCTTGTGCTAGCAAAATGCACACTTATTTACTTAAGTCAAGATGCCAATTACCTTTTCTCCTTAAAGTACTTCAACACAAAAATTTACCTATAGCCTAACTTGAACCCAGAACTTCCTAGAAACCCCGTAACTTTCCAAAATCACCATCTAATAAGTCCAATTTGCAATAATGCCATTCTCTTGTTCTAAAAATTTTAAATACTCCTACGCCCAAGGCCCATTGGGCCCAATTCTTCTAGGCCCAATTTTGGGATGTTACAATTCTACCCCCTTAAAGAAATTTCGTCCTCGAAATTTCCAACTATAGGAACAGTCGAATATCCTAACCTAGCATACTACACTTTCGCTGCGCACTTTAATCTTAATAACACTAATTCGCTTTCTATCTTAATCTTGGAAACTCTTCACATCATCAAATATCTAATCCTCAGAAGCAAACAGGTATTTATCACTCATTCATAAAATTTTCTACATTCAACCAAAACATACCCATCTTAATGGTGATGGAACAATCCCGAGCCCTATGCTCCTTAGACCCGCATCTCAAGCATGCTCCTGACATCCTCCAGCACTCACTCGGATGATGCCTTCCACAATAATCGCAAGCCGGATATTTTGGACTTGCCTTGACACGCTTCACAGAATGAGATTGCGACCTTGAAGAACCGCAATCCTTTTTCTTCTTTCAATCCACGCACCCAACTCGAAGTGCCTCACCGATTCCTTTAACCTTCTTTAATACTTCCTTAACTAACTGAGTCAGCTCATCAACCCCAGCTCGATCATAAGATCCCGTCTCAGCCACTGGCGATGCCGGAGCCCCCTTTCAAGCCTAATCCTCGATGCCGAGGGTCCAACCCTAGCACCCCGACCTCTACCATGTCCTCGTCTACCGCGTCCATGTCCTCTAGCGCTCATATTAGCTAAATCAATTTAATCTTATTAAGAGTCTTATGGATCAGTATACTATTCAATGTTTATTAAACAGTGTTTTATGGAGTATAGGAAGTAAAGTCGTTTTCGCAAAATGTATCCTAAAGTCTCAATCTCTATAGTTTTAGCTTCTAAAGCTAAAAGTTCTAGAGTATTTCTACAGTCATACCATAATAATCATAAAATGAAAACATAAACTTACTTGACTTGGTGCCAAAAACCCGTGGTGCCATACTTCCTTTAGAACATGCATTTATAAATCAAATTTCAACAGCTTTGGAAATTATTTTTGAACCCAAACCACAGTCAAGTTTTGAAACTGGCTCTAATACCATAAAATGTAACACCCCAAACCCGGCCCATGCGTTATGACCGGATCTGTGTCACATGAGAAAAATGTGTTAAATTTTTTTTATTCGTACTAAAATAGGTGCTGTTTTGCTATAATTGAGAAAAAAAGTTTGATTTGAGATAGTTGATAAAATACTACTAATTTCAAGAGGTTGATTGATAAATCGAAAATCGAGGTAGTGAACTTTAAAATCGTGACTTTTGAAAATGACGTTGATAATTTCGAAAGAAAATCCAAGTTAATTTATTTGTCCATATTTATTATGAAATCCATTTATTAATCAATTTTTGAAAACCGTTATTAATGATTTTAGAAAAATCCCCATTTAAAACATTTCAAGCAAAATATTAAGTACGTTTAAACACAAAGCAAAATAAAACATATCCCAGAGGCCTTATTACAACTTGAAACCCAAAATAGTAAAAGTAATAATAGTGAACGGAAATAGAAATCCAAAGTTCAATAAAAACCATTTATGAAGTATGGCCTCCACCGAGTCATCCATGGGCCCAAGTCCTCGTTACTGAGCATTACCTACAAGGATTAAGAAAGAAGGGGGTGAGTTACAAGAACTCAGTTCATAATCCCCTTACCGTTATCCACTGGGTCTGAACCCGTAAAGCAATATCTTGGGCCGGAGCCCATGTAGCATAATCTTGGCCGAAGCCCATTTACAAAACAAACTGGGCCTTAGGCCTATAAACATGATAATGCAGATAATGTAATGCAACCCAACCCATCCTAGTAATCCATCTGCTACACACCACCCGTACCATCCCATCACACCTGTGGGGATCAAGTCAATCCACCCCGCCAAACACACCAATCGCAGGCAAGTTGCCATTTATAATAATTTGTGGATGAGCCACCAAAAACGCTGTAGTCAAGCTGCTTTTTATAATAATGTGGCTGAGCCACCAGAGTCATAATTATGCGTGGCATAGCCACTATAAAGATTGTGGCAGAGCCACCAGAATATCATATACGGTAATATTGTAAAGGCCCCTACCCATATTCGTCGCGGAATAGGGTATGGGGCATTACCAAAGTTTAACGAATTAATATTATTTTTATTATAAACTCAATATAGTCCCTTTATAAATATCCAATCTTCCCTGCAACTTTAAAACCAACCAATCCAATCCATTTCAATCAATTTGATTCCAAATCATACTTCTATTATAATTATATTAATTAGCATATTCATCACTCTTTACTTTAATACATATTCATTAAACAAGTTTTGGTATTTATATAATCATCAAACATGTACATGCCATATAAATCAAAAGGAAATTTACAAAAGCTACCGGATATAATCTTGATAGTGTGAACCTCAGTGTTGATCCGATCCTCCGTATTTTAATACGTCAATCTACATGAGACATTGAATACACTCAAGTAAGTTTATAGAAACTTAGTAAGTTCATAGGCATAAAATATAAATCTTACCAAACATTCATACACTTATGCATTATACACAATTACTAAGTTCACCTGTCAACCACAATTTGGTGAGTCCTCTTGTATGAACTCACTACCACTTACCCGTTTACCTCTTTTGGGCCCTTTTGTCACTTACCATCATTAATCAAATTAGGGAACGGTTACGGAAAATTGAGTACTTCACTTTCACTTTGCCATAGTATAACTATGGTCTTACGTATGATCACTTATCATTTTCCGAAGCCATAGCCCTACCACGGTCTTACACGGATCACATTTATCACTTGTCACTTATTACTGATCAGATAAGCGTAGCTAAAGCTACCACTTATCACTTGTCACTTGCCACTAATCAGATAAGCGTAGCTAAAGCTATCACTTATCACTTGTCACTTGTCATTGATCAGATAAGTGTAACTAAAGCTACCACTTATCACTTGTCACTGATCAAAAGTACTCAAATCCGATGTTCCGCTCAATTTGATCATTTATTCGATTTTTGCATTGTTGTTTTATTCTCAATTCATCAATAAATATATCTCATCATACGTTATATAATTCATGACATTAACATTTAATCATTAATTTTCAACCATATGAACTTACCTGGGTCGATTTGCAGAATTTGAGAAAATTTAGGGGCTAATCAGCTACTTTTTCTTTTCCTCGACTTGCTTCGGGATCTCGATCTATCATTGTAAAATCATTCAATTATCAATATTGATTTCACCTTTACTCTATTTCACATCCTTAATGATTATAACCCACATATAAGTAATATTATCTATAATTTCACTATTTACTTATATGGATATTCAAGCTGTCCATCCGTGTCATAGTCACTAAATTATTTTCATCTTGAGCTACAGAAATTCAAATTAAGATCTGCTAATTTTCCCTGAAACTAAACTCACATATCTTCTTACCATAAAATTTTCAGAATTTTTTGTTTAGCCAATAAGTACAGTTTATTCTTTAAAGTCACCCTTGTTCTGCTGTCTAACAGTTTTTACGACCCTTCTTCACTAAAATTTAATTATCTCCTTGTACGAGATTTGGATGATGTTACCGTTTGTTTATATTGAAAATAAACTAATTCATAATTTTATGAATATAAATTTAAGTCCCTAATTATTTTTATACAATTTTTTATGATTTTTCAAATTCAGAATAGGGGAACCCGAAATCATTCTGACCTTATCTCACAAAACCTATTATATCTCATGATTTACAATTCCATTGCTTACACAATTTCTTCTATAAGAAACTAGACTCAATAAGCTTTAATTTCATATTTTATTCATCCTCTAATTCGATTTATAAAATTTTTGGTGATTTTTCAAAGTTAGACTACTGCTGCTGTTCAAAACTGTTTTAGTGTAAAGTGTTAATTTCTATTTTGCCCTAAATTTCACAGTTCATACAATTCAGCCCTTGATCAATTAACCTCTCAATTAAGCTAAATTTTTCTAAATTAATACTTTACCTAATCATTATAAGTTATTTCACAACTTTTGGAATTCATAATTTCCACATAAAAATCCTAACTTCAAATTCTTTTAAAGTTAGGTCCCAAACATTCACTTTCTAGTCAATTCTTTCAATAAAATCAGCATATAAACAATTTAAAGTTCTAATTCCATGCTAAATTATCATATACTTTCAGCACATATTCATAGCAACTTCCAACTTCATTCATAAAATCTAAAACTAATGAATTCAACAAGTGGACCTAGTTGTAAAAGTCACAAAAACAAAAATTTCAAGAAATAATCAAGAATTGAACTTACTTGCAGTAAAAATATGAAAAAAACAGCTTAGAGAAACCCTTATATGGTGTTTTTGCTGATGAGAATGCAGAAAAATAAAGAGAAATCTAGATAATTCCACTTTAGTCCTAGCTTTATTAAGCAAATTTTGCAATATTTCAATTCTGCCCTTAATTCTCCTTATTTTCTTGCTGATCTCATGCCCTTGCCGTCCAGCCCAAATATACCTTGGGTCTATTTGCCTTTTAAGCCCTCTTTCTTTTATCATTTAAGCTATTTAATCATTTCTCATAACTTTGCATTTGTTACAACTTAGTTCTTTTTGTTCAATTAACTATCGAACTTTAAAATTTCTTGACGAAACTCTAATGCTAACTTATTAACACTCCATAAATATTTATAAAATATTTATGGCTAGATTAAAGAAATCTTCGAGGTCTCGATACCTCGTTTTCGATTCTAATTAATTTTTTATTTTTTCATTTTTTTCTAATACACTATTTACTATTTCAAAATTTTTTCCTAACTTCACATTTAACTTATACTCACTAAATTAATAGTATTTTCTACTCACTTGTCGGATTTAGTGACTTCAAATCACCGTTCCGACACCATTGAAAATTTAGGCTATTACAAATATAATCAGCACACAGCCTTGGGTAAATATGATCGACACAGAGTCGTTAATTCATATGTTAGGCACATAGCCCTGGGTAAATACGTTTAGCACAAAGCCATAATCACGATGGCACAAAGCCATATTTAGGTTGGCACTTAGCCATTATCAGAATTTGTGGCAGAGCCACCGAAATCGAAATGTGGCGAGCCACCGAGCTACACTTCTCTTCGCACCATTTTTCCCACCCCATGCAATATGTAAAAATGCATCATAATAAAATATATACACATACATAATAAAATATCCATAAGTAAATATATCTGCCACTTAATCTAGTAATCTATTATAGAGATTTAGTCCACTAAAGTAATTTAATAAATCGGCCAACTAAGATATTCTAGCAATTCTGCCCATAGGGGCATTTTCGTAAATTAGCCCATAAGGGCATTTAAGCAATTCGGCCCGTTAAGGCATTTTAGTATAAACGGCCCATTGAGGGTATTTTCTAATTCGATAATTTTACCCACTAAGGGTAATTCGATAATTTTACCCACTAAGGGTAATTCGGTAATCTCACAACCCAGGGGTACTTCGGTAATTTATCATCCAAGGGTATTTTCGTAATTTTGCAACCCAGACTTAACTACTAATGTGGGGTATAAAAATTGAATCTGTCCATCTGCGTCATATTGACTAAACTGACTATAACTCGAGTTAGGAAACTCAAAATTTAGATCTGTAAATTTTTCTTGAAACTAGACTCATATATCTTCTTACTCTAATTTTTCCAGAATTTTTGGCTTAGCCGTTTAGTACAATTTATTCATTAAAATTTCCCCTATTTCACTGACCAACGATTCTGACCTCTCTTACCTAAAATTCAAATATCTCATTGTACAGTTTTCATATGTTTCTCCCACTTGTTTCTATTGAAAATAGACTCACTAAGGAATCTATTCATATAAATTATAACTCATAATTAACTTTGTACAATTTTTAATGAATTTTCCAAGACAGAATAGGGAACCACGAAGTCATTCAGAACCAGTCTTACTAAAATTAAAATATCACAGAATATAAAATTCCTCTTCCTTCTCTGTTTCTTTCATATTAAACTAGACATAGTAAGCTTTAATTCGATATCTTAGTCACTTTCTAATTTCCTTTCTCCTGTTTTTCATGATTTTTTGAAATCACATCACTGCTGCTAACTAAAAACTGTTTCATTGCAAAATATGGTTTCCACTACGAACATACGCACGCCCGAGTAATCACATATGCCTATTTTTGATTTTTTGATCTTTCGACCAAATCACAAAACATTTCATGCAAATATTCAGAGAAGTGTGGGATTACACACCATTTCAAACATATATTCGGATGGGTACGGGATTCCACACCTTAATTACGAGTTGTGCTTTCTACTGATTTCAACACCTATAATGATAGTTGACAGAAGGTTAGTCTCTATTTTGATAATCGTAACTAGAAACACTTTACTAGGCTAACTTCACTTACTACGAATGTGATCTCCCTCAGTGCACCAAGAATCGATCCTACCCCTTGGCTACTGAAATCCGTCCCTAACAATATTTGGTGAGCGAAAGAGTTGTTAGTAGTTATCCCACCTTCGACCAAAGCAAATCTTATGACAACGTACTTACTTACTTGCTTGACGAGTCGATGATAACGATTTGGTTAATACAATTCACTTATGCTCCTTCACCTTGTTGAGAATTGAAAAGGAGATGACCCGAAATGCTCAAGGAAAAAGTACCCAAAACGTCACTCTCAAAAAGAAACCCAAAAGAACATTCAAAAGCAAAGGAAAGTTTCAGTTTCTCCCCTTACACCAAATGACCGAAAATGCTATTTTGGAAAAACAAAAACACCAAATGATCAAAGGAGAAAAAACATCTCTCATGCACAAGACTTCCAAAAAGGTATGGAAAATTTGGCTCCTCTCTCTCCCTAGCAAAACCGTCCATCACATTTGCCTAAAGGAAGAATGTTGACCAAAATTCTTTCCAAAACATCTTCCACCCTTTAAGCCAACATGTTCCCTACTCTTGTCTTTTCCTTCATTTTTTTCCTTCTTTTTCCCTTATCTTCCTCCTTGCCATATTCCTTAGCCTCCTTGCCATAAATAAAAAGTCTCCCTTACCATAATAAAGCCTTGGCCGACACTTACCTTATTAGTACAAAAATTTAGTCCAAAATATTTGCACTAGGTGGGATTCGAACCTCAGACCATTAGTACACTCCACACGCCACTTTCCACCTTTACGAATAGACTCCTTGTGCTAGTAAAATGCACACTTATTTACTTTAGTCAAGATGCCACTTACCTTTTCTCCTTAAAGTACCTCAACACAAAAATTTACCTATAGCCTAACTTGAACCCAGAACTTCCTAGAAACCCCGTGAATTTCCAAAATCACCGTCTAATAAGTCCAATTTGCAATAATGCCATTCTCTTGTTCTCAAAAATTTTAAATACTCCTACGCCCAAGGCCCATTGGGCCCAATTCTTCTAGGCCCAATTTCGGGATGTTACAGACACACAGAGCGTGTCTCAGGTTGTGGGGACAAGTCAGTATGTATGCCCTGTTTTGACACAGCTTAGACACACGGGCGTGACTGAGGTCGTGGGAGGCACAAGGCCTACCCACACGGGCGTGTGACCTTTGTAACTTTGAAAAATTTTTAAATTTCTGAGAATTTTTGTATGTGTTCGGTTTAGTCCCGGCCCTATTAAAAAGTATGATTAAGGTCTCGTTGACCTAGTTAAGTGACTCTTTGACTTGAATGGTTCAATTAAATTATAAATTATTCGTAAAAGTTTTCGATTATCTGGTAATGCCTTTTAACCCTATACTGGCGACGGTGAATGATATTTGGCTAAGGATTCAAGACTGAACTAACACAATAAAGGTGTGTTAACCCGAGACTTATGTGAATACTTAGGTTGGAAAAGTGTCAGTAGGATGCTAAGAGAGGTGAATAAGACCTCGACTCGCTATCAAAGAAGATAGGAACCTCGGTATAATTTGAACGCCACACTTTGGGTGCAAAGTGATAAGTTCGGAATAACAAAGATGGGTTGACGCCACAAGGGTTACTTGATAAGTCAGAAAAGTCTTTGGAGAACAATGAGAGTTGAAAACAAACTCACAAAGTAAACAAAGTTTATAAAAATTGTTCATTAGCCTCAACAAGTGCAATACATAGCATATTTATAGGCATAGCTAGGCTAGCCGAATGGTCCCTTGTAGCATTGAATGGGACGGCTCCTTAAGCCTTAAGTTTTAGGAAACTTCCTAGCACCTTCATGGACACATTCTAGAATAGTCTTGGCTTAGAAATCTGAAAAGATAGCTTCTAGAATGGGATGGTTCGACTGGTCATTGATGGAGACTAGTCTGCATTCTGCCTTGATGCTTTAAGATGCTTGAATGCCTCTTTGGGAAGTGGGACGATCAGCCTTGAACAAGCATGTTGCTTTGGCCGAATGGCCACTTGGGAAAACCCAACCAGCAGCCCTTTGATGTTCACGAAAAGGCACCAGCTAGAAATTAACTCTTTGTCCAATGATCTCCACGAAAAGGCTTATAGGAGAAATCAACAGCCTTTAAATGCCGTCCATGCACACTCTCTTCAGCTCATTTCCGTCCATACATGCACCCTAAACAAATTAAACGACAGCAATTAAATAAGGTTGAGACACATTAATTCGGCTAAGATAAATTAATTAATAGCCACTAATAAATTTGTCTTTAAGCTAGACACATTAAAACTATGTCCTAAAACTAGACACATTTAATTTATGTCTTAACATAAGACATATTAAAAACATGTACTAACATAAGACGCATTTAATACTTAAAATTAAAATGTCCAGATTTTAACACATTTATTTAATTTAATTATTTGAGCTGAATTTAGCTAACACATTTAAGTAAACTTATTCAAAATAAATGCATGAAGTAAAACAAAATATGCAATCAGCTCATTAAGCTAGCTAAGTGTCAAATTGAGCTCCCTTGAGCTAGCACGAGCTAAATCAACTTGTAGAAAAGTGCACATCGAGCTATTTGAGCTGGCCACTTTATGTTCGGCCATTCCCTCGATCCAAACTCGAGCAATGTAGGATGCCACGGCTTCTTGAAATCTCTTGGCACGGCTCAAGTAATTGGCCCCGATGGCAGCTCCATAGGTTCGGCATCTAGCTTCATGGGTGAGCTCGCATCAACTTGTGATAAAGATCATCACGAATCATTTCAAGATCATTTTTCTGAAGATTATTGGGGTGGAGCAGACTGGCTTTATTGCAGGTAGGAAAATCACAGATAATGTCATTATCTCCCAAAAGGTTATTCATTCGATGAGAAGTTCTTCCAAAAGAAAATGGATGACTATTAAGATCGATTTGGAGAAGGCCTACGACAAAGTGCGATGGGATTTTATCGAAGCTTCTCTTCAAGTTGCTGGCATCCCTACTTTCTTCATTAATATTATTATGTCTTCTATTACTAAATCTTCAATGCAGGTTCGTGGAATGGAGTTCCTGTGTCCAATTTTAGGCCAGCTAGAGGTATTCGAAAAGGATGCCTGCTTTCACCTTATCTTTTCATTTTATGTATAGATTGGTTTGGCCAAGAGATCCATTCGGCTATTTGGGAGGGACAATGTAATCCCTTTCGCCTTTCTCGTTTTGGCTCCCCATTTCGCATTTGTTCTTTGCTGATGACTTAGTTATTTTCAGCAAAGCGGATATGAAACATAGTCGACTCATCAGGAATATTTTGGGGAGGTTTTGTGATTTCTCTGGGCATAAAGTCAATGCTAGAAAAACGAACATCTTTTTTGCTAAAGGCTTGGACGTGACGATGGCAGACTCGATTAGTTCTTTATTTGGTTTTCAAAAAGTCCAGAATCTTGGACATTATCTTGGTGTTCAGCTTTTTCACCTGAGGGTGACCAATGGTACTATGCACTTTGTGGTCAAAAAGTTAGAAGAAAGCTCCAAAGCTGGGATGCTAAGAGATTATCCATTTCCGGCCGTGTTACTTTGGCCCAATTGGTTCTCATGTCTATTCCCAGATGCTTTATGCAATATATGATGATTCCTAGGAGTATTTGCGGTAAGGTTGAGAGTTTGGTGAAACAATTCATTTGGGGTTCATCTGAGCATAAGAAGAAGATGTCTTTAGTTGGGTGGGATTCTATTTGTCAACTCAAATGCTATGGAGGGCTTAGTTTACGAAAATTACGAGACTAGAATATCTCGTTTTTGCTTAAGCTGAGGTTTAATATCGTGACTAACAAATAGGCTCTTTGGGTTCGGGTTTTTAGGGCTAAATATCGATTGTCTGATACTCTTCCTATCTCTATTAGGCATGACAGAGGCTCGTTTCTTTGAAATTCTCTCACTAGGGTTTAGCCTCTGTTTCGAGAAAATTTATGTCAGTTCGTTGGGAATAGATGTCAAATTCGTTGTTAAGAAGATGTTTAGATTCCTAATGTGGGGCCTCTGGTTAAGTTTCTCCCTCCAGGTGTTGATTTTAACCCTAGGTGGCGTCTTAATGAAATGGTAAATGAGGATGGCTCGTGGAATCTTGATTTGTTCATAATTTGGCTTCCGGAGAAGGTGATTGAGTGGATCATGGCTATTCCCCCTCCTTGTCCCTTTGAGGGGCCGGGCATAATCTCCTGGTGCCACACTTCGACTGGAAACTTTACGATCAAGAGTACTTATAAAATTTGCAAGGGTGATGATTGGAGTCCGAAGGATGATAAGTGGAAAAGTGTCTGGAAGATTCAGGACCAAAAAGAGTTCGTTTTTTCATTTGGTTGGTTCTCAAACAGGGCCTCATCAGTAACATTGAAAGGGTTAAAAGAGGTTTAGCGGATGATCTTTCTTATCCTATATGTGGCTTTCATTGGAAGACATTCTCCACATTCTCAGAGATTGTTCTGCTGCTAAAGATGTGTGGAGTCAGATCATTTCAGGTAATCGCTTTACAAACTTTTTTTACGTAATAGCCCAAATTTTAGTGATGTTAAAAATAATGGTTCGAGACCACCAAATCTGAGAAATGGACTTGTAGATTATATTTATTTAATATTCTGAGTCAAATGTAGCTTTTAAAATATTTTAAAATAGTAAATTGTGTTTTATAAAGATTTATTTGGTCAAGAAATCGAGAAAAAGAAGTATCGAGATCTCGGTGTTATAAACCGAGTCATAAATATTTTTATGAATATTTAAGGAATGTCAATAAGGTAGTATTAAAATTTCGTTAGAAAATTTTGACGTTTGGGTGGTTAATTAAATAAAAAGGACTAAAATGAAAAGCGTATAAAAGTTACTAAAAGGATTAAATAGTCTGATTGTCAAATGAGGAAGGACCTAAAGTGAAAATAAGCCCAAAGGAGATATTTTGGGCGGCAATAGCTGAGAAAAATCAGGAAATGGGTGAAATAAGGGTAAAATTGGAAATTTGCCAAAATTAGTTAAATAAGTATGGGACCAAATTGGAATTATCTAGATTTCTCTTCATTTCTCTTCATTTTCTTCAGCTGAAAAACAGCCAAGGGAGAGAGTTTCAAGCTGGTTTTCATACTCAAGCTTCATGTAAGTTTAATTCTTACTTTCTCCTTGAAATTTCTATGTTTTGGACTTTTACAATTGGGTCCAACTTACTATGTCATTAGTTTTGATTCTATAGCTAATTTTTAAAGTTTATGTGGATTAGTGCTGGAAGAATATGATGAATAAATATTTAATTGAAGCTTTAATTTTGTTATATGATGATTTTATTAAGTGAAATTGATGGAAATTGATTTTAGGACCTAACTGTGAAAGAGTTGAAATTAAGGACTAGAGTTAAAATTCTGATTTTCAAAGGTTATGAAGTAGTTTAAAATGATAGAGAAAAGTATTAAATGAGAAAATTAGCTAAATTGAGGGGTTAATTGAGCAAGGATTGAATTGTATGAAATGTGGAATTTGGGACAAAATAGAAATCAACATGTTATACTAAAGCAGTTTTGGACAGCAGCATTTGTCTAACTTTAAAAAATCACCAAAAATTGTATAAATCGAATTAGAAGCTGAGTAAGATATAGAATTAAAGCTTGTTGAGTCTATTTTCATATAAAAGAAACAAAGCAGGTAAAGGAAGTCTACATATTGAGATATTTAAATTTTTGTAAGACTGGTTTAGAACAACTTCGTGATCCCCTGTTCTTACTTTAGAAATTCACTAAAAATTGTACAAAAAGAATTATGAGTTATAATTTATATGTTTGTATTCCTTAGTGAGTCTATTTTCATTAGAAATAATCAGAAACACTATATGAAAACCGTACTATGAGATAATTGATTTTTAGTGAAGAGAGGTCAGAGCAGTAGGACTGTGTAACAGGGAGAACTTAACTAATAAACTGTACTAATTGGCCACACCAAAATTCTGGAAAAATTATGGTAAGAAGATATGTGAGTCTAGTTTCAAAGAAAATTAACGGTTTGAAATTTAGAGCTCCGTAGCTCGAGATAAAAATATTTTAGTGAATATAACACAGATGGACAGCTTGAACATTCACATGAGTAAATAGTGAAAATTATAGAAAATGTTACTTACAAGTGTGTTGTTTATACTAAGGATGTGGATGGAGAGGAGGAGGAGTGAAAATAATATATGAATGACTTGTGTATAAATTGATTACATGTTCGATTATAATTGATATAATGTTTTATTTGGAATATTTATTATGAAATTATGATTATCGTTATAATACAAGAATTGAACTTGTCGGTTTATATGGCTAAATTTTAGTGATCATTTGTTAATTTTATGAATTTCATGATGTGTTATTTCATATGTATTGATGATAAAATCGTGCATAATGTAAAAGCATGAAAATTTAATAAATGATCGAATTAAGCACTTGATTCGGTGACAAGGCGAATTGATGGAAAAGACCATGGTTGAACCATGACAACAAGTGATAAGTGATAGCTTGGCTACACTTATCGATCAAGGACAGTGAAAGTGAAAAGTGGTAGCTTGCTGCACGATCAAGTGAAAAGTGGTAGCTCGGCTGCACGATCAAGTGAAAAGTGGTAGCTCACGCTACGATCGATGAAAAGTGGTAGCCGGCTACGATCAAGTGAAAGTGGTAGCTCACGCTGCGATCGATGAAAAGTGGTAGCTCGGCTGCGATCAAGTGAAAGTGGTAGCTCACGCTACGATCGATGAAAAGTGGTAGCTCCGCTACGATCGATGAAAGTGGTAGCTCGGCTACGATCGATGAAAAGAGGTAGCTTGGCTACAAGTGACAAGTGATTTCCGTGTAAGACCATATCGGAATATGGCATCGGTGTGGTGCGTGTTTAAGATGAAAGACCATGGCTATGTTATGGCATCGGTGAAATTTAATGCATCTTGATGCGAAACAATTCGTAAGACGTTCACTAATTTGACGAAGTTGGTAAGTGTTATATAGAATTATGTGATATAAGGAAATATGAGTTGATGATACATGAATATAGAACTTGGTTGATGAATGAGCTCATTTGTGATTATATATTTATACACCCTTGAGTGTATTATCCGTATGAAATGGTATTCGAATGAGTTAATGAGAAAAGTTCTAAAATGACATAATCTAAATTGAAATGAAATATTATGAAAATGTACTTGGAATGTATTGGTATATCTTGTGAATGTTATTTGAGTTCATAATATGGAAAGTAAATGTATGTGAAAATATGAGGTGATGATATCTGTACATGGAATTTATTGATGGATACATACATCCTAATGGATTTTAGAGAACATTGAAATTGGGCTCAATAAGTGAGTTGCCAATTTAAATTGTAATTAGCGAGGAAGAGTTAGTGAATTGCATGATTATGAGTTGTTATATGTATTTGTCAAAATACGAGGAAATGATGGTAAATGATACATGGAAATATGAGACTATAATATATAAAAACATGGAATGTGTTTGATAAATGTGTTCATTCATAATTATAGAATTTTGCATCTCAAGTGCACTATATGTATAAAGATGATGTTTCAAATGATTGGATAAGTAAAACTCAAATATGAAGTAGTTTGAAACCAAGACAAATTGTTATAAAAATGTATATGAAAAGCAGAGGTGTGATTGTTATATGCTATATGAATACATAGGATGAAAAAGTACAAGTACAAGAGAAATTTAATGAGAATTGAGCCTATATCGTTTCTTGTTATTTAAAAAAATTAAAAAAAAATTATCGATTATAATTTAGTCTCGACCCAATCCCAATGCATGATTTGGACTTGAAGGGTTTGTTAAAGGAACTTTTATAATCAATTTTGATATTTGAGTGATAAATGGTTTAAATAATCATAAGTGTTTCGTACTCTTGGTAATGCCTTATACTGCTTCAACGTCGAACACGAGTAAGGGTGTTACATTTAGTGGTATCGAGCTATAGTTTAGTCGATTCTCGGACTAACATAGCGTGTGCAACGATCTTGCTATACATGCCATATGTGACTTGTGATAGTGTGATATCTCCGGCTCTAACGAAATTATTTTGTTAAGGCGAAATGACTTCAATCGAACTATTGTCGATAATGCTAAAAATGATATTGAGATGATTGAAATGTGCTTACGATGTATTGAAATGTGGAAAGGTATTAATAGAAGTTCATGATATGCATGTGTTAATGTGCTTTATGAGATAACAATAAGTTGGGAAATGTGGAAAAGCGAAATGAAACGGAAGTCTATGTTGTGATAAGGTCATCCATGTATGTTGGTAATCATATGATATTATGTGCCTAATATGCTTGATTAAGTGAGTGTTATGAGTAAATTTACTCAAAATTCATGGAATGTATGTTTAGGTACACTTGTTTAAACAAGATAATTGAAAAGTTAGTGTAACATGACTAAGTATGAAAATTTGTTTAGAGTGAATTATGTGATTATAATGATATTACGTTGATGATGAATCTTTGAGTCATATGTGTGTTTTATGAGAGTCAAGTTAGAGGCTTTACGACCCCACCTCCTTACCGGTGTTGCTTTATGATGGAAGTCTAAATTCGGCAAGTAGTGTTTTTCTTACGGCTTTATCTAAGGAATCATCGATATCTTTATTATTATTTTATGAGTTATGTTCTCGGATTTTCGGTATGGTATTGTATCTTGGTTTTCCTATCATTCATACTTCAGTAAATTGTTAATCATGGCTTATCTTTAAAGTGTGTTCTTTAGCTTGTGATAACTATATACATTATGGTTTGATCATAGAAACGTGTTGATTCTAGTATCCGGGTTTCTCTAATTTTCGTAAGAAATTGATATTGGAAAAGGTATAAGTGGTGAAAATATTTGAATTTCTCCACTAAAGGAATTTTCGAGGACGAAAATTCTTAAAGAGGGAGAGTTGTAATAGCCCAAATTTTAGTGATGTTAAAAATAATGGTTCGAGACCACCAAATCTGAGAAATGGACTTGTAGATTATATTTATTTAATATTTGAGTCAAATGTAGCTTTAAAATATTTTTAAAATAGTAAATTGTGTTTTATAAAGATTTATTTGGTCAAGAAATCGAGAAAAAAGAAGTATCGAGATCTCGGTGTTATAAACCGAGTCATAAATATTTTATGAATATTTAAGGAATGTCAATAAGGTAGTATTAAAATTTAGTTAGAAAATTTTGGCGTTTGGGTGGTTAATTAAATAAAAGGACTAAAATGAAAAGCGTATAAAAGTTACTAAAAGGATTAAATAGTCTGATTGTCAAATGAGGAAGGACCTAAAGTGAAAATAAGCCCAAAGGAGATATTTTGGGCGGCAATAGCTGAGAAAAATCAGGAAATGGGTGAAATAAGGGTAAAATTGGAAATTTGCCAAAATTAGTTAAATAAGTATGGGACCAAATTGGAATTATCTAGATTTCTCTTCATTTCTCTTCATTTTCTTCAGCTGAAAAACAACCAAGGAGAGAGTTTCAAGCTGGTTTTCATACTCAAGCTTCATGTAAGTTTAATTCTTACTTTCTCCTTGAAATTTCTATGTTTTGGACTTTTACAATTGGGTCCAACTTACTATGTCATTAGTTTTTGATTCTATAGCTAATTTTTAAAGTTTATGTGGATTAGTGCTGGAAGAATATGATGAATAAATATTTAATTGAAGCTTTAATTTTGTTATATGATGATTTTATTAAGTGAAATTGATGGAAATTGATTTTAGGACCTAAGCGTGAAAGAGTTGAAATTAAGGACTAGAGTTAAAATTCTGATTTTCAAAGGTTATGAAGTAGTTTAAAATGATAGAAAAAGTATTAAATGAGAAAATTAGCTAAATTGAGGGGTTAATTGAGCAAGGATTGAATTGTATGAAATGTGGAATTTGGGACAAAATAGAAATCAACATGTTATACTAAAGCAGTTTTGGACAGCAGCATTTGTCTAACTTTAAAAATCACCAAAATTGTATAAATCGAATTAGAAGCTGAGTAAGATATAGAATTAAAGCTTGTTGAGTCTATTTTCATATAAAAGAAACAAAGCAGGTAAAGGAAGTCTACATATTGAGATATTTAAATTTTGTAAGACTGGTTTAGAACAACTTCGTGATCCCCTGTTCTTACTTTAGAAATTCACTAAAATTGTACAAAAGAATTATGAGTTATAATTTATATGTTTGTATTCCTTAGTGAGTCTATTTTCATTAGAAATAATCAGAAACACTATATGAAAACCGTACTATGAGATAATTGATTTTTAGTGAAGAGAGGTCAGAGCAGTAGGACTGTGTAACAGGGAGAACTTAACTAATAAACTGTACTAATTGGCCACACCAAAATTCTGGAAAAATTATGGTAAGAAGATATGTGAGTCTAGTTTCAAAGAAAATTAACGGTTTGAAATTTAGAGCTCCGTAGCTCGAGATAAAATATTTTAGTGAATATAACACAGATGGACAGCTTGAACATTCACATGAGTAAATAGTGAAAATTATAGAAAATGTTACTTACAAGTGTGTTGTTTATACTAAGGATGTGGATGGAGAGGAGGAGGAGTGAAAATAATATATGAATGACTTGTGTATAAATTGATTACATGTTCGATTATAATTGATATAATGTTTTATTTGGAATATTTATTATGAAATTATGATTATCGTTATAATACAAGAATTGAACTTGTCGGTTTATATGGCTAAATTTTAGTGATCATTTGTTAATTTTATGAATTTCATGATGTGTTATTTCATATGTATTGATGATAAAATCGTGCATAATGTAAAAGCATGAAAATTTAATAAATGATCGAATTAAGCACTTGATTCGGTGACAAGGCGAATTGATGGAAAAGACCATGGTTGAACCATGACAACAAGTGATAAGTGATAGCTTGGCTACACTTATCGATCAAGGACAGTGAAAGTGAAAAGTGGTAGCTTGACTGCGATCAAGTGAAAAGTGGTAGCTCGGCTGCACGATCAAGTGAAAGTGGTAGCTCACGCTGCGATCGATGAAAAGTGGTAGCCGGCTGCGATCAAGTGAAAGTGGTAGCTCACGCTGCGATCGATGAAAAGTGGTAGCTCGGCTGCACGATCAAGTGAAAAGTGGTAGCTCACGCTGCGATCGATGAAAAGTGGTAGCTCGGCTACGATCGATGAAAGTGGTAGCTCGGCTACGATCGATGAAAAGAGGTAGCTTGGCTACAAGTGACAAGTGATTTCCGTGTAAGACCATATCCGGAATATGGCATCGGTGTGAATGCGTGTTTAAGATGAAAGACCATGGCTATGTTATGGCATCGGTGAAATTTAATGCATCTTTGGTGCGAACAATTCGTAAGACGTTCACTAATTTGACGAAGTTGGTAAGTGTTATATAGAATTATGTGATATAAGGAAATATGAGTTGATGATACATGAATATAGAACTTGGTTGATGAATGAGCTCATTTGTGATTATATATTTATACACCCTTGAGTGTATTATCCGTATGAAATGGTATTCAATGAGTTAATGAGAAAAGTTCTAAAATGACATAATCTAAATTGAAATGAAATATTATGAAAATGTACTTGGAATGTATTGGTATATCTTGTGAATGTTATTTGAGTTCATAATATGGAAAGTAAATGTATGTGAAAATATGAGGTGATGATATCTGTACATGGAATTTATTGATGGATACATACATCCTAATGGATTTTAGAGAACATTGAAATTGGGCTCAATAAGTGAGTTGCCAATTTAAATTGTAATTAGCGAGGAAGAGTTAGTGAATTGCATGATTATGAGTTGTTATATGTATTTGTCAAAATACGAGGAAATGATGGTAAATGATACATGGAAATATGAGACTATAATATATAAAAACATGGAATGTGTTTGATAAATGTGTTCATTCATAATTATAGAATTTTGCATCTCAAGTGCACTATATGTATAAAGATGATGTTTCAAATGATTGGATAAGTAAAACTCAAATATGAAGTAGTTTGAAACCAAGACAAATTGTTATAAAATGTATATGAAAAAGCAGAGGTGTGATTGTTATATGCTATATGAATACATAGGATGAAAAAGTACAAGTACAAGAGAAATTTAATGAGAATTGAGCCTATATACGTTTCTTGTTATTTAAAAAAAATAAAAAAAAATTATACGATTATAATTTAGTCTCGACCCAATCCCAATGCATGATTTGGACTTGAAGGGTTTGTTAAAGGAACTTTTATAATCAATTTTGATATTTGAGTGATAAATGGTTTAAATAATCTGTAAGTGTTTCGTACTCTTCGGTAATGCCTTATACTCTGTTCCAGCGTCGAACACGAGTAAGGGGTGTTACATTTTCTCTTAACTTACAAGATTGGATCCTTGTTAATGTGCATGACACTACGATTGCCTTAGTGGGTGGAACTAGTTGGGCTTGTCTTTTTGGAATTCTGGCTTGGAGGATTTGGAAGAACCACAATCTTTTTATTTTTCAAGGTCACCCATGAAGCCCAAGAGAGGTAGTTAACAACTCTTTTTGCTGGGCTTCTCAATCCTTCTCACTTCCTAAAGATGTTTCGAGTGGCGATCTTGGCCCTCTTTTGGAAGAGCAAGATTTTGGTTTTACAATTTTCCTTAGCACTGATGGAGTAGTACGTTTGGACATGGGAAGTGCTTCCGCTGGGGGGTTGCCAAAGACATGAATGGACAGTGGCTCTTTGGTTTCAATAGAAATCTTGGAAAGTGTTCAATTTTCGATGCAGAACTTTGGGGCATTTTGGAAGGGCTTAAGCTAATTCAAAGAAAAGGTCATGATCGTGTTACAATTCTCTTGGACAGCCTGGACGTCATTAGGGCTATTCAAGGAAATAACTGTCACTTCGAATTCTGCTTTAATCAGGCGAATTTAGAATTTGTTATCTCAGGAGAACTCATGGATTTTGCGCTATACTCCCAGAGAACAAAATGAAGTTGCTGATTGTTTGACAAAAGAAGCGTTACAGTCTGGTTTTGATTTGCAATTTTTTGATGTTCCCTCTCTTAGGGTGCAAAATCTTTTAGATTTGAACCAGTTTAAACGTTTTTTCTCAAGTGTGTTGAATGTAACTAATTAGCTTTTCTTTTTTGTATTCACAAAAAAAAATATAATTTATTCTCTAATATTAATTTATTGTCGTTTTAATCACCAATATTTTTTCTTTTTAATATTTTCTAAAGAAATTACCCACCTAAACGGAGGGAAAGATAAAAAAGCTTTTATTTTTTTCATTTTTCACGTGGAAATAATAAATGAATAACAAGATGATCAAACATCAAAATCCAACGGTTACAAGGTTACATGCAAAATCGTAGGTTTAGAGTTGACTCTTTTGTTTTTTGAAAAAAAGAGGGTGAATTTTGTCCATTTCCATAGGTTTACGAGATCAAGGCAAGAATGGAAGCATTGACCATAGATTTAGAAAACTCCGAAACAGCCTCGTTTGTAGAGATTTATTATTATTTGATCTCTTCTTCTTTCTCTTTCTCGCTTTATTGATTTGATCTAATAGTGTTGTAATTATATCAATCAAAGCAGCCCAATCGGCTTTTCTTGTTCTTCTTTTTCTTCAAAGCTTCTATTTTCCAGCCAACAACAACCAACCCAGATCAGTTTTGGAATCAAGTAAGATAACCAAATTTTGTCTCTGCTTTAAGTATTTATTCGGTTTTGGAGTGACCAAGTTCTGGATTTTGGCTGGGTTTTTTTTTCTCTATTTGCTTTACTTTTAATATTGGTGGATGATTACTTATTTTAATGTGTTTATAACTTGAACTGTTCTGTTCTTTCTCTTCTTCTTCTTCTTTTTTTTTTATTATATATTTTGGAGTAGATTATATTCTATTTTTGGATTTACCCATTTTTGGTTACATTTTTGAAGCGGTTATTCAAATCTATACTCCTAAAGTTGCTTCCTTTTATAGATCGCCTGCATATATGTTTCTAACTTATCTGAGTGAAGTATTTTTTTTTTTTTTACTTGGTATAGTAGTTTTGGAATCAAAGAAGGGTTGCAAATGCTGGGATTCAAATCTCGAACATGTTGAATACGACCTTTTGGTGTCTTTACAGCATACCAGATTGAGGTTTTTGTTTGCAGTAAAAGGAGAAAGGCCAAATAAAGATCTTGGGGTGTTTGGATTTTTAAATTTAAAGTTTCTGGAGATGGCTGTTGTTCAAGATCAGTTGGAGATCAAGTTTAGGTTGACTGATGGATCAGATATTGGTCCTAAAACCTTTCCTGCTGCTACCAGTGTTGCAACCTTGAAGGAAAGTGTTCTTGCTCAATGGCCTAAAGGTTAGTTTAAAGTTTGATTAAATCCACAAATGTATTTATTTCATTCTTCCATATAGTTTGAACTAGAAAGATGGGATCATGGTATTGATTTTCAATGTGTATTCAATTTGTTTGTATTACTGGTTGAATATTCAAATATGGAAACTATGTAGGAAAATAGAATATGCTTTACTTCCTTCAGAATTAGGATAAAAATTCAATGCAGAGAAGCTAGAATCTGTTCTTTGATCAGTAAAATTTATTAGAAATGATAAGTTCTTACTGCTGTATGAAATGCTTAATAATGAAATATAACATGCTACCAATACGAACAAAGAATAGTTCGGGCCTTTTCCCGCTATAAGATGAATAGCAAGGTTTAACTTTTTCTTTTTCTTACAAATTTGTTTCATTTCATGAGTGTCAGTTTGTCACTGAATACTTCTCTTTCTTATCACTTAAACCAACATCTTGTACTGATTTTTGGTTTGCTTCATTGCATCATTGATGTTTCTACTGGTAATGTGCGTCTGTGTTGGATGCCGGGCTTTCAAACTTTGTTGAGTGATGAACATATGACTTGAAGCTCTTTTGTTGACAGTTCATAATTGAATTGCAAGCTGAGATAATCTTACTGAATTTTAAAGACTTATGCTGGTATATCGCAGTTCTGTTCGTTGATCCTGCTTTTCCATCCATCACTCTATCTCTCTTTCTTGATTCTTGCTCTTAGGTGCTTTGCAACTTTTTGTACATTGTCGGCTTATTGAACTACAGTTACTCGGTCCAACTGACAGCGTAGTTTGAGCTAAATTCTATCATCTAGCTCTTCTTTCACCTTGCATTTCACTTATCCAATGTCATACAAGATAGCATGTGGGAAGTCTTAGATTTTTTTTTTCCTGATTGAATGCCATTGAAATTTCTATTTATTCTCTTTTCAAATTCTGGTATATGACGAGCCTTCTCTGCTCTTTATTTTGCTTCAATCGTGTTAAATTTGTTCCAAGCATGTAATCGTACTAGTTTAGTTTTGTGCAGAGAAGGAGAATGGTCCAAGGACAGTGAAAGATGTCAAGTTAATTAGTGCAGGAAAAATATTGGAGAACAGCAAAACACTGGGGGAGTGCCAGAGCCCTCTTTGTGATATTCCCGGTGGGTTGACGACGATGCACGTTGTTGTTCAACCTCCTTCGGAGAAAGGTACAATTATAATCCGCAGAGTTCCAAAAATCATAATCTGAACTTTTTCTTGTGATGTTTGCATTGCTCCACTATAGGCAGTTTTTAGCCATACATTACCAGCTACCAACTCGTGTTGCCCGTTTCCAAACTTAAATCCTTCTCAGTTGATGCTTTTTCCCCCCTAATTAATATTTATATCTTTCTTTATCGAGCAGAAAAGAAGACAACAAATCAAGCAAAGCAGAACAAATGTGTTTGCGTCATATTATAATCCACAACTCAACAATGGGATTACATCATTTTGAGGTGGTTTTTTTCAATTGACTGTTTCTTTCATAGCTAACATAAACCCTTGGTTTTTGAACTAAGTTCCATTGGAAATTTTTCTGCAGATGAAAAGCACTTGAACTGGTATAGAAAATCAAGTTGGGTACTTTTCCGATCGATGAAGGCGGTCAATATCAGGCAGATTTTATCATATAGGTCATGTTTTTTTTTTCTTCTCTTCTGGTTTATGTCTCATTTGTTTAGCCAATCACCATCCATCCTCTTCATTCACTTCTTTCGTTTACATTAATTAGACTTTGCTATGAAGTTATTGAATCTCAGATTTTGTGTCCAAATTCAACTTCCGTTGTACAATATTGTTTTCTATCGTGTAATCGAATTCATATTTGCGGCCATACTTTTACCAATTATAAAGATTCACGGTGGCTCATAGTTTATATTACAGTTGCATATATATTGATGTTTTATAACTTGCTGGTGAAAATATAAATAACCTTCATTTTACTTGTATTTACAGGATTGACATGAAAAATAACAATAGATTCATAGCACACACTCATATTTCCTTATCTGATTTCCAACTACTTTCCTTTTGTTCTTTTTGGGGCCTAAACCCTATTTTGCAACTGCAACCAGTATTTCAGCCTGCCTTTTTTGCATTTAATTTCGATTCAACAGTACTCAAAGAGGGAATCCAGAACTCTACTTTTTGATGTCTTAAAATTGCAAACATGTCGGACAATTGTGAAATGGTATGCGGTAATGTATAAGCTTAGATATATAAGTTCATGAGGATTAAGGAGGCTAATATCATCGTTTCCGACCAGAGACTGTCTTCTTAACGGCACCGACAGACACTAAAAATTGATCGAGGGATGATAACGTCTTCATATCATCTGGTGGGAAGTAACTGGCTGCCTTCCCCATAAGTGATGTGAAGAGTAGAGAAAGTGAAGGCCGAGTCACATAACGCTCACCTAAAAGTTCATCAAGAAATGCAAATGCAGCTAATAGTTCGGCTCGGCCTGCTTTGATTGGACCTGCGAAATGTGCAGGGATTATCCTCTTGAATTTCCAGTCCCTTGCAATGCCATCGATCCAATCCCGAACCTGAATTTTTTAGAAGCATGAAAGATGGTTAAAATAACTTCATCCTAAATCAATCGCTTAGATGGAAGCATACACAACAAATATGCCGGGGATTCTTCACAAATTAAATGATCTCTTGGGGCTTATGCAGTAAGAAAATCAGTGTCCCAAATATATATTGTTTTATATGACATAGTCAGCAAAGGGAATATGTCCGACATGGTTATGTTTCGTTTATTTGAACTTTTTCATGTATTTGGAGAGTCATATCTTTATACGCATATTTTAGACATGCCTAAGACACGGCCATGGATATTGGTATTTCAAGTAAAATAAAAGGTTAACATGGTTCTTACCTTTTCTGGAACTTTGCTGAAGACTAGTGTCTTTACGATTGGAGAAACAATTAACTTCTGAGACATCTGAGCAAAACTAGCATTTGGTTCCAAAAGATTTGAGGGACCGAGGAACAGTATCTGTAGAACCATTCTTTCCCACCCTGTGCCATGCATTACTCTCGTTCAGTTTCTTACATGAACATATTCAAGTTACATCAATCTATTAGACACGAAAATCTAACCTTTCTGACGGTTTATTTCGTTGTCAACAACTGGTTCATCAAGAACTTTCTTCCCTTTGCTAAGAATCTTCACTGCCAATCCATTTTTTGCTGATTCTAGGAGGTACTCTTTGCTGATACAATCTGGCGGCTTGTTGGGAACATATATGACGGCATCTGTAACCAGAAGCGTTCTTGACTGTTTATGATAGAAAGCGACTTCTACGTATGGTCCAATCCCTGATATGGTTCAAGGAAATCAAATTCAAACTTTGTACATCTTTAGATATATAGTTGAAGGCAGCTCATATTCAACTTTACTTACCAACTTCTGGGGAGCTTAGAACTTTTTGTTCAATTTCATTCGCCCATGGAGTAGATGGATCCTCGTTTTGCAGGATTTTGGCACGAAAAATCCCGAAAAATTCGAGGGGTAAATTTAAGGGCCAACTCCACTGCCTAGGTGCCACCCAAACTTGAGCCTTGGGAAATTTTCTAGAAAATGGGCCCACAAAAATCTTGTGCTCATAAGCAAATGTAGGCAGGACAATGTATTCTACTGGAGCTCCTAATTCCTTCACAAGCTGGAAAGGTAACAAGCAAATCCCTTGTTAGATGACGCATTACGAGTTCTTAAAGAATAGAAATACTCGATGCATGGTTTAGAAATAGAGAGGAAAACAGAACCTCGATGCACTCCTTGGTTGGGGCAATAGGTGCATGGACCCATAGTCCCCCAGATTTGAGTTTGATAACTGTCATTCGAATGTTTGTTGACACACTGCTGAACCCTAAAGCTTGCTCTTGTTCGAACAGCCATATAGAGCCTTTCACAGCCTAACAAAGACATGGGGCAAAGTTGAAGAGCACAATTTCAATCTCTAATGACCTGACCAGAGCCCATATATTCAATTAATTAAACTTCAAAAAATCACATTTGCTTAATGAAGAAAAAACTGACCTCAGTCCTAGTAGTGCGCCTGTTAAGAAAAGGGCCAAGGGGGAAAGGAAAGCCAGTGATATTAAAGTAAAATCTATCAGCGGAGCCACAGCTGTCGCTTCCAGCTACAGTGGTTGTAGCACCAGAACCAGCTGAAGCAACCACCAAGCCGAAATTACAATCTTTTTTCTGGCTTTTCCTTTGTTTCGACTGTAAAGAAAAGGAATTGCCAACGAAACTCGAATTGGAATCTCTTGATGAAATCGGACTCTGAAAAACAGTTGATTTTGGAGAAGACACAGCAACGAGTGCCACCATTTTTTTTTTCTCCCTTTTTCTGGAATCTTTGTTTAGTTAATTTGGCAGTTTTTAAGTTAAAACAACAGCAGCCAGAAAGTTCTTGCTAGGGGGACAAGACAAGATCCCAAGGTTGTAATTACAGGACATGCTTCTGACACGTGTAGGTTCATTCTCCTACTTGGATTATATATATTATATGAGGGTGGGAAAATTAACGAAACTCAAAACACCATTCAAGTTTAGACTCGGATTGATGGCTCATATTATTAAATAATAAAATTATTTTTAGATGTAACAAATATTATTTAAATAATAAAAGCAGACTGACCTGTTGGATCCAATTTTTTTAAGATTTAGATTACAACTTAGCACAATTCATGTACAGGAATATTGAAGTTCAATGTATTAGAATTGGAGACATGCAAATCTAACAAGCCCCGCAAACTATTTTTAATCACAACATGCTCACTAATACCTCATTGCTTTCATCCAAAACAAGCATATGCAGAAAAATCATATATTTGTTGTCGTAACAAACAGTCTTTTAACTGTCCAAGTACACAAGTAGTTATGCTTTCTAAAAGACTTTACATAACTACTTCAACTGTATACTAAGAAACTGCCATAAAACTCGGGCACTGGAAAGTCGTCAAATTGGAGATGCATCATGCTACAGGTGTAATGCTCGCTGAACACGAAACCGCTACTGTCTCAAGTGATGATCTCTTTCACAAGCCAGTCTAAACTCGGGTATGCAAAGTACAAGATGAGAAACGAAGGGAGAGCAAATAGAATGGTAATAAGTATGTACATGGCCAAGATGGCCGCACTGGCGGGGATTGCGTACAGGATGATTAAGAGAAATATTATGACTAAAGGAAACTTGGCTGTCAGATGTATGAAGAACGCCAGAGATTGCCGAAGGGAAGAATATATTCTTTCCGAATTGGAGTAATTAGTGAGATGAGTATGATTGTGGTTTGATCCTGATGACTCGGGATGATGCGGATACTGACCCCATCTATGGTTACTCTGAGTCACTTGGTTTCCCGATGCTGAATTATTGTTCGATGACCATTCAGGCTGATGATCTTCACAGAAAGAAGAATGAGACTTCAGTCTATCACCATTCATGCTCTCAACCATCCAAAGTAAAAAATAGTTCTTCCGAGGGAACTTTAGATTTCCCCGATAAACCAGACGAAACGACAAGAGATTGCACCATGGGCAGGAAACGAAAAGCGGAAGTTGAATTGGTAGAGTCGGAAATTTCACAACGGCCGACTGAAGTCCTAGAATGCAGTTTTTACAAAGGGTATGACCACACCATAAAACATAGGGCACATTTTCTACGATGTTGAAAGATTCACAGCATATCGGGCATTCTAAACACTCATCCCTGCTAATTACAGAAGGGCCTTCATCATCTGAACATTCTAACGCAGCATGAGTTTGGTTCAGAAAAACATTTTTCCGCCCAACAGTTCCGGCTACACAATTGGACGCAAAACTCCACATGATTTTCTAGTGGCAGAAACTGAATCTCCGATAACTAGAACATAATTGCAAATCCAATACGGTCCATCTGCCAAGTATAAATAGCAAGAGTGCTGAATGCCAAAAGACAACCCGAAAGGAAAACTAAGAAGTATGAATAATAGGCACTTTAGGCAGCTAAGACTTCAGTAAGCATTTCTATTTCAAACAGCATGCAGCAATTAACAATTTACCAGTATAACAATCCTTTTTTAATTAACCCACCATTAATATGCATATTACAGTACAAATCAAAAGGGAGAACACTACCTATGACAAACAAACAAGAAACCAAAATTCACAGTGGTTATTAAGCACCAAAGTGAAAATTTTACACAAGGCGGGATGATCATTTGCCTTGTAAGTAGAAAGCAAGCCTAATTCGACAAAGTATGCTCTAGTTCTTATCCAAGAAAAGAGAAGACTACTTGACATAAAGAAATGTCCTTTAAACCATCTATTCTCAAGCTCTAGGCACTAGATTTACAGAAGCAGGCTTGCAAATTTAACTTGATTCAATCAAGTTCAAATTTCAACTTAACAAAGCTAGGACAAGGCAAACCAAGCTATCATACAACTTCATTTTGCATCAAATACGTAGATACCAAAAACCCAAAGTTCGGCTCACTTGGTTCATCTATCTAGTAGGGATTAATTTGTACAAGAAAAAATAATAGTAAATACCCAATCCCACAAATCTTAAATCAGAAAACGAAAGAAAGACAAACAAAATGAATATACCTCCTCCAAAATCATATCATTTCATTTCAAAGCTAATATTAACAATTGAATATATATATATATATAAAACGAATCAAGTACAAGTTAAAGCGCTAATTGATATATTAAACAAAATGAAATCAAAGAACACAGAAAGGAAAACACTTTGAATAATCATATAACATAAAAGCCAGAAAGAAACAAAAAGATTTTTTTTTTTAAATGTTATTAGTTTGCAAACAACCCGGCAATGAACTCACACAAAACATACCCGGAAGTAGGTATGATCTTTACATTTAAAAGCATATTTTTAACAAAAAATTGAAAAAAATAAAGGCTTGAAATAATGATCTTACAGAGTATGTACCTTGATTTGATGACAAAAAAAAAAAAGTTTCAAAGCTCTCGTTTTCTCTCTGCTTTCACTATTTTTCCCCCCGACTACTACAAGTAGAAACTTAAAAGGTAAAATAAAGTGGACTTTAATTTGTGTGGCCAAAATCTGTGTTTGTAAAAAGAAAAGGAAAAATCAAGATTCAAGCTCGAAAATTCTAAGGTGGGCTCTTAAAAAAGAGGTAAAAAGAGCTTATGAGAAGCTCTGTTACATCATAACCGTTGAAAAAATAAAAAATAGTGAACAACCGGTATTGACCGATTCTAAGGTGGGCTCTTAAAAAAGAGGTAAAAAGAGCTTATGAGAAGCTCTGTTACATCATAACCGTTGAAAAAATAAAACATAGTGAACAACCGGTATTGACCGGTTATAGGTAAAAGTAACCCTAACCCCTAACCAACCTGTTCTGTTTTGAAAAAATATTGGATCGAAGAAAAAAACTTCTTCCTCCTCTCATCTTCTTCACTGTCGAACTGCCGCCGGCCGCTTCCTTCCGTCGCCGCCTTCCGTCGCCGCCTGTTACACCGCACTCCGGCGCGGATGGAAGTCTGGTTCTCCTCTCATCTTCTTCACTGCCGAACCGCGGTCAGCTTCCCATTCGCCTTCTGTCGCCGCCTGTTCCACCTCTTTCCGACGCCAATAGAAGTCCGGTGCGACTGTGCTCGAAAGCCCGACGCCGAACAGCCCAAAAATTTGCATTTCTTATATTCGAATCTTCACAGCAAAACCTCCCCAACACCGGATTCGACTTCCGTTGCCGTCGCCGCTGCCTATTAACCCACACTTCGACGGTGTTCGAAACTCCTGTGCGACCAGAAACTTTAAAAAGCCGTTTGTATTTTACACTCTTCGTTTGGTCACCGCCGAGCCTGCCCTGCTTCGTAGTCACCTTCCGTCACCGACGGCGCCGTTTTTATCCCGATCCGGCCCCGTCCGACAATCCGTTCTGGTTAGAAACTCCAATCTCTTTATAACAAGATTAGATTTTCATTTGGTACTATGCTGTGAAATATTAGTGTTATTAGCTTTTGTTGTTTTTGCATATTGCTACTATGTTATTCAGACTCTCAGATAAATATTAAACATAGTGTTGCAATTATATCATGTTAAGAATATATCTTTGATTCTGAGCTTGCTTAGAACCTTAGGAAATAAACCGTTACTGTAATAAACTTAAAAAACTTTCTCTTGTACAATTCAGCTTCATGTAAATTGCATTTTGAACAAGCAAACAGCCATGTTATATTATAATATACCTATATGAACCAACTGAGATGTTTTAACTATTAAAGAAGTCATTTCTACCTTAAAGCAAGATAAGTAATATAATCAAAGCTGGGTTTTGCAATTAACTCTTCCTAAAGAGAAAATTAATTGTATAAAAATTGAATTAGCCACTTACATTATTCACCTTAGTTTGGTTGTTGGTTTCCAGCAGCAGCCCTAAATGGATATGAGGGAAGTGTGCCCACTCCATGTACGAATTGAGATTGTTGTTAAGTTTTTTTTTTTTGGTATTATCAATATAGGTTTTAATGACAACTGGAACATCGAAGAAAGTGCAGAAACCAATATCATCGTACTTACTTATGTGTAAGTTACATTAGTTGTTATCATTGTGAAATACATATCAGTTTAGGGTTATATAGATGATAAATGCTTAATGTTTAGAAAATTCAGAATGATAATTTATAGTCTTTTTGCAGTAGAAGTGTCTGGAAAGGAAATGGTCAGGAGAAAAGTAAGGAGAAACAGAAATTTGGCATACAGTTGGGTTGAAATTTTAAGAAATTCTATATCATTGGTATGTTGACGAGTTTATATACAACCATTTATGATGATTATGTGTATGTTAGTAATTGTTGGTATTCTTTTGAAATAGGAACGTCAAAAGTTGGCCGCACAGTGGGCAAAATTTTCGGATTCAGGGAAGGAGCCTTTCAAACAAAAGATTGTCATGGAGAAAGTAGAATATGAAAAAATAAAAAGAGAATTAGAATGTGAAAATGAAGGTGGAAAGAATAAGGTATAATTATGGTCTAGTTATACCGGAGTAGTATAGAAACAAAGTTACTTTTTCATATTCTACTTTCTCCGGTGTAGGTCTTGCTTACACGGTGCAGTCCTATATGTTTGCTAAAGTTGTTCAAGGACTTGAAGGATAAGAAGATAGATACTATCCTTCATAATATTGATATGGGGTCGTTGTTGCAAATGAAATCTCGATCAATGAGGAGGGAGGTCATAATATACTTGATTGAGAGGTTCGATGCTGAAAATTGTGCTATAAAAGTTGACAGTCATAATATTACTCTCATTTGTGGTCAGTATCTTGGGGTCTAAAGATGATGGGATCAATGTGTCCACTGTTTTGAGGAGGAATCAGGGACATAAATTGAGTATCCCAAAGGATGTTAGGTTTCTTAAATTAGTGCAGCATATGACCACTTTGGAGGCTGAATCTGCTGAATTAAAGGTCGTGGTGCTTGCATTTATCATCGGATGTTTCTTGTGTCCATCCAGTCTTCCCTTTCCCAGCAAGGAGTACTAGAATTGTTTGTGCGATGAAGGCCACAACGGTAAGTTGAATTGGGCAAAACACACGCATGAGGTTCTCATTCTAGGATTAAGAAATTATGTCTTCAACAATAGGATTGGAAAGAAATCCAGGTATGTAAGCGGATGTCTTCTACTGTTGGAGGTAACATTGCATTGTTTGTTTGATGTTAATTAATTTAGGCATGGTTACTGTTGACGGAAAATAATAAATTTGACATTTGCGGTTTATTGCAGATTCGGTTTTACGATTACCTGGCTGGATGGAGAGCAAGAAATTTGGCAATTCTGAACTTCCTACTCGCATTAGTGCTTGGGGGAATGATAAAATTAAAATGTTGTTTTCAAAAAACAGAGGCTTCCAGGCTACCCAAAATTCAAAGGGGAAGGTAGATTTGTTACCCTTAAATAATTATGAAATATGGTGTCACATAAAGAAATCTTACAGCTCGTTGCTTTAACCGAGGATGAACCTCAACAGAAGCCATTGGAAGAATATCCGAAGGCCAAATATCTTGTTGAAGTCCAAGGTAAAATAATACATTTGATAATTTATATACCAAAGCTTTCATCAAATATTTGGTTCCGTTTATGGTTTCGATTCATTTTTGTTCTTCTCATTGTTTGGTTTTTGTGTGATGATATATATTTTCTCGTTTCAGTCATCACTAAACACAGTTCAAAGGCAAATGTCAACCCTTTTGGAGTGGACAAGTAATGTTGACGTGTTTTTTGAGGCATTGATGACTCAGGTTACTGCAGTGAAGGACTTGGTGCGTTGATTGGAAGAGAGAGTCAATCAAAACGTGATTTCTGTGCAAGGTGAGGTGAGCGGACTGAAGGAAATAGTGCGCTCGATGGAAGGGAAATTGAACGATGTTTTTAAAAGAAGATTATAGAGTTCAGGGAAGAGGCCAAGACAAATGAAGATTCTGGAAATAGATTATGCAAAGAAGGTGAAGACTGGGACATTATGCGCACTGCTAACCTTTTGATTGACTTGCCGGATTCATATTGCCCAGCCCGTCGAAAATGACAGGTTTTTATTTGAATATCACGTAAGAAATTTTCCTTTGAATAAATAATTATAGGTTTCTGCGAATTCTTCTAATTTAAATTTCAAAAGCTGATAAAGAGAGTTGAGAATAATATCCATGATTTTTTTTGTCATATGGTGATAGATTGGGGCAAATTATCCAGTGTTGGCACCTTCTCCGTTTGGACCGGATCACCAACCGATATACCTAAAATGAGGATGATTATGAATTTCGGTCCGGACCAATTTGAGATTTTATTATCATTTTAGTCTTACGAAAATAAGGATTTGTAAAAAAATCCACCAAGATTTCAAGATGGCCACTGATCTGACAACTTTCCAAAAAATACAAACAATCGGTGGTCATGACTTAATTAAATAGAAAACAATAAATTAAGTGAATATGTCATCATTAACATTCTTAATTGTGCGTAAATTATCTATGGATTTCTATGTTATAAATTTAAGAATGAGTCCTTTTTATTACATATGTTTTAATAATTTTTTACATTTAATGTAAGGGATAGTATTGTTATTTGTTATAATTAGAGAGACTTGCTGTGTTTTAAAGTGACTCGAAAATATAAGTGTGAAATTTAATCATTTGACATGTTTCAAATTTGTTAATGTTTAATTTTATGTAATTTAATAATAAAATAATTTAACGTTCAAAATTAGTGCAATTTAAAATTTATGAAAAACAATAAAAAATAATGCTTGCAAGAAACTTATGCAAAAAAAATGATGCAATTGAAAAGACTAAGATGTGGGAATTGGTTGAAAAGTCAAATGAGAAAAAAAGTATTAAAGTGAAATGGGTATACTAAGGTAAAGCAAAATTTGGAATTTGGATGGTTGGGTCCAAAGAAACAAAGTTAGATTAGTGGTGAAAGACTATGTACAATAATTATCCATTTGGATACAATCAAAGATCATATTAAAAAGGAGTATGGTCTGTAATCAAAGTGACTAAAATGGATGAATATAGAGATCATCTAGTAATTATTTAATTAATATACCTAAATGTTTTTCATCTTTGATGATTGATTCTTACCTTAATTTGTGAAGAACTATTACATTTGAATTTTTTTTTAATCAAGTTATTCATACTCAAATATCTACTTTGTGGCAAATTTTACATCAAATGCCTTGAAATAAACCAAACCCAACAACCTAGGAAAAATGTTTATTGAAAAAAAAAACACCATCCTAGGAATATCCCAACAGTAAATTCGGTTGACATGTTTCTCTAATTTGCTTCAAGGATAGCAATGTTGTTGCCTGAATTTGCTCCAAATATGGGGTTGAGAGATCGTGTTAGAATTCCCTCCAAATTTAGCATAGAATATCCAAATTCCCACTTATCAGTTTTTCTCTTTCCATCTGGGGAGAATCAATATGAAAGATCATCATCATGATCATGATCATCATCCTCATGATCTTCAGCAGCTTCAGCCCCATGGGTACCTTATTTTTCTCTTGCATTTGATTTTTCCTTTTACACTTTGTTGGGTTTTTCTTTTCCCTTGTATGTAAACTAGGGACAACCAGATATATAGTTCTAAGATTATATTCACTGTAACCTGAAAAACAAACAATCAAAAAAAAGGGTTATAGATACCAGGATTTGAGTGTATGCATATATGTATATGTTACAATGTATATAAATGTATTTATGCTTGTTCTGTTTAGCAGCTACTTTGACATTCTGAAGTTGTCAAGGTATCAGCTGATGGGGTTGGAATTTACGAAGGCGGGCCCAATAAAGGGCGCAAACACCACCCTTCTCCTCCAGCATAAAATGCTTTCTTATCTTTCAGCAAGTTCTTTCATTCGAAACCTGGTGTCGAAGAAAAGAAGGCGAATGCTAGTCGGTGGATATGATCTGGACATGTCTTATATAACTGATCGTTTGTTGGCAATGTCTTTCCCTGCCGAACGTATGCGAGCAATGTATCGGAATCCTCTATGGCAGGTCAAGTCTGTGCTGGAAATGACACATCAGGGGCATTACAGGGTAAACAATGTCCTCGTTTATGCTAGCTATGTTACTTGGACCTGGGTGACTCAATTTTTTGAAGACTTTTCGTGTATTTAGAAGGTCCTATCTTCATATCTATGTCCTGATATATCTCAGACAAGGGTGCTACTGTGCTGAAAATGAAATTTCATGTTTGTCTATCCTTCAGTCTGTTTGTCTTGTATAGGTCACTCTACCAGTAGGAAGTTGACTGGCAGCAAAGTTTTGATGTATCTCAGTCTTAAAGGGTTTTATCTCCATAGTTAGTTTTGCATTTCTTTTTAATTCTTATATATCTTGCCTTTTACAAGTTTTCTCTCAACTTCTTTGCCAATTTCTACAGGTCTACAATTTGTGCATAGAAGAAGATTATGATCCATCACACTTCCATGGTCGAGTCGAGAAGTTCCCTTTCGATGACAATCACGTTCCCCACTTTGAAATGATGAAGTCATTCTGTGAGAGTGTTCATTCATGGCTATCAGATGACCCTAAAAACATTGCAGTTGTTCATTGCATGGTATTACTTGCAAAAACTTCTTTCTTCTTTTTTCAGACATTAATATAAGGGATATATGACTCTTCAAATGCAAAAAAAGTTTTTTAAAAACTGAACATATCTGTGTTAGACACCTACCCTTACCCAACGGCTCAAACTTGAATCCAAGTAATTCAAGACCCCAAAGGAAGAAGATGCCAACAGGCTGTATGGTCATTACTCATTGGTATGTACAACAGAAATATATTAGAGGTCATTGCATTTACATATCTTTGTATGAATAATTCTTGCAACTCTATTGGTCACAAGCAACCAAATATTAGTCCAGTTGTTGGTTTAAATTCATACAAATTTGTTTCCTTATAGATGTTCAGTAGCCTAAAATCAATAGTCAAAGAATTATGGTAGTGTTAATTTTCCTTTATTAGATTAGATAACGTTCTTGCCTTTAAAGCTTGACATCCTTCACCGGAATTTGCAGGCAGGAAAAGGTCGAACAGGCTTAATGGTGTGTGCCTACCTTGTTTACACCGGAATGTCAGCTGAGGAAGCACTTCAGTTATATGCCCAAAAGCGGACAACTAACAATGAAGGAGTAAGTAGTTATGTTGCTCTCACTCTTAATTTTTGTTGAAATATTTCTGCCCAATGCATTATCGGACTGCATATAAGGATATGATCTTCCAAAACCATCTAAATACATGGAAATACCCTCTCTTTTTTAGATCTTTTACACTTTTGTTGATAGGTCTCTATACCAAGCCAACGCCGTTATGTGGGGTATTGGGAAAGATTACTTTCTTTTCCCAGGGGCATTGGCAATGGACCTGTCGATGTGCACTTGCCTCAACCATGTAGCCGAGAATTGCGGCGGATACGACTTTACGACACAGTTAATACCAACTCTGTCTTCTTCGTTGTCTCGGAGCTCCAAGAGGTTAGGTCATACGTAACCCCAAACTCAACTCACAAATTTGAATAAAGTGATGATATAAACAGAGTATAGGTTTCACATACGTATACCCTTATTCTGCAGATTCCGGATCAGATGAACCGCCCGCCTGTTGAAGTTGCCAAGAGATGTTGTCGACAAATCAAAAAAGGAAGTGAAGCGAATTGCAGTCCTCGATACTTCTTGTCATATGTTGAAGGGGATGAAGAAGGGGCTACACCAGAATCGGAAGAACCTCGTGTTGTAGTCCAAATGGACACGGAGAGTCCCATATTATATCAGAAGAACTGTCTTGACTATCGTTTCAATAAACCTGTGGAAGTAAGTCACTTGCAGCTTGCACCTATACTAATATGTCTGCTTTGCAATGATGAATCATGAACTCAAATCCGAAAAACATCGAGTATTTGACCTACATACATATGCTAAGTGTAAATGGTGTATATCGTGTCCGGAAACATCTTGGGAGTCCGGTTGTGCTCGAAAAGGTCTTATATGCCATGAAATAGATTCGTTTAAAAGGTATCAAAAGCATGAACACAATCATATTCTTGGATTGAACAGGTTAAGGGAGACGTGCGCGTCATATTCTATCAAAAAATGATCGGAGGTCGCCTTTTTTATGCCTGTTTCAATACAGGCTTCATCAAGAGCAGCTTGCTACAGGTATGCGCATGGAAATTTTCAGTGATTCATAAACCGATAAGCACCAAGAAGCTTACTGCATTGTTTAATTTTGCCAGTTTACGATCCGGGATCTGGACAAAGTTGGGAGTGCCGGCAGATCAATATGCGGCCCTGCATTCTGTGTCGAGTTGCTTTTTGGTCCGGCCAATCGGAGCCTCTCGAGTGCTTTTTCATCTAATTATGATGTAATGAATTTGTACTGAACCCTAAACTCAAAGGACTTGTTTTAAAAAATAATAAAAACAATACATGATTCTACATGTTGGGTTTATGATTTTGATTGTTTTTTTTTTCCTGCAGAAACACTTGGATTGTTAAATGTTATATGGATCAAGTGATTCATACCGTAATTTTTGCCGCCTTCTTGTTTTCCATGGATGATAAGAAGAAGATACTAGGAATGACAAGAAGTTTTGTACTTAAAGATTTTGAGAGCATTTGTTAATATTATAACAAAATATGAGATTTATATCAATGTTTGCAGTCATAAGTCATAACAGGGCGAGGCCAGGCAAGCCTGTATTTTCTCATTCTCATCCCACTTCATTTGTTTTCACAGTATCCAAATTCGTCCCATGGGTTTTATTTTTTACTTTAATCTTCCACTTTTAACCAACTCTAAAATTCCACGAAACTACTCTTAAGTATATTCGTCATGGTTTTCAGAACTCAAACAAAATTATTGGTTCATTCATCATTAAACAAATCATTAAAAAATTTATAAAAAAAAAATTTCTATTTTAATTGTTGGTCTAGTAAATTGATTCAATATCTTTCTCCAAATCAGTACCCCAATCAATTTTCTAATCGACCAGCCAATCTAGTCGGATCTGGTTTCTAACAACCATGATTATAGCACATCCGGAATTAAACAATATACTTACAAAACAAACAAACTAAACTTTGATAGAAATAATAAAGTTGGAAATTTCAGAAATAAAGAGTTCAAATCTTATCAAGGGTGGCTATTTTTTCTAAATTGATTTTTATAAATTTTATATAAAAATTTAAACAAAAGCACCCTCCAACAATATTATTACTTTGTAAAAAAATATGAGATTTTAGTTATTTTCTAATTGAATTGATATTTGATTGATTCATGATATCACCTCAAACAAACACTTAAGTATAACATAGATTTACGGATTATTATTAAATACATTAGTAATAAAATTTGTTTATTTAATTTTTAAGTACCCATTAAGGATATGTGATGATTTATTGGGGAAATGCTAAATTGACCAAGCCAGCCTGTTGACATTATTTTAGGTAATGGTTAGCAGCCCGAGGACTTGGTCCAAGCTTGTTTAATGTTGCAACTAAATTGTGATTTAATCATTTAAAAGTTTCTAAGGCAGCAGTGCACAAAAATGATAATTAGCAGACATATGAAGAATCCAGCTATTTTAAGCATTAAAAGAACAACTTGGAAGAATCCCTGTGTTTTTCGCTATGTTGCTCACTCGAATTCGTGTGCATCATATTAATATATACAACAACTTGAAGAATCTCTGAAAGATCATATCTCATAATCGTGTCACGATGTCGAATATTAAGACTTCAAAACAACGTAGCTTTGCAATGAAAATAATGCAGATGTGTGATGAATCGGAATCCAGCTGTTTTAAGCTTTAAAAAGAAAACCCCTTGTCGTCCTTGTGTTTTTAGCTATGTTACCTATACTCAAATGTTAATATTGAATATATATCTATATCGGTATAAGTTTTATGCATTCGAAAGATCTTTGAAAGATCATATACCATACTTAAGTCTATATAATATTGATACTTCAAAAAGAAAATGAGAAGTTGAAAAATAATTAGAATTCTGCATTATAATTTTCTAAATGGTGTGAATACAGCATCAGCTACAATGAAATATCATAATCCTTGATATTCTAGGGTTTGACAGGCAAACAAGTGGCTTAGAACCTTCTAACTCATGCATTCATCTGAAAAACTCTAGCTTAACTGAGTTAACTCAAGTCACTTTTACCCTTTTTTCTCTGAAGGCTTGAAATGATATCATCAAACTACAGTTCTTCATTTCTTGGCAGCCACATCTACTGAGACTTTGGAGTTGAAGTGTGCACCATAATCTTACAAAAATCATACAGTAAGGACTTCGAGAACAGCGTCACAGTCTTGGTATGAGAGGCATATGAGCCTTCCGCTTAGCGTACTCGTTAGCTATGCTGATTGAGCTATTATTATGACGCAACAAGAACTCTGCCAGTAAGATTTGGCTTTCATCCTCGTTCAGATCACCATGACAACCCTGTATTGGACAAATTATATGTACTTGAAATAAATTGAGGTGGACAAAAAGATAGAACAATCACAATACATGCAGGACTAAGATTTGTATGAACTTCGGCAGCAAATATTACCAGGCGCATTGTTCTGTCACAAACAGCATGGTGCATGACTATGCCTGCAGCCACTGAAACATTAAAAGAGTCAACCATGCCTTTCATCGGAATACTACAATGCAAATCTGACAGTTCCAGCGCCTCATCACTTATTCCCCTGCAACAGGGCCATATAAACCTCAAGTACCATTGAAGAAGAGAGAAAACCGTGACAAAAAAAAAAAACAATTTGGCCACATTGCAGAAACAAAAACAACACATAATTATATAACAAGACTTGGAACACATCAACAAAACTAAGGTATCAGATTGACCTGAAGTGAAAAAAGAAATCATAAAACATCATTGATAGTTTTGCCTTTGTTTCCCTTTCTTGTTTTCAGTTAGATATCTGATATTCTTATGAACTTTCGAAATTCAAAGTCAGAAAACAACTAGTAAATTATGTCTAATGCTAATCATATACCACATAGAAACACTAAACTCAAGAAAGTAATAAACTACCAAACAGAAATTATGAGAAGTTTTACAAAGGTAACAATGTAAGTTACCTATTTTCATTCCCAACTACAATTGCAGTTGGCCTTGACCAATCCATGTCGTATATGGATACCTGCAAATAGTCAGTGATGTAAGTATCCCGACTTAGAATCTTAGAACTTTGATATCAAGGACCATATGCTTGCTAAGGATTTTATTTTGTCTGTGACTGTTAACATCTGATTAAGAGCAAAGTGCAATCTGATACAGGATAAATTTATCCTAAAGAACAATATTTTAGGAAGTGCCACCAAAGTTGGGAAAAATATCAATACCGCATCCATTCCTACGTGTGTTGTAGCAATCCGATAACCACGTGATTTTAAGACTTTGAAACACTCCTTGGGAGAGTTCCAAAGTTCGATATCCAACCACTTCTCTGCTCCCATGCTGACATGGCGGTTTTCTCTGTATCTGGATAAACAAATGATGTTAGGACAGCAATTGATTGATCGAATTTCATCTCGAACCAACTAAAAACACAATACATTAAGCAAGTCAAACTAAGAATTCACTAATATGCAACAATAATAAAAGGCACAACTACTTAAAACCCTCAAACATCAACCAAAAACCAGACCCTTTTTGGCTTCAATCTTACCACCTTTTTGAGCTGTCACACGATACCACATGAACTGACTGCAAGCCAAGAGCATCAGCAGACCTGAACGTGGCTGAAACATTGCCGAAATCGCACAGCCCTTCCACCACCAAGCAAACTGAATAGCTCCTATTTCTCACCACCCTCTTCAACCTTTCTTTCCTCTCCTCCATCAAGACAGGTGCGACTGCCTCTATAACCTCCCTGCTGCTCAGGGACTCACTCCCACAGTTAAACCTATCCAAGTAAGGAAACCACCGCTTGCTATGGATATCCATTCCCGATCTCCTCTCCATTTTCATCAACCTCGCAACATCATCTTGGTGAGTCAGCAGGTGTTCCACGGTGTCCTTTGCCAAGTCTTCCGGGGATTCATCTTCTAAAGGGGCTACTTCCGGTATAGCCGAGAAAGACCTCGTTCGGATTCTACAGGAACTAATTCGATTGCATAAAGGAACTACATTTAACCCAAAAGAAAATCAAAGATGAATAAAAGTCATCTAAACTCAAACCACATCTAACTCTACTAGGGTGTTCTCCAAGTAAATAAAAAATAATGGTTTACAAAGAAGGCATTGCATTTAACCAAAAGAACATGAACGTAAGAAATAAAAAACTATGGGTTTGTAAATCTAGACTCAACCAAATCTCGGTTTTCCGTATTTTTGCAAAAGAAAAAAACCATAAAAAAGGGGGGTTTTTTTATGTTGAATGAAAACGTACCTGAAGTAAGGAGGCGAAGTGAAAGGGGAAAAAAGAATGGTTTAGGGTTTAAGTCAAGTTTACAATGAAGATTAGATAAGTGCGCACGGATTAGGGTATTGCAAGCAATCATATTTTTCCCCTTTTTGGGGTTTTTACGCAGAATTGGTTATGGCGCCAAGGAGCCGCAGTGTCGAAGTTGAGGGAAACCTTTTAGTGAATGGATAGGGTTTATGAGGAAGATTGGAAGATGATAATTATACACCAAAACGCTGTAGTTTTTCTGGTGTTTTTATTTTAATGTTAATTAGTGATATTATTTTGTTAAATAATAGGAATCCTTTTGATTATATACAAGAAAGTCCAATTATAGTTCAAATGTAGATTTGAAATTTTATTTTAATTTAATTATACATATTTTAAAAATAAATATATTAATTTATTTTTATTAAATAAATATAATTATTTATTAATACAATACATAAACATAAAATAATATTATATTAATAATTATGTTAATAATTTACAAGAATTAGATCAAATCAAATTTTATGTATATATTTACACATTAAATCATAATTTATATATAATTTTGGTATTTATCCTTTAATAAACATATTAAATTTTAAATATTTTATTTTATTTTATTTTATGGAAAAATTAAATATAAAAATTTTTAAGGAATTTTTAAAATAAATCAGTAGTTCAGTAATTTAAATAAAAAATTAATAATTTAGTGACCACATTATAACTTTTTCTAATTAAGTGACTAAAATTAAATCTTACCCCTAATTTAGTCACTAATGATGTAATTTCCCCAAAATACATTAGACCTCGTATAAGATATTTTCTAACAAATATTTGTTATAATCTTGAGTAGGTTAATGGATAAAAAGCTGACCGTTGAACTCCCAATTTTGAGCGAAACGATGGTTTGCGTGTACTTTTGGAATGAAGCAACTTGATAGATTCTAAGCTTTTTGCTTTTTATTGGTTTGTCATTCTCCACCAACCTATGCTTTCAGTTTCCACCACCTAACTCACCTACCACAAGGAACGCGCGAATCATCCTTTTTTACCTTTTTTTTTTTAATTATTTACATATATATATCCTTTGTATTTTTTCAATTTTCGCACTGATTCATTGTTTCAAAGCTTCAAACTTTCACTTTCTTTTGTGTTTCTTTTTCTTTGGAAAAGGTCTTTCTGTGTATCATCAATGGAAGCTAAGTTGTTCATAGCTTCTTCGTCTCCATCTTCGTTTGCTGTTAACGGAACCACCAAACTTTCAAGACCCAGTTTTCCTTTAACTTCACAAACCAGGGAATTTCCCATCTTTAAGCTTCATTGCTCTGCAAGGTTGTCAAAGACAGTCATTCAATCTCTTCATGCTTCCACCAACTCTATTGGGTATAAAAACTATCCTCCCTTTTGCCTCTTCTTTTGTTCAGAACTCCAATTCAGCTTTTAGATTGTTTAAAATTTATTCTTTCTTTAATGTTTTTTCTCTCTCTTCATTTGCTTTGGTTGTGTTTGACAATGGGATTAGCTGACTCCGCTGACCTTACTTTATAATTGTGTTTGTTTCAATGCTTCAGTTGTTTATAATTCCGTTGTTAGGTTTCTTGGAATCTGGGAATTTAATTGTTCTTCTGATGTTCGGCGAGAAAATGTTTTCCTGGCTGTTGGATTATTGCATCAAAAGCATTTCAACGTCCAATGTGGCTAGAAAATTCATGTCTGAATTCCTTTTTCTCACTGATTTTTTATTTTGGAATGGATTTTCTTCCTTTATTATTTCACTACTGAAATTCTATTGGTAATTAGTGAGAACAATTGCTTTTTTGCCCCCTTCCGGAGAACACCAATTTGAGTGCACTAGCCAACATTGTTATCTGTTTGTCTTCTTCTTTGATTGAATGTATTAATTTATGTACATTTGAACACCATTCTGCTACATATGCACATCGGGTGTAAGCTTGGAATATCGATTGACTTGTATGAGCTTCAAGAGACTCTGGCTATCACTATGGTACTAGAATGAAGTGCAATAAACTCATAAATCATACTGGAAACCATATTAAGGATGAATAAATTGAAATTTGATTGACCCTTGCGGAAAAAGCTTCCTGAATCTTGTGTTTTTTCTCTCCATTGGTGTTTACATGGTGATTTCCATATGACATTTGATGGAAGTATTTGATAACTTAATGTTATGGTAACATCTCTATAGATCAACGCCAACCAAGCGAAGGGTGGATGAGAGTGAGAACTTGACCCTTGAGGCAGTGAGGTACTCGTTAATTCGACAAGAGGACAGCATTATATTTAGCCTTCTGGAGAGAGCTCAATATTGTTATAATGGGGATACATATGACCCTGATGCCTTTTCAATGGATGGTTTCCATGGTTCGTTGGTCGAGTATATACTTAGAGGAACTGAAAAGCTTCATGCCAAGGTAATGTTACACTCAACAAGCATAAAGAGAAAGGATATGGGTTTAGCAAAATCTGTGCTGCTTTTTTGATAAACCCTTTGATTGTACATTAGGTTGGCAGATACAAGAGCCCAGATGAGCACCCTTTCTTCCCAGATGAATTGCCAGACCCCTTGTTGCCACCTTTGCAATATCCACAGGTAAAATAATAGGACCAGATATGAGACATTATTTTTGTCGCTCTTTTGCTGTGGCCTTAGGCTTATGTTCATTGCTCCATATGTCTGCATTCTCATTAATACATGAGGTATTCTGTTAATTGCATGTATTGTTGGAACTTTTAAGTATACTGTATGGCAGTCTATTCTAAGAATTTAATCCTCTGAACATGATCTTTATCTCTCCTTGTCCATAATATTTATGAATTTTTGGACATTCAGAATTTTTTGTGGTGAGTGCCAGGTTTTTAACTTCTTACTTGAGCCTTTTTCTGACAATCAAACAGGTACTACATCCCATTGCTGATTCAATAAATATAAATCCAAAAGTGTGGCAAATGTACTTCAGAAATCTTATTCCCAGATTAGTAAAAGAAGGAGATGATGGCAATTGTGGATCGACTGCCATTTGTGACACCATGTGTTTGCAGGTAAATATTTTAAGACAAGTCTCCCATGCATTTCAGATTCAGTTTCTGAATCAATTTGCACATTCACCCGTAATATGTACCATAGATGCCTTCGTCTAAAATGGTCATTGACTGGGCATGAAGAAATCTACTGTTGTCTTCTTTCCCTTCTCTATACTTTCAGTTTTGTGCATGATGTCTATCTTTGTTTTCAAAACTTTAGCTAGCCAAGTGGCAGCCAGATAACATAGGGTCACCGATGCCTAATAGTGGATAGGTGCAGGTGCCTAAGCAGAAACCCTATGACTTAAATTGTCTAGAACCCTTTCTCTGACTTGGGAGTTTCGAACATTGCCCCTTTATTGTTTGCTTGAATTTGACAGCAAACTGTATGCTAATTCACCTGCCAAACTAGCATCTTGATTTATCCCTTCATACATGTTTGAATATGTGTTGGACATGGATGTTTTAAGAGAAATGAAGCGTGCAAGCAGCATCGATTGATGATGAGTTGTGCCTTCTGATTTAGGATAAATTTGAATAAGCAAAACTGGATTTTGATAGTGTAACACGTACATGCGTTGTTTTTACATGTCTATTCTTTATTTCTCATATCCATGGCAACTGTTTATGCTACAACTCCGTGACCTTGCATGGGTTGCAGTCGGAATCTTGGAGAGGGATTTGTTGGTTGAATAAGGTTTTTGTGGCATGCGTAAATTCCTGTTGTTCCTATCAGTTTTTCCATCAAACTGGCTATTGTACTTGACCAACTTGATGTTCTGGGAACTGCTGGATGCTTGCTTAACATTTATGTGTCACCACAGGCTCTTTCAAAGAGAATACACTATGGAAAATTCGTGGCAGAATGTAAATACCGGGCATCTCCAGATGCTTATCAAGCTGCAATTAGAGAACAGGTATTATTTATCAGTTTCATTTAAAGAACAGTTCATTGAAGCCTTTATTGGATTGTGTTTTCATTATTAGTTCTTGATTTTTTTTTCATTTTGCAGGACAGAGATTGGCTGATGAAGTTGCTCACATATCCGTTGGTCGAAGCATCGATCAAGAAAAGAGTAGAAATGAAAGCCAAAACTTACGGACAAGTAGTGTCAGATAACATAAACAAAGAGGATTGTGATCCGGTTTACAAAATAAACCCAAGCTTGGTAGCCGACTTGTACGGGGACTGGATCATGCCATTGACGAAGGAAGTCCAAGTGGAGTACCTATTGAGAAGGTTAGACGGATCCGAATGAATATAAGCAGTTTTTATTAGCTGTTTATGATGAAGCAGAGATAAAAATTATAGGGGATAAAGTTATGATTAGCTGTTTATTTATGGAAAGCATGATAGCAGAAGAGTTGTAAATTGTTAAAAGACAAACAGCACGTTTATGTCTGAATATTGGGCATGTTGATTGAAAATATAATAATATATATTTATGTGTAAGCAGCAGTTAGCTTAGCACTGACTGTATCGGTCAGTAGGTATTGGTTTTAGGAGGAGGTCATAATCAAATGGGAAAAGGGATTAGGATATCAATTCGAATCTCAAAAATGGCGACTCCACGAGTCAATCTAGTTTCCCATTCTAAAAGATACATAATTGTTTATCTATAGTTATATTATAAAATAATGTAATAATTATAAATTTAATCCTAATATTTTTTTGCTAGCCCTAAACCAAAGCATGTAATGCGGATCTGTGTTGACCTAGTTCTCCTGGATTGACTATCTAGTGATGATAAATTCGTGATACATGTGCCAATATCCAATCCACTTTCGACATTCATAATCTCAATTTATTTTCTCCTAGTCCCTCAAGTCATAATTTAAACTTTCTTCATATCCTTTGGTTTCCTTTGAATTGGTTGCCACATGCTGAATTGATATAACATTCGATCATTTTGTTACCATTCAATGATGTAGAAGCGTATAACAACCATGTAAGCCCTCCCCAATATTTTTCCTCCTTAACTACGTCCTTTAGGAGCACAACTTGAAGTCTTTGACCTAGTACAATGTCCATTGAAACAACAAATAATCATTTACGATTAATAAAACAAAAATGATGATAATGATCAATTCATTAAATACTAAAATAAATTAATAATTAACCTCTTGATTTACATATTTATCAAATTTTAATTTAGATCTATGCAAACTCTTAATAATAGATGGTGTGATCCAAATTCATTTAAAATATACAAATAAATTAAATTTTATAAGACACATTATAAAAATGATAACCTAAAACATGTTCTAAATATTAAATATAAATATCTTTTACCTTTTCTCTAGTGGAAAAAATCATGGATGACGATGTAAATGACATCCACATCCATACTTGTAAGAGGGTGGAGCAACCATTCAATTCTTTTATTTTTCAATTGGTCATATTGTTAAGGGCTTGGTATAGAAATGCCAATACCTTGGACCCCTAACTAGATGTGTTGATAGAAGCGAAGTCATCTAACAATGGTAAATACATTAAATGGCAAAGATTCCTACACTTATCTACCATAAGCAATCCACCAATGATGTACAGTTCATACACTCTAACATCTTGGTTGAACTTTTATCACTCACATTGGCGGCTAGTAGATGCTTGACTAACGATGCAGTTAGGTGAACTTCACTCGCCTTCTCTTGAGGTAATCCTCTTCATTTGGATAATGATTGATTAACACCTCATTTCTAGCTCAAGGTTAAATTCAACCACACCTATGGCAATAGTTTATTCAATTGGAAGGCCATGATTATGGCTTGTGTGAAAAATTAAAAATACAAAGTAATTGAACTCGATCAATAAAGGAGGATTCTCAAACAATCTTAAATCAAGGTTTCTAAATTGAATTGACTTAGGGTGGGTTTGGATGGGCGGTGCGTTTACTTGCGGTTAGTGTAAAAACAGCGGTTGCGGTGAGATTAGATGCTATAGCGATACTGTAGCGTGAGACAAAAAGTAAGTTAAAAGCACCACACCGCACCCAATCGCCTATCCAAACCCATCCTTAGTCAAACTATTTGCAATTGAGTTCTCTTCTCTAGGCAAATGTATTGCTTTGCCCAACTAAATGAAATTTTAAGAATCTCGTCATTACTCCAAGAAATGCCTTGAAAGGTAAGCAAGTTCCAGTTCTTTCAGATATGCCAAGCAATTATCCTAAAGAGGCATGGTCAATCCACCCCATCCAAAGAAATGTTGCGATGATTCTGAAGGCTTTCTGTCATCCAAAAACAGAGGGAACTGGTGTAAAACCTAGAGAGTGTGTCTTCTAGAATGAGTTTGTCCCAAATAGTTCTAGTAGCAAGGCAATCTCTGAGTACATGCAACACATCCTCATAATCCTACCCACAAAACCCATAAGCGTTGTTACTCCCAATGCCTCGCCTCATCCTTTCAGCATTCATACGTAGGCATTGCTTGAGGGTGAGCCATAAAAAGAAATGGATCCGTTAAAGGCCTTTAAATTTCCAAGGTATCTCCCAAATCTGTTCTTTTGAATTCAATGTACCTTCTCGAATCTTCCCATAGGCATTTTTAAGAGAAAAAGAACCAGTCGAAGTAGCTCCCCAAGTTATTGTATCAAGACCCGAAGAGGGGTGCGGTGGTGGAACACCTGCAATTTTGTTAATGATCTCTTCTAAGACCCACAATCTGAAAAGGTTCAAATTCCTCGATCCGTCACTTGCAGCCATGCTACTAAGAGGACAATCCATATTAAGGTTAGAAAAAGATGGAAACTGTACAAATAAGGGACTAAGTTTGGAATCCAAAGGTCGCGTCAACATTAGACACTACAACAATCTCCGACAAATCATAAAAGGTTTTCGCGAATGAGGGGTCATACCTTAGAAATAGATCTCCATAAAAAGGAGAATCTTTCACGTGCTAAATTCTTAGGCAATCCACTAGAAACCCTGTACTTCAACCGAAGGACTTGAACCCCAAAGGCATCACCATTTGATATAACATTGAAACCAACCTTCATCATAAAAAAGGTGTTGTGATCTTTCAAATACCTCAAGCCAAGTCCTCATGAGTTTTCGGTTGACACACCAAATCCTAACTTACCAAGGCCATCTTTGCACTGCCACTAGAAGATCCCGAAATGAATTTCCATACAATGCGTTCAATCTCTTCACATAGGCCTTTTGGAACCATCATTGGCTGCATAAAATAGCTTGGAATTGAAAGCAGAACCAATTGAGCTAATGTCACCTTTCCTGTTAAAAAGAGTTGTCTTGCATCCCAGCTAGACAATATACTACGCATCTTATCAACCACGAAGCGTAACGTATTGTTGGTAACATTCTCATGGAAAATGGGCATACCCAGATATGTTCTCAAGTTACACATCTCCTGAAAACCAAAAAAATCTATTGACTCCTCCCTACACTACCATCAACCCCTCTTGAGAAAAAAATATCCGTCTTCCTCTTATTAATCTTGTGTCTTGAGTAACCACAAAACTCATTGTGAATGTTTTTTATTACCCGAGCTTGATACTCCTCATCTTGGCCAAAAAGAATCAAGTCATCCGCAAAAAACAGATGTGATAACGGTGGACCATTAAGAGCCAGTCTAATAGGGGACCAGTTACCAGCATCAATAGCAACACGATCCTAATTAAATGGATGAAAAAATTGAATGAACTGTTAAAATTTTAATAGTATTAATGGGATAGTTTGCATAACAATCTACGTGTACTTTATTATTAATGTTGTTTTTTAATTTTTATGAAATACATGTAAATTACCATTTAATTCCTTAAAAATTTTAATAGTTTGTCCATTTAAAAGACAACAATTTGATTGAATTAATTTTCTACCCAATCAATTTTCTGTTCTTTTAAGAATTTTAGTCTCTTTCTGTTTTAAAAGAGAACATTAGTACTGTTATAACAATAATACATTAGGAACTCTGATAACAATATAAAGAAAATCATAAAAAGAAAAACAAGACTAATAAGGAAGTGTTAATGGTTTTAATTTTAACGAAATATCAATCTAATATATAAGTTCACAATCAAAGCAAAAGAAGTCATAATAGTTTAGGTACACAGAATATATAAGTCTTGGATTACAAAATAATATTCACCGTCAGTAACAATTTATTTTTGTTTTTCATTTTAATATCATGCTTTTATTGGTGTATATAATTATTTTTAAAAAATAAAAATTATTAAAATAACTTGCATATTTTAAAATAAGTTGTTTTAATTTTTCAAATTTGATAAAAGTTTACATAAATGTTTAAAATTTAATTAAACATATTTTATTGTACTTCAATAAAATAAATATTTCATTTAAGTAAAATTTTGAATTTAAAAATTTAAAATTTATTAAATATATTTTAATTTTAAACATGGAATAAAAAAACTAATTATATATATAACGTCGGCAGCAGTTGTTTGAATGTTACAGAGAAGAGCAAAGCAGTGATGATCTACAACATTTAATAATATTGATCGCAAAATATACTTTCAATTAACTATTAACAAAATCACATAATATGAAAATCGAAAAGCGAAGACGATACATCATATATTTTTAACAATATTTTAATTTTAATTTAATTTTATTATATTATTTAAACTTTTAATTATATGATTAATGAAAAAGTATATTATTTAATAAAATAAAAATTAAACGTGCATTTGATATTCTTGTACAAAAACTTCAATTATAATTTTTATTATTGTAATATTTAAATTATCATATGTTATAATTATTTTAACATAATAATTACTCTACATTAATTAAAATATATCATTAATAAATCAAATACTATAATATCTTGCAATGCCAATTCATTTTTTCTTTTTTTAAAAATCTAAAATTATTAGTCACTAAATTACAAGTAAGTATTTGTTTTGGTTGTTTAACTAAAATAAGTTACAATTTGATCACTGAATTATTTGAAAATTTTCATTGAACTCATTAAATTATTCAAAAGTTTTTATTTAAGTCATTAAGATACTAACTTTAAAAATAAAAATTAAAAAGTTCCTCCAACATGCTCCAAGTGACAATTCGATGACCAGTATAGTAGATTACTACCCCATCAACAAGTCTAAGAATATACCTTAGATTCAGGTTGATTTGATGATCAATTTTGGAGATTAGAGAAAAGAATTATTTGAATTTTGATTCACAGATTCGTAACGTCCAAAGTAGTTTCATAAAACAATTGAATTGTAGAAGAAAAGGAGAAAGAAAATTTTTGATTGGTGCAGGTAATGCAAATAGAGAAAGCCATATAATATTAATTTTAACTGTCAATAATTTCAATAAAAATTTTGAATAGTTTAATGACTAAATTGTAATGTTTTAAGTTAAGTGACCAAAACGAAATTTTAGTCACAATTTAGTGGCTAATAATGTAATTTAACCTAATAATTAAGAGGTAAAAGTTTCTTTTGCGAGTTATCATTGGCCACAACAATAATTATTACGAATACATGGAAAAGATCGCCTTAATTATGTTTTTTATTTTTTGGGCAAATTTATAGAATTTATTCCATCAAAATCTCATAATCCCTAGCCTACAAACCAGCAATATGGGTGTCTATATATAAATTTCTTGTGAAATTGGTTTTACTTCAATTCAAAACCAGCATCAAGTAATTACACCCACCATGGATTTGAAAATGACATGATCTTTTATATAGATTTTGGGCAAAATTAAGGCAAGTTTTTTAGGGTGGAAATGCCTACTCATGCTTATTTTATTTGTGCTAAATATTATATTTTGTCTTTCTATTTTAGAATATCGTAATAAATATATGTTTGATTTTTGTTTAAATTTTTATTAAAGTGGTGGCACGAAATCGAGTAAAAGATTTTATAATAATATAGATGAAAAAATCATGTAGAAGATAAAAGGATTTGGTTAAAATAGTAAATTTATAGAATTTTGGATCCAAGTATCGTAATGTTTGTTTCTTTTCTAGTTTTAAATAAGATTATAAAAGATAAAAACATCATTATTTACACACAAAAGAATATCATTATAATAATATTTATTATTTTGTAAATGAAATGAGATTTTGGAAAATTTTAACTGCATTCGGATATAAAATATACTATAGATAGATTATCAATATATATTTATATATATAGAACTTAATTGAATTAGTGTCATAAGTCCATTGAAATATCAATATAAAAATTATTTTAGAAATAGATCATAATAATATGAGGTTTTTTAGTTTTTATATTTTTATATAAAATAAAAAAATCATAAATGATAAGATTTGAAGCTAAATTGTTATAAATATGCTTTACCGTTTTAGCAAAAATTTCTTTTATTTTTACAAAAAAAAATCATATATAAACATTTTTTCATACAATCGTATCATAATCTACTTAATAAATAAAATTGTTTTGAAATACAAAATTGCAGCTATTTTATTAAAATAACCTAAAAATTTAATATTTATAAAAATAACCCAAGTTTAAAATAATCACCAAAATGACTTAAAATGAACAGTAGATAGGGGTTTGGGGCTGTCAATGGTCGAAACCACCTGGTATTTTGAACCCATGATTGCCTGATTATTGTGCCAGACTTAAAAAAATTAATTTTTTAGTTCGCTCACAATGGCGACACAGTGTATTTTTTTTAAATCTTATCATATTGGTATACAAAAATTTTAAAAAACAAAAAAAAAAAAAAGCTAGGAAAAAAATATTTGGGTGTTGGCCTGTCAATGGCAGGCACCACTGTACTAGAAAAAAATTTTGGTGCTGGCCTGTCAATGGCCGGCACCACTGTACCAGAAAAAAATTTTGGGTGCTGGCCTGTCAATGGCCGGCACCACTGTACGAGAAAAAAAATTTTTGGTGCTGGCCTTTCAATGGGCGGCACCACTGTACGAGAAAAAAAAATTTTGAGTCTTGGCTTTGTCAATGGGCGGCACCACCTGCATTTGAGAAAAAAAAATTGGTCTTGGCTTTTAATAGCGGAACCACTATACCGAAAAAAATTTTTAGGTCTTTGGCTGTCAATGGCCGTGACAAATTTATCTTATATATATAGGTATTTTATCTTACAATTTGTTTGGTTTAAATTTTTTTTCCTTTGTTCAGAAGAAAGCAAAAATATTTCAAAATGAGTTCCCAAATATTGTTTGTTTATGTTCATTTCGATGGAGAAATAATTAATACAACTGAAGAAGGCTGTGTATTTTAAAGTCGAAAAAATAGGAATGAGATTCAACAAGCGGATTTCGCTGTCGGATTTAAAATGAAAAATCAGTTCAAAGATAGCAACCCATTGCGGAAAGTAAATGTTGAGACTGTTTTACAAATTTTAGGTTTCAACTGATCCGCTAAAGTTCTCAGAAATGGAGCTTGAAGATGATGATGATTTAGGGACAATGATGGCAATTTATTGCCCCGCTGAGATAGAAAATCCCAGCCCAATTAAGTTGTTCATGGAGATAGCTGAACCAGATCCCATTCAAGTGGTAATTCCAGGAAGCCATTGCTCCGGAATTGATTTTGATCTTAACGTCTCTTGGGAAGATCAGTCGGGTTTTGGACGGTCAACGTCAACTCTTGAAAATCCAAACACCGGTGGTTGTTCGTATAACATTCCAAACTCGTGTCCTCGTTTAGAGATCCATCCAGAGGTGTTGGCCACCATCGAAGATAATGACGAAGGGTCCGATAACGATGATCAGTCCCACCGTGATCCCAACAATGATTTTAGTGACCCCAATTTAGATGACATCCCTGAAGACATAGACGAGGAAGGGCCAGTAGAGGGTGAAAATGCGAACCCCTATTCGGCCGGAAACACGGGCCCTGGTATAGTTATAGGAAATAATCCAGGGTCCTTCATGACCGACATGGATCTTGATACGGCTCTTGCACGCGAGTTCCCAGAATATACAAATATTGTGCTAGCTCACCTAGTTGACAATGAATTCGACGAAGATGAGTTGCTTGTAGGACAACAATTTGATAACAAAAAAGACTGTTTACATGCTATAAAACAACTTAGCTTGAAGTTAGGTGTGGATTATAAAGTAACGAAGTTGACACAATCTTGGTACGTAGAAGAATGTTGGAAAGCGTCGAGTGGTTGTAAATGGCGTGTCCGAGCCGCGTTAATGCAGCGGATACAGATGTGGATGATAAAGAAACTAGAAGGTCCGCACACATGCACGTCCGCTCATATGTCGCAAGACCATGGAAAGTTAGATGCAAAAACTATATACAATTGTATCATCCTTTTAGTGAAAGAGTCGCTCACCATTCAAGTGTCGGTCCTTATTGCGGATATGCAAGCTCGATTCAAGTACAAAGTGTCATACCGGAAGGCATGGTGGGCAAAGCAAATGGCGATGCAAGAGTTGTATGGTGACTGGGATACGTCATACAACGAGCTTCAAGGGTGGATAGCGGGATGCAGGAGTATGTGCCCGAGACAATGACTGATTTGCAAACACTGCCGTATAAAGACCCTGAAGGGGAGATACAATCGGGGAAACGAGTTTTTCATAGATTGTTTTGGACATTCGAGCAGTGTGTTAGGGCTTTCCCTCAATGCAAGCCGATGGTGCAGGTAGACGGGACATGGTTGTATGCAAATACACGCAAATCATCCTGATTGCAGTTGTACAAAACGGAAATCAAAATGTACTTTTGATCGCTTTCGCCATCTTGGAGCGTGAGTGCTTCGAGTCTTGTGAATTTTTCCTCACAAATCTTCGGAGGCACGTCGTCAGAGAAGCCAACATTTGCCTTATATCAGATATATCAAAAGGATTACTTGTTGTGATAAGGTGATCGGGGGTTCTATGGAGGTCTGTTTATTGCATCCGCCATATCGCGGTAAACTTTCATCAAGATTATAAGAATAAAGATTGGAAAAAAGAACTCGTGAACATGGGTAAAAAAAATTTGTTTGTATTTATTTCAAAAATTACTTCGCAAATTTTTTGTTGTTTTTAAATTGGTGATTTCAAATTAAATACGCAGTCTATCAGTTAGAACCGAGAAGATTCAGGCAGAGGTTTGCAAGGCTTGAATCTCAGATGTCATCTTTACCAATAAATCTTCTGACATGGTTGGGCAGCATAAAGAACTGGCAATGAACTCAAAGTTACAATGAGGGGTTTTGATATGGGCATATGACGACTAACCTGGCAGAGGCGGTCAACTTTGTATTGAGGCGTACACGCCATCTCCCGATTTCTGTTGTTTTCTCGGCAACATTTTATAGGTTGGAGACATTGATGCCTAAGATGGGGTTGATACAAGCTAAGCAGATCGAGGTCGGACACGTGTACGTAGAGGCCGTCCGAAAGGCCATGGCCATAAATAGTCGAAGGGCACAAACAATGAACGCAGAATTGTATTCGCACGACTTGGAGACTTTTCGAGTTCAGAGTACATCGGCCGTCGTTCGGGTCTTCCTCCTAGATCGTACGCAGTTGATCTGCGAAACAGGCGATGCAAGTGCGGGTTATTTCAGACTCTTCGATATCCATGTGCACATGTTCATGCAGCGTGTGCGAGAGTAAACTTAAATGTTGAACAATTCATAGATGATATCTACACGTTGCAACGAACATTACGTATATGGGGGAACAAATTTCCTGTAATGCCCGATGTCTCAAATTGGGAAGTTCCACCACTTGCTATCGAGATGGTGCCTTACCGTAGTCTCCACAAACATCCTAAAGGTCGACCACAATCAATGAGAATTCGAAATGACATGGATGTGAGGGAGACGGGTGAACCCAAATTGTGCACTGTGTCAAACATCGAGACACAACCGATCAACATGTCCACATCGTGTCTACGTTTTCGGTCTGTCGTCTCGTAATGCTGGACTCCAAGATGATGAGTGATATATTATTCAGTGCATGTTACTGTAAAAATTTTGTAAATATTTGAAAAATTAGATAATTTAAATATAATGAGAAAAATGTTGAAAGTAAATTAAATTTAAATAAAATAAGGAGAAAAATATTTGCATTGAAAATTTAAAATTTAAATATAAAATGAATGAGAAAAAATTTTGCATTGAAAATATAAAATTTATATGAAATGTGGAAAATGTTAAATTTTAGTTAAAATAAAATATATGAATTGAGAAAAAATTGAAATTGAAAAAATATATATTTTAAATGAAATGAAAGGAAAATGGGAATCGAAATGAAATGAAATTAGAATGAAATGAATTTGAAATGGAATAAAAATAAAATGAAATGAAAATTAAACAAGAATGAAATGAAATAAAAATTAAATACAAATAAAATGAAATGAAATGAAAAAAAAAAAAAAAGGGTTGAAATGACTCATGTGCATCAGGCCTGTGTCACTGGCCAATTTGGCCTTCCAATGGCAGGCCTAACACTTTTATTTTTTTTTGGCATTTTTTTAATTTAAAATTAAAATAACATTATCAAGTTTAATAATTTTGGTGTTAGGCCCAAAAAACCCCAAAAATGAAATCAGATATATGTTTAAAAAAATTTAAAATTTAAATAAAATATTAAATACAAAAATTGAAATTAGCTTTATTTTAACAAATTTAATTTATCTAAATGGGGTCTTAGGCTTAAAAAGCCACAAAAATTAAATTTTTTGTTACAAAAATTTTAAATTTAAATTGAAAAAATAAATAAAAAATAAATGAAAAAATAAATTACTCTAATATTAAGAAAATTTAAATGAAACTTAAATAAAAGTACTAACATTAAAATAACTTTTGAATAAATAAGTAAAAAACTTAAAGTTACCCATCAAAATGGGGTGTCAGTCCTTACAACCCATCAAAAAACTTGAAATGACCCATCAAAATGGGCAATTTTTTTTTTCAATAGGCATCTCCAACTATAAATAGGCAAAATGGTCCCCCACTTTACATAAGCAACTCCGACACCCGCCGCTGTTAACCTTCAACCATCGTCGATGATCGCTGCTTTTCACCTTCAACCACCGTCGAGTGCCACCGATCACTCCATGTATCGTAATCCAAATGTTCTTTTAAATGACAACGACCACATTGCAAGCAATGTGTATAAGGTAAACGAGAAATAAAATGTATTATTTAATTTTAAATATTCATTTAAATTATTTTTAAAACAAGAAATATAACATTATATATTTACTATAAACGCATGATTTATACAGAATTGTGCGACCCAGTTGCATGATCCCGATTATTTTCCCGATCGAAGAGTTATACCGTATTTGAATGTCACGGGTTTTGGGGTTGCCGCGTACATTCAAATATTTGAGCTACGGGTCGATTTAATATCGGCACTAGTTGAAAGATGGCGACCGGAGACACATACGGGGAGGTAAATATTACATTGCAAGACGTAGCAGTACAACTTGGGCTGTCTATAGATAGCGAAGCAGTGACCGGGCTTGGAAGAGTGCCCGATCTGTGGGCCACTTGCGAGCAGTTACTTGGAAGAGTGCCCCTGAACAACGAGGAAGGATGCTTAACCCATATTAAATTTAATTGGTTAAAAGAAAACTTCCAGCATCTTCCGAGCAGTTCAATGCAGATGGACATTATCTACTCTACAATAGCGTTCATTCTTCAACTGATAGGTGGGATACTTTTGCGGACGCCAACCAAAATAGTGTCTCAATAATGTATCTCCCTTTATTAGAGGATCTCGAGCTTGCTGGAAGATTTAGTTGGGGCTTTGCAGTGTTGGCATGCTTATAACGCGAGCTTTGTCGAGCGACAAAGCCGTCTACGAAAACAATGGGCGGTTGCTGCCTTTTACTAATGTCTTGGGCATTATACCAAATGTTGTTTCTTGCATCAGTGAGCCACCAATCGTATGTCTGGCCATTCGTCAATTTTTCCATCCTTATTTTGTATCCTATAATATACTTATTTTTTGCATGGGAAAAAATAATTTGATAATTTTTCTTTTTTTAAATGGGCAACTGTACCGAGAATCGGGCGATCGTTCACCATACCGATGTACCGTATGATGATAGAGACTCATTCTGGGAATGGCGTAAAATACGATTCCAAATATTTCTTTCTTAAATACAATAATTGCAAAAGAAAAAAATTTAACGTGTTGTCTTTATTTTGCAGTTTATATGGATGCCATATAATAAGGAAAATATCGCGCCGCTCATACCATCGTGGGTTATCGAGCAACAACAACTATTCGTTTCAAATGTGCCGTTAATTCATTTCCATATGGTCGAGTGGCACGATGGAGGTCAAGTTTTGAGGCAGTTCGATTGCATGCAACCTATCCCGAACCCTCCCGTCGACATCAAAAAAGTCCATGGAATGGAAAAAAAGGTTCGAGTCGGGACGCTTTAAATTGAGCGCAAAAACATGAACCGTATATCTTTCTGTGGAATCAGCGACATTCGAGGCGTCCCCCATTGTATGTCTTAGAGGGAAGGTTCTCTTCTACGCCCGAGTATGCAACATGGTATATGGCACATGGGAAACCCTTTATATTCTAAGGTCAGTACATGCTGATCCAAAGAGACGCGCAACCTAAATATTCTCGATGGAAACCAAGAAACACACAACCATGCAGCACAATATGAAGAATCCAGCTCGTCAGCACATGTTCGATTCTTCTTCGAACCCCGATCTAGAGGCCCAATATGAAGAATCCAGCTCGTCAGCACACAACATGGATCCAACTCCATGCATGAATTTCCTCCATCCTTCGAAAAAATTTTTGGTGACAACCTCGAGCCTCAACACACGACACGATCTGGATCATCCTCATACCACCCGAGCTCCATCCTGAAGCACGTACACCCACCACTAAGGATATTTTCCTTTGGCACCTCCAGTCACGCAATACCATTTAACTCCCGATTATAATGTATATGATTATTCTACCTTTCTAAGTACACCGGACGCCGGACCGAGCAATTATCAAACGCCTGAGTAAGGTGCACAGCATCGCCGACGGAGGCATCCGGACCGTTACACTCCAACGCCAGGAACGTCCCCGGGATCGCGACAATTTTAAATTTTTTCTGTTACTTTTTACTTTATTTTAAAATTATTATGTAAATATTTTTTTATTTTTAAATTTTTTGTTTTTTAATATCAATTTTATTGTTCTAAAATAATTATTTGTTTGAATAATTGACTTTGTAATATTTAAAAAATAATAATTCAACTAAGTAATACTACACGACAATTTAAATTTACATACACAATAAAATACAATCATTCTACAATATTAAATTTACAGATATAAAAAAATACATTCTTAAGAAATAATACAATTATTTTCAATACTACTTTCTTCACAATTAATCGTCTTTTGCTTGAATCAGGTCTACGTTGCATCGGTACTGGTTTCTTCATAATTATCGTCTTCTGCTCCAGACCTTTTCTTCTTCTATTGTCCCATGAGTTATCTTTGCATGGAGACTCTACCAACCGGTTCCAACCACAACCTAGTTGCAGAATAAACAGTATTGCACCATATATAATGTCTATCTGCGTTGGACAACTCGATTAGCCATCTATGGCGTAAATAATCATCCAACCCTTAATGGCATAACCTTTAGGGTAGACATGACAGTATATAATTCAACTCCGTTAAAATATGACAGTATATAATTCAACCCCGAAATTTGGTTATACACTACAAAAAACTCTATATACAATTCACTCCAAAAAAACTCATTTGATGATATATTACAAAACACTCTCATTTTGATGGCTCTCTCAAATTTTTTTCATTCCATTTACACTATTAGCACTCAAATCACCCACTATATATAAGGTTTGATGTCGGTCATTGACAGGCTAGCAAAAAAAAAAAAATTCTGGTATAGTGGTGCCAGCCATTGATAGGCCAACACCAAAATTTTTTTTTTCCTGTTATAGTGGTCCCAGCCATTGACAAGCCAAAGACAAAAATTTTATTTCAGATAATGGTGCCGCCATTGACAAAGCCAACGCAAAAAAATTTTTTTCTCATACATTGGTACCGGCCATTGACAAGCAGCACCCAAAAATTTTTTTTTCCTGGTACAGTGGTGCCGGCCATTGACAGGTCAACACCAAAATTTTTTTTCTCGTACAGTGGTGTTGGCCATTGATAGGTCAACACCCAATTTTTTTTTTCTTTTTTAAAATTTTTGTATACCAGTATGATACAATTTTAAAAAAAATACCATGGTGCCGGCCATTTATAGGCCAGAACCAAAAAAATTAATTTTTTTAAGTCTGACACAATAATCAGACAATCATGAGTTCAAAATACCAGGTAGTGTTGACCATTGACAGGCCAAAACCCTACCTACTGTTCATTTTAAGTAATTTTGGTAATTATTTTTAAATTTGAGTCATTTTTATAAATATTAAAATTTTTAGGTTATTTTAATAAAATAACCCAAAATTACATATAATTAATATCACTAATATAATCTAAATAATTATTCATTAAAAAGAAAAATTAGTACTAACCAAAAGGCAGTCAAAGTCAAATTGACCTCTCCAATAAAGGTTAATAAAAATTCATATAAAATAATTTAAACTTAAGATTCTCTAAAAAGTGTAAAAAGTAATCTGTACATTTGGGGTGGTAGTATGTCACTGCAAAAAGTGCAAAGGTAAAGCCAAAGGTATTGTTTGAAAATATTCCAAATCAACTCAACTGAAAGTTTATTTTTCTTAAAAGGTGAAAATAAAAAAATGAAAAAAAAAAAGCAAAATGTGGGATTGAAAAATTAGAAGAAAAAAAACCAATTTAAATTTGAATTTCGGTTTTATTGAAATAATAACAATTTCATTAATTTAAAACGATAATTACATAAAATCAGTGGGTACCAAATTAAAATAATAACACAACTCATTAAACACCATTAATTGAGTACAAACAAGAAAATCCACCAAATCAATAGCAATCAAAGCTATTTATTTCAATTGTTCTAAAGTTGCATATAAGAAAAACTTAATAGAGGAGATATAAGGATGAGAAATAAATCGATTGTACAAAAATATATCATTGTGGTTAACTATTAATGATGGTATTCTAATCTAATCACTGCCAAACTACATCAATAATAAATTATGATTGGTGATGCACAAAACTAGCCTCAAAATCAAATCAATAAATGTTACTGGTCCAATTTCCTCCGAACCTCTCAAAAAAAACAAAATTAAATCAAAGAATACTAACAACTACAACAACTACTAACACCATCATTACTATTAGAGAAAACAAAGCAGACAATTATCACTGCCACTACCACTGCTACTACTTTTGAAGAAAGCAAAATGGGATTATTTGTACACATGCTTTCGTTGATAGCACTTACAAAATCGATATGTTAGGAAAGCCATTGTGAAAGCGGTTAAAAAAGCAAATATAAAGCAATTATTTTCATTTGATACAAAGGTGGTAATAGTTTTTTTTTTTTTTTTGAGAACATATGAATCATATAAGAAAATATAATATATGAATCACATAACCTTAAATCAAAATCTTTTTTGGAGGTTGTTCAAACAATTGTAATGTAACACCCTTAACCCATATCCGTAGCCACAACAGGGTTACAGAGTATTACCGAAGTTTACAGATCAAGTACAAACATTTCATATCATTTATCATTCATATCAGAAATCAATCATAATCAATCATATTATCCATTATATGAACCCTCAAGGCCCAAAATATGCAATAAAAATAAGTCGGGACTAATCCAGGTACTCAAAGAATTTTTCACAAAATTTTAAAATTTTTCTTAGGTGCAGGGGTCAAACGCCCGTGTGGTCACGCCCGTGTCTCAGGCCATTTGGGCATTCGAAATAGGACACACGGCCGTGTCCCAGCCCTTGTTAGTACCCGTGTAACTCTCTGACTTGGGTCACACGGCCAAGTCACACGCCTATGTGCTAGGCCGTGTATAGGTGCAAGGGTCACACAACCAAGCCACACGCCCGTATGCCAAGCCGTGTGATCAATTCTGAGCATTCTGTTTTAAAATTTAAAGATGCAGGTGACACACGACCAAACCACATGCCCATGTGCTAGGCCGTGTGTCACACACGGCTGTGACACACTCCCATGTCTCTACCCGTGTAAACAAAAATAAGTCATTTCCAAGGCTACATTTCTCACCCAATTTGTCTTCCACTTATATTAACACTTAAACACGTTCACCAACCAATTCAAGACATTCAAATTAAGTCAAAGTCATGCCTTAGACATAACATATTACCACACATAACCAATATACTCTTAAGCACCTCAAATGACAATTTATTATCATGTCTACTTAGTGTTCATATTTACCTAAATAACCAAATGCATATATGCAAAATCAAACTCAATACTTCTAACATGATAAATCCACTTATATATACATCAAAACATATCAAACATAAGCCATTCAAATGGCTATTATCAATCAAACATTTACATGCCAACATTTTGGCTAATTAACCTATACATGCCATTATAACCAAAATGAGTTTACTATTTATATCGAAATGAGTCGAGGGATAGTATGATGTTGCTCCGACTAACTTCTAACTAAATTGAGTTTCCAAATTACTATAAAATGGAGGAAATAAAACAGAGTAAGCATTTAATGCTTAGTAAGTTCGTATAACCGAAAATTAACTTACCATTCATTTACATTTAAAGTAAGCATGCAAAATTTATCCAAAGAAATTTGAAAATTTGCCTAAACACATATAATCTCGAGAAACATGTTAGTCATGTACTTCATGTGAATATCAAGAAACAAGGATTAGCTCATCATGTAACAATTTTCATAAATATATGCTTTCCACATCAAATATATTCATATAACATGTACATTTCCATAATAACTCATCTCAAGTTCAAATTATCCCATGTCGAAACTTTGCCCATGAATTTACTTGAAATATAGATGGATACACAGGTAGTACACTAGAAGTGTACAAAACTATAAACTGTCAATTCATATTCAGGAATGCTCATACGAGCACATAAATGGGAAGTTCTCTTTCAAGCCTTATAACGCGAGCCAAGCTTTATCCGGATTTAAATAGAAATTGTATAATGAGAAGCTTATAAGAGCCTATAATCAAGAGGCTCATGCGAGCAAACTAATAAAACAGAAAAGAAACAGAGGGTAAAAAGACGAAACAGAGAAAGAAAGAAGAAAAGGAAAATAGAAGATTTTTGTAAGACTGGTTCAGAATGAATTCGGGTTCCCCTGTTTTGACTTTAGAAAATCATCAAAAATTGAAGAAAAATAATTAGGGGCTTAAATTTATATGTTTAGAATCCTGAATGAGTCTATTTTCTATAGAAATAAACGGGAACACCATCTAATTTCTGTATGAAGAGATAATTAATTTTTAGTGAAGAAGAGTCAGAACTGCCAGACAGCAGAACAGGGGCAACTTTGATGAATAAACTGTACTAATTGTCTAGGCTAAAAATTCTGGAAATTTTATGGTATAAAGAAATGTGAATCTAGTTTCAGGGAAAATTAACGGTTCTTCATTTGGAGTTCTGTAGCTCGAAAAATAAATAATTTAGTGACTATGACTCAAGTAGACAACTTTGAATGAACTATAAATAGTAATAGAATTATAATGAATGGTACATGTGAACATGAAATGTATTGAATTGATGATTGAACTTATTCATTTAGATCCGGAAAACTCAAATACAAAGCTAGATCGAGGAAAGGAAAAAGTCCCGGATTAGTAGATTTTATATACGAACTAGTATCGAGGTAAGTTCATGTAACTTGAATTATATTCTTAAATGCTTGAAATGTAAGTTATTGATGTGAATATAGTTTGAATGTTAATTGTATGAAGATTGATGAAACATTGATATATTTGATAAAAAGTGGAAGAAATCCAAGTTGAATGAAAGGAAAATTCGATGGATCTCTGAAAAGGAATTGACGGTAAAAAGGATCTAGCCTGGACGGTGATCCTATCTCGATATAGCCTCCAAAGAATATGTGGAAAATGGATTTAGCCGGACGGTAATCCAATTAGGGTCTGAATTTAGCTCGACTGGTAATTCAGATCCAAGCTCATTAGAGTAATTGTCGCTAGGATTTAGCCCGGACCGGTAATCCCGACAATACTCTATGAGTTTATATTACAGGATTTAGCTCGACCGGTAATCCTACTGTAAGGATGAGGTTCATGGAGTGTGCTCTCGAAATGAAAATGTGCGCACATGAATATGAATTGACGGAATCGGATTTGTACACTAAAGTGTACCTCAAAAATCCATCAAATTCGAGTAATTCAATGGGATAAATATGGAAAATAACAAGGAAATGGAAATCATGATATTGATGAGCTCATCAATCATAGTATTTGTATTATTGATATATGGAAATTGTTGACCGACTTGAATGTTGAGTTTGTAAATGTTAGGTAATAATGCATTGAGTGGGTATATGAATGTTTATCGCTTGTATTGTAAATATTAGGTAAGTATAATTCTTGTTACATGGGCTTACTAAGCACAAAGTGCTTACCCTATTTCCTTTTTCCCTGCTTTGTAGTGTTAAGAGCTCTGAGGTCGATCGGTGGAGACTCATCACACTATCAACCACAATATTTCTAGATTTAAAGAAACTTTAGTTTGGAAATGAATGGCATGTATAAGCTAATAAAATAAATGTTAATATGAAATGAATGTAAGGTCCACCATGGTATGGCTAGCAAACCTTGGTTTGGTATGTGTTGATGTTATTTTATAAATATGCACGAATTTATTTTGAAAATATGTTGAATTGGAATAGTCTCTTTTAGAACTTGCAGGAAATGCTAGATATTTATAAATGGGTTATATTGAGTAAAAAAAAAAAAATCGTAAACTCCGTAGATGCCTCGTACCTATTCCGACAATGAATACGGGTAGGGGTGTTACATTTGTTGGTATCGAGCTACGGTTTAGCTTTGTTCTAGGACTACATAGCGAATACGGATTAGTTATACATGCCATTTAAATTATTTTGATAGTGTGATATCTCCTGACCGCTTAAATTGTGTTTTTCTTATAGTAATGCCATCCGACCGAGCTCAATCTGAAGAAGTCGGAGTCATGTCCGGCTTCAAAGACAAAGAGAAGAAACTAGCGAGAAGGCCTTGCAGATAGAGGGTCAAGGGAGGAGGCAAAAATAGCCTTCTTTCAAATGATGAATGAATGGTTTACCCAAGACATAAGAACTAACCCTACAAAGGCAAAGAAACTCAAGCTCCCCTCCTGTTCCTCCACCGGCTTCCCGAGATTCCACAGGCAGTGTTCAATCACGTAAAAGGAAAGCTCCAGTTGATAAAATCCAAAATATAGGTAAGAATTTCGAGCGAAGCTTGATGATGATCCCGAACGGCTGAATTTTGGTTAGAGAATACTACTCGGGTTTTAGAAGAATTATCTTGCACACCGAAGAATGTTTAAAATGTGCCGCCTCACTACTAAAAGACACAACTTATCATTGGTGGAATACTAAAGCTTCAGCTTGTTCCGAAAGAAGAAATTACATGGGAATTCTTCCGCATCGAGTTCAAAAGAAATATATCATCGAGATTCCTCGATCGTAAAAGAAAAGAATTTCTTGAGTGAAACAGGTAATAGATCGGATCTCGAGTATGAAAGGAATTTGTTCGGTTGAGTAAATATGCTCGAGAATGGGTCCAATGTAGTCAAATGTGTAAAAGATTCAAGAAGGGTTGAATGAAGAAATTAAGCTCCTTGTTGGAATTCTTGAAATTGAGAGTTTGCTACACTAGCGTAACGAGCTTATAAAGCGAAGAATGGAGCAAAGAAAAGAAACAGTGAGAGGGAAGCTCAATTTTAGTAAAAGACCAATGGGAAAATCTCGCTTCGCTTCCAAAGAAATTGAAGAAGTACCAGGATCGTTCTACTTCAACCACTTGGTATTCTTGATAGAGCGAGGTTCACAACGACTAATTCAAGACCTTCCACTCCTCGGACCGGTGTTGGCGTGTTGGTACCCTAAGCCGAGATGCCGATTGTAATAAAGCTCATTTTGGTGAATGTCGATTTAAGAGTGGGGCTTGTTATCGGTGTGGTTCTTTGACCATTTCCTCGTAGATTGTCCGAAAAGAAGTGAAAAGAAGTGAATATATATCGAAGCCAAGTAATCTATCTTTGAGGGTAGATCATCTCGACCATCCGTTAATGTCGGTGGTAGCCGAGGAGCTACAAAAGATACCGCAAGTAGGCTTGAGACACGAGCGCCTTTCAGGACATATGTCATGCGTGCGGCAGAAGATGCCTCAAAGACCGATGTTATTATTGGTACATTTTCTTTACTTGATACTAATATTATCGCATTAATTGATCCCGGTTCTACGATTCATATATATGTAAAACTTGCATGCGTTAAAGATTTATCTGTTGAACCTATTGAATTTACTTAAAGTCTCGAACCCTTTGGCCAATCTATTTTGGTGGATAAAATTTGTAAAATTGTCCACCGATGGTAAGAGGTTATTGTTTCTGGTGATTTGATGTTACCGCCATTTGATGAGTTTGATGTGATATTGGGCATGGATTGGTTAACTCAAAGACGATGCAAGAGTAAACTGTAAATGTAAATATATTGTGTTGAAGTGTCGAATGGCGAATTACTCCGGTTAAATCGACGTACGAGGATTATCGATGTGATTTCGCTTATTACCGCCGAGGTATGTTAAAAGGGTATGATGCTTTTCTTGCTTATGTACTCGACACCAAGGTATCTCGAGTCAAAGATATGAAAGTGATGCGATGGTATGCGAATTTTCCGATGTGTTTCGGAGAATTACCAGGTTGCCACCGTAAAGGGAAGTGGAATTTCTATAGATTTGATTCCGGAACTACTCCGATTTCCATAGCTCGCACTCGGATGGCTCCTCTGTAATTAAAGGAATTAAAGACACGCTTGCAAGAACTTGTTGATAGAGGTTTTGTCCGACCGAGTCATTCATCTTGGGTGCTCCGGCTACATTTGTGAAAAGAAAGACGGGTCTTTAAGATTGTGTATTGATTATCTAAGACTTAATAAAGTAACTATAAAGAATAAGTACCCATTGCCCCGGATTGATGATTTATTTGATCACCTAAAAGGTGCTACTATATTTTCAAAGATTGATCTCCGATCGGCTACTATCGCCACGGGTAAAGGAGTCTGATGTGCCAAAAACAGCTTTTCGAACCGTGCACGGGCATTATGAGTTTCGTTATGCCATTTAATGACTAATGCACCGCAGATTTATGGATTTGATGAATCTGATATTCGCACCATATTTAGACAAAGTTCGTGGTAGTTTTCATTGATGATATTTTGGTCTATTCTCGAGATGAAGAAGAACATGCGTAACACTTGAGAATTGTGTTGCAAATTTTATGAGAAGGCTTATATGCTAAATTCAAGAATGTGAATTTTGGCTTCGAGAAGTGGGTTTTCTTGGACATATTGTATCTGTAAGGCATCAAGGTAGATCCAAGTAAAATCTCACTATTGTCAACTGGAATCCACCAAGATCGTGATCCGAAGTTAGAAGTTTCTTGGGTTTAGCTGGTTATTATCGGAGATTTGTACAGGATTCTCTATGATAGCTTCTCGATGACTCGATTATTGCGTAAAGATGTAAAGTTTGAGTGGATCGATGAATGTCGTGAGAGTTTCAACCGATTAAAAGATCTACTAACGAAAGCACCAAGATAGTGCAAATGAACCGTAAGGAATTTGTTATTTATAGTGATGCATCATTAAATGGTTTAGGTTGTGTCTTGATGCAGGAAGGTAAAGTAATAGCCTATGCTTCAAGACAACTTAAACCACATGAACGAAATTACCCGGTACATGATCTTGAATTAGCTGCTATTGTATTTGCGCTGAAGATATGGCGGCATTACCTATATGGTGAGAAATGTCACATTTATACTGATCATAAAAGCTTGAAATATTTGATGACACAGAAAGATTTGAATTTGAGACAGCGCAGACAGGTGGCTTGAACTGATAAAGGACTATGATTTGATTATTGATTATCATCCGGGTAAGGCTAATGTTGTGGCTGATGCTTTGAGTCGAAAATCTCTATTTGCTTTACGAGTTATGAATACCCGATTGTCACTGACTGATGAGGGTTCAATCATAGCTGAATTGAGAGCTAAACCGACATTTCTACAAAGAAATATGTGAAGCTCAAGAATGAGGAGAAGTTACAGTTAAACGGGCACAATGTGAGTCAGATATTGATTCTGAATTTCAAGTTGGGGTTGATGATTGTTTATTATTCAGAGGTAGGGTATGTGTACCCAAGAATTCTGAGCTCATACAGAAAATTTTACACGAGGCTCACAAGTGGTACTATGTCCGTACATCCGGAAGTAATAAAATGTATAATGATTTGAAGAAGATGTACTGGTGGCCAGGTATGAAACGTGATATTTCTGAGTTTGTATCAAGATGTTTGATATGTCAACAGGTCAAAGCAGAACATCAAGTACCTTCGGGGTTACTTCAGCCAATTACTATACCAGAATGGAAATGGGAAAGAATCACTATGGATTTTGTATCGGGATTACCATTGTCTCCGAGAAAAAAAGATGCTATTTGGGTGATTGTTGATCGATTGACAAAATCAGACACTTTATTCCAAGACGCACGGATTATTCTTTAGATAAACCGGTGAATTGTACATATCTCGAGATTGTCGGGCTACATGGAGTGCCTATCTCCATTATATCGGATAGAGATCCTCGGTTACGCCTCGCTTCGGGATAAATTGCAAGAAGCCTTGGGTACTCGGTTGTATTTCAAGATCGCATTTCATCCTCGACGGATGGTCAATCCGAAGCGTGTAATTCAAGTATTGAAGATATGTCTGATGTTGTATACTAGAGATTGAAGGTAATTGGGAGAGGTATCTACCTTTGATTGAATTTGCTTACAATAATGCTTATCATCCAAGATTAAAATGGCTCCATATGAAGCTTTGTATGGTAGAAAATGTAGAACACCATTGTATTGGATGAGCTCGGTGAAAAGAAGATACATGGGGTTGATTTAATCCGGAAATGTAAGAAAAGTGAAGATTATTCGGGATAGTTTAAAAGCGACTTCCGATCGCCAAAAATCATATGCCGATCTTAAACGAAAAGAGATTGAATTTCGTGCCGGTGACAAGGTATTTCGAAAGTGTCTCCTTGGAAGAAAGTTCTCCTGTTCTATCGAAAGGGTAAATTGAGTCCAAGATTTATCAGCCATATGAAATTATAGAAAGAATTGGACCGATCGCTTATCGATTGGCATTACCACTTAACTCGATAGAATTCATAATGTTTTCATGTATCTATGCTACGACGATATCGGTCAGATCCTTCACATGTTATTTCTCCGACAGAAGTGGAGATTAAACCGGATATGACTTACAGTGAAGAACCGGTCAAGATATTGGCACGGGAAACAAAGGAGCTTAGAAATAAAAAATAAATTTGGTGAAAGTATTGTGGCAAAAACACGGGATTGAGGAAGCGACATGGGAACCGAAGGAGGCAATGAGGAAACAATATCCAAACCTCTTTACTGGTAAGATTTTCGAGGACGAAAATCCTTAAAAAGGGGGGGGAGAGTTGTAATGGCCTAAATTCAAGATTTATCGGAATAATGGTTTCGCAACCATAAATCCGATTTAAATAGAAATTTATTTCAATATGTTTGCATGAGTTTTTATATGATAGGAGATATTTTATAAATATTTATAAAATGTTAGTAATGTGGTATTAAACTTTCGTTAGAAAATTTTAATGTTTGGGTAGGTAATTAAATGAAAAGGACTAAATTGAAATGAAAGTAAAAGTTTAATTATAAATTAAAAGAAAGTATAAAGGACCAAAATGGCAATTAAGCCATTTTGTCTAGATTGAGGCGGTTTATTGAAGAAAATCTGAGATTTTTTAGTATATTATTATATTATATTTATATTATATTATTATATTATATTATTATATATATATAAACAAACTAAAGGACAAAAAGGAGTTAGAAACAGAAAAGAAACAGAGGGTAAAAGACGAAACAGAGAAAGAAAGAAGAAAAGGAAAAATAGAAAATTTGAAGCTTGGAGTTTAATTTGGTAAGTTAATTTAGTCCTTTTCTTTTAATTTTGATGCTTTATAAGTTTTAGAACAAAGTTTTGATGAATTTAAGTTGAAGTTTTTGAAGTTTTAGAGTTTTTGAATATAGCTTATGATGAATAAAATGATGAATTAGTGGTTTAATTGAAAGAATTTGAAGTTAGAATTGGATAAAGGACTTAATTGTGAAACAAGCTATAAGAAAACAGTTTTGGGACAGCAGCAGTAGAGTCAGTTTGAAAATTCACCAAAAATCGTATAAGTGGAATTAGAAGTCGAGTGAGATATGAAATTAAAGCTTATTGAGTCTATTTTCATACGAAAGAAACAAGAAAAGAAAAGAAGTTCTGTATTTCGAGATATTTAGATTTTTGTAAGACTGGTTCAGAATGAATTCGGGTTCCCCTGTTTTGACTTTAGAAAATCATCAAAAATTGAAGAAAAATAATTAGGGGCTTAAATTTATATGTTTAGAATCCTGAATGAGTCTATTTTCTATAGAAATAAACGGGAACACCATCTAATTTCTGTATGAAGAGATAATTAATTTTAGTGAAGAAGAGTCAGAACTGCCAGACAGCAGAACAGGGCAACTTTGATGAATAAACTGTACTAATTGTCTAGGCTAAAAATTCTGGAAATTTTATGGTATAAAGAAATGTGAATCTAGTTTCAGGGAAAATTAACGGTTCTTCATTTGGAGTTCTGTAGCTCGAAAAATAAATAATTTAGTGACTATGACTCAAGTAGACAACTTTGAATGAACTATAAATAGTAATAGAATTATAATGAATGGTACATGTGAACATGAAATGTATTGAATTGATGATTGAACTTATTCATTTAGATCCGGAAAACTCAAATACAAAGCTAGATCGAGGAAAGGAAAAAGTCCCGGATTAGTAGATTTTATATACGAACTAGTATCGAGGTAAGTTCATGTAACTTGAATTATATTCTTAAATGCTTGAAATGTAAGTTATTGATGTGAATATAGTTTGAATGTTAATTGTATGAAGATTGATGAAACATTGATATATTTGATAAAAGTGGAAGAAATCCCAGTTGAATGAAAGGAAAATTGATGGATCTCGAAAAGGAATTGACGGTAAAAGGATCTAGCCCGGACGGTGATCCTATCCTGATATAGCCCTCCAAGAATATGTGGAAAATGGATTTAGCCCGGACGGTAATCCAATTAGGGTCTCAATTTAGCCTCGACCGGTAATTGTGATCAAGCTCATTAGAGTAATTGTCGCTTGCGATTTAGCCTCGACCGGTAATCCCGACAATACTCTATGAGTTTATATTACAGTGATTTAGCTCGACTGGTAATCCACCGTAAGGATGAGGTTCATGGAGTGTGCTCTCAAATGAAAATGTGCGCACATGAATATGAATTGACGGAATCAGATTTGTACACTAAAGTGTACCTCTGAAAATCCATCGAAATTCCGAGTAATTCAATGGGATAAATATGGAAAAATAACAAGGAAATGGAAATCATGATATTGATGAGCTCATCAATCATAGTATTTGTATTATTGATATATGGAAATTGTTGGACTGACTTGAATGTTGAGTTTGTAAATGTTAGGGTAATAATGCATTGAGTGGGTATATGAATGTTTATCGCTTGTATTGTAAATATTAGGTAAGTATAATTCTTGTTACATGGGCTTACTAAGCACAAAGTGCTTACCCTATTTCCTTTTCCCCTGCTTTGTAGTGTTAAGAGCTCTGAGGTCGATCGGTGGGAGACTCATCACACTATCAACCACAATATTTCGGTATTTAAAGAAACTTTAGTTTGGAAATGAATGGCATGTATAAGCTAATAAAATAAATGTTAATATGAAATGAATGTAAGGTCCACCATGGTATGGCTAGCAAACCTTGGTTTGGTATGTGTTGATGTTATTTTATAAATATGCATGAATTTATTTTGAAAATATGTTGAATTGGAATAGTCTCGGTTTAGAACTTGCAGAAATGCTAGATATTTATAAATGGGTTATATTGAGTAAAAAAAAAATCGTAAACTCCTAGAATGCCTCGCACTCTATTCCGACAATGAATACGGGAAATAACGAGTAGCTCAAGAGCCATTGATTAAGAAGTTTTGGATAGTCATATATCGGGAAGTTCAAGCGAGCCAATATCGAAAAGCTCTAGAGAGCCATTAATCAGGAAGCTCATGAAATAGCCTTTAATCGGGAAACTCACGAAGAGCCATATATCGAGACGCTTATAAGAAAAAACTTGATCATTGAAATCAGAGCTTTAAAATTTATAAATAGAATGATCAAACCTGGAATTTAACTCTGACAACGACTTAAAGGCAAGTGTATCTATCGAACAGTAGTATAGCTTAGGCAAGACCGGATTATCGAACCCAAAGGAACTAAAAGTACTAATACTCACTTTGTTTTTATTATTTAGCCTAAAATATGGAGTGATTGGTTGCTTTAACTAATTTATGACTACTAAGCGAAAGACACAAAGACAAAAAGAACGAATTGGGAAATAACTTGAAGAAACTCAATTGATTGCGACGATACCCTTGGGAAGAATCCACCTAGACTTCACTTGTTACTTATTACTGAATTATATGATTTCCTTACTTAGCTTGATCTGTAGGACTCCTTAACCTATTTTAAACCCTCTCTCGAGGCGAATAACATCTAACCCTAGGTTAATTAGTGGAACTCTCGTTAAACTTATAATAACCCCTAGAATAGTAGTAAATCAATCAATGGATTTCTATATTAGGTTTCACCCTAATCCGATAAAATCTGTAACCCTATCTCTAGGCGTTCGATCAACTCCGCTTAATTATGCTAGATCTACTCTTAAGCAGGGTCTATTCCTCCTCCACTTAAGCACATCAGATTTAGATTAAGCATGCATAATTAAGAACAAACTAAGTATTATCATATAATTCAGAAAATAATAACAAAATTCATCTAGGTTTCTTCACCTTCAAGTATCTGAAGGATTTAGTTCATAACTTGAAAATAAAACATCTCAAGAGAAAAGATAAAACAAAATATAAGAAATCCCTAAAACCCCCTGAAGGTATTGAAGGAGAAATCCACCTTCTTGAGTAGAATTTCGGCTTCTTGAGATGAATCAACTGGCTATCTTCGAATGATTCCCATAAATGTGATCTTTTGTCTCGGCTTGGCCTAGCTAACCGCCCTTCTCAGGATGCACTTAGGGTGTTTATATAGGCTCTTAGAATGCTTTACTTGGCCTCTAAGTGTCCTAATTTAAGTATGCTTCTTACTCGATATTTGAATAAGTTTTGGAAAGTGTTTCTCTGGCTCTAAGTATCCAAATCCGGGTGAAATCACTCTCTCCCGTAACAGGGGCATGGCCATGGCACACGCCTGTATAAATCGTGGTTGGGCCGTGCCTTGATTCTGTCGATTGGGGCACGGCCGTGTAAATCGTGGCATGGTCGTGTCTTAGTTAATTGTCGAGACACGGCCGTGTGGCTTGAAGTCCAGGCTGTGTCGATTTCTTTTTTGGCCCAATTTGGCCTATTTTAAGCCCGTTTCTTGTTCTTTTCGTCCTCGGGTGCTTTCTTGAGTATAAATATGAAAAGAAAGGATTAAAAGCACCTTTTTACATAAATCAGGGCTAAATCATCCAAAAGCATACTAAACATGGGATTAAAATATGTTACTTTTACGGTTTATCAAATACCCCCACACTTAAGCTTTTGCTTGTCCTCAAGCAAAATTCTCAACTTACAATTAGAATGAACTTTCCACAATTCATAATTCCTATCGAAAATGTCTCATCATAATTCATAGATAATTTATACATGGATAATTTTACTCAAAGAACCCTAAAGATTCAATCAAGATAAGTCATACATTTGTAGTACAAAAACATAGGTGTCTCCCCTTATCTAAGTAATTACCTTTAATTCAAAATCGACAAGGATTGACATCCTCACAAAAGATTTACTCAAATCACTCGAAGTGTTTAAGTTCAAGAATAAGCACTCATAAGTCGAACCTGAAAAGTTAATCCCATAGGCTTGCCTGAAAATCAAATCTCCACCACTGCATATGAGATGATACACAAATCAAAAGGTCTTTATCAGGGTTATAATGGGGCTAGGGTTAAAGGTGTGGATACAGGCTAAATTAGAAGGTTAGAATCGAGACTTGACCCGACAAATTACCTACTAGAAATATGTAATAATATGAGTGATTACATCAATTAATAATACTATTATTGATAATTCTATAATACGAGCTCTTCTTCAACAATTGAAATTTAAACGTATGAGCTTAATTAATCACGTACCAATACTTGAATATACTTTGGGTTTTTTTTAAGAACAAACTAGAAACATAATAAAGAGAACTTTAATAATTGAAATAAACTAATTCGGCAACTGATCAAATCAATTCTCGATAGAAGGGTAGTCAAAGAAATGGTGATAACAAATACAAAGGGTTTAGGTTAATATTAAACAGGTAATTCAATAAAAAGGGATTAGGATAAAAGGGTTCACTAAAGGTTAATTATATAGGTAAGCTTTTTAGTGGAGTGAATGGGTTAAAACCTAGGTGCCTTTATCATCTCAGTATATCAAATCATGAATGTGGTCTCGACATGTATAATCGAGGTAAGTTCTAGAATAACAATTCAGTGTTGACACACTCATAATTAATAAAGTGAGCATGAAAAAGAATATATGCTCTATACGGCTCAAATCTCACAAAAAATTATAGGTATTTGACATTAATCTTGTAAATTTCAAGCTTCAATGTAATATTCAAATTCAGCTCAACAACCTAGGAAATTTTTTTTTTCTTGAAAAAAAATAGACTTATCATGCTTGATTCTCTAGTATTCTTCACGTATAAATCATCAATGCACAATTATCAATGACTTACTCAAAAACATGTCAATAACAATCATAAATTATTAGAAATTTCACCCTAATTAATAATATGAGAAAATTTCTTATGGACAAGACTAAAATTTAGGATTTGAGAATAATGGAAAAAGTTAGGTACTTTTACCCCCCACACTTAAGTTGTACATTACCCTCAATGTACCAAGATAGATAAACAATAATGTAATAAAAAGAAAAGGGGAGAAGTAACACTTCCTAATTTTGGATGATTCCGGAGTTGGCATCTTTGGTGGTAGAAAGTAGGTGGAAGAGGTGGTGTTGGCATTTTCTATGGGCCTGGTGGGGTGTCTACCGATGATCTTTGTGCTTGATAAAGAAATTGGGTAGCCTGCAAAAATATAGCCAAGAAATCTAAAGAAACATTAATAATATACTAATACTATAATTAAAGACAAAGGAAATAAAGAGGAGACTAAGAAGAAAATTGAAATTGAAAGAAAAGACTAATGGACTAAGGAGTCCTTATTGTTGGATGGTTCGCGAGGTGGGTATGACCTCTAAGGCTGTGGTGCGTGATTTCCAAGCAGCCTTTAGAACCTAAAACCAAGAAACTAAAAAAAAATGAAATATATTAAGTAGAAGAGAATTATAGATAAGTAGGATAAAGGGGAAAATAAACATAAAGAAGAATTTAAATGGTCTAAAAGACCCTTGGCTTGGTTTTTTAATGAAGCGGACGATATGAACTTATGTGTTGAGGTCTCTTTTAAGGAGACAATGCTTGCCTTCTTACGCTTCTTCGGCATGATTCTAGTGTAGCTCAAGAGTCTAGACACTTATTTGAAGCAAAGAAATAGAGAGAAGAAGGAAAAAGTATAAGGTAAGAGGATGGGGATAAGGGGAAGGGCTGTGGGGTTTAAATAGAATTTTGCCCTCTGTCGGTGTGCCACGCCCGTGTATAAAGGGCGTGTTTGTTTACACGGCCGTGGTCAGGTTACCATGCCCGTGTTCGATAAGTCAATGTCTTCACACGGTTGCATAGCACGACCGTATGCTAGGCGTGTTTGGTATGCCACGCCCACTCCTCTGATGCCACGCCCGTTTCTATAATGGCAGTGTTGACCCACAGTCGCCTCGTATGGTCGTGGTGGGGTAGGTGAGCCTGTGACTTCTGCAATTAGTTGGGGCAGGATTCGTATGGCCTCTGCTATGTCAGTACGTTGATTCGGGGAACCCACACGGTCACGACCATGGTCATGTACTAGGCCGTGTGGTCTGGGAATCTGCACTTGTAGTTTATTAAAATTCTAAGAGAGAAAGTAAAAAAAAAATAAACCTAAGACTACAGAATAAAACTTAATGTTAGTATTCAGGTTGCCTCCCGAAAAGCGCTCGTTTATAGTCTTAAGCTAAACTTTTCTTGGATTTAGAAAAATTAGGGAGGTTTTCCTCTTGCTTAAAATTTTATTTTCTTGATGAGGTTCAAGTCGAGAAATGTTTACCTTAAAAGTGTCGAATGTTGGATTGTTTACCTCGACTGTTCCATGGGGGAAGATATCGTGTACCTTAAGAAGTATTTCTCCCTTTGTCTTCAAGTCTGTGGTGGTGATGTGCGAATCTACTTTGTCTAACCGTACCTGGTCTCCTATTTTGTAGTGGTTTGATGTTCCTACGAGCTCTTCTGATAGTTCCTCTAGTTTTACTTCATGCGATTCTTCCTTAGCGCGTGTCCTCTACTTTTCAAAATTGTCAATCCTAAGGTCTTGTCCCTTGTAGGATTCTTCTTTGTTATTTTGGGTCTTATGAGTCGGCTCAGGGTTGTCATTATGTGGTGTTTCCTGAGATGAAAGTTGAACAATTTGATTGTCATCTGTATTTACTTTCTCACCTTCATCGATTATTATTCTGGCCGAGTCAAGAGCTTGAAGACTAATTGATGCGTCTCCTACACAAAGTATGAGTTCTCCTGTGGCAACATCAATTTTAGTCTTGGCAGTTGTTAGAAAAGGTCTACCTAAAATTAAGGGGATGGTATTATCCTCATCCATATTTAAAACAACAAAATCTACTTGGAAAACAAATTTATCTATTTTGACAAGAACATCTTCAATAATGCCCCTAGGAATTCTAACAATTTTATCAGCTAATTGTATACTCATCCTAGTTTGTTTGGGTTTCTCTAGACCTAGTCGTTTAAACAATGAATAAGGCATGACATTTATGCTTGCTCCTAAATCAGCTAACGCATTATTAATTAGTTAGACTACCGATTAAACATGGAATTGTAAAACTCCCTGGATCTTTTAGCTTTTGTGGTAGTCTATTTTGTAACATTACTGAGCATGCTGCGTTTAATTCCACGTGGTGCTCTTCATCTAATTTACGTTTGTTAGTCATGAGCTATCTTAAGAATTTCCTCGCGTTTGGCATCTGAAAAAGAGCTTTGAGAAGAGGTAAGTTAATATGTATTTTCTTTAAGAGTTTAAGAAACTTACCGAACTGTTCCTCTGAATTGCCTCTTTTTATCGCTTCAAGATAAGGTATGCGAGGTTGGTACTCCTTGATTACCGATTTTGGCTTTTCTTGTGTTACCTCCATCTTACCTTCGTCTACCTTGTTTTATTGTATTGATTTTGGTTCATCTAACTCCTTACTGTCGTGAGCTGAGATGGCTTAAATTTGCTCCTTTGGGTTAATCTCGGTGTTACTTGGTAGATGTCCTAGCGGTCGTCTGACATTAGCTTTGCGAGTTATTCGACTGCATTCGTGGCTTCTTTAACTGACTTCGCAAGTTCCCCATTCGATTCTTGTTGCTCTTAATTGTTCTCTCGGTTTTTTGGATATGTTTCTCTGTGTCTACCAAAAATTTTGCTAGCATCTCCTCGAGTGTTGGTTTCTTCTCTTGTGGATAAGGCTGATTTTGGAAGTTTTGAGGAGGTTGTTGTCTTTGATTTCCTTGATTTTCTTGACCTCCCCATGAAAAATTTGGGTGGTTCCTCCAACCTGGGTTATAAGTATTACTATAAGGATTATTATTAGATCTGAAATTATTACCTATATAGTTTGTCTGTTCGTTCTCTGCTTTTGGTTGGTAGGGTGGGTACTCAGGATTCGCCATAGCTCCACTTGTGTTGCACTGCATAACTGGGTGTACATGCGAAGAACATAAACTGTCAAGCTTTTTATTCATTATCTCTACCTGATTTGATAGCATGGTTACTGCATCAATGTTATAGACTCCAGCTGATTTTTTCGGTTTTGTCCTTGTAACCTACCACTAATAATTATTTAACGACATCTCTTCAATAAACTCGTAAGCTGCTTCAGGAGTTTTATTATTCAAGGTTCCACCGGTAGCTGAATCAATTAATTGTCTCGTTGAGGGATTTACACCATTGTAGAAGGTTTGGACTTGAAGCCATAATGGTAATCCGTGGTGTGGACATCTCCTCAAGAGATCTTTGTATCTCTCCATGCATTGTATAATGTCTCTAAATCCATCTCGCACAAAGAAGAAATATCATTCCGTAATTTAGCCGTTTTGGTGGTGAAAAATATTTTAATAAAATTTTTCATTATTTGTTCCCATATAGTGATTGACCTCGTGGTAACGAGTTCAACCAACGCTTGGCTTTATTCCTTAATGAAAAGGAAATAATCAAGACGAATGGCATAATCGAAACACCTTTTATTTTGAAAGTATCGCAGAACTCTAAAAAAATTTACTATATGAGTGTTCGGGTCTTCGTCCTACAGACCATCAAATTGAACAAGTTGTTGAATCATTTGTATTGTTTTAGGCTTTAATTCAAAATTATTAGTAGCTATAGTAGGCCTAACAATACTAGATTCTGCTCCTGTCAAATTGGGTTTAGCATAATCATACATAGTGCACAGAAATAACAGCGCCAAAAACTTGATCATTGAAATCAGAGCTTTAAAATTTATAAATAGAATGATCAAACCTGGAAACTAACTCTGACAATGACTTAAAGGCAAATGTACCTACCGAATAGTAGTATAGCTTAGGCAAGACCGGATTATCGAACCCAAAGGAACTAAAAGTACTAATACTAACTTTCTTTTTATTATTTAGCCTAAAATATAGAGTGATTGGTTGCTTTAACTAATTTATGACTACTAAGCGAAAGACACAAAGACAAAAAGAACGAATTGGGAAATAATTTAAAGAAACTCAATTGAATGAGACGATACCCTTAGGAAGAATCCACCTAGACTTCACTTGTTACTTATTACTGAATTATATGATTTCCTTACTTAGCTTGATCCGTAGGACTCCCTAACCTATATTAAACCCTCTCTCGAGGCGAATAATGTCTAACCCTAGGTTAATTAGTTGAACTTTTGTTCACTCATAATAACCCCCTAGAATAGCAGTAAATCGATCAATGGATTCCCATATTAGGTTTCACCCTAATCTGACAAAATCTCGTAACCCTATCTCTAGGCGTTCGATCAACTCTACTTAATTATGCTAGATCTACTCTTAAGCAGGGTCTATTCCTCCTCCACCTAAGCACATCAGATTTAGATTAAGCATGTATAATTGAGAACAAACTAAGTACTATCATATAATTCAAAAAATAATAACAAAATTTATCTAGGTTTCATCCCCTTCAGGTATCTGAAGGATTTAGTTCATAACTTGAAAATAAAACATCTCAAGAGAAAAGATAAAACAAAACATAAGAAATCCTTAAAACCCCCTGAAGGTATTGAAGGAGAAATCCGCCGTCTTGAGTAGAATTCCAGCTTCTTGAGATGGATCAACTGGCTATCTTCGAATGATTCCCACAAATGTGATCTTTCTGGCTCGGCTCCTTGGCCTAGCTAACCGCTCTTCTCAGGATGCACTTAGGGTGTTTATATAGGCTATTGAAATGCTTTACTTGGCCTCTAAGTATCCTAATTTAAGTCTTCTTCTTACTCGATATTTGAATAAGTTTTGGAAAGTGTTTCTTGGCTCTAAGTATCCAAATCCGGGTGAAATCGCTCTCTCCCATAACAGGGGCACAGCCATGGCACATACCCGTGTAAATCGTGGTTGGGCCGTGCCTTGATTCTGTCAATTGGGGCACAGCTGTGTAAATCGTGGCATAGTCGTGTCTTAGTTAATTGTCGAGGCACGACCATATGGCTTGAAGTCCAGGCCGTGTCGATTTCTTTTTTGGCCTAATTTGGCCCGTTTTAAGCCCGTTTCTTTTTTTTCGTCCTCGGGTGCTTTCCTGAGTATAAATATGAAAAGAAAGGATTAAAAGCACATTTTTACATAAATCAGGGTTAAATCATCTAAAAGCATACTAAACGTGGGATTAAAATATGTTACTTTTACAGTTTATCAAATACCCTCACACTTAAGCTTTTGCTTGTCCTCAAGCAAAATTCTCAACTTACAATTTAACTCAAAGAGTCTTAAAGATTCAAATAATACAAGTCATGAATTTTGTAGTACGAAAACATAGGTGTCTCCCCTTATCTAAACGATTACCTTTAATTTGAAACCGATAAGGATTGACATCCTCACTAAGGATTCACTCAAAGCACTCGAAGTGTTTAAGCTTCAAGAAAAAGCACTCATAAGTCGAACCTGAAAAGTTAATCCCATAGGCTTGCCTGAAAATCAAATCTTCACCACTGTAATATGAGATGATACATAAATCAAAAGGTCTTTGACAGGGTTGTAATGGGGCTTGGGTTAAAGGTGTGGATAAAGACTGAATTAGAGGGTTTAGAGTCGAGATTGACCTGACCAATTACTTAACTAAAAATAATAAATGATTACATTAATTGAAAATTTGAAACTAATAATACTACTATTGATAATGCTTTTGATACGAGCTCTTCTTTAACAATTGGAAATTAAATGCATAAGCTCCTTTAATCATATACTAATACTTGAATATACTTTAGGTTTTATTTTTTTAAAGAACAAACTAGAAACATAATAGAGAGAACTTTAATAATTGAAATAAACTAATTCAGTAACTGATCAAATCAATTCTCGATAGAAGGGTAGTCAAAGGAATGGTGATAACAAATACAAAGGGTTTTGGGTTAATATTAAGCGGGTAATGCAATAAAAAGGGATTAGGATAAAAGGAGTTCACTAAAGGTTAATTATGTAGGTAAGCTTTTTAGTGGAGTGAATGGGTTAAAACCTAGGTGCCTTTATCATCTCAGTATATCAAATCATTAATGTGGTCTCGACATGTATAATCGAGGCAAGTTCTAGAATAACAATTCACTGTTGACACACTCATAATTAATAAAGTGAGCATGAAAAGAATATATGCTCTATACTACCAAATCTCCCAAAAATTATGGGTATTTGACATCAATCCTCAAATTTCAAGCTTCAAGATAATATTCAAATTCAGCTCAACAACCTAGGAAATTTTTTTTTTATTCTTGAAAGAAAAATAGACTTATCATGCTTGATTCTCTAGTATTCTTCACGTATAAATCATCAATGCACAATTATCAATGACTTGCTTAAAAATATGTCAATAACAATCATAAATTATTAGAAATTTCACCCTAATTAATAATATAAGAAAATTTCTTATGGACAAGATTAAAATTCAGGATTTGAGAATAATGGAAAAAGTACTTTTACCCCCACACTTAAGTTGTACATTGCCCTCAATGTACCAAGATAGATAAACAATTATGTAATAAAAAGAAAAGGGGAGAAGTAACACTTCCTGAATTTTGGATGATTCCTGGAGTTGGCGTCTTTGGTGGTAGAAAGTAGGTGGAAGAGGTGGTGTTGGAATTTTTTATGAGCCTGGTGGGGTGTCTACCAATGATCTTTGTGCTTGATAAAGAAATTGGGTAGCCTGCAAATATATAGCCAAGAAATCCAAAGAAACATTAATAATATACTAATACTATAATTAAAGACAAAGGAAATAAAGAGAATGAGACTAAGAAGAAAACTGAAATTGAAAGAAAAGACTAATGGACTAAGGAGTCCTTATTGTTGGATGGTTCACAAGGTGGGTGTGACCTCTAAGGTTGTGGTGCGTGATTTCCAAGCAGCCTTTAGAACCTAAAACCAAGAAACTAAAAAAAATTTGAAATATATTAAGTAGAAGAGAATTATAGATAAGTAGGATAAAGGGAAAATAAACATAAAGAAGAATTTAAATGGTCTAAAAGACCCTTGGCTTGGTGTTTGGATGAAGCGGTGGCATGAACTTATTTGTTGAGGTCTCCTCTGAGGAGACAATGCTTGCCTTCTTGCGCTTCTTTGACATGATTTTAGTGGAGCTCAAGAGTCTAATACCTATTTTAAGACAAGAAATAAAGAGAAGATTGTAGCATCGTCCTAATGTGTAGCATCGTCTGGATGCCTTGAGGTGCCACGTTACCTATCAGCGTGAGGGTGGTGATTTGATCATCGGTGTTGAGAAGATTGTAGTATCGAGCCAGCCTCATTATGTATAGCCCCATGGATAAGATCCCATTCCTATGTGGTTCAATCTAATGTTGAATCGCGCATGCGATAAAATACGCCAAGTCAAAAACATTTCCTTCAGACATGCATGCTAGGAAGTAAACGTCTTGCTTGTTTACAACGCCGGTGCTTTCTCTGTGACCTGTGAGGGTGTGTGCGAGAATGGAGTGAATATACCTTAGAGCTGGTGGAAGTGCCATCGCTTTAGAGCGGCTGGGGTCGTATGTACTTGTAGTGAGGCAGAGTTTGCACCAGCATTCACGCGGAGTGTAGTGGAGTTCACGATTTAGCTCGGATAGTGGGTTTTCTTCTATAAAGTTCGAGAGCTACTCCGAATTGTGGTACACTTACTCAACGCACTGAGCCCCCTAAACGGACTTGGATAGCACCTGGGTCGTCGTACTGAGTTGTCATTGTTTGTAGTGTGAAGGTGGTGCAGAATTCTAATGTAAGCTCTAAGTATGTGGGCTCATTAATTGAGAAGAAGTCTTCCTATGGTTCGGTTGAGAGAAGGGCTCAGATATCGATTGTGAGCCCAACTTGCTGTACTACGTTCAAGTCAATGTGCCTACCGGTGCCTAGTGGTCTGTCTCGGATTGCTTTGTACCATTCTTCTTGAGTTGCTTGAGGAAATCTGAGGAATTGCTGTCGAATTTTGGTAAAGGGACTTACGGAGGATGATCTGGGCCCCTTCCTTTTCTTGCTGGGGGCTGATCGTTTGGTTCGGGATGTTGACATGGTCCTTACAAAATAATCAAGTATACAGCCAATTTCTCAACAATAATATAGCCAAAATTAAATCTATCATAATCTAAGAAGTTAGAATATTAATCGACAAGGATTATTTGACAGTAGTGAGCAAAGAAATGCATCAAACTTATTAGTTCTAAAATGCAAGAATTTATTCCTACTATTAAAATAAATCATGAAGAATCAACCAACAATTATTCATGGGGCTAAACTTTTGAGGAAATTTTCCTAAATAAAATCGTGCTTCCATACTAAAACTAAACAAGATATGAAAATAAAGTAGAGTGGCATAATTTTTATCAAGTTATAGGTTAAGAAAAAGGAACCGGTGTAAAACGTTCGAGCATGGGCGCAGCACGGCGGTGTTGTGAGTTACAGCACGGTTATGGTGTGGGCGTTGTAGGATGAGCACGGCAAAAGCAGGGGCATGGGGTTTATGTCACACGACGGTGTTTCGGGCATGTGGGGGTTTTTGTTCAATTTTAGATGAAAAAAATGGTGGTTAAGGTGAGAGTGTGGCCGAAATTTTTGAAGAGGGGCTAAAAATTATTTTTAGGGTTAAATGGAGAGGGTTTTCGGTTAATTTGTTTAAATAGTAGAAGAGGCACGGCAGGTGCCACGGCCGTGCTATTTTTTCAGTTGCTCGTGTAATTAGAGATTTTAAATTTGTAGGCGCGATTGGTTTTTTTAGCACGGGCATGCGTTCCTCGTGTGCGATATGTCAGTATGTCCCCACGGTCAGAACGCACGGTCGTGCGTGTCCCGTGCTTTTAAAAATCAGTATTTAAGCACGGTTTCATAGCACGGATGTGTGTTACCCGTGTGCGATATGTCAGTATGTTCCCATGGTCATGCCGCACGGTCATGGGTGGCCCGTGCTTTAGAGGTCAGTATTCAAGCACGGTTACTCAACACGGGTATGTCTTGGCCGTGTTCGATAAAAGAATTTTCTCTGGTTGCACTCGACTATTGGCATGCCCGTGGCTCGTCCCATAGCTCTCACACGGCCATAGGCACGCCCGTGTGCAGAGCCGTGTTACCTCAACCTGCAGTTTTTTTGTGGGTTAGTAACAAAGTAGAAAGTGTCATAAGTTAGCACTCGGGTTGCCTCCCGAGAAGCACTCGTTTATAGTCTTAAGTTAGACTTTCCCTGTTTTCATTAAACGAAGGTTCACGGAGTTGAAGCTCCTCTCTCATGTCCCTAAAATCTACACCATTATAAACTTTTAGTCGGTGGCCATTTACCTTGAATATGCCCTTGGTGGGTGAACTACCTCGATTGTACCATATAGAAAAATTGTTTTGATTATAAATGGTCCTAACCATCTTGATTTCAGCTTCCCAGGGAATAATTTGAGCCTTAAGTTGTACAATAGAATCAAGTCCCCTACCTCGAATTGTTTTAACCTCTTCAGACGAGAGTCATGGCGTCGCTTTGTTGCCTCTTTGTATAGTTTCGAGTTCTCATAGGCCTTAGCTCTCTATTCTTCCAGTTCATTCATCTGCATAATTCTTTTCTTTCCTGCAGTTCTAATATCAAAATTTTAAAACTTTATGGCCCAAAAAGCTTTGTGTTCTAACTCAAATGGTAGATGATGTTTTTTTAGATATCTGAGTTTGTATAGGATGTCCCTAGAGGTGTTTTAAAAGCTGTTCTATATGCCCATAGGGCATCATCTACTTTTAATGCCCAATCTTTTCTATTCGATTCAACCGTTTTTTCTAAGATACACTTAAGTTCTCGGTTTATGACTTCAACTTGCCCACTTGTTTGAGGATGATATGGGGTGGCTGTCCTGTGGTGTACTCCATATTTCTTTAGAACTTTTTCAAATTGAGTATTACAAAAATGTGTACCCCTATCACTAACAATAGCTCTAAGTGTCCCAAATCTAAAAAACAGTTTCTTGAGAAATTTAACTACTACCCTAGCATCATTGGTTGGTAAAGCTTCTGCTTCTATGCATTTCGACATGTAATCAACTGCCACTAGGATGTATTTATTTCCAAATGAACTAGGGAATGGTCCCATAAAATCAATACCCCATACATCAAATAATTCACATGATAACATATATGTTTGAGGCATTTCATCACGTTTAGAAATATTACCTATTCTTTGGCATTTATCACACGAGGTAACATACCTGTTGGCATCTTTGAATAGAGTGGGCCAATAAAAACCCGATTCGAGTATTTTGTGTGCTGTCTTTATGCCACTGTAGTGTCCTCCTGAGGGTCCTGAATGGCAATGTTCCAGAATTAACGCATCTTCTGATGACCTGATCTGCACATATGCGAAAAAGAAAAGGATTTTCCCAAAAATAGTTTTTCACATCAGCAAAGAATCATTTCTTTTGGTGATGTGTTAGTCTTTTCGGTAATATGTTAGCTGCTAAATAATTCGCAATGTTTGCAAACCATGGTACCTCAGAATGTTTTATAGAAAGAAGTTGTTATTCGGAAATGAATCATTTATCTCATTTTTATCAAGCTCTCTAATATGTGGGTTCTCAAGTCTGGAGAGATGATCTGCTGCAAGATTCTCACCTTCTTTCTTATCTTGTATTTCTAAGTCAATTTCCTGTAAAAGTAAAATCCATCTTATGAGTCGAGGTTTTGCATTAGGTTTGTTTAAGAGATAGCGAAGAGCTGAATGATCATTGTAAATGACAACTTTAGACAATATTAAATACTACCTAAATTTATCAAAAGTAAAAACTATAGCTAGCAATTCTTTCTCTGTGGTGGTGTAATTTTCTTGTGCAGGTGTTAATGTTCTGCTAGCATAGTAAATTGGCTGAAAATGCTTGTCTCTTCGTTGTCCTAAAACTGCACCTACTGTAAAATCACTTGCATCGCACATTAGTTCAAAGGGTAAGTTCCAATCAGGTGCAATCATAATCGATGCATTTATTAATTTATCCTTAAGTATATTAAAACCATCTAAACATTCCTGATTGAGATTGAAAGGAACATCTTTTTCTAGTAATTTTGTCAAAGGCTTAGCTATTTTAGATTAATCTTTAATACATCTTCTATAGAACCATGCATGTCCTAAAAAGCTTCTAATGGCCTTAATTGAACTAGGGGGAGGTAATTTTCAATGGTTTCAACCTTTGCTTTATCTACCTCAATCCCTTTACTAGAAATCTTATGTCCTAATACAATTCCCTCTCTAACCCTAAAGTGACATTTTTCTCAATTCAACACAAGGTTAGTTTCTTCACATCTCATCAGAATTCGTTTTAAATTTTTAAGGCAAAGATTGCAAGAATTATAAAATACCGAGAAGTCATCCATGAATACCTCCATGAAATCTTCCACAAGTTCGTCAAAAATTGCCAACATGCAACGTTGAAAAGTAGTAAGAGCATTACATAATCCAAAAGGCATTCTACGATAAGCAAACGTACCGTATGGACATGTAAATGTGGTCTAGTCTTGGTCTTCAGGAGCGATGGGGATTTGGAAGTATCCAGAGAGTCCGTCCAAAAAATAGTAGTACATATGCCCGAATAGTTTTTCTAACATTTGATCTATGAAGGGTAGAGGGAAGTGATCTTTTTGGTGGCATCATTGAGCTTTATATAGTCTATCTGCACTCTCCATCCCGTGGATCGTTCTTGTGGGATTAATTCATTCTTCTCATTGGGCACCACCGCATGCCTCCTTTCTTTGGGACTACCGCATGTGACTTACCCAAGTGCTGTTAGAAATAGGATAAATTATTCCTGCATCTTGAAGTTTAATTACCTCGGCTTTGACTACTTCTTTCATGTTTGGGATTTAGCCATCTCTGGGGTTGCACACACGGCTTGTATTCTTCTTCCATTAAAATTTTGTGGGTGCGAATGAGGACTTATACCCTTTATATCGATATTTTCCAAGCTATGGCTTTTTATGTTCTCTTAGTACCTTTATCAACTCCTTTTTTCCTTAGGTTCTAGTTCGAAAAGATAATTACCGTAGCGTAGAATTGTCTCCAGGAATGCATATTCTAAATGTTTGGTAATCGTTTTAATTCCATCTGGGTGGCTCATCAATGGAGGATTTCTGTTTTATTTCGTTATTATTTTCAATGCTTTCTTCTTTCACTTGGCTGAATGATGATGTATTCAAATTCATCTTATTGCCTTCATCTTCTTCCCCCTCTTCTTGAGTTAGGCAAAGTTCCATTGTGTTGTCATGTATAATTTCCTGCAATGAATTTTGAATGATATGATCAGTAGTATCAATAAAATAACAGGAATCATCTTGCTCTTTGGAATATCGCATGGCATCATAGATTTGAAACATAATTTCTTCATCGCCTATCCTTAATGCAAGTTTACCATCACCTACATCAATAACTACCTAGCGAAGGGCTAAAAAAGGGCGTCTTAGAATTAAAAGAACATTAATATCTTCTTCAATGTCTAACACAACAAAATCAACAGGGAAAATAAATTTATCAATTTTTACTAAAACATCTTCGATAATTCCTCTAGGATATTTAATAGATCGATCGGCCAATTGAATACTCATCCTAGTGGGTTTTGGTTCCCCAAGATCTAATTGTTTAAACAATTTGTAAGGCATTAGATTAATACTGGCACCTAGATCGGCTAATGCTTTCTTAATATTTAGGCTACCAATCAAGCAAGGAATAGTAAAGCTTCCTGGGTCTTTTAATTTGCTTGGTAACTTGTTCTGGAGAATGGCTGAGCATTCTTCATTAAGTTCCACCGTCGATACTTTTTCAAGCTTCCTTTTATTCGTCAGGAGTTCCTTTAAAAATTTTGCATATTTCGGCATCTGTGAAATAGCTTCAATAAAAGGTAAGTTAATATGTATTTGTTTAAAAAGTTCAAGGAACTTACTGTATTGGGCATCTAGCCGTTCCTTCTTTAGCCTTACTAGATATGGGATTGGTGGTTTACTTTCTTTGCGTACTGGATTTATATTCTTCACTCTCTCATCTCTTGTTTTGTTATCTTCGTGTGGGATTTGTTTATTTGGTTCCACTAATTCCTTTCGAATTCTTAGTGTAACTACTTTTACCTGTTCTGTTTCTTTAGAAAAAATTTCTGCCCATATTTCACAGATCATCCTAGTAAGCGGTCCAATAGACTTAGTGAGCTCCTCGAATGACTCAGTAAGTTTTTCAACTGATGCTTGTTGATCTTTAAATGTTCTTTCCATATCTTGGAAGAGTTTTTCTGAGACTGACGTAAATTTTGTCAGCATCTCTTCGAGGGCTAGCTTCCTCTCTTGTGGACAAGGCTGAGTTTGGAAGTTTTGAGGAGGTTGCTGTCTTTGATTTCCTTGATATCCTTGACCTCCCTATGAGAAATTTGGGTGGTTCCTCCAACCTAGATTATAAGTATTACTATAAGGATTATTATTGGATCTAAAATTATTACCTATATAGTTTGTCTGTTCATTCTCTGCTCCTGGTTGGTAGGGTAGGTACTCAGGATTCGCCACAGTTCCACTTGTGTCGCACTGCATGACTGGGTGTACCTGCGAAGAACATAAACTGTCAACCTTTTTATTCATCATCTCTACCTGATTTGATGGCGTGGTTACTGCATCAATGTTGTAGGCTCCGGCTGATTTTGTTAGTTTTGTCCTTGTAACCTGCCACTGATAATTATTTAACATCTCTTCAATGAACTCGTAAGTCGCTTCGTGAGTTTTATTATTCAAGGTTCCACCGTAATTGAATCAATTAATTGTCTCGTTGAGGATTTACACCATTGTAGAAGGTTTGGACTTGAAGCCATAATGGTAATCCGTGGTGTGGACATCTCCTCAAGAGATCTTTGTATCTCTCCCATGCATCGTCTAATGTCTCTAAATCCATCTGCACAAAAGAAGAAATATCATTCCGTAATTTAGCCGTTTTGGCCGGTGGGAAATATTTTAATAAAAAATTTTCGGTCATTTGTTCCCATGTAGTGATTGACCCTCGTGGTAACGAGTTCAACCACTGCTTGGCTTTATTCCTTAATGAAAAGGGAAATAACCGAAAACGAATGGTATCATCAGAAACGCCATTTATTTTGAAAGTATTGCGTAACTCCAAAAATTTGCTATATGAGTGTTCGGTCTTCGCCCGCAAACCATCAAATTGAAAAATTGTTGAATCATTTGTATTGTATTAGGCTTTAATTCAAAATTATTAGCACTATAGCGCCTAACAATACTAGATTCGCTCTGTCAAATTGGGTTTAGCATAATCATACATAGTCATGCCAAGCATCCGCCATATCTCGTGGTGGGTTATTCTCGTCCATCCCTTCAGTAGGATTGGATCTGTCTTCTTGCTCTTCTTCTGAGTAATTTAGAACTCGCCTAATTTCTCTACGATTTCTCCAAGCGGTAGCTTCAATTTCACTATCGTACACTAAAGGTCCTGTCGGGTTCCTTCTAGTCATAAACTAGAGGTACTACTAGGAAAAAGGAAGAAGAAATAAAATTAGCAAAAATAATAAAATAATATAAATAGCGAAATAAATAAAAAATAATGGCTAAAGTAATAAAAATAGAGTTTTCTTAATATTTTAGTTCTCCGGCAACGGCGCCAAAAACTTGATCGTTGAAATCAGAGCTTTAAAATTTATAAATAGAATGATCAAACCTAGAAACTAACTCTGACAACGACTTAAAGGCAAGTGTACCTATCGAACAGTAGTATAGCTCAGGCAAGACCGGATTATCGAACCCAAAGGAACTAAAAGTACTAATACTCACTTTCTTTTTATTATTTAGCCTAAAATATGGAGTGATTGGTTGCTTTAACTAATTTACGACTACTAAGCGAAAGACACAAAGAAAAAAAGAACGAATTGGGAAATAACTTGAAGAAACTCAATTGTTTGCGACGATACCCTTAGGAAGAATCCACCTAGACTTCACTTGTTACTTATTACTGAATTATATGATTTCCTTACTTAGCTTGATCCGTAGGACTCCCTAACCTATATTAAATCCTCTCTCAAGGTGAATAACGTCTAACCCTAGGTTAATTAGTGGAACTCTCGTTCGCTTATAATAACCCCCTAGAATAGTAGTAAATCGATCAATGGATTCCCATATTAGGTTTGTAACACCCCTTACTCGTATTCAACGCCGAAATAGGGTACGAGGCATTACCGGAATTACAAATTTATTTATCAGACATTTTATTTCATTTAGCATTTATATTTGAAACCAATCAAAATCAAACATATTGTCCCTTAAATATATATTTTTTTCTCGTCATGTCTTACATAAATTTATTACTCGTCTCAACATACTTAATTTTCTTGTATTAAATATTAAAGATAATCACATATTTACATATCATGAAAAATATCATTCAATTATCTCTTCTTCATAAACATAAATCAGTTAATTTATCATATCAATATTTCACGTACCATCAACTCATTTTCTTATATCATATAATTAAGTTACACGAACTTACCTCGTTAAATTTGTAGAAATATCAAGATTCGTGGTCATTTTGAAAATTTTCTATTTTCATCAATTTTTTAATCGATTTTAATCTAAATTAACAATTTCATTCTATTTTGCAATTTTAAATAATAAAATAATCTATTTCATGCAAATTGACATTTTCACATTTTACAAAATTAATCGTAAAGTTTTACTTTTATTCAATTTAGTCCCTGAGTCTAAAACATTACAAATTAGCCATGCTAGCTGAATATTCATACATATTTTCCTCCTCCTCCTCTCCATTCCACATCCTTAATGTATATAACATGCTATAAGTAACATTATCAATAATTTCATTAATTACTCATAAGTATATTCAAAACTGTCCATTTGAGTTATAGTCACTAAATTATTTATTTCAGAGATACATAACTCCAAATGAAGAAACGTTAATTTTTCCTGAAACTAGACTCACATATCTTCTTGCCATAAAATTTTCAGAATTTTGGTTTAGCCAATTAGTACAGTTTATTCTTTAAAGTCACCCTGTTCTGCTGTCTGGCAGTTCCAACCCTTCTTCACTAAAAATTAATTATCTTTTATATAGAATTCATATGATGTTATGGTTTATTTATTCTAAAACTATACTCATTAAGGAATCTAACCATATAAATTATGTTCCCAAATTAGTTTTATACAATTTTTAGTGAATTTCTAAAGTAAGAACAGGGGATCACGAAGTTATTCTAAACCAGTCTTACAAAAATCTAAATATCTCAAAATGTAGACTTCCTTTGCTTTCTCTGTTTCTTTTATATGAAAATAGACTCAATAAGCTTTAATTCCATATCACACTCGACTTATAATTCGATTTATACAATTTTTGATGATTTTTTAAAGTTAGACAACTGCTGCTGTCCAAAACTGCTTTAGTGTAACATGTTGATTTCTATTTTGTCCCTAATTCCACAATTTATACAATCCAGTCCTTGCTGGATTAACCCCTCAATTGAGTTAATTTTCTCATTTAATACTTTTATCTATCATTTTAAACTACTTCATAACTTTTGAAATCAGAATTTTAACACTAGGCCTTAATTTCAGCTATTTCACAATTAGGTCCTAAAACCAATTTCCATCAATTTCACTTGATTAAATCATCATATAACAAAATTAAAGCTTCAATTAAATATTTATTCATCATATTCTTCCAGCACTAATCCACATAAACTTTAAAAATTAGTCATAGAATCAAAACTAATGAATTAATAAATTGGACCCAATTGTAAAAGTCTAAAACATAGAAATTTCAAGGAGAAAGCAAGAATTAAACTTACATGAAGCTTGAGTATGAAACCAGCTTGAACTCTCTCCATGGCTATTTTTCAGCTGAAGAAAATGAAGAGAAATGAAGAGAATTCTCCATATATTTCAATTTGAACCCCTTTTATTTAGCTAATTTTGAAAATTTTCCAATTCCCCCCCTTTTTTCTTCTTTCTCTTCTCTTCTTCTTTCTTTCCTGCTCTCTGCTTTTCGTTTGGGTTTTCTCTTCTATTCTTTTTTGTTTGTTTTTATATATAATAATATAATATAATAATATAATAATATAATATTAAACATAAAAAAAAATCTCAGATTTTTCTTCACAATAACCGCCTCAATTAAACAAAATGGCTTAATTTCCATTTTGGTCCTTTATACTTTCTTTAATCTATAATAAAACTTTTACACCTTTTCAATTTAGTCTTTTTCATTTAATTACATATCCAAACGTTAAAATTTCTCAACTAAACTTTAATAATAACTTAATGACACTCCATAAATATTTCTAAAAATATTTATGGCTCATTTTATGAATTCGAGATCTCAATACCTCGCTTTTGGCCTAATTTTTCTAATTAATTCTTTTAGTTCACAAAATTCACTAATTTTAAAATATTTCTAAAATCACACTTAACTTATAATTATCGATTAACAAAGTTTCCTAACTTTTTCACGATTTAGTGATCTCAAATCACTTGTTCCAACATTATTGAAATTGGGCTGTTACAAGGTTTCACCCTAATCTGGCAAAATTTTGTAACCCTACCTCTAGGCGCTCGATCAACTCCGCTTAATTATGCTAGATCTACTCTTAAGCAGGGTCTATTCCTCCACCACCTAAGCACATCAGATTTAGATTAAGCATGCATAATTAAGAACAAACTAAGTATTATCATATAATTCAGAAAATAATAACAAAATTCATCTAGGTTTCATCCCCTTCAGGTATCTGAAGGATTTAGTTCATAACTTGAAAATAAAACATCTCAAGAGAAAAGATAAAAGAAAACATAAGAAATCCTTAAAACCCCCTGAAGGAATTGAAGGAGAAATCCGCCGTCTTGAGTAGAATTTTGGCTTCTTGAGATGGATCAACTGGCTATCTTCGAATGATTCCCACAAATGTGATCTTTCTAGCTCGGCTTTTTGGCCTAGCTAATCGCCCCCTCTCAGGATGCACTTAGGGTGTTTATATAGGCTTTTAGAATCCTTTACTTGGTCCCTAAGTATCCCAAACTAAGTCTGCTTCCTACTCGGTCTTTGAACAGGCTTTAGAAAGTGTTTCTTTGGCTCTAAGTATCCAAATTCGAGTAAAATTGCTCTTTCCCATAACAGGGGCACGGCCATGGCACACGCCATATAAATCGTGGTTAGGCCATGCCTTGATTCTGTCGATTGGGGCACGGCAGTGTAAATCGTGGCATGGCTGTGTCTTAGTTAATTGTCGAGGCACGGTCGTGTGCCTTGAAGTCCAGGCCGTGTTGACTTCTTCTTTGGCTCAAATTGGCCTGTTTTAAGCCCGTTTCTTGTTCTTTTCGTCCTTGGGTTCTTTCCTGAGTATAAATATGAAAAGAAAGGATTAAAAGCACCTTTTTACATAAATCAGGGCTAAATCATCCTAAAAGCATTCTAAATATGGGGTTAAAATATGTTACTTTTACGGTTTATCAAATACCCCCACACTTAAGCTTTTGCTTGTCCTCAAGCAAAATTTTCAACTTACAATTAAAACAAAATTTTTGTAATTCACAATTCCTATCAACAATGTTCCATCACAATTCACAAACAATTTATACATGGATAATTTAACTCAAAGAGTCTTAAAGATTCAAACAATATAAGTCATGAATTTTGTAGTACGAAAACATAGGTGTCTCCCAACGATTACCTTTAATTTGAAACCGACAAGGATTGACATCCTCACTAAGGATTCACTCAAAGCATTCGAAGTGTTTAAGTTTCAAGAAAAAGCACTCATAAATCGAACCTGAAAAGTTAATCCCATAGGCTTGCCTGAAAATCAAATCTCCACCACTGTAATATGAGATGATACACAAATCAAAAGGTCTTTGACAGGGTTGTAATAGGGCTTGGGTTAAAGGTGTGGATAAAGGCTGAATTAGAGGGTTTAGAGTCGAGATTGACCTGACCAATTACTTAACTAAAAATAATAAGAACCTCAAATTTTGAATTTCATAGCTATTTGATCCCTATAGCTACTAGAACTCAACTTTTGCATTTTATGCAATTTGCTCTTTTCCCTCTAATTAGAAATGTAATCTATAAAAAAATTTTATGAAATTTTCATACGATATTTCAATTATAAACACAAAAAATAATATTAAAATATTTTTTTCGAACAGAATTTTTCGCAAAATTTTAAAATTTTTCCTAGGTGCAAGGGTCAAACACCAGTGTGGTCAGGCCGTGTGGCTCACACGGCCAAGAGACACGCCCATGTCTCAGGCTATATGGGCATTCAAAATAGGATACACCGCCGTGTCTCAGCCCGTGTTAGTACTTGTGTAACTCTCTGACTTGGGCCACACAGCCAAGTCACACGCCTATGTGCTAGGCTGTGTATAGGTGCAGGGGTCACACAGCCAAGCCACATGCCTGTGTGCCATGCTGTGTGATTAATTCTGAGCATTCTGTTTTGAAATTTAAAGATGCAGGGGACACACGACCAAACCACACACCCATGTGCTAGGCCGTGTGTCACACACGGCTGAGACACACGCCCGTGTAAACGAAAATAGGCCATTTCTAAGGCCACATTTCTCACCCAATTTGTCTTCCACTTATATTAACACTTAAATACATTCACCAACCAATTCAAGACATTCAAATTAAGTCAAAATCATGCCTTAAACATAACATATTACCACACATAACCAATATACTCTTAGGCACCTCAAGTGACAATTTATTATCATGTCCACTTAGTGTTCATATTTACCTAAATAACAAAATGCATATATGCAAAATCAAACTCAATACTTCTAACATGATAAATCCACTTATATATACATCAAAACATATCAAACATAAGCCATTAAAATGGCTATTATCAATCAAACATTTACATGACAACTGATCGTCTAGAATTGTCGAGTTTTAAAATTTATAATAGAGAATGATCGAACTTGGAAACTAACTCTGACAACGACTTAAGGCAAGGGCACCTATCGAATAGTAGTATAGTTTAGGCAAGACCGGATTGTCAAACCCAAGGGAATTAAAAGTACTAATACTCATTTTCTTTTCTATTATTTAGCCTAAATATTAAGTGATTTGGTTGATTAAACTAAAAACTAACTGATTACTAAGCTAAAGACGCAAAGACAAAAAGAACAAATTGAAGAAATAACTTTTGGAAAAACTCAATTGATCACGACGATACCCTAGAAGGAATCCACCTAGACTTCACTTGTTATCTAACACTGAACCAGACGATTTATTCACTTAGCTTGATCCGTAACACTCCCTAATTTATATTCAACCCTCTCTCGAGGCGAATAACGTCTAACCCTAGGTTGATTAATTGAAATCTCTTTCTAATTAAAACCCCTAGAATCGCATTAACTCGATCTATGGACTCTCATATTAGGTTTCACCCTAATCCGGCAAAATCTCGTCACCCTATCTCTAGGTGTGCGATCAACTCCGCTTAATTATGATAGATCTATTCTTAAGCAGGGACTTTTGCTTCACCACCTAAGCACATCACACTTGAATTAATATTCCGGAAATATCAACACAAGAAATAAGCACACATAATTAAGAACAAACTAAGTATTTATCATATAGTTCAGAAAACAATAACAAGATTCATCTAGGTTTCATCCCCTTTAGGTATCTGAAGGGTTTAGTTCATAATGATAAAATAAAACATCTCAAGAGAAAAGATAAAACAAAACATAAGAAATCCCTAAAACCCCCTGAAGGAATTGAAGGAGAGATCTGCCTCTTGAGTAGAATTCCGCTTTGAGATGGATCAACTAGCTATCTTCGAGTGATTCCCACGAATCGCCTTCTGCTCGACTCTTTGGCCTAGTTGACCGCCTAACCGACCGCCTCTTTCAAAGTTACACTTAGGGTCATTATATAGGGTCTTGGAATGTGTTTCTTTCTCCCAAGTATCATTTTCTAGTGAAATTCTCTTTTCACACAGTACCACGGCCATGGCACACGCCCGTGTGAACCGACTTCAGGCCGTGTTTCAATTCTGTTGATTGAGGCACGACCGTGTAAATCGTGGTTAGGCTGTGTTTCGGTTCTGTTGATTGAGGCACGACCGTGTAAATTCAAGTCTAGGCCCTGTCGATTTCCACTTTGGCCCAAATTGGCCCTTTTTAAGCCCTTTTTGTCATTCTTTTCGTCCCTAGGTGCTTTCCTGAGTATAAAACATGAAAAGAAAGGATTAAGAGCACATTTTTACATATGTCAAGGAATAAATCATCCAAAAGTATGCTAAATATGGGATTAAAATATGTTACTTTTACGGTTTATCACCAACATTTTGGCTAACTAACCTATACATGCCATTATAACCAAAATGAGTTTACTATTTATACAGAAATGAGTCGAGGGATAGTGTGATGTTGCTCCGACTAACTTTTAACTAAATTGAGTTTCCAAATTACTATAAAACAGAGAAAATAAAATAGAGTAAGCATTTAATGCTTAGTAAATACGTATAACGGGAAATTAACTTACCATTCATTTACATTTAAAGTAAGCATGCAAAATTTATCCAAAGAAATTTGACAATTTGCTTAAACACATATAATCTCGAGAAACATGTTAGTCATGTACTTCATGTGAATATTAAGAAAAAATGAAGAGCTCATCATGTAACAATTTTCATATATATATATATATGCTTTCCTCATCAAATATTCATATAACATGTACATTTCCATAATAACTCATCTCAAGTTCAGATTATCCCATGTCGGAATTTTCCCCATTGAATTTACTTAAAATATCGATGGATACACATGTAGTACACTTAAAGTGTACAAAACTGTAATCCATCAATTGATATTTAGGAATGCTCATAAGAGCACATAAACGGGAAGTTCTTTCTCAAGCCTTATAACGGGAAGTTTATCTGGGCTATATAACGAGAAGCTCATAAGAGCCATAATCAGGAGGCACATGCGAGCCAATAACGGGTAGCTCAAAGAGCCATTAATCAAGAAGTTTCGGATAGTCATATATCGGGAAGTTCAAGCGAGCCAATATCGAAAAACTCTAGAGAGCCATTAATCAGGAAGCTCATGAAATAGCCTTTAATCGGGAAACTCACGAAGAGCCATATATCGGGACGCTCATAAGAGATGTAGCGTATCTACAATACATGTAGAATCACAACCAATCGGGATGCTCCGAAGATCTATTAACAGGAAGCTCGCAAGAACCATATAACGGAAGCTCGAGAGTGCCAAATATCAGGATGCTCATGAGAGCTAATAACGGACGCTCTTTCGAGCTGTGGTGTGTCCACAACATATGCAAGGCCACAACCAATTTGGGAACCCTGTATCCATCGAATCTCATTTATCCAAACGGGACTTATTACTATATTTATACAATTCACATATACAACATCCAATTCAAACATATAAATATACACAATTTAGTTATATGAACTTACCTTAACAAGTGTTCGTGAATTGTAATCTACTAATCCGATACTTTTTCTTTTCCTTGATCCAATTCTGTATTTGGTCTATTCGGATCTATACGAGTAAATTTAGCTCAATTTAATACAATTCATATTCAATTTAATCCAATTCACATCTTAGGCAAAATTACTATTTTGCCCTTACACTTTTATTTAATTACGATTTTATCCTTAGGCTCAAAAAATGAAATTCATGCAATTTAATCCTCATTCCAAGTCTAACTGATTTTTACATACCACAATAGCAACCCATGTATTTCACAAAATTCAAAATTTTTCCATAAATTTTTCATCTTCACAATTTAGTCCCTAAATCACAATTTCATCAAAGTTCTCTTTACAAAAGTTGTTTATCTATCAACAACCTTTCATTTTCTACCATAAAACTTCATAATTCATGCATACTCATCCATGGAAAAATCTTAGTACTTTGATAACTTTGCAAATTAATCCCCGAGATAGCTAAATAAAGTTATTACGATTTCGAAATATGAAAAATACTAAAAACATGACCAAAATACTTACCTAATTAGGCCAATTAAGCTTGCTCAAAAACTCAACACAGCTAGGGTTTCCATCTTTTTTAATTGGGAAAGATGATGATAAATGATGATATTAGATATTTATTTATTTATCATTTTTTATTTTCACTTTTCAATTTCATCATTTTCTTTATTTAATTTTCCATTGATGACTAAGCATACTTATCTACTAACTCCATTAATTGGTCTATTTGCCATATAAGGACCTCAAATTTTAAATTTCATAGCTATTTGATCCTTATAGCTACTAGAACTCAACTTTTGCATTTTATGCAATTTGGTCTTTTCCCTCTAATTAGACATGTAATCTATAAAATTTCTCTATGAAATTTTCATACGATATTTCAATTATAATGCAGATCATAAATAATATTAAAATAATTTTTTCTTCCAGACTCGAATTTGTGGTTCCGAAACCACTGTTCTGGTTTCACTGAAAATAGGCTATTACATGTAAAGTGTCCTCATTACTATGAGCCAATTTCGCAAGATAATCCTTAACTTTGCTGTCTTCTCTGGAAACATGTTGGATATGCCATTACATTGCCCTTGCCAACATCTGGTGGATTCATCTGACCAAAGCTGAGTTCGAGTCCCTTAAGGGATTATCTTGAATAGCCTAAATTACCTCCATACTATCCGTATTAATCAACCCTCTGTCATGGCCCTGATCCAATAGAAGATCCAATCCATCAAATATACCCTATAATTCAGCCTCCAAGATTGAACAAACATCTAAAAATCGATTGTATCCTAAAATCCATTTCCTACTTCGGTCACATATAACTTCCCTTGTAGCACCAGAACCTGAGTCCACCTGAACTGTGCCATTAGTGTTTAACTGAATCCAATTACCTGTCAATATTGAAGAGGAACTTGTTACGTACCTATTGGGCATATTTGCCTTATAAATAGAGGCATATTGTTTAACTCAACTATATGGGACTTTGACCACTTCATCGGCACTCCAAGGGACACCCTGAAACACATGCAGATTATGATTTTTCCAAATACGATAGGCGATTAGCCCAAAAAGACATGGTTAATCCACCTTACCCAACGAAATCCTCAATGATTTTTCAAGTTAGCCACAAGCCATTCTTTCAATTCTTTAGAGAAAAACTATTTATGCTTACCCGTTGGAATTACCTTTAGCCAAACCATTCTTGGAGTCTTGATTACAAAACCCACACGAACTATTATTCTTTATGCCCCTTCTTCAAACATCATTGGTAAGAAGATATTTTTTAAACATTATCTAGATGAAAAATATAACTCTTTGTGGACCTTGAAACTTTCACGAAATTTTTCATAACCCATTTTTTGGATTCCACGTTAGCTCACAAAGTTTTCAGTAGGCACTTTTAAGAGTGAAAAAAACCTATTGAAGTACTAACCCAAGTGATTCTATCGACACTGTTGATGGTGTAAGGGGGAATCCCCACAATCCTCCTAATTATACCTTCTGGTAACCAGAGTCGAAAAAGATCCATATTCCAAATGACCATCCTCTATAACCATATCCCTAAATAAGCCAGTCCATCTCAAGGTTATCATGGGATGGGATTCGACCGACTAACAGACCAACATTCGAAACCCACGGGTCCAGTCAAACATTTAGCACTGCTACCATTTCCCACAGACCAAAGAGCATCTTCCTTGCGAAATATCCTCTAGAATTTCATCTTGAACCCTATATTTTGATAGAAGTATACACACTCATAGAGCATTAGAGTTCATCATCAAATTGTACCTAAGCTTCAACATAAATGAAGTGTTTTGATCCCTCAAATGCCTAAAGCCCAGTCCCTCACAAGATCGAGTTGGCAAATAGACTCTCAATTAACCATTGTCACATTCTTTTCTCTACTCGAGAACCCCTAGATAAATTGCCTAACCAAACTCTCGATTTCATTACAAATACATTTAGGGATCATAATGGACAGCATGAAGTAGCTTGGAATCGATAATAAGACAAACTGCGCAAGAATGGTCCTACTTGACAAAGACAATTGTTTAGCATCCCAACTGTACAACTTACTCCGAACCTCTTCCACTACAAACCTCAAAGTACTATTAGTTACTTTGTCATGAAAAAGGGGTACCCCCAAGTAGGTTATAAGATTCTGAACCTTGTGGAAACCAAGAACACTACTGAGCCGCTCCCCCCGTCTCCTCTCTAATTCCTTTAGAAAAGAAAATGTTTGTCTTCCGCTCATTGACTTAGTGACTAAAATAACCCGAAAATTTTTCCAAGATCCCCTTGATAATCCTAATTTGTTGCATTTCTACCTGACCAAAACTAATGAGATCATCTGGGAAAAATAGATGAGAGCAGAGTGGTCATGACCGAGATAAACGAATAGGCTTCCACTACCTCGTATTAATGGAAGAATGGATATCGTGACCTAACCACTCCATGCACAACACAAAGAGGTATGGAGATAGAAGGCTCCCTGTTGAAATCCTTTTGTAGGCTAAAATTTTTGTGTTGGTACTCCATTCCACATGATCTACATTTCGTGATAGCAGACATAATAATGTTACGAAGAAAATCAGGAATACTTGCAGCCTGAAGAGAAGTATTAATGAATTCCCATCGCACCTGTCATAAACCTTCTCCAGATTGATTTTGATTGTCATCTAATTTATGTTCTTCTGCTTGCTTTTTATGGAATGAATGACTTCCTGCACTATAAGAACATTATATGTGATATTCTTTTTCGATATGAATCCTACCTGCTTTTGCGCAATGATCCTTAGAAAAACTACTTTAAAATGATTGGCGATGACCTTCATTACTAGCTTATAAAGGACCGAACATAAGCTAATAGGCCAAAATGATAAAAACTTTTAGGATTTTGAACCTTGGGAATAAGAACAATTAAAGTGTTGTTCAATTCTGGATCAATAGCTTTCCCGGTAAAGACCATCTTGACCCAATTAAAAATCGTGCTCCTAATATGGTCTTATTGATACTAAAAAAATAAAACGTGAAACCCAATACTGCCCGACGCCTTTAACAGAGCCATATCAAAGAGAGCTGTCTTAATTTCCTCAACAGTGTCCTTCTTACTTAAGAGTTGTACCTCACCAGGCTCGAGCTTAAGAAGTGAACTAGATGGAAGTCCCCTCATTGGACTCGATAACTCACCATATAGCCTCTAAAAAACATAACTGCCTCAAGTGAATGGCCTCCTCATAAAAAGTCATTATCCACTATCATTCCTCGTAGGCGTTGATCCTATTATGCTTTCACCTCTGGAGCGTAAGCTTATAAAAGAATTTAGTATTCCGATCACCCAAGAATAACCAATCACACATTGCTTTTGTGTTAAAAGGATGACAAGTGGTGTTAAAAATTCACTACATATCAAATAATTATCCATAAAACTTAAATTTGGGTTATTATTAACTTCGTGTCACTTGTATCATAGCAATGTAGTTAAAAAATTATTTCAATTATAAATTTTATTCATAATTTAAAATTATAATTATTAAGCTAGGTTAATTTTTATTTTTAATTAATGTATTTAAAAAGTACTAAAATTTGAACATATGATAAAATATATCATTTTAATTTATAAAATTGATGAACATAATTAATTCGAATCATTATAATTGGATTCAATTATATATATAATATTTATTTTGATTTTAATTTTTTTCTTTTAAAATTGAAAACTACAAAATTATTTATAATTCTTTCTCATACCGTGTTTTTAAAAGAAAATAAAAAGACAGAAAAGCATGAAATGCTGAATTTTGTCTGTAATACAAATGACTAAGCAAAAACCTAACAAATGAATTTTGAAGCAAGAAATTGTGAAACATAAAATAAGGGTTTTGTCTAACCCATGTTACCCAATCCAAATAATAATAATAATAAATCTGGATCAGTTGTGGATCTAGAAACTGCCCCCAATAAATAAATAAATAAAACCCTTTTTTGTTATTTATTGATAACCATTAGCTGGCTCTTGCTTATGGACCATAGCCGAAAGCAAAACCCAAGCCAACTCAAAGCAAAGAAAAACACAGCAATGGAGAGAAGCAAAGCGATGATGATGGCTGTGGCAGCTGTCGGATTGGCTTTAGTGTTAATGCTGCCACAGGCCGATGCTACAAGGTACATTGTTGGAGGGGGAGGCATCGGTTGGACTACTAATGTCAATTACACTGTCTGGGCTCGAGGAAAGCACTTCTACAATGGCGACTGGCTTTGTAACTTCTTAGCTCTTCTTTCCTCTCATCTATCTTTAGATCTGCTTTTCTTTCTTCTTGGTTTTTCGTCTCAGTATTTTAGCTTGTTTTCTGGGTTTTTTTTTAGTTGATTAATTGACAGATCTGGATTTGGGTTGTTTAGGAATGAATTGATTGTCTCAAATCTTGGGCTAAGAAAAACTACAGCTTCATCTTATTAATCACTTTTTTGAACTAAGAAAAAAAAAAAGGGATTTGGACACTATCTGCCTCGTCGAATAATCAAGAACCGGATCGATGTTACTCCGATTCTTTATTTTTTTCTCTTGAGTATTTCTATTCGATATTTGTGTCCAATGCATATCTGCATACTAGTGTGAGGATACAAGTCTCAAAGAATCCTTCAAACACACAGAAAAATAGTAGAAAATTTTTAACATACCATCCGATATTCGTAACAGAATTCAAGCAAGTAGAGAATAAAGAGCTATCCTCACCTCTCGGGATTAGATAACATAACCCGAGAGAAGAGGCCATTATGTTAAAAGGATTGGCTACCATTTAGTTGCTGTAAACCTGATTTTTAGTTGAATTTGATATGAATTATAGTTTAAAACCTGGCTAATTATTAACTGTAAATCTTGTTTGTTTGTTTCCCAGTTTTGTATATGATCGGAACCAGATGAATGTGCTAGAGGTGAACAAGACCGACTACGAGTCATGCAATGCTGATCATCCTCTTCACAACTGGACAACCGGAGCTGGAAGGATGTGGTTCCTCTTAATGTGACTCGCCACTACTATTTCATTAGTGGCAAAGGATTCTGCTATGGCGGCATGAAGCTAGCAGTGCATGTTGAGAACCTTCCTCCGCCTCCAAAAGCTGATCCATTGAACGAAAAGAGTGGCTCCTCACCAAGTTCCATTGTCTACAGAGGCCAGCTTGTTTTACCAGCTGCTTTCGCCATCGCCGCACTGTGGGATGCATTCGTTCGAATCTGGTAGTTTCATGATCGAGATCGAACTAAAAAAAAACGTGAAACCCAATACTGCCCGACGCCTTTAACAGAGCCATATCAAAGAGAGCTGTCTTAATTTCCTCAACAGTGTCCTTCTTACTTAAGAGTTGTACCTCACCAGGCTCGAGCTTAAGAAGTGAACTAGATGGAAGTCCCCTCATTGGACTCGATAACTCACCATATAGCCTCTAAAAAAACATAACTGCCCCAAGCTGAATGGCCTCCTCATAAAAAAGTCATTATCCACTATCATTCCTCAGGGCAGTGATCCTATTATGCTTTCACCTCTGGAGCGTAAGCTTATAAAAGAATTTAGTATTCCGATCACCCAAGAATAACCAATCACACATTGCTTTTTGTGTTAAAAAGGATGACAAGTGGTGTTAAAAAATTCACTACATATCAAATAATTATCCATAAAACTTAAATTTGGGTTATTATTAACTTCGTGTCACTTGTATCATAGCAATGTAGTTAAAAAAAATTATTTCAATTATAAATTTTATTCATAATTTAAAAATTATAATTATTAAGCTAGGTTAATTTTTATTTTTAATTAATGTATTTAAAAAGTACTAAAATTTGAACATATGATAAAATATATCATTTTAATTTATAAAATTGATGAACATAATTAATTCGAATCATTATAATTGGATTCAATTATATATATATATTTATTTTGATTTTAATTTTTTCTTTTAAAATTGAAAACTACAAAATTATTTATAATTCTTTCTCATACCGTGTTTTTTAAAAGAAAATAAAAAAGACAGAAAAGCATGAAATGCTGAATTTTTGTCTGTAATACAAATGACTAAGCAAAAAACCTAACAAATGAATTTTGAAGCAAGAAATTGTGAAACATAAAATAAGGGTTTTGTCTAACCCATGTTACCCAATCCAAATAATAATAATAATAAATCTGGATCAGTTGTGGATCTAGAAACTGCCCCCAATAAATAAATAAATAAAACCCTTTTTTGTTATTTATTGATAACCATTAGCTGGCTCTTGCTTATGGACCATAGCCGAAAGCAAAACCCAAGCCAACTCAAAGCAAAGAAAAACACAGCAATGGAGAGAAGCAAAGCGATGATGATGGCTGTGGCAGCTGTCGGATTGGCTTTAGTGTTAATGCTGCCACAGGCCGATGCTACAAGGTACATTGTTGGAGGGGGAGGCATCGGTTGGACTACTAATGTCAATTACACTGTCTGGGCTCGAGGAAAGCACTTCTACAATGGCGACTGGCTTTGTAACTTCTTAGCTCTTCTTTCCCTCTCATCTATCTTTAGATCTGCTTTTCTTTCTTCTTGGTTTTTCGTCTCAGTATTTTAGCTTGTTTTCTGGGTTTTTTTTTTAGTTGATTAATTGACAGATCTGGATTTGGGTTGTTTAGAAATGAATTGATTGTCTCAAATCTTGGGCTAAGAAAAACTACAGCTTCATCTTATTAATCACTTTTTTGAACTAAGAAAAAAAAAAAAAAAGGGATTTGGACACTATCTGCCTCGTCGAATAATCAAGAACCGGATCGATGTTACTCCGATTCTTTATTTTTCTCTCTTGAGTATTTCTTTTCGATATTTGTGTCCAATGCATATCTGCATACTAGTGTGAGGATACAAGTCTCAAAGAATCCTTCAAACACACAGAAAAATAGTAGAAAATTTTTAACATACCATCCGATATTCGTAACAGAATTCAAGCAAGTAGAGATTAAAGAGCTATCCTCACCTCTCGGGATTAGATAACATAACCCGAGAGAAGAGGCCATTATGTTAAAAGGATTGGCTACCATTTAGTTGCTGTAAACCTGATTTTTAGTTGAATTTGATATGAATTATAGTTTAAAACCTGGCTAATTATTAACTATAAATCTTGTTTGTTTGTTTCCCAGTTTTTGTATATGATCGGAACCAGATGAATGTGCTAGAGGTGAACAAGACCGACTACGAGTCATGCAATGCTGATCATCCTCTTCACAACTGGACAACCGGAGCTGGAAGGGATGTGGTTCCTCTTAATGTGACTCGCCACTACTATTTCATTAGTGGCAAAGGATTCTGCTATGGCGGCATGAAGCTAGCAGTGCATGTTGAGAACCTTCCTCCGCCTCCAAAAGCTGATCCATTGAACGAAAAGAGTGGCTCCTCACCAAGTTCCATTGTCTACAGAGGCCAGCTTGTTTTACCAGCTGCTTTCGCCATCGCCGCACTGTGGGATGCATTCGTTCGAATCTGGTAGTTTCATGATCGAGATCGAACTTGGACAATTCCTTCATCAATTGTGAAACGAATCAAATCAAATTCCATTTCTTCTTAAATTACTGGTGTGATTTTTCATTTTATTTTTCATCCGTTTTCATGACAGTTGACATGAATGAAACTAGCTTTAGGAGAGGTTTTGAACTTTGAAATGTAATTAAGGTTTGCTGATAGGGAGGCATTTGAAAAATGCTTTCTTTGTTGGGGAAATTATTGCTTGAATTTGTGGCAAAATTCCAATGTTATTGAATTCTAGAAATGAAATTAAAAGTTCATGGGATCCATCTTTGTTAAATACACCCGACTGGTCTATCATATATTATTCAACTGGAGATTCGTCGAATAATAATAAAAAAAAAAGAATTTCATTATTTTAAACAAAAATAATTTTGTTCGTGATGAGTTTTAAGCTTTGAATTGTTTAAATTTATATTAAAATTTATAACATATAATCAAATACACGATTTTTTTAAATATCTAACATTAAAATAATAGTCAACATAAAAAAAAGTATACGACTCTAATTTCCGGTCTGAATTATGAGACACTGGGTCCAATGCAGCGTGTGGTTGGTTAGGTCACTGTTATCCGAAAAATGGCCACTGATTTCGGGACCATGTTTCTCTCATACATTTTATTGCTTGAAATGGACAAACTTTGTGCTAAAAAACCCCTCTCTCCACCATCTTTGGTCCACACAAGTTTCCTTTTTTGCTAAACAATTTATTTCATCAATTTCGTAATTCAAGAAAAATGAAATTTATCATTTGTGTAGATTTAAAGTTGATTCACATTAAGAAGCTCATGTAATTGGTCTGATGATTAAGAGTGTTCATCGCTTCAGATATAGTATGAGTTTTAGTCGTGTTGGTTATTTAAGTTCTGCTCTGTTATTAAAAGTTGATTCACAAGAGGTACAATATTTGTAAATATTTTCTCCTTTTATATACTTGTTTAATTATATAAAAATCCATGATTTTGAACATAAAAATATTAATTAGAATATAATAATAAATAGAAAGTGATATTAAATGAACTATGTACTATCATATTAAAATATAAATATATAACATTTTAAATATGATTTTATCAATTAAATGTCTCTTTTAATTTGAATAAATGACTTTTAACATTAAAATAAGTTACTTTTTGAAAGAAAAAAAAACCTTAAAAGTTACTTTTAGAAAAAGCACCCTACCATACATAACTTTCCCAAGAAAATAAAAGTCAAATTACAGATAATAAAGAAATCAGCAATTCGAGAAGATAAATTCTAAAATTTGAAGCCCTGCTATTAATCCTCTTTTCTTGCTTTAAAAGCAGCTTATTTACCTCAATTTCCCTTTATTATGCCTTTGCATGTGCCTAAAGTCTTTACCATCATTCCTGCGGGATTGGCCATATTTTTAGGAAGCAAAGCGCCTGCGTTGCTTTTCTTGGGCAAGCATATCATGGAGATTATTTTACTAGTAATGAGATTGTATTTTTGTTGTTTTTATTTAAAAATAGAAATTAATTTATATGTTAAATTAAAGAGTAATTTGATATTTTTTGTTAAAATTTGTCCATTTTATTATTAAAATTAGTGTAATTGACAAAATAACTAGATAACTACACATAGCACACCACTTGTATCTAATGTTGATGTATAAAGACTAATTTTTAATAGAAAAATCAGTTTAATTTTTATTTAACGATATAAAATAATTTGTCCATTTTAAAATACATTGAGCAAAATATAATTTGACGTATAATATAAGGGTTTCATTGATACTATTCCCATTTTCTTGACTAGCACACTTGATAAAGTGAAAAGAAATTTGAAAATGAAAAAATATAAAAATAGAATGATAAAAATATAAATCTTTTTCATAAATGTATTTAGTAAGAAAAATAAAAAATTGAAATAAAAATAATTTTTATTATTAGTAAAATTGAAAAATGAGAGAAATTGAAATGGAATTTTGAAAATTGCATAATTTTAATTAATATATATTTTTTCCTTATCATTTTAATTTGAAATATATAGATAAAATGTGAAATGAAAGTCAATAACACATGAATCAATTAAGGAAATGAAATATGAAAGAACTCGACTTGTTTCACAACGAAGGAATTGTCTACGTTGGATCTCAATTTTGGAAGTACCAAATTCGGGTAAATGCATCCCATAATGTAGCAATGATGAAATTAGCCGGTAAAACAAGTTGGCTTATGTAGACAATCAGACTTGATGAGGAGTCACTCTTTTCAGAACTGAGCAGATGTTGGAGGAGGAGGCCGGTTCTCGACGCGAACAGCTACCTTCATGCCCCCATATCAGAACCCTCTGCCGCTAATGAAATAGTAATTCCGAGTGACGTTAAGTGGAACAACATCCCATCCGGCTCCAGTCGTCCAGTTGTGACGTGGATGATCAGCATTGCATGACTCGTAGTCCGCCTTGTTCACCTCTATCACATTCATCCGGTACCGATTGTATACGAAAATTGGGAAATTAACAAACAAATTCATAATTAACAATCGGCCAGCTGAGTCAAATAATGTTATTGTAATTAATTAAATAAAAATTATGTTAGAGATTGTGTGACCGAATCGCGTTATTTGTTAAAGAAATAAATATAATGGTAAAATAAAGAATCTATAGGAGCGAGAGGTCGAGGACCATACTACACAAGTTGAGTTTGTATAGAACTATACTTCTATTATTTGTGTATTCTTAATTTTCTTTTATTATTGTTTTGCGATATTTCTTGTATTATTATCGACGTTATTGATAACAAAGAAAATCAAAAATCGCAAAGTAATAAAATGTATTTAGATCATCGGGAATATATCTTATACTATGGAACAATTGATTGGAAAAAGGAAAAAAAATTCGAATCAGAAGGAATTTTCTGCAATTTCCAGACCTAGGAAAAACTTTTCTTTTACTCACTTTCCTTCATTTTTCTGCATTTTTTGGGCAGCTAAAATATGAAGTTTAACATCATTTCGAAGAAAACCACAAATTAAAAACATTATTATGTTAATCTAGATTAAAATTTCCCCTTTTCTTAGTTCAACAAAGTTATTAATAAGATTAAAAAAAAGGTAAAGTAATTATCCCAAACAAAGCAAACATATTACTAAAACTAGCTAGTAAGCTGTAGTTTCCAGGAAAATCAAGACAAAAATTCAAGATTTGAGACTATCAATTCATTTCAAAACGATCTATCAACGATAAAAACAACAAAACAAGCTAAAATAATGAAAAGAAAGTGTAGTTTGAGTCACCTTGTAGCATCGGCCATTAACAGTACTAAAGCCACTCCTAGAACTATCATTAACATCCTCATCACTTTGCTTCTCTCCATTGCTGAATTTTGCTTTGCTTTGCTTTTAGCTTTGGTTTACAAGCAGAGTCCAGCTAATGATTATAAAAAGAGGGGGGGTTTATTTATTTGGAGTAGATTCTAGATCGACAATTGATTAAGATTTTTTCCTTTTTAATTTGGATTTGTTAAAATCAAGCTGTTTCACTAATTCAGCCAGTGGCGAAGCAAGCGGCCTAAAAGCTAAATTTTTTTTTAATAATTGGTAAAAATAAAATTATATTTTAACTCTCTAAAATTATAAAAATTTAATTTAATTTTTTATAAATTAAAAAAATATAAATTATAAAAAATTAAAATTTTATCCACCTCTAAAAATTTATCTTGACTTTACCCTTAAATTCAACAAGGTTCATGGTTTATCAGTGCACCCACATTTATTAATCGACAAAACTTCAGCATTTAAACTGTTGATTTGATATTGACCTTTTCGCTTTTTGCAGTCTATCAAAATATGAAATCAACACAAAAAATTAGGTTACGAGAATTAGATGTTTTGGGGTTTTGAATATTAAATGACTAATATCGATGTATTTTTTCAAATTGTATTATATTGATATATATTTATATTAATATTTAAAAAAAAAAGTAGAGTGTTGGTACATTGATAGTCAATACCCTCTATTATTTTAAATATAAAATATATAATTAAATTTGGAAAATAAAAAGATGAGAAAATAAAGAGAGGTTAATGTTGAAATAAAAAATAATTTTTATCGATAAAGGGATGTCGGCTATCAGTGTATCAATACTCTAAAATTTTTTTTAAATATATTAATATAAATATATATCCATATGATACAGTTTAAAAAATATATATGAGTGTCGGCCATCTAATGTCAAAAACTCCAAAAAATTTTTTAACAGAAAAATTGTAATACCGACCATCTAATCTCCATAATCCAATTTTATTTTTTTAATCAGGGTTATTTTTGTAATTAATTATTATTTTTAGGTTATTTGAGTAAAATAGCCTTCCAAGGTCCCATGATTTGTTGCCATCCTCAAGTCAGCATCCTGCTTGTTATAATAAAATCTTCAGTCCAACTTTGGACTTTTAATTTGCCTTTTAATGGCTGTTAGACTTTAATAAAATCCCTGTTGATATGATGTATATGCTGAATTAAATTAGAATTGTTTACGGATTGGGTTAAGTAAAAAATTTAGGTTCGGATCCGAAAAATAAATTTAAAATTTTACTCAAATTTAGCCCAAATAAAAATACTAAAATTTGAGTCTAGTTTGACCTGCCAGTTTAAATCTAAAAACATATTTCACTACTAATTTTAATTTCATTGTTACTATATTTAATCTCATTGTTATGCTAAATAATCTCACTAGCATTAGAGCTATACAAATAGATACTAAATCAACTAGTGAAACTTTTAGGTCTAAATGAATCGGACCACTAAATCTGATTGATTAATTTGATTTTTATTCTTTAAATTACTATTTAAAAATACATTTTCTTCTCAAGAAAGCATCTATTTTTGAAGGGGAATAAAAGGAAAAAAGGATTTTTTTTTTTAAAACCTACAAATTTACTAACAAAAAAAAAAAAGCATCCTAGCATCCATAATTTTCCCAAGAAAACAAATTCAGTTTCTAGATATTAAAGAACTTGGCAATTCGAGAAAACATAAAAAGACCAACCCTAATTAGTGAACCATTACAAAGCTTCAATAGATCCTCTTTACTTGCTTTAAAAGCAACTCATTTACCCGAATTTCTCTTTATCATGCCTCTGTATAAGCCTAAAGACTGTGCCATCATCCCTGCAGGATTGGCAACATCGTTGGGAAGTAAAGTTGTGCTGCTCTCCTTGGCTAGCACACTGAATGCTTCGATGTTTTGCTCCACAACCCTCACGGTCGCTTCCTTGACCCAGGTAGAGCCGATTGCGGCTGCAACTTCCCTTATTGCCTTTGCTGTAGTTCTTGCATTAGCAAGTATAGCTTCTGCTTTGGCCATTGCTCGGTTGAGCCGACTTTCCCCTCAAAAATAAGAATCCGCATGTGTTTCTTGTGTTCAGCTTCTGCCTGAAGATCCATCAACTTCTTTATGCCTTTAGGTGCTGATGTCTTTGATCTCATCAAGCAAGCACTCTAGTCCCGAAACTGTTTACAAAGGCCAGTAGTCAATAGCATCGAGGATGTTCTTGTTGAGTGCATCACACCCTTCGAAAGTTCGAAAGTCTTGTCAAGAGTGATTTTCCCGAGTTTGCTTCTCATCGTCGTTTGCTCTAATTGAATGACTGCAAATATAGGATCTTCAATGCCATAAGGTGCCAGTAAAGGATCCAGAATCCTTATATAAAGCAGTCCATCAATGGCTATTGGGACATAGTCATTTGTTTTAGTAGTTTGATCTGATATGGCGATTGCTTGCTCCTTAAGCCAATGCACATACTTGATTTTATCAACTATCGATACCTTCTGATACAAGTTAACACCTATCTATATTGATCAATACAAGTACATATAAATTGATATAAAAACCGAAATGGTACGCTGTTAATTCCATTTTTATTTTTATTTTTTTTTCTAAATTGGTATGTATCGGCCAATATAATTGGTACTGTTAACGAGAAATCAAACATTTTATGAAATATATTTGCAGTAAAGCTGGTACTGTAACGACTGAGCTTCCACAAACGAAATTGATCCTCCATACAAGAGTTTCTAAATTTTACAAGAGTCAGTATCTTCCACCTCAACCACAACAACCTTTTCAGGAATCAGAAGCCGTTCGAAGCGTTGGTATTTGGCCGTGATCAGAAAAGTCGATCTTGTTCAGTCTCAAACAGCACAACACTTGCTCCGGAAGTTCCTCTTGTTTTTGTGCCTGTCAATTGAAGGCAAAGATCATTAATCCAAAGTTTAAACATTTACAAGTTTGAAGGGAGTTTACCATATTTAACAAAGAACCCAGATCAGGGCGTTACCTGGATGGTTAAACCCAGATCAAGAATTCCGTTCTTCAATCGATCTCGAAACGACTCAAGCCCCTTTCTTGATATATAACTGAAGCGATGAATGTCCAAATCAATCTCAAAGTAATTTGAACCCTGCATGAGAAATAGAGTCAACATCCTCGTAACTGATTGTATGATGCCAATGACTTGGCAGTTACAACTAAATATCATATGCGCTTTAAGTTCAGAAAAACTAGATGGAATTCAAGCTGATGGAAAACTAGTGGTGGGCATCAATGCTTCAAGAAAAATGAAGAATCTAAATGACATATGTAAAGGTTAAATATTCTTATGAATTTAGAATGGCCTTGGTGTTTGCAGAGTATGCTTCTAGGCTGAAACCCATTGGCATTATCTCAAGGGACAATATGATATGTTATTTGGTCATTGAATAAGTTGGGACTACCTAGTGAATTCAGTTATGCCCGAAATACAAGATCGGTATGTCGAAGTCACATCATAAAACAAATTCTGGTTGATCATAGTGCTGTCTGTTTATATTCCTAACGTATTCGTTCAACTAAACACTGACAAAGCCAACGAGCAAAGTAGAAACTTATGCTATACCTTGTAAAAGTTGTGCTGCGGGCGTGAGAGAACCGGCTTTTCATTATAAGCATTAACGAGTTTCTTTTCAGTAGAACTCAAATTGAGGTCATCAGGATTAACCAACCCAGCCATGATCTTTAACCTTTCTCTGAAGGGAACAGTAGAGTCTTTTGCAAACCCTCTAACCTTTTCCATCTCATCATCGACCAATTTCTGGACCAAAAGCACAAATCTTTAAGTAAAAAGTGGCTAATATTGAATGAATAACCCGGAAACATCGTAACATCAATTTGAAAAGATAAGTTTATCCTATATTCTTTTATTCACTGTTCAATTTACCTATACCATTCTAGAACAACAAAATACCAAACAAGAGGCATCCATGTCAGTGCCGAGACGATGAAGCTAAGACATACTTCTACCACACATTTGCATGTCTAGAAGTCTATGCTACTTGAACTTGAGGGTCTCAGATATGGGTATGTACCCTACACGGATAAGTTCAACATCTTCTAACTTTTTTCCTATATTTGAAGGACCCTAGGAGTGTAGTATCCTCATCCCATGTCAGACATCGGTGTCGACATGGATACTTATATGAAGAACCAGCACAGCATAAGTAGAAATAGCATCCAAGTGACTACAAGTTTTAGTTTAATCTACAGAGTGGGATTCTCTAGCAGCAAAGAGGAATAGCTCAGAATCATTTGACCTGAGAAACCGGACTAAGGACCCTTCTACTACTGACTACGGGTATTAACAGCACTTATCCTCAATATGCCGCAAAGTACAGTAAGCCCTGGGAGTTAAAAGAATTTACAGAAGGCTAAGGGCATGACCTTGAATACCATACAAATTAAATAAAGATACATGTCCCGACAGTGAAATGTTATAATGTTACCTTGATGCTCTCCTGATATTGAGGCGAGATGAGCCCGTCAAAATTCTCAGAAACTTTGAAATAGAGAACAAGACTCATTCCTTCACCATCACTATCGCCAAGGAACATTGCAGCGGGATAAGTAGGCAACTGCAAGAGAACATGCAAGACAAGTCACTGAAATGATATTGCCAGGAAGCATTTTTTTAATGATTGAATTCCAGTGCAATATTCCACCAAGATACATCACAACAATTAAATACGGACATTCTGAAAAATACCTGAATATTAACAATTAGAAGAGGGGGCACTTTCCCAGTTGCTTTTACATTAGGAAGCTCAATATGTTGGGCAATGTGATTTATCTTTGTCGGGCAGATAAACAAGTCAACGCCTATTGGAGTATAAGGGGAGAAATGTCGTGCTGGACATTTCCGTTTATCTCTAATGGAAAATAAATAAAAATTTCTCAGTAAAGATCAAATGGATAGAAATATAAAAACATTATAATTGTGAACTTCATTGGAAAGATACCAACACAAATGGTAAAATTCAAGGGTTAGAATAACTAGCATACTTGAAATAAGTCTCGCCTCGAAGTTTAAAAGTTGATGGTGGAATATCAGACCAACATCCTTGACTCGCCTTCTCATCCTTGCTACACGGAATTATATATCCAGCTTTGGGACGATATAAAAATCGTTTTGATGCACCTGTTATCAATAAAGTCAACATTATATTCTACTTTAGGAGTTATCATTGAACTCAATAAAATACAAAGCAAAACTTTGGAAACAAAATTAACTCAAATTACTTACAGTCCTCGAGTTTGTCTTCTGCATCATATGATCTCCTCTTAAAAGAAAGCCTAAAAACTGCTGATTTCCTTCTTTGGGATTGTGGAGCCAAACCAGATGTCAAAATCTTCTCATTGAAACTCACAGAAGGAATCATTCTCGATAATCCGGGTCTTAAGTTTTTCTCTTCAGAATTACGCCTATCCTCCTTCAGACCTTTAAAGCTTCCGTAAGGATGACCTAATAGTTTCTTCTTCCTATTACCCATTTCATCCGCCTTTCCGAAGCGTGAAAGCTCATTACCCTGGCTACTAATGTGAGACAACCGATCTGTTTCTTTAGGTTCATCTTTGCTCATTTTACCTCCATCTGTCTTTAAATAACCTTCATGGTATTCTTCATTTTTGCACTTGCCATCCATGAAGCAAGTCGAACTTTCATACTGAAGCAGCTGCCCACTTGATATATTCCCAATCGCATTGCTCACTGATGGAAAACCATCTGGAAAAGAAAAATCCAGACAAATTACATACATAAGACGGTCATAGATGACTAAATCTTCCTCCTGTCCATGCATACTAAAAAACAGAAACCAAGAAAAATTAGCAATCATAAGTATTTATATATTTAGTAACAGACATTGTCTAAAATTCAGCAGATGCAGAAAATTTTAGACAAGATAATGAGTACTAGTCTCATATGATGATTCATAGTTCGGCTCCACATTGTCCCATTGCTATATCATCATGCTTTATTTTCTATTACAGAACTCTTTAAATATGATCAATGAAAGGTTGAATCTTCCATTACCTCCATGAATGCTGAGGAAATCATCGTCCGAATCGGATTCAAGAATACTAACTGAATCAAACCAAAGATCCTCTTGGCAAGCTACAGCAGAAAAGAAACTTCTTTTGGTCAGCTTTGATTTCCATTACTGGTATACACTAAAATCTAGTGGGCAAGGACCAAAAGACAAAATCCTCTTAGTAGGAACCTTTTTTGGAAAAAGGAAAGGAAATTTAGAACCGCTAACACCATGGAATCTTGGCAAAAACATGGTTTTTAAGATAGTTCATTGCACAGAATAAAAAGTTCACTGGAAAGTATAAGGAGACTAACTATGTTACTTCAACTATTTGTTTTTCTTCAAGTACCCATGGTTGAAAAATATTCGGACATGTGTAAGAAGGTATGATCCTCCACATACATGGAAAAAGTTTTAATTTTTCAGCATACGCTTATTGTACATATACTTGGAGAAATAACATAGAGTACCAAAATGCTTATTGTATACTATCATAGAGTACCAAAATGCTTATTGTATACTATCATTTACATTAGTTCCTTTTTAACAAAATATTTATCACAGGACACGATCGGAAATTATTGCAATTCTGAAAATATAAGTCCCTTCGATTTTGGAAAATAATTTATACCCTTTCTTCATAAGTTTTTGGTAACCTACTATATTCTTCAGCAAAGATTATTAACATTGATGAAAAGAAATGATATACCATTTGTATCAATTTGACTAAGATGCCACTGTAATTGAGTGAAATTGAATGTTGAGCTTGAAACCTCCGATCTTCTACGAGTAGTGGTTGCACCATTCTCCATATGTAAATATTCACTAACAGCTATATCTGTTACACGAGCATCACTATTCCTTTTCTTGGTTCCATCTGTGATGGAACGGGAAACCTTCCCACGGTGTTTTCGGAACCGACGACGGGGCCTTCTCAAATTCTTGATTCTTTCAGCAGGTGCTGATACACAACTCCCCATTAAGACTGCTTAATTGCAGAACCCTGGTTTAACACCAAATATTGTTTACATTAGATATGCCAACCATTTTTGCCGGAAGCCGAATTTACTGTAAAAAGATCAAATAACTTGCAATTAATGGTAGAAATTATCACATGATAAATCCGGAAAAAATGAAATGTTACCATAGGTGAAAATATATATATATGAAACAATCATGATCATAATCGTCAAAACTCCTTAGTTGACAGCGAACACTCTTCATTTTGTTTAAAGCACCCGTGTCCGGCACATTTGCAAACTAAGGTACCGGGATATGATCCTCTAAGGACATATCCAAGTCTGAATAACATAGCATATTATAAAAAATATGTAGATTTTAAACAACTGAACTGAGGACCCAATATAAAGTCCTCAGTTAATCATGGATTTCTAGAGCTTAATCCTGCCATATTCATTAAATCAGAAAAAAAAAAAAGCATTTTACGAAGGAAAAACAAAAATAACCTTAAAAAATCCAAAATCAACAGGAAAAATATTTTCTGAAAACTTAAGATGATCAATGTAAAAACCCCACCGTTTTATCTTGAAGCAGAACCACTTTGAAGTTTAACTATAAATCTAAAATGGAAAAACTGAAAAGAAAAGACAACATAGATTCCATATCCAATGAGGTTAAAGAGACAATGAAGAGGATTGAGGCAACAAAAACAATATAATTTTTCTTTAAAAAAAATGAAATCTGTCCCACATTAGAAAGAAATATGAAAAATGCTCCAATAACTCAATGTGAAAGTGAAAACTGAGAGCTAAATCTAATCTTATAAAACATATATATATAATATGAAAAGTTAAGAAAGAGAGTAATTTTGTACAAAATAAAAGTTTGGATCAAAAAAGGAAATGAACTTTGAGTAATTTAATTATATAAAATAATTAAAACAAAGACTAAATTGGAAAAAGATTTGTTTTTCCATAATGAAAAGGAGCAAAACAATGTTCAAACTTCAAAGAAAATTATGTGAAAAGACTTGACAAAGACAATATTAATAACATATTTTTATTTCTTAGAAAATGGTAAGAAATACATACAAAATTTGAATCCAAAACTGGAATTTGGCAAATACATAACACAGGCAGAATCAATCTTATGTTCAAAAGCAAATATGCTTCCCCCAAAAAAATATCAAAATGAATATTAAAAGTCAATGCTGTTAATAAAAAAAAACTTTGAATCTAAAATGAAATTACAGGAAAAACACAAATTTTATTAGTTGAGAAATTTGAATGTGATGGGAAAAAGAAACAAAAGCAAATATCTTTACAAAGGGGAAAGACAAAAATGTTAAATGAATATTAATGCAGACATTATAAGCAAAACCCAGAAAACATAACAAATTACAAATAAAAAAACACAGAAAAGTTAACCAAGAAAAATGGATCAAATTGAAATAAAATTACCTTTGATCTTTTGTGTTCTTCTTTGTCTCCAGAATGGGATCTCCCAGCTGAGAAAGCAGAAAAAGAACACAAGGGACAATCCAGGTCGGGTCGGATCCAGGTACAAGGGGTAGAAGATCAATAAATAAAAATCAGCAAGCACTGATTTTAAAAGAATGAAGAGATGAAAGAATATAAAGTGGTAACAAAGGAATTAGAGAAGAGAGTTTGATGGTCGAATAGGAAAAGGTTTAAATAAATGAAGGGAAAAAATGGTGTTGGAGTTTTGTTCTTTGTCTCCTCGAATTTAGCTTTTGTTGTAAAGCTTCCGTCTTTTTTTACTGTTCCTCGTTTTGATTGTGATAATGGTGTCTGTCTGAACGCCATTTCTAACTTTTTCTTTTTCCTGCCAATTTCTTAATTAAATAAAAGCATATTTTTCCGGCTAATGATTTAATAAGTACTGTTTATCAAGTGTATTCAATCTGAAATAATCATTTAATCAACTGAGTCTGAGAGTTTAATAGAAAGAAGCTAAAGCTGAGTACAATAAATCTATTCAAATTAAAATATATTTTAGACTAATAAGTTTAACATATTTATAATTTTATTTTTGGATATATTTTGTAATTTTTAAAGTTGTGTTTAACGGTGTAAGTTGTAATTGAAGTTTTTTGTTTTAAATAAGTAACGAAAGTCCAAAAATATATTCGACAATGCAAATAAAAAGTATTTTATATTTATTGTATTATTCTCTATTTAAATATATATTCATTGTTTGATCCTTAATCAAGTGTAGAACATCATATAATTTAATTGAATTTAGGTTAAATAATTTATAACAAATACTATTTAAATTAGTTTATTTAGTTGGTTAAAATTATATAAAATTCAAATATTATTATTATTGTATAAATATGACTTTTAAAACTTGAATCACATACATATTTGAAAAATTATAAAGTAATTAAATTTAAATGTAATTGTTTATAATTATTTCAATTCTTCCTCTCTATCCTAAAAATTAAGAAAAATACATCTAATTTAATGAAATCTATTAATTATGATATTATCTAAATATGTAATTACATCTAAATCTAATGTAATCACAATGTTTGATTAATGATTAATTTGTCCACAATAAACTTTGGTTATTAATTGAATTTTAAAATATCGCTTTAGTTATTAATTGAATTTCACTACTCAAAGTTTATGTGTACAAGTCCTTTAGACAGTTCAATCGGACCGCAAAAGACTCTTCCCATTGTGGACATCATCATAACTCTCCATACTCATTCTTTCAATTATTCAAATAACTCAATTTCTACTATTTATAACTATTTAACACTATTAACTTTTTGTCGGAGTTTACTTATGGATATACACTGTACGTGTGCGTATATGTATGACAAAAGAGAAAATTATTTATTCAAAATATGAATTTTTTAAATTTATTTATTTATTAATTTTAAACTTATTAATATAATATTTTATAATATTATATAAAAATTATTTGACATACTGACTTATTTAGCTTTTAAACTTTATAAAAAAATTATTTTTACTTTTCATTTAATTCTTCATCTCTTTTAGTTTATAAATTTATATTTTTTTTATCAAATCACTTCAAAATAGATAGAAAATATAACGTCTTTTAACATTGCTTATGTATACACATAGATTACACATCAACATTTAATTAATTTTTAAAATTTAAACAACTAAAAATATAAAATTTATTTTTAAAATTAAAAATCATTAAAAGTATTTAAAAAATAGATAATTGTTGACATGTCATCCACGTATTAATCCACATGTATGTCACAACAAAGATCGTGAAAATAAAAAAATGTTTTAAAATTACATATAGTGATATAGCTCGTTTTATTTAATTATTATTAAATATTTGAGTATATAAAATATAAAAATTAGATCCATATGTGGAAGTAAAAATAAGGAATGAATTATAAATAAAAATATGGCTTGGAAGTTGAGTTAAATGAAAATCAAACCTAATTAACCTGATGCATAGATTCCATCTATAGACAATCAATTTAAATATAGTATTGTATTCATTCACATTTGATACAATAATTAACTGTATTTTAACAGAAAAATGAATTAAGATTAAAATGAAAACAAATAAAATATCCAGTCATAAAATTCAAATCCAAATTTGAATGGAAGTCTTATAATGGGCATTATCTCTTGCTATTTCATGTAAGGTGAATGGTCACAATCTCATAGTGAAAAAGGAATGCACTTTATTCATAGGTTTGGACTTAAAATGCATCAATCTCTTTCACGGTTTACATGAATCCAAGTTAAGATATTTATTATTGAAGTTAAAAAGAGAGATTTTTTTTATTAAAAAAACTTATTATTGAATAAGTTAATATAATAATCATTATTTATTAAAAATAAAAGAGCTTTGTACAATCATGTCAATTATCAATCTTTAAAAAGTTGTTACCCAGAAATAATTGCTTCTTTAATCATTTTTTTTTTTTTTGAATAAGAATTGGAATTGACCAACCATGAATATTTTTGTAGTTTCAAATAGAAATCATTATATACCTATTAAACATGTACTATAATGGCAGGAAAAACTAAAGTTTTGTACTGAATAAAGTGTATTTGAATTGAGTCGAGTTTGAATATTGTCAAGTTTGAGTTCAACTCGAAATTCAAAGTTTGATACTCGGCTTGAGTTTAGTTAAACATTTATTTTTAAGCTCAAGATATAATCGAGTTATTCTAGATCACGCTCAATTAAGCTCATTTATCAAATTTTGTATTTAAGCTTACATTGATAATTAAAATTATGGTTAATAACATATATTAAGGGCAACGACGTAATTTGATAAAATAAAATTATGAAAAGCCCGATAAGGCTCGCGAGCTGTTTCAAATCAAGTATTATGAAGCTTAAATTCAACTCGATCAATAGCTTAATCTTAACTCGATAATTATTGAATCATATTTGAATTTTTTTCAAGTCAATTTTAAGTAGCTTGCGAACATCAGTGTCTCATTTACACCCGTACTCCTAATTATGTATTTGTTTTTGTCTCACGAAACAATTTAAACAGTTTGCCCTTTTGAAAATGAAATAATTAAGCTGTTAGGTCTAAAAATACACTAGTACTCGGGCAACTTATAGTGATAAGGATGAGAAAGTAAGGTGAGTTTCTACATTTTGCTCATGGGTGATGAATGATGATATCCTGCTTGCATGAGTAGTTTGTGCATGAATAGGGTTGTAATGTCATGACAAGTTGATTTTTGTTACTTTAAGATAGAGGATGATTAGATGCATATATTGCATGATATCTGGGAAAAACCTCTACAGGATAGATGAACTTAGGATGGGAAATGGGGAGTGAAGCATTAGTTACCCCCTCGAGCGAAGCTCCAGACCTTGTGAAGGAAACACTATGGTGTTCGAGCATCAATGTTAGGTGATGTTAAAGAGGTAATGGGAGGAGGATTCGGGAAATGAAATAATGGAATGGTATTTACAGTAACTGGTAGTATCAACTGGTCCTTTGGGGTGACATCGTGACGATGATATATAGCATAAGACCATGGATGAAAGAGGCCATAGTAGTCCGGTATGTGGTACATAGCATAAGACCATGAATGAAAGATTCCATGGCAGCATGGTACAAGGTAAAGGTAAACGGCATAAGATCATGGATGGAAGACGCCGAGGCGGCCCGGTATAAGGTGTAAGATCATAGATGAAAGATGTTATGGCAACCAGGTGTGAGAAAGACCATGGATAAAAGGCTCCATTACATCATAAGATAGTATGCCAAAATTGCGAATCGATGTAAAACCATGGGGTAGAGGCCCTATGACATCCACAGAGGTAGACTGCCAAGACAGTAAACACGGAGTAATTCATCAAGACGAAGGGAATAAGTGTTGAGAAAGGTGTAAGACCTTAACTCGACTAAGGCCACCAATAGAATCCATCGATATATAAGTGCAGACAGTCTTTCAGGACGTTAAACCTGGGTATTATGTTGAGCCAGACCATGGCGGCATAACATTATGACATTTCAAAAAGTCCGCCAGGACTGTAAATGCTGAAGATTCTTCAAGATGAAAGACATAGGACCCCAACAAGGAAATTCACCATATAAGAGGTACGCCATAGGCTAAAACAAAAAGAGTAGTGTGAGTGATGCGTGGCAAAACCCTACTGGCTTAACGTTAAAAGCCCTAGGTCAATGAACTAGGCCATTGGCCTATTGAAGGGAGAAGTGGCGGCAAATGGCTGGTTGTTCGAAATAGATTGTCAACACAATATGATAATTCAAAGTAACATCGGTGATCAAACGGAACTGGACCATAATGATCCGTAGGTGAGGATCCACTAGGGGCGAGATAAGTCATTTAGCAACTGTGTAAACAACAAATCACCAAGAATAGTAGAGAATGAATAGAAAGCTAGAAGTTGTAAGGGAAATGAAGAGACTACCTCAAATCTGATAAAAATTGCGATGTATTGAGAAGAGACAATGAGTCAAAATTTCTGCCCAAAACTTATTTAATATTTTTTGCAAATTAATTTTATTGTGTTTAGCAAATTCTCACTAAGTTTATCAGAACTTATGGATTTCACTACTTAAACGCAAGATAAAATGTGACAAGAGAATCAAGTGGAGGGACCAAGTCAGCCATCACTAGATCAGTGTAGCATAGTAGAAGTTGTACGTGTATATAGAGTGACACTTGTAGAGGCCTCGTCTTAAGGGTTAATGCAACATATGTAGTTGAAGGAATGAACTTCGATTAGACTTTTGCCTTTATTGCTAGATTGGAGGCTATAAGGTTACTTCTAGCTATGGCCACACATTTGAACATTAAATTGTATCAATTGGTTGTGAAGAGTGCATTTTTGAATGACTACTTAAAGGAGGAAGTCTATATGGTTGATAAACCGTAAAAGTAACATATTTTAACCCTATATTTAGTATGCTTTTGGATTATTTAGCCCTTGATTTATGTAAAAAGGTACTTTTAATCTTTTCTTTTTATGTTTATACTCAGGAAAGCACCCGAGGATAAAAAGAACGCAAAACGGGCTTAAAACAGACTAATTGGGCTTTAAAAAGCAATCAACACGGCCTGGCCTAAAGCCCACACGGCCGTGCCTCGCCAATTACCTAGAGCACGGCCTCAACTACGTAACACACAGCCGTGCAACATCCATTGATCACACGGACGTGTCTGGTGATCTACATGGCTGTGCCCAAATCGATGACACTGAAGCACGACTGAATCACGACTCACACGGTCGTGCCCAAAATGACAGAACCGAGATACAGCCTAACCACGATTTACACGGGCGTGTGTCATGGCCATGCCCTTACCGCGGGAGAGAGCAATTTCACTTAGATTTGGATGCTTGAAGCCAAAGAAACATACTCTTAAGTCTAATCCAACACCCTAATAGTAATTCTACTTGAAGGAGATACTTAGGAGCCAACTATAGCATCCCAAAGGCTATATAAACAACCTAAGACAGACATTGAAAGAGAGCTTTTAGCAGAGGCTTTTGGCCGAAGCTTTCATTTTTTAGGGAATCACTTGAAGATAGCCAATTGATCCATCTCAAAAAGTCGGAACTCCATTCAAGACGGAGGATCTCTCCTTCAATTCCTTTAGGGGGTTTTAGGGATTTCTTATGTTTTGTTTATTCTTTACTCTTGAGATGTTTTTGTATTTAGTTATGAACTAAACCCTCGAGATACACAAGGGGATGAAACCTATGATGGATTTTGTTATTTAATTTCTAAATTATATGATAAGTACTTGGTTTGTTCTTAATTATGTTGCTTAATTCAATCTAATGTGTTTAGGTGGAGGAGGAATAGACCCTACCTAAGAGTAGATCTAGCATAATTGAGCAGAGTTGATCGGGCGCCTAGAGATAGGGTTACGAGATTTTGCCAAATTAGGGTGAAACTTAATATGGAAATTCATTGATTGATTTACTGCTTCCTTAGGGGGTTATTATAAGAGAATGAGAGATCCACTAATTAACCTAAGGTTAGACATTATTCGCCTCGAGAGAGGGTTTAACATAGGTTAGGGAGTCTCACGGATCAAGCTAAGTAAAGAAATCATATGGTTTGGGGAAAAAATAATAAGTGAAGTCATAGGTGGATTCTTCTTGAGGTATCGTCTTTATCAATTGAGTTTTCCTAAAATCTTTCTCCAATTCAATCTTTTGTCTTTGCATTTAGTCTAAGTATTTCGTTAGTTTAATAATCCAATCACTCCATATTTTAGGCTAAATAATAGAAAAAAATTGAGTAGTAGTACTTTTAGGTTCCCTTGGGTTCGATAAGATATTCTTGCCTAAGCTATACTCTTTGTTCGATAGGTGCACTTGCCTCTATCGTTGTCCTAGTCGATCTACTGTTCGATCACTCTTTTATAAATATTAAAACTCGACTGATTGACACGATCAAGTTTTTGGCGCCGTTGCCGGGGACTCCTAAAATATTAAGAAAGCTCTATTTCTATTACTTTAGCCATTATCTTTATTTTAAATTTCTCTTATTTTTATACATATATTTTTGTTTTTTCTAAATTTCTTTCTTTCTTTTCATAGCAGGTACCTCTAGTTTATGACTAGAAGAAATCCGAGAGGACCATTAGAATCTGAAAGTGACATTGAAGCTACCGCTCATGAAATCGCAGAGAAATTAGGCGAGCCTAGACTATCAAAGAGAAGAATAAGAAAATCCAATTCTCTTGAAGGGATGGACGAGAACAACCCACCAAATGTGCAAAAATGAAATGCTCCGTGTACTTTGTATGATTATGCTAAACCTAATTTGGCAGGCGCGAATCTAGTATTATTAGGCCACTATATAGTGCTAATAATTTTGATTTAAAGCCTAACACAATACAAATGATTCAACAATTTGTTCAATTTGATGGTTTGTAGGATGAGGATCCAAACACTCATATATCTAATTTTTAGAATTTTGTGATACCTTCAAAATAAATGGCATTTCGACGATGCCATACGTCTTGATTATTTCCTTTTCATTAAGGAACAAAGCAAAGCGTTGGTTGAACTCGTTACCACGAGGGTCAATCACCACATGGGATCAAATGACCAAAAATTTCTTTTAAAATATTTTCCACCACCAAAATGGCTAAATTTAGGAATGACATATCTTTTTTATGCGAAATGACGCAAAAATATTATATGATGCATGGGAAAAATGCAAGGATCTCCTAAGGAGATGCCCACACCACAGATTACCTTTGTGGCTTCAAGTCCAAACTTTTTACAATGGTGTGAATTCTTCAACTAGGCAAATGATTGATTCATTAGCCGGTGGAACTTTGAACAACAAAACTCCTGAAGTGACTTACGATTTTATTGAGGAGATGTCGTTGAACACCTATCAATGGCAAATTACAAGGGCTAAACCGACAAAATTAGCCAGATTTTTTAACATAGACGCAGTGACAATGCTGTTGACACAGGTGGAATTAATGAATAAAAAGCTTGATAATTTATATTCTTCACAGGTACATCCAATCATACAATGCGAAACGAGTGGGAATATGGCAAATTCTGAGTACCCACCTTACCAATCAGGAGCAAAAAACGAGCAGACAAACTATATAGGTAACAATTTCGGATCTAATAATAATCCTTATAGTAACACTTACAATCCAGGTTGGAAGAACCACCCAAATTTTTCGTGGGAAGACAAGGAAATCAAAGCGACAACCTCCTCCAAATTACCAAAATCAACCTTATCCACCGGAAAAGAAGTCGAGTCTTGAAGAGATCTTTGAAAAAGTTCATGGCGGAACCACGGATGCCCGTCTCCAAAGAACGATATAACACTTGATAACCAAGAAATATCGATCAAAGAAATCAAGGAACAAGTCGGGAAATCACTAGGTCGAGGGACATCTCACAAAGCTTGTTTGAACGTCAACAGGACGTCTACCAAGCAACACGAAATAAACCCAAAAGAATGATACAAGCCATCACATCTCAAGAGCATACAAAGGTAGACAAGCCTACCTCGAGACAAGAAACCAATGAAGGAAAAGGTAAAATAGAGGTAGCACAAGAAAAATCAGTAATTAAAGAATACCAACCTCGAATACCTTATCCCGAAGCATTGAAAAGAGATGATTCAGAGGAACAATTTGATAAGTTTCTAAAACTTCTAAAGAAATTACATATTAACTTAGCTCTTCTTGAAGCTCTTTTTCAGATGCCCGACTCAAGGAGATTTTTAAGACAGCTTTTAACGAACAAACGCAAAATAGATGAAGAACACCATATGGAACTCAACGCAACATGCTCAGCAATGCTACAGAACAGGCTACCACAAAAACTAAAAGATTCAGGGAGTTTTACGATTCCATGTTTAATTGGTAGTTTAACTATTGATAATGTGTTAGCTGATTTAGGGGCAAGTATAAACGTCATGCCTTATGCATTGTTTAAATGACTAGGTCTAGGAAGCCCAAACAAACTAGGATGAGTATCCAACTAGTGATAAAGCTGTTAGAATTCTAGGGGCATTATTGAAGAAGTTTTAGTAAAATCGATAAATTCGTTTTCCCGAGAGATTTTGTTGTTTTAGACGTGGATGAGGAAAATTCAATCCCTTTAATTTTAGGAAGACCTTTTCTTGCAACTGCCAAGACTAAAACTTATGTTGCCACAAGAGAACTCATACTTCGTGTAGGAGATGAATCAGTCAATCTTCAAGCTCTCGAATCAGCCAAAACAACAGAAGATGAAGGTAAGAAAGTCGTTTCAATAGATAATCAAATTATTCAAACTTCATCGCAGGAAACATCAAAAAGCATCAAAACTGAGCCAACACAAAATCATACAATCAATAATTTAGAAGAGCAGAAGATACACACCAAAGAAAAGTCGGATCCACACGAAGTAAAACCTAAGGAACCACCAGAAAAGCTCATAGGGACATCAAATCACTTTAAAATAGAAGATCAAATGCTGTTAGATAAAGTCGATCCTTACATCAGTTCAACAGAACTGAAGAAAAAGGAAGAAATACTCCTTCAGGTACACGATGTTTTCCCACACAAAATATTCGAGGTAAGCAATCCAATGTTCGGCAATTTCAAGGTAAACTCTTCTCGACCTAAACTTTGTCACGAAAATAAAACTATTAGTAAGAGGGAAAATATTCAAACCTTTAAACCTCCCTAAAATCTTCAAGGTCTAGGACAGTCTAGCTTAAGACTATAAACGAGCGCTTCTCGGGAGGCAACCCGAGCACTAACACTTTTTATCTTTCAAAATTATTTTTTCTTTTCTTTCCTTTTCTCTTCTCTCTCCACATCTAAAACAAAGATGCAGGTTTCCAGGCCACACGGACTTACACACGGCCGTGCCCGTGGCCGTGTGGACCACTAGAACCACCACACTAACAGAGCAGAGCCGTGCAAGTCAGTCTAACCACCCCCAACGTCACGGATCAAACCACCCACAGCACGGGCACCGAAAAAAATAGCACGGTCATGCCTCACACCGTGCTAAGACACTGACTTATTGAGCATGGGTAGACCACACCCGTGCAGTCCATCCGTGCTCACATCCTAGCCTTTTAGGAAAGGCGTCTTTATGTGAATCGAATTTGGCCCTAATCGAGCGGTGGCTTGGGACCACGAATCCGAGTTCGAGATATTTTAAATATTATATTTTGTGCTTATTACATGTGAATTAATGTGTGAAAGTTTCATAGAAAAATTTTATCATTTGAGTGTTTAATTTTAAAAAAGGGCTTAATCACGTAAAGTGTAAAAGTTGCATACTATAGTGAAAAGTGCTAAAATGATGATGGCTTTTAAATATGAAGTATTAAAAGGGTAATTAGCCCATTTTAAGTTAGTGGGTGGCATATGACATAAGTAACCTTAAGTTATATGTTAGTTTTATTTTATTTGAAAGGTTATATTAGTAATTAAGTAATAACATATTATATGTTAAAATAAAACAAAAGAAATGGCCATTATCATCTTTGTTCTCTTGGTCGAATATTGGAGAAAGAAGAAAAACTTGGTTTCTTTTTATTTTCGGCACATATAAGCTCAAATTCAAGGTTAGTTTGATTTCGATTTTTGATAATTTTTACGTTTTTGAGATCGTTGCTTGAGCGATGGTGACCCATGTTAGAATTTTTAAATTAGAGCATGCTTGATATTCTGCCATGGTTAGATACTTGTGATTTATGATGTTTAATGGAAAAATATTAAATTTAGGTTAAACATTAGCTTGTATTGTATTGGAAATTTTAGTGAATTTGAGTATTTTAGGCTAAATTGCAAAAATAAATTTTTGAGGGGGGCTAAAATACTAAATAAATGAAAGAAATGGACTTGTATAGTCCCTATGAACATTCGACCCTAAGGTGTTATAGTGAAATTTTGTGTATTTTGTGTTTTGTGCAAATAGGATTAAATTGTAAAAATGTGAAACATTAGGGGTAAAATGGTAATTTGCCCATTTATGTGTTTTGGGACTAAATTGAGATGAAATGTGCTTGAATGAGCTAAATTTTAATGTGTTTAGATCAAGAACAAAGAAAAAGCATTTGGATAGGGAAAGGCGAAGGTTCTTGAATAAGCAGGTTTCGTTGTCCGTCGACAATCGAGGTAAGCTCTTAAGCAAAAATATGTCAAAGGATTATTTATGAACATAGTAATTGATGAAATTTAGTAATTTTGTGTATAAATGTATGTGATAGCCGAATGTGGGTATAAGGTTGAGTTGAAATTAAATTGTTAATTTTAATATGAATAAGCATGTTTGGTTTTAAATGCGAAGTTAAAATGAAGTATATTGGATGTTTGTGACTTAGCGTTAAGTGATGTGTATTGAATGGATAATTGTGTTGATTATTTAGGGTTTAATGCCTAGCGTGCCTTGTCTTGATGATATATTTCGACTTCATGCCTAGCGAGCCATGTCTTAGGTGATTTATATCGGGCTTTATACCTAGCAGGCCTCATGCCAGTGTATTATTTCGGGCTTATTGCCTAGCAGGCTTAATGCCAGTGATATGTTATAAACGGAGAATCCGAGAATCAAGCAAGTTGAGACATATCTATATAATGCTATGTGCTACAAGCTCGGGTAAGAGTTAACTTATTATATTAGTAAGGAATGAGGTAAAGTAGTTTGTAAATGTTTGAGTTAAGTATGATGCAATGAAGTTGGTGATACAAAATGCGTTTTATTTTGTGATATTGAGCTTATCATTGATAGGTATGAATTATATATATACACATGTGAGATTAAGGTATATAGATGTATTTATATTACTTGAAGTTTCGATTATAATTGAGAAGGACAATCGTAAAAGAGTTTAGTAATGCTGAAATTAAAAAATGAATATGAGATCGATATTTATGACATGTTTACTTGACTTGGAATGTACTAATGCATATGATATTCATATGATTGGATAATGTATATGTTCATGGTAGTAAAGTGTTAATATTTAAGTTAAGGGCATTGAGGTATTGACCATGAATAATTTACTTATATAATGCTTATATTCATTGCTATGAATTTATTTATTAAAAGTTTAAATGTTTGAATATTAAGTTGTACTTGCTTAAAACTTACTAAGCTAGTAAGCTTACTTCGTGTGTGTTCAATGTTCTGTTTTATAGATTTGGTTAAGCTACGGGCTCGAGAAATCGTCAGCAGAGTCAACCACACTATCATCTTTTTGGTACACCTTTAGCTTGCTTTATTTTGGATAAAGGCATGTATAGGGTGATTAATGCCCTTGTTTGAGTTGGAAACTTGGATAATATATGTATTATAGCCATACTGAATATGGCTTTTATTTTGTGTTTTGATGAGGATACATATGGTTTTCTTTTAATGACTAGATGATGCATATGGTTATGTCATTGTGATGCCAAAATGGTAAGGATTTGTTTACCTTATATTCGCCATGGTCTTGATGTTTATAATAGGTACAATTTGGTCTTGTGAATAATGGCACCATAGGCTAAAATAATAATATCTTATTAATATGACGGTTGTCATGGAATATAATGATGATATGTTTGTTATGTTTATGTTTTGTATTCAAGTATGTTAAATGGGGTTTTAAACTCACTTTGACAAAATGTGAAATGATGTATATAATTGGTACGTATGAAACATTTGGTATATATATATATTTACATATATGACATTTAGTATGATTAAATTGGGTTAGACATAATGGATGTAACCGAATAGGTAGTTATGTATTGGTTAATTGTATAAATTTTGATTAATTTATTTGATCATTCAAATTTAGTGTATTTTTATTTGTTACTTATGCTAAAATGCTTAAAACAATTATAGACTATTTGATAATCGGTAATGAAATAAAGTGGTATAGTAGATGGTAAGTTGGTATATGTATGATGTTTTGATTACAAAGTAAACGAATTTAGTATGATATGAACTGTTCTTTATGTTCTTAAATGTACTATAAGATAATATAGATATGCGATGCATGTACCCTATAGACATATTAAATTCAGTTATATGCACGCAAATTAATTCATGTGAGCTTTGATTTGATTAGTTATTTGGTTAAATCTGAATTTTTGGTATGAACTACTAGTTGGAAATTGGAAATTCAATCTATGATTTTTGAGAATTGATAAATGTATGAATTGCGATAAATGCATGCGATGTTCTGAGTCTAGTTCGGTAATGCCTCATAACCCTAATCCGACGACGGATACGAGTTAAAGGTGTTACATTTGATTGGTATCAGAGCTTACGGTTTAGTCGATTCTAGGACTATCGTAGCGCGTGAGAGTCTAGCTATACATGCCTTTATTACATATACGATAGTGTGGTGACTTCTGACATTTCAAAATGTGTTTTATATAGTAAATGGATTCTGATCCTGACAGAGTGTAGTGAATGATGTAGAGTGTAGCGCTTTGATCAAGACGCTGGTCAAGACCGGTGAACTCTCAACTTTGTCTCGGGTAGCCATGAGGGGGAGGCTAAGCAAGCCTTCTACCAGATGATGAACGAATGGTTTACCCAATTTATTCATATTAATCCGGCTGTACAATAACCTCCACCCCCAAATAATCTAACTCTGTTACCCCTAGCATCTCCGATGATAGATCCGATGAGATCTAGTAGGCCTCCTGTTAATAAAATCAGGAAATATGGGGCCAAGAATTCAAAGCTAATGATGATGATGATGCTGAACGAGCTGAGATGTGGCTTGATAACACTATTCGGGTACTTGATGAGCTATCCTGTACTCTAGATGAATGCCTGAAGTGTGCTATATCCTTACTACGGGACACTGCATATCACTGGTAGAATACACTAGTATCAGTAGTTCCGAAAGAAAAAGTGACTTGGGATTTCTTCCAGATCGAGTTCCGTAAGAAATATATCAGTCAAAGATTTATCGATCAGAAACGAAAAGAATTTCTAGAACTGAAACAAGGTCGCATGACTGTGACTGAATATGAACGGAAGTTTGTCAGATTGAGCCAATATGCCCGAGATGTATATCAACTGAAGCCATTATGTGCAAAAGATTGGAAGGTGGTCTGAATGAAGACATAAAGTTGCTTGTTGGCATTCTTGAAATTAAAGAGTTCGTGGTACTTGTCGAGCTAGCTTGCAAAGCTGAAGAGCTTGGGAAAGAGAAAAGAAAGGCTGAAATGGAAGCTAGAGACACTCGTAAGAGATCATCGAGTAAGACTTTCCAATCTGTATCTAAGAAGTTCAGAGATGACTTTGGCTGACATAAAGCTACTTCAGACATGTCTAGACGAGATCGACCTCAAGTGGGTTCCCGAGCTACCTCGATAGCGATGTTAGTAATGCTCAAAGAATCGAGTTGAATGTAAGCATTGTGGTAAATGGCATTCTGGGAGTTGTAGATTCCGTGATCAGTCCTGCTTTAAATGTGAATCGTCAGATCATTTTATCAGAGAATGCCCGATGTTAGCTGAGCAAAATACGGCCCAGAATAGTAGACCGAGTAATGTGTCAGTACGAGGCAGACCACCTAGGCATTCGGGAAATGTAAGTGGCAGTCAGAAAGGAACTAAAGACACTGCAGTTAGATTGGAGGCTCGTACACCAGCTAAAGCATATGCTATACGTGCTAGAGAGGATGCTTCTCCTTAGATGTTATCACTGGTACTTTCACTCTTTATGATACTACTGTGATTGCATTGATTGATCCCGGTTCGACTCATTCATATGTGTGTGAAACTCTAGTATCCAGTAAGACTCTGCCTGTTGAGTCTACTAAGTTTATAATTCGTGTGTCCAACCCATTGGGTCGATGTGTACTTGTTGATAAAGTGTGTAAAGGTTGCCCATTGATGATTCGGGATTCCTGCTTTCCAGCTGATTTAATGTTGTTGCCTTTCGACGAGTTCAATATAATTTTGGGAATGGACTGGTTAACTTTGCATGATCTTGGCGAATTGCAAAAAAAGATTATTGATTTGAGATGTCGAGCAGAGATCATCCGGTTGAATCTAATGATCTGAATGGGTTACCATTGTAATATCCTCGATGTTAGCCCGTAAGTATGTGAGAAAAGGATGTGAAGCTTACTTGGCATATGTGTTGCATAATAAAGTGTCTGGAAAATAGATCGAATCCATACCAGTTGTGTGTGAATACCTAGATGTATTTCCTGAAGAATTACCGGGTTTACCACCAGTACGAGAGATTGAGTTTGGCATTGAATTAGTACCGGGGACGACTTCGATTTCAATAGCTCCGTATCGGATGGCACCTACTAAGTTGAAAGAGTTGAAAGCACAGTTGCAAGAGTTGACAGATAGGGGCTTTGCACGACCGAGTTTCTCTCCTTGGGGTGCACCAGTTTTATTTGTGAAAAAGAAAGATGGGAAGATGCGAATGTGTATTGATTATCGGCAGTTAAATAAAGTGACAATAAAGAATAAATACCCGTTGCCTCAAATTAGTCAATTCAATCTATATTATAACCTCTAATTCAGCCTATATCCACACCTTTTAACCCTAGCCCCGTTACAACCCTGATTAAAGACCTTTTGATTTATGTATCATCTCATATACAGTGGTGGAGATTTGATTTTCAGGCAAGTCTATGAGATTAACTTTTCAGGTTCGACTTTGAGTGCTTATTCTTGAACCTTAAATACCTTTGAGTGATTTGAGTGAATCTTTTGTGAGGATGTCAATCCTTGTCGGCTTTGAATTAAAGGTAATCACTTAGATAAGGGGAGATACCTATGTTTTCATGCTATAAAGGTATGACTTATTGTAATTGAATCTTTAGGGTTCTTTGAGTTGAATTATCCATGTATAAATTATCTATGAATTATGATGAGACATTGTCAATAGGAATTATAAATTATGGAAAGTTCGTTTTAATTGTAAAGTTGAGAATTTTGCTTGAGGACAAGCAAAAGCTTAAGTGTGGGGGTATTTGATAAACCGTAAAAGTAACATATTTTAACCCCATATTTAGTATGCTTTTGGATGATTTAGCCATTGATTTATGTAAAAAGGTGCTTTTAATCCTTTCTTTTCATGTTTATACTCAGAAAAGTACCCGAGGATAGAAAGAACGCAAAAGCAGACTTAAAAGCAGTAATTGGGCTTTAGCAAGCAATCAACACGGCCGGCCAAAGCCCACACGACTGCCTGCCTCGCCAATTACCTGAAACACGGCCTCAACTACGTAGCACACAATGCGGCATCCATTGATAACACGGACGTGCCTGGTGATCTACATGGCCGTGCCCAAATCGACAGACCTGAAGCACGGCCTGAATCTTGACTCACACGGTCGTGCCCACAATGATAGAATCGAAACACGGCCCAACCACGATTTACACGGGCGTGTGTCATGCCGTGCCCCTGCCGCGGGAGAGAGCAATTTCACTTGGATTTGGATGCTTGAAGCCAAAGAAACATACTCCTAAGTCTACTTCAATACCCTAATAGTAATTCTACTTGAAGGAGATAATTAGGAGCCAAGTATAGCATCCCAAAGGCTATATAAACAACCTAAGGCAGACATTGAAGGAGAGCTTTTAGCAGAGGCCTTTGGCCGAAGCTTTCATTTTTTAGGGAATCACTTGAAGATAGCCAATTGATCCATCTTAATAAGTCAGAACTCCATTCAAGACGGAGGATCTCTCCTTCAATTCCTTCAGGGGGTTTTAGGGATTTCTTATGTTTTGTTTATTCTTTACTCTTGAGATGTTTTCGTATTTAGTTATGAACTAAACCCTCGAGATACAGAAGGGATGAAACCTATGATGGATTTTGTTATTTGATTTCTAAATTATATGATAAGTACTTGGTTTGTTCTTTATTATGTTGCTTAATTCAATCGATGTGCTTAGGTGGAGGAGGAATAGACCTACCTAAGAGTAGATCTAGCATAATTGAGCGAAGTTGATCGGCGCCTAGAGATAGGGTTACAAGATTTTTACGGATTAGGGTGAAACCTAATATGGGAATCCATTGATCGATTCTATCGCTTTCTTAGGGGTTATTATAAGAGAACGAGAGTTCCACTAATTAACCTAAGTTTAGACGTTATTCACCTCGAGAGAGGTTTAATATAGGTTAGGAGTCTCATGATCAAGCTAAGTAAAGAAATCATATGGTTTGGGGAATAAATAATAAGTGAAGTCATAGGTGGATTCTTCCCGAGGTATCGTCTTTATTAACCGAGTTTTCCTAAAGTCTTTCTCCAATTCAATCTTTTGTCTTTGCATTTAGTCTAAGTATTTCGTTAGTTTAATAATTCAATCGCTCCATATTTTAGGCTAAAAATAGAAAGAAAGTGAGTAATAGTACTTTTAGGTTCCCTTGGGTTCGATAAGATATTCTTGCCTGAGTTATACTACTGTTTGATAGGTGCACTTGCCTCTATCGTTGTCGCAGTCAGTCTATAGGTTCGATCACTCTTTTATAAATATTAAAACTCGACTGTTTGACACGATCAATGGCTTAACCAAAACCAAAGGGCTTTGAAGACTTAGAACATCCAAACCATGCCTATAAAAGGAAGAAGGCTTTTTGTGGCCTAAAATAGGCTCTTAGGGCTTGGTACGAGAGGTTAACACAGTTTTTTCTAAGATTAGGTTATCAAAGAAGTCAGCTGATAAAACCTTGTTCATCAAGAAGCATCAAGGTGACATTGTCATATCATAGATTTATGTCGATGACATAATCTTTCGATTAACTTCAGTCAATGCAAAGGATGTGTTTGGCAAAATGATGTAATATGAGTTTGAGATGAGCCTTGTTCGGGAATCGTAATAATTCTTTGGTTTTCAGATTAAACAGCTTGAAGATTGTATGTTCTTGTCTCAAGAAAAGTATGTCAAGAACTTGTTCAAAAGGTTTGGATTAAACTTTGCAAAGGCTTCTTGGACACCTATGTCAACTAGTGTAAAACTTAGTTTGGATGCTAAAGGAATGCCCACAAAACCAAACACTTTTTAAAGTATGATTGGAAGTTTATTGTATTTGACAGCAACTAGGTCTAACATTAGCTTTGCTATGAATGTGTGTGCTAGGTTCCAATCCAAAGGAATCCCATGTCGGAAGCAGTTAAGAGGGTGATTAGGTATGTCAATGGCACCCTAGACTATAGCATTTGATTATTTGAAGATAGTGCTATGTCCTTGGTAGGCTACAGTGATGCAAATATGGCTTGAAATGTTCAGTGCAAGCATCCATTGATCACACGAGACGTGCTCGGTGATCTACATGGCGTGCCCAAATCGATAGACCGAAGCACGACTGAATCCGACTCACACCGTGCCCAAACGAGAAGCGAGACACCCAACCACGATTTACACGGTGTGTGTCATGGCCATGCCCCTACCGCAGAAGAGAGCAATTTCACTTGGATTTGGATGCTTGAAGCCAAAGAAACATACTCTTAAGTCTAATCCAACACCCTAATAGTAATTCTACTTGAAGGAGATACTTAAGAGCCAAGTGTAGCATCCCAAAGGCTATATAAACAACCCAAGGTAGACATTGAATGAGAGCTTTTAGCAGAGGCTTTTGGCCGAAGCTTTCATTTTTTAGGGAATCACTTAAAGATAGCCAATTGATCTATCTCAAGAAGTCGGAACTCCATTCAAGACGGGGGATCTCTCCTTCAATTCCTTTAGGGGGTTTTAGGGATTTCTTATGTTTTGTTTATTCTTTACTCTTGAGATGTTTTTATATTTAGTTATGAATTAAACCCCTCAGATACCTGAAGGGGATGAAACCTATGATGGATTTTGTTATTTGATTTCTAAATTATATGATAAGTACTTGGTTTGTTCTTAATTATGTTGCTTAATTCAATCTAATGTGCTTAGGTGGAGGAGGAATAGACCCTACCTAAGAGTAGATCTAGCATAATTGAGCGGAGTTGATCGGGCACCTAGAGATAGGGTTACGAGATTTTGCCGGATTAGGGTGAAACTTAATATGAAAATCCATTGATCGATTTACTGTTTCCTTAGGGGGTTATTATAAGAGAATGAGAGTTCCACTAATTAACCTAAGGCTAGACGTTATTCGCCTCGAGAGAGGGTTTAATATAGGTTAGGGAGTCTCACGGATCAAGCTAAGTAAAGAAATCATATGGTTTGGGGAATAAATAATAATTGAAGTCATAGGTGGATTCTTCTTGAGGGTATCGTCTTTATCAATTGAGTTTTCCTAAAGTCTTTCTCCAATTCAATCTTTTGTCTTTGCATTTAGTCTAAGTATTTCGTTAGTTTAATAATCCAATCACTCCATATTTTAGGCTAAATAATAGAAAGAAATTGAGTAGTAGTACTTTTAGGTTCCCTTGGGTTCGATAAGATATTCTTGCTCGAGCTATACTCTTTGCTTCGATAGGTGCACTTGCCTCTATCGTTGTCGCATCGATCTCTAGTTTGATCACTCTTTTATAAATATTAAAACTCATTGATTGACACGATCAAGTTTTTGGCGCTGTCTGGGACTACTAAAATATTAAGAAAGCTCTATTTCTATTACTTTAGCCATTATCTTTATTTTAAATTTCTCTTATTTTTATACATATATTTTGTTTTTCTAAATTTCTTTCTTTCTTTTCATAGCGTACCTCTAGTTTATGACTAGAAGAAATCCAGAGGACCATTAGAATCTGAAAGTGACATTGAAGCTACCGCTAAATCGAGAGAAATTAGCGAGCCTAGACTATCAAAGAGAAGAACAAGAAAATCCAATCCTCTGAAGGGATGGACGAGAACAACCCACCAAATATGCAAGAAGAATGCTCCGTACTATGTATGATTATGCTAAACCTAATTTGAGGAGCGAATCTAGTATTGTTAGGCCCACTATAGCTGCTAATAATTTTGATTTAAAGCCTAACACAATACAAATGATTCAACAATTTGTTCAATTTGATGGTTTGTAGGATGAGGATCCAAACACTCATATATCTAATTTTTTAGAATTTTGTGATACCTTCAAAATAAATGGCATTTCTGACGATGCCATACGTCTTGATTATTTCCTTTTTCATTAAGGAGCAAAGCAAAGCGTTGGTTGAACTCGTTACCACGAGGTCAATCACCATATGGGATCAAATGACCAAAAATTTCTTTTAAAATATTTTCCACCACCAAAATGGCTAAATTTAGGAATGACATATCTTCTTTATGCGAATGACGCGAAACATTATATGATGCATTGGAAAGATACAAGGATCTCCTAGGAGATGCCCACACCATGATTACCTTTGTGGCTTCAAGTCCAAACTTTTACAATGGTGTGAATTCTCCAACTAGGCAAATGATTGATTCATCAACCGGTGGAACTTTGAACAACAAAACTCTAAGCGCTTACGATTTTATTGAGGAGATGTCATTGAACACTTATCAATGGCAAATTACAAGGGTAAACCGACAAAATTAGCGATTTTTAACATAGACGTAGTGACAATGTCTGTTGACACGTGGAGTTAATGAATAAAAAGCTTGATAATTTATGTTCTTCAAGTACATCCAATCATACAATGCGAAGCAAGTGGAATGTGGCGAATTCGAGTACCCACCTTACCAACCGGAGTAGAAAATGAGCGCACAAACTATATAGGTAACAATTTCAGATCTAATAATAATCCTTATAGTAACACTTACAATCCAGTTGGAAGAACCACCCAAATTTTTCGTGGGAGGACAAGGAAATCAAAGCAAACCTCCTCCAAATTACCAAAATCAACCTTATCCACCGAAAAGAAGTCGAGTCTTGAAGAGATTGAAAAAGTTCATGGCGATACGATGCCCGTCTCCAAAGAACGATACAACACTTGATAACCAAGAAATATCGATCAAAGAAATCAAGGAACAAGTCGGGAAATCACTAGGTCGAGGGACATCTCACAAAGCTTGTTTCGAACGTCAACGGACGTCTACCAAGCAACACGTAAATAAACCCAAAAGAAGATACAAGCCATCACATCTCAAGAGCATACAAAGGTAGACAAGCCCACCTCAGTACAAGAAACCAATGAAGGAAAAGGTAAAATAGAGGTAGCACAAGAAAAATCAGTAATTAAAGAATACCAACCTCGAATACCTTATCCCGAAGCATTGAAAAGAGATGATTCAGAGGAACAATTCGGTAAGTTTCTAAAACTTCTAAAGAAATTACACATTAACTTAGCTCTTCTTGAAGCTCTTTTTCAGATGCTCGACTCAAGGAGATTTTTAAGACAGCTTTTAACGAACAAACGCAAAATAGATGAAGAGCACCATATGGAACTCAACGCAACATGCTCAGCAATGCTACGGAACAGGCTACCACAGAAACTAAAAGATCCAGGGAGTTTTACGATTCCATGTTTAATTGGTAGTTTAACTATTGATAATGCGTTAGTTGATTTAGGGGCAAGTATAAACGTCATGCCTTATGCATTGTTTAAATAACTAGGTCTAGGGAAGTCCAAACAAACTAGGATGAGTATCCAACTAGCTGATAAAACTGTTAGAATTCCTAGGGGCATTATTGAAGACGTTTTAGTAAAAATCGATAAATTCGTTTTCCCAGTAGATTTTGTTGTTTTAGACATCGATGAGGAAAATTCAATCCCTTTAATTTTAGGAAGACCTTTTCTTGCAACTGCCAAGACTAAAACTTATGTTGCCACAAGAGAACTCATACTTCGTGTAGGAGATGAATCAGTCAATCTTCAAGCTCTCGAATCAGCCAAAACAACAGAAGATGAAGGTAAGAAAGTCGTTTCAATAGATAATCAAATTATTCAAACTTCATCACGGAAACATCACAAAGCATCAAAAGCGAGCCAACACAAAATCATACGATCAACAATTTAGAAGAAGCGAAGATACACACCAAAGAAAAGCGGATCCACAAGTAAAACCTAAGGAACCACCGAAAAGCTCATAGGGACATCAAATCACTTTAAAATAGAAGATCAAATGCTGTTAGATAAAGTCGATCCTTACATCACTCAACAGAACTGAAGAAAAAGGAAGAAATACTCCTTCAGGTACACGATGTTTTCCCACACGAAATATTCGAGGTAAGCAATCCAATGTTCGGCAATTTCAAGGTAAACTCTTCTCGACCTAAACTTTGTCATGAAAATAAAACTATTAGTAAGAGGGAAAATATTCAAACTTTTAAACCTCCCTAAAATCTTCAAGGTCTAAGACAGTCTAGCTTAAGACTATAAACGAGTGCTTCTCGGGAGGCAACCCGAGCATTAACACTTTTTATCTTTCAAAATTCTTTTTTTCTTTTCTTTTCTTTTCTCTTCTCTCTCCACATCTAAAACAAAGATGCAGGTTTCCAGGCTACAAGGCCTTACACACGGCTGTGCCCGTGGCCGTGTGGACCACTAGACCACCACACTAACAGAGCAGAGTCGTGCAAGTCAGTCCAACCACCCCCCAACGTCACGGATCAAACCACCCACAGCACGGGCACCGACAAAAACAGCACGGTCGTGCCTCAAATCGTGCTAAGACACTGACTTATTGATCACGGGCAGACCACGCCCGTGCAGTCCATCCGTGCTCACATCTTGGCCTTTTAGGAAAGGCGTCTTATGAATCGAATTTGGCCCTAATCGAGCGGTGGCTTCGGGACCACAAATCCGAGTCGAGATATTTTAAATATTATATTTTGTGCTTATTACATGTGAATTAATGTGTGAAAGTTTCAGAGAAAAATTTTATCGTTTGAGTGTTTAATTTTAAAAAAGGGCTTAATCACGTAAAGTGTAAAAGTTGCATACTATAGTGATAAATGCTAAAATGATGATGGCTTTTAAATATGAAGTATTAAAAGGGTAATTAGCCCATTTTAAGTTAGTGGGTGGCATATGACATAAGTAACCTTAAGTTATATGTTAGTTTTATTTTATTTGAAAGGTTATATTAGTAATTAAGTAATAACATATTATATGTTAAAATAAAACAAAAGAAATGGCCATTATCATCTTTGTTCTCTTGGCCGAATATTGGAGAAAGAAGAAAAACTTGGTTTCTTTTTATTTTCGGCACATATAAGCTCAAATTCAAGGTTAGTTTGATTTCTATTTTTGATAATTTTTACGTTTTTGAGATCGTTGCTTCGAACAGTAGCTGACCCATGTTAGAATTTTTAAATTGGAGCATGCTTGATATTCTGCCATGGTTAGATACTTGTGATTTATGATGTTTAATGGAAAAATATTAAAGTTAGGTTAAAGATTAGCTTGTATTGTATTGGAAATTTTAGTGAATTTGAGTATTTTGGGCTAAATTGCAAAAATAAATTTTTGAGGGGGCCTAAAATGCTAAATAAATGAAAGAAATGGACTTGTATAGTCCCTATGAACATTCGACCCTAAGGTGTTATAGTGAAATTTTGTGTATTTTGTGTTTTGTGCAAATAGGATTAAATAGTAAAAATGTGAAACATTAGGGGTAAAATGATAATTTGCCCATTTATGTGTTTTGGGACTAAATTGAGATGAAATGTGCTTGAATGAGCTAAATTTTAATGTGTTTAGATCAAGAACAAAGAAAAACAGATTTGGATCAGGGAAAGGCGAAGGTTACTAAATAGCCGGTCTACGTTGTCCGTCGACAGTCGAGGTAAGCTCTTAAGCAAAAATATGTCAAAGGATTATTTATGAACATAGTAATTGATGAAATTTAGTAATTTTGTGCATAAATGTATGTGATAGCCGAATGTGGGTATAAGGTTGAGTTGAAATTAAATTGTTAATTTTAATATGAATATGTAACATCCCGAAATAGGGCCTAACGGAATAGTGGTTGCGAAACCATGAATCCAAGCTATAAAAGTTTATTATGATTAATTATTATGATTTATCGAGTGATTAAATACATGTGTTAGAGTATTGATAAGAAATTTTATTAATTTCATGCTTAAATTGCCTATTAGGACTTGTTTGCAAAAGTTGCTAAATAGGGTTCTAATTTATAGAGTACTTGATTGAAATGGGGTTTGAAGTAGGAGTCCTTAAATGGCAATTAGACCATTATATTTTCATGGACAAAATGGACATATATAGGTGGAAAGAACCAAAGTTTTTAATGAAGGGTAATTTAGTCATTTGGTAATAAAATGAATTAAAAGGGAAAAAGATGGCAAAATATGCTCATCTTCTTCATTAGGACGAAATTACAAGGGCTCACCATAGCTAGGGTTTGTTTCAAGCTTCCAAGCTCCATAGTAAGTGATTCCAAGCCCGGTTTTTAATGTTCTTTACATCTTTGAAGCCCTAGCTCGATTTAGCTTATTCTATCAATAATTCATGCTAGGGTTCATATTTGGAAAAATACCCATAGGTGAAAAATGTTTATTTTGATGTTTTATGATAAAATATGAAGTCTGAAATTATGTTAAACAACTTTTGCTAAGTGATTTTAAGTGAAACGAGTAAAGCAGCTTAATCGGTAAAAATACCTAATGTTCATAAGTACAAGTTAGAGTGAGAATTTGATGTTGCCATAGAAGGAAAAATGATCAGCATGTCATAAAACATAAGACTAAGGGATAAAGTTTAATTTCGAGCTTTGGGGAAAATGTGTAAATATGTAAAGTTTAGGGCAAAATTGTAATTTTCCCAAAGTTAAGAGTTAAGGACTGTTTTGATGAATGTGAGTATTAAATAAGCTAAATTTGCTATTATAGATCAAGAAGAACGAAATCCAGAGTTAGATCAAGGAAAGAAAAAGATATAGGACTAAATCGATACAGTTGATCGTATTTTGTTTTGAGGTAAGTTTACGGTAAATAAATGCAATATTATATTATTTTACATTTAATACTGTTAAATTCCAGTATTTACATATTTATTCTGTAAATTTATTATTTAAAGACTCAAGTATGAATTGACGGGAAAATTATCTTAGAAAGTTATCTCAGAAAGTTCCAGTTGAACCTTCGGAATGTGTAGGATACAAATGTCATGACATTAGGGTTTAAGGAAATCATGTAAGACCATGTCAAGACATGGCATTGATATGTTACTATAAGGCAAAGGTCCCATGAAAGACCATGCCAAGGCATGGCATTGGTGAGTTCATAAGGCAAGGATGCCACGTAAGACCATGTCAAGACATGGCAATGGTTAAGTTTCATAAGGAAAGGTACCCGCGTATCCTTAGTATTCCAAGTGGTTCAACGGGAAAATTCAAAGAGTATAGCAAAGTAAAGGTAAGACAAGTTCAAGCTAAAAAGGTAAGGTAAGGCAAATTCATATTAAAAGGTACAGGTAAGAATACAAGTTTAAGTATATTGAGTTAAAAGCTTAAGTGATATTGATAAGAAAAGAATAAGATAATTGATTAAGAATGTTGTTATTTATTTACATGTAAACTTACTAAGCTTTATGCTTACACCCATTCTTTATTTTTTTTTATAGTATTACAAGCCAATTCGGGGAATCGAAAGGACGTCGGAGATCGTTACACACTATCAAAGGATTATATTGGTATTTTGTGACTCGAACGTTTTAAGTTATGGCATGTATAGGACTTAGCCATTTTGTGTGTATGTCCTTATGATATGGCTTAAGATTGGCTTGTAAATGTTTGGTAATGATTAGCCATTCAAATGGTTAATTAAGAACATGTTTTAGATGCTATGAAATGCCTAGTTGATAGTTATTTTAAAGAAATTATGTAATTATATGCAGGGGAACAGTTTGTACGGCAGCAGTGACGTGATTTTGAAAAATCACCAAAAATAGTATAAATGTAATTAGGTTGTACATGAGATATATAATTAAAGCTTATTGAGTGTATTTTTATATGAAAGAAACTGTGTAGGAAAAAGAGTTGTATATTATGAGATAATTAATTTTTAGTGAAGAGAGGTCAGAACTGTCAAACTGTGTAATAGGGGAGACTTTAACTAATAAACTGTACTAATTGGCCACACCAAAAATTTTGGAAAAATTATAGTAAGAAGATATATGAGTCTAGTTTCATGGAAAATTTACGGATCTAGATTTTGAGTTTTTTAACTTGAGTTATAATTGATTTAGTGAACATGACGCAGATGGACAGTTTTAAACTTTTATGCCCCGAACTAGTAAGTTAAGTCTAGCAATGCCTCGTACTCGACTCCGGTAACGGTCTAGGGTAAGGGGTGTTACATTTATTGGTATCAGAGTAAGGTTTAGTCAATTCTCAGAATATTTAGTATGAGCAAGAGTCTATCTATACATGCCATACTTATATTTTGATAGTGTGACGACTCTTGACGATTTAAAAAATGTTTTTCTTTTATAGTTATGGATCCCGAACGAGTGTGCAGATGATGTAAGAGTAGTACACCCACTCTGCTGGGGGCGGTGCCACAAGATAGTCATGAAAGGCCTTCTAGTTAGTCGGGAGGAGGGGCTCAGAAGCCTTCTTCCAAGCTAGTTTTAGTTTTGATTCAAGAGTTTGGGAAAAGAAAAAAGGAAATGGAAAAGGTAGAGAAACTTTGGTAAAATATTTCATAAGACTTTATAGATTAAAAGTTGGAGAAGAATGGATTTGGGTTAAGTATAAATTTTGTTAAAGATCATTCAAATTTGGTTTTTAGTTACTTATGCAAAATGCTTAAAACAAATGATTTTGAAATTAAGAAATGTGGTAAAATGGAATTGGATTGTAGATTTTTGATTACAAAGTAAACGAATTTTATGAAGAATGATGTTTTAAAGCATAAGTAATATAGATATGTGTAAGACAATTTAAACATAGCACGAAATTAAAGTGGCTTTATTTGAAGAAAACTAAAGAACTCAGTTGGAAATTGGAAATTCAACAGTTTTAAAGATAAATGTATAATTCTAAAGAGGATGTTCTCTAGTTGTAATCCTTAACCCTTCCACCTTTAATAAAAGGTGTTCATTTGATTGGTTCGACTATTTAGTGATTCTAGGTATCGGCTAGAGTCTACTAAAGTTTATTAATTCGTGGTACCCATTTCAAAATGTTTTTATAAGTAAAGGTTGCCCAAATTGGAATGATTGGATTTGCTCCGATTAAGAGGGTTTCGACGAGTTCAATTTGGGAAGGGGGAGGTAACCTTTCCAATGATGCGAATTTTCCCAATTTATTATTTAATTGTACAAAATCCACCCCTAATCTAATGTTCCCCTGTTCCATGAAATCCGATGGTTAGGGCCTAATAAAATGGAAAAGGGGAAGTTAAACTTGATATGTGTGTAAAAGTGTCGAAAATAGGTCGAACATCCATTTTGTGAATCCCGGGTGTATTTTTCTGAAGATTACCGGGTACACAGACGGAGTTGAAAAGTTTGGGATTTTTCCGGACGATTCGAAAATTTCAAAGTTTATCGATGAAACAAAAGTTTTAAAATAAACAAGGTGCAGAGTTAATTGAAGGGTTTGCGATTGGTTCCCGGGTAACCCCATTATGGAAAAGAAAGGGTGGGAAGAAGCAAAATTGTTGTTATTTTGAAATTAAAATTCGGCGGTTTAAATAAAGTTGGGAAAAAAAAGAAAAATAAATGGGCTAAAATCAAAATCATATAAACTTTCCAATCAGCTAAAATTCAAACTTTTACTAAAGCCCACACCGAAGACCTTTTGATATGTAATTAATTCCAAATGGTTGAATTGATTTGGAAAGGTTTATTGAGATTTAACCCCTTTTGTGTTCGACTTTTTGAGTGCCCATTTTGACAAATACCCCTTTAGTGAAGTAATTTGGAGGGTCCACCGGCTTCGGAAATTAAGGGAAAGGAATAAAGAACTAGTTTTAGGCTTAAAAGTAAACTATGTATAATCTAAGGGTCTTTAGTGTTATCCCGGTATTTACTTTATGAATAGTGAGCATTGTTATGGAATTATATTTGGAAATCTTTAAGAAGTTGAGAAATTTTTTGGGCCAACCCATTGGGGGTTATTTTGATAAAGGTTAAAGGTTATTATATTAACCCCCCAATTTAAGTTTTGCCTTTGAGATTCAATTAATTTTGGGAAGGGTTAACTTTCATGTTTATAATTGAAAAAAGTTAGAGGATGGAAGCAAACCCGGGTTAACAAGTAATGGGTTACCAGAATACCTCGAAGCCCAAGATGGGAAAAGGAAAGCCTTCAATTGGTTGCAAAAAATGCCGGAAAATAGATAACCAACCTTGTGGTGAATCCTAATGTTTTCCAAAATTCGGACCAGACAAGGGGCTTAATTTAACCACACTTGTTTCAATAGCCCAATGGATAAATTAAAATTAAAACCAAAGATTACGAAGGGGTTTTAAATGGTTTCCCCGGGCCGGGAAAGAGGGAAGGCAATTTATTGATTTGGAGTTTAAAGGCAAAAAGAAAAATATTTCCTAAATTACTTCAATCTAATTATAATCTAATTAAATAATTTTAAAGCCCTTACAAACCCCAAAAGCCTTTTATTTAAACACCATTACAAATGGGGAGAGTTTTGCAAGAGGCTTTTGGTCAAGGCTTTTTTGAACCAAATACCAATTTGATAATCTTTTTAAGTCAATCCTTTTCAAAAAGGTTCCTTAATTCCTTGTTTTATTTTATGTTTTGTTTAATCTTTAGGGTTTTTAGTTGAATTACCGATAAATTTTAATGAATTATGATGGAATTGTAATGGAATTTAAATTATGGAAAGTTCTTTTTGTTTAAATTTTGCTTAACAACAAAAGCTTAAGGGGGGAGATAAACCTAAAAGTAAATTTTTAACCCCATATTTAGAGTTTTGGATGAAGCCTTGAATTAAAAGGGTTTTAATTTTCCGTTTTAATTGAAAAACCCAATAGGAACCATTAAAATTTAATTGGGCTTTCCTAAAGGGAAAAGAAACGGTTCCCAATTACCTAGAGACTTTCAACTCGAGAGGGTTTATAAATAGGTTGGGATCTCATGGGAAATCAAGAAAAGAAAGAATTTCAATGGTTGAAATAAAATAAAATCCAAGATTTCCCGGGAGGTTCCCGTCCCCCATAAGAGTTTCCTTGGTTTTCTCCAAAAAAATCCCTTTGTCTTTCAATACCCTAAAGTAATTTCTTAAGGAATAATTCCAATTGCTCCCAAAGGCTAAAAAAAAAGGAATTAAAGATTTTAAAGGGGCCTTGGTCAAGTTTTTTTTGGGTAAATTTACCAATTGTTTTAATAAGTGAACTCCTTCCGGGTTTCCCAATTCCTTGGGGGTTTTGATTTCATTTTTTTTATTTTTACTCAATGTTTTAAGTTATGCTAAACCCCAACCAAGGGTGAAACCTTAGGAAATTTCAAATTATAAAAGAGGGCTTTTTTGGCTTAAAATGGGGATAGTTGAAAGAGCACATCGGTGGTTACTTTTACCTTAATTCAAACTTAGTTTTCTGGTACAACAATAAGCAAAATTCCATCTCACTTTTGATTTTGTGGTTGAAATTACCGCCAAGTGCCAAAACACTGTTTTAACCACAATTTTAATTTGCTAAGCAACTCTCTCGATTCTACAAAAGATTTTGACAACAGTGAAGCAAACTCATAGTAAAAATAAATTAAATTGATTAAAAAATAATTAAGACACAACTTTTTAGAAAAGAACTATAATAATATATGCAAAATATCTCTGAATTTAAATGGTGGTTCAATTAAAGTGTTTACTGAATCATTTTTAGTTGGGTAATCTCTTTTTTTTTTTGGTGATGCGTAACTATCTAGCCAATTTAACACATGACATTTGGATGTATGATATTAGATTAGGTACATGAGGCCTAACATCAAAAGTTAAGTTTTAGATTCCATCACCATTCTCGTAATAAAGTTTAAGCTTAGATATTGATTTAAATAATCCTTCCAAGCAAGCTTCATACCAATAGCCATTTCAAAACCAAACTAAGTTTGGAGAAACTTCCTTTTGGCCTTCCTAAAGTGCAACACACTCTACTTTTTCTTTTAATTACTTTAGCTTAGTTTAATAAACAATAAAAATTGATTTGGAACATAATTAATTTATACAAACCCAGGAAAAAGCACAACAAATATAGTCGCATATAGTGACTATTACAGGCAGGGTGAAGGGCCCTCTCTTTCTCTTTATTGAGATTGTCTTTAATCCATAATGTTTATTTATTTACTTATTTATTTACAATAATATCAATATTTATATATTTTTATAAGCGAAATTGAATAAAAATATAATTGTTAAACAGAAGGACTAGATAAACTTTAACAAAAATATTTGTACAGGATCCAATCCTTAGGTGGTGATTTAAAAATGGATATTTATGTTACATGAGAAATAAAGCAGTTGACTAGGTGTAGACATTGAATGTTTCATAAAAGCAAGAAGAGAACATGAAAGCATGTGAGCAACTACATCTAAAATCTGCAAATTCAAGGAAGAAGCAATATGTGAAAGAAAGTCTTTATCCAAATGCTAAAATGAGAGCCAGAAGAGGTCATTTTAAGTGTATAATTGTCGTACTCGTATGTACATATTCTGCCCTGGGGATGGATTTCACGTCATTATAGCTACTTGTCGTGAGGGCATAATTGATATATTTGTGTCCTTAATTTTGTTTATTTTCTATAACTGTAATTCATCCATAAGCATGTGTCCTAAAACAGATAGCCCACACATAAGAACTTCTGGATTAAGTCAACTACTCTTTATGGAGCTTGATATGAGATAAATCATTGTTTTGTATTTACTTACTTATGATTTTCCTTTTAAACATAGTTATTTTAAATATTTTATTATCTTTTTAAAAATTACTATATTTATATTTTATTTTAGTATTTTATCATATCATCTCTACGAAGTTAGGATGAAATTGATCCTATCTTATCATTTTTCCGTATTTAGGATAATAAATAGTTAATCCGGGTAATTAGTTACATAATTATTTTTATTCTATAATTAGAGCAAGATAGTATAATTTGTTTGTGTCAAGCTGTTTGAATTATGTTGTTAGAGTGAATAATTTAATTTAAATTTATTATGCAAGCGGGTTTGATGATTAGAGTTGAGTCTTTTAATTTACAAGTCATTTGATGAATTAAATCTTAAGAGTATAACCTACAAAAGATTTGTGATTTGAAATTATTCTTCAATGGTCATAATCAGCTCATTATTGAATAAGGAAATATCTATAAAATGCGATCAATTCTGATATCATGAGCATTGCACCTGCTTGAAATTTTCAACATATTAATTTGTTCTTCTTATTATTTTGAATTACTGTTATTTTACATTTCTTTTCTTTTATTTATATTTATGATTTTTGAAATATTTAAAATCTTTTTTTCTTATTTTTCTTATTCATGCTTACAACTAAGTCTTCTTCACCACAAATTTAATTATTTTAATCCAATCTCTCTCAGATTCAATCAGACTTCCTAACTACAAATTTTCCAACCATAAAGAGCCCTCATCCAAGAAGAACAGGACAAGCAAAGACAAAAAGCATTAAAGCTCCTTTCCAGCTACTAAACCAAGCAAAGTCTCTACACTTCGTATGGTGTGAGCCGTCTTGATTGTATTGTTTAATATCATATGTAACCTCAGTGCTATAACAATAATAATTGATAAAAGATAAGTTCAATAAAAAAAATATTTGATTTTAAATTTTTCGAATTTAACTGTATTGTTATTGAAGGTAATCTCATGCTATTAAGGGAGGGGAGATTGAGTCTTCTAATACTCCACTCGATTAATTTTTGAGTCTAATTCAGAAATTTTGTTTAATTAGTAATATTCAAAATTTTCAACTCTTAACTCAAGTTGGGGCTTGAGTAATCTAGGTTTAAATGGATAAATGAGCATAATAATTTAGCTAGTTTTTTTTATTCTTGAAATCAATTCTAATTTTGAACACGAAAGTCAAATAAACTTGAGTTCATCTTTTGAGTCTTAAATTCTAAATTTAATTTAAGTTTTTTATTGATTGAGTTGGATTTAACTTAAATTAGACGATGGAGCTGAGTTTAAGTATAATATTAACACATTTTATATTTGTTAACCCAAGTTTATTTGAAATTTATATTTGCCTATATTATTTTTAATATTTAATGAAAATATTTATTATTTAATTATTTTATATACTTTCATTTATTAAAATTATATATAAGCAACTTAAGATTTTTAAATATGTTTACATTATAATATTATATATTATTATAGATTTAATTTTATGTGTTATAATATATTGCGAACAAAGAAAATGGATTGAGCAAGTTGGGCTTGAGACTAAGCTCGACTCATATTTGAAAAAACATAACTTTTTTTGTCTAAACCTATTTTTCGAACATAAAACACATAAAATTTTAAATAAAATGGTTTATAATAGTTGTATTAATTTGGCTTGTTAAAACTCAATTATTCAATTAAAAATATAAAAGAAGGTTGAAATCCGATTAAATGAGGTGACCAACCTATAAAACATAAAGTGAAAGAAAATAAAATTTTAATTAATAATTAATAGCATGCATTTGGTAGTCAATCTTAATTGTGGAAGAAAATTTTGACATGAGAGGGCACACGTGCACCCCGATTAAACGATTAATGCACCAAATATTTATATATATGAATAATTGAACAACAATAATTGCGCAAAACTTAGCTAAGCCTTGGGCACTGAAAAGAATGGTAGAAAGGCAAATATATACACGTTGGTGAGAATCCTTATCACATGATTTCATGCATTTTATTATCAACTTTATATAACTCCACTTCTTTTATTTTCTGTTGCTTCACTTTTTCAAGTACATTACACATAAATATATTTTATATATTAAAAGATAAAATATATATAAATTATTCTAAAAATTTATACTCTTTCAATTTTTATTATTTTGACCTTTGAGGAATCGATGTAAATAAATAAATTATATTATAAATGTATTAAATAATAATGTTATTTTCAATTTTAAAAGATAATTTTACGTCATATTGAGTTTTCAACACGAAAGTAGAAGATTATATGCTTCATACTTCTAATTCAACGAATAAAAATATTCAATATGCAGGTTGAATTATCTATTCAGACTCATTATGAAACAATATTTGAGCCTAGGGACAACCGATTGGAGAGATCATATTTCGTGTTTAATTTGGATCATTTTCTAGTTAAGCTTTAATGAATGATGGGGTACTCTGATGGCTTGCATTCCTTCAACTTATTGTAACGATTCAAGAAATAATAAGAAAATTTTAATATCAACCCATCTTCTAATTAAATGATAATAGTTGTAACACTAAAATAAAATTATTTTATATAAAAATACTATTAATAAAAGAATAATAATTATTGCTATTTCATATTAATAATATGTTAGCATATTAATCTATATCTATTGTAAATGCTCAATTTTACCCGGCTAGTAACTAACCAAAACAAAAATAAAAAATAAAATAAAAGTCCAGTTTTATATAGTCCATTTTACAAGCTAAATACCTAAAACATTACCAGACTAGCCCCAAACCCAAAGACCTATACCCAACAGACCCAAATCAGACAGCCCAAAAGGCCCAAGACCTTAACAGAATCAGCAGTGGCCTAGGGTTTCTGAAACCCTAGGCGCCGCAAGTGCAGAAGCCCGATCGTCGCGCCTCGCCCTCGTCAAGCCGCGATTCGAGTGCAAATCTCCCATCGCCGCCTCGTTCTCCGTCTCCGACCTGCAAAAGAAGAAAGAAATCGCAGCAGTAGATGTATTTCCTTTTTTATTTTTTATTTTTGAGGCTATATAAACCTCACAAAAACATGTACACGGATACGAAACCAAGAGAATACACAGAGAAATAAAAAAAATCCTTGAAACAAAATACAAAGTGTTTTAGCAAAGGTGATTTCCATTCTTTTTTTTTTTCGGTTTGCGCATGTTTAATATATAAACAAATGTATAAAGGAAAAGGGTGAAATTTTTACCTTTGGCCCGCCGTAGGCGATGGCGCGTGAGGCGCGTGATACGGAGGTTCGATGACCAAACTCCGACAGAGATGAGGAGAGCTCTTGAGAGAGTTTTCCGGATTTTTTTTTTTAAAACAAGGCATAAATGAATTTTTTGCTGAAAACGATTTTCATATCTAGTACAAAAGCAGCGTCGTTTTGCTTAATTCAATAAGCATGAAATGACGTCGTTTTAAAAAGGGATCTGTGCGTCGACCTGGGGACCCGATTAGGATCCGCGTGTTTTCAAAAAATGGGGAATATAACCCTTTGGTCCTTCCGCAAATTCATATTTTTTCAATTTAGTCCAATTTAAATTTCTATTTTTTATTAAATTAACCCTAAAATATGCTTTTGTTCCAATTTAGTCCCTCGATCGATTCTAAAAGCTAAAATTTAGAACGATGCCGTATTTAAATTTGGAATAATTGCTATATTAATCCTTATAATATAATCTGCGTTTTAATTTTATTCCTTTTATATTTATTTTGACCCTTTCTTCTTTGTTTTATTTTATTTTATTATTTTTATTATATTAAAATTTTATATGATTTTATTATTTTATTAACTTCGTAAATAGTATAAAATTCATATATATTTTATATATATTCTTCTTATATATTTAATTATTATTTTATTTTATTTATTTGGTTAATATATTATATATTATTTTATAATTCATATATTATTTTTGATTTTTATATTATATTATATTATTTAAAAATTATTTTTGTATAAAAGTTATTTATATTATATATTTCATTATCTATTACATATATTTTTCATAATTATTGCATTTATATATTTTACATGTATTACTTATTATAATTATTTTTGATATCATGATTTATATGTATATATATTATCTTCTAACTTTTATCTTTGGTTATTTACTGCACTATACTTCATGTTAGTTGGAAAGGATTGATGAACAATGACGTCATATCATTTAATTTCCAATAGATTTATGCCACATCGATATTTTTATCCCGAATTTCAAGATTTTATCCCGAAAAAATCAAATCCAAATTAAAATCACAAATTGGGATAAAATGTTAAAATTTAGGATAAAGATACGATGTGGCATAAATCTATTGAAAGGATCTGATGATGTGGCGTCACTGCTTCATTCAATCTTTTCTCCATGTTCGTTTATTTTCATTCTTTAATTGCGTGTTTCAGTATGATATTGCAATTGTTTAAATCATTAATTATTTATTATTATTCTTTATTAGTAGAGATTGTTAATATAGTTTGTAGTTATGATAAACCGATATTTGGCATATATGTTGTAATGTATGATTCATTCAAACCATTTTATAAAAATACCTTTCAATTAAAATATTTATTTCAAATGGTTTTCAAAATACGGTGATATATGATATTTGGGGAATTTCGAGAAGAATTTTGCCCTAACTTATTGGGTTCGATTTTTCTAGTGAAACTTTAGGTATTACATATCCTTCTTTTTTAAAAAAAAATTGAGGTTTACCAATTTCAAATAAAAAAAAAAAACCTATTCTTGAGAATTCAAAGTGTTGTGCCCTAACTTACTGGGTTCGACGTTTTGCGTCTCGAGGTAGGAATTTTCTAAAATGAAGACTTGCTTAGTTTCAAAGTCATGAGATGCTATATCCTAACTTACTGGTATGGTATTTTATTTCTTTGAAATAGGTAAGTCTTGGTTTTTCTTCTAATAAACGGATCTTATTTTAAACCTTTTTAAATTTCAAACATTTGGACGTGATTCTATCGATTAGGTACCAATTTTTGGGCGTTACGAGGGTGTTAACCCTTCCTCGTATGTAATCGACTCCCGAACCCGTTTTCTTGTTTTTTTCGTAGACCAAAATCAAATGTTTTAAAATAAAACGTTTTACAAGGTGATCCAATCACACCTAAGTAAAAAGGGATTGGTAGCGACTTCATTTTCGTTTTTACAAGTCAATCCCCATTTTTAAAATCAAACTTTTAAAATGGTTTCGACATCTATAATATATATACAATATAAAGCATAAATTTAATGAAACTTTCAAACAAACCAATATACCTTTTTTATTATAATTCTTTATATTATTATTTTTATCATTTTAAATACTTTTTTTGCTATTTATAAGATTTATCACATCTATAATTAAGAGTTTTGATTACGTTAAAAGACCTTCCCTAAATGAATTTATATAACAATAAAAATAAAGTATTTTTTAAAAGAAAAATTATATTGATTTAACTTTAAATATTAGTTTTAATTATTTATATAATTAATACCTCTATAATTCATATATAAATTTTTATAAATAATACATTTATATAACACAATATAATAAATTATAGTTATAATAATTATGTGTTGATCAATGAACTATGATGGATAATTTATTGATTATATTATTTGTAGAAGCCCATTTGCCCGCCCATTTATTTTTACACCCAAATTAACCTAAACCCGAAGCCCATTCAACAAGCCCAAAACCCAAAATCGGAAAAGAAAACCTAGCCTCAACTCCCAAAGTGGCGCCGCACCTACCCTCCGCCCAACACCCCACCTCCACCCCTTCTCTACCCACCACACCGCACAGCCTTCCGACAGCCACCACCCACCATACTTGCTCTACCTGCTCCTGCAAGACAAAAAAAGGGGAAATAATTTTGTACAGAATAGGCTATAAAAGCCGAACCAGTTTCTTTGTAAAGGGGGGCCTCTTGCGATTAACAAAAAAAAACAGATTTCAGATAGAATTTTTTTCATCCTTTCTTTTTCTTTTTTCGATCATTACACAAGAGTAAATTTCAAAACACCAACAGATTCAAACACCAAGAAAAGATTCAAGCAAAAAACAAGAAGCAGTAATATCAGAAAAGAAAAAACAAATCTGGAAAGGTGTTAAGATCTTCCTTTTTTTTCCTTTTTTATTATTTTATTTTTATTCTTCGAATCCATTAATCACACATGTATTCATTTTTTTTACTAAAAAATAGTATATAAAAAAGGGGAATAAAATACGAAAATTTACCTTTTTTTCGGACTTAGGCCACCGTGCAGATTGCGGGCAAGACTGCCATTGCAATGGCTAATCTACGGGATTCGCCAAGCCCTTCCCTGCAGAGAGAAAACAAGAAGAAATTTTTTTTTAAAAGCAGCAGAGAAATGAAATTTTTGGGGGGTTTTAGGGCTTTATATAGCCCCACAAAACGACGTCGTTTTGGGGGCTGCCCTTTAACCCCAAAACGACGTCGTTTTGAATGACCCGACCCGATCCGATCCGACCCGCCTAAGGTCCGCGTGTTTTTGCAGAAGGGGCTATTTGCGCATTTGGCCCTTCCGCTTTTTCAGACATTTGCAATCAGATTTTTTTATTTTAAATTTAGCCCCACAATTTATTTTGGTTCGCAATTTAGTCCCTGATGCTGCGGCGCGTTTTGACTGAAGGGGTTTATTTCCATTTTAGTCCCCCCAGTTCTGTCGCGCGTGTAAATAGGTCCCTAGTCTTTTTTTATTTTAAATTTGCCCCGAAATTATGCTTTTTAATTTAATTTAGTCCTTTTTCTATTGTTTCTTTGTTATTTTTATTATTATTATTATTATTATTATTACTATTACTATTATTTACTATTATCATTATTTTATTATTAATACTATTATCATATTATTATTTATTTTACTATTATCTATTATTATTACTATTTATTTAGTATAATTAATTAACAATTTAATCCTTTTTCTATTGTTTCTATGTTATTATTATTATTATTATTATTATTATTATTATTATTATTATTATTATTATTATTATTATTACTATTGTATTTGATATTGTTGATATTATATTGTATTTACCATTATTTATATTAATATTACGATTATTATTATTATTTATTATTTTATTTAATTATTAATTTATCTTACTTACTTATTTTATTTATATACATGTATACATATATTATTATTTCCATTATCATTATTGGCATTATATTATTATAACTCTCTTATTATCATTATTTAGTATTTGTATCATTATATTATTATTATTATCTCTATTATTGTTTTGTTACCAAATTATTGTCATCATTATTATTTTTATTTTTACTATTACTATTATATTATATTATATTTGCTTATTCTTTTGCATATATTACATTATTTATTAAAGACTATTACTATTTTATTTTTCTTTCGTTTTATTTTACAATATTATTTATACATTATATATATTATTATTAGTATTATTTATGTTTTCATTATCATTGTTCTAATATCATTTTATTCTCTATCATTCTTGCCATGTTACTATTATTATTGTTTTATTATTATCGTATCATTATTCATATGTCATTTTTTACCGTTATCATTTTATTATTATTTATTACCATATTATCGTTATTATTATTATTCGTTATTCTCATTATTTTCACCATTTTTTTCTTTCTTTTGTTTGCTATTACTATCATCTATTATTACAATGGTATGTGTTATCATTCTTTTTTTCTACTATTATTACTATTATTAATATTATTAGTTTATCTATTATTATTATTGTCATTGTTATCGTTAGTAGTGGTAGTATTTTTATATTTACCGTGTTTACGTCCACATTTGTTTTCTTAGCCTTGTGTTATATTATTAATACATTTTGAAAATTATCATATTTCCTTTAATTTTTAAAAAGAATAAGGCAATGTTTCGTATTTAGAGATTAGTGGAATAGTGCCCTAACGTCTTTGGGTTGCGATTCTTTGTTTCACTTAATAATCAAACATCCTTCTATCCTATTTCATGAAATATGAGACGACCTTAACTTCGAGAGATTAAAACATCGTGTCCTAACGTCATCGGATGTGATGTTTAGATCTTTTCGAGTAAAGAAATCTCGATTTTCTTGGCCCGAATACCTATATCTATTTTAGCTCAAACACTAAAATCAAAGCGCATTTACAAAACCACCTTTTCCGTCCAAAAGTTTTCAAATCGTGCAATGTTTGCGTGTTTAGAAATTTGGGGAATAGTGCCTAACGTCTTTGGGATACGATTTTCCGTTTGACTAAAACACTAAACATCCTTTTAATAAATTTCAAGAACTCCGAGACAACTTTGATTACGAAGGCTTGAATATCGTATCCTAACGTCTTTGGATGTGATGTTTGTATCCTCTCGAAACAAAGAAATCTCAAATATCCTAATACATTTTTTAAAAAGACCCGTATTTTAAAATCTTTTCAAACTTCCGACATTAAGACATTAATTAATCATTTTGGTACCAATTTTGGGCGTATCGAGGGTGCTAACCCTTCCTCGTCGTGAATCGACTCCGAACCCGATTTTTAAAACTTGCAGACCAAAAACATGGTTTTAGTAAAACTAAATGTTTTATTAAAATAAAGGTGATCCGATCACACCAACTAAAGGTCGGTGGCGACTCCCGTTTTATTCCTATTTTCAAAACCAAAGTCGAACCCCTTTTTGTCGTCTTCCAAAAAAATGGTTACGACAGCTTGGCGACTCCATCGGGAAATTGAAGAGTCAAGCCATAAATTGATTATTTTCATCTTTTGTCGGAAATTTAAAATTTGATTTGAAAATTTATGATCTTTTTATTACATGTTGTTGCATTGCATGACCGTTGTGGTCGCGCTTTAGGTGAGAGTTAGAAACTACTCCTTCGTGAGGTTTTCACCTCAAATGCGGGATAGTGGATAGCTTCGGGATACATCCGTACTTATGTCTTCGTGAGATTTTCATCTCCGTGCAGCCATAGGGAAATGTATTCCCTGAATCAACTCGGTCTATATGAGCCTATAATGGGTGAAGATCGAGGCATCTGCTAGTTCAGTACCCTTCTAGAACCAAATCACATGTAGTAAACCACAGGAGCTCACCTTAGGTAGAGCTATGTTAAACCTCTAGTGGTCGCTGGATAGGTACTCTATTTTGTTTATTTCTCCCGTGTTAACGTGTTTTGTTTTGTTCGTGATTGCATTGCATTGCATCGCACCGCATCATCTTAGAAAGAAGGTGTTGATTCATATTCGATTGCTAAATAGAAGAGTTTATCATAAGGAAATGTGTTACTTGATAAAGTGGATTATAATACGGTCGTTCGAACATAGTCCAGGTGAACGACGAGAGAGGACTGATAACCCACAGAAGAATGCAAGACTTTGCCTGAGAATTCAAGCCGACAAGGATTATTGAAGAGCCATCGTGTCTCTATTTTCTAAAAGAAGCTTATAAACATCGCGGAGGATAAGCGAGTAAAGAGGCACGGCCTGGACCGAGGAACAAAGAGCTAGAGGAAGCATCTATTGGGAGGTTCACGGACACGACCATAACATCCGGATACGAAGAAGAGGATTTCACCGGACTATGAGGACAAAGCCGCATATGCAATCCGTTTTATGTAAAGGAATGTATTTTCTAGAGAAGTTCTTCTAACGAAATTGAATTCATAATCAACGCCTCTCTTTCTTTATGCATGCATTTACATTGCATTTCATGCATTTGCCTTGCATCATATCACATGCATTAAGATTTGTAGAAAGACCCTAATTAGGTAAAGTTATTTCAGTAACCTAGAAGACATGGATCAAAGAATGGAAAGACTAAAACAAATGCAAAAGGAAATACAAGAACAGATGCAAGAACGATTAATCAAGATACAACAAGATATGATAGAACGGATGCAAGAGTCCCAAAACAACATGATAAGCCAGTTGGCACAACTATTGGCCAATGAACGAGGAAAGGACGCCGCTGCTAGCTCAGGGAATAATAACGACCATGCTTACCCTCCGGGATTTACCCCGCCAAATACCCAAGCACCACCAGAAATATGTCCCCAAAGGACGCCTTTTGTTATCAGGCCACAGTGCCAGGTTGAGACCGCAATGCCAGCGCACTTTCCGACTGGTTCAGGCATAAATCCCGGAAAAGGTCCGACTAATCCTATAGTCCCCGATCTTGATGAAATGGTTGAAATGGATAAGGCAAAAGTAAATATTCCCAGACAACTCGAGGATCGTTGCAGATGGTTAGAAGAAAAGTTTAAGGAAATAGAAACTGCTGACCATCGCTACGGGGTAGACGCTAAAGACTTGAGCTTAGTCCCAGATCTCGTACTTCCGCCAAAGTTCAAGACCCCAGATTTTGAAAAATACAATGGGACCATTGTTTCAAGCGCACATCACGATGTTCGTCGACGGATGGCGGGATATGTTAACAACGATCAACCGCTCATTCATTGTTTTCGGGATAGTTTGGCGGTCATGCTAAATGGTACAATCACTCGGTAGTACCGGATCAAGTCGTGGAGGATCTAGCACAGCCTTCCTAAGCAATACGGACACGTGGCGATATAGCTCTGATCGAATCACGCTCCAAAATATGGAGAAAAAGCCAAACGAAAGTTTGAGCAATATGCCCAATGGTGGAGGAAGTAGCCACACAAGTTCACCACCGCTTCTAGAAAAGAAGATGGCTAGAGTTGATTAAAGATTATGAACTAGTGATCGATTATCACCCTGTAAGGCAAACGTTGTTGCTGATGCTTTGAGTAGAAAATCGTTATTTGCATTGAGAGCTTTGCACACTAGTTTGGCCTTGTCAGATGATGATTCTATTTTAGCTGAGTTGAGAGCTAAACCGATGTTTCTTGAAGAAATTTGTGAAGCTCGGAAGGATGATGTTGAGTTGCAAGCCAAAAGGGTTCGTAGGCGGTCGTGTAGAGTCGATTTTCGGATCGATCCGATGGTTGTTTGATGTTTAGAGACAGGTATGTGTACCAAAGAATGATGATCTTATTCGGAAGGTTTTAGAGGAAGCACATAGCGTTCTTGGTCTATTCACCCGTAGTACAAAGATGTATAATGATTTGAAAAAATGTATTGGTGGACGAGAATGAAAAGAGATATATCGAGTTTGTTTCTAGATGTTTGATCTGTCACAAGTAAAGGCCGAACATCAAGTACCTTCGAGTTTATTAATTGTATTAGTTCACGAGTGGAAATGGGACCAAGTTACTATAGATTTTGTGAGGATTGCCTTCGACAATCAAAAAGAAAGATGCAAGATGGGTTGTGATTGATAAGTTAACGAAGTTTTCATTTTATCCCGTTCATATGGATTATTCACTTGACAAGTTGGCGAGTTGTATATTTCAAAGATTGTGAGACTACATGGAGTACAGGTTATCGATTATCTCGGATAGAGATCCGAGATTTACTTCACGGTTTTGGAAGAAATTGCAGAAGCTTTAGGTACAAAGTTGAGTTTTAGTACTGACTTTTCATCCTCGGTGATGGTCGGTCGAGAGAATTATTCAGTACTTGAAGATATGCTTAGATGTTGTGTATTGGAATTTCAAGGTAGTTGGGAGAAATATTTGCCTTTAATAGAGTTTGCTTACAATAATAGTTATCAATCGAGTCTAAAAATGGCACCTTATGAAGCTTTGTATGGACGTAAATGTCGCGCCTTTGTATTGATGAGCTTAAGGAAAATTAGATTTACTGGGTTGATCTAGTTAAAGAAATGTAAGAGAAAGTAAAAGTCATTAGAAATTGCTTGAAAGCGACTTCAGATAGACGTAAATCTTATGCTGATTTGAAAAGAAAAGAAATTGAGTTTCAAGTTAGTGACAGGTATTCTTGAAAGTATCCCTTGGAAGAAAGTTCTCGATTGGCAAGAAAGGTAAATTAAGTCCCGCTTTTATTGGACCGCTTGAGGTGATTGAGAGAGTTGGGCCATTGGCATATCGGTTAGCATTGCCGAATGAGTTAGAGAAGATTCATAATGTCTTTCATGTGTCTATGCTATGTCGTTATCGTTCGGATCCATCGCATGTAATTTCAAGATGAGGTTGAGATTGACCGAGATATGACTTACGGTGAGGAACCCAGAAAATTCTAGCTCAAGAGGTTAAGCAATTAAGGAACAAAAGTATTGCACTTGTGAAAGTATTATGGAATAGGCATGGGATAGAAGAGGCTACATGGGAGCCCAAGAGATTATCTGAAACAAAGACCCAAACCTCTTTACGGTAAGATTTTGGGGACGAAAATCCCTAAGGGGAGAAATGTAACATCTGAAATAGGGCCTAACGGAATAGTGGTTGCGAAACCATGAATCCAAGCTATAAAAGTTTATTATGATTAATTATTATGATTTATTGAGTGATTAAATACATGTGTTAGAGTATTGATAAGAAATTTTATTAATTTCATGCTTAAATTGCCTATTAGGACTTGTTTGCAAAAGTTGCTAAATAGGGGTTCTAATTTATAGAGTACTTGATTGAAATGGGGTTTGAAGTAGGAGTCCTTAAATGGTAATTAGACCATTATATTTTCATGGACAAAATGGACATATATAGGTGGAAAGAACCAAAGTTTTTAATGAAGGGTAATTTAGTCATTTGGTAATAAAAATGAACTAAAAGGGAAAAGATGGCAAAATATGCTCATCTTCTTCATTAGGACGAAATTACAAGGGTTCACCATAGCTAGGGTTTGTTTCAAGCTTCCAAGCTCCATAGTAAGTGATTCCAAGCCCGCTTTTAATGTTCTTTACATCTTTGAAGCCCTTAGCTCGATTTAGCTTATTCTATCAATAATTCATGCTAGGGTTCATATTTGGAAAAATACCCATAGTTGAAAAATGTTTATTTTGATGTTTTATGATAGAATATGAAGTCTGAAATTATGTTAAACAACTTTTGCTAAGTGATTTTAAGTGAAAACGAGTAAAACTACTTAATTGGTAAAAATACCTAATGTTCATAAGTACAAGTTAGAGTGAGAATTTGATGTTTCCATAGAAGGCAAAATGATCAGCATGTCATAAAACATAAGAATAAGGGATAAAGTTTAATTTTCGAGCTTTGGGGCAAATGTGTAAATATGTAAAGTTTAGGGCAAAATTGTAATTTTCCCAAAGTTAAGAGTTAAGGACTGTTTTGATGAATGTGAGTATTAAATAAGCTAAATTTTCTATTATAGATCAAGAAGAACGAAATCCGAGTTAGATCAAGGAAAGAAAAGATAGAGGACTAAATCGATATAGTTGATCGTATTTTGTTTCGAGGTAAGTTTACTAAATAAATGCAATATTATATTATTTTACATTTAATACTGTTAAATTCCAGTATTTACATATTTATTCTATGAATTTATTATTTAAAGACTCAAGTATGAATTGACGGAAAGTTATCTTAGAAAGTTATCTCAGAAAGTTCCGGTTGAACCTTAGGAATGTGTAGGATACAAATGTCATGACATTAGGGTTTAAGGAAATCATGTAAGACCATGTCAAGACATGGAATTGATATGTTACTATAAGGCAAAGGTCCATGATAAGACCATGCCAAGGCATGGCATTGGTGAGTTCATAAGGCAAGGATACCACGTAAGACCATGTCAAGACATGGCAATGGTTAAGTTTCATAAGGAAAGGTACCCGCGTATCCTTAGTATTCCAAGTGGTTCAACGGAAAATTCAAAGAGTATACCAAAGTAAAGGTAAGACAAGTTCAAGCTAAAAAGGTAAGGTAAGGCAAATTCATATTAAAAGGTACAGGTAAGAATACAAGTTTAAGTATATTAAGTTAAAAGCTTAAGTGATATTGATAAGAAAAGAATAAGATAATTGATTAAGAATGTTGTTATTTATTTACATGTAAACTTACTAAGCTTTATGCTTACACCCATTATTTATTTTTTTTTTATAGTATTACAAGCCAATTCGGGGAATTGAAAGGACGTCGGAGATCGTTACACACTATCGAAGGATTATATTGGTATTTTGTGACTCGAACGTTTTAAGTTATGGCATGTATAGGGACTTAGCCATTTTGTGTGTATGTCCTTATGATATGGCTTAAGATTGGCTTGTAAATGTTTGGTAATGATTAGCCATTAAAATGGTTAATTAAGAACATGTTTTAGATGCTATGAAATGTCTAGTTGATAGTTTTTTTAAAGAAATTATGTAATTATATGCAGGGGAACAGTTTGTATGGCAGCAGTGACGTGATTTTGAAAAATCACCAAAAATAATATAAATGGAATTAGGCTGTACATGAGATATATAATTAAATCTTATTGAGTCTATTTTATATGAAAGAAACGTGTAGGAAAAAGAGTTGTATATTATGAGATAATTGATTTTTAGTGAAGAGAGGTCAGAACTGTCAAACTGTGTAATAGGGGAGACTTTAACTAATAAACTGTACTAATTGGCCACACCAAAAATTCTGGAAAAATTGTAGTAAGAAGATATATGAGTCCAGTTTCATGGAAAATTTACGGATCTAGATTTCTAGTTTTTTAACTCGATTTATAATTGATTTAGTGAACATGACGCAGATGGACAGTTTTAAACTTTTATTCCCTGAACTAGTAAGTTAAGTCTAGTAATGCCTCGTACTCGACTCCGGCAACGGTCTCGGGTAAGGGGTGTTACAGAATAAGCATGTTCGGTTTGAAATGCGAAGTTAAAATGAAGTATATTTGATGTTTGTGACTTAGCGTTAAGTGATGTGTATTGAATGGATAATTGTGTTGATTATTTAAGGTTTAATGCCTAGCAGGCCTTGTGCCGGTGATCTATTTCGGGCTTAATGCCTAGCAGGCCATGTGCCGGTGATTTATATCGGGGTTTATGCCTAGCGGGCCTCATGCCGGTGTATTATTTCGGGCTTATTGCCTAGCAGGCTTAATGCCGGTGATATGTTATAAACAGAGAATCCGAGAATCAAGCAAGTTGAGGCATATCTATATAATGCTATGTGCTACAAGCTCGGGTAAGAGTTAACTTATTATATTAGTAAGGAATGAGGTAAAGTAGTTTGTAAATGTTTGAGTTAAGTATGATGCAATGAAGTTGGTGATACAAAATGCGTTTTATTTTGTGATATTAAGCTTATCATTGATAGGTATGAATTATATATATACACATGTGAGATTAAGGTATATACATGTATTTATATTACTTGAAGTTTCGATTATAATTGAGAAGGACAATGGTAAAAGAGTTTAGTAATGCTAAATTAAAAAAAAAAATATGAGATCGATATTTATGACATGTTTACTTGACTTGGAATGTACTAATGCATATGATATTCATATGATTGGATAATGTATATGTTCATGGTAGTAAAGTGTTAATATTTAAGTTAAGGGCATTGAGGGTATTCGACCATGAATAATTTACTTATATAATGCTTATATTCATTGCTATGAATTTATTTATTAAAAGTTTAAATGTTTGAATATTAAATTGTACTTGCTTAAGACTTACTAAGCTAGTAAGCTTATTCGTGTGTGTTCAATGTTACTTTTATAGATTTGGTTAAGCTACGGGCTCGAGAAATCGTCAACAGAATCAACCACACTATCATCTTTTTGGTACACCTTTAGCTTGCTTTATTTTGGATAAAGGCATGTATAGGGTGATTAATGTCCTTGTTTGAGTTGGAAACTTGGATAATATATGTATTATAGCCATACGAATATGGCTTTTATTTTGTGTTTTGATGAGGATACATATGGTTTTCTTTTTAATGACTAGATGATGCATATGGTTATGTCATTGTGATGCCAAAATGGTAAGGATTTGTTTACCTTATATTCGGCCATGGTCTTGATGTTTATAATAGGTACAATTTGGTCTTGTGAATAATGACACCATAGGCTAAAATAATAATATCTTATTAATATGAAGGTTGTCATGGAATATAATGATGATATGTTTGTTATGTTTATGTTTTGTATTCAAGTATGTTAAATGGGGTTTTAAACTCACTTTGACAAAAATGTGAAATGATGTATATAATTGGTACGTATGAAACATTTGGTATATATATATATATATATTTACATATATGACATTTAGTATGATTAAATTGGGTTAGACATAATGGATGTAACCGAATAGGTAGTTATGTATTGGTTAATTGTATAAATTTTGATTAATATATTTGATCATTCAAATTTAGTGTATTTTATTTGTTACTTATGCTAAAATGCTTAAAACAATTATAGACTATTTGATAATCTGTAATGAAATAAAGTGGTATAGTAGATGGTAAGTTGGTATATGTATGATGTTTTGATTACAAAGTAAACGAATTTAGTATGATATGAACTGCTTCTTTATGTTCTTAAATGTACTATAAGATAATATAGATATGCGATGCATGTACCTATAGACATCTTAAATTCAGTTATATGCACGCAAATTAATTCATATGAGCTTTGATTTGATTAGTTATTTGGTTAAATCTGAATTTTTGGTATGAACTACTAGTTGGAAATTAGAAATTCAATCTATGATTTTTGGGAATTGATAAATGTTTGAATTGCGATAAATGCATGCGATGTTCTGAGTCTAGTTCGGTAATGCCTCATAACCCTAATCTGACGACGGATACGAGTTAAGGGTGTTACATTTGATTGGTATCAGAGCTTACGGTTTAGTCGATTCTAGGACTACCGTAGCGCGTGAGAGTCTAGCTATACATGCCTTTATTACATATACGATAGTGTGGTGACTTCTGACATTTCAAAATGTGTTTTATATAGTAAATGGATTCTGATCCTGACAGAGCGTAGCGAATGATGTAGAGAGTGTAGCGCCTGATCTCGTACGCGGGTCAGCACCGGTAGACTCTCAACCTGTCTCGGGTAGCCATGAGGAGGAGGCTAAGCAAGCCTTCTACCAGATGATAAACGAATGGTTTACCCAATTTATTCATACTAATCTGGCTGTACAACAACCTCCACCCCCAAATAATCTAACTCTGGTACCCCAGCATCTCCGATGATAGATCCGATGAGATCTAGTAGGCTTTCTGTTGATAAAATCAGGAAATATGGGGCCGAAGAATTCAAAGCTAATGATGATGATGACGCTGAGCGAGCTGAGATGTGGCTTGATAACACTATTCGGGTACTTGATGAGCTATCCTGTACTCTAGATGAATGCCTGAAGTGTGCTATATCCTTACTACGGGACACTGCATATCACTGGTGGAATACACTAGTATCAGTAGTTTCGAAAGAAAAAGTGACTTGGGATTTCTTCCAGATCGAGTTCCGTGAGAAATATATCAGTCAAGATTCATCGATCAGAAACGAAAAGAATTTCTAGAACTGAAACAGGGTCGCATGAGTGTGACTGAATATGAACGGAAGTTTGTCAGATTGAGCTGATATACCCGAGAGTGTATATCAACTGAAGCCATTATGTGCAAAAGATTGGAAGATGGTCTGAATGAAGACATAAAGTTGCTTGTTGGCATTCTTGAAATTAAAGAGTTCGTGGTACTTGTCGAGCTAGCTTGCAAAGCTGAAGAGCTTGGGAAAGAGAAAAGAAAGGCTGAAATGGAAGCTAGAGACACTCGTAAGAGATCATCGAGTAAGACTTTCCAATCTGTATCTAAGAAGTTCAGAGATGACTTTGGCCGACATAAAGCTACTTCAGACATGTCTAGACGAGATCGACCTCAAGTGGGTTCCCGAGCTACCTCGATAGCCAGTGTTGGTAATGCTCAGCAGAATCGAGTTGAATGTAAGCATTGTGGTAAATGGCATTCTGGGAGTTGTAGATTCCGTGATCAGTCCTGCTTTAAATGTGAATCGTCAGATCATTTTATCAGAGAATGCCCGATGTTAGCTGAGTAAAATACGACCCAGAATAGTAGACCGAGCAATGTGTCAGTACGAGGCAGACCACCTAGGCATTCGGAAAATGTAAGTGGCAGTCTGAAAGGAACTAAAGACACTGCAGTTAGATCGGAGGCTCGTGCACCAGCTAAAGCATATGCTATACGTGCCAGAGAGGATGCTTCTCCCTAGATGTTATCAGTGGTACTTTCACTCTTTATGATACTACTGTGATTGCATTGATTGATCCCAGTTCAACTCATTCATATGTGTGTGAAACTCTAGTATCCAGTAAGACTCTGCCTGTTGAGTCTACTGAGTTTATAATTCGTGTGTCCAACCCCTTGGGTCGATGTGTACTTATTGATAAAGTGTGTAAAGGTTGCCTATTGATGATTCGGGATTCCTGCTTTCCAGCTGATTTAATGTTGTTGCCTTTCGATGAGTTCAATATAATTTTGGGAATGGACTGGTTAACTTTGCATGATGCTGTGGTGAATTGCAAAAGAAAGATTATTGATTTGAGATGTCAGAACAGAGAGATCATCCGGGTTGAATCTAATGATCTGAATGGGTTACCAGCTGTAATATCCTCGATGCTAGCCCGTAAGTTTGTGAGAAAAGGATGTGAAGCTTACTTGGCATATGTGTTGCATAATAAAGTGTCTGGAAAACAGATCGAATCCATACCAGTTGTGTGTGAATACCTAGATGTGTTTCCTGAAGAATTACCGGGTTTACCACCAGTACGAGAGATTGAGTTTGGCATTGAATTAGTACGGGGACGACTCGATTTTAATAGCTCCGTGTCGGATGGCACCTATCGAGTTGAAAGAGTTGAAAGCACGTTGCAAGAGTTGTGAGATAGGGCTTTGCACGTAGAAGTTTCTCTCCTTGGGTGCACCAGTTTTATTTGTGAAAAGAAAGATGGGACGATGCGAATGTGTATTGATTATCTAGGTTAAATAAAGTGACAATAAAGAATAAATACATGCCTCAAATTAGTCAATTCAATCTATATTATAACCTCTAATTCATTTTTATCCACACCTTTAACCCTAGCCCGTTACAACCCCGATTAAAGACCTTTTGATTTATGTATCATCTCATATACAGTGGTGGAGATTTGATTTTCAGGCAAGTCTATGAGATTAACTTTTCAGGTTCGACTTAGAGTGCTTATTCTTGAACCTTAAATACCTTTGGGTGATTTGAGTGAATCTTTTGTGAGGATGTCAATCCTTGTCGGCTTTGAATTAAAGGTCACTTAGATAAGGGGAGATACCTATGTTTTCATGCTATAAAGGTATGACTTATCGTAATTGAATCTTTAGGGTTCTTTGAGTTGAATTATCCATGTATATATTATCTATGAATTATGATGAGACATTGTCAATAGGAATTATAAATTATGGAAAGTTCATTTTAATTGTAAAGTTGAGAATTTTGCTTGAGGACAAGCAAAAGCTTAAGTGTAGGGGTATTTGATAAACCGTAAAAGTAACATATTTTAACCCCATATTTAGTATGCTTTTGGATGATTTAGCCATTGATTTATGTAAAAAGGTGCTTTTAATCCTTTCTTTTCATGTTTATACTCAGGAAAGTACCCGAGGATAGAAAGAACATAAACGGCTTAAAAGCAGAGTAATTGGGCTTTAGCAAGCAATCAACACGGCTCGCCCAAAGCCCACACGACCGCGCCTCGCCAATTACCTAGAGCACGGCCTCAACTCACGTAGCACACTACACGGCAAAGATCCATTGATCACACGACGTGCTGGGATCTACATGGCCGTGCCCAAATCGACAGACTTGAAGCACGGCCTGAATCCTGACTCACACGGTCGTGCCCAAAACAATAGAAACGAGACACGGCCAACCACGATTTACAGGCGTGTGTCATGCCGTGCCCTCATGAGGAGAGCAATTTCACTTGGATTTGGATGCTTAAAGCCAAAGAAACATACTCCTAAGTCTACTCCAATACCCTAATAGTAATTCTACTTGAAGGAGATACTTAGGAGCCAAGTATAGTATCCCAAAGGCTATATAAACAACCTAAGGCAGACATTGAATGAGAGCTTTTAGCAGAGGCTTTTGGCCGAAGCTTTCATTTTTTAGGGAATCACTTGAAGATAGCCAATTGATCCATCTTAATAAGTCAGAACTCCATTCAAGACGGAGTATCTCTCCTTCAATTCCTTGAGGGTTTTAGGGATTTCTTATGTTTTGTTTATTCTTTACTCTTGAGATGTTTTCAGATTTAGTTATGAACTAAACCCTCGGATACTGAAGGGATGAAACCTATGATGGATTTTGTTATTTGATTTCTAAATTATATGATAAGTACTTGGTTTGTTCTTTATTATGTTGCTTAATTCAATCGATGTGCTTAGGTGGAGGAGGAATAGACCTTACCTAAGAATAGATCTAACATAATTGAGCGGAGTTGATCGAGCGCCTAGAGATAGGGTTACAAGATTTTGCGAATTAGGGTGAAACCTAATATGGGAATCCATTGATCGATTCTATCGCTTTCTTGGGGGTTATTATAAGAGAACGAGAGTTCCACTAATTAACCTAAGTTTAGACGTTATTCGCCTCGAGAGGGTTTAATATAGGTTAGGAGTCTCACGGATCAAGCTAAGTAAAGAAATCATATGGTTTAGGGAATAAATAATAAGTGAAGTCATAGGTGGATTCTTCCTGAGGGTATCGTCTTTATTAACTGAGTTTTCCTAAAGTCTTTCTCCAATTCAATCTTTTGTCCTTGCATTTAGTCTAAGTATTTCGTTAGTTTAATAATTCAACCACTCCATATTTTAGGCTAAAAATAGAAAGAAAGTGAGTAGTAGTACTTTTAGGTTCCCTTGGGTTCGATAAGATATTCTTGCCTGAGCTATACTACTGTTCGATAGGTGCACTTGCCTCTATCGTTGTCGCAGTCAGTCTATAGGTTCGATCACTCTTTTATAAATATTAAAACTCGACTGTTTGACACGATCAATGGCTTAACCAAAACCAAAGGGCTTTGAAGACTTAAAACATCCAAACCATGCCTATAAACGGAAGAAGGCTTTTTGTGGCCTAAAATAGGCTCTTAGGGCTTGGTACGAGAGGTTAACACAGTTTTTTCTAAGATTAGGTTATCAAAGAAGATCAGCTGATAAAACCTTGTTCATCAAGAAGCATCAAGGTGACATTGTCATATCATAGATTTATGTCGATGACATAATCTTTCGATTAACTTCAGTCAATGCAAAGGATGTGTTTGTCAAATAATGTAAAATGAGTTTGAGATGAGCTTTGTTCGGGAATCGTAATAATTCTTTGGTTTTCAGATTAAACAGCTTGAAGATTGTATGTTCTTGTCTCAAGAAAAGTATGTCAAGAACTTCTTCAAAAGGTTTGGATCAAACTTTGCAAAGGCTTCTTGGACACCTATGTCAACTAGTGTAAAACTTAGTTTGGATGCTAAAGGAATGCCCACAAAACCAAACACTTTTTAAAGTATGATTGGAAGTTTATTGTATTTGACAGCAAGTAGGTCTAACATTAGCTTTGCTATGAATGTGTGTGCTAGGTTCCAATCCAAAGGAATCCCATGTCAGAGCAGTTAAGAGGGTGATTAGGTATGTCAATGGCACCCTAGACTATAGCATTTGATTATCTGAAGATAGTGCTATGTCCTTGGTAGGCTACAGTGATGCAAATATGGCTTGAAATGTGGATAGTTGAAAGAGCACATCGGGTGGTTACTTTTACCTTAATTCAAACTTAGTTTTCTGGTGCAACAATAAGCAAAATTGCATCTCACTTTTGATTTTGTGGTTGAAATTACCGCCGAAGTGCCAAAACACTGTTTTAACCACAATTTTAATTTGCTAAGCAACTCTCTCGATTCTACAAAAAGATTTTGACAACAGTGAAGCAAACTCATAGTAAAAAATAAATTAAATTGATTAAAAAATAATTAAGACACAACTTTTTTAGAAAATAACTATAATAATATATACAAAATATCTCTGAATTTAAATGGTGGTTCAATTAAAGTGTTTACTGAATCATTTTTAGTTGGGTAATCTCTTTTTTTTTTTTTTTTTTGGTGATGCGTAACTATCTAGCCAATTTAACACTTGACATTTGGATATATGATATTAGATTAGGTACATGAGGCCTAACATCAAAAGTTAAGTTTTAGGTTCCATCACCATTCTCGTAATAAAGTTTAAGCTTAGATATTGATTTAAATAATCCTTCCAAGCAAGCTTCATACCAATAGCCATTTCAAAACCAAACTAAGTTTGGAGAAACTTCCTTTTGGCCTTCCTAAAGTGCAACACACTCTACTTTTTCTTTTAATTACTTTAGCTTAGTTTAATAAACAATAAAAATCGATTTGGAACATAATTAATTTATACAAACCCAGGAAAAAGTACAACAAATATAGTCGCATATAGTGACTATTACAGGCAGGGGTGAAGGGCCCTCTCTTTCTCTTTATTGAGATTGTCTTTAATCCATAATGTTTATTTATTTATTTATTTACAATAATATCAATATTTATATATTTTTATAAGCGAAAGTGAATAAAAATATAATTGTTAAACAGAAGGGACTAGATAAACTTTAACAAAAATATTTGTACAGGATCCAATCCTTAGGTGGTGATTTAAAAAATGGATATTTATGTTACATGAGAAATAAAGCAGTTGACTAGGTGTAGACATTGAATGTTTCATAAAAGCAAGAAGAGAACATGAAAGCATGTGAGCAACTACATCTAAAATCTGCAAATTCAAGGAAGAAGCAATATGTGAAAGAAAGTCTTTATCCAAATGCTAAAATGAGAGCCAGAAGAGGTCATTTTAAGTGTATAATTGTCGTACTCGTATGTACATATTCTGCCCTGGGAATGGAATTCACGTCATTATAGCTACTTGGCGTGAGGGCATAATTGATATATTTGTGTCCTTAATTTTGTTTATTTTCTATAACTGTAATTCATCCATAAGCATGTGTCCTAAAACAGATAGCCCACACATGAGAACTTTTGGATTAAGTCAACTACTCTTTATGGAGCTTGATATGAGATAAATCATTGTTTTGTATTTACTTACTTATGATTTTCCTTTTAAACATAGTTATTTTAAATATTTTTATTATCTTTTTAAAAATTACTATATTTATATTTTATTTTAGTATTTTATCATATCATCTCTACGAAGTTAGGATGAAATTGATCCTATCTTATCATTTTTCCGTATTTAGGATAATAAATAGTTAATCCGGGTAATTAGTTGCATAATTATTTTTTATTCTATAATTAGAGCAAGATAGTATAATTTGTTTGTGTCAAGTTGTTTGAATTATGTTGTTAGAGTGAGTAATTTAATTTAAATTTATTATGCAAGCAGGTTTGATGATTAGAGTTGAGTCTTTTTAATTTACAAGTCATTTGATGAATTAAATCTTAAGAGTACAACCTACAAAAGATTTGTGGTTTGAAATTATTCTTCAATGGTCATAATCAGCTCATCATTGAATAAGGAAATATCTATAAAATGCGATCAATTCTGATATCATGAGCATTGCACCTGCTTGAAATTTTCAACATATTAATTTGTTCTTCTTATTATTTTGAATTAATGTTATTTTACATTTTCTTTTCTTTTATTTATATTTATGATTTTGAAATATTTAAAATCTTTTTTTCTTATTTTTCTTATTCATGCTTACAACTAAGTCTTCTTCACCACAAATTTAATTATTTTAATCCAATCTCTCTCAGATTCAATCGACTTCCTAACTACAAATTTTTCAACTGAAATCAAAATAGATGGATTCCATGTCCATCATTTAAAGAGCATTGCGATAACACTTTCAAGCATAGCCATTACATCAAGTTTAATTTCATTTAATAATCACATCTTTCTAAATTTATCAACACTCAAAAAAATTACTTTCGACTCACACCTTAAATCGGGCTTAAGATTAAACTCTACAAGAAGATTGTGACAAAGAAAAGGGTCCATTCCAAGCCCTTTTCCAACCATAAAGAGCCCTCATCCAAGAAGAACAGGACAAGCAAAGACAAAAAGCATTTAAGCTCCTTTCCAGCTACTAAACCAAGCAAAGTCTCTACACTTCATATGGTGTGAGCCGTCTTGATTGTATTGTTTAATACCATATGTAACCTCAGTGCTATAACAATAATAATTGATAAAAGATAAGTTCAATAAAAAAATATTTGATTTTAAAATTTTCGAATTTAACTGTATTGTTATTGAAGGTAATCTCATGCTATTAAGGGAGGGGAGATTGAGTCTTCTAATACTCCACTCGATTAGTTTTTGAGTCTAATTCGAAATTTTATTTAATTAGTAATATTCAAAATTTTCAACTCTTAACTCAAGTTGGGGCTTGAGTAATCTAGGTTTAAATGGATAAATGAGCATAATAATTTAGCTAGTTTTTTTATTCTTGAAATCAATTCTAATTTTGAACACGAAAGTCAAATAAACTTGAGTTCATCTTTTGAGTCTTAAATTCTAAATTTAATTTAAGTTTTTTATTGATTGAGTTGGATTTAACTTAAATTAGACGATGGAGCTGAGTTTAAGTATAATATTAACATATTTTATATTTGTTAACCCAAGTTTATTTTAAATTTATATTTTCCCATATTATTTTAATATTTAATGAAAATATTTATTATTTAATAATTTTATATACTTTCATTTATTAAAATTATATATAAGCAACTTAAGATTTTTTAAATATGTTTACATTATAATATTATATATTATTATAGATTTAATTTTTATGTGTTATAATTTATTGCGAACAAAGAAAATGGATTGAGCAAGTTGGGCTTGAGACTAAGCTCGACTCATATTTGAAAAAAACATAACTTTTTTTGTCTAAACCTATTTTTCGAACATAAAACACATAAGATTTTAAATAAAATAATTTATAATAGTTGTATTAATTTGGCTTGTTAAAAACTCAATTATTCAATTAAAAATATAAAAAGAAGGTTGAAATCCGATTAAATGAGGTGACCAACCTATAAAACATAAAGTGAAAGAAAATAAAAATTTTAATTAATAATTAATAGCATGCATTTGGTAGTCAATCTTAATTGTGGAAGAAAATTTTGACATGAGAGGGCACACGTGCACCCACGATTAAACGATTAATGCACCAAATATTTATATATATGAATAATTGAACAACAATAATTGCGCAAAACTTAGCTAAGCCTTGGGCACTGAAAATAATGGTAGAAAGGCAAATATATACACGTTGGTGAGAATCCTTATCACATGATTTCATGCATTTTATTATCAACTTTATATATATAACTCCACTTCTTTTATTTTCTGTTGCTTCACTTTTTCAGGTACATTACACATAAATATATTTTATATATTAAAAGATAAAATATATATAAATTATTCTAAAAATTTATACTCTTTCAATTTTTATTATTTTGATCTTTGAGGAATCGATGTAAATAAATAAATTATATTATAAATGTATTAAATAATAATGTTATTTTCAATTTTAAAAGATAATTTTACGTCATATTGAGTTTTCAACACGAAAGTAGAAGATTATATGCTTCATACTTCTAATTCAACGAATAAAAATATTCAATATGCAGGTTGAATTATCTATTCAGACTCATTATGAAACAATATTTGAGCCTAGGGACAACCGATTGGAGAGATCATATTTCGTGTTTAATTTGGATCATTTTCTAGTTAAGCTTTAATGAATGATGGGGTACTCTGATGGCTTGCATTCCTTCAACTTATTGTAACGATTCAAGAAATAATAAGAAAATTTTAATATCAACCCATCTTCTAATTAAATGATAATAATTGTAACACTAAAAATAAAATTATTTTTTATAAAAATACTATTAATAAAAGAATAATAATTATTGCTATTTCATATTAATAATATGTTAGCATATTAATCTATATCTATTGTAAATGCTCAATTTTACCCGGCTAGTAACTAACCAAAACAAAAACAAAAAAATAAAATAAAAGTCCAGTTTTATATAGTCCATTTTACAAGCCAAATACCTAAAACATTACCAGACTAGCCCCAAACCCAAAGACCTATACCCAACAGACCCAAATCAGACGGCCCAAAAGGCCCAAGACCTTAACAGAATCAGCAGTGGCCTAGGGTTTCTGAAACCCTAGGCGCCGCAAGTGCAGAAGCCCGATCGTCGCGCCTCGCCCTCATCAAGTCGCAAGTGCAAATCCCCCATCGCCGCCTCATTCTCCGTCTCCGACCTGCAAAAGAAGAAAGAAATCGCAGCAGTAGATGTATTTCCTTTTTTATTTTTTATTTTTGAGGCTATATAAACCTCACAAAAACATGTACACGGATCTGAAACCAAGAGAATACATGAGAAATAAAAAAATCCTTGAAACAGAATACAAAGTGTTTTAGCAAAGGTGATTTCCATTCTTTTTTTTTTTTTTTTCAGTTCGCGCATGTTTTATATATAAACAAATGTATAAAAGAAAAGGGTGAAATTTTTACCTTTGGCCCGCCGTAGGCGATGGCGCGTGAGGCGCGTGATACGGAGTTTCGATGACCAAACTCCGACAGAGATGAGGAGAGCTCTTGAGAGAGTTTTCCGGATTTTTTTTTTTAAAACAAGGCACAAATGAATTTTTTGACCTGAAAACTGATTTTTATAACGGTACAAAATGACGCCGTTTTTGCTTAATTCAATAAGCATAAAATGACATCGTTTTAAAAAGGGATCTGTGCGTCGGCCTGGGGACCCGATTAGGATCCGCGTGTTTTCAAAAAATGGAGAATTTAACCCTTTGGTCCTTCCACAAATTCATATTTTTTCAATTTAGTCCAATTTAAATTTCTATTTTTTATTAAATTAACCCTAAAATATGCTTTTGTTCCAATTTAGTCCCTCGATCGATTCTAAAGGCTAAAAATTAGAACGATGCCGTATTTAAATTTGGAATAATTGCTATATTAATCCTTATAATATAATCTGCGTTTTAATTTTATTCCTTTTATATTTATTTTTGACCCTTTCTTCTTTGTTTTTATTTTATTTTATTATTTTATTATATTAAAATTTTATATGATTTTATTATTTTATTAACTTTGTAAATAGTATAAAATTCATATATATTTTATATATATTATTCTTATATATTTAATTATTATTTTATTTTATTTATTTGGTTAATATATTATATATTATTTTATAATTCATATATTATTTTTGATTTTTATATTATACGCATATTATTTAAAAAATTATTTTGTATAAAAGTTATTTATATTATATATTTCATTATCTATTACATATATTTTTCATAATTATTGCATTTATATATTTTACATGTATTACTTATTATAATTATTTTTAATATCATGATTTATATGTATATATATTATCTTCTAACTTTTATCTTTGGTTAGTTACTGCACTATACTTCATGTTCATTGGAAAGGATTGATGAATAATGATACATCATCATATCCATTTCAATAGATTTATGCCACATCGATTTTTATCACGAATTTGACATTTTTATCCCGAAAAAATCAAATCCAAATTAAAATCTCAAATTCGGGATAAATGTTAAAATTTAGGATAAAAATACTGATGTGGCATAAATCTATTAGAAAGGGATATGATGACGAAGCCACTGTTTCATTCAATCCTTTCTCCATGTTCGTTTATTTTCATTTTTTAATTGCGTGTTTCAGATGATATTGCAATTGTTTAAATCATTAATTATTTATTATTATTCTTTATTAGTAGAGATTGTTAATATAGTTTGTAGTTATGATAAACTGATATTTGGCATATATGTTGTAATGTATGATTCATTCAAACCATTTTTATAAAAATACCTTTCGAATTAAAATATTTATTTCAAATGGTTTTCAAAATACGGTGATATGTGATATTTGGGAAATTTCGAGAAGAATTTTGCCCTAACTTATTGGGTTCGATTTTTCTAGTGAAACTTTAGGTATTACATATCCTTCTTTTTTTTAAAAAAAAATTGAGGTTTACCAATTTCAAATCAAAAAAACCTATTCTTGAGAATTCAAAGTGTTGTGCCCTAACTTACTGGGTTCGACGTTTTACGTCTCGAGGTAGGAATTTTCTAAAATAAAGACTTGCTTAGTTTCAAAGTCATGAGATGCTATATCCTAACTTACTGGGTATGGTATTTTATTTCTTTGAAATAGGTAAGTCTTGGTTTTTCTTCTAATAAACGGATCTTATTTTAAACCTTTTTAAATTTCAAACATTTGGACGTGATTCTATCGATTAGGTACCAATTTTTGGGCGTTACGAGGGTGCTAACCCTTCCTCGTATGTAATCGACTCCCAAACCCGTTTTCTTGCTTTTTTCGTAGACCAAAATTAAATGTTTTAAAATAAAACGTTTTACAAGGTGATCCAATCACACCTAAGTAAAAAGGGATTGGTAGCGACTTCATTTTCGTTTTTACAAGTCGATCCCCATTTTTAAAATCAAACTTTTAAAATGGTTTCGACATCTATAATATATATACAATATAAAGCATAAATTTAATGAAACTTTCAAACAAACCAATATACCTTTTTTTATTATAATTCTTTATATTATTATTTTATCATTTTAAATACTTTTTGCTATTTATAAGATTTATCACATCTATAATTAAGAGTTTTGATTACGTTAAAAGACCTTCCCTAAATGAATTTATATAACAATAAAAATAAAGTATTTTTTAAAAGAAAAAATTATATTGATTTAACTTTAAATATTAGTTTTAATTATTTATATAATTAATACCTCTATAATTCATATATAAATTTTTATAAATAATACATTTATATAACACAATATAATAAAATATAGTTATAATAATTATGTGTTGATCAATGAACTATGATGGATAATTTATTGATTATATTATTAACAAAAAAACAAAATCATAATTAAAGTATTTATACAAGCTCTAAAAAATTGATATTATTATTATTATTATTATTATTACTATTGTATTTGATATTGTTGATATTATATTGTATTTACCATTATTTATATTAATATTATTATTATTATTATTATTTATTATTTTATTTAATTATTAATTTATCTTACTACTTATTTTATTTATATACATGTATACATATATTATTATTTCCATTATCATTATTGGCATTATATTATTATAACTCTTATTATTATCATTATTTAGTATTTGTATCATTATATTATTATTATTATCTCTATTATTGTTTTGTTACCAAATTATTGTCATCTTATTATTTTTATTTTTACTATTACTATTATATTATATTATATTTGCTTAAATATTACATTATTTATTAAAGACTATTACTATTTTATTTTTCTTTCGTAACAATATTATTTATACATTATATATATTATTATTAGTATTATTTATGTTTTCATTATCATTGTTCTAATATCATTTTATTCTCTATCATTCTTGCCATGTTACTATTATTATTGTTTTATTATTCTTGTATCATTATTCATATGTCGCATTTTATTATTATTTATTACCATATTATCGTTATTATTATTATTATTCTCATTATTTTCACCATTTTTTTCTTTCTTTTGTTTGCTATTACTATCATCTATTATTACAATGGTATGTGTTATCATTCTTTTTTTCTACTATTAATTATTAATATTATTAGTTTATCTATTATTATTATTGTCATTGTTATCGTTAGTAGTGGTAGTATTTTTATATTTACCGTGTTTACGTCCACATTTGTTTTCTTAGCCTTGTGTTATATTATTAATACATTTTGAAAATTATCATATTTCCTTTAATTTTTTGAAAAAGAATAAGGCAATGTTTCGTATTTAGAGATTCGTGGAATAGTGCCCTAACGTGCTGGGTTGCGATTCTTTGTTTCACTTAATAATCAAACATCCTTCTATCCTATTTCATGAAATATGAGACGACCTTAACTTCGAGAGATTAAAACATCGTGTCCTAACGTACTGGATGTGATGTTTAGATCTTTTCGGAGTAAAGAAATCTCGATTTTTCTTGGCCCGAATACCTATATCTATTTTAGCTCAAACACTAAAATCAAAGCGCATTTACAAAACCACCTTTTCCGTCCAAAAGTTTTCAAATCAGGCAATGTTTGCGTGTTTAGAAATTTGGGGAATAGTGCCCTAACGTGCTGGGATACGATTTTCCGTTTGACTAAAACACTAAACATCCTTTTAATAAATTTCAAGAACTCCGAGACAACTTTGATTACGAAGGCTTCGAATATCGTATCCTAACGTGCTGGATGTGATGTTTGTATCCTCTCGAAACAAAGAAATCTCAAATATCCTAATACATTTTTTAAAAGACCCGTATTTTAAAATCTTTTCAAACTTCCGACATTAAGACATTAATTAATCATTTTGGTACCAATTTTGGGCGTATCGAGGGTGCTAACCCTTCCTCGTGCGTAACCGACTCCCGAACCCGATTTTTTAAAACTTCGCAGACCAAAAACATGGTTTTAGTAAAACTAAATGTTTTATTAAAATAAAGGTGATCCGATCACACTAACTAAAGGTCGGTGGCGACTCCCGTTTTATTCCTATTTTCAAAACCAAAGTCGAACCCCTTTTTGTCGTCTTCCAAAAAAATGGTTACGACAGCTTGGCGACTCCAATTGGGAAATTGAAGAGTCAAGCCATAAATTGATTATTTTCGTCTTTTGTCGAAATTTAAAATTTGATTTGAAAATTTATGATCTTTTTATTACATGTTGTTGCATTGCATGACCGTTGTGGTCGCGCTTTAGGTGAGAGTTAGAAACTACTCCTTCGTGAGGTTTTCACCTCCGTGCGAGGATAGTGGATAGCTTCGGGATACATCCGTATTATGTCTTCGTGAGATTTTCATCTCCGTAAGCCATAGGGAAATGTATTCCCCAATCTGAACTCGGTCTATATGAGCCTATAATGGGTGAAGATCGAGGCATCTGCTAGTTCGTGTACCCTGTTAGAACCAAATCACATGTAGTAAACCTAGATATATCCTTAGGATCATTTATTCTTTGGATTTTCTCGCCTTTTCACCCACAATAGGTCCTCGATATCAATGACATGAGCGACGCCACATCGACTCCTTTTAGTGAGATATGTATCTAGAGGATCTAAGGACTTTGAAGATGACAAAGATCGCAACTTACTTATGAAGAGTCGTGACGCTATGAACCAACGAGGAAGATGAAGACGGAAGCTTAGCTCGCCGCAAGAATAAGGCAAGACATTATCGCATGATCACGACCGGACACGTTGAGGCCATTTGAAACGCAGATTCCTATATGTGAAGCATGAATGTTATCAAGCCGCCTCTCAAGAGCTTCGAGCCAACATCGGTTCATATCCATGGCCTTTGATTACCTTGCCAAGAGGGTAAAGGTCGCTTCACATGCCAAAATTACAAAGTTTGTCAAAAAAAAAAAACCATTCAAGATTTTTTTGGAAAAATGGCTGAGACTTGTAAAGGTTGGTATAGAGAAGTTGCCATTTACCCTTTTGGTTCTTTGAACGTAGGCGGGACCTTTCTTTGGGCATCTTTCCCATTGGTTTATGAAAGGGAAACAACTGTTGGAAGATAGGATTCCTTTTCCCAAGCTTGGATTGAATTAGAGAAGCGAATGCCTCCAGAAGCTTGATTGAAGGTATTCAGGTCAAAAAAAAAAGCGGATCTGGGCTTGACAAAAAGATTTGCTCAAGAATATTTCAGAAGATGACCTAGCATTAAGAGAGATTCTTCTTATCCAAAAGAACTCTAAAGAAAAGTAAATGCCTTATCTGACAAAGAAGGCTGTTCTAGGAAACATGAGTGTTAACCAAGATGGATGACAAGGACCGCCTAATCCGGTGAGTTCATTCAATAAAAAAAAGAGAGTTTTCCAAAACAAAAAACACGAAAAAAGAAAAAAGAAAAAGGAGAGGCCAAGGCGAAAACCCGCAAAGGGCACTTTGAGACCAAAGGGTATTTGAGTCGAAAACCTGAGAAGGGCAGCTCAAAAGTTTGATTGAAAGTAGGGCATACAGTAGTCTTGCTACGCTCGAAGAAGTATGTTACGTCTTGGGGCATCGACAAAGCACTCGGATCCCCAAACACATATTAAGCTCAAGATGGTCCTCGAGAAGTTGGAGCAGAGAAGCTCAAGTGCGATATCTGGGGCACTTAGTTTCCATTTTACCCATTTTGTTACTTGTGGTTATTTTATTCCTTTCAAAAAACCACCGATAAAATTCCTTCTTAATTACCTTTGCTAGCATTGTTTAATTTGTTTGTTTCGAGCTATGCTCCCAATCAATTTCCTTTTTGTCCATTGTTACAATCTTTTTCAAGCATTTTGCATTGAAATAACGATTAGTGGACTAATAATACTTTCATAAAAGGAGTTTTGCATATTACTCTGGAAGCTTCTGAATAATACAAGGACCTGAAACAGGACTATTGTTGAGAACTCACTCAGCTCAAGGTTTGGAAATATTGGAGAAAGATGATTATCTCTTTGGACCTTTTATTGGTTGAACGAAATAACAATACATTTCGCCATTCTCGAGAAAAGAAAATGATACTCTGCATTCATGCACATATCAGGCCTACACATCTGGTCATTATACCGGTGAATGATGTAACAGATCAAATTGATCCTATACCTCGGAGTTACAGCAGAATAGGTAGAAGAAGCCAAATGTTATTCTCCTAAAGTTGCGGGAGAGATACAAACTTTATGTCCGGGAGTTACAATGGAAGAGACCTCGAAATTACAATGGGCAAACTTGTTGAGCATAATATGATCACTTTTTGGGTTTTCTATCAAAGGTACCAGCATGATAGCATATCGGTGATAGAACATTAATGGACTACGAGCAATGATGACCCCAAGCATTTAAAAGGGATCATTTCATTTTGCATTCATACATCATTTCAAAGCACGTTTAGTTAGGAGCATTCGACTCATTGCATCCTAATCATCATAAAAAGACCATTCTCACGACATTCTGCATTTATGCATAAGTCATCCATTGTCATTTAGCTAGGAGCATTCGATTCATTCTAATCATTGCATCCTAATCATTGTCAAAAGATCATTCTCATGACATTCTGCGTTCATGCAAGTGTCGTCCATAATACATGCAGTTAGGAGACTTTGAGTCGTTTCGATCACAATATCCTCATCATTTGCATAAGCATAAACACACAAAATTAATTCTACAAGACAAGTTCCTCAAAGAACGGTGTAGCGATATTGAAGTTCAGATTTTGTTCCCTCAAGATTGTAGTGGGGCAAACTGAAGATTGAAGTCTTCCAAAGATAGTAAGGAAGCAAGTTGGAAAGTTTAGACTTTGTTCCCTAGAGATTGTAGTGGGGCAAACTGAAGATTGAAGTCTTCCAAAGATAGTAAGGAAGCAAGTTGGAAAGTTTAGACTTTGTTCCCTAGAGATGATAGTGGGCAAATCGAAGAATGAAGTCTTCCTCAAGATAAAATTGATATATCATATAAATTAAACATTTTATATTTTTTTGTTGAAATTAAGGCGTCCATTTGTTGATAGCAATTCCTTCACTACGAGTGCTATCCAAAAATGTAAACAGATGTTTATGAAATATACTTCATTCTCATAGGTGAAAATTGAATCCTTAATCTCATGATTAAGAAATAAGGTAAGCAACCACCACACTGCACGACGCCATATAATTATTATTTTAACATTTAATTTTATATATTATAAATAAATTATAAATCTATAATTATAGATATAAATAAAATCATCTTTGAGAGAGAGAAAAAAAAAAAGGGGCCCAAAAGCAACTGTCATGTTGCATTAGTGTTTCCAAGAAGCTGCAAATCCAAAAATAAAATATGAAATGAATAAATCTAAAAAAATGGAATTTGTTGTGAAAAAGAAAAAAAAAGCTGGGGAAATTGTTTGGATTTGGCGCCTCTCTCTCCCGACGATCTTCGTCTTACTTTATTAAGCCTTTTGATACCTTCCATACAAAATGGCTACTTGAAAGGATAAAGTTTTTGGTCTATTATACTAAAGAACTTGACTAGGTACCTTCCACCACCAACACTATGCTTTTTCTTTATTTATTCCTCAATTTCAATGTTTCAATCTTTATTTATTTTTTTCTTGAGATTCCGTAAAAGAAGGTAGGACAATACTTGAAAGTTATTAACTTATGATTTTATTCTTTAAGGAATGTTAATGCATTTATTTTTGGTTTTGGTAATAAATAAATAAAAAAACAATGAGAAATTAAAATAATTCAAAAATTGAGAATGTGATTTGTAATTTCTTTTAAAAAATCATCTAACTACAAACTAATGTATATATTTGAGATAATTAAAATTTGACTCAGTTGAATTAGGGAAAACTAAATTTGAGAATCTCAACAGTTATCTTCAATAGCTATGAAAATAAATAAAATTATTTTATTTTTAGACATATTAAAAGAAAATTCTAACTTAAAATTGAAAATAAATATTCAGATTTTGAATTGAGTTAGAAAATGGAGTAAAAACATGCTTAAAAATTGAAGTTATTGTGATAGCGATGATTAATAAATTTGATTAGAGATAAGAGTGAATGGTTTTGGCATTTTCCTTTTGCTTTTTAATTATTTTTATATGCTGTGTTAGATTGGATGATAATATTTAAAAGAATGGGGTTCAGAATTTGAAAACTTTAGTGACTCTAATCAGGAGTGTTGATTCATCCAAATTATTTAATCCAAGTGAAACCATTAAAACAAGAGGGAATGTGGTAAACAGGAGAAGAGCATTGGAAAACCAAGGCCTGGGCCAAGCACTTTGATGCTTCCTTCAATTCCCTCGCTTTGTATTTGATATTTTAGGTATTTGGTCGTATAATTAAAATTTTTAAAATAATTAAAGTTAGTAACTGATTTGTTATTTTTTAAAAGTTTAATAATTGAATTAAAATAATTTACCTTTTAAAAATATATTTTAAATATCGTTTCTTTTAAGTCTACAAATATTTTAACATCTCGATATTTAATCTTCCCACATTTCTAAGAATGGTAGCTTGAGTTTGGCTCCAATGGCCATAGTAGAAGGCGCTAAGCTAACCTTCTTTTGCTTCTTTGAGATCTTTATGGGAGCAGGATTAGTCATCTTGCACTGCTCAGGAGCTTGAGGAGGTACATCTGCAATTATTTGAAGGTGGTCAATTTAAACCATACCTTAATTTTGGTTTAAATTAGACTCTACTAAGAAGGTAATTATGAGATGAAAGATTTATTACATGCTCTTTTTAATTTATAAATACCCCTTCTTTCAGTCAAGAAAAAAAACAAGTCAAGACGAAGCACCGACATTGTACTAAAATATGATCTCAAATGTAAATCATCTCTGCTTTAATGACTCTATGCACCCTTTACAATGGGATCCACTATCATTATGTTGTTTTACATTTAGTGTAACTTAATAATTATAACAAATTCAAAATAATTGAATCATATCCAACCAAATAAAATCACTAATTGACACAAAAAATCTTTTATGTGTAGTTCATACATTTCCTTTCGAACATTTGTAGTTTTGATTGAAACATGGCTCTCCAAGTGTCTTAAATTTTCAGTTGGCTAACATGGTAAGACACCAATGCATTGTTCATCTCCAAATTACATCATTGTTTCCCCACATCGTCAATGGTGGTTTGGGATTTTGGTTCTGAAATTTTTTGTCCAAAATTTTGTTCCACCATATTCGTTAATTACAAATATATTTAAATGATTACATCAGTTTACAGTTAACGCTTCATTCCATATCAAAAAATTGTTAAAAAGAAGGAAAAGTTTGAAAGTTGTATTCTTTGAAACTCTTCATCTCCCAAGTCCAACAATATGATGATCAGGCTTTCATGATATGAACCTTTCTAATGGAATGATCCCTTGAAGTAAAAGCTTGTACTTGTACGGTTAATGTTTTCTGAATTCATGTTGCTGAACTTAGCCTTTTGTACTTGTCTCCCACCGTGTAAACTTCAACACGAGGCCAAGATAATAATTTGCCCTCTCAAAGTCTCTTGCATATTTCAGAATTTGGATAGCTTTGTGTTGATAGTTTTGGAGTTTATATCCGAATCAAAGGGCTAAATAATAACATGGTAAATGCTAACTTGTTTCGACAACTCAGATTTAGTAGGAGAATAATATTGAGAAGGGATTGTATGAAATTATGATTCCACCTCCTTATTTTTAACATTTTTAGTTGGAGAGCAAAAATCTGATTTGTCATGCTCCTATTGAAAAGGGATGGGTATGACGTCCAATCACAGTTTTATACAATCTTTTCTCTAAATTACATATAACACCATAATCTCCAGAATTTGAATCTAAAACGCAAGGCATTGCAATGGAATACAATTTGTAAAGCATATTCTGAGTACTTGCCAAAGAAACCTAAAGACAAATCTACATTGGTAATGGAAGAATCGATTTTAGAAATAATTGAGAAGGAAGCTTTCGGTTTTGATCGTTCATCGATCAAGTGTTTGGAGAAGATAACTTTCTTGTGACAGTAATCTGATTGGATATGAAGTACTGGTTAAAGAGAGCATTCTATAATTTAATGAAAAGAAATTGGATCTGAAGATATATCACTTAATCTATATGTATATTATATATATAACACTTTGCGGTTGATTTCCATAGGAAGGTTAAAAGAATTTCTTAAAGAAATAGAAGTAATTAGCAAGAATGAAGAGATTTTTATTTTTATTTCTTCTTTTGACTAAGTTGCAAAAGATAAAAAAAAAAAATCAAATCTCAAATGACTATGAAATTAATGTGGCAAATCTTAAAAATAATGTTGTAGTTTATATTAGTGCCTTCAACAATTTACAACATCAACAAACAGCTAATGAAAAGTTGATCCCCTGTGACTTTTATCTCTGTTTCATCATAAACTGCTTATATTATTCATTCGGGTCCGTCTAACCTTCTCAACAGGTACTCCACTTGGACTTCCTTCGTCAATGGCATGATCCAGTCCCCATACAAGTCGGCTACCAAGCTTGGGTTTATTTTGTAAACCGGATCGCCATCCTTCATGTTCATATTATCAGGCACTACTTGTCCGTAAGTTCTGGCTTTCATTTCTACTCTTTTCTTGATCGATTCTTCCACAGACGGATATGTGAGCAACTTCATCAGCCAATCCCTGTCCTGCAAAATAAAAAAAATAAAAAAAATTTAAGAACAAATAATGAGAACACAATTCAATAAAGGTTTCAATGAACTGTTCTTTAAATGAAACTGATAAATAATACCTGTTCTCTAATTGCAGCTCGATAAGCATCCGGAGATGCCTGGTATTTACATTCTGCCACAAATTTTCCATAATGCATTCTCTTCGAAAGAGCCTGCAGTCACACATAAATGTTAAGCATCCAGCGGTTCCCAGAACATCAAGTTGTTGGAGTACAATAACCAGTTCGATGGAAGAACTAATCGGAACAACAGGTATTTACACATGACATGAAAACCTTATTCGACCAACAAAGCACATACATTCGAGAATCAGCCTCAAAATTGGATAACATAGTCATCAATGGTTCACACTTAAAGAAATACAAATGGAGTAAATTCCCACAGTAAGACCTGAGTTTATGGTGCTCTGAGTCTTCATTTTTCTTGAAGTATCTATGTCCATCACTTGATACATATCTGGACATGGATATGAGGATATGATCTCCAATGACTCAAAATATATGGAAATCTTTGAAAAAAGTTAAACATACCGACGTCAGACAAATACATTGATTAGTTACTAAAGATCAACTCTCCATGATTTAGTGCCCAATATAAACCAAGAAGACTAGTTTTGCAGGTGAATTAATAAGCAATGAAAAAAGAGCAATGCTACGAAACTCCCCGAGTCGGAGCATATGTTATTGGCAGTTAGAGAAAGTCTTGATCCCACCTCATCCTTTGAAAAACAAGAATGATAGACATAATGCCCAGTCAGTCACCATTTTAGACAAAGGCATGTAAGGTGCCATATTATGGGCATGTGAAAAGCGAGCAGAAACTGAAATGGAAATGCATGCGAAACTTGTCTTAAAATATTTACCTGCAAACACACAGTGTCACAAACGGCAGTAGATCCACAATTCCCATCATCTCCTGCCTTTACTAATCTGGGAATAAGATTTCTGAAGTACATTTGCCACACTTTTGGATTTATATTTATTGAATCTGCAGCGGGATGTAGTACCTGTTTGATTGTCAGAAAAAAAAGGCTCCAGTAAGAAGTTAAAAACTTAGCAGTCGCCGCATAAAATTCTGAGTGTCCAAAAATGTATAAATATTAATAATGTTGTGCAAATAGGATAAAAGAGAGTAAATTATTGTACTACAAAATCACACTAGTTTTAATTTCTAAAAAAAATATATTGGAGCAGATGGTAACTTCCTAGATAGAATCTCCCTCCCCAACACTACTGAATATACTTCACTGCAAAAGATACAAGTGAAAAATTACAAATCGAAAGAGAAAAAGATTGTTTTGGGATTGTACTATTTCAATAAATCTCCAGTAAATTTTCATATCTTCAATCTCCTTGCAAAATAACATTTGATCGTGCCTTCAAAATTCAAACTTCAAGATTTAACACTCCAAACATAGTATATTTGAAGGATTCTCAATGATTGAAATTGTCTGGATCTTTACTTCACCTTCCAGAATCTCTGATACAAAATAATATCAGACATCAATGTGCTTCGTCTTTGCATGATAAACTTGATTCTTTGTCAATTGAATAGCCCTCTGACTATCGCATGCACTTTTTAAGATATTTCTATTTAATTTCCAGTTCACCAAGCAACCCTTGAAGCCAATTTGCCTCTTTTACGGCCTCTGTGATTTCCATATACTTCGCTTCTATAGTAGATAAGGCAACTATTGACTATAAAGTAGACTTCCAACTAACTAGTCTCTTTGCAAGAGTAAATATATAACCAGTAGTTGACCGTCGTTGTCCAGATCACCAGCATAATCTGGCTTAATAATATATTACAAAATCCATTGTATTATGGATATATTGCAAAATCTATTTCATAGCTTTCCAATGCTCCTTTCTTGGATCATGCATATATTCTCGTTCTGTATCATTCTTTAGCGACATAGAGACATTAACCTTGAAATGATGAGCAAGAGGAGTGCTAATAGGTTTTGACTTTTCAGTCATGCCAAAACACTTTAACTCGGATATTGTTTTTGAGTCAAATAAAGCCTCTTCAAGCTTTTATCTCATTATAATAAATAGGACGATAGCATTACTCAGCATAAGAATTTAAATGTTGTATTCTCATGATGGCAAGAGGAGCATCATTCATCACCAAAATGATAGTAGAAAACATACTAATGTTGAACATGTAATCATATCAGACACACACTGTGACACCCAAGTTTGAGTAACATAGATGATAAGTGTTATAGAGAAGAACTCCCTAGTCTTTCAAGAGGCTACCTAAAACTGATTTCCTAGCGAAAGACTACGTTTTTCCATGAATTATCATTTTACCCTGTCAAATATGAATCTAAGACAGACCTCAACATATTCCATCCCTTTACAGCTAGAGTGATGGCAGTAACAAAGACTTAAAAGGTTCAAATAAAACACAGAATACTTCATGTATTAGCGAGAATTTGGACGTATGGAGCAATGAACAAATGCCCAAGGCCACTACAAAAGAGCGAAAAAAGTAATGCCTACTATCCGGTCCTATTATTTTACCTGTGGATATCGCAAAGGTGGCAACAAGGGCTCAGGTAATTCATCAGGGAAGAAAGGATGCTCATCCGGGCTCCTGTACCTGCCAACCTAACATGCAATTAAAGGGTTGATGAGAAAAGCAACGTGGATTTTGTTACACGTATCTCCTTTCTCCCTATGATTATTGAGTATAAATACCTTGGCATGAAGCTTTTCGCTTTCTCTAAGCATATATTCAACTAAGGAGCCATGGAACCCATCCATTGAAAAGGCATCAGGGTCATATGTATCCTTATTATAACAATATTGAGCTCTCTCTCTAAGGCTAAATATAATGCTGTCCTCTTGTCGAATTAACGAGTACCTCACTGCCTCGAGGGTCAAGTTCTCGCTCTTATCCACCCTTGGCTTGATTCTTGTTGATCTAAAGAGATGTTACCATAACATTAAGTTATCAAAAACCTTCATCAAATGTCAAAAAGAAATCAGCTACTGCACCATGGAAACACCAACGGATTAAAAAAAGATTCAGGAAGTGTTTTCCACAATGTTGGCCAGAGCACTCAAATTGGAGCACTCCAGAAGGGGGAAAAAGTAATTGATTCAGTAGTGACGTGATAAAGGTATAAAATCCATTCCAAAATAAATTTTAAAAAATTCAGTGAGAAAAAAGGAATTCAGACATTAATCAGCCAGGAAAACATTTTCTTCCCAAACATCAGAATAACAATTAAATTACAAGATTCCAGGAATCCTAACAATGGAATTATAAACAACTGAAGCATTGAAACAAACGCAATTATAAAGTAAGGTCAGCGAAGTCCACAGTCAAGCGCAACCAAAGCAAAAGAACAGAGAAAAAAATAAAGAAAGAATAAATTTTCAACAACCAAAAATCTGAATTGGAGTTTTGAACAAAAGAAGAGGCAAAAGGGAGGATAGTTTTATACCCAATAGAGTTGGTGGAAGCATGAAGAGATTGAATGGCTGTCTTTGACAACCTTGCAGAGCAATGGAGCTTAAAGATGGGAAATTCCCTGGTTTGTGAAGTTAAAGGAAAACCGGGTCTTGGAAGTTCGGTGGTTCCGTTAACAGAAAACGAAGCTGGAGAAGAAGAACCCATGAACAACTTAGCTTCCATTGATGCTACACAGAAAGACCTTTTCCAAAGAAATAGAAACACTAAAGAATGCAAAAGTTTGAAGCTTTGAAAAAATGAATCACTGTGAAAATTGAAAAACGGCAAAGGATATGTATATGTGAATAAAAAAAAAAGTAAAAAGGACTGGTTCGCGGGTTCCTTGTGGTGGGTGAGTTAGGTGGTGGAAACTGAAAACAGAAAACAGAGGTTGGTGGAGTATGAGAAACCAATAAAAAATTTGAAACTTCGAAACAATGAATCACTGAGAAAGTCGAAAAAAATTACAAAGGATATGTATAAGAAAAAGTAAAAAAAAAAAATAAATTCAAATAAAATAATTACAGAAAAGGAAAAAGGACCTGTTTCGCGGGTTCCTTGTGGTGGTGATGGAGTTGGTGATGGGTGGATGAGAATCCAGTAAAAAATCAAAGCTTCTTTAATATAAATAATAGATTGTATGTGCATTAAAGGAATTTTTGCTTCATTCCTAAAAGTAAAACAAAGAGTCGTCTGAAACTAAAATTACTTGACTTAATGGTCCCAAGCTCTCACTTTTCACTTTCAGAGTTCAAAAAATGCTTTAAACTTGTAGAAACTAAGTTATTTGTTTATTTACTTTTCAAATTTAAACATTCAAATCAATAAGTTAATTTATTTTATTAAATTTATGGGATTGGTATTTTATATTTAAAAATTACTTGATAAATAATCTTAAATATGTAAATGTCTTAAAACATTTATTCCAATTTATCATAATAAAATGCTTTCTTTTGTTATTATAGTATCTTTATGAAAAAATGATTTCAGCTGTGTAATTGAAATAATTAAAAATACCAATTATTTAAACTAGTTAATAAGATTATAAAATATATGAACTAAATTATGTCAAAATTTAAAGTATATGAATTAAATCTAAGTTTTACCATAATATAAGGGCCAAAAAATGAAATTATCTTATAATATAGAATAAAAGCAAGGTAAACTCAATATATGTGTATCTCTAACACCCTTACGATATTCAAACGATGTTATATCGATAACGATGTCAGATGTTTATAAAAATTAAATCATTACATTAAATTAAAATTAAAGATTTTTATATATTTTTAAGATTGAAATAATGACATGCCGACTTCTTTCTAGAACTCAAAACAGATAGGAGAATGGTCTCCCGAGTAGCTAAAATACATACAACGCTATAACCTTGAGAATAGTTGAAACCAAAGATAAGGCCATCGAACTGGAAATCATATTCTAAGGATTCGTCATAGAAACCTAAAGACAAATCGACAATACTAGTAGAAGAATCATTGAGAAAGAAGTCGTTTTTGATCGTTCACCAATAAAGTATTTGATGAAGATAGTTTCCTTGTGATAACAACGGCGGTGTTTTCATCCAATTGCATGGTTATGAAGTTGTTGCAGTTAAAAAAGAGTCTTCTATTATTACCAATTTGACCAGTAAATTTATAGGATTTCTAATATCATATTGGTTGGTAAATCATTAAGAATAAAAGAACTTTCCATAATTAATTTTTTTTTCAAATCAAATTTGAAGATATAATTTTCCTCTTTCTTATGGACCAACCAATGCAAATTTTTTTTTTTTGATTCAAGAAAGAAGCTGATATATATATTAAGGCCTGACAAAAGTCCAAAAGTAAAAAAACAAACAAACAGAAGCCCAATAAAAAATAATAAAGAAACAGAAATATCTAATGACAACAAACAATAAAAGCAATCAGAAATGAAAAGACACAAGCAACAAACGTCAGGCACCTTATCTTCCCGAGAAAATCCATACTAGCCCTCAAAATGTCCGCCACACCAAATACCCAGATAATTTTCAGACGAACTCTTGTTCTAGCATTGAAGAAGTGCCTAGAACAATCAAACGATTCATTTTCCACTAAGAACAAGGCCAGCAAAATCTTAAACCCCTAACCTTCCTTTCGATCGATCCCGCTCTGCAAGACGCTGAACCGAAGTAGGTAAATCACAGTTCCATCTCCCCGAGTAGTTTCTCCACCTTCCCTCCAGCGCCAGAGTGTGAGCCGCTCCTTTTGCAGACCGCCGTACATGATGGTAAGAAATTTCATCAAATCTCAAACTTAGATGTCTGATATTCTGCATAATCGGTCTCAGTATCGATCTGTCCTCATCCTTCTTTTCTATGCTTTTTATAACTGCCAGAGAGTCACCCTCAACCTCCAGACGCGTAAATCCCATGGATAAAGTAAAGAATAAAGCTCGTTCGCACGCCCTAGCTTCTGCCACAAAAGGATCTGCTATAAGCTCAAACAGATAAGTTTCGCTCCTCGTATTATTCCAGAACAATCCCTAGCAATTACTGCTGTAATAACCATCTTTTCATCTGATATATAAGTCGCATCAAAGTTAATCTTTATTATACCTTCATCGGGGGGTCTCCATGATTCCTTTGAATCAGGTTTGGTAAATGGCTGAGAAGACCTTTGGAATGTGTTGATTTCTTTTATGTATCCACTAATAAAACCCAGAACCTCTTGTAAACTAAAGCGAGCCCCTTCATGAATCATTTTGTTTCTTCTATACCATAAGCTCCAAAAGAGATTGCAATAGTGCATCTATGTTGTTCATCCGCAGTAACAAAAGTATGAGCTAATCGTCTCTGACTACACCAGGACTCCTCAAGAGTGGGAATCGGAACGTGCAAATAAGTCCACACACGTTTCAAAATACCACAGGACCATATCAAATGACTCGAGTCCTCCAACTCAGCTCGACACAGAGGACAAACAGACTCCACAGCTAACCTCTTTCTCGCCAGATTACAAGAATGAGGAAGTAAATTATTAAAAAGTCTCCAGACATGTATTTTTATTTTTTCTGGAATATTTAGAGACCATAATAATTTGTAAAAAGCTTTGTAATTCTCCTCATTAGAGCTAATAGTAGTAGGTGAATCAGTAACGGTAGTTAGAGCACGTGTACCCACTTTTAACACTATAGTCCCCTGACCCATCATACTTCCATACCAAAGCATCCTCCGTTCGACTACTAGCAAGCGGAATGGAAAGAATTCTATCCGCGGTGTTCTTATCAACTAAACTGTATATCAACCCCTGTTCCAGGTATTAGAATTCTCTTCTATTAGTTGGCTAACCTTTGTCCATTGCAATATAATCTATTGACCAGTAACCCTGTTATTCTCTTTCCCAAGTAGCCATGGATCATCCCAAATGTTGACACTAGTCCCCTTCCCAATTCACCACAGCATACCATCCACAATCAAATCCCGAGAACTGCAGATGCTTCGCCAGGTAAATGAGGGGTAAGATCCTATCTTAGTTGATAGAATATCAGAACATGAAAAATAGCGGGCTTTTAAAATTCTTGCTAATAAACAATTGGGCTGAGCTAAAATGCACCAAACCTGCTTTGCTAAAAGATCCTTGTTAAAGAGAAATAAATTTTTAAAACCCATCCCGCCATAAGACTTAGGTCTACAAAGTGTATCCCAGCAACTCCAATGTATACCTTTCGCCGTCTTATTATTCGCCCACCAGAATTTATTCATAATACTTTCCAACTTACGGCAAAGCGTTTTTGGAAAAAGAAAACATTGCATAGCATAAATGGGTGTAGCTTACAAAACAGATTTAATGAATACCTCTTTTCCTCCCATTGAAAGAAAACGAAAGCTCCAACCTTCAACACGCTTTCTAAATCTGTCAATAAATTCTGCAAAAGCCCATGTTTTTCGTCTCCTCACCATCATCGAAGTTCTAGATACTTCTCGGGATTAGATGCCACTCGAACTCCCAAAAAATAGTAATTTCCTCATTAACTTCTTCAGTTATATTGGCCCCAAAATAAACCAATGATTTGTTGTAGTTCACCATCTGCCCTGCGCACATATCATATTCTTGAATAATGTCTCTAACAGCTACTGCCCCATCTCGTGTAGCATCCCCAAACAGAATGCAATCATCTGCAAAAAACAAGTGATTAACGTAAAATTTCTCCCTACCAATAGGGGCACCTCTCATACTCCCTCTCTGCTTTGCATTCTCTAGGAGAGTAGAAAATCCTTCAGCACAAATTAAGAAAAGATAAGGACTGAGTGGATTTCCTTATCGCAGACCTCGTGATGGCGAAAAAAATTCATTGTCCTCGCCATTGAGACAAACAGAATAAGTAACAGAGCTGACACACCTCATAATAAGCACAATCCAATCCTCGTGAAACCACAAAGCCTTTATCATACCTACAATAAAATCCCATTCCACTCGGTCATACGCCTTACTCATATCCACTTTGAGTGCAAAATGCCCTTTCTTTCCACCCTTTTCACCTTCAATGAGTGTAAAATCTCATAAACAATCAGAACATTGTCAGAAATGAGTCTTCCTGGTATAAAAGCTCCTTGAGCTTCGTTAATACATTCTCCCAATAAATTACTCATTCGATTAACCAGCATCTTTGAAATAATTTTATAAACAACATTACAGAGGTTTATTGGTCTAAATTGAGACATCATTTTCGACTTATCAACCTTTGGAATAAGCACCATTATCGTTTTGTTGATATCACCAAATTCTTACCGTCCACTCAAAACATCAAGGCAATATTTTGAGACCTCAGAACCCACTATATGCCAATAGCATTGAAAAAAGACTACCGGGAAACCGTCCTCTCCTGGGGCTTTTAAAGGTGGCATTGAATTAACAGCATTCCAAACATCCTCCTCCGTAAATTGTATTAATAATGATTCATTCATAGCATCAGTAACCTTGTTAACCACTAGGTTAAGGAGATGCTCATCAAATCCCATCTCGGAAGCAGTAAATAACTCAACAAAATAGTCCGTCGCAACTTTGAGCATATCAGCAGATTCTGAATGACGAGTACCATTATCATCAAACAGCTCAGGAATTCTTCCACGGAATGACGTTGACTGGCTATTTTATGGAAAAAATTCGTGTTACGATCCCCATTTTTTAACCAGTTAACACGGGCTCTTTGCTCCCAATACAATTCCTCCTTGTCCGCCTCCAAATTGAGTTCCAGCTGAACCTCCACAATCTCAGCTAAAACATCATCCGAAATATCACGAGAAACAAGGCCATCCAATTTCTATTCAAGCTGAACTCGAGTTTGTCTCTCTTCCTTACTCCTAAATCTACTCCATTGCAATAAATTGTGCCTTAGAATCTCCAATTTATTTGGAATGCTTTCAGAAGAATCAGCCCACCAACCATGAACCTTACCCTCAAAAGTACTGTTTAATAACCAATTAACTTCAAATGAAACTTCATTACTTTATGATTTACATCCATTCGGCCCCCTCCCAACGTGTCCAAAAGAAGAGGATAGTGATCCGAAAAAGAATGAGTCAAATGTTTGACTTGATAATTTGGAAAAAGCTCAATCCAATTAGAATTCGCTACCCCACGGTCCAATCTCTCTCTAATATTAGAATCTTTAAATCGGCCTCTTTCCCATGTGAACCAGCGACCATATGAATCCAAGGTTGACAAGATTGTAGTCCTCCAAAGCCATACGAAATCCATCATCTGTCTCTCCAAACGAATGCGACCTCCCTTCTTTTCATAAGAGCTTGTAATTTCATTAAAATCTCTCATAACAATCCATGGAATATTGTAATCACCACTCAAATGTCGAAGCAGATTCCAAGACTCTCTCCTTCCTGTTCAATCGGGTTCCCATAAAACCCGGTAAACCGCCATTTAGCATCACAATTACAGTCTTGAATTTCTACATCAATATGCGATGAAGAAAAGCTTTTAAGACTAACTAAAGAGTTGCCTTTCCATCCTAAAGATAGCCCACCTCGAGATCCCATAGCACCAATGTCAATGCCATTGTCAAAACCACATTTTAGTCGAATCATCTCCATTTTTTTCTCACTTAATTTTGTCTCTATAAGAAACAAAATGCGGGGATTGACGGCTCGTAATTTATTTCTGAGCCTATTAACAGTTTGTGATCTCCCCAAACCACGAACATTCTAACTTAGGATTTTCATAATCCCGGCTGCTTGGTTACCAGAGCTAGCCGATAAAATCAACGACCCAACTCCCTCCTTGGGGCCCAATGTAGCAGATAAATTTTCATGCCTTTGTCGCTTCTTGCCATTCAGTATCTCCACCGGATCATTTTCCTCATCAAAACCCAATTCCATTGGCCCAATTTTCGCGCCCATATTGCTCAAATCTTCTTTCCCCAATTTACTCCCATGAATCATCTCATTATTGGTAACCTGATGAATAAATCCTATTGGCAAAAAATTATGAATCTGATTTCCACGATTTCCGCCTAATTTTGGCCCAGAGTCTTCCCCACATTTATTGCAGGGTTATGATTGATTGTTTCCAAATTTTCTCCTACCCTCCTCGTGCCATCTGCTTCCCTGAGCCACTTGCTCTCTACCGTGCACCGCCTTCGGCCCTCTACTCTCAGTGAGATATCCCAGCCGAAAGTAAGTTGTGAAGAATCAAATCTTAGACGGTATGGACAGTAGCTTTCACCATGGCTCAATTTACCGCAAATGAAGCAGAACAAACTAAGCCTTTCATAAATTTGAACCGTGCATAAACAATCATTGAGGAACCAATCTGAATCTTCTTTTTACATTTCAGGGGTGCCAATATATCAATACTGACACGAATACGCATAAAATTCCTGAATCCTAAATTGGAAGTATCATAATCAATGAATTTTCCACAAAAGTTGCCAAATTGTTTTGCCATGTTTTCCGTCATCAGCCTAGGGGGTAACTCATGGACTTGCACCCAGAAATCAGTATGGTCCAAAGACAGCGATAAAGGGTTCCTCCAATGGGGATTCTTTGCAAAATAAGCAAATGGTTATTAAAGAACCATGGCGTACCATCAATAACCCTACTTAGATCCACCTCATGAAAAAATTAAAATAGATACCTTTTATCCCCTAAATCTGTTATACAAATACCACCAATGAGATGCCAGAGATCTGCCATAGTGTTTCACAGAAAGGGAAATGTACAACACTATCCATTAGACATCGTCCCACTAAGTAGCATTGGTATGACCTTATCACCACATCTACTTCCTCCTGAAAGGCTTCCTCCTCTTCATCTACCAACTCAAGTTCGCCAGATCTTTGTCCATAAGAACCGAAAAAGAAAACCACAGTACTCAACTTTGACGAAAGAATCAGATTTATGGACTCGTCAAGAGAATCAAAAGATGATTAAATTTAAAAGAATTTTAGAAGAAAGGATGAACAAATATGCCAATCGGCAGATAGAAACCTCGTGCCAAGCGGCAGACTTATCAACCAATGCAAAATTTAAGTTGCAATAAACCAAAGATGTTGTCTCTGGTTCATGCTATATAACACTTTCTATGATAGTCCATTTTTTATTTTAGCATATCGAATTTAAAATTATTGAAACCTAGTTATTCTAAGTTGTTTTTAAGAGAACTATTCATCACCCTAATATCGCAAATCTTGTTATTTTTAACATTTTATTTCCTTAGTGTATGTGGAAAAGAATTAGGGTGTTCTGTAAATAAAATTTTGGACTTTTTAGTTGATTGGGGTACAAATGGAGAATTAGGTAGTCAAATTTTTTAATTGTAACGTTTGGTGAATGGAAGTTTGTAAGATTTTATTGAGTTAAAACCTTCAAAACAAAAAATGCTGGGCATGAACCACTTTTTCCAACAACTGATTCGGAATAAGATATGTGAAATAACATATCTGACCATACTTACTCAAAAATTACTCCGTTTATCACATGCTCTCTAATCTAATAGAGGTATCAAGATATCAATGACCCTCATTCTCCTATTTTTACTTTCATCTTCAAAGTCCAAAGTAAATCTTAAAAAAAAAAAAAATCCTCCACCGCGAATCTATAAAAATCAACATTGCCACGAGAAATTTTCAATTGAGCCCATGTATCCTTAAATATTTATGTACTCTAATTTATTTGCAATTTACTTGTGTAAAATAATTTTTTAAGCAACTTTATATTAATTAAAATATGTTACTTGACAAATTTATTCAGGTGTGATAAATTATTACTAATTTATATGCTAATAACATGACATAATTATCACTAAAAATATAGTTTACAATTATATTGATAAACTATTAATATTTATTAATTTCCACAAGGTTAATATTTGTAAATAAGAAACTTAAAAAATTGTTTATTTAAAATTTTAAAATATTAACTAATTAATTTTCATAATGGGTATTTCAATTCATTGGTAATAATATTTTATTTCAATAAATTTACCCAATAAAAGCTAGAGCATTATAAACAAATAAATACTTAATAATAAAATATATTATATCATTATTTATTATTTTACACATATCAATTTTTAACTATCAACTAAATTTTATTAAATAATTTTAAATAAATAATTAATTAAATCTATTAATTAAATCAATTAATAAAATTAATTAATTAATTAAATCAATCACTGCAATCATCAAATAAATCCAAGTGTAATTATTTTACATAAATCAAATCAAATATTTAAAAATAAAATAAATATAATTTCGTACAATAGGAGACAGCCATTCAAGATTTTTCAAAAGCTTTAGAAATTGCGTAGCCATAGATATTTCTGAGTTTGTGGACAAACTTAAAGGTCTCTTCCAGCATATCACATGGTTTTGCCTATTTGTGAAATGAAAAAAAAAAAAAAAAAAAAAGAAAACATAATGAATTTTTCACTTCAACTTTATAATTTTTTAATTAGTTTTATTTTTAGTTATTAAAATTATATTTTTTTCAAGTCATCTTAAAATTAATGAAAAATTAATATTTATTAATTTTATTAACGCGACGTATATGTAAATTATCACGTGAATAATATATTAATAGTTAATTAATTTTTAAAATTTAAAATTTTAATGATTTTAATTTTAAAATATAATTTTTATTTATTTAAAATTTAAAAATTTTAAAATAATTAAATATTAATGTGTTATTTACGTATATGTTACATTAATAAAATTAAAAACGATAATTTATTCATCCATTTCAAAGTGATTTAATAAAATATAAATTTAAAATTTAAAATAAAAAAGTTTAAATAAAAATTAATATAATTTTTAAAAATTGGAACTTCAAAATTATAATTTTCATCAAACCAAGCAATGATGTGACAATTGATGTGCATAAAAATGGATTATATGACAGTTGAAGTGAAAAAATTATAAAAAATAAAAAATTTAAATTCTAAAAATGAAATTTAAGAAAAATATTAAAATTACTAAAAGTTATTAAAATTATTAAAATATTAAAATAATACAAAAAAGAAAAAAATACTATAAAATTAGAATATCATAGAAAATTTATGAAACTTTGAAATTGTAAAAAGTACATGAATTATTAAAATGAAATGAAGGAACTAATTCAGTTTAAACTTCACCTAGGATGCTGAAGAATATCTATTTTATTAGACTCAGTTAATAATATTTTGAATTTTTTGTATTTTTAATAATTTATATTATTTAATAATACTTTAGTTTTTTTATGTTTTAAATAAAATAATATGTATGTAATGAAATTTGAACTCAAGTTAATTATATTAGTAAAACTTTAAATTTATCACACAAATAAAACTTTGTTTTAACATTTTTATACATTTTAATTTTATTATGTAATTTTATTATCTCTATAGTTATATATATATATATATATATTTATTAAGTGTTTTATTGAGTTGAAAATGTCATTTAATAATTAAAATAAATTATATTATTTAAGGGTATTTTAATTTTTTATTAAAAATCAATAAAAATATGAATATTATATAATTTGAACACAAATAATTTATATTAGTAAAACTTTTAATTTAACCATTTAACTAAAGTTTCATTTTAATTTTTATACATTTTAATTTTTATTATACATATTTTATTACCTCTATCAATTGTGTATATATATATTTTAATATATATTATTGTATACGATTGAGTTTGTATTATAAGTTAACTTGACAACAACTCAAGATTAATCACAACACTATGATAAACAATTTTAATATAATATTTTCATTTTAACATTGTATATATTTCATGTGTTATTATTGATTAGTTTCAAATCATATGTTTTATTATTTATTATATGTTATTTATAAACAAACATTTGTGTTCTAAATTTATAGTTTCCACAAGCATGCACGTGTGATAAAATTTATAGTATTAATAATCTTGTCGATTTAGTTGGCATCACAAGTTAAATCGGCATCAACTCAAAATTGATCACAATACCATAATAAAAATTATATTCCTTTAATATTCTTAATTTAATTATATACATATTTAAATTTTAATTTACTCACGATTAAATTTAATTTCTTTTCATTTTAATATCGTACATTTTTAATTTATTGTTATTATTAATTAGTTTCAAAATATATATTAAAATACCTTTATATTTGAAAGTGGTAGAACTTTTAATATTTATTTGAAGGTATAGTTATTTATTTAAATTTAAAGGGTTTTTAAAATAAAATGTTTCAATATTCCAAAGTTTCAAATAAATTTACTCATGGGGGGTCATTTGTCTTGCCTAAAAAAAGAGAGTGTTTGGATAAAATACAGGTCCAAAAAGTGGGCTTAGACAAAAAATAATACCCATTTTTTAATGTGCCGAGCCTCGGTAATACATTTTTAGCCCAAGTTCGACTCGAATTCACAAAATGACAAAAAAGTTTATTATTTTTGTTGTTTTAATGCTATTTTCTTGTTGTTTTCTCTATTTTATTACCATTTCACTTTTACGTTACTATTATTTTGATCTTAGTATTATTTAAGTATATATATATTTTAAAATTTATTTTCAGTTTATTAGAAAATATTTATTTTATTTTTTAGTATTTTTATGTATTATATATATTTAAAATTATATAAAATAAAAAAATTAATACTGGCAAATTGGATCCAAATTTTAATATTTTTCCTGACCAAATTTAGATAATTTTTTAAACTAATTTTTTAGGCCAAATCAAACCTAACAAATATACCTAATTTTTAGTTAAACTTGACCCAAACCAACTCATAAACACTTCTAATCTCAAATAAACAAAGGCTTACCGAGTAAAAATAACAGACGAAGACTTTCCGTAGTCTACAGATTAAACCCAGTTGAGGGAAAATTATCACCTAGCCTACCCATACAATGTCTATTTTAAGAGACTTTTTCGTAATTAAAAGAAGCACAAAGGGTATTTACGTCATATCATTTTAAACAAATGAAAATCCCACAATATCGCTTCCGATCTTGAATATTTGCTTTGAAGTTTCAATAACTCTGATTCTTTATTCGTTTCTTGTGCAGATTTGCGATCAAAATTCTTCTATTCTCCTCTGTAAGTCCTTTCTTTCTCCCTCTATTTTGTATCGTTAATTTTCCTATATTTTCATTTCGTTATCAATTTTTTAGAAATGATAAGATATGTTTGCAACTGGGTTTGTTGAGAATTGAACTACACGCGGATTTTGGGTCATTTAAATTTCTATTTTTTCTTGTATTTAGTAGTTACCCAATTTAATCCATAGCTCAAAGATATGATCTTTACTGCTGGAAAAAATTGAAAAAAAAAAGGAGAGAATTTTTGGTTGTTAATTAATTTTATTTTATCTGCTAAATCATCCATAAAGAAGAACTGCAACTTTGATGTTAATTATTCTGGATTTTATTGAATTAATTAGTACCTACTGCTAGATTTTATGTTTCTTAAGCTTGGTTATTTGGATTTGGATGTTCAGTGGTGATCCGATTGTTTGGTTTCTAAACAATAATATATAGTAGTAAATACTATTTTTTCATGCATTTGGAGGCTCTTTGTAGGTCATATACCTATATTCATGTGTCAGAAATAAGTGTCAGACACAATTATTTCAAGAAGAATGAAGAGTTCTAGCAATATATTTTCTTTAATAACTTATTTATTTAACATCTGAGATTAGCAAATTTGTCTTTCTTTTTGTGTGTTTAGACGAATCTGTTTATCTGCAAAGGATCCTCTAGGAGACAGTTGAGTGTTTAACTATTATGTCGTCTAGGCGTCATGTTCGTTACAGTCCTTTAGCTGTTGATGAAGATGATGATTATAATGGTGGAAGGCGTTTCGACCCAAGGTTTGATTATTCACCAAAAGCCTTTGATAGAGTCCCATGGAAATCCATTGTCCTTGCAGTCTTTCTGCTTTGTCTGGGGTGCTTGCTTCTTTTTCTTTCGTTTTTCATCTTCTCGGGGCATATGGGAGGAGAGAAGTCGCAGGCATATGGCCTTCTAGTCCTCGGAATTCTTACTTTCCTTCCAGGTACGCAACTGATTCGACAAAATGTGTTTTTAACTGGATGGTGTTGAAAGTATTTCTAACTGTTGAATTGGTGATTTGGTTTAACAATTTAAATCATTTTTCAGAGTTATGCTTAACTTGTTTCCTTAGTACCTGATGTTTAATGATATTTTGTTATGTAATGGTGAAATTAGTCTGGGTTCTCAGGGAGGGAAGTTGTTTATCATCCTTGGATAATTATTGAATACTAGTATAGAGCTTGCTGTGAAATCATTGTTTTAATTATTTCATGTATGCTGTTCACGGGTCTGGACCTGGGTGGGTCTAGTTATGATATTGCTAAAGCATATGACTCTTGCATTTATGGTAATAGAGCCATAGGGCATTCCATTTCTTGTTTTTTATGTATTACTGACTTGGGGAAGTTTTGGGTGAAGATGACATCTAAGTTATTGGGATGTGGGTGTGAGTGTTGGATACGGGCATGTATCTGTTCTAGGTATCTTTTTTGTTGTTGAAGTTTTCCATATATTCAGAGCGTACTTAGAGGGTCATATATCAACCATTTCTAGGTATGCATTGGACATGGGTGTGGAACATTAATACTTCAAAAGAAAAAGGAAGTGTTGAGCATCATTAGATGATTTTAGCCCCTTTGTTTGGATGGAGGGAGATGGTATGAGAAATTTTCTTGTATTTCCTTGAAGTTGAGGGAATTTTAGTCGGAGAAAATAAATTCTCCTTTCTATGGAACTTCCAAATTTTGATTTCCTTTAAAACTAATTTCGTCACGACCATTTATTCGGGAAGCAATAATAGGAAAACTCTACGCATTTGATCAGATGCGCTTATATTTATTTCATTACGATCCCATTTGCAACGAACATTCCTGTGAGAGGCATTACATACTAAAAAGTGCATGACAAATACAACTGTGGCATTGTGGCATTGCAGGCGAAGTTTTTATTGAATAACTTAGAAAACCATCATTCTGATGTTTCTTTGAAAGCCTCTTAACGATCTGCTTCGACGCTGATCTTTAGCTATTGTCAAACTTCAAAAGAGTTTGACTGATACTATTTTTATTGATCGGAACTTGTATGCTGCAGGTTTTTACGAGACTCGGATAGCATATTATTCTTGGAGGGGTGCTGAAGGATACAGTTTTGCTTCCATTCCAGATTATTAAGACTTGAGGTTTGTCGAGGGATGCATCCCCCTCCGCCGCCTCCTCTTGTATTGAATTAAATCGTAACATTATAGTTAAAGAGATTGTTTAAAGCAACCTTACAATGCTGTAAATTCATGAATTTTGAGTACAATCTATTCGTTACTTTAATCGTAAACAGGCAGAAAACATCCTTTAGTTCGAGTTTCTTTCCTCTTAAGAGACAGGTTCAGCCATGTGTAAAGTGCAATGAATTTTGTTATTTAAGTCGAATTTTATTTTAAACAGTAATATGGGTCATCGGGCCTGGTCAAGAAAAATTAAAAGTTCATACTGTTGTCCGACCTGACTCATAGGGTCCACAGGTATCTATGTTTTTCTTTTTCTTCTTTGGATGTAAAGAGGTCATGGAAATTGCTCAGTGTCTAAATACTGTTGAAATCAACTGAGTGTTTGGTTTCCTTTGAATATACATTTTATTTAAATTTAAATGTAAAAATAGTTATTTAATATTTTATTGTTTTTGAATAATAAAACAGGCCAAGAAAGTTAAAACTGTGATGATCCAGCTGTTCTCTGGTAAAAAATTAAATTTGTTTTATTTGGATTATTTATATTTATTTTCATTATTAGTTGTGTAATTATAAATTAGAATTAATTATTGAAATTTTATGTATAAATAGAATATATGGCGTTTGGACTATGAACATGTCAAATTGATTTTATATGATTTCAATCAAGACAAACTACAATGAACAGATTGTGCGTCAATGCCACATCATTTAAATATTTTTCTCCCTTTGACATAGTAATTTCAAAAAATAAAATGAAAGAATATATTTATTTATCCTAATTATTTACATATATTTTGACCTTTTTAAATAAAATAATTGAGATCTTCGTTCCTTTTCGCTTCTTGAATATAAAATGTTTTCCTCGATGAATACAACATTCGAAAAAAGAAAGGTCATAGCTTCTCCGATTGAATTCTCCATTAACAAGGAAAGCCGAAGCGGAGGCAGTTTCGATCCGATCATGTGATTTTTACACTTACATTCCACGATTTTTTTAACTGCTTTGATTCGATTGATTTTGATTCTCTTTTTTGGTTTCGAATTTAAGGAAGAGAAAAATGGATGGATCAGTAAGAAGTGGAGTGGAAAGTGTATTATCGCCTACTTACAAGCTGGGAAAAAGGATCGGAATCGGCACGTTTGGAAAAGTGAAAATAGCTGAACATGTATTGACTGGCCATAAAGTTGCTATTAAGATTCTTAAACTCACAAAAATTAAGAATATGGGAATTGAGGAAACAGGTATGTTTTTTTTTTTTTTAAATTTTTTGAATGTATATTTTCGTCACTTTTGTGTTTACTATTTGTTAATTAGATTGATCACGTTATTTATAAATTTCTGAAGATTTTTTTATATTTTTTTTGATTTTCGAAACATAAATTTGCAAATACAATTTTCTATGTAAATTTTGAGAATGGAATAGCATAAATTATATATATAAATTAGGTAAGATATAAAATTTGAAAGCTATAAAGCCATAAATTTTAAATCTACGATTTCAAGTTAATCCAAAATTAATCATTTGAAAAGTATCCAAATTACAGAAATCTAAGTTTTCAAATGCAACACAAATATCGTTTTTTCCTGCTATAAGATAATAACAAAATTTATTCCTATACTTCAATAAAATTGTTAATGTGATATCTATACTTTTAAATTGTTCGATTTACTACTTATACTTTAATATTCTATTTTAATTGTATTAAAATTTGACACATATTACCCCGTGGATCATTTGAAAGGTGCCACATGACACATGACATGGTGGGCCAAAGGAAAAGCTGAATGTAATGGAAGGGGGACTTGCATTAAATTTTCCCTTTTTCTTTTACATCATTTTCTTTTTTAAGCTAAATTATTAAATAAAACATTAATAAAATAAAAACATTTTAATCAAATTCAATGACATTGTGACGTGTACTAAAAAAGTTAATTTCCTTCTGATATAAATCCCTTTTTTTTTTAAATTTCATAATTAAAATACGTTAAAAACAAAAAAAAAATTAATTAATTACCTTTTCATTTTAATTTTTAGTTAAACAAAAACTGCTTCTCCTCTTCTACTTTTTTTGGTTAATACCCTAGTTGCCCTTTGTCACCTTAGTCAGTTGTCGGGCCGGCGATCAGGGACCTCCTACAGATAACCCAAACTCTCCTCTTCTTATACGACTTATTTTTTCAAAATAAACACCAAAACTTTCCATTTTGTTGTTGTTAGGGTCAGGTACCAGAATGATTAACAAAGATAAAGTATAGGTACCCAATTGGACAAATTGAATGTATAAGTACCACATTGACAATTTTGTTAAAGTCCAGGGTAAATATTGCCATTATATCAATAAATAAAGAGAAGTTTTGGTAGCTTTGTCGACCAGTGTTTGGCATGAGTTAGGGGGTACATGGATGGATTCTTGCGTAAGGTAGTCACAGTATCGACTGAGAGAAGCTTAATATTTTGTGCAGTTAGAAGAGAGATTAAAATATCGAGATTGTTTATGCACCCTCACATCATACGACTGTATGAGATCATCGAGACCACAACAAAAATATTTATAGTTACAGAATATGCGGAATCTGGGGACCTCTTTGATTATATTGTACAGAAAAGAAGGCTTGAGGAGGATGAGGCTCGCAAACTTTTTCAGCAGGTCTTGTTGGATATATCTATATATATTATTGATCATTAGTCTACTTTATGTTCTTTTTTCCTTGGAAACTATAGGCATGAAATCTTGGTTTGGGAGCAGATAGTTTCTGGGGTGGAGTACTGCCACAGATATATGGTGGTTCATCGAGACCTTAAGCCTGAAAATTTGCTTCTGGATTCCAATTTTAATGTGAAGATTGCTGATTTTGGGTTTAGCAACATAATGAGAGATGGTCATTTCCTTAAAACAAGTTGTGGCAGCCCAAACTATGCTGCCCCTGAGGTAGGAGTTTGTGAATTAAAAATTAATGGTTGATTTCATACATTTTTATTGTTTATTTAATATCAAACCTTTTCTCACGTTATGATGGAATTTTGTAATGTATGTGGATCTCCATTTGCCATAGATTTTTTCCGGTAAACTATACGCTGGGCCTGAAGTGGATGCATGGAGTTGTGGAGTTATATTGTATGCCCTTCTCTGTGGCACGCTTCCTTTTGAGGATGAAAGCTTTCATAACCTATATAAGAAAATAAAGGCAAGTAATATCAAGACAAATAGGTCTTGATTTGCATATTTATGCTCATTTGATCTTCTGTTTGTTGCTTCTCTCTATCCTGTCTATGGTTTCCAAATTGGATTTTCACGTTTTGATGATGTTTCTTACCTACCCGCTTAAATCCTGAAAGTACTGACTACTGAATTGAAATTTGCTTTTTTTTTTTTTGGGGGGTGGTCCTTCAGGCCGGATGCTACACTCTTCCGAGGCATTTATCTGCTGGTGCTAGAGACTTGATCTCACGGATTATTGTAGTTGATCCAATGAAGAGACTGACCATTCCTGAGATCCGCCAGCACCCTTGGTTTCAAGCGCATCTTCCCTTATATTTAGCTGTTCCCCGACCAGATACAACGCAACAAGCAAAAAAGGTTCTTTTTTTTCTCTACTGAACTGCTATATTAGATATTTTAATACTGTACTTGTTATGTAACATGAAACCTCCTGATTGAAACATAAATTTCAGGTTGATGAGGAGATCCTTCAGGAAGTGGTTAGGATGGGGTTTGAAAAGAACCATTTAGTCGAGTCCCTTCGGAACAGAGTTCAAAATGAGGTTTGGACTTAACCTTTTTTTTCCTTCCTTGATGGGTTTGAGTAGTTTCTTATTGCGTTATCTTCCAGGGAACTGTTGCTTACTACTTACTATTTGACAACCGTTTCGGAGTCCCCAGCGGCTATCTTGGAGCTGAGTTTGAAGAAACTATGGTGCACTTCTATTTGTACCTTCTTATAACAATTAAGTTACACCAAATACACCAAATATAGAATGATATACAAGTGGCAGTTCACACCGAATAAAATGCGAAAAGACAATTGAATAAGCATGATTCACACTATAAATGGTGCAAAGAGTTACTAAAATTTATAGTTTGAGAATGTTGAGTACATATTTGAGCAAAGTGTGAATGCTATTGTTTTATTTGGGAATTTTAGTGGAGAAAATAAATTCTCCTTTCTATGGAACTTCCAATTTTGATTTCCTTTAAAATTAATTTCGTCACGACCATTTATTCTGGAAGCAATAATAGGAAAACTCTATGCATTTGATCAGATGCACTTATATTTATTTCATTACGATCCCATTTGCAACGAGCATTCCTGTGAGAGGCATTACATACCAAAAAGTGCATGACAAATACATCTGTGGCATCGTGGCATTGCAGGCGAAGTTTTTATTGAATAACTTAAAAAACCATCATTCTGATGTTTCTTTGAAAGCCTCTTAACGATCTGCTTCGATGCTTATATTTAGCTATTGTCAAACTTCAAAAGAGTTTGACTGATACTATTTTTATTGATCGGAACTTGTATGCTGCAGGTTTTTACGAGACTCGGATAGCATATTATTCTTGGAGGGGTGCTGAAGGATACAGTTTTGCTTCCATTCCAGATTATTAAGACTTGAGGTTTGTCGAGGGATGCATCCCCCTCCGCCGCCTCCTCTTGTATTGAGCTAAATCGTAACATTATAGTTAAAGAGATTGTTTAAAGCAACCTTACAATGCTGTAAATTCATGAATTTTGAGTGCAATCTATTCGTTACTTTAATCGTAAACAGGCAGAAAACATCCTTTAGTTCGAGTTTCTTTCCTCTTAGAGACAGGTTCAGCCATGTGTAAAGGGCAATGAATTTTGTTATTTAAGTGGAATTTTATTTTAAACAGTAATATGGGTCATCGGGCCTGGTCAAGAAAAATTAAAAGTTCATACTGTTGTCCGACCTGACTCATAGGGTCCAAAGGTATCTATGTTTTTCTTTTTCTTCTTTGGATGTAAAGAGGTCATGGAAATTGCTCAGTGTCTAAATACTGTTGAAATCAACTGAGTGTTTGGTTTCCTCTGAATATACATTTTATTTAAATTTAAATGTAAAAAATAGTTATTTAATATTTTATTGTTTTTGAATAATAAAACAGGCCAAGAAAGTTAAAACTGTGATGATCCAGCTGTTCTCTGGTAAAAAATTAAAATTTGTTTTATTTGGATTATTTATATTTATTTTCATTATTAGTTGTGTAATTATGAATTAGAATTAATTATTGAAATTTTATGTATAAATACAATATATGGCGTTTGGACTATGAACATGTCAAATTGATTTTATATGATTTCAATCAAGACAAACTACAATGAACAGATTGTGCGTCAATGCCACATCATTTAAATATTTTTCTCCTTTGACATAGTAATTTCAAAAATAAAATGAAAGAATATATTTATTTATCCTAATTATTTACATATATTTTGACCTTTTTTAAATAAAATAATTGGGATCTTCATTCCTTTTCGCTTCTTGAATATAAAATGTTTTCCCTCGATGAATACAACATTCGAAAAAAGAAAGGTCATAGCTTCTCCGATCGAATTCTCCATTAACAAGGAAAGCCGAAGCGGAGGCAGTTTCGATCCGATCATGTGATTTTTACACTTACATTCCACGATTTTTTAACTGCTTTGATTCGATTGATTTTGATTCTCTTTTTTGGTTTCGAATTTAAGGAAGAGAAAAATGGATGGATCAGTAAGAAGTGGAGGGGAAAGTGTATTATCACCTACTTACAAGCTGGGAAAAAGGATCGGAATCGGCACGTTTGGAAAAGTGAAAATAGCTGAACATGTATTGACTGGCCATAAAGTTGCTATTAAGATTCTTAAACTCACAAAAATTAAGAATATGGGAATTGAGGAAACAGGTATGTTTTTTTTTTTAATTTTTTGAATGAATATATTTTCGTCACTTTTGTGTTTACTATTTGTTAATTAGATTGATCACGTTATTTATAAATTTCTGAAGATTTTTTTATATTTTTTAAAGTTTGATTTACTGTTATTTTCGAAACATAAATTTGCAAATACAATTTTCTATGTAAATTTTGAGAATGGAATAGCATAAATTATATATATAAACTAGGTAAGATATAATATTTGAAAGCTATAAAGCCATAAATTTTAAATCTACGATTTCAAGTTATTCCAAAATTAATCATTTGAAAAGTATCCAAATTACAGAAATCTAAGTTTTCAAATGCAACACAAATATCGTTTTTTCCTGCTATAAGATAATAACAAAATTTATTCCTATACTTCAATAAAATTGTTAATGTGATATCTATACTTTTAAATTGTTCGATTTACTACTTATACTTTAATATTCTATTTTAATTGTATTAAAATTTGACACATATTACCCCGTGGATCATTTGAAAGGTGCCACATGACACATGACATGGTGGGCCAAAGGAAAAGCTGAATGTAATGGAAGGGGACTTGCATTAAATTTTCCTTTTTCTTTTACATCATTTTCTTTTAAGCTAAAATATTAAATAAAACATAAATAAAATAAAACATTTTAATCAAATTCAATGACATTGTGACGTGTACTAAAAAGTTAATTTCCTTCTGATATGAATCCTTTTTTTAAATTTCATAATTAAAATACATTAAAAACAAAAAAAATTAATTAATTACCTTTGCATTTTAATTTTTAGTTAAACAAAAACTACTTCTCCTCTTCTACTTTTTTTGGTTAATACCCTAGTTGCCCTTTGTCACCTTAGTCAGTTGTCGGGCCGGCGATCAGGGACCTCCTACAGATAACCCAAACTCTCCTCTTCTTATACGACTTATTTTTTCAAAATAAACACCAAAACTTTCCATTTTGTTGTTGTTAGGGTCAGGTACCAGAATGATTAACAAAGATAAAGTATAGGTACCCAATTGGACAAATTGAATGTATAAGAACCACATTGACAATTTTGTTAAAGTACAGGGGTAAATATTGCCATTATATCAATAAATAAAAGAGAAGTTTTGGTAGCTTTGTCGACCAGTGTTTGGCATGAGTTAGGGGGGGTACATGGATGGATTCTTGCGTAAGGTAGTCACAGTATCGACTGAGAGAAGCTTAATATTTTGTGCAGTTAGAAGAGAGATTAAAATATCGAGATTGTTTATGCACCCTCACATCATACGACTGTATGAGGTCATCGAGACCACAACAAAAATATTTATAGTTACAGAATACGCGGAATCTGGGGACCTCTTTGATTATATTGTACAGAAAAGAAGGCTTGAGGAGGATGAGGCTCGCAAACTTTTTCAGCAGGTCTTGTTGGATATATCTATATATATTATTGATCATTAGTCTACTTTATGTTCTTTTTTCCTTGGAAACTATAGGCATGAAATCTTGGTTTGGGAGCAGATAGTTTCTGGGGTGGAGTACTGCCACAGATATATGGTGGTTCATCGAGACCTTAAGCCTGAAAATTTGCTTCTGGATTCCAATTTTAATGTGAAGATTGCTGATTTTGGGTTTAGCAACATAATGAGAGATGGTCATTTCCTTAAAACAAGTTGTGGCAGCCCAAACTATGCTGCCCCTGAGGTAGGAGTTTGTGAATTAAAAATTAATGGTTGATTTCATACATTTTTATTGTTTATTTAATATCAAACCTTTTCTCACGTTATGATGGAATTTTGTAATGTATGTGGATCTCCATTTGCCATAGATTTTTTCCGGTAAACTATACGCTGGGCCTGAAGTGGATGCATGGAGTTGTGGAGTTATATTGTATGCCCTTCTCTGTGGCACGCTTCCTTTTGAGGATGAAAGCTTTCATAACCTATATAAGAAAATAAAGGCAAGTAATATCAAGACAAATAGGTCTTGATTTGCATATTTATGCTCATTTGATCTTCTGTTTGTTGCTTCTCTCTATCCTGTCTATGGTTTCCAAATTGGATTTTCACGTTTTGATGATGTTTCTTACCTACCCGCTTAAATCCTGAAAGTACTGACTACTGAATTGAAATTTGCTTTTTTTTTTTTTGGGGGGTGGTCCTTCAGGCCGGATGCTACACTCTTCCGAGGCATTTATCTGCTGGTGCTAGAGACTTGATCTCACGGATTATTGTAGTTGATCCAATGAAGAGACTGACCATTCCTGAGATCCGCCAGCACCCTTGGTTTCAAGCGCATCTTCCCTTATATTTAGCTGTTCCCCGACCAGATACAACGCAACAAGCAAAAAAGGTTCTTTTTTTTCTCTACTGAACTGCTATATTAGATATTTTAATACTGTACTTGTTATGTAACATGAAACCTCCTGATTGAAACATAAATTTCAGGTTGATGAGGAGATCCTTCAGGAAGTGGTTAGGATGGGGTTTGAAAAGAACCATTTAGTCGAGTCCCTTCGGAACAGAGTTCAAAATGAGGTTTGGACTTAACCTTTTTTTTCCTTCCTTGATGGGTTTGAGTAGTTTCTTATTGCGTTATCTTCCAGGGAACTGTTGCTTACTACTTACTATTGGACAACCGTTTCGGAGTCCCCAGCGGCTATCTTGGAGCTGAGTTTGAAGAAACTATGGTGCACTTCTATTTGTACCTTCTTATAACAATTAAGTTACACCAAATGCACCAAATATAGAATGATATACAAGTGGCAGTTCACACCGAATAAAATGCGAAAAGACAATTGAATAAGCATGATTCACACTATAAATGGTGCAAAGAGTTACTAAAATTTATAGTTTGAGAATGTTGAGTACATATTTGAGCAAAGTGTGAATGCTATTGTTTTATTTGTTCCTCTCCTCTTAGAAGAGGGAGTATTTTATAGATGATGGTTTGTAGTTGGTCTTCCATCCCAACACTCAAATCGGAATATGATTTGGATGTGATCATTTTTAAGTTTGATAGAATTAGAAAATTGAAAAGATCGATAAAATTAAATCTGATATGATAGTTGTTTTGGATGATGTCTCATCTATGAGGCATAGAGGTATAACGTACCTTTTTGTCCATTTTATTGCTAAGCATATCGAAACCTACCTGTGTCATGAAAAAAAAAAAATAGAGTTTAGGATTCATGATTTAATATAGTCCTCCAGTGGAAAACCATTTTTGTTAGTCTAGTTGTCTTTTCTTCTTACCTTTGCAGACTTCCATATAGAGTCGGAATTCTTATACATTTTTTTAATCCATATTTAGCAAACTACTAGCTTCAATCCCCCCAATCCAATTGAAGCTGCAGCCCCAGGTGTTGGACACAGCCTTCCAGGATATACTGATAATCAAGCAATGGGTTTAAGAAGCACTGAGAGAAAATGGGCACTCGGACTTCAGGTTGGGTTTGCGATTTCCAATTGGTTTTCCTACTGATAACAGTTTTCTGAAAATGAAGTACAATTCTAAATGTGGTTGACAGTTTTATTTACTAGTTAAGAAGTTTGGACAAGTAAGTCCAGTTTTAAGTATGTAGGCATGTAATTGACATTGCAGGGTTATTTGTTTATACAGTCAGGAGGCCAGCCTTTCCAAATCATGATGGAAGTTCTCAAAGCTCTGCAAGCAATCAACGTCCGATGGAAGAATATAGGGCATTATAACATAAAGTGTAGGTGGCTTCCCAGCTTTATTCCTGGTCTTAACAACAATCACTACTTTGGGGATGATGAATCCACCGTCATCGAAAACAGTGGTGTTACCAAGTCCCCGAATGTTGTCAAATTCCAATTGCAGGTAATGTATTTCTTTGTTTGTCTGAGAAAATCAGGTGTTTTTGGCTTAAAATGTATGATTGATGATGGGCAGCTTTACAAAACTGAAGAGGAGAAGTATGTGGTGGATGTTCAGAGGCTTGAGGGGCCGCAGTTTCTCTTCTTGGATGTTTGTGCTGCATTCCTTCAACACCTCCGGGCCCTTTAGCTGGAATTAAATGTAGGTTTGGTTAAGGGGTTTTATAGGGACTCTTGTAAAATTATTTAGTATACAATCCATAATAGTAATGTTAGTATTAAGAACAATATTGATAGCTGTGCCAAAAATGTAATATTAGTATCTTTAGTCATAATTTTCTATGTATTAATAGATACATAATAATCTTAAAATTTATTTTGAAAACACTACAAACATCTTCAACTGGTATCTATTAAATTCTACAGGCATCCGCTACCGAGTCCTTTTATTTACATATAACATTTTTACATTACTATACCAAAATATTTCTATATATTCATCATATCAAGTTCTTCCCTCACTCACTGTCACTGATATGAGTTATACCATAATAAGTGGCATTAATTAACTGGCTAATTTGAGTGATATCTACTACTACAAGGAGGCTGCCTTTATCAGCGGAAAATTCTATAGTTAGTCCCTGAATTTAATAGCTCTTTTCATTTTGATATTTGAATATTTTTGTCCACATTAAAGTTCCTCTCAATCAAATGAGTTCTATGAAGAAAAAAGAAACAACATTTTTTTGTGCAAGTGGGGTTGTTTACGAGATCTGTGATAATTTGGGTAATTGAATATTATTTTATTAATTATATAATTATATAAAATATTACAAAAAATTATAATATTTTATATAATTAAAACTTAAAAAAAAAAAACTAACCTTATTTCTCTTTTATCATCACTCCCTTGCCCCCCAAAAAAGCCACAGGAACGAAAACGATAACAATAGTAAAAAGCTGAAACGCTGTGGTTTGTCTACTTTTTATTATTAAAAGGTGAAAGAAATAATATTCGAAGCCCGCGAGCCACGACGATTGCTATCTCAGGTTCTCTCGCATTCTCTCCAATTTCATCATTTTTCTAATTTTTGAAAATTTTCGAATTTCGACCTGATTTTAATTCTTAATTTCCTGATTTTAGTTGATCTTGAAGAGAACCATTGTTAGCTAATAAAGAAGCTAAAAGATGAGTGAAGTTTTCGAAGGATATGAACGGCAATATTGCGAGCTATCGGCGAATCTTTCCAAGAAGTGTACGGCGGCGGCTGCACTTGGTGGAGGTTGTTATCCAAAATTTTCATTTGAACGAGTCTTTTCTTTTATGTTAATTTCTTCATTTCCGTGCTCCTGATTGCGTATACTTGGCATAATAGATTCTTATTTCCTTCTAATTTAGCGGAATAAAACATTCTCAGGTTAATATGTGCTTTTTTGTTTTTATTTATGCTGATTATCAATTAGGGTTTTATTAAAAATAAAATAAAATAAAATGCTTAATTTGGAGGTATGAAGATGAAGAAAAGGAGATCAGATCTTCTTGATCTCCTTTGGTTTTTAGACTTTTATCTAAGATGATTAATACTCATGATTTTCATGGTGCTTTTTTGCAGCTTACAGTATTTGATTTTTATTAGTTTTTTGGAATTCGCTAAAGTTTTGATACTTGAGATGGGAACTTTTAAGTTAAATATATCTAAGGGATGAATTTGAAATGCCTGAATTTTAAGCGATAAACATGGAATTTATAAACTAATTCTGATGTATAAAGTAGAATATATGTTATGAATGGAATTGGTTTGCAGTGATTTAATGTTAAACTACTATGACTGAATTCTAGTTTTGGAATTAACTTGCATTGATTTATCATGTGCAATGGCGCTTGCTTTTGTTCTTTACTTGGGATCTTTAAATCGGTGTATTATTACTTGCAAGTAGAAACAGAAGAGGAAAGTTATACGAAACAGTCAGGTAGATGGATGATTATTTTGTTACTTGGACTCAGATGTGAGTATTGGACGCGGATATATATCTGACATGGGTATGTTAATTTTTTTTATGAAGTTTTTTTCTATGTATTTGGAGTGTCTTGGAGTGTCACGTTCCCATACTCTTGTCTTAATATGCATCCGACATGAGTGTCAGACATGGGCACTTCAAGAAAATTAAAGGGTTGGAGTAACATAGGATGATTGAGATATATGAATCTTAAAAGATGACAATAAAGAAAAAAGAAGAGATAGAAAAAGTTAGAATCAAATTCAGCACTATTCGAAAGTTTTTGGCCTGTAGGTAATGGCATCAAGCTGATATGAGTACCCCATTTAAGGAGGGCAAAGGGATTTTGATTTGCTGCATTCTGGGAGAAGCTTGTTTGTCTGTGGTTACCATTGCATCCACTGCTTGAATCATTGAATTAGTGAAGGAATGTGATGGTGAAGAGTTTGCTAGAGACACAATTAAGGCTTGAATCTTAACAATTTGTGTTTCCTTTTTTCGAGTAATGCAGTTGGTTTGATTTTTAAGTCATTGCAGGTGTTGATGAGAAATGTTTTCAAACTTTTTCAAGCATCCTCCTTTATAGTTAGCCAATTGTTCTTGTTTCAAGTAATTGATTGTTTTCTTATTTTCAGAGCAGAAAAAACAAAAAGTTTCTGATATAAGAGCTGGGTTGGAGAATGCAGAAGATCTGGTAACTGGTCATTTCATGTTTTGATTCTCCTATGTGGGTTTTCCTTTCCCTTGACTATTTAACTTGTTGCTTTTTTGGTTATCAGATTCGGAAAATGGACCTTGAGGCAAGAAGTTTGCAGCCAAATGTCAAGACTATGCTTCTTGCTAAGTTAAGGGAATATAAATCGGACCTTAACAATCTGAAAAGCGAAGTTAAAAGAATTGCATCTGGCAATTTAAATCCAGATGCTCGAGATCAGTTGTTAGAGTCTGGAATGGCTGATGCACTCACAGTATGTTTTGGTTCTTCTAACTTCCTTTTAACATGCCGTGGTTCGATCAGTTGTTACCGTTTGCTTTCCTTACATTTAACTTTTGATTACTTATAGATGAATATGTAATAGGCATCAACTAATCAAAGATCAAGACTAATGATGACTACAGAGCGGTTGAATCAGAGCAGTGACAGAATTAGGGATAGTAGAAGAACCATGCTCGAAACAGAAGAGCTTGGTGTTTCCATTCTTCAGGATTTGCATTCGCAGCGACAGGCTCTCTTGCATGCCAATAACACGGTATCTCTTTTATTCACTGAGGTTTTCTCCTCTGTTTATTGCATATGACCTCCAATTCTCTACATAAGTAGTATGCTTTTTTTAACTTTGGTTTTCTCGTATTTGAGTTATATAACTTCATTCAAGCCCTACTTGTCGACTGTGGAATGGTAGCTATTTTGTTTGATTATTATGATGTTAGTATTCTCATCTCGTAGCCTTCAAGCATATTATTCTTTTGCTTCTTCCTCCCTCTTTTCTGCTGACTATTGCATGAGCATGTTATGTCAAAAAGCTTATACAATAATACTAAAATATCTCACATTAAGCTATAATTTTCGACTGTAAACGAGTTTAGATATCTATTTAAAAGTTGGGGTTTTTGTTACGGTTGCAGCTTCATGGAGTGGATGACAACATTGGCAAGAGCAAGAGAATTTTGACAGCCATGTCAAGGAGGATGAACCGGAACAAGTGGATCATTGGCATCATTATTGCAGTTCTTATCATCACTATTGCCGCTGTTTTATACTTCAAACTTGTTAAATAGGTAGTGGCGGTGTTTCTGAGAGTGATAAGTTTATTTTGTCCTTGCAATGTGCTTCATTAATCCACAGTCGGTTTTATTCATTCATTCATTTCAATTCTATGTGGTGAACGTTAAGAAAGAGGTTGACTTCAGTCCTTGGATTTGGGACTTCCTTTTAAAAGATCTTTTTATTTATTTGGAGGATAATGTGGGTGTCAGACATACAAAGAAATAAATGTTGTTTATATACAGTATTGGGGTGAGGATAAATGGATTGAATTTGTGTTTGACAAAAAAATTAATTATTATTCCATACAAGTCAAAACATAAATATATATTATCATGGTTTTAGCATTTTATATAAAAATGGTAATTTATATACACGATTTTTGCATTTTCCATTGGATCTTCTTTTGTGATGGATATCCATGATTATTTTAGAACAACTGCAAACTAACGCTAAAAATAAATAAATAAAAAATCCAACTCTATTCTTTGAATAATAGAGATTTGCACATCACCTATTGAGTCAAATGCTAAAATCCACGATAAATGAAAATTAACGATGAAGGACACATGGATGGAGTTAATTTTTTTAAGAGTTAAAATAAAAATAAAAAAAAATATTTATAAATTTTGAGGGTTAATTTTTTTAAAATTATGACTAAATTGATATAATATGTAAAATTTAATAGTTAAATTTATTATTATATTAATTTTTTAATTGTCACGTCTGCGTACCGTTTGTAATTTTAATAGGAGCGAATTATGTAATGTTAGTGCTTAAATTGTAAATCTTCTATTGTGAGTGTCTAAAATGATTATTTTTTTTTTTTGTACTTGGGCGACTATCTATGTAATTTACCTAAAATATATTTAAAAATTAAATAATATTGTTATAATTATAATTAAAAATCATTTCTAACTAAATAAAAAAATGCCAAAGTTGAATTGGGTGGATTAAAATCTTAATCACATAAAAAAATTATAAAAGCATATATAAATATAACTGGATCTTTTCAATAAAAATTATAAAAATAAAATTATTCAAAATTAAATCTAAAATTGGTGTAAATTAAAGAATTATCCACAAATATGTTATTGCTACAGTTATGGTTCAAGCCACGGCTAGAAGTGATACCTAGAGCAACATCATGCGTTACTAGCATTGGATGAATTTATCAAAAAGCAAGGGAATACCATTCTTTATGTGCAGATTTCATTACAGCATGTGCTTAATCGAATTTAGTAATAGTTAAATTTTGTTATTGGTTTTTCAAAATTTAATTCTTATACTTTTATTTGATTAATTTTAATTTTTATATTTTTCGAATCAATCAATTTTAATTTTTATATTTTTGAATCAATCAATTTTAATTTTTATATTTTTAAATTGTTCGATTTTAATTTTAATCCAAACAATAATAATTAAACTCATTTAATTAAATTCAATTACTATCATACATATCCAATTAAAAATTCTTTTTAAGACACACTATTGCATTATTCTACGAGCAGTAACTTGCCCTCAATATCCTTCTGTTACCTTCTGTAACAATATCAGCACCCCCAAGGAAGGAACCTGGATCTTCTTGTTATGTTTGCCTCTATAATCATCCAGTTGAATTATTTTAAGTTTTTATATTTTTAAATTATAAAATTTAATATGATAAGTAACATTAGGTATTATTAATTTAGAATAAATTTATCGAAAAACTCGGGAATAATATAGCTTGTGTAATCCGTTGAAATTGAATTTAGTAATAGTTTTTTAATAAATTTAATTATTCTGATTCTTTGTAAATAATATTTTAATTTTCATAAAAAAACAACTTTTTAAATACGTTCAAGGCAGCCCAGAAAATGATATTTTGTCAACCGTCCCAACTACTTTACGGAGATTGGCCTTCAACCGAAATAATTTAATATCAGTTTTAAAATTATCTTAACAGCAGTAAAAAGAAGGGGATGTAGCTCAAATGGTAGAGCGCTCGCTTTGCATGCGAGAGGCACGGGGTTCGATCCCCCGCATCTCCATTCGAACCAATTTTAGTCCAACTTTGTTTTGGCAAATCTAATGACAGTGCTCTTGCTATTTTCTTACAGCAATCTTGCTACTTATTTTAGCTTGTATAAAATTTTATCATTAGTAGATATGATCTCATTTGCTTATTAAATTAAAAATGAAGTACAATTTAGTCACTTATAGCTTGAATGGAATTCAAAAGTGCTCTGTGGATGGAACTTGATGATGGAAGTTGTTTCCGCCAGTCTGTCGGTAATAACATGTCCTTTGTTCACCAAACAATTTATTAATGAGAAATTTATCGTCAATGTGCTCGGGATCAACATTGGTGCCTGGCGTTGAAGCGGCAGTGATGTGGGAGTTGAAAGATAAGTTTGGGTTGTCGATGAAATGAGAATGGGGAGGAGTTCGCTGTTGAGGAGACGGTGGTTGACAGTGCTGTTAGTGGAAAAACAAAAATTTTAACGACATTCATTATTTTGCATGATTTTTTTAAATTAGAGTGACTATAAATATAATTTACTCTAGTATTTATATAATAGAAAATTGATTGAATCTAGGGATTGAAAATAATTGAATTTTGAAGGTTAAACTATTTTATAATTTAATATATTTGCTCAAACACTTGTTAAATATTTAGTAAATTTATTTGATAAATTTAATATATTCATTCAAACTCTATAAATATTAACAAATCTTCAAACATCCTTTTATAAGTTCGCATGATAAAAGATTTTAAATTGGTTTAAAATTTATATATATGATAAATATAATTATATTAAAAATTTAACGGTTAAATTATTAAAATATTAATCATATAAAAAATATAATTTTACACTAATATAAATAAATCGTTTTTCATATATCTATAAAGAATAAAATCGTCCAGAATTTCCCTTTGTTAGCAAAAGAAAAACTCCAGAGTTTAAATCTGAAATTGGTGTGTACAAATATATTTTATTGCTATAGTTATGGTTCATTCCACTACCGGAAATGACACCTAAAGCAACATCAAGTGCTACCATATTTTTAAAAATTCTATTCATAAGCGAACCCACAGGGGATGTAGCTCAAATGGTAGAGCGCTCGCTTTGCATGCGAGAGGCACGGGGTTCGATCCCCCGCATCTCCATTATTTTATACATTGTTTTTAAATTTTGGTGTAGTAGTTCCGGCGGTTATCTGATCTCTCTTTCCTGAAATTTCTATAATCTGCAAGCAAGCTATCATCAGCCTCTGCCATTACCTTTCAATACCACATTTCTCTTAAATTAGTCATTGTTTAGCATTTGTGAACTAAAAAGCCACCAACATATGTATATGTATATGATACGGTGAAGTGAGATAAGAGAATAAATACTTGCCAATTAACTAACTATCACCATGCAGGTTAGTTTTCAAGTACATTAAAAAGTTATTTATGAATTTAAAAACTGTCATCACCAATCGTACTTACTGACTTACCCCTTTGACAAGAATGTCGCGAATGGCGCCACCCGGTATGAAAGTGAAAGCGGGCGGAAAAGCAAGGCTAATGTTGATCTCACTGTCACCCCTAATCCGGCTTTTGTTGCCTCTTCTATCAGGGTATAATCTTGCTTTCACACCAAGTGCGAAATGCGATGATGAGTCAATTACTTTGTCAAGCCCTTGTAGTTCGCATCTTGTCTGCAACAGCACTTCACCTTTGGATTACACACACACACACACACATACACACATATATATATATATATAAGGGATGAAGGAATGGTGTACATGCAAAGTGTAATGATCACTTGGAGTGATTGATGACCCATGCATATTAATATGGAACTTCATCAAGCTTTGTTAATTCACAGTGAATATTATTATGGTTTACATGAAAAAGTGTTATGAATAGGTTTCAAGATTTTTCCATCCAATGGTGCATCTCCCTCATTTCAAAGCAAAAACAATATTAGTTCAATTGGTAGTTGTGAGTGAGGGTAAAAAGACTCTCGGTAAAGGAAATGCTATGGTTTGAAACCCAAGGAGGTAAAGCTTTGAAAAGTGGATTAGATGCTGAAAAACATGAATACCTTGGCTATAAGTATACACACAGTGACAACCTGGTTTGATTGTGGGATTATACAAAAGCTAATTTGTTTGATTCACATATTTGCTTACCGACTGAACCTCAAGAAGTTTTGTGATATCCGAAGGAACTTGGGATGGGTATTTGCATTTCAACCTAAAGTCAATTACTGGCCACACCTTTAGGGCCACCACCTTTAAGGGCATCATCTTAATCCTCCATTCATCGTGCATTATACGTTCAACTCAAATTATACCTGTCGAAATCTTTTTTTTGAAAAAGATCGATTAGGGTTTTGAAAAATAAAAAATTAAAATGGAAGTCGCCACTCATCTTTTTTTTATGAGGTGTAATTAGACCACCTCTTAAAACTTTATCATTTTAATAAAGTATTTTGACTTACTAAAATAATGGTTTTGGTCTACGAAGTTTTGAGAAATCGGGTTCGGGAGTCGGTTATGTGCGAGGAAGGGTTAGCACCCTCGTCACGCCCAAACTTGGTGCCTAATTGATTATTTAATGTCTTAATGTTGAAAGTTGAAAATTTAAAAAAAATTTAAAAATACGATCATTTTTTATTAATGTTGATTTTAAAACGCTTGAATTAAATTGAAACGATTGCTAAAGATTCTCTCGTCTCGAGATATCGGAGCATCACATCCCGTAAGTTAGGACAAGAAACTTTGAACTCTTGACCACAAATTTGTCTTTAATTTTAATTGAAATTTCATGCATTTTGAAACTTAAAAGAATATTAGGCCACTTAGGTTTAACGAGAAAATCGGATTTCCTAAAACGCGAAATATTGCCTTATTTAGCAAAATAAAAACGAGTACGATATTTAGACGATGTCTATTTATTCAGTTTAAAATAAAATAAAGCGATCTAAGTTAGATAAATATGTCGGGGCTTAATTCACAATGCGATGACATGAAATAGAAATATAATAATGGATATGGAATCAATAATACACGAATAAAATATTGTACGAGTGAACGATGATAATATGAAAATGCGAATAATCGAATCATAGCACATACAATGACAATGCTCACGTCACATACATTACTTCAATACTAACATTAATAATTAAAGAATAATAAAATAAATATCATAAATAACAATAAAAATAAAGTAAAATGATATAAAATTTAAAGCACATAATAGTTTAAAATAAATAATTTATAAAAACTATTCTAAATAAAAATAAAATAAAGTATATAAGACTATTTTTGATAATAACTCAAATTGGGCTTTTATTTCTCGATATTAAAGAAAAGAAAACAAATTTTGTGAGGCCCAAACACGTTGGGCCAGAAACGAAATTTTGACTAAAAAACAGAATGAAAAAACAATTAAAAAACAATAAAAAGAAAACTCTAGAACGTCGGTTTGAAATTCAAAACTGAGTCCTGCAAAAACGCCCAATAAGTAGTCCTTTCGCCTGGCCCTGAAACGTCCTTTTCAATCATTTCCTTCATTAATGGCGATGGTTCCTTACCGAGGGGATAACGTGACCTTCTTTTACTGAGTTTTGTTGCATTTTGCAAGAAACCCCTCCTTGCTTCCCCATTTCAACCTCTCAATCTGGCTCCCGAATGCTATCGTCCCTCATCTGATTCTCTGTAAATCGTGGCACACTATTCAGCAGGTATAGTCCCTCATTTCTTTTTAATGTCTCCGTTGCTAGTATATGTGCTAGCTTGTTTGATAATCGTGGAGTATATGCAAATTTTAAACTGCTACCCCTGTTCTTCAGCCTTTGAATATCATGAATGAAAACCCGATCATGATTTGTCAAGATCTTTACGATTACATTTTTAATGATTGTCAATGAATCGCCTTCAATACTAATATGTTCTCTTCCCATATCAATTGCGATTTGAGTCGCTCGTCGGCATGCAATCGCTTCAAAGAAGAAAGGCGATTCGACCCTTGATGAACATCTCATTACGATGGCGAGAACTCGACCAAGATCGCCCCTTGCGACAACCCCAGACGCCGAGCGCTTATTTTTTCCATCAAAAGCCGCGTCAAAGTTGATCTTTACCTCCTGGTCAGAAGGATGTCTCCATTTGGTGTTCATATCTGTGGTATGTTGGGTTGATTTCTTTATTCCATCGAGCTCTTTGATATAACTGATAACAAACCGTGCAGTCTCCTGACCCGATCTTTCTATTTTTTCATGTATGCGAGAGTAATTATCTCCCCAGATAGCCCACATTGTTACGCAGAAAAACTGACACGACTCCGAAGACAGCGAAAGCAGCACCATGGTAAGCCAGTCACCAAAACTTTCTTGAGTGAATACTGATAAGTCCAAGACTAATAGATTCCTCCATACCTCATTTGACAACGGACACATTCTAAATAGATGATTCATGTTTTCCTCTTCCATTCCACAGCGGGGACATAAACTATTAGCTGCAAGTCGACGGATCAGCATATTTACTTTTGTAGCCAAATAGTTCCAAGAGGACTTCCAGATGAAGATTTTAATTTTCATTGGCAGATCTATTTTCCATAATTTTCTGTAAAAGTCTCTATAGTTACTCTGTAAAGCGTAAGCTGTAGGATCTACATTTTGTAATAGTTTATAGGAACTTCTTACGAAAAATTCTCCGGATGGTTCACCACTCCAAGCCAGCAAATCAACATGGGGTTCTGTGACGGAGGATGCGAAGAATCGATCCGCTATCACGGGAAGGTATTCAAAATCAACTCTCTGTCCCATTCTCTATTATTATCATTAATTAATTCAAGAACTCTATCACTCTGCAAAGTAACAAAACTGGACATTAATCTACCATTACTGTAATTTGGAATCCACTCATCTTCACTGATCGAAATACCCTGACCCGTTCCAACTCTCCATATCAAACCCCGCTGTAAAATATCTTTAGCTGCCCAAATACTTCGCCACACATAGGAGCATGAATTTCCCAAACGGGAATTAAGAAAGTTACTATTGGAATAGTACTTCGCTTTAAAAACTTTTGCAACTAATGAATCTGGACATAATAACAGTCTCCAGCCCTGTTTTGCTAAAAGAGATGTGTTGAATTGAGCCATATTCCTGAAGCCTAGTCCTCCTTCATCTTTCGGCCTACACAAAAACTTCCATTGGCACCAATGTATACCTCTTTTACCTGCCCCTTTTTGCCACCAGAAATGTGCTATCTTGCTTTCAATTCTCTCACACAAAGCCTTAGGAAACAGAAAACAAGACATTGCATAAGTAGGTATTGCCTGCAAAACTGATTTGATAAAAATTTCTTTGCCTGCCTGGGATAGTAGTCGTGAGCTCCAAGCCTCAATTTTTACAACAATTCTATCAATCAAATTTTGGAACAATTCTAAATTTGTCTGATGCTAACGGCGAAATTAATAATTGAATATTAAATGACCTTCAATAACTCTATTTTAGTTTAATCCATTTTGATAATTTATTTATTTTAAAAATGCTAATCCACTCATAGTCATGGGCCATCAACTTGCTGAAAGAGTCGTGCTAGCGATAGCTACCAATTACTGTTGAGTACCAGCCACCCCCTAAAGACTAGTTTAACAAATATTCGGAAAACAATCTGATGCGAATTCGATCATAAGCATCCCCGCCCCCGTTCTTTTGCAGTTTAATTTTATTCGATATAAACTTCTTGTAAGGCTAAAAGAAAAACAAATCATTTCACATGAAAAATCCTTGTGAAATTCAGCAAGAAGCATGTCGGGAAAAAAAAGTAGAGGGAATTAAGATGAGAATTTGCAATTACTTACCCGACCATACCGTCCAGAAGGATCAGTTTCAACGTAATCATGATCCTTGGCTTCATCGAACTGCTTTTTACGCATCATGTTTGTGCAAGCTAGATAGCTGGACGACGTACGTGAAAATTGAAATTAACTAAAAGCAAGTAATATATATCTTGTATATAATAAAGGTGTATATAGATATTGGCAGGATGGAAGTGGGAGAAAAAGGATATATACTATTTAGTTAAAAAGATGGGGGGATGGATATTGTAAGAGGAGGGGAGAGGAGAGAAGAGAAGAGAAGACACCAAATTAAAGAAGCCAAAAGAGTCCTATCAACAAAAGAACAGAAGAAGAAGAAGCAGCCAAAGAGGGTGATGGCTCTGGGCTGGCTGGCTGGAGTAGCCAATAATACGTTAGTTTAGCATGAATAAGATAACGCCATTTTCACTAGTGCACGTGAGAAACTAACATTTGATCCAGATTGACACGTACAGGAATTGATGATGAAGAAATTAAGATAAAAAGGTTGGTCTTCCTTAGAGAAATGGGTATCTAGTGCAAGAATTGTAGCGATATTGGTAAATGAAGGAATACTTTTTGGCATTCAATCAAAGATTTAATTGTGGGAGAGAAAGATGAGATTGATTTGACTGAGCAATATCGATGCATGGGGTCCGAATATCTGTGGCTACACTTTGTTAGTAGCAGCAATATTAACAATTTGTGTGGAGGATGATGAGAGAGAATCCCAAAAAGAAAGAAAGATACTATACTATCAATACTTTGATGAATAATTTCTTCATAAATATTAAAATTATTTTTTATTTAATATGTAATGTTACACATGAATTTTAATTTAGTGTAATTTTATATCTGAAATTTTAATTTAATTCAGTTTTCACAAATTATTAACAGATTATTGAATTAACATCATTTTATGTTGATCTATTATATATAATTGCACTAAATCAAAATTAATGTACCAACAAAGATAAATATGGTAAATATGTGCAAATTAAAGGCAATTAATACAAGGAAATTATAGATGAGAAGAAGACAAAGGTAGGCAGGGAAACAATGATTTTGTGATTAGAAATTAAGGTTGGTCCTACAAAGAGATGATATGTGGATGAGAAAAACTTAAAACCAGCAAGTGTCACGGGCCGTAGTTTAAAGCCCGTGACCATCGCACCAAATGCATCTGATGGAGGTCTATTGTGTAGGTGAAATTAAGGTTTGTGCATGCTCTTTGTTTTCATGTATTGCTGAAAGATAAATGTTATATAAAAAAATAAAATAGATAATATATATAAGTTTAGAATAAGTAATATATGAGAAACATGAAATAAATAAGTAAAACAACAGTTTAAAAATAAACGAATTTTAAAATAACATATAACATAATTTAGACCAAATAATATATGAAATTTAAAATGGATAATATACCTTAAAATAATACATAATAAGTTTGAAATGAATAACATGTAAAACAAATTCAAAATAAATGGTATATAAAAAAAAGTTTAATAACATGTGAGAAATCTAGAACAGTTTAAAATAAGATATATATATATATATATATATAAATAGAAAATCTAAAATGAAGAATATATAAAAGCGATTTTAAAAAAGGTTAAGGACTGAATTGAAATCAAAGTAAAATGTGAGGTATAAATAATAAATAATAAAAAGGGGTGCCAGGGACCATAACAACGTGCACGTAAACTTACTGAGACCAAATGAGTGAATAACCCAGTCTCTAATGCGCAGCGTTTCAATTGGCCAAGGCACGGATCAAATTAAAAATGAAATAAAAATAATTGGGCAAAATTTTTAAAAAAGAAAAATGCAAAATGGGACTAAAAGCAAAGGCGCAAAAAGGATCGAAGGCCAAATTGGTTAAAAAAACCAATTCCTGACACGTGTCCACCTTCCATGCGCGTTCATGGGTCAAGGACCCGATTGAAAACCCAACGAAATTAAAAGGTAAAATTTGTAAAAAAGGAAAATAACGAAAAAAGGGGCTGATCGAATGGGGCTGCAAAAGGGTGGGACCCATCGCACAAATATCCCTTTTGAAGGAATATGCGCGTTTACCCCTGAACAACTGTTTCATTAAATGTATAAAACACTCATTTTTACATTATTACACTTCAACCCTAATTTTTTTTTTTAAAACCACTGTAGCCCCTTTTCTTCTCTAAATCCCATCTCATCTTTTTCGACTAAAGGGCTGGCCATCGAGTTTGCTTCCTGCCGCACCACCACCGCATAACGGTGCGCAAAATAGGCCTTTAGCCCCTGTTTTGAGCCACGTTTGAAGTTGAGCCTTTAAATCCCCAAAGGCACCGAGACCAAAGGCCCTCGACCCCTTTCGAATCCGATTGCGGCGACGGAGTGAGCCCTCCGACGACGCATCCGTGTGGATTCAGGTAAGGTTTCCTTACCTTTTCTTTTTTATTGTATGTATATAAAAAAATAAGTAAAACTTTAAGGTAAATAAAAACAAAACTAAAACAACAATCACGTTCAATCGATCTGTTTTTGTCTTTTCTTTTATTTTATGCACACTAAAAAGATTTGTAAAAAAAAAAGGGAAAATAAAGATTAACAGTGAACAAAAAGTAAGAAACAAACACCTTTTTATTTTTTGTTTCAATCTCTGTTGTTTTTTTATTTGATCTTTGCTTCTTGTTTTTTGAATATTAGAAAATCCCCTTTTATTTAATCCTCTCCCCTCTTTACAGTGAAAATGTTAGGTTTTTATAACCCATTTACAATGCTATTCTACTGTTCCCATTACTGTTGTAGGCGTGTTGCATTGTTTCTGTCTTGTTTGCAGGTGCTAGGAGTTAGAGGCTGCTGTTTTTATGCAACAGAGGTAGTCATCGGCGGAGGATGCGCTGACACCTCACGTGGGGAGCGGCGTGGCGCAAAAGGAAGGAACCCTAGGGTTCTAAAATTTTTTTAAAGTTTGGGGCCATTTGGGCTTGTTTTAGTTTGGGCTAAAATCGAGTTTGGATTTTAATATGTAATGGGCTATTTAATTGAGATTGGGCTGATGTAGTTTAATGGACTGTGATAAATTTTAAATTTTTGGTGTTTTGTTTTATTTATTGGGCCTAGGCAAATTTGGTCTCTTACAGTGCCCTCTTTGCTCATTGTCGTGTAACGAGAATAGAGCAAAAACTATAAAAGGGTCAATTTTGCCTAGACCTGCCAAGTCTTAACTTCTCTTGGTGCTTCTTTTCTTCAAGTAGCTTCATTCCAATTCACTGCATCCTCAGGGGTATAGGAACTGTTGCTTCGATCCGCTCCAATGTAATTTCAGGAGAAGAGATTTGTAGCTTCGATCTACTCTGTTAGAACTTTAAGGAGATGAGAAATGTGGCTTAGAGCCGCTCCAATGTAGTTTCAAGGAGGAGAGATTTGTAGTTTCGATCAACTCCAATGGAACTTCAAGGAAATAAGATTCGTTGTTTTCAGTTTGTTCCGCTGCAACTTCAGGGAGATAAGGCTGGTAGCTTTAATCTGCTCCACTGCAACTTCAAGAAGATAATATTCGCCGTCTTTGATCCGCTCCACTGCAACTTCAAAGAGATAAGATATGCTATTTTTAACCTGCTCCACTGCAACTTCAGAGAGATAAGATTAGTAACTTATAGCTTTAATCTGTTCCACTGCAATGTCAAGGAATTAGGATTCGCTGTTTTCAGTCTGTTCCTCTGCAACTTCAGGAAGATAAGGTTGGCAGCTTCAATCTACTTCACTGCAACTTCAGGAAGATAAGATCCTCTAAAATTGTAGCTTCAATCGATCTTTCTATCTTCAGTCTGCTCCGCTGCAACTTCAGGGAGGTAAGGCTGGTGGCTTCAATATGCTCCACTGTAACTTCAGAAAGATAAGATTCGCCGTCTTCGATCTACTCTACTACAACTTCAAGGAGACAAGATCTACTGTTTTTAACCTGCTCCACTGTAACTTCAGAGAGATAAGGTTAGTAACTTGCAGCTTTAATCTGTTCCACGCAACGTCAGGGAATTAGGATTCGTTGTTTTTAGTTTACTCCGCTGCAACTTCAGGGAGATAAGGCTGATGGCTTCAATCTGCTTTACTGCAACTTCAGGAAGATAATATTTACCGTATTCGATCTGTTCCACTGCAACTTCAAGGAGATAAGATCTGCTGTTTTTAACCTGCTCCACTGTAACTTTATAGAGATAAGGTTAGTAATTTGTAACTTTAATCTGTTCTACTGCAACTTCAGGGAATTAAGATTCGTTGTTTTCAGTCTGCTCACTGTAACTTCAGGGAGGTAAGGCTGGTGGCTTCAATCTACTTCACTGCAACTTTAAGAAGATAAGATCCACCGTATGTGATCTGCTTCACTGCCACTTCAAGGAGATAAGATCTACTATTTTTAACCTGCTCCACTGCAACACCAGAGAGATAAGGTCTGGTGTGATCTGCTCTACTACAACTTTAGAGAGATAAGATCTGGTGAATTTACCTATGTTGCTACATCATCCTCCAGGGATATGATCTGTAGAATCGGTTTCATGTGCCTATGCTTATGCCAAATGATTAGGATGCTATGATCGTAATGAATCAAATGCTCCTAACTAGATGTGTTATGAATGATATATGAAAGCAAAAATGAGAATGCAAAAATGAGAATGATCATTGTTTAATGCTTAGGGTTGTCATTGCTCGTTGTTTATCAGGGGTTTGTCACTAAAGTATTACGCTGCCATCTTGTTCGGCTAGTATTCTTGACAGAAAACCCAAAAAATAATCGTATTCTGCTCAGCAAGCCTGCCTCGCTGTAATTCTAGAATCCTTTCCACTATACCTTCTGGGACATAAAGTTTGTACCTCTCACTACATCTTCAGGGGGAATAACATTTGGTTTCTTCCATCCATCCTACTGCAACTCAGAGGTATATGATTTGTATCATCTTCAATCAATTTGATCTGTTGTACCATTCCCTGGGTGTAATGACCAGATGTATATGCCTAATATTTGCATGAATCATAGTATCATTTTTTTTCCGTGAACGATCCCCTTTTACACTTGGGTTGACATTGCTCGTTATTTTTCGAGATTGTATCACCGACGAAATGTCTTGTCTTTTTGTTCAATCAATAAAAAATATGAAGAGATAATCATCTTTCTCTAATATTTCTAACCCTTAGGCTTAGTGACTTCTAAACAATAGTCCTGTTTCAGGTTCTTGTATTATTTTGAAGCTTCCAAAGTAAATGCGAAACTTCTTTTATGAAAGTATTATTAGTCCACTAATCATTATTTCAATGCAAAATGCTTGAAAAAGGTTATAACAATAGACAATAAGGAAATTAATTGAGCATAGTTCGAAACAAATAAGTTAATTAAGGATAGCAAATGCAATTAAGAAGGAAATTTATCGGAAGAGTATTTTGAAACAAATAAAGTAATCAAAGATAGCAAATTCAAACATGGATAAGATGAAAACTAGGTGCCCCAGAAATCGCAGCCTGAGGTTCTCTGTACAAACTTCTTAAGGACCATTCTGAGCTCAATACGTGTTTAGGGATCCAAAGTATTTTGTCGATACCCCAAGACGAAGCATACTTCCTCATTGTTAATTCAGGCATAGCAAGACTACCATATGCCCCACTTTTGATCAAAAATTGAGCCCCCCTTTTTTTCAACTCAAATCCCCTTTGGTCTCAAGGCGCCCTTTGCGGGTTTTCACCCTAGTGTAGGTAAATGATGATACAATTGAAATCTTCTGTACTCCTCAAATCAACAACTGCAAGCTTTTAGAATTTAATCAACTAAACTAAACTAAACTCAAATTAGAAAAAGAATAAGAAACAAATTACCTCATAAAGCTGTTGGATACTATGTTTGTGAGGAAACATGGCATTGAAAACTCTGGGTTTATCCTCCAAATAGTCGTCAAACAAAGCATGTACAAACCCCATCTAGGTAAGAAATGAGTCAACCTATGTTGAATTTGTGATTCTCAAAGCTTAATATCGGAATCTCAAGAAAAGAAAAGAGGAAGTGGGCATACCCAATGAGTCTTATAAAGGGGAATATCAATGACTATTTTTGCAGAATAAGTAGCTGGCTTTACTGAGAACTCATTCCTCACTAAATATTTGTGGGAATTTGGTTTCATATTTTTTAAATGCCATTCAAGTTGTGGTTTTATCTTCTTCAGCTTCACTTCCCTTTTCCCATTCCTTAAGTTCTCAAGCCTACGCTCTAAATGATAGTTCAATTGCAATGTAGCAACTTTACTCATATTCTTTTTTATTTCCTTTGCTAAATTCTAATGCAAATCAAACACTGCAAAATCCATGCATCCATTCTGTATTCTGCATTTTATCTGTAATTGTATTTGAAGTATTTTATATTTTTTATATGCTTATTATACTAATTTTGAAATATTTATATATTTTTAATTACTTTTCATGTTCATGTAATTGTGGTGCCTAATATTTTCACTTACGTAGACAACTCAGAGAGAGAATGCAAACATAACAATATTATTAAGGTAGATGTGCTCATTTTTGCCTTAAATCAACCAAGAGAATTGATGTACTAATGTCGTGTTTATTTTTTTTATCAATTCTATAAATACAAATACAACATAAATTACTAAATATGTTAAAACGTTAAATAAAAATATTATATATATGTATTAAATATATATGGGTTTTGGTTTTGATATATTCTAATTTTGAATTTATTGTACTGTGGAGTTACTTATATGTACTATAGTTTTAGTCTATTGAACATGTATTATTTGTGATTTATATTTGTTGATGCGTAAGATCAATAAGGGAGGAAACAAGAAGGGAGTGGTGGTGTACCACCCTCCTCTTGAAATCCTTGTATACCCCTCATCAACGCCTTAAATGTCCATAGTTAAATTCACCAAAAGAAAAGAATGTAAAAGGGCCATTCGATTCATAGGCATAGACAATTGATTCGAGATTTTGATGAAAAGAAAGGAAGAAATCACAAAGGAAAGAAATCCTAAAACTTACCGAATCACTAAGGAACATCTAGATCTCAATGGCTTGAGTGCTATTATACATACTACTTAACAAAATTTTCAAAAGAGTTGACAAATATTACTTGTTTAAAATAATTTTCCTTTCATTTTACTGAATGACTCAATATTAAAGAATAAAGGAAATATTAAAACGATATATTACATCAGACTTGTTACATCTAATTACATTACGAAAGTTTGCCTAAGATAGACCCATTAAGGTGTAGTCCTACAACACGCCACTTTCAAAAGTCCACTGTATGCATATTAACATGGATTGTCGCTTCCTTGGTGCCCTCCTGGTATAGTCCCTCAAGGCGAACTCAATCTTTTGAATATTCCTGAAATATAAAATAACATTTGTAAGTTATACAAACTTAGTGAGTTTGTAAAACATAATACCTTAGTAGATACTTCTCTAATATCGAATGAATATCTGCGCTAGCTACTATTCTTAACATCTTATTTTTGTTTCGGCGAATGCTTTCACAACTTCAGGCTTACCTTTACACGCCACACCAGTTCTCTCTCAGCTACCTGGTTGATTTAAGATCTTTCGAAAGAATATACTGATAAACCATAAAAGTAACATATTTTAATCCCACATTTAGTATGCTTTTGGATGATTTATCCCTGATTTATGTAAAAAGGTGCTCTTAATCCTTTTTTTTCATGTCTTATACTCAAGGAAGCACCTAAGGATAAAAAGAACGTAAAATAGGCTTAAAACGGGCCAAATTGGGCCAACCCAAGAAATCGACACACGGACTTCAAGCCACATGGCCGCCTTGCCATTTATTTAAACACTACCACCTCGATTTACACTACCGTGCCTCGTCGACAAAAGTCCAACACGGTCTGGCCACGACTTACACGGGCGTGTGCCATGGGCGTGCCCTCGCCATGGAATGAGCAATTTCACTTTGGTTTGGATGCTTGAAGCCAAAGAAACATACTCCTAAGTCTACTTAAACACCTTAATAGTAATTCTACTTGAAGGAGGTACTTAGGAGCCAAGTAAAGCATCTAAAGAGCCTATATAAACAACCCAAGACAGTCGTTCTAGATAATCAAGTTTTAGGTAGAAGTTTTCTGCCAGAGCTTTTATTCAGGGAATTACTCGAAGATAGCCAGTTGATCCATCTCAAGAAGCCGGAGTTCTACTCAAGACAGAGGATCTCCTCTTCAATTCCTTCAGGGGTTTTAGGGATTTCTTATGTTTTGTTTTATCTTTTCTCTTGAGATGTTTTCTTATTTTGTTATGAACTAAACCCTTCAAATACCTGAAGGGGATGAAACCTATGATGAATTTTGTTCTTTGATTTCTAAATTATATGATAAGTACTTAGTTTGTTTTTAATTATGTTGCTTAATTTAATCTGATGTGCTTAGGTGGAGGAGGAATAGACACTGCCTAAGAGTAGATCTAGCATAATTAAGCGGAGTTGATCGCACGCCTAGAGATAGGGTGACGAGATTTTGCCGGATTAGGGTGAAACCTAATATGGGAGTCCATTGATCGATTTACTGCTTCCTTAGGGGGTTATTATAAGAGAACGAGAGTTCCACTAATAAACCTAAGGTTAGACGTTATTCACCTCGAGAGAGGGTTTAATATAGGTTAGGGAGTCTCACGGATCAAGCTAAGTAAAGAAGTCATATGAATTAAAAGTTAGATAACAAGAGAAGTCATAGGTGGATTCTTCCTAAGGGTATCGTCTAAAATCAACTGAGTATTTCCACAGTCTTCTTCCAAAGTTTCATTCTTTTGTCTTTGCATCTAGTTTAGTTTTTCATTAGTTTTTTTTAGATTAATAAACCAATCACTCCAAATTTTAGGCTAAATAATAGAAAGAAAGTGAGTAGTAGTACTTTTAGGTTCCTTTGGGTTCGATAAAATAATCTTGCCTAAACTATACTATTGTTCGATAGGTGCACTTGCCTCAATCGTTGTCATAGTTTGTCTACAAGTTCGATCATTCTTTATAAATATTAAAACTCGACTGTTTGACATGATCAAGTTTTTGGCGCCATTGCCGGGAAACACTAAAATATTAAGAAAGCTCTATTTCTATTACTTTAGCCATTATTTTATTTTTTTTAGCAATTTACTTTTATTTTTAGTTTAGGTTAAATTTTTATTTACACTAAATTTCTTTCTTTCTTCTCCTAGCAGGTACCTCTACTTTATGACTAGAAGGAACCCGAGAGGACCTTTAGCGTACGAAAGTGACATTGAAGCTACAGCTAGCAGAAATCGTAGAAAAACTAGACAAGCTCTAGACTACCAAAGAGAAGAGCAACAAAACAGATCCAATCCTACTGAAGGGATGGACGAAAACAATCCACCGCCAAATGTGCAAGAATGTAATGCTCGCGTACTATGTATGATTATGCTAAACCTAATTTGACAGAGAAGAATCTAGTATTGTCGGCTCGCTATAGTCGCTAACAATTTTGAATTAAAGCCTAACACAATACAAATGATTCAACAGTTTGTTCAATTTGATGTTTTGCAGGACGAAGATCCTAATACTCATATAGCTAATTTCTTAGAGTTCTGTGATACCTTCAAAATAAATGGCGTTTCTGACGATGCCATACGTCTTCGGTTATTTCCCTTTTCATTAAAGAATAAAGCAAAGCAGTGGTTGGACTCGTTACCACGAGGGTCAATCACCACATGGGATCAAATGACCGAAAAATTTCTTTTAAAATACTTTCCACCAGCCAAAACGGCCAAATTTAGGAATGACATATCTTCTTTTGTGCAGAATGACGCAGAAACATTATATGATGCATGGGAAAGATATAAGGATCTCCTGAAAAGATGTCCACACCACGAATTACCTTTGTGGCTTAAAGTCTAAACTTTTTACAACGGTGTGAATTCTTCAACGAGGCAAATGATTGACTCATCAGCGGTGGAACTTTGAATAACAAAACTCCTGAAGCGGCTTATGACTTTATTCTAGAGATGTCGTTGAATACCTACCAATGGCAAATTACAAGGGCCAAACCGAAAAAATCAGCCAGAGTTTTTAACATAGACGCAGTAACAATAATGTCACAACACAGGTGGAAATGATGAATAAAAACTTGATAATTTATGTTCTTCACAGTACACCCTTAATGCAATGCGAAGTGAGTGGGAATGTGGCGAATCCCGAGTACCCACCCTACCAACCAGGAGCAGAACATGAGCAGACAAACTATATAGGTAACAATTTCAGATCCAATAATAATCCTTATAGTAACACTTATAACGCGGGTTGGAGGAACCATCTAAATTTTTCGTGGGGAGGACAAGAAAATCAAGGAAATCAAAGGCAGCAACCTCTTCCAAATTATCAAAATCAGCTATATCCATAAGAGAAGAAATCAAACCTCGAAGAGATGCTGACAAAATTCATGGCAGCCACAGATTCTCGTTTCCAAAAGACTGAAGCAGCACTTGATGAACAACAAAAATCGATCAAAAGGATCGAGAATCAAGTTGGAGAACTTACTAGGTCAGTGGGACATCTCACAAAGCTGATTTTTAAACGTCAACAAGGACGTCTACCAAGCAACACAGAAATAAACCCAAAAGAACATATCCAAGCCATCACAGCTCAAGAGGGTACAAAGGTAGACGAGCCCACCATGGCATAAGAAACCAAGGAAGAAAAAGGTAAAATAGAGGTAGCACACGAAAAGCCAAAACCAATAATCAAAGAATACAAACCTCACATACCTTATCCCGAAGCATTGTAAGGAGATGATTCAGAGGAACAGTTTGGTAAGTTTCTTAAACTGTTAAAGAAATTACATATTAACTTACCCCTTCTTGAAGCTCTTTTCCAGATGCCAGACTCGAGGAAATTTTTAAGACAACTCTTGACAAACAAATGCAAAATAGACGAAGAGCACCACGTGGAACTAAATGCAACATGCTCGGCAATGTTATAGAATAGACTACCGCAGAAACAAAAAGATCCAGGGAGTTTTACGATTCCATGCTTAATTGGTAGTTTAACTATTGATAATGCGTTAGCTGATCTAGGGGCAAGTATAAATGTCATGCCTTATGCATTGTTTAAACGACTAGGTTTAGGGAAGCCCAAACAAACTAGGATGAGTATTCAACTAGCTAATAAAACTATTAGAATTCCTAAGGGCATTATTGAAGATGTTTTTGTAAAAATCGATAAATTTGTTTTCCCAGTAGATTTTGTTGTTTTAGACATGGATGAAGATAATTCAATCCCCTTAATTCTAGGAAGACCTTTCCTAGCAACTGCTAGAACTAAAATTGATGTTGCCACGGTGAACTCATACTTCAGTAGAGATGAATCGATTAAGCTTCAAGCTCTCGACTCAGCCAGAATAACGGATGATGAAGGTAAGAAAGTCACTTCAATAGATAATCAAATTGTTCAACCTTCACTACAGGAAACATCACAAGGCATCAAACCTGAGCCAACTCATAGCCCCCAAATAGACAAAGAAGAATCACACAAGAAACATAACCTTAAGGTCGACGATTTAGAAGAGCAGAAGATACGAGTCAAAGAAAAGTCGGATCCACACGAAGTAAAACCAGAGTAACCGCCAGAAAAGCTCGTAGGGACATCAAATCACTTTAAAATAGGAGACCAGGTACTGTTAGGCAAAGCCGATCCCTACATCACTTCAACAGACCTGAGGGCAAAGGGAGAAATTCTTCTTAAGGTACACGATATCTTCCCACACGAAATAGTCGAGGTAAGCAATCCAATATTTGGCAATTTCAAGGTAAACGCTTCTCGACTTCAACTTTGTCACAAAAATAGAACTGTGAGAATGAAGGAAGATATTCAAAACTTTAAACCTCCCTAAAATTTTCAAAAACGAGGACAGTCTAGCTTAAGACTATAAACGAGGGCTTCTCGGGAGGCAACCCGAGCACTAACTCAATTTATTTTCAAATTTATTTTCAGTCTTTTCTTTTCATCTTTCTCTTCTAAATATTTATTTTTAAACTAACACAAAAGTACAGATTTTCAGGCCAAACGGCCTTACACACGGCCGTGTCCGTGGCCGTGTGGACCACCGAACCATCGCACTGATAGAGTAGAGGCCGTGCAATTCAGGCCAACCACCGTCAGACGTCACGGGCCCAACCATCCTTCCCCACGGGCACCGACAGATCAGCACGGCCGTGCCCCTAAACCGTGTGAAGCTACTGACTACCTCCCAACGAGCGTGGCCGACTGAGAAATGGGCATGGGAGACTCAACACGCCTACTCGTACCCACGTGCATGGCACATTAAGAACTAGGCGGTGGCAATGTAACACGCTCCACATGGCACATCAAGAATGGCCACAACCTTGAACCACAAAGTGGAACATGCCAAATTTGAAATACTATTTAAACCCCACAACCCTTCCTCTTCTTCCCATTCTATTTCTTCTTTCTTTTTCCTTCAAAATTTTATTTCTTCCTTTAGAAAAAGTGTCAAGACTCTTGAGCAACACCAAAACCATGCCGAAGAAGCTAAAGAAGGCAAGCATAATCTCCCTATGGGAGACTGATCTACATAAGTTCATGCCGGCCGCTTCATTCAAACAACAAGCCAAGGGTCTTTGAGACCATATAGTTTTTATTTTCTTTTCTCTTTTGCTTCAATTTCCTTCTCTTTAATAATCTTATGCTTAGTTTAGTTTCTTAGTATTAGATTCTAAAGGCTGCTTGGGAATCACACCACCACGACCACCACCAGCACCTCCGTCGCCCTAGAAGCCACACCCACCTTGTGAACTATCCTTCAATAAGGACTTAACAGTCCATTTATTTTTTTATTTTCACTTTAGATTGTTTTCTATTTTAATTCTCGTCTTCTTTCTTATCTTCATATATATACTTAGTTTATTTTAAATATGTCTTAATAATCCCTGGCTAATTCTCTACAAGCTCCCCAATTTATTCATCTAGCGCAGAGATCGTTGGTAGCCACCCTACCAGGACCATAGAAAACGCCACCACCGCCTCCTCCAACTACCTTCTACCACGACCATTGCCAACTCCCGGAGCCATCCAAAAATCAAGAAGTCACTTTACCCCATATCTTTTGATTTATCCCATAACTGCATTATTCATCTTTGTACATTGAGGCAATGTACATCTTAAGTGGGTAAAAGTGTCAAACTTTTGCATTATTCTCAAAATCCTGAATTTAGTCTTGATTCAAAGTATTTTCTCATATTACTAATTAGGATGAAATTTCTAATGATTTATGATTTTTATTGATATGTTTTAGATTAAGTCATAGTTAATTGTGCATTGATGATTAAATTTGAAGAATACTAGAGAATCAGGCATGGTAAGTCTACTTTCTAAAAATTAAAATTGATGGGTCGTTGAACTGAATTTGAGTACCTTGAAATTTGGAATTTATAAGGATTGATGTCAAATACCCATAATTTTTGTGAGATTTTGAGCCTTATAGAGCATATATTCTTTTTCATGCTCACTTTATTGATTATGAGTGTGTCAACTTTGAACTGTTATTCTAGAACTTGCCTCGTTTATACATGTCGATACCACACTTTTGATTTGATATACAGAGATGATAAAGGCACCTAGGATTTAACCCACTTACTCCATAAAAAGCCTATATTCACAAATTAACCCCTAGTGAACCCTGTTGAATCCTAACAACCTTTTTATTGACTCACCCACTAATATTAACCCAAAACCCCTTTGTATTTGTTATCACCCTTTCTTTTGACTACCCTTTGATCGAGGTTTGATTTGATTAAGTTATCAAATTATATTATTCAGTAGTTACATTTATCATTTATGATGTAATATTTTAGTTTGTTCTTAAAAAAAAACCAAGTATATTCAATATTAGTAGTATATAAAAAGCTTAGAGCATTTAAATTCCAATTGTTGAAGAAAAGCTCAGATTAAAGTATTATCAAATTTTAAGTGATGAAAATACTCTTTATTATAGAGTAATTATCAATAGTGGTATTATTAGTTTTCATTCAATGTAAATATTCATATTTAGTTCATTGTTTCTAGTTAGGTAATTTGTCAAGTCAGTCTCGATTCTAACCCTCTAATTCAGCCTGTATCCACACCCTTAACCTTAGCCCCGTTACAACCCTGATAAAGACCTTTTGATCTGTGTATCATCTCATATACAGTGGTGGAGATTTGATTTTCAGGCAAGCCTATGGGATTAACTTTTCAGGTTTGACTTATGAGTGCTTATTCTTGAACCTTAAACACTTTGAGTGATTTGAGTGAACCTTTAGTGAGGATGTCAATCCTTGTCGGTTTTGAATTAAAGGTAATTATTCAGATAAGGGGAGACACCTATGTTTTCATACTACAAAGGTATGACTTATCGTGATTGAATCTTTAGGACTCTTTGAGTTGAATTATCCATGTATAAATTATCTATAAATTATGATGAGACATTGTCGATAGGAATTATGAATTATGGAAAGTTCGTTTTAATTGTAAGTTGAGAATTTTGCTTGAGGACAAGCAAAAGCTTAAGTGTGGGGGTATTTGATAAACCGTAAAAGTAACATATTTTAATCCCACATTTAGTATGCTTTTGGATGATTTATCCCTGATTTATGTAAAAAGGTGCTCTTAATCCTTTCTTTTCATGTCTTATACTCAGGGAAGCACCTAAGGATAAAAAGAACGTAAAACGGGCTTAAAACGGACCAAATTGGACCAACCCAAGAAATCGACACGGCCTGAACTTCAAGCCACACGCCGTGCCTTGCCATTTATTTAGAACACGGCCTCACCTCGATTTACACGGCCGTGCCTCGTCGACAAAAGTCCAACACGATCTGGCCACGACTTACACGGGCGTGTGCCATGGCGTGCCCCTGCCATTGGAATGAGCAATTTCACTCGGATTTGGATGCTTGAAGCCAAAGAAACATACTCCTAAGTCTACTTAAACACCTTAATAGTAATTCTACTTGAAGGAGGTACTTAGGAGCCAAGTAAAGCATCTAAAGAGCCTATATAAACAACCCAAGGCACCGTTCTAGATAATCAAGTTTTAGGCAGAAGTTTTCTGCCAGAGCTTTTATTCAGGGAATTACTCGAAGATAGCCAGTTGATCCATCTCAAGAAGCCAGAGTTCTACTCAAGATAGGGGATCTCCTCTTTAATTCCTTTAGGGGGTTTTAGGGATTTCTTATGTTTTGTTTTATCTTTTCTCTTGAGATGTTTTCTTATTTTGTTATAAACTAAACCCTTTAGATACTTGAAGGGGATGAAACCTATGATGGATTTTGTTCTTTGATTTCTAAATTATATGATAAGTACTTAGTTTGTTCTTAATTATGTTGCTTAATTTAATCTGATGTGCTTAGGTGGAGGAGGAATAGACCTTGCCTAAGAGTAGATCTAGCATAATTAAGCGGAGTTGATCGCACACCTAGAGATAGGGTGACGAGATTTTAATATGGAGTCCATTGATTGGGGTGAAACCTAATATGGGAGTCCATTGATCGATTTACTGCTTCCTTAGGGGGTTATTATAAGAGAACGAGAGTTCCACTAATAAACCTAAGGTTAGACGTTATTCACCTCGAGAGAGGATTTAATATAGGTTAGGGAGTCTCACGGATCAAGCTAAGTAAAGAAGTCATATGAATTAAAAGTTAGATAACAAGAGAAGTCATAGGTGGATTCTTCCTGAGGGTATCATCTAAAATCAACTGAGTTTTTCCACAGTTTTCTCCCAAAGTTTCATTCTTTTGTCTTTGCATGTAATTTAGTTTTTCATTAGTTTCTTTTAGATTAATAAACCAATCACTCCATATTTTAGGCTAAATAATAGAAAGAAAGTGGGTAGTAGTACTTTTAGGTTCCTTTGGGTTCGATAAAATAATCTTGCCTAAACTATACTATTGTTCGATAGGTGCACTTGCCTCAATCGTTGTCATAGTTAGTCTACAGGTTCGATCATTCTTTATAAATATTAAAACTCGACTGTTTGACACGATCATATACCATCAAAAACTACTTCATACAAACCATCTCTTCACATATACTCTTAATCTAGAATGGCTGTTCACTATTGGATACTTACACATTCGGCGAATTTCCACACTAAGTTGAATACTATCAGTTTACCAATCAATTCATATTCCAATTCAATATTAATCCTTGGAACAACTTGTTTTTAGTGAAATCGGAACAGTGGTTTTGGGACCACAAATTCGAGGTCGGAAGAAAATTTATTTTAATATTATTTTATGGTCTATAGTATGATAGAAATATCATATAAAAATTAAATTAAGAAATTTTACCGTTTACATGTCTAATCTGATAAAAGGACTAAATTGCATAAAGTACAAAAATTGAATTCTAAAAGCTAAAGGTCTTAAATGGCTATGGAATTTTAAATTGGAGGTCCTTATATAGTTAATAGACCATTTAGAGTAGTTAGTGGATAAGAATGATTATTCATCATTGGAAATTTAATAAACTTTTAAGGTTAATTTTAGAAAAGAAATGATAAATGACGATAAATAAATCAAATAATAAATATCATCATCTTTTACCAAATAAAAGAAAAAAAAGATAGAAACCCTAGCCTTTTAATATTTGTGGCGAGCCACCGAACTAGAGGCAAATAGCCATTTAATTATTTTGTGGCAGAGCCACCGAACTAGATTTTGGCAACAGGCCTTTCTTCTCTTCATTATTAATCCCAACCCATGCAACATGTATGCAAAAATTTGTCTATGTTCATATGATGATTTTATCAAAAGATTTAAATAACATAAGAGTCAATATTTCTAGTTTGTGTTAAGGCCCAAAATTTCGAAATAGCATTTAGCCCATTTAGCAATCTAGCATCTTAAACCCAATTTACGATCTAGCTAAGAGTTTGGCCCATTTAACAATTTATCAGGCTTTTTGGCCCATTTAACAATTTATCAGGCTTTTCGACCCATTTAACAATTTATCAGGCTTTTCGGCCCATTTATCGATCTAGCAGAGATTTCGGCCCATTTATCGATCTAACAGAGATTTTGGCCCATTTATCGATCTAATGAGATTTCTACCCATTTTGCTAACTATCATATTTTTCTACCATTTTACGAGACATAAAATTTACATATTAACAACTAACTTCACGAGGGCATTTTCATAATTTTCACAATTTTAATCGTTTTCATGTATTTTCACCGAGATACCAATTAATACGTATTATACCGATTTAGTCGTCTTTACGATTTTACTCAATACCACGAATGACATCCAACCCGAGAAAAGCATGAAGTTACACACCTTGATATCGTGAGTACTAAACCTTCCCGCTCGTCAACACCTAAACATAATACGATCTATTAGAACACTATCATTTATCAAAAATATTCTATTGGGATTTGATCCAAATCCTTACCCCTTTGATTTTGAATCACTTCTATTTTCGGTTTCTCCTCGTTTATTGATTCGTTGCTCGTTGAGAATCCACTAACGTATAAAGGCTCGGGAGTACGAACTACTTCAAATAATTGACTTCCCTCGGTTGATGGTCTGCAACCCGGTGGAAAATCCCGAATTCTCGAAATAGCCCTTCGTTTAGTAATAAGGGGATTTGCGGAACCGCCCCTCTTTCGAAGGCTATGGACTGCCCTTTTTTGCTCTATCTTGAATGTCTTCAATGACAAAAGATCATTAATCCAACTTAAGAATATATCGAAAATAATACTAAAGGTTTTAAGGGTGAGATTTCCTTACCACGAAGATCCTTGCTCCACAATATGAGAATCGACCAAAAACGTTCCCTTAACACTTTAAATCGATTTCAATGTTCTATAATACTCACGAACACTTGAGTTCCGATCCTCTACTATCGCCTTAAAATATAACAAAGAAAAGTTAATAGAAAGAATGATTATTTCAATCCAAGATATCCTTCTTACCACCATCAAGATTCGGCCAAAACCATTATTAACTAAAAATAACTAAAAATAACTCTTGCCTATTGTCCACGATTGAGAAGAAACGATTGAGAAGGATGTTTATGAATAGAGAGAGATTTGGCTATGAATAACCAAAGAAAAGAGAAAATGGTTCAGCAAAGGCACACTAACATTCGGCCATGAGAAAATATTTTGGAGAAAGTATGATTGAAAAGAAATTAAAAGATAAGAGAAAGAGATGATGATGATGTTGTTTCGGTTTTCAAAGGGAAGAAAAGAGAAAGAAAGAGATGAGTTTAGGTGCAAAGTACATTCGGCAATGGGAAGAAGAAAAGAAAAGAATGGCCTTTTTGGTATTGGAGATTTTGGCACTTTGAAAAAAACATACAAAAGAGTACTAAAGTAATAGGCAAAAATGACCAAATGGTCAAAAGGTTAAGGCTTACCAAAAGCTCAAATTCGCCAAAGGAGAAAAGGTTAAGAAAAGAATTGCAAAACTTTGCACAAGATGTTAGGAATGACCAAAAACTAATTCCTAATCCTAGCAAGGTACTAACATAATCGGCCAACCTCCCTTTAGCCACATTGTTGTCCAAATTCATTGGTCAAATGACCATGAAATAATTTCAAAACCTTTTCCTTGATACAGCCTTATGTCCCTTATCTTTCCAAACTTTCTTGATTCCCTATAAGTTAACAATTACCTTTTTCCTTTAGTCTACTTACCAAAAATAAAACAATACAACTCATCCAACCTTATCCCTCACCGACACATGCATAGGTTAAAGCAAAAAATAAAATTTCCTTGTTGCTTGCCGGTGTTTCAACTCCTTCCTCTAGGAACACTTATGGCCCATCTCCTCTTTACTACTAGCTCACTTATGCCAACTTTTAGCACTTAATTAATTTAAGTCTTAAGGTCATTTAATTTCTTTACTCAAATGTACACTTAAATAATAATATTTATTCTATCTCCAAGAAAGCTTGAAGTTAGCATTACTCATTTAGGTATGTATTTTTGTCCCATTTTAATAATTTTTATATTTTCAGATCGTAATAGCTTAATCTAACTATCTCGAGGATTAATTTACAAAAATGTTAAAGTATTAGGATTTTTCCATGAATGAGTATGCTTGAATTTTGAAGTTTTATGATAGAAAATGAAAGGTTGTTGTTAAATAAACAACTTTTGTAAAGAGAATTTTGATGAAATTATCAATTAGGGACTAAATTAAAAGATGATAAATTTATGATAAAATTTTGAATTTTGTGAAATACATGGGCTGCTATTAATATGTATAAAAATAAACTAGGCTTGAATAAGAATTAAATTATATGTATTTTATTTTTCGAGCCTAGGGACTAAATTGTAATAAATTAAAAGTATAGGGATAAAATAGTAATTTTGCCAAAAATATGTGTTGGACTGGATTGAATATGCATTATATTGAATTAAATCAAATTCATTCATATAGATCCGGATAGACCTAGTACGGAGTTAGATCGAGCCAAAGGAAAAGTAATAGATTAATAGCTTTTGTATCTACATACACTTATCAAGGTAAGTTCGTGTAACTAAATTGTACATTTATATGTTTTAAAATTGAATATTATTGTGTGTGATTTGTACAATTGCCATGTATAATTACTGATCACATATCCGATAATTTCTAAGTCCCGTTTGAACCTTAGAAATTCGGAGGATACAAATGACATATCATTAGGGTTATCATTTTGGTTGTAGTCCTACATGTGTTGCGGACACACCATAACTATCATGAGCTTCCCGATATTTAGCTCATGTGAGCTTCTCGATCTCAGCTCTTATGTGCTTCTCGATATACAGCTCGCATGAGCTTCCTGTTATTTAGCTCACATGAGCTTCCCATTATATAACTTAGAAAAGCTTCTTGTTTACATGCTCATATGAGCATACATGTACATGAATTGACAGATTACAGTTTTGAACACTTTGTGTGTACTACCCGTGTATCCAATGATATTTTAAATGGTTCAACGGGCAATGTTCTGTTATGAGACAAAATGAGTTCAGTACAAACTATTACCGGTATATACATGGAAATGATATTACTTGATATATTGAAACATGATTCGGTTGATACATGTATGTGGAACTTGCTCAATGACTATGTTCATCCATGATTATGAGTTATTATATATGTTTACATGGCTAACATGTTGAGGTTATGTGTTTAGGCTTTTGGCCAAATTGGTTTGAATATGTCTTGTATGCTTACCTTAAATGTGATTAAATGGTAGGTTAAATTCTATGTTATACGAACTTACCAAGCTTAAAAGCTTACTCCGTGTTATTTTTCTTATGTTTTATAGTAATTTGGAAGTTCATTTGGGTTGGAAGCTGGTCGGAGCTAAATCACACTATCCATTGACTTTTTTGGTATTTTCAGTAAATTAATTCCGGTTATAATGACATGTATAGGTTATTTTGGTCAATGTTGGTATATAAATGTTTTGTTGAAACTAGCCATTTGAATGGCTTGTGTTTGGTATATTTTGGTGTGTATATAAGTAGCCTTATGATGTTTGGAATGTGTTTGGAATGATTGAATGATGGAAAATTATAGGTATATTGAGAATTAGTTGATTTGGTATATTTAGCAAAATTATGCATATATGTATTTGGTTATCTAGGTTTTGGGAATTTGATTGACATGTTTTCAAATTGTCATTTGAATTGCCTATGGGCATATTGGTTGTATGTTGTGATAATACATGTTTAGGACTTAATTTTTGCTTGATTTGAATGCCTTGTTATGGCTTATTAATATGCAAAAATGTTGAGTTAGGTTAATGACAAATTGGGTGAGAAATGTGGCTTGAAAAATGGTCTATTTTTGTCCACACGGGTAGAGACACGGGCGTGTGTGACACACGGCCAGGTGACACGGCCGTGTGTCCCTTGCATTTTTTAAATTGTGGAAGTTAGTATGCCAAGTTAGAGAGTTACACGGGTTTGGACATGGGTTTGGACACGACCGTGTGCCATTATTTCGAATACCCACATAACCTGATACACGGGCGTGTCTCTTGACCGTGTAAGTCAAATGGCCTAGCCACACGGGCGTGTGTCTCCTGCACCTTTGAAAAATTTTAATGTTTTCCAAAAAATTCTTTGAGTACCCGATTTAGTCTCGACTTATTTCTAAAGTGTATTTTGGGCCTCGAGGGCTCGCATAAGGGACAATATATTTGTTTTTGATTGGTTTCCGATATAAATGTTATTTTATATGAAATATTTGTTTATTTGATTTGTAAACTCTATAATGCTCTATAATCCTATTTTGGCAATGGATACGGGTTAGGGGTGTTACAATCCCAAACTCATACTAATAATGAAATAACTAGATCGTCCAGAAGAATTCTACACAACTCTTGCTACAAATACGATGATACCCAGATTAACGAATAGCCTAGTTACCATTGAATTTCAGAATCAAAACAAGATGCTATCCAGATATGGAGGATTTTAGATAATTCACATAGAACCCTACATAGTACAGACAAACTTTTTTCTTAATTGCAAATACGCTTGTATTTTAAACTAACAGATTATCATGGCGAATACCCTCTTCGAACATATAGATGCGTACTTCTTTTCAATGAGCTTTTCTTAAGAATCTTTTGATTACATCATAGAACTAATTAAACCAAAATATCTTCAAACAAATCATAACTTACATAAAGATATCTATCAAGAACATTCTGAATGTACCCAAAACTTACCACAATGCGATACATAATTCTCCATATAAACTTAGTAGAGTATGCCACAAGGGTCAAAAAGACTACGCCATAAAGGCAACATACAGTATACGCCACGAAGGCTAACATAATGCCACAAATGCCCAATCAAAATGCCATAAAGGCCAAATTAGAATACGCCAAAAAGGCTAATAGAATGTCACCCAAGCACCCCATGAACTGTCATGTTTGCAATATAAATTTGCCTAAACTCACATTGCATGAGGTTTGCCCATTATCGCCTCATCTACCTTTTTCCAAATATGCAATAGCCATGGACTTTTCTTTAGAATTGTCCTACAAAAATTCATGTTTACTGTCTCGAAAGAATTCATCGAATACCACCGCGGTGTCAAAACTTACATCACATAACCTCCCAACACTTTGCTAAACCCCATTTTCTCAACATTTTTAGCCATACATCATATATCTACCTAAGCACACATGCTTATACATTCTTATACACATATACATTTGCTTCACAAAATCACATGCACCTATAAATACAACATATTACATACTTAACTCTCATGGGTATTACACAAAATTACATACACATGCTTAGCAAGCACTCAATGACTCATGCATCGTTACAGGAACATCAACCATTATAAGTTTCTAGAATGATTATAGGAATTAAGACTAAAGGCTCACCTGATATGTACATACAATAGCTTGAAACTCCAGACTCAGACATTTTTCTCGAAGCAGCAGCAACCACTACTAAAAAAACATAAATTCACTATTACAACTCTCATACTTACAATTTACTTATCATCTCAACTATAGATAACTGTTGAAAAATTCGGTTTGAAAATAGTTTTCTTGCAAAGCAGAAAATTAAAATTTTGAAAATCGACCCGGTTTGTGATGTTTATAGTAATAAACTTTAATTGAATTCGTACTTGTGTTTTTGGATAAGCGGATCCTTTATGTTTTTTGGCTTTCAATCAAACGATCTTTTTGCTATTCTCGTGCTCCATTTTTCGACAGAATAACAACCTATCAAAAGTTCTATTAATAGCTCTACTAGTGCCATCTATTTATAGGAAAAAAATGTAGAACTCTTGTAGAGTTGTAGAGGTTTATTTTAATTAGAAAAACAACATTCTACTTAGAGTAGGAGAGGGGTGAACAACCCACCCTTGTATTTATACTAAGGTTGTCACCCACTTCATGTTATATGAAAGGTTTTAGGCCTCTCTCACATTGGGTCCAATTACAAGTACTTCTCTAGCCTTTTTGACCCAATACTCTGTAATATGATCCAACCCGATTTAGTTTTTTTATTTCCCAAAATAAAATTTAATATCTACATATTAAATAATTTTCTCACCCCAATTTTATCCTAATAAAATTTTGACAATTTTATCCTTCAATAGAATTTTGACGATTTTACCCCTGGTAAAATTTGGAGAAAATTCATTAAATATGTCACAACTCAAGATGTTCATTATGATTGAATGATTTATTTTCATTTTCGGGTTTCAAAACAGTCCAAAAACATAAAATCATTCTTCCATCATTTTTTAAGTAATCCTATATAGGATTGCAAGTTTCCATTTTCATTTTCATTTCCATTTTTTCTATTCATTCTGTTCATTTATATTCAAACATGCAATTTATTTTTTGTTTTATTAGACATATGTGGTTGAGGCTCAAATGATTTATAATTAAGTTCCGCTTTTGCCTATTAATTATAAACTCATTTAGTCATGAAATCATTCTACTATAATATCATGACTGACCTCTCCTCAACTACATACTATTACGAAAGCAATTACTAAATGCTTGTCTAATAATCTTGTCTAATGATCTTGTCATAAGTGTGTTACCCTAATAGGATCTCTTTGATCTCTTTGGGATAATATTCGTTCATCCAATATGATCATATTTTATCTCATGGTAACCATTACATCTTTCTTCATGAAAAGGCAATTACTATCAAATAGTGATCAAGTCATCCACCACAAAGACGGACAACTCGTGGCCACATTTACTTTTCATCAACCATGTAATATCAATGGGAGTATATCATTCACCCATGTTTTGGGCAATGAATTTCACTGTTATGAATGACGTTACATACTACAGAAGTCGTACATCCAACACACCAGCTTTTGGTTCCTTATCTATTTGAAACTTAAGCTTTTACTTACATCAAAGTGTATGAATCATGCATACGAAGTCTGTCATCCATTCAAGATTTAGTATACCACATTATGAACGTCACAAGTGAATAAATCCATAAACAGATTCAGGATCTATTCTGCTTGAGTCTTGTCCGATGTACTGCCAGTCCATTCAGTCACATTTATGTCTCTATCTTCTAGGAGTCATCTGCTCTGATGCCCAAGACAAGGCATCTCTTAAATTGGACTTGATGGACAACATATAAGTTATTTAATCGATTTGCTCATTTCGATTAGACTAAAGACATGTTTAGATTCATCTACTAATACAAGCTATCTTTCCGTTCTACGATCCAACCACATAATACCGCTTAGAGGTGTTCATGGGCGAGGCTGGGCTCAACTAAAATTTTAAGCCCATTTGCTAGGCCCGGCCCTGCCCGACCCGAAAATGGGTCTAAAATTTTGTCTAAGCTCGAATCTATAAAATGCTAAAACCCGGCCCGACCTTGCCACCAGATTAATTTTTTATATTTTTATATAATTTTAAATATATATAATAAATCAAAAATACTAAAAACATCAAAATAAATATTTCCCAACAAATTGAAAATAAAATTTAAAAAATATGTATACTTAAATAACACTAAAATAGATGTAATTTAACAAACAAATGCCTCTAAAATAATAACAAAATTAACAATAAAATAAGTTTTATACAATATCCAAACAATAACAACAAAATAATAGCAACATAATAGTAAAATGGTAGAAAATAGGAAGAAAACAACAAGAAAACAACATTAAAAACAAAAAAAAGGCATATTTTTTTGTCCTTTAGTGAATTCGAGCTGAGCCAGGCCTGGCTAAAAATGTTTTACTTGAGGCCCGGCCCATTTTTTAAACAGGCTTTATTTTTTTGTCAAAGCCCGTTTTTCAGGCATATATTTTTACCCAAACCCTCCTACATTTCAGACGAGCCTTCAGGCCGGGCCGGGTGGCCTGATCCATGAACAGGTCTAATACCATTTAGTATTAGTTAAACATTTAAACAACCAATGAGCAACATTTGCTTCCATTCTACTTTGCGTGTAAAAACCATGTGAGGATAATTATACAACGTATATTAATGTAATCAATGAATTTGTTTTATTCACCAATCTGCTCGAAAAAAAATACAAGTGTATATTGACGAAAATATTACACTTAGTGCACTAGATCCAACATCTCCCACTTTTCCTAGTGAAATAGATGAGTCATGTTTCGCATTCTAACCATTTTGCACTTTTTGAGTTTGTTAAAGCATTAGTCAAAGTTGATAGGCTAGATGAAAATGTGTTGCTTAAGACATTACAAAAAGGTATATCTCGTTCAGCAACAGACAAAGAGAGTAAAGGGGGGACTTTTAGTTTTGCAAAATGTGGGAAAACCTGTAAAAAAAATAGTTCCCTAGGAACTACTAGTGCTCCTATCCACATGGTGTCTTCAGAATTAGGAAATTTTAAAGATCAATTGTGTCGTATTTTTCGTAGTCTTGCCCTTGGCTTATTGTTGATTTTTGGTATTGGTGCACTTGTTGATGATAGAGGGATTAGTAAAGGACTTGGACAGTGAAGGCAAATTATGGAATCCCACATGTCAAAGGCCTTAAAGGCCGAGGATGTTGATTTAATGATCATTGCTAGAGGTATTATTGGATTCTCTGGTGTTGATCTAGCAAATTTGATCAATGTTGCTGCTGTAAAGGCTGCAATGGATGGTGCCAAAGTAGTTACAATGACCGATCTAGAATATGCAAAAGATAATATCATATTGGGAAGTGAACGCAAGTCAGCTGTGATTTCTGAAGAGTTCGACGTTGACAACTTTCCATAAAGCTGGCCATACCGTTGTTGCAATCCATACTAATGAGGCACTTCTTGTTCAAAACGTAACAATAGTCCTTCGAGGAATGGCTCTTAGCATGGTGTCCCAGTTGCCTGACAAGGATAAAACAAGCTTTTCTCGAAAGCAAATGCTTGCAAGGCTTGATATTGCTATGGGAGGACGGGTTGTAGAAGAGCTTATATTTGGGGAAAATGAAATTACTTCTGGTGCACAATCTGATCTTACGAATGCGACTAATCTAGCTCAAAGAATGGTTATAGGGTATGGCATGAGTAAAGAAGTGGGGCTTATGACAATACAACGGTAGGAGCATGAGCACTGAGATTAGGCTTTTTATCGAGAAAGAAGTGAGAGAGTTGCTAGAGAGGGCTTATAACAATACAAAAACCATTCTCACCACCCACAGGAAAGAACATTATACACTTGCTAACGCATTGCTTGAGCATAAGACACTCATAGGAAGCTAGATTAAGGTTATGCTTCCCCAGGTCAACTTTTAGCAACAACAAGAATATTGTGAACAAAGAATTGAACCACTGCAATAGTTGTATGCTACTTATTCTCACTATAATCCTTGAGGACAACGATCTTCTCTTGAAGGCAGTATTTGTCAGAGGACAAAATTAAAACTGGAGAAATAAAACAAAGTGAAATAAAATATGGTGATTTCTTAACAAAATTAAGCCTATATTGGGGGGAAATTTACTAAAATATACCAAAATTTAAAAAAATTTACGAAAATGGGCCAAAATTTTGATTATTTACGAAAAAAGGGCCATTTTCCCCCAAAACGCATCCACTTCAGTGCATTTTGGGGGGATACAGCAGGAAAGCGCCCTAGAGGGAGCGCTTTGTGCCACATCAGCACAAAACGCGCTGACGTGGATGCACTTTGTTGATGTGGCACAAAGTGCTCCCTCAAGGGCGCGCTTTTGCCCTCCTTCCCCAACTACCTTTTTAGCTATTTTTAGTGTTAGGGTATAAGGTTTTAGAGTTTTAGGGGTAAGGTTTAGGATTTTTTTAGGGTCGTTCGATTTAGAGTTTTTAGGGAAAAAAATAATGGACTAGATTATAGGGTTAATTAATATTTAGGGTTTTGGGGAAAATATATTATCAAAATAAAAATTATTTGAATTTTTTTGACAGTTGTATCTGGAAAATAATTTTGAGAAGACGTTTCTGAACAAATAGTGCCGAAAACGCTTCAAGCAGGATGCACTGTCAGTAAGAGTACTGAAAAGAGCTCCCACATGGACACTCTTTTGCTACAGTAGTCTCCGATAAAATAATTTTGAGAAGACGTTTCTAAACAAATAGTGCCCAAAATGCTTCAAACAGGATGCACTGTCAGCAAGAGTACTGAAAAGAGCTCCCACGTGGACGCTCTTTGGCTAGAGTAGTCTCCGGTAAAATAATATTGAGAAGATGTTTCTGAACAAATAGTGCCCAAAACGCTTCAAGTAGGATGCACTGTCAGCAAAAGTACTGAAAAGAGCTCCCACGTGGACGCTCTTTTGCTACAGTAGTCTTTGGCAATCCTTAGACTATAAATCAGCCAAATTTCATTCTCAGGTTGCATAACAAAAATTGAGGCAAAAGAAAAATAGAAACTAAAAATAAGTGAACGTATTAATGCTGTTATTTACTATGATGGTGAGGTTTGTGACACCGAAAATAGTGTTGTTTTTTTATCGGAGAACATAATGCGACTGGGTTTTAATCGGAACATAGACTTGATAGAACTTCGTAAAAGAATTAGGCATAAAATTTTTGGAACAACGCCAATGAAAGTTTAGTCTACCAAGTATAGATTTTGTGCTTCAGTTGATCCAGTGAGATATGACTCATTTGACATCAAAGGTCTTCGGAGCTTTGAGGCAATGGTGGAGACTCATCTTGTCAGTGATCACCCTATCTTAAGGTATATGTACAATTTTCATCGCCAAGTGATCTTCCTATAACCTCAACATCTACTGCTATTCGAGGAGAATACAAGACTCCAAGCCGACACTCTGTTAGTGGGAGGCAGAATATGAAAGTGTCCGTGTTTGGTGGTAGTATGGAAAACATAACCCCCGCACGACACTCGATTGGTGGATGGAACATGCATATCCTTCATTTGACGTCCGATGATAGAAATACGTATTGAGGAACATCATCAACTTTTAGTGGTTGGCATCGACATATGATTGGGAATGTTACAAAATATATTTAAGGAGGGATAATGTACTCCCCATAACATCCACCGGCGAGGGGCCCTCGTTCATTGCAAATTATGGTGGTTCGGATGATGAGTCCAATGTGGATCCACCTAGAGAGCCCGGGCTCGATGGTTCAGAAGTTGTATTATTTTTTGAACCAGAGCCTGTTCCAACCGTACCTGAAGAAGTTGAGGGCGGTTCAAATGAAGAAGAAGAAGATCCGCTATTCAAGGCGTACTCGCATCCAGCCCATATGCATAATGTCGATCTATCTCAATACGATGCATTAGAGTTTCCTGAACTACCACATCGGATGCGTGATCGTACAAGTTCGTTGTTGGATTTGGGGAAATTAAAATTTGGTAAAGAGTTTTCCAACAAGGATGCTTTTCTTGGTGCATTGAAACAATACAGTATCAAGAATGGGGTTAACTACAACATGGTTAAATCCAAGCTCGATAAGTATAAGGGAAGTGTGTAGTGCAAGACGGTACATGTTCATTAAAAATTATGGCCTCGTTGAGGAAAAGGACAGGCTTGTGGGAGATCAAAAAGTACAAAGGTCCACATACATATCTTGCTGGTATAGTATCACTATGTGTTCAATGTTTTTGAATAATACTAATATTACGTAATGTTGCATTATTTAACATACTTCGTTGACAGGTGTTTCACAAGATCATCCGAAGATGGACTCAGAGATGTTGGCTGACTTAATAATACCGACGGTGAAGGCGGATCCCAAGACTACAGTATCGACCTTAATTGGCAATATTCATAGCCAATTAGGGTACAAGCCCTCTTACCGAAAGACTTGGATAGCCAAGTAGAAGGCATTAAAAAAGTTGCATGGTCGGTGGGACACTTCATATAATGAAGTGTGGCAGTGGTGTCAGTCTTTGAGAGATATGTCCCAGCAAAGATAATGCACCTTAAAAGAATCGGCGTACTACAACGATCTATTGCTCCGTGGATGCACGCAGTGTTCAAGCGTCTGTTTTGGACATTTAAGCAATGCTGAGACGCATTTATATACTAGAAGCCATTGGTACAAATTGATGATACCTTTATGTATGGTAGATATACACATCGGCTATTGCTAGTCATGTGTACGATGGCGAAAGTGGGAGAATCCTTCCAATTGCGTTTGCAATAACACCGAAGTCACCGATGACCGGGATTTCTTCCTATTTAGGTTAAGGAGGCATGTCTGCCTCCAACCTGATATATACGTTATATCAGATCGGGGCCCTGGAATACTAGCCGCAATAGAACGACAGGGAAGCCTGTGGCATCGCACACACCATCGATATTGCCTACGGCATGTTGCATCCAACTACCACGGGCAACATCGATCTACAAGTCAACGACAGCAAGTGACCAATATAGGTATGTAATATCTATTAATATAATTTTGTTTGTAATATTCAATTTATTCTAAATTGAAGAGTGGTATGTAATATTCACTATCAACTTATATTAACAGGGTACGAGATTAATAAGGATCTTTTTCAGGAGATGTTGGCAAGTTTACGAGAAGTTAACGAAGAAGGCGTAAACTACCTATGCAATATTCCTTTCAAACAGTGGACACAAGCATATGACGGCGGCTACGATATGGTCATATGACCTCAAACCTGGCTGAATGCATAAATTTTATCCTAAAAGGAACGCGCCATTTATTGATAACATCGGTTGTGCGAGAGACATATTTTCGTTTAGCGGCACTATTTCTGAAGCAAGCAGCGAGTTATAAAGGCCAAATGCAAGGAGGTCATGTATGATGCGCGAAGGTCTTGCGAGAAATTAAGAAGGGGAAGGCACGGGCCAGTACCATGCACACAGTGTGTCACGATCGCGACAACCTATGGTTTCGTGTGACGAAGTTTGACAAACCGAACCAAGGTATTGTTGGCGGGCAATATTGTGTACACTTGAGAAATAGGACCTACGACTGTGGGATATTTGATGCACTTCGTTACCCATGCGCTCATGTACTTGCGACTTGTTAGAATCTCCGTCTTGAACCCATGAGCTATGTCGACGAAGTGTATAAAATAGAAAACATTTACAACGTGTGGAGACACGTATTCCCACTAGTCCCAGATGAATGTAAGTGGCCGTCTGTATCGTTTGTACCGTATAAGTTGTTGCCGGATAAACAACTGAGGCACAAACCAAAAGGTCGACCTTGCTCGACTAGAATACACAACAATATAGATATCCGAGAAACGGCCAACCAACGTAGGTTGTGCGGATGGTGTAGGAACCAAGCCATACATCTCGCTCGTGTCCAAATCAGAATATTTGACAGTCTTCTTAGCTTTTTTGTCTCTTAGCGGCTATGTAAATTCTATTTATTTCTTGATAAAAACGGTGAACTTTTGTATAAGGACTAATTTGCAAAAAAAAAATAATTACAATAAAAAACAAATCTTGGACTTTCATTTTAAAATTAAATTACAAAAAAATAAAAATAACTTTTATTTTATTAAAGATATTAAAATTAAATTACAAAAAATAAAAATAACTTTTATTTTATTAAAGATATTAAAATTAAATTACAAAAAAAAATAAAAAGTAACTTTTATTTTATTAAAGATATTAAAATTAAATTACAAAAAATAAAAACAACTTTTATTTTATTAAAGATATTAAAATTAAATTACAATAAGAAAAAATAAACAACTTTTATTTTATTAAAGATATTAAAATTAAATTACAATAAAAAATAAAAACAACTTTTATTTTATTAAAGATATTAAAATTAAATTACAAAAAAATAAACAACTTTTATTTTATTAAAGATATTAAAACTAAATTACAATAAAAAATAAATAACTTCTATTTTATTAAAGATATTAAAATTAAATTACAAACAAAAATAAAAATAACTTTTATTTTATTAAAAATATTAAAATTATATTACAATTAAAAAATAAAAAGATATTAAAATCAATGTTTTATGATATTAAAACTAAATTACAATAAAAAATTAGTGCTACATGGGGTTAAAAAATAAAAATTATATTACAATTAAAAAATAAAAAGGTCGAATCAATGTTGGTGCCACTGAATTAGTGCTATTCCTCCTTCTTCTTCTAGCTTTCGACGGGTCGTGGAACCTCAAAGAGGATTCAGTTCCTCCCGGAAGGGTCTAGTTTTGGGTGTTGGGAGGATGACCCACATTGATAAAATAACGATCATGGAGGTGTTTGCATAAACCATGGCGGAGGTGTCTCAATCCCAAAAGGCGAAGGAGACGGTAAAAGAAGAGCTCCCGATGGCGCCTCGTGTGATCCTCATACGACGGCGGCCTCAAGATCGGTGGCCACCGAGTAGTCGAACGACTCGAATCGGGCCATGCATTCCAACCGCAGTGGGACCGGAAAAGGAAACATATATGGGTTAGGATACATATAAGGGCTAAGTGTACGACCGCATAAAAGCCAAAGGTCATGATGTCGGTGTCGTCGGTGAAGTGTTGGGCCCGGATCGTGTGGGCGCTATTGATGGGCCTCGTGATTGTGTTTGGTCGTTGATGGTCCCGTCTCATCACCCCTTCTCCTTGGATTTAAAGGGCCCCGTCGTTCCCTTTGTTCACGAAGTTGTCGTCGCCTTTCCTCTTCCGACAATAAATATGGCTTACCATGGATCCTAAACCATGGCATGTATTACGGCATGCACACTAACTTAAGAACGACGATCGATTCTCGAATAGGTATATAATCATACCGGTTCTCCCACATCTCGCTATATGCTGACCAAAATCTTGGTCAATCCGTGTGCAACTGCCGTAAGTCGACATTGTGCTCATCATCGAGCACCTCGGGTGGCACGGAATCGGTTGTCAAAATCCAATTTGTCGCAGAACCCGATCTGAATGGTGCATCTCCACGGTTCTATAGTTGATCAATGAGACCTTCACATGCCAAATGTTCGGATTTACCAAGAACTCCTCCGAAATTACTGCCCAAATTGCCGGATCCTCGTATGGTGTCTATTGAAACTATATTAATATGCCTAAAATATTGTTATATACATAATACTAAATACTAAATATGAAATACTAAATTATAAATATGAAATTCTAAACGATAATTTTATTACGAAAATACATTTTATTTAATACTTACTTGTGATTCCGACCATTAGTCCAATAGAAGTCGTATATCTTCAAGCAAGGTAGGTATTCCAACATAACTCGTCGAATTGTTCCACCTAATTAAATAAATTTTTAGCATACAATTATACTTTAAATCTACGTGATAATTGTAGAATATAATATTAAATTTACCTCGTTATGAGTGGGAATGTATATGGGTGGTCGACTCGAGAACGTAAAAATGGAAATCGAAACCATGTCCATGACTGCAGTAGTGATAGGCAACCTCCGATTTTCACTTTACTCGGCCGTGTCGCCCCGCACATCTCCCGATACAATTTTGATAGCATGGCAGACCCCCAACTCAATTCATCGGCTGCTCTAAAATCAACAAGTTTCAGCAGCCATCTCAGGTGTACGAGGTTTCGAGACAGGTCCGGCATCAGATAGCCTCCAATCATCTCAAGAATGTATGCCCGAGCATACCGTATTCTTTCTATTTCAGTTGAACCATTATTCGACTCCGGGAATGTGTCTCGTAACCAGCCCATCTCGATCCGACCTCCATAAATGTTATTCGGAATGACACCCAGAAGCTTGTAGCATACGATAGTCCAATCGGTAGAAGTTGCGGGCCGGTGACTACGGACCCATCCACCAGCAATCCCAATTGCAACTGCACATCTTCTAGAGTGATAGTACACTCTCCGCATGAAAGATGAAAAGTGTGTGTCTCGGGTCTCCACCTCTCTATCAACGCACTGATTAAGTTCGGCTCCAACTTGCACCCCCGCCCTATCGTGGTCACGTGCCAAAACCCCGCTTCCTGCGGGTAATTCTTGATAAACGGCGATGGCGGACCAGGTATATTGCGAATATAGCATTGCAACACCCGATCTACAGACTCTTTAAAAAATTATAAAATAAAAATTAATTAAAATTGCATAAACCTAAAAATATTAAATAGTATTGAAAAATTAAAATTAAAACTTACCATTTGCATTTGATCGACGGTGATGTGCTTATCGTCGAGACAAATTAATTCCCCAGCCATTGGTAATACGATCGAATATTTTAAAATTTATCAAAAAAATATTTTAAAAAATTTTAAAAAGGGTTTTTTTGTAAATATTAAATGACTATTTTGAAATTTGAGAAGAAGTTTCAAGGAATTTAAGAGAAATTTGAGAGGAATTTGAGAGAAAGATGAGTAAGGACTAATGTGTGAAAAAAATAAAAGGGTTGAGGGGTTTTTATAAGTTTTTTTTACCGTTGCAGCAGGAAAGTGCGCCCTTGAGGGAGCGCTTTCTACCACATCAGCAAAGCGCGTCCTTGTCGTATGTTTTATGTTGATGTGATGTAAAGCGCCCTCAAGGACGCTTTCTCTGATTCCACAAAACGCGCTGACGTGGACGCGTTTTGTGGGAAAATGGCCCTTTTCCATAAATAATGCAGATTTCGGCCCTTTTCCATAATTTTTTTTATTATTTTGGTATTTTTTGGTAAATTAGCCTATATTGGGTTAAATGAAACAGTGCACTTAACCGTTACATACGGGTTTAACATGCCCAATACTTAAAAAATTGGGTAACCTATATTGATATTTATCTAATAGATCATTTAAATATGAAAAATTACAAAACGGTTATTCAATTATTTATTTTTATCATTTTTTGTCAACAACTATTAAATGGCTAATGAAAGATGACATGATTGTTTTAAATTTGATGAATAATAACTTTAACTCTTAATATTTATATATTGTATCAATTTAGTCTTGATTCTAAAATATATAACCCTCGATATTTACACATTGTGTAATTTGATCTTTATTTGTACTTTGGTTTTTTTTTTTTTGTGATCCTTTTATCTAAAAGAAATTAAATTCAACTAAATTTTATTAAAAAACCAAAATTAGAAACAAACAAAAAAAAAATCAAGACATTTTTCATCTTTTCTTGTTCTTTTAAAATTAACCCTCAATGTCACAACTCACAATGAAAAGTTAAACTACAAAAAAGGCTATATTATGTAATGTCTAAATGGTTGAAAGTTAAATTTTTAGAATCAATATTAAATTGACACAATGAATAAATGTTAAGGGTTAAAGTTGTTATTATACCAATTTTAAAAGCTATCATGTTATCTTCTTGTTACTAAGTGATAAAAAAATTAAATAGTTAAATGATTATTTTATAATTTTAATAATTAAGTGATTAAAAAATACTAATAATTAAGTCACTATCTAAAAAAAACTTCATGTTGTATCAAATACTAATCCTAAGTATCCATTGTGGCTATAAAGTGAGAATCCTATTAGGTTTTTCTTTAAGCCAGTATTGCCCGGTTGTAGGGCTGAAGCCTGAACTAAATTTGAAGTTTGGGACCAATATGTCCAAAATAATATTTGGGCCTCTATTTTTTTTTTTCCAAAAAGGAAAAGAAAAAAAGAAGTAGCCACAATTTTGATAAATGCTTCGCTCTACTTAGTCTCACTTTTTTAAAAAAAAAATTATAATTTTATCTCTTAAGTATGTATTATATATACTGAAACCACATTTTATGAATATTTTATGTATTTATGTATAACATTACAAATTATTATACTAAGAGTATGATTATGAATAAATTATTATATGTTGTTATAATATTAAATTAAAAATAAGTAGTAAAAAAAGTAGTGGATGTGAAAACATTGAAATTAGTTGTGTTAAATTGAAAGAGTAAAAATAGAGATGACATAGAAATGTTAAGTTGCAAGTGTTTACGAACAACTAAAACAGTAAAATTAGAGATGGTTTGCTCACGGAATAATTCACTATCAAATTTGTGGTAAAATATGTGATTTAAGTTTAATTTATTTGTCGAGGTGCAACTTCACTCATATGCACAATTGAAATCAATCTCCCCACCAAAACTTTTCTCAAAAAACTTAGTCACAAACAAAACATGAACATAGTTTGTATACAATATAAATGCACTAAAAATAAGTTTCTGAAAATGAAAAAACAAATTCTCTCTCTCAATCGTGCATCATTAAATAAGCAATCCTCCTTTTAAATAGACACTCTAAGCTTGCAATCCTTTAATCAATGTGAACATGTACTTAACCAAAAATTAAACTTGTTTAGAAATGAAATCTCTTCATTTATTAAAACACAACACACAAAAAATTTTCATATAGTGACTTTACTTTAGGAGATGTAGGAATTAAAACAATATTTTACTATCGAAGATATGTCAACATATATGGCAAGTTGCACAACTTTTTTTATTGCAAAGTAAATTGCAACTAATGTTAGAGTTGGGATGTACAATTAACACTAACAGTTTGGAATAGATTATTAATTAATTTTGCATAAATTTTTGAAAATAACATAACTTTTACAAGTATGCAGTGAAAATAGATAAAATTCTATTATCTTTAAAATCTCGTGCAAAATAAATAAATAAATAATCTTACTTTTGAAGTGTAATATTTTATAGAATAAAAGAAATTATGTAAAACACCTAGCAATCTTTTGCTCTCATTTATTAAATTAAAGTATATATTAGTTAAGAAGTATAATATTTTATAAAATTAGCTGCTTTTGTAGCAATAATAACAGTAAAGGGTTAACCTAACCTTGTAGAAAGAGAATGGGGGAAATAGCGAAAGGTTCAATGCATTTTGCATGAAAAAACTAATAAAGGTTTTTGTCATTCCATTATTAGCATTACAAACATAGAATAGAAAAAGGTAAAGCAAGTTTTGGTAAAAAGGGATTTGGCATCCCATCTTTACACATTACACAAAATAAAAGGACCAAACACCTCATCCATTCTCAAATTTATTTGTAGATATAGATGGCAGCCCAGAGATAAGGGGTTAGCTCAGCCCATTTGCTATCATAACAGTCATTTCTCCTTTTTACTTTCTTATTTTTAATATACAAATATTTTGTAAAATATAACTTTAAGTTGTCCAGTTTCTCATGTCCCACAACTTTGGAGGTCTTGAAGACTTGAACATGGAATTTTGGCCCTTTTTTCCCCTTAGGTTTGGTCAGTGAACTAAACTGTCCCATCGACCACACTGGCTAACAAACAACAAATATGAAGACAAATGGGCGTGCTGTGCCGTTAAATCCCTTTCATTATTACTTTTATTACAAAAAAGAAGTAAATTGTTTTATATTTATATGAAAGAATTAATATAAAATAAAGTATTCATCAATTGAATTTCATGTGTACGAATCATATGTAAAATTTCACTAATTTGGGTCATGTTTATTTTAAGTAGTGAATTTTAATTGTTTTTAAAAGGTTTTATATAAAATAAAATTAAGAAAAATTGATTAACCGGTGATATTAATTTAACCAACAAATTTGATAATGAAAGAGATAGATATAGATATACATAAAATTTAACTATTTTAAGAAAATGGTAGTTGTGTAAGAAGAAAAGTTGAAATCCTTAACAATTTAAAATAAAATAAGAATAGTTTTGATTTATTAAATTGTAATCTAAATTAGAGGAAGTTTAAAATAAGAAATGTGTAAGTGGAATCCAAAATGAGTATAAATTGTGAGCAACTCAATTTTTAGACGTATCTAAACCAAAATATAACCATATAATTTAACTTTATCCTTTTGTGGCCAAATTAAAAATACCATGAGTAACACCGAAAGCACATTCAAGCATCGCTGTTTTATTCAAAAAACACAAAATCCTACTCAAGGGTCCCCGACATAAATGCTCAATTTATTGTATTTGTTTGTTTCCACAACTAAAAGACAACATTAATTTTTACTATAAATTATATATACACGTTATCTACTTCATCTATTTGTAAAGAAAACAAAGAATGATCTTGATAATTCATATATATATATATATATATATTCATGTGTTAATTGTGTTTAAAGTATTATATAATTATATAAAACTTGTAAAAAATGAAGGTAAGTTGCTTTCCAAACACAAACTACCGCTATAATAGTGTTTGGAAATTCGATCACGATTTCGATCACAAAATTAATGTTGGAAAAATATGAATTTTTAAAATCTTTGAGGCATATTTTCAATTGGTAAATGAGGAGTTTTGAATCATAAGATTGTGGTTTCATGTTCTACCCGATAAGACCTTTACAACGAGGTATTATATACTCAAAATAGTTGAGTGATGAATGAAAAATTGATACTTAAAATAAGCTACTTGTGAATTATATTGAGAAAAATAAAAAGCATTAATCCCACATTGATTGAGAATTAAATATGAAACTTGTATCTATATATATATATAAACCAACTTAATAATTATTAAATGACTAAATTAATGCTCTCTCTTGTGCATATAATGGTGCAAATTTATTACTTGCACAACATAAAATTTGAATTTTTGGTAAATAAATCTAATTAGCTAATAATTCTTTTTATATAAGCTTTTATACATTTATAATGTGTATTCTTTGTATTTGTCATGTACTCATTTCATAAGAAGGAATTACAAATAGTTAGGTCAAATTTTAAGAATATCATTTAAACAGTTGATTTGACATTATTAATGATTTCTTGGCATGGACAAAAAAGATCGTTTTCATTAGGTTAGCTAATGCTAGAACACTTTTATTTTCTGTCGAATGATGCAATGGAACTCACTCTACTAGAATTTGTGATGCTTTTTTTTGTTTTTTAAGTTTCATTTGTAATTTCTTTCCTTTTATTAAAAAATCTTATTTTCTATCAACTAAAATAATATAAAAACGAAAAATAATAAAAATTTCATCTATCAATGCGATGACTCAATTTTATCTTTTATAAAATAATAGTGTGATTAATACATAACATACGTACGTGCATATGAAATGTCAAATTTATTTTGTCAAAGAAATATATATTAATTTGAAAATGTCAAGAAAGTTGTTGCTCATTCCATGTTGTATTATAATCAAATTGTTTCTATGCTTAGATTATTGATTTGGGTGTTGAATATGTTTTGTTTGTGCTGAGTTTGATCTACTTGAATGTGATATATTTGACAAAACTAAAAACATGGGTTGACTAGGGTGCTAAGACTCTCAACTTATTTGTTTGGGGTGATTGGATAAGTATAAAAATATTATTATTAAAATGTTATTTTTTAGAGAGAAATATTATATTTATTCAAGAAAGTTTTGGAGCAATTAGGAAATTGATTTATTAAAACTTTTATGTGATAAATACTCAGGATAATTAATAGAATAATTTCAAATTTTAACTAGGAGTTCAAAGCCTAGCAAAACATTATTGATTAACCACGTGAAGATGACTATAAATAGGTTGTTTTCTGTCACACATCAAGAGTAGTTTTGGAGTGTCTTTGTTGACATCTTTGTTTGTGTTCTTGTGGTTATTTTGTGAAACTCTTTTAGGTATTCTTTTAAGAGTTTATTGATTGTACTGTGAGTCAATTGGGTGAATGATTTTATTTTTTATGTAAGGGTAGATTGATCTTAAGCCAATAGGTGATCCAGGCGATTGCTGAATAAAATCATTCACTGGGCGAGACTCGCAGGCGTAGAATCGTTGTGTCTAAATTGCATTAACAAAGATCAATTGTATTGATTCTTTTCTGCTCTTATTTTTTACGTTGTATGTTTCTGTTCTAACTGTCGTTACAACGAATGTTAAGCAAAGTTGATTTATCATTTCCACAGACTAATTATTTTTCAATTGGTATTAGAAAAGGCTTCAAAAGTTATTTAAAGGTAATCCTTTGTTCGATTTGTGACCATGGAATCCATGAAGGAAGGTAGTTTGATTACTCGACCCCCAGTACTACTTGGTTTAGCAAACTATGCTTATTGGAAAGCTCATACGAGAGCTTTCATTATGTCTATCAATGAAGCAAATTGGGAAGCTATTGAAGATAGGTGGACTCGACCCATTGTAACTATTTATTATGGCATTATACTCCCTAAAGAAAGAAGCAAATACATTGATGCAAAAGAAGGGCTTCTTATGGAAATTCAAAAGCCCTAAATGTCATTTTCAGTGGAGTTGACCTAAACCAACTTAAAGTCATTTCTATATGTGAGTATGCTAAGGAAGGATAAACAATCTTGAAAAACCAACATGAAGGAAATGATGTTGTACACATGTCAAAACTTTAGATTTTAACAATCAGGTTAAAAATTTTGAAAATGTTTGAAAATAAAACTATCTTTGAGTTTATGCAAGATTATATGAGATTTTTAACGAGGCGTTCTGTCTTGATGAGTGTTTTTCTAATGATAAATTGGTACACAAAGTGTTGAGGTCTTTATCAGAACGATTTGTCATTAAAGTCACAACAATGGAGGAGGCCAAAGATATGACCACTCTTAAGCTGGACGAGTTAATAGGCTCACTCGAAACATTTGAGTTGAATATAAATGAAGCAAAACATGACAAGTTGAGTTTGCCAAAGATCTTAGTATCCAATGCTCAAAAGACTATCCCAATAGTGAAACAGATAGTGGATGACATTGATGAGATAAAAAAGCAATTAGCCTTGCTCACAAAAAGCATGAAGAGGTTGGCTAAAAAGGGAACTAAAATAGATATTAGTGAGACAATGAAGAAGAATGTTCTATGTTATGCAAGAGATTTGGTCACTTATAATCAGAATGTGCTAATACTAACGAGAAGTCACTCACAGTCACTTGGAGTGATGAATAAAGTTCTAATGTAGATGAAGATGTGAGCAACTATGTTGCTTTTACTACTACTATTCCAAATCGTATTCCAACAGATTCTGAAGATTCGAATAATGATGATATTCCTTTTAAATCTTTGGAGGATGCTTATAGCCATATGTTAAAGAAAATGGAGATATTGTGCCAATTGAATGATTCTTTAAAGGAGAAAAAGAAAAACTCAAAATTGTGGTCCAAGAAAAGAATCTTGATTATACAAAGGTTGTCTTGAAGTTTGGAGGCCAAAGTGAGAATCTTGATGAAAATTTGACTTTAAAGAGAATTGAACCAAGCCATAAAGGACTTGGTTACATTAATAAAGGTAAAGAACTTATTGCTTTTCCAATTTTTGTTAAAGCTAAATATGCGGGTTCTTCTTTTCTTCATGAGGCAGAGAATAAAAACTTTAGAAAGATTGTATGTCATTTTTGTGGGAAAGATGGACATATTAGACCCCCCAGTGTTATAGAATTATGCAAGATTAGAAGTTCAACTTAGCTACAAAACTTTATAGAATAATGAATGGAACAAGAAAATCACATCATAGGTAGATTTAGGTAAGGAATGATCAAACACATTTGAGTAATGAAGATCAACATTTAATTTGTGCTTGTGTGAAACACGAGGTTGCAACTCATGATGGCCATGTTAAAGATTTATCAAGGATTGGAGAAATATCACCTAAGTTTCGTGGAAAAGACTATGTTGTTCCACAAGCTACAACTTTTCTTGTTGAAAAAGTAGCATTTGATCTCATCCCCTCTAAACAACATTAAAGAAGTGATAGGGGATAAATAGGGTAAGGGGGAGTAAGAATATTGATTTGGTGATTTTGTCTACTGTGATTTCACTTATGATTACACTTTTGGCATTTTTGCCAAAAAGGGAAAGAATATGATAGCATCAGTAAATTAAATGTTTTCTTCTTGATTGTGGTTGCTACATTTTCTCTTTGTCAAAGGGAGAGTTGATGTTGATTTTTTTAAATGATAATTTTTTACTGCATATTTATGACATTGGTGCATGTTTAATTAATTATGTGATGAACAAGTATATTGATAGGAAGAGTGTTCAGTCAAGCGTGGATCTATCTCTTAGGGGGAGACATATTCTAATGCCCTTGCTATGGGTTTATTTGGATTGTGGGCTAACCATTTGATGCATGGTTCTGTCAAAATGCCTTGAGGGAGATTGTTGGGAAAGCTGTTGTTGCTCATGTTGTGTCTTGGGCCTTGAATAAGTTGCATTTGTGCTGAGTTCGATCCACTTGGATGTGGCATAAAACTAGAAGCATGGGTCGACTAAGGTGTTAAGACTCCCAACTGAAATGCTTGGAGTGAGTAGATAAGCATAGAAGTCTTAATATGTTATTTTTTAGAGATAATTATCAGATTTATTCAATAGAGTTTTGGAGCAGTTGGAAGACTGATTTATTAAGACTTTTATGTGATAAATACTCAAGATAATTAACGGAATAATTTTAACTTTTAAATAGGAGTTTAAAGCCTATCAAAATATTTTTGATTGACCACATGAAGAGGCCTATAAATAAGTTGTTTTGTGTTGCACACCAATAGTAGTTTTGGAGTGTCTTTTTCAACAACTTTGTTATGTTCTTGTGGTTATTTTGTGACACTCTTTTAGGTATTATTTGGAGAGTTTATTGAATGTATTATAAGATATTTGAGTGAGTGATTTGTGACAATCAGGGTCGGTATTGGGGTTGCAATTACTTCTTTATATAAGGGTAGATTGAACGTAAGTCAATAGGTGATTTCGACGATTGGTGAATAAAATTATTCATTGGGTGAGGCTTAATAAACGTAGGATCATTGTGTCTGAACTACGTTAACAAATATTGGTTTTGTCAATTCTTTTCTACTCTTATTTTTTATGATGTTTGCTTTCATTTTAACTGTCGTTACAACAAACGTTAAGCATAGTTTATTTATCATATTTGCAATATATATATATATATATATATATGTTGGCAATTATCATGATTGTTTAAAAAAAGTTTGTTTTCATGAGAGCCGTCGCTTAATATGGGTGTCTTGGAAATATTATATGAAAATCAATCTCTTTCTAGGGAAAAAAAAACGTAATGACAATAACGTTTGGATGGGAATTGGTTGCAATGAAGTGAATTCCATGTGAGTGGCTGCACTGAACACCCTTTTGTCAATGTTTCTAATATTTAGTTCATTTTGGTGGAGCCGTTAACATTTTCATTTTTCTAAAAGCATACCTCTCCAAATATATGATGCAATTTAGAGAAAATAATAAGTATGTTTTTGTATCTATACTAACTCGAATGTGGATAAAATCGGTGAATGAATATGCAGATTTGGGTAGTTCTCTGTTACTAAAATTTATCCAAATTTAGGCCCTTCTTCTTCTTCTTCTTCTTCTTCTTCTTCTTCTTCTTCTTTGGGGGGTGGGGGTGGCGGTGGGGGAGAATTTGGTATGTCTCCTTTACAAGTATAGGTACATTGAATACCTAACAAGAGTTCAAAGTGTAGTGATTTGGAATTGACTTACAGCATGCCATCCCCCCTACTAAATACTGTTAATTCATCCATTGTAGCTCTATTCGTATGTTTGGAGATTGCTTACCCTAATTTCTAAATAAGTTTATGAGATTGGAGATTGCATGCATGAACTTCAGGAGGACTTCTTTAAAATTTTGGGTCATTTTTATTGCGTAGGAAGCTTAACTACAGAAAGATGTTAATAAGAGAGAGTAATTCATTTGATTGAAATAAGGAAAGTTGTAATTGGATTGAATTGAATTTAAGTAATCTGAAGTTTATATATTTTGTCACTTTTGTCTTTATTTTTTAGATAAATTTAGTAATTAAATTTTCAAAAAAGTCAAATATTTTTTTGTAACTAAAATATTAACTAAAACATTAAATTGTTAATGATGTTGGCATGGTAATCATGCGTGGTAGTTTATGTCTGCTTTATATTGACATTATATTATTTGTCTTATATGTCACATAATAATTTAAAATTATAAAAATATTCAAAAATTAATATATATATATATATATATATATATAAAAGAATGAAAAAAAAAAGTAGCATGGACTGTACATGAATTACTATGTAGGCTATCATATATTTTAATCAATGTTTCAGTTAAAAATAGCAATTTAATTTTTTTTTAAATTGAGAATTAAATTTAATAAAATATAAAATATAAATATCAAAATTAAATTTATCGTTATGTCAAAATAGAAAAACTCAAATTGATTCCATCAAATCTCCTTTTACCTAATATTTGAGCTCGAGTTGAGGTTTGATTATATATAAGGAGAGTTTTGTAAAAGAAGCAAGTAATGCCCCTCAACAAAGGTGTAGTTAAACTAACACAGAACACAACTCAATAGACTCGTTATGTTTGGGGATTAATTGTGTATAATTTATATTTTAAAAATTAAACTATCATATTCAAATATTGAAGAGTTTTAAAAATTTAGATCACTTTGTCATTGGTTCTTAATCATTGATGACCCCTGGTTGGTGGCCTAACACGTGACATAATCCTTGCAAAAACTTACGAACTTGCTAACTAATCTACCAAAATGACTACAACATCAACACATGATATTTGGTTTTCATATTTTCCGAATCATTTAGCTAATAGAATTCTCAACAAAAAAAATTGTTTCACATTTTCGAACATATTGGAGAATTAAATGGGAATTAAAATATGGTAGAAATTACATTAGTTGTGGATAAAACAAAGGCATGGCATGGCATGATAATAGAGTGAAATCCTAAAATGGCAATGAAAACCTTAACAGAGTTTTAACTACTTTTACAACACAATCATTTTCTTGACTTCCCCTACTAATGTTATCTATGCACACATGACAATAATATTCTTCCAACTCTTTCAATCCATTTACATCCCTTGATTTTTCCTTTTTTACATTTTTTAATCTTCAATTTTAGTAACCCCAGAAGTAACCCAGGTCTGTTGCTCCTGCAGAACATGAAGGAAGTTGAATCATTTCAGGGTTGGACACGGCTGAATCCTGGGAAAACTCTGGTTTCAGATTCCGCTTCGACCGCCCTCCTTGGCTTTGGATTAATGTCTTTAATAAGGACGGTTCTTGAATCCAAAAACAATCCGGGTACTGCAAGTTTCCCATGTTCGACTTAATTTGGTTGGTGGTGTAGGAAGCCTTTTGAAGAGAATTCACAGAGGATGATGAACAAGGTACAAGGGAAGTGTCGAAGCTGTCCATCATTTCTTCCACTGCTTTACGGTCTTCTATCGGATCGGAGAAGCAGGTCACGTTTGACGTCTCGCCGGCGCCCACCACGGTTCTTGTTTCGCTGGTGTGCGGTGAGGGATCCATTAGTGGAGGCAAACCTGAAATATGTACCTTTTTGCCATTGGGACTCTTTTGGAATACTCTACAAATAACCCACTCGTTCTGTAAAAAGGAAACAAGAATCAATTAACCATGGAAAGGACAACAGTAACTTCATCATATTGTAGCCATTAGAAAAAGGAAACAGAGGAAAACAGAGACATGATTTGTTCTACAACCTTGGCTGTTTTGGGAAGATTGTAAACGGAATACTGGCCTTCTAAACGAAATTCATGCATGACCCAATTGGTTTTTTGACCTTTGGGCGCTCTCCCTTTGTAGAAAACCAAAGTTTTCTTCATCCCAACAAGTGATTTCCCCTTGAATATCTCTTTATCTTTGCCCGTGGCTTTCCAATAACCGGCATCCGTTGCCCTGTTTGTTCTCAAACCAGTCGGGTATTTCCGGTCTCTAACACAGAAGAAGTACCATTCCTTTTCACCCATTTTGGCTCTCCCTTTCATTTCAACATACATATAGCAATCAAAATCTATATTCAAAAATCACCTTCCAAGTAAACAAAAACAGAGAGAATAACAAGTTTCGAAACTTACAAGGCAAATCCCAAGGTTCACACTTGTTCAAATCAACCTCACCAATGGCGATAGCAGAGAAGAAGCTGTCAACAACTTTCTTGGAGAGATAGTGTGTTATCAGCTCTTCATCTGTGGGGTGGAATCGAAATCCTGGAGGCAGTTCCATTTGTTCATCTTCGTTCCTAAAGCTAGAAACGTTTTCCATTTCAAAACCCTTCGCTTACTCCTCAGCTTAGACGACCTCAACAATTATACGAATCAAATTAAGAAAGGATAACCCCAGTTTTGATAAGATGGATAAAAACAATGAAAAGCCAAACTCAAAGGCCAAAAAGTGAGGGAGAAAGTGGATGAAGGAAGAGGAAAAGAGATGGAAGATATGAAGTGAAAAGGTGGTGGCGATGGTGTTAAGAAGAAAAGGAAGTGGAGTGGGCAAAAATGGAGCCCCTAAATACTGGTTTTTTAGGAAGGGGGGAAAGAAGCGTGGCCTGTAAGGCACTTTGGTGGATGGTTTCAGCTTTCAAACACTGTTGTTGAAATGGATTGGATGGTTGGAGTTGGTTAATTTTGAAAACTGATAGTTTACTATGTAATTAGTATTTGTTAAATCTGTAAAAAAATATCTGATGAAACAAGTTCAGAAAAGAAATGGGTGTTCAATTTGGGTTCATATTTTATCATCATCTTCAATAAAAATAAATATAACTTGAACGTCATATTATAGCATCTAAGTCAAAAGTCCAGTCTTTTCTTAATTAATAATGTATATATAATTTTAATAAATAATAAATAATAAATAATTATAAACTTCAAATACGGACAATATAACGTTTCTAAATATTATCAACAAAATATTTTTAAGTCTTATCTATTCTATTTATTAAGTTAGTGTCACCTCAATTAGGTCACCATTAAAAAATTACACAATGCTATTTAGTAATTGAAATAAGTTATGTTATTCGGTATAATTTAATTTTTATAAATATATAAACTAATTGAGTTAACAAAACTTTTAATTTACCACTCATCTAAAGTTTTATTTTAATATTTTTATACATTTCAATTTTTATTATGCACACTTTATTACCTCTACCAAATTTTACCGACTTAAGATTGATGACAACACTATGATAAACAATTTTAATTTATATTTTTTCATTTTAACATCATTCATATTCAAGTGTTACTATTAATTAATTTCAAACTATATGTTTTCTTATTTATTATATGTTATTTTAAATATACATTTATATTTTAAATTTGTGATTTTACATGTATGAATGATGTGATTCCTAGTGTTTATAATTTATGTTATCTTAATAAAGTAAAACATGTAAAATACTCAAATATACCAAAAAATAAAAAAATTATGGAATTGGGCCAGTTTCTCAAAAATTTACGAAAAAGGGTCGTTTCCCCACAAAACGCATCCACGTCAGCGCGTTTTGTAGGAAAATGGTAGGAAGGCGCGCCCCTGGACGCGCTTTGTTGATGTGGCACAAAACGTGTCTTCAAGGGAGCGCTTTTGCCCTGCAACGGTCAAATTTTTTTAAATATATTAAAACTAAATTACAAAAATAAAAATAAAAAAAACTTCTTATTTTATTAAATATATTAAAACTAAATTACAAAAATAAAAAAAACTTCTTACTTTATTAAATATATTAAAACTAAATTACAAAAAATAAAATTAAAGAAAACTTCTTATTTTATTAAATATATTAAAACTAAATTACAAAAAATAAAAATAAAAATTTCTTATTTTATTAAATATATTAAAACTAAATTACAACAAAATAAAAAATAAAGAAAACTTCTTATTTAATAAATATATTAAAATTAAATTACAACAAAATAAAAAATAAAAAACTTCTTATTTTATTAAATATATTAAAACTAAATTACAAAAAATAAAAAATAAAAAACTTCTTATTTTATTAAATATATTAAAACTAAATTACAAAAAATAAAAATTAAGAAACTTCTTATTTATTAAATATATTAAAACTAAATTACAAAAAAATAAAAATAAAAACTTCTTATTTATTAAATATATTAAAACTAAATTAAAAAATAAAAATAAAAACAACTTCTTATTTTATTACATATATTAAAATTAAAGTACAATAAAAATTAAATAATTTCTATTTTATTAAAGATATTAAAATTAAATTACAATAAAAAATTAAACAACTATTATTTTATTAAATATATTAAAACTAAATTATAAAAAATAAAAATAACTTTTTTTATTAAAAGTTCAAATTAAATTACATATAAAAAAATAAACAACTTCTATTTTAGTGAAGATATTAAAATTAAATTACAAACACAAATAAAAATAACATTTTATTAAAAATAAAAAACTTATTACAATTTAAAAATAAAAAGCCCATCCGAATCAATGTTGATGTCGGTCGAATCATGCACACGGGGTGGTCGTGATTCGTACCGGATTCCTCCTTCTTCTAGCTTTCTAAGGGTCGTGGAACCTCGACGGGATTCGTTCCTCCAAAGAAGGGTCCAGTTGTGGGTGTTGAGAGGATGACCCACCTTGATAAAATAATGACCGAGGTGTTTGCATAAACCACGGCGGGGTGTCCGAATCCGTATGGCAAAAGAGGTCGGTAAAAGAAGTGTTCCCCGACGGCGCCTCCTGTGATCCCTCACGCGACGACGGCCTCAAAATCGGCTGGCCAGTCGGAGTAGTCAGGCACGGACTCAAACCCGGCCATGCATTCCAACCTACAGTGAGACTGGGAAAAGGAAACATATGTAGGTTAGGATACATATAAGAGCTAGGGTACGACCGCATAAAGGCTAAAGGTCGTGATGTCGGTGTCGTCGGTCGAATCGATGGGTTCGGTGGATCGCTGGGCGCTGTTGATGGGCCCAATGGATCGTGTTGCTTGCCGTGATGGCCCCGCCTCATCACCCATTCTCCTTGGATTTAAAGGGCCCCGACGTTCCCTTTGTTGACGGTTTGTTGCCGCCTCTCTTCTTCCGACAACAAATACGACTTACCATGGATCCTAAATCATGGCATGTATTCCAAGACGCATGCTAACTCGTGAACGACGATCGCTTCTGGATAGGTAAATAGTCATACCGGGTTCTCTCACATCTCGATATGTGTGACCAAAATCTTGGCCAATCCATGTGCAATCGCCAGAAGTCCACTTTGTGCTCATCATCGAGCACCTCGTGGCGATTATCAAATCCAAATTGTCGCAGAACCCGATGTATCTCCACAATCGCATAGTTGATCAATGGAACCTTCACGCTCCAAAGGTTTTGATTTTGCAAGAACTCGAATTATCGCTCAATTGTCGATCCTCGTAAGGTGTCCATTGAAACTATATTAACATTACCAAAATATTAGTTATATACATAATACTAAATACTAAATACGAAATACTAAATTATAAATACAAAATTGAAACTTACTTGTGATTCCAATGTTGGTCCAATAGAAGCCGTATATCTTCAAGCGAGGTAGGTATTCCAAAGATAACTCATGAATGGTTCCACCTAATTAAATAAATTTTAGCATACAATTATACTATAAATCTACGTAATAATTGTAAAATATAACATTAAATTTACCTCGTTATCGTGGGAATGAATATGGGTGGTCGAGTCGAGGAAGTAAAATGGAAATCGAAACTGCGTTTATGATCGCAGAGTGATAGGCAACCTCCGATTTTGCTTTACTCGGTCGCGTCTCAAGACATCTCCCGATACAACCTCGATAGCACGGCAGGCCCCCAACTCAATTCACCGACTGCTCTGAAATCAACAAGTTTCAGCAGCCATCTCAAGTGTACGAGGTTTTTAGAAAGGTCCGGCATCAGATAGCCTCCAATTATCTGAAGAATGTATGCCCGAGCATACCATATTCTTTCTATTTCAGTCGAACCCTCATTCGGCTTCAGGAATGTGTCTCGTAACTAGGCCATCTCGATCCGACCTCCTTGAATGTTATCTGGAATGGCACCCAAAAGCTCGTAGCATATGGCCATCCAATCGGTAGAAGTTGCGAACCTGGTGACTACCGACCTGTCCACCGGCAATCCCAACTACAACTGCACATCTTCCAGAGTGATGGTACACTCTCCGCATGGAAGATGGAAAGTGTGCGTCTCGGGTCTCCACCTCTCTATCAACGCACTAATCAAAGGCGGCTCCAACTTGAACCCCCGACCTATCGTGGTCACGTGCCAAAAACCCGCTTCTCACAGGTAATTCTCGATCAACGGTGATGGGGGACCATGCATATTGCGAATATAACATTGCAACACTCGATCTACGATCGCTTAAAAATTATAAAATAAAATTAATTAAAATTGCATAAACCTACAAAATATTAAATAATATTAAAAATTAAAAATAAAACTTACCATTTGCATTTGATCGACGGAGATGTACTTGTTGTCTAGATGAATTAATTCCCCAGCCATTGGTAATACAATTAAAAAATTTAAAAGTTTCAAAAAATATATATTAAAAAAATTAAAAAAGGGCTTTTTTGTAAATATTAAAGGACTATTTCAAAATTTTAGAGGAAGTTTCAAGGACTTAAAGAGAAATTTGAGAGGAATTTGAGAGAAGAATGAGTAAGGATTAAAGTGTGAAAAAAATAAAAGGGTTGGTGGGGTTTTTATAGTTTTTTTTTAACGTTGGGTCCCTAACAGTCAAAAAATTTTGACCTTTTTTTTTTCCGTTGCAGGGCTAAAGCGCGCCTCTGGGGACGCGCTTTGTGCCACATCAGCAAAGCGCATCCACGTAAGCGTGCTTTTGCTGATGTGGCACAAAGTGCATCCCCGAGGAGTGTTTTCCTGCCATTTCCCTACAAAACGCACTGACGTGGACGAGTTTTGTGGGGAAACTGTTTCCTTTTTTCAAGAAACTGACTCAATTCTGTAATTTTTTTATTTTTTTGGTATATTTGAGTATTTTACCCGTAAAACGCAGGACAACTAACTTTCTTTTTTTTTACTTTACCATGAAAATACAAGGAAAGGGTGAAAAATATTTTGCATGTTGGCTATTTTTTTTTCCCTTAATCTCAATCGTATAAATGTAAATGTAAATATAAATATCATATTAATATTAGAAATTTTATTACATGCGATATGTGTAGAAATTACGATTTAGAATATAAGAATATTTTAAAAATAACAAACAATAAATAATGATAAGTCTAGTTTGAAACTAATTAATAATAACACATTCAATTTGTATGATATTAAAATAAAAATATTAAATTGAGAGTAAAGTGAAATTTAAACACGTAAATACATTAGATAAATAACATTAAATGCACTAGAGATATTTATTATATATACACAATTGAGGGAGGTAATAAAGCGTATATAAATGGTAAAGTAAAGTTTATTGATGTAAATGACGTAGAATTATATTGTTTTTCAAAGTATATTTGTTATTTTATATATTTTATATCGGAAAATAAAAATTGAAATACATGAAACAGAATTTGAACCCACGCCTCAATACTTTTCAACATTTGTTATTTTATATCTTTTAATTTGTTATATCGTGTTTATTATCTATACTATTTATTAAGGGGTTGACTGAATTGATGTCACTCATCAACTAGAATTAAACTCAATTCGAAATTTCAAAAGCCCCTTTCTTTTACAAAGTAAAGAAGATTATTTTGTAGTTTGAAAAATCTAAAACAATAGATCTACGAAATAGGAACAATAAGATTTGGACCCAAATCATCTTAAGTTTCTCTAAATCAACTTAAGAAAATTTAAGCAAAAATATTAAGTTTAAAAAATGAGCTTTGGCAAAGAAAACAAGCCCATTGAAAATATTGGTCGGGCTTAGGCAACATTCAAAGTCCAAGCTCGACTTATTTTTAAATTTCTAATATATTATATTATATTATATTATTTTTTATATGTTATGTAATTTAAAACACATACAAAAATTAAATTGGTGGTGATATATAATATTATAATGTAAACATTAAAAAATATTAAGATGTCAATATATAAAAATTAAATAAAATGAGTTTAGGTTTGTCATTTACTATCAATCTATTATGGGCAAACTTGGTTAAAATTTTAATGAACCGGACTTAAGCAATTATAAAATGTAATTAATATCATATTTAAACTTCGATCATACTCTATTTAAAAATATCTCTAGTCAGTTTTATTATTTTAACCAAAATTATATTTAATTTTTATTTTTTTTTTATAAATTTACTTATAAATATTTATGGTTAATGCTTATAATTTTTTTAAGAAATTCAACCAAATTAAATACCATAGAACTTCAACCAACCTAAATCCAATTTCACTCTTTTATAATCTTTTAGAGAAAAATTATTTGAGTTAATTGTACCGACACCCCTAACCTATGACTTTCACTTTAAATTGATTCTCAAACTTTAAGGTATTACAATTACATCCTTGACTATCAATCATTATTAAAGTTGTTAATTTAATTGTTAAATGACTTATGTAGTTAAATTTAGGATGATAATTTTTAACGAAATAGAACGTTGGGGCTTAACTTTTAAAATTAAAATTTAAACTAAAAGAAAGTTGAAAAAATGTGAATGATAAAGATTCTATAAAAACTTTAAAACCTCAAAACTAATATTTTAAAACAACCATTTTCACAATATTTATATTTTCTTAAATTTTCATTTTAAGTTATGTCACATAAGATCTCAAGCATTATTCAACAATTAAATTTAATTTAGTAAAAGAATGACCTAATCAATATAACCTCAATAATTTAGGAATGTAATTAGAATGATTTGAAGTTTACTAACCAATTTAAAATGAAAATAATATTTAAGAATATTTGATGCAATTAACTCAAAGTATTTTATATAATATATATATTTAAAAATTTAATCTAATTTAAAAATAAAACATCTGTTTAAAGTAATTTTCAATTATTTGAGGTTTTTTTTTTTTTCTGAGCCCTAATTAACAAGTATAAAGGAAATGCAAATGTACACAAATTGAGTTTACATAGTCACATGGATAGAGCTAAAATTGAGAGGGAACCCTCAACTTTCCCCAAAATATGAGTGTAATATTAAAAATGAATTAAAAAAAATTTGATTAGTAAATTGCATGTGAAAGAGGCATTGGTTTTTTGTTAGACAAAAGGAGAAAAATAACAACCTGTAATGTAAGATTACCTATCGAAGTTTTGTGTTCATACGAGGATGACAACTGCATATAACAGAAACAACAAAAAATAATATTTTAAAAATTGCCCACATTATATGACATGAATGCGATTTGAAAGAAGAAAATATTATTAATAAATGAATGATGAAATCTACAACTCCCACGGGGCCTGAACCAAACCAGTTTTCGTTATTAATACCAAGAGTTGAAAATTTTGCTTCTTTTATTCTTTTTGTTTGGTTAGCAATGGTACAATGCCAAGATTGGTAATTTAGAGATTCGTCTAAATCATAAACTCTAATCACTCCCATTTATGTGCAAACATAACTTCAATTTTAGATTTAAATTTTCGTATCTATGTAATCTTCTTTTTATACATTATCACGGAAACTTAACATTTTAACAAATGTATATAAGGTATAGTAAAAAAGTTTTAAAAAATATATGTAGGGTGTGTCTCGCATTTATCAGACAGTTTGTAGACACTTAACAAAGATAAATGTGAAATAGGCACGATGTGGAGGACACGGACATCACAACGAGGGATGTCGGGACGATGCAATGAGTTCTCCAATTGACGGAAAGGGCGACATCGTGACAAGCATGCATGGGACGTCACGACGTATTCTTCAAGTAATATAATTGCAATTTGACAACTAAGTAGAACTTCTTCTCTTAGTCTAACTTTGATTACTTCAAGGATATTTTAGTCGTTTTAGCCCTTTAAATTTAGTTTATTTAAAGGGCCTTGTATCCCTCTTTCAATAAGAGAATTAAAGATGTAGTACTGCAAGACTTTTTCTTTTGGGGGCGTCAAGACATAGTCGCAAATGAATTTTGGTGAGAATTTTCGTGGTAACTATGGGGAGAATTTTGTACCCCTTTTAAGAGAACTCTATGAGAGTTAGGGCTTTGTGTTCGGGGTTTGGGTTTGCACATTTAGTACATTTAGGTTTATTTTCTCCATACTTTACTCTTGTTTGTTTACTCATTTAGTGAAAAGTCGAAGTCTCTTTTGCCCTTTGCCCGTGGTTTTTATCCTCTTTAGAGGAGTTTTTCACATAAAATTTGTATTCAATCTTCTGTACATTTTTTATTTCGCTGTTTATACGGGTCGATCCCAAATAAAATACATAAAATAAATGAATAATATTTGGTACACTATTAAAAGAGTTTTAGACTTTACAAGCGGTGAAGGTTGACAAATGTCTTATAAAGTTATAATAAAATATTTAAAAAAAGAGACATATGCTATTTTTTAAAATTACTGTGGAATAAAATATATATTAACAAAGTACTAAATGCTTATCCTACAATATATATATATATATATATATATATATCACTCTTATTCACTCTTATTTTATTTATTTGAAATGTAGTATTTTGTATTCGTGCACGTTGATATAAATTTTAATATTTTTGTTTTGTTTGATATTTTAATTATTTTCATATCATTCCTCATAAAATATATTTTCATATCATATAGTTATGATTAATAATATCTCATTTAACACTTTCAAAATATATTTTTCTTATCTAAATTGAAATCCAAGGGAGGAAGCAAACTTTTGAGCTTAAAATGATTGGGCTTATTTTATTTAATAAAAGATTAAAACAAACACAAAAAATTGCCTTTATATTGGCCCATGTTCCAAAACTAAAACAACCGGCCCTAAAAAGAAAAAATATCTAATGGCAATGAATGGAAAAATCAAGAAGGTCGCCTGCATTGATTGCAACCGTCCCAAATACCAATCAAGATCACATACATCTCTGCATCAATCATATCACTCGGTCCGTGTTTAATGCCTTTGAGAAAAAGAGGGGTTTTGAAATTGAAACTGAACCTTTCAGATTCATTTTGCCTCCCTCTACTCCATTTCCTTCTTCCGCTCTCTCTTACTTTCAATCTGGTTCCCTTACTCTTTCATTGCTCTTCACGATTTCAAAGAAAGGTCGCACTCGCCTCCGTAAAGTTCCTCTTCGCTTTCAAAGTATTTGTTGCAAGCAAATGTGCTAAATTATTCCCTGTTCTGGAAATGAAATCGAACCGTATTTCTGAAAAATCTGCTTTCTTTTGATGTATATCTTGAATGAATGCCCTATCTAAGATCTGTCTAGAAAGTCATTTCTACATTTCTTGATTACTGTAAGAGAACCGCCTTCAATAATGACTTTTCTTTGCTGCATGTCACAACCTAACTGGATCGCTTCTCGACAAGCCAAAGCCTCAGCCGCAAACGCAGATGCCACATCTTTATGAAGTTTTGACTTAGAAACAAGAACCTTCCCTACACTATCTCTGGTGACGATACCTGAAGCTGATAACTGGTTCTTCACATCATAAGCACCATCGAAGTTAATTTTCACATTCGGGTAAGGTGGGTGTTTCCAACTAGTAACCTCTTTTGATACTTTGGTTGCTTTCTGTTTTACGCCATCCAGTTCTTTTAAGTAGGTTCTCACAAACGTTGCTAACTCTTGACCTGTCTTTCTTGTTTGTCCATGAACACGAGCGTTCCTATCTCCCCATAAAGCCCATAAAGCACTACAGAACAATCTGCACACATCTAAGGACAGAAAGGCAATCGATGAGGTAAGCCACTGTTTAAAGTCACCATTGTTATCCTGCATCAGTTTTACTTCAGATAAATATGACCACATTTCAACTGATATTGGGCAATCTTTGAACAGATGACTCAGCGTTTCCGTTCCAAGACCACATCGAGGACATGAGGCATCAAAGATTAGCTTTTTGTACTGTAAATTTACCCTTTTTGGTAAATAATTCCAGGAGGCTTTCCACATATTAATTTTTACTTTTGTAGGGAGATCTATACACCACATTTTTTTGTAAAAATCAATGTAGTTGGGTTGTATCGCATAAGCATTAGGATCATATCTCTGTGATAGTTTATAGGAGTTTTTGACCGAGAAGACTCCTGTTGCTTCGCTTCTCCATGCCAATAGATCAGCATGCTGAACTTTGCTTAACGGAATACGCATAATCTTCTCCGCCTCAGCAGCTTCAAAGGTATTCTCCACCATTTTCTTGTTCCATGCTCTACTTTGGTGATTAATCAGTATAGCAACTTTACTATCCTTTGAACTGGTAAAAGAAGATAAAAATCTGGAATTAACAAGATTTGGAACCCACACATCATTACCTATAGAAATACTGGTACTCATACCCACTTTCCAAATCAGCCATTTCTCCAAAATACCCCTAGCAGCCCAAATACTGCGCCAAACATATGAGCTCCTGTTTCCCAATTGCGAATGTAAAAAGTTGTTGTTTGGAAAATATTTTGCCTTAAACACTCGAGAAACTAATGAAGTTGGATTTTCTAACAATTGCCAACCTTGCTTAGCCAACATTGCAATATTGAATTGAGTCATATTACGAAAACCCAGGCCACCTTCACTTTTTGATCTGCATAAATGAGCCCATTGACACCAGTGAATACCTTTTCTGCCCTTTCCTTTCTGCCACCAAAACTGGGCGAAAACGCTTTCCATCTTTTTGCATAAAGACATAGGTAATAGAAAGCATGACATTGCAAATATTGGAATAGCCTGTAAAACTGATTTAATAAAAACCTCCTTACCCCCTAGAGATGGCAATCTGTTACGCCACCCCTCAATGCATTGCGAAATTCTATCGAGTAGTTTTTGAAATGATTTTCTTTTCTTCTTGCCAACCATATTTGGAAGACTTAAGTATTTTTCTGGGTTCGTGGCCGTTCTAACTTCTAGCATTTTTGACACATCCTTCTTTTTATCTTCAGAAGTATTTGGACTGAAAAAACAGTAGACTTCAAAAAATTCACACATTGCCCCGAACAATTATCATAATCCTGTAGAATATCCTTCAAAATTTTTTGCACCTTTAGTCGATGCCTCCCCAAATAGGATACAATCATCTGCAAATACCAAATGCGATATTGCTAGACCCAATCTGCTGGCTTTAACACCTTTGACTAAACCTTGCCTTTTGGCTGTTCTCATGAGAGATGAAAGGCCCTCACTGCAAATTAGAAAAAGGAAAGGACTTAATGGATCCCCTTGTCGAAGCCCTCTTGATGGCTTAAACCAATTTCCCCTAGTACCGTTTATGTTAACTGCATAGCTGACAGTAGAAAAACACCTTTTCAAAAGTTTCACCCATTCACAAGCAAAACCCATTTTGGTCATTACATCTTCAAGGAACTTCCACTCCACCCTATCGTATGCCTTACTCTATCTAATTTGACAGCCATAACACCTTTCTTCCCCATACGTTTCTGCTTAGTCGTGTGTAGAATTTTATATGCTAGGAGCACGTTGTCTGTAATGAGTCGTCCTGATACAAAAGCACTCTGAACTTCATCAATACACTTATCTATAATCTTCTGCAATCGATTAGCTATAGCTTTAGCCGCCACTTTATAAATAACTGAACATAAACTGATGGGTCTGAAGTTGATGTAGGATTAGGAACTTTAAGAATAAGAACAATATCTATGTTGTTGAAATCACCAAATTCCTGTGCATTATTCAAGATACCCAAACAGCAATCAGTAACATCTTGACCAACTATGTGCCAATATCTTTGAAAAAACAAAGCTGGAAAACCATCTGCTCTAGGCGCCTTTGTGGGTCCCATTCTTTCCAAGGCTAACTAAATTTCTTCTTTACTAAAAAGATCTAATAGAAAATTATTATCCTCCTGTTAGACAAGTTCAAGCTAAAAAGGTAAGGTAAGGCAAATTCATGTTTAAAGGTACAGTAAGAATACATGTTTAAGTATAATGAGTTAAAAGCTTAAGTGATCTTAATAAGAAAAGAATAAGATAATTGATTAAGAATGTTGTTATTTATTTACATGTAAACTTACTAAGCTTTATGCTTACGCCCATTTTTTATTTTATTTTTTTATAGTATTACAAGCCAATTCGGGAATTGAAAGGACGTCGGAGATCGTTACACACTATCAAAGGATTATATTGGTATTTTGTGACTCGGCGTTTTAAGTTATGACATGTATAGGGACTTAGCTATCTTGTGTGTATAAGCTTTTCATTGTGTTGATTGGCTTGCCCAATGGCGACGATAGCTATTAAAATGGCTAAATAAGAGTATGTTTTGGATGTTTTGTAATGCCTAGTTGGTAGTTATTAGAAAGAAATTATGTAATTATATGCAGGGAACAGTTAGACAAGAGTAGTGATGTGATTTTGAAAATCACCAAAATAATAGAAATGGAATTAGGTTGTGAATGAGATATAGAATTAAATCTTATTGAATCTATTTTATATGATTTTATATTATGAGATAATTGATTTTTAGTACTATACACCGGAATTTTTTTAGGTGGAGTTTCGTAAGAAGTACATCGATCGAGGTTTATTGACCGAAAAGAAAAGAGTTCCTTGAATTAAAACCCGACTATGAACGTGAATTTGTCCGACTCAAGAATTATGCTCGAGAGTGTGTGTCTCACAGAGGCTATCATGTGCAAAAGATTTGAGGATGGGCTCAATGATGATATCCGACTTTTTTTCGGTCTACATCCAAGTAAAAACCGAAACAATGGCGTACCGATAAAGCGACCCGTGATATCCGGAGTAGGCGGTAGAGGTACATTTAGAGATACAGAACGAGATCCGATGTTAGATCACCGCAAAGACTTATTCTATCCGTAATCGTGAAGAGGCATCCTCCCCGATGTAATTATCGGTACATTTTCTCTTCATGATGTTAATGTTATTGCTTTGATTGATCCGGTTCAACACATTCCTATGTCTGCATGAAATTAATGCCTAGTATGAACATGCCCATAGAGTTTACGAAATTTGTGATTAAAGTATCGAATCCATTTGGTCAGCATTTTGATGATTAGAGGTTACTGTTTTCCTACTGATCTCATGCTATTGCCAATTGATGAGTTTGATGTGATTCTTGGTATAGATTGGTTAAGCGCACATGATGTGATAGTGAATTGTGGAAAGAAATTCATTGAGTTGAAATGTGAAAATGGTGAGATCCTTCAAGTTAATTCGGATGAGTCGTAGTTCAATTTCCATGATTTCATTATGTCGCTTCGTTGAGTTTGGTATTGAATTAATTCCGTATATTGCTCCTTATAGAATGACTTCAATAGAATTAAAAGAATTGAAAGCTCATTCTGAGAATTAAGCGATAAAGGCTTTGTAAGACCTAGTTATTCACCATGGGGTGCACCGTGTTATTTGTGAAAAGAAGGACGGTTCCATGAGATTGTGCATAGACTATCGGCAGCTTAACAAGGTAACCATCAAGAATAAATAGCCACTGCCTAGAATAGATGATTTGTTTGATCAATTGAAGGGAGCCATTGTGTTTTCTAAGATAGATTTGAGATCTGGATACTATCAGTTACGAGTTAAAGAGTCAAATGTTCAAAACTACTTTTCGAACTAGGTATGGTCACATAAGCTTTTGTGTTTAATTGGCTTGCCCAATCATACTACCGCCATCTTCATGGATTTAATGAACTAAATTTTCAGACCTTACTTGAACAAGTTTGTAGTTGTGTTTATTGATGACATCTTGGTTTATTCTCATGATGAGACTGAGCATGCAGAGCATTTGAGAACAGTTTTACAGATTTTGAGAAATAATCAGCTTTATGCCAAATTTAGCAAAAGTGAGTTCTAGTTACGGGAAGTTTATTTTCTTAGACACGTTGTCTCAGGTGAAGGTATTAAAGTTGATCCGAATAAGATTTCAGCCATTGTCGATTGGAAGCCTCCTAGGAATGTATCAGAGGTTAGAAGTTTTCTTGGTCTTGCCGATTATTATAGACGATTTGTAGAGGGATTTTCCATGACAGCTACTCCATTGACAAGATTGTTACGTAAAGATGTCAAGTTTGAATGGATGACAAGTGTCGTGAGTTTTGACAAGTTAAAGGTATTGTTGACTAAAGCTCTGCTTTAGTACAACCGTAACCTGTAAAGAGTTTGTAATTTACAAGTGATGCATCCTTGAATGGACTAGGCTATGTACTTATGCAGAAGGAAGGGTAATTGCTTATGCCTCTGAGATGCTTAAAACCACATGAGAAAAATTATCCGACACATGATTTAGAGTTAGTTGCTATTGTATTTGCATTGAAAATCTGGAGACATCATTTGTATGGTGAGAATACCAATATTCACCGATCATAAAAGTTTGAAATACTTGATGACTCGAAAGATCTAAATTTGAGGCAAAGAAGATGGCTAGAGTTAATTAAAGATTATGAACTAGTGATCGATTATCACTCGGGTAAGGCAAACGTTGTTGCTTGATGCTTTGAGTAGAAAATCGTTATTTGCATTGAGAGCTTTGCACACTAGTTTGGCCTTATCAGATGATGGTTCTATTTTAGCTGATTTGAGAGCTAAACCAATGTTTCTTAAAGAAATTTGTGAAGCTCGGAAGGATGACGATGAGTTGCAAGCCAAAAGTGTTCGGTATGTCGTGTAGAGTCGATTTTCGATCGATCCGGTTGTTTGATGTTTAGAGAGTGGTATGTGTACCAAAAATGATGATCTTATTCGAAGGTTTTACAGAAGCACATAGCGCTTCTTGGTCTATTCACCCGTGTAGTATAAAGATGTATAATGATTTGAAAAAATGTATTGGTGGGCGGGAATGAAAAGAGATATATCGAGTTTGTTTCTAGATGTTTGATCCGTCGTTAGGTAAAGGCCAAACATCGGTACCTTCGAGTTTATTGCGATCAGTATTAGTTCTCGAGTGGAAATGGGACCGAGTTACTATGGATTTTATGACAGGATTGCCTTCGACACGAGAAAGAAAGATGCGAGATACAAGTTGACCGAGTTGTATATTTCGAGATAGTTAGACTACATGGAGTATCATATCGATTATCTCGAGATAGAGATCGAGATTTACTTCACTGCTCGGAAGAAATTGCGGAAGCTTTAGGTACAAAGTTGAGTTTTAGTATGACTTTTCATCCTCGGATCGATGGTCATCGAGAAAATTATTCGTGTACTTGAAGATATGCTTAGATGTTGTGTATTGGAATTTCAAGGTAGTTGGGAGAAATATTTGCCTTTAATAGAGTTTGCTTACAATAATAGTTATCAATCGAGTCTAAAGGTGGCACCCACCGGCATTGTGTTCTGGGTTGATCTAGTCAAAGAAAGAAGAGAAAGTAAAAGTCATCGAGATTGCTTGAAAGCAACGGGATAGTCTTATCTGATTTGAAAAGAAAAGAAATTGAATTTCAAGTTGGTGACGATTCTTGAAAGTATCTCCTTGGAAGAAAATTCTCGCTTTAAGTCCCGCCGTCGAGAGAGTTGGGCCATTGGCATATCAGCATAGAGATTCACCAGATATCAGGAACCCAAAATTCTAGCTCGGAAGGTTAAGCAATTAAGGAACAAAAGTATTGCACTTGTGAAAGTATTATGGAATAGGCATGGGTTAGAAGAGGGTACATGGGAGCCCGAAGAGATTATGCGAAAACAATACGCAAACCTCTTTACAGGTAAGATTTTCGGGGACGAAAATCCCTAAAGGGGGAGAAATGTAACATCCCAAAATAGGGCCTAAACGGAATAGTGGTTGCAAAACCATGAATCCAAGCTATAAAAGTTTATTATGATTAATTATAATGATTTATCGAGTGATTAAATACATTTGTTAGAGTATTGATAAGAAATTTATTAATTTCATGCTTAAATTGCCTATTAGGACTTGTTTGCAAAAGTTGCTAAATAGGGGTTCTAATTTATAGAGTACTTGATTGAAATGGGGTTTGAAGTAGGAGTCCTTAAATGGTAATTAGACCATTATATTTTCATGGACAAAATGGACATATATAGGTGGAAAGAACCAAAGTTTTTAATGAAGGGTAATTTAGTCATTTGGTAATAAAAGGAATTAAAAGGAAAACATTCCAACATAAGCTTTTCATTAGGTTCATTGGCTTGCCCAATGGCACCACCGATAGGGTTTGTTTCAAGCTTCCAAGCTCCATAGTAAGTGATTCCAAGCCCGCTTTTAATGTTCTTTACATTTTGAAGCCCGTAGAGCTCGATTTAGCTTATTCTATCAATAATTCATGCTAGGGTTCATATTTGGAAAAATACCCATAGGTGAAATGTGTTTATTTTGATGTTTTATGATAGAATATGAAGTCTGAAATTATGTTAAACAACTTTCGCTAAGTGATTTTAAGTGAAAACGAGTAAAAGCTACTTAATCGGTAAAAATACCTAATGTTCATAAGTACAAGTTAGAGTGAGAATTTGATGTTGCCATAGAAGGAAAAATGATCAGCATGTCATAAAACATAAGAAAGACATGGCTTTCCTTAGTTAACGGAAAATTCAAAGAGTATACCAAAGTAAAGGTAAGACGTTCAAGCTAAAAAGGTAAGGTAAGGCAAATTCATGTTTAAAGGTACGCATGTTTAAGTATAATGAGTTAAAAACTTAAGTGATCTTGATAAGAAAAGAATAAGATAATTGATTAAGAATGTTGTTATTTATTTACACTTATTGAGCTTTATGCCAATTTTATTTTTTATAGTATTACAAGCCAATTCGGGAATCGAACGCCGGAGATTCCACTATCAAAGGATTATATTGCTTAGCTATCTTGTGTGTATAACCTTATGATGAAAGGTGTCCGAATCCATATAATGAACTTGGATCTCAACAATATCACTTCCCAACAATACATTCTCCGCACCAACTTTAATCTTTTTCAATCCTCTTGAATCAAAACTTTCCTCTTAATTTTTAACAATATCATGCTCAATAAATTTTCTCTTTCTCCCCACCTGTTCACTCATACTAATTTCACCCTTATTTCTCACCTCCTGTCATTTCCATGTTGTTTTTTTATGTGCTACTGCTTTTTTCCCACCGACATGGCTACCAACCCCTGCTCCACCAGTTCCACAGCCTCGCCCTTCTGTTTAAGCCCTTCCTCCCAAGATGACAATTGCTGGCCATTAATTAAATTCTCCAAATGTTCTTTTGACGTATCCTCTGCTGGGTGCGCCACCAATCCCCTCTTCCAAACTCCCTACGTATGAGCGTTGAAACCCCTGCTTTTTTGTGAAAGCTGTGAACTTCAAAAATTCTTTCCCCAAAACCTTAGATTCAACTTTAAGTGCCACAGAAAAAGGGGATCATCTTTTATTTTATTTTTTTCTTCCAGATCCAGAATAACACAGTCTTGGATACCATGGCCTAATCTCCCACAACCAAAACTGTAACACCCCAACCCGTATTCGTTGTCGGAATAGGGTACGAGGCATTACAGGAGTTTATGATTTTTTTTTTACTCAATATAACCCCTTTATAATTATCTAGCCTTCCCTGCAAAATTTTTTTTTTAACCGAGACCAATTCACATCAACCAATCTAATTCAACATATTTTCAAAATAAATCCATATATATTTATAAGATAACCTCATTATATACTAAAACTAAAATTTGTTGGCCATACCAATGGCTGACCTTACATTCATTTCATATTAACATCTACTTTATTAGCTTATACATGCCATTGATTTCCAAAATAAAGTTTCTTTATATACCAAAATCTTTGGGTTGATAGTGTAATGTGTCTCCTACCGAATCGACCTCCAGAGCTCCTAACATTACAAAGCAGGGAAAAAGGAAGCAGGTAAGCACTTTGTGCTTAGTAAGCTCATGTAACAAGAATTATACTTACCTAATATTTTCAATACAATGCAATAAACATTCATATATCCATTCAATGCACTATTGCCCTAACATACACAAACTCAACATTCAAGTTAATCCAATAATTTCCATATACCAATAATATATACCATGATTGATGAGCTCATCAATACCATGATTTTCATTTCTTTGTTATATTTCCATATTTATCCCGTTGAATTACTCGGAATTTTGATGGATTTTCAGAAGTACACTTTTAGTGTACAATCCAGGTCCGTCAATTCATGTTCATGTGTGCACATTTTCATTTCAGAGAGTACACTCCCTCGAACCTCATCTTTACAATTGGATTACCACCAAAGCTAAATCCTCAGAATGTAAACTCATAGAGTATTGTCGGGATTACCATCCGAGCTAAATCCTCGCAACGACAATTACTCTAATGAGTTTGGATCTGAATTACCAGTCAAAGCTAAATTGGACCCTAATTCGGATTACCCGTCCGGCTAAATCCATTTTCCACATATTCTTCGAGGGCTATATCAGATAGGATCACCCGTCTGGCTAGATCCTTTTACTTGTCAATTCCTTTTCGAGATCCATCAAATTTTCCTTTCATTCAACCGAGATTTCTTTCTTTTATCAAATATATCAATGTTTCATCAATCTTCATACAATGAACATTCAAATTATATTCACATCAATAACATACATTTCAAGCATTTAAGAAGATAATTCAAGTTACATGAACTTATCTCAATACTAGTTCGTATACAAAATCTACTAATCCGGGACGTTTTCCTTTCCTCGATCTAGCTTCGTATTTGAGTTTTCCGGATCTAAATAAATAAATTCAATCATCAATTCAATACATTTCATGTTCACATGTAGCATTTTCTATAATTCTATTATTATTTTTAGTTTATTCAAAGCTGTCTACTTGAGTCATAGTCACTAAATTATTTATTTCTCAAGCTACAGAACTCTAAATGAAGAACCGTTAATTTTCTATGAAACTAGACTCACATGTATTCGTATCATAAAATTTCCAAAATTTTTGGTTTAGCCAATAAGTACAGTTTATTCTTTAAAGTCACCCCTGTTCTACTGTTTGACAGTTCTGACTCTTCTTCACTAAAAATTATTTATCTCTTCATACAGTATTCAGATGATGTTCCTGTTTATCTCTATTGAAAATAGACTCATTCAGGATTGTAAAATATAAATTTAAGCCCCTAATTATTTTTATCCAATTTTTCATGATTTTCTAAAGTCAAAACAGGGGAACCCGAATTCATTCTGACCTTGTATCACAAAATTCATTATATCTCATGATTTACATATCTATTTCTTACACCATTTCTTCTATGAAAAACTAGACTTAATAAGATTTAATTTCATATTTTTTCATATTCTAATTTGATTTATACAATTTATGGTGATTTTTCAAATTTAGTCTACTGCTGCTGTCTAAAACTGTTTTAGTGCAAACTGTTTATTACCATTTTCCCTAAGCTTTCAATAAATGATAATTTCATCCCTGATCAATTAACTTCTCAATTGAATTGATTTCTCTCAATTAAAACTTTATTCTATCACTTTAAACTACTTTATAACCTTTGAAAATCAGAATTTCAGTAATAGACTTTAATTCCAAACATTTTCACAATTTAGATCCTAAAATCAATTTTTATTGTACCTAATAAAATCATCTCATAAACAAATCAAAGCTTCAATTTCATGCTATCTCATCATAAACTTATAGCACATATTCATAGAAACTTACAACTTCATTCATAAAATCTAAAACTAATGAATTTAATAGTAGGACCTAGTTGTAAAAGTTACAAAAACACAAAAATTACAAGAAATAGGCAAGGATTAACTTACTTGGTGCAAAAATTATGAAATACCAGCTTATAAAACCCTCCTATGGCGTTTTTATCTGATGAGAATGAAGAAAAATGAAGAGATATCTAGATAATTACACTTTAGTCCTAGCTTTATTAAGTAAATTTTGCAATATTTCAATTTTGCCCTTAATTCTCCTTATTTTCTTGCTGATTTCATGCCCTTGCCGTCCAGCCCAAATAGACCTTGGGTCTATTTTCCTTTTAAGCCCTCTTTCCTTTATCATTTAAACATTTAATCATTTCCCATAATTTTGCATTTGTTACAATTTAGTCCTTTTCATTTACTTACCTACTCAAACGTTAAAATTTTCTAACGAAATTTTAATACTACATTACTAGCATTTTATAAATATTTATAAAAATATTTCCCACTCAATTTTATGAGATCAAGGTCTCGATACCTTGTTTTTACCCAATCCTTCAATAATTTATTTTTCTAACTAACCACTAGATCGGTAAAATTATTCTATCAATATTTTAATACGATTTTCCTATCATATAAATATGCATGCAAAAATATTAAAAAAATTCTCTTTAAATCGAATTTATGGTTACGAAACCATTGTTCCAATAACCTTGAATTTAGGCCATTACAACTCTCCCCCCTTTAAGAATTTTCGTCCTCGAAAATCTTACCAGTAAAGAGGTTTGGGTATTGTTTCCTTATTGTCTCTTTCGGTTCCCATGTCGCTTCCTCAATCCCGTGCTTTTGCCACAATACTTTCACCAAATTTATTTTTTATTTCTAAGCTCCTTTGTTTCCGTGCAATATCTTGATCGGTTCTTCACCGTAAGTCATATCCTTTGAATCTCCACTTCAGTCGGAGAAATAACATGTGAAGGATCTGACCGATATCGTCGTAGCATAGACACATGAAAAACATTATGAATTCTATCAAGTTCCGGTGGTAATGCCAATCGATAAGCGTAGGTCCAATTCTTTCTATAATTTCATATGGCCCGATAAATCTTGAACTTAATTTACCCTTTCGATCGAATCGAGAACTTTCTTCCAAGGAGACACTTTCAGAAATACCTTGTCACCGACCTGAAATTCAATCTCTTTTCGTTTAAGATCGGCATATGATTTTTGGCAATCGGAAGCTGTTTTTAAACTATCCCGAATAACCTTTACTTTTTCTTCTGTTTCCCGGATTAAATCAACACCCTGTATCTTCTTTTCACTAAGCTCAGTCCAATATAACGGTGTTCTACATTTTCTACCATACAAAGCTTCATACGGAGCCATTTTAATCTCGGATCGATAAGCGCTATTGTAAGAAAATTCAATCAAAGGTAGATATTTCTCCCAATTACCTTCAAACTCTAATATATAGCATCGGAGCATATCTTCCAATACTTGAATTACACACTCAGATTGGCCATCTGTCTGAGGATGAAATGCAGTACTGAAATACAACTGAGTACCCAAAGCTTCGTGCAATTTATCCCAGAAACGAGACGTAAATCTGGGATCTCTATCCGATATAATGGAGACAGGCACTCCATCAATCTCAGATATGTACAATTCAGCCAATTTATCTAAATAATAATCCACACGTACCTGAATAAAGTGCGCTGACTTTGTCAATCGATCAACAATCACCCAAATAGCATCCTTTTTCCTCAGAGATAACGGTAATCCCGATACAAAATCCATAGTGATTCTTTCCCATTTTCATTCCAGATAGTAATTGGTCAAGTAACCACAAGGTACCGATGTTTAGCTTTAACTTTGTTGACATATCAAACATCTTGATACAAACTCGAAATATCACGTTTCATACCGCCACCAAGACATCTTCTTCAAATCATTATACATTTTATTACTTCCGGATGTACGGACATAGTACCACCGTGAGCTTCGTGTAGAATCTTCAGATGAGCTCAATTCTTGGGTACACATACCTACCTCTAAATAACATACAACCATCAATCCCAACATGAAATTCGAATCGATGACGACTCACATCGTGCTCGTTTAACTCAGTAACTTCTCATAATTCTTCTAATCTTCACATATTTGCTGTAAAAATGTCGGTTTAGCTCTCAATTCAGCTATAATTGGACCATCATCAGTTAGTGACAATCGGGTATTTATAGCTCGTAAAGCAAACAAAGATTTTCGACTCAAAGCATCAGCTACAACATTAGCCTTACCGGATGGTAATCAATAATCAAATCATAATCATTTATCGCCTCAAGCCACTGCTGACTGCCTCAAATTCAAATCTTTACGTGTCATCAAATATTTCAAGCTTTTATGATTAGTATAAATATGACATTTCTCCTTTGTACAAGTAATGCCACCATATCTTTAATGAAAATACAATAGCGGCTAATTCAAGATCATGTACTGGGTAATTTCTTTCATGTGGTTTAAGTTGTCTTGAAGCATAGGCTATTACTTTACCTTCTTGCATCAAGGCACAACCTAAACCATTTAATGAGGCATCACAGTAAATAAAAAATTCCTTACTTGGTTCAAGCTGCACTAATACTGGTGCTTTCGTTAGTAGATCTTTCAATCGGTTGAAACTCTGCTGACATTCATCAGTCCACTCGAACTTTACATCTTTATGCAATAATCAAGTCATCGGAGAAGCTATCATAGAGAATCCCTGTACAAATCTTTGGTAATAACCAGCTAAACCCAAGAAACTTCTAACTTCAGATACATTCTTCGGTGGACTCCAATTGACAATAGCTGAGATTTTACTTGGATCTACCCTGATGCCTTCGGCAGATACAATATGTCCTAGAAAACCCACTTCTCGAAGCCAAAATTCACATTCTTGAATTTATCATATAACTGCTTCTCTCGCAAAATTTGTAAAACTATTCTCAAATGTTTTGCATGTTCATTTTCATATTGAGAATAGACTAAAATATCATCAATGAAAACTACCATAAACCTGTCTAAGTACGGTCTGAATATCCGATTCATCAGATCCATAAATACTGCAAGTGCATTAGTTAGCCCAAACGGCATAACCAGAAACTCATAATGCCCGTACCTGGTTTTGAAAGCTGTCTTTGGCACATCTGACTCCTTTACCCGTAGCTGGTAATAACCTGATCGGAGATCAATCTTCGAGAATACTGTGGCACCTTTGAGCTGATCAAATAAATCATCAATCCGGGGTAACGGGTACTTATTCTTTATAGTTACCTTATTGAGCTGCCGATAGTTAATACATAATCTCAAAGACCCGTCTTTCTTTTTCACAAACAGAACTGGAGCACCCCAAGGTGAATGACTCGGTCGGACAAAACCCCTGTCAACAAGTTCTTGCAACTGTGTCTTTAATTCTTTTAATTTTGTAGGAGTCATCCGGTACGGAGCTATGGAAATCGGAGTAGTTCCCGGAATCAAATCTATAGAGAATTCCACTTCTCTTTCTAGTGGCAACCCTGGTAACTCTTCTGCAAACACATCAGAAAATTCACATACCACTGGCACTGCCTGAATCTTCGACTCAGATACCTTAGTATCCAATACATAAGTAAGAAAAGCATCATACCCTTTTTTGACATACCTATGAGCAGTAATTACTGAAATCAATCAAATAATCCCTCTATCTGATCAGATTTAACCCTTCTTCGAATCGTTTACACATTTCAGCTTCTGATTGTACCTATTCTCGAACATATTTACTCAACCGGACAAATTCTCTTTCATACTCAGATATCAATCTATTGCCTGTTTACTCAAGAAATTCTTTTCTTTTTGATCAAGAAATCTCGATCGATACATTTCTTTTGAACTTCGATGCGAAAGAATTCCCATGTAATTTCTTCTCTCGGGACAATCAAGTATTAGTATTCCACCAATGATAAGTTGTGTCTTTTAGCAATGAGACAAAGACATTTGAGACATTCTTCGGTGTATGGATAAATCCTCCAAAACCCGAGTAGTATTTCTAACCAAAATTCAGCTGTTCGGGATCATCGTCAACTGTTGCTTGAAATTCTTGACCTCATATTTTCAAATTTTATCAATCGGAGCTTTTCCTTTTCTGATGATTCAATACACATGCCTGTAGAATCTCGAGAACCGGTGGAGGAATAGGAAGAGGAGTTTGAGTTTGCTGCATAATAAGGTTAGTTCTTATGTACTGAGTAAACCATTCATTCATCATTTGAAAGAAGGCTATTTTTGCCACCTCCCCTTGACCCCTGTCTCGCCTTCTCTTGCTAGTTTCTTCTCTTTGTCTCTTGTTGGAGCATGACTCGACTTCTTCGGATTGAGCTCGGTCGGATGACATTATTATAAGAAAAACTCAATTTAAATGGTCAGGAGATATCACACTATCAATAATAATTTAAATGGCATGTATAGCTAATCCGTATTTGCTATGTCGGTCCTAGAATCGGCTAAACCGTAGCTCTGATACCAATAAATGTAACACCCCCTACCCGTATTCATTGTCGGAATAGGGTACAAGGCATTACAGGAGTTTACGATTTTTTTTTACTCAATATAACCCCTTTATAATTATCTAGCCTTCCCTGCAAAAATTTTTTTTTAACCGAGACCAATTCACATCAACCAATCTAATTCAACATATTTTCAAAATAAATCCATATATATTTATAAGATAACCTCATTACATACTAAAACTAAAATTTGTTGGCCATACCAATGGCTGACCTTACATTCATTTCATATTAACATCTACTTTATTAGCTTATACATGCCATTGATTTCCAAAATAAAGTTTCTTTATATACCAAAATCTTGGGGTTGATAGTGTGATGTGTCTCCTACCGAATCCGACCTCCGAGCTCCTAACACTACAAAATAGGGAAAAAGGAAACAGGGTAAGCACTTTGTGCTTAGTAAGCTCATGTAACAAGAATTATACTTACCTAATATTTTCAATACAATGCAATAAACATTCATATATCCATTCAATGCACTATTGCCCTAACATACACAAACTCAAAGATTCAAGTTAATCCAATAATTTCCATATACCAATAATATATACCATGATTGATGAGCTCATCAATACCATGATTTTCGTTTCTTTGTTATATTTCTATATTTATCCCGTTGAATTACTCGAAATTTCGATGGATTTTCGAAGTACACTTTTAGTGTACAATCCAGTCCGTCAATTCATGTTCATGTGCACATTTTCATTTCGAGAGTACATTCCATGAACCTCATCTTTACAATGGGATTACCGGTCGAGCTAAATCCTCAGAATGTAAACTCATAGAGTATTGTCGGGATTACCACCGAGCTAAATCCCACAGCGACAATTACTTTAATGAGTTTGGATCTGAATTACCATCCAAGCTAAATTTAGACCCTAATTGGATTACCCGTCCGGCTAAATCCATTTTCCATATATTCTTGGAGGGCTATATCAGATAAGATCACCCATCCTGCTAGATCCTTTTTACCGTCAATTCCTTTTCAGAGATCCATCGAATTTTCCTTTCATTCAACCGGGATTTCTTTCTTTTTATCAAATATATCAATGTTTCATCAATCTTCATACAATGGACATTCAAATTATATTCACATCAATAACATACATTTCAAGCATTTAAGAAGATAATTCAAGTTACATGAACTTACCTCGATACTAGTTCGTATACAAAATCTACTAATCCGGGACGTTTTGCTTTCCTCGATCTAGCTTCGTATTTGAGTTTTTCGGATCTAAATAAATAAATTCAATCATCAATTCAATACATTTCATGTTCACATGTAGCATTTTCTATAATTCTATTATTATTTTTAGTTTATTCAAAGCTGTCTACTTGAGTCATAGTCACTAAATTATTTATTTCTCAAGCTACAGAACTCTAAATGAAGAACCGTTAATTTTCTTTGAAACTAGACTCACATGTATTCGTATCATAAAATTTCCAAAATTTTTGGTTTAGCCAATAAGTACAGTTTATTCTTTAAAGTCACCATTGTTCTGCTGTTTGACAGTTTTGACTCTTCTTCACTAAAATTAATTATCTCTTCATACAGTATTCAGATGATGTTCCTGTTTATCTCTATTGAAAATAGACTCATTCAGGATTGTAAAATATAAATTTAGTCAAATTTTTCTCCAATTTTCATGATTTTCTAAAGTCAAAACAGGGAACCTGAATTCATTCTGACCTTGTATCACAAAATTCATTATATCTCATGATTTACATATCTATTTCTTACACGCTTTCTTCCATGAGAAACTAGACTTAATAAGATTTAATTTCATATTTTGTTCATCTTCTAATTCGATTTATACAATTTATGGTGATTTTTCAAATTTAGTCTACTGCTGCTGTCTAAAACTGTTTTAGTGCAAACTGTTTATTACCATTTTTCCCCTAAGCTTTCAATAAATGATAATTTCATCCCTGCTCAATTAACTTCTCAATTGAATTGATTTCTCTCAATTAAAACTTTATTCAATCACTTTAAACTACTTTATAACCTTTGAAAATCAGAATTTCAAATCAAAATTTCAATAATAGACTTTAATTCCAAACATTTTCACAATTTAGATCCTAGAAATCAATTTCTATTGGAATTACCTAATAAAATCATCTCATAAACAAATCAAAGCTTCAATTTCATGCTATCTCATCATAAACTTAAAGCACATATTCATAGAAACTTACAACTTCATTCATAAAATCTAAAACTAATGAATTTAATAGTAGGACCTAGTTGTAAAAGTCACAAAAACACAAAATTACAAGAAATAGGCAAGGATTAACTTACTTGGTGCAAAATTATGAAATACCAGCTTAGAAAACCCTCCTATGGTGTTTTTATCTGATGAGAATGAAGAAAAATGAAGAGATATCTAGATAATTCCACTTTAGGCCTAGCTTTATTAAGTAAATTTTGCAATATTCCAATTTTGCCCTTAATTCTCCTTATTTTCTTACTGATTTCATGCCCTTGCCATCCAGCCCAAATAGACCTTGGGTCTATTTTCCTTTAAGCCCTCTTTCCTTTATCATTTAAACTATTTAATCATTTTCCATAATTTTACATTTGTTACAATTTAGTCCTTTTCATTTACTTACCTACTCAAGCGTTAAAATTTTCTAACGAAATTTTAATACTACATTACTAGCATTTTATAAATATTTATAAAAATATTTCCCACTCAATTTTATGAGATCAAGGTCTCGATACCTTGTTTTTACCCAATCCTTCAATAATTCATTTTCTAACTAACCACTAGATCGGTAAAATTTTTCTATCAATATTTTAATAATAACGATTTTCCTATCATATAAATATTCATGCAAAATATTAAAATAAATTTCTCTTTAAATCGGATTTATGGTTACGAAACCATTGTTCCAATAACCTTGAATTTAGGCCATTACAAAAACAAAAAACTGGAAGTTTCTCATATTTAAAAGGAACCCACGTATTAGCACTATTTCCACTAGAAGCAAAGATTCCTCTCCTCAAGGGTTTCTGAACATCTAACATAACTTTCAAACGACAGAAATAATCAAAAATCTCATATCTAATTACCCCACCAAAAGTACAGCCAATTGCATGTAACAGATCTTTTTTATCAAAATCAGGAGAACATGACCAATCTTTATCCAATATGGCGATAACGTAAGACAAATTAAATCTCTATCAAGTGGGCTAATTAATCGATCAAAAAGGATAAGAGACTTACGAAATAGCCATGGTCGTCCTTCTAAAATCTGTTCCAAATCATCTTCTAGATCAAATATTATTGAAAATAAATTTTGCCCTTCTAATCTGATATCAAACTTCTTTTTTGTCTTTCAGATGCTCCTCATTTGCGCCTTGAAGCTTTCAGAGTTAAAATACTTCTTTGTCCAGAATGAACAAATCAAAGTATGTTTATTAGATGGTATCACCATTGACTTCTTTATTGACAGTTGAACTAATTCTTCTGCCAGCAATGAAATCTCCTCGCCGGAATCCCTCTCTCCATCACCACTCTCCTCTATCCCAAGCCGTAACAAAACTACTCTCTCTAGGACTCTGTGGACAGCACTCTTGGTTTCAGAGAAATTCTCGGGAGAGCAAGCAAACTTTCCTCTTTTGTATTGAAAAATATTTTTCCATTGCCTAATTAAGGTTCGTTTACAGTCAAATGATGTTCATAATTATATCTTACATGTTTTTTTTTTCATGTAATTTTCTTTAAAAATTGAATATTTAATTACAATGATAATTGCATTAAATAAGTTACAATGATTATACTTTTATGTTATGAAATTTAATTAATAATAATAATGATTTAATTGATAAGTAAAACAAACTATTTTCATAGTTTCCGAGAGGTTAGTCATAATAATGTCTATGAAAAATTTTAATCCAAAACAAAATTTAAACATATTAAGACTATGTTTGTTTCATTGAAAATGACTTCTAGAAAATATTTTTTATAAAAAGTTAACATTTTCGGTGTTTTGATGAATACGTGTAAAACATTTTACATTGTTCGCAAATTTCTTGAAAATATTTTGTAAAAGTTGTTTTCAATTAAACAAACATATATTTGAGATTTATGATAAAGAGTTTAAATGAAGTAGTGAATTGATTACAAAGTGATGTTAATGTGAAATTGTAGTAAATAATGAATTTTCATGATGTTAAGGTTTAAATTGTAAACTTTGTGAAATTTATAATTGAAACAAGAGAAGTGATATGCATGAAAATTTGTCATGCGAAATAAGATATTATAATGAGTTGTTTGATTAAAATTCCTATCGTTGAAAAATAAATTACATGGCAATAGGGACTAAATTAAAAAAATGTGCAAAAGTTTAAGTGTGAAACAATTTAACATGGGAATAAGAAAATTATGATAAAAGTTTAATGAATGTGTTATGAGATGATGAAATATGTATAAAGTATTGTAAAAGTGAAATTGTAGAAAATATGGAATTTTATTATGACAATGACTAAATTGTTAAACTTGATAAAATATGTGGATGAAATAATAGAAGTGAAATACATAGAGTCTTGATATTTAAATAAGATATTGAGATAAATTATATGATTAAAGTTAACAAGAAAGAAAATTGATTTAATATGATTAGTTAGTGAATATTGAACTTTTATGACAAAAAGAAACTAAATTGAAAAGTTATGAAACTTTATAAGAAAATATTTGATAAATGAAGAATGTAACATTCTCGTGTTTTGACCCGATGTTCAAGTTGGGTATAGGAGTGTAACAGTGAACAGAGTCTTATTTATTTGAAAAATGTCTTACGAAAAAAAATCAGTAAAACATTTACGGGAATAAGAGAATAATTCTAAGTTTACTAAAAAAACTTTTTTACCTTGACATTTTATTTTATATGAAACAAATATAAAAAAAAACTTGAAAATTATTTTCCATAAAAATTGTAGGAATGTAGCCTAAATATTCACGTTTTTCTCAATTATTGAAAAATTATTCCCAAAATCATGCTTTATTAATTTTAATGTACTTGCATTGACCAAAATTAAAGTTAAAGATCTTTTTAAATCATAGAAAACGAAAATAGTTTTAAGATAAATTCTTACCTAACTATTTCCACGTGAGGGCCATACTCTGTTGATTGATATCAAACAAAAAGACTGAAATACCCTTGTGTTGTTGTTGTAAACATGAAATTGACAAGGACCTTGTAGGCAGTGAGAACATAGTTTTATGCCATATAATAAAAATTCCCATTTTTTTCCTGATACAGACAAGCTTATTTCCTTTTGGGGAAAAAGAAATAAATTATTTGAAAGTGGACCAAAGTGCGGGTGACGGAGGTAGCCAATTTGAGGAATTTCATCTATCTTGGCAACTTTCATGATCCAACGGCTAATACTTTACTTGATGTCAAAGTTTGACATCTGCTGTGCCACGTGAGACGTGAGAAAAAATAAATAAATGTGGAAAGTACAGCTAGATTTAATAATGTGTGTTGACATGTAAATTAATTAAGAGATGGTACATATATTATTGCTATCTAAACAATTAAATCTTAATTAGTGTGTAGAGATATGGTTAAGTGAAGCTCCAGCTGATGGATTTAAAGTCTATTTTAAGAAGGAAGGAATGGCCTAACTTTAATTAAAAATATTTCTAACTTAGATATTTACTTTCAATCATGAGAAAGAATTGTATGAAATAATGACGTCATATCATCTGTATCTCTTTCTAATAGTTTTATGTCATATCAATATTTTCATCCTGAATTTCAGGATTTTAATTTGGATTTAATTTTTTTCAGGATAAAAATACTAATGTGATATAAAACTATTGAAAAGGGATACAGATAATATGGCATCACTGTTTCATACAATCCTTTTCCTTCAATCATTGTTGGATCTCAAGTGTTTGATTTCAACTTCACTTTCTATACTTGATACTTATAATTCCATACAATCAATTTAGGGTATGGGATTTGTGTATAAGATTTAGGAGCAGATGAGGCTAACGTCCTTTAAATCTTTTTGATACAATGTCTAAACGATAATGTGATTCAGCGGATTCTAATCTATGTCTTATTACATTGTCAACAATATTGATACTAACTGAACTATGAATCAATGGACACTCAAAATTTATTGTTATTCTTACGTATTGGTTGTTTCTATTCTTGTGTGTGTTTTACTTTAAAAAAAAAGATTCGATGAACTTTTTTTTTACTATGTTTTTCACATTTGAATGAAGTGATTGGAAGTAAAATGTTTAAATCAATAAGCGTAAATCACGGTGGATTCGAAATTAATTACACAATACGTGTAACGAGTTCTTATTGACTAACAAAAAAGCAAATTCTCAATTCAATTCAAATGTTGATTGTTAAATTGTTATTACAATCACCTGATACTTGTATCCCGATATAAGATTTCAACAGGAGAAACACAACACATGTTTCGGGAGACGTCCTAATTTTTATTTTAATATTTAAAATACAATTAAGGTCCTTAATTATTAGGGTTAGGCTACCCTATATATAGTGTTTAGCATTTAATTACGCGGTTAACAAGCGTTTCACCCTTGTTGAGGAAAAACTATCAATCCAGAATTAAAAAAAAACACACGTGGAAAAGAATGGGAAAAAGAGATGCAATAAAATAGTTAATGACAGAGAATATTAGGCATGGTTTTATAGGGAGTCCTTTATTGAGGTGTTTAATCAAAGAAGGAAATACATAAAAAAGAAACTTGATTGTTCAAAGATTCTAACTTTATTATATTGTTTGAAGATATGAAGCAAATAATGATACAAGTGATGACCTTCATTTCACAGTCTAACAATAATTATACATGGTTAGCAAAGTGGCAACATCACACACACTAGTAATTAAAATAAAACTAGACGAGGCAATCACCTTACTTTTCATATTGCCAAATAATATGATGATAATATAAATAATTAAGTTGTAATGCGATTATAATAAGATAACACCTTCTAGACATAACATACCAACACAGGGAAGGATGTGGTGGAAGTTGCAACCAACTAAAGGAGCATGCTAGACCATGGTTGGTCTATTTGATAACAACCCTGTTATAATATATAATAAAGCTTTGAGCGATTTGTTTAATTGCACTGTGAATGGCATGCCATTTGTTTATCATTCAACATTCATTCGCCACATGCCTTCCTTTTATTTTCACTAATATTAAATTGCAGTTAAATTTGTTCTGGGGTGGGGTCGTTGCTCGCCTCCTTTTTACTTCAGACCAATCGCTCTGACTCCATCTCACTATTCAGATTCATTTTTTAAAAATACTATTAATATTCCTATATTCTTTAATTAAATTTAAACTATTATTATTTATTAATAAATAGCACTCTTGGCACAACCGCCTTTGAACAAGTATAATTGCAATTAAAAGTGTTCCCATTTGGGTTTCATGAATATTGTTATTTTTTCTGATAGGAAGGAATGAATTGATTTCCTTTCACAAGTTTATGTAAATTATTTATATTTAATTAAAATAATTATCAAGTCGAATTCAAGTTTAGTAAAGTTCGATTTACGAGTTTTATTAAACTTTTTCAATTTTAATATATATTTTAAATATTTACGTTATTGTTCTTAATATATATTAACCTTAAGTTTAATTATTAAATTGGATTTAAAGTTGAGTTTGAGCTTAAATCTGTATGAGCTTAATCAAGCTCAAACTTAAAAATAAATGTCAGATTGAGCTCATGTCAATTATTAAACTTTGAATTTCAAGTTGAACTTGAGCTTGAACTTGATTACAGCTCTATTTATATATAGTCAACTTGCTTTTGTCTTTTTTTATTTCTTTTCAATAAAGGGCCATTAGCTGAATGATCTACTCAGCTCGATCTGACTTAGGTTTGAACAAATTTTTTTTATCCTTAAATTAGTTCATTTCAAATTTAAATTAAAAATTAAAGTATTTTATTTAAATTTAATTATAAAATATTATAGATATATAAATATAAAGTTATAAAATTTAATAATTTTTTTCAATAAACTAAATTAAATTGAACTCCATCTTCTAGCTTTTTATTTTGGAATGTTATCATATTGAAAAAAAAAAAAGTGTTAGGAAATCTTGTAAGTGACTAAATTTTATTTTTTAAAAATTCTACAATAATAAATTAGTATTAATATTAAGAATAGTTGCAGAATTTATTTATTGCTATCTATGGTCTATTTGAATATATTTTTATTTAATTAAACTAAAAAATAAAAGATTGGATTCAATATTTTATTCCTTGGTTGGGCCTAGTTAGGCTGTGGTCATCAAAAGATAATTTTGTAGCGTCTAGAGTCTAAAATCTTAGACATCTAACTTTGACTTTCATGGGGGCCTAATATCTAGCCCATGCCAATTTCATTTGCTAATCCCAATTTGTTTTTCAGATCAAAGTTTCGGTTGAGCAAACCGTAAATACATTTTGCATTATAAAAAATATTTTTATTTTAATAATATATTGCAAAAATTTGATATTATTTTAAACAATGTTATCACTTACATGAGGTTTTAGATGAATTCAATGTACTCCTAACAGAGCAGAGAAAATTTTACTCTTCATAACCTTACTCATGAATATCTTTATATTATATAATAATGAATCTTATGGAAGTGTACCGATATTTTGACACAAATTATGATTGTAGCACAAGTGTCTTAATCACTATCGTGCCAAACATTTACCATTCAACCTATCTAGTGTTTATCTTAGTCTACAAAAATGACATTTAGGCAGAAATTTTTAATTAATAAAATAGCTGAAATCGGCACCTAAGGCAACCAACTTCGTCTTCGGCATCTCCAAGTGCCGTCTTATGTGTATCCATATTTTAAGGCTCAAATGCGAAATGGAAAAATATCATAAATAGTCCGTCTTTATATTTTACCAAACTTTCATGATCAGGTTTCACAATACAATACTAATAGATTTCAAGCCAAGACTTCAGTGGGAAGTTTTAAGTAAATATGATATTTATTGTTTCTTTTTAAGATTTATCTTGTAATTTTGTTAAAATTATATGGAGGACCATTTGTGGCATTATTCTTTGCTTTTAGTTGATGTAAGAACAACTTGTTTCTATGCTTTGGACTAAAATGAAGTAATATCAGAAATGGTCCCTCAATTTCATCAAAATTTTAAGATAAATTCTTTAAAAATAATAAATTAATAAAATAAATGACATATTTACTTACAGTTCCCACCAAATTCTTGGCTTGAAACCTATTAATATTGTATTGAAACTGAAAAAAAACAAATTGAAAGTAACCATCATGAAAAATTTGATAAAACATGGGACTATTTATGATTTTTTTTTTTTCATTTTGCATTTGAGCCTAAAATAGATATATAAAGGATGGCACCTGGAGGTGCTGACTTTGAAAGTTGGCTGCTCTAGGTGCCGACTTCAACTATTTCGTTAATTAATTTTCAAAATAATTTTTTTATTTCATATATAAGAGAAAAAGATTTCATAACAGTTTAAAAAGATTTCCTTCAACTATAGTTTAAAATCTTGAATTTAAAATCTATTTATAATTAAAAATTATTTATGTTTAAATAAAATATCATATTTTCTCTTAATTTTACCATTTAATAATAAAGTGTGAATGCAATATTAATTTTTTAAAAAATCATAAAATATTTCTAGTAACCAAATTAAATTTGTAATGGTAATGTTTGTCAAGTAGCTTAAGAGAGTGATTGTTGCCCTCAAGACCAAGACAATGGCGACAAATGTTTTCAAGGGAGATCCACAATTAGAATACAACCCCTTAATAGTGACAAAGTCCTTTTATGCTAGGTGAAGCCAAAAATGTACCACCTCTCATAAATATATCTTAATTACAACAATCAAGGAATATTCGTTTTTTTTGAGAATTAACCTGAATTAATCCATACCATTATTTTAAGAAAAAGATAGCATCGCAAACGTTTCCATTATGCCCAACTATTTTATCATTAGTAAAAAGTAAATAAATGAGACTGACGCATCGATGATCTAAGTTAAGAAAACAAGTATAATGTTTCGACCCTTTAGGAAAATGTTGAAATTGTGAATTGCATTCACAATTTGCCTTATTTTGTTGTTTGATGAAAGTTAGAATTTCCAAACAGTTAACACTGTTTGACATTGACACTACCATGATTTCAATTTAGCAGAAAATGACAACACCTTACACCTTCAAACCTTTCTGTCCTTTTTAAAAAAAAAAAAAGCCAAACTATAGGTATTCTGTGCCATGTACGATGTCTATAATATAGCACGGATGTATTAATATTTCAACTTTCCTACCATATTAAAATAGAAATGATTTATTTATATTTATTATTCATGTGAATTTTTGCACCGCTAAATATGAAAATAAATTACTTGAAATTAATATCTTTATGTACAAATATATGCTTTGTTATGTTGATCTGGAATCGATACATGAGCTTCACTAAGCAAACAAGGAAATGGAACAAATTGAAACCTGCAAGAGAGAAAGGTTAAGATAGTAGTAGGGAAAATAAGGTGTTCATGGCTAAGATGGAGTAGATAATTTAAATAGTAATTCAATAATTTAAAAAGGTATAGTGAGTTGAGTTTAGATAATCAAGAATAGAAGGTAAATAAAGTAGGATAGAGATTGCAACATAGGCAAAAGGAAAAATATAAGACTAGACATTCTGGTTTACCTTGAAGCTAAGGGTTTTGTTGCGTTTATGGAGCAGTTCATCAGCACCCAAGGATTCAGTTCTATTTTTGTATTTTCATCATAAATCTAGAATGAGAAAATGAGACAATGATATAGCCACAGATGACTTGCCGATCAATTAACATTTATTATAAATTAATTGATGACAACATATATAGGTTTTAGCTTTGTGATCTAACTTTTAGCTGCTTATGTAGAGAGCGTGATTTATGTTAAGTAGAAGTGAGCCGGCAAGTCATCCTTGGCTGTATCACATATAGATAGATAACCTCGTTTCCACATGCAAGACTTTAGATGAAAAACACTGCTACATGATATGCCAATCATTAATTGATCTCTAAACCAATAAAATAGAACCCAGAATCCCAAGACAAAGATGAAGAGATGTAGGAACTTTCCCAAAGGAGACAAGATATATATAAAACAAACAAAAATAAAATAACAGCGTCATTGAAAGAAGGAAAGAAAGAAGCAGAGAAGAGGAAGTGGGGATTGGAGGAGAAAGGTGGTGGCGTTTATAAAGAAGAGTTGGAGGTTTAGAGGGATGGGGATGTGCAGTGAAAGCAATAATAATGGGGCTTCCTTTTACACTAGGAAGGCAGCTTTAGAACTGACTCCAAGGTGTTTTGGTTGGTTGTCAACTGGGAGAGGCGATGGAGCAATGGGGGTTGGATGTGACTTTGCATGGATGAGGTGCTAAAACCAAGAGATTTTTATGCCTAACATGCATCATCTGTCTTTTCATCTATGCTCTGACTAGCTTTCTGAGTTTTTGTTCTCAACCCTCATTTATTATTTTGCAGTCTCTAATTACACATACAAATATCTCCCACTTTTCATAAATTAGAGATGATGAAAGAACACAGAAGTTACTAGGGTTTTGTTAATGATATTTTTAGTTAAATTATTAATTTTTATTTATGAAATTATCAAAAGTTAGAAAGTTATATTCAATTTTCTTTATTAAATATCAATTAAATTCTCTTACATCTATATACCAATTAAAACTTCAATAAAAACCTGTTTTAATCTTATTTATTAGGTTGGATTGATAATATCATTAAATTAAAAATATCAAAAAGTAATAAAATATTAAAGATAGAGATAATAAAATGGGTCCGAGTTTAAGAATTTGATCCAAAAAAATTCAAGCTCAAACACAAAACAACTCAAATTCACAAAAGCCCAACTCGAAAACTTGAACCCAATTTCAATAATAAAATAAAATAATTAAATTATAATTAAATATTTTTATGAAAGGCTTTAATTATTAATTTAATTCAAATATTTTCTTAATAAATTAACTATTTATTTTATATATTATGAAATAATATCTTTTTAGAAAATGATATTACCTTCGCACAAACACAAAAGCTCTATGAGATTGGTATCTAATTTTGAAGTTATTTTCTTTAATTTGTGATTACATTTAACTTCTTACTCTTGAAATGCAGATTTAGATTGGGTCATTTAATTATTAATTTAGATGATTTAGTTCTAAGTTCTATTTATATATTATCAAATAATATATCAAATGGATAGGGTTGTAAAGTTGAATGCAAGGTGGGTTGTTGTTGGAGGGGTGGCATATAAGCAAGAGGGGTAATGAATCGCTGGATATAATCGGTATTTGGATTTATATTTGGTCTTTGACGTTGAGCTGTAGGGAATTTTAGATGGCCTAACATTTGTTTAAAGGGAAAGATACAAGATTTCCATTCACACAAACAGTTTGGAGGTGATCAAAGTTTTTCAAGGCATCCATACCACTGAGTTTAGAGGCGTAGCCAAGGGACGTTGGCATGGGCCCCGGCCACCTTAAAAGGTTAAATTTCTATTTAGGCCCTTTAGATTTTTTTTAAAATTTTAAATTAATAAAGGCAAAATTATACTTTGGCCCCCCTAAAATTATAAAAATTCGATTTAATCCTTTACAAATTATAAAGATATAAACTATAAAAAATTAAAATTTCATCCGCCCCCCTAAAAAATTGTCCTAACTTCGCCCCTGACTGAGTTAACTTTGGTCTTGGTTAGAATAATCCATATAATCTTACAAGTTATGGAACAATGGGAAATCAAACATATACCCCAAGAGAGAAATCAAATTGCGGACAGTCTTGCAAAAATAGCTTCAAAGAGAAATTCAACTCTTCAAGTATTTCCAAAAATTCCATAAAAGATAGTAGTGATTACTAGAGTTTCAAATTTTTTTATTATGACAGTTTAATATGAGTTGTATGTCTTTTTCATCAAAAAAAAAAATCTAATGAAACATAAAACTAAATCTAAATTTAAATGGTACTCGGAGGTTGAACTTAAAATAATTCAAACTCGAAAAATCTACAAAATCTACGCTTGAAACAGCTTGACATGAACAGCTTGATTGCCACCTCTAATTAACCATATAGTTTTTCGAAAAATAAATATTAAATCATATTTGAATGAAAATTATATTAGGAAGAGATGATAGATCATTTAATTGACGATAAGGTAAGTTTATTATATTTATATTTTAACTTTAAATTTTATTTACTCTTTTAATAATTCAAATTAACCAAAATTTAAGTTGTGATATTTAGTATTTTTAATATAGAATTTATATTAATTTGTTTTAGAAAGTTGGAATTTTCATTCCTTTGAATATAATTTAATTTTAATTTGTATAGGAATATAAATTTGTTTAATACATATTATTTTTGTATAATATAGGTACATGATCTAATCTCAATAGCTATTTCACTTAGGAATATAAAGTATTATTTTATTAATATCAAAATTGTACATCAATTTTAATTCATTTAACGTGCAAATTGATACATGAAGTTTGATTTTGTGCAATTATATATATTAAATTTTGATTTTGATCCAAATGTACACATAATAAACTTTGATTTTGATCAACATTTAATGAAATGAATACATCAATTTATTTTTATATATATTGGATAAATATAATTATTTGTGTATATAATATGCAAATGTAAAATTATAGTATATTGATAATTATGTTAGGTATTTATGAAAATTGAATCAAATTAACATGTTGTATAAAACTGCATAAAATCAAAGATCATGTATTACATTGCACATTGAACCAAAGTTCATATGTAGTTTTGATATCTATCCATAATTTAAACTATTGAAATTTATAGATAAATAATATCATATTATAAAATATTTAATTGTTTTATATTAGATGAATTAAAATAATTAATCATGTACTTTTTTTATATAATCACAAATATGTTGAAAGGTAAGTTCATTAATTCATTCAATAAATGGAACCATACAATTCAGAGAAAAAAATAGCAAACACTCATCATAGATGGTGAAGGACAAGCTCCAACGACACAATAAAGGCTTTAGCCTCAGCATCAATAGAACATTATGACATGTTGACAATTGGTTTTATCACAACTCAAGCATAATATATCTGGAGTGATTGCAAGCACTTAATATGATAAGAAAATCAACCCCGAATGGTTCAAAGCGGCAAGCAAAAATCGAGCATTTGCTAAACTAGAGAGGACGATAACAAAATCATCCTTAAAATTACTTGTAAAACTAAAATTACATGCATAAGTAAAACTAAAAAATGGTATTGCAAGAGCAGAAAAAAACTTCTAAAACTGAAGACTTATTAAACAATAGAAAAACAAACAAAATATATATATATAACTTAAGACAACACCAGTCGAAATCGACACTTGAAATCATTTATTATTCTAAAATACTCTCAACACAGAAATAGGTTAAGTAGTGGACGAAGAGCCACCACTTTCCAAGAAAAACTACTGGTGGCCGGTGGAATTTTAACGAACGACAGGCACCGTCATCTGTCCATCACAACTTGTGACGACAACAAAGATACCTACAAAATAGATTTGTAAACTGAAAAGAGAGAAGAAATGTGTAGTGGTCGAGAAGAAGAAAAAAGAAAGAGTTGATGGGAGAGGAAAAGGCGAACGATAGCCAACCCAATGGCTGGTACCGTCGCTGAACAAAACAAAAGATAAAATGCAAACGGCTTTAAAAAAAAATTAGGGTTTTTTCAATTCATTAAGAGTGTATATTTAAATAATAGCTATCCTTATGAATAAATTGAAATAAAACATATAGATAATTAAATAAAAATGTAAGGCCCAATTTTGTAGCCCAAAACCCAAATTCATCAACAAACCATGGCCCAAATTTTTAGCCCAAAATCATTAGACCCAAAACAGAAAACAAAAACCCTAGCTATGAGTAGCGCCGCAACCCTCACAACAGCCTCCGTGCCATGCGCTCCCACGCCATCAGCCACGTTGTCCACCTCTCCGAGTCGTGCGCGATTCCAGTGCTCGTCTGAAGAGCCCCACTCCTCCACGACGCTCACCTACAAACAGAAAAGTAACAACACGATCAAATAGCTAGAGTTTTAGGATTTTGATAAGGCTATAAAAGCCTTCGGGAATCATTGTAAGAGGGTTTTTTTTGGATTTTCGGGTTTAGAGGTTTGATACAAATTCAAAAGACATACCTATCATTTTCTACGGTTTTCGAATCAAAATCAAGAAAAGGTTTCTCTTTTAGTTATTTATTTTTAAACTTTCGAATCTGTTTTTCATTTATCTCATTTATTTCTTTGTTTCTTTGAACACTAAAGTCCTAGGCATTAAAAAGGAAATACTTACGTTTTAAATTCCGTCGACGGAGCACGGCGATTGCTCGAGTTCACGGGACCGAGGGCATTCAGCCCTAAAGGAACGAACGGAGGAAAAAGGGCTCTGATGCATTGCTTTGAAGCGAAAATAAGAAATGGGGAAATGTTGATTTTTTAGGGTTTTAGGCATTAAAAGCAAGCGGCGCCATTAATGGTGGGGGTCCACGCATTTATCTCAAATGGGTAAATTGCACGATTGGCCCTCCATTTGGGATAAGTTATCTAATTGCATCCCCCCTCACTTTTCTTTATTATTTAAATTAGCCGAGTTTTGGTTTTCAATACAGTTTGGTCCGCTTTAAATCTTTGCATCGAGGAGTGGGATTAATTCCATTTTAGTTCCCCTGCTTTATGCATGTTTTAAACTAGTCCTCCTCATCTTTTTTTTAATTTTACCCAAAGACTTCTATTTTTATTTTGGTCCTTTTTATGATTTTCTTTTCTCTTTTATTATTATTGTCGATATTTTATTATTTTTGTCATTTTATATTATAGTTATTATTATTTCCATTGTTACCATCGTTATTCATTTACGTATATATATTATTATTACTATATTTGTATTTATTGTTATATATTTTATTACTAACATTTTTATTTTTTACTTTTATTATCTTATATTTTATTGTATCCTATTATATCATTATTTTTATTACCACTATTATATTATATATTACTATTATATTTCTATTACATTTACTATTATACATATATTTTTTTCAAATGTTTTATTTTCTTTTATTTCTACTATTTTATTAGTACTATTATTTTATTGTTTTCTTATTATGTTTATTTTGGATTATTATTATTCCTTATCTAGTACTATTATTGCTATTATTATTTATCATTATATTACTTTATTACTAACATCTTTCTTTATTATTTTATTTTTCTTACATACTATTATATCTATTATTACATGTATCATGGTTTGCTTTAATTGTTTATTTGTTTTATTTTTTATATATCTACTTTTTTTATTATTATCGGTATACCCTCATTTCTTTTACTATTATTTTTATTAATGTTAATATTATCATCGTGGCTTTTTTCCATTATTAATTACTTATTATGAGTTTTATATTACATTAATAGTATTATTATTATCGTTTATTTTTCTCCCTTTGTTTTCATTATTGTTATTCCCTATTAATCGTGTCTACATTTTCACGTTCCTATTTTTGTTTTTTTTTCAAAGACTTAAAAAAGGGTTTCACAAAGGCAATTTTGTATGTTTGGAAGTTCGAAAAATTGTGTCCAATCGTGCTGGGCTTCGATTTTCTCGTTTGTCTAAATCGCTAAATATCCTTGAGAGATTTTGATCGTTTTTTTGAAAATAAGGCAATGTTTCGTGTTTGGAAGTTCGAGAGATTCGTGCCCAATCGTGCTGGGTTTCGATTTTCTATTCGTCCAAACAATTAAATATCCTTCAAAGATTCTTTATCATGTTTTCCTAAATAAGGCAATATTTCATGTTTAGAAATTCGAGGGATCGTGCCCAATCGTGCTGGGTTTCGATTTTTTTAGTTTGACCAAATGGCGGAATTCCCTTTTTTAAATCGGATGCATGGATTTTGGAAATCATGGAACGATCTTGGTATTGAGGGTTTGAAACATCGTGTCCTATCGTCTTGGATGTGGTTCATCTTTTCGAACAAGAGAGTTTCGATATCCAATGTGAGTTATCCAAACATTTTTAAAGATTCATATTTTAAAATATTTTCTAATTTTCGATATTAAGGACATAAATCAATCAACACGGTACCAATTTTGGGCGTTGCGAGGGTGCTAATCCTTCCTCGTATGAAGCCCGTTTTCTTAAAATCCGAGACTAAAATGTTTTCTAAAGTGACCCAATCACACTTCAAAAAAGGATTGGTGGCGACTTCATTTTTCTTTTTAAAGTCGGCCCATTTTCCAAACAAAAAAAATGGTTTCTGAAACTTGGCGACTCCACTAGGGACCAATAAGGTCAATAGTAAAATTGGTTGATTAATGTCCTTTTATCAAAATAAAAGTTTTCCCTTTTTCAATTGCATGAGTTGAAATTCACACGTGGTAATAGTCTATGATGAAATTTAAAGACCCCAAATATTTTAATTACATATGAGGATCTCAATTTAAATACTCAAAATATTAAGTTTTTGTCAAAAGTTTTAGATTTTTTAAAAAATTTAAAATTTAGTCCATATGTTTTTATTTTTAAGAATTTAATCCTTTATTTTTTTATATTTTAAAGTTTAGATTTAACTGTTTACATTGTTAATATTTTTGTGTGACATTTTAAAATAAAAAATTTAATCGATAATCATGTAATTAAAAAATGAGATGGTAATTAATTTAGATTTAACAAAAAGAAACTAACAGTTTAATTTGTATTTAAAATTTAAAAATAAAATTTTAAAAGGTCAAAGGAATTGTGGTGAATGACGAAATAGTAATTTCATTTGGAAAACATAAGTTGGACTGGTTCAACTCAAAAAAGAGAAAAGTGGTGTGTCGCGGGCTAGTACAGGGTAAATTTATTGAGTGGAACAAATAATTTGATATTTAAATAAGCTAAAACATCATAAATATATATATTGGATAGAATTTTAAAAAAGGAAATCATGAACACGTCAAAACCAATCACAAAAGATCCGGGGATGGTAACAAAAGACAGTGGAGCTGTTTAAGAAGAAACCCAGCCAAAAGAAAATGCGCGCTCTAAAACCAGCAGGTACAGGTAACCAAGTGGCGCAAGTTTTTTTCAAACCAACTACCTTTATACCTCTTAACCACATAATTAAGCTCCTAAAAGTTTCGGCTGATACAAACAACTTAATATTAGCCAAAATACTCCATTCCCATTTACTAGTAACCAATCAAACCTCCACTGGATCTAACATAAACCCATTAAACTCCTTAATCAATATCTATGCCAAAAGTTACCAAATTTCGGTTGCCCAGAAAGTGTTCGATAGAATGCCTGAGAGAAACTTGGTTTCTTGGTGTTCCCTTATGGCAGGATATTTGCAAACCGGGTTTTCATTGCAAGTGTTAAAGTTGTTCAAAGATATGACTTTGGTGGATAGTTTGAGGCCTAATGAGTATATTTTCGCGGTTGTTTTTTCAGCTTGTTCTGACGGTGAGAAGGCTTTAGAGGGTAGACAGTGTCACGGTTATGTGGTCAAGTCCGGGTTGGTTTTTCATCAATATGTTAAGAATGCATTGATAAATATGTATTCAAAGTTTTCTGATGTTAAAGGAGCTATGAGGGTTTTTAGTTTAGTGCCTGGTTATGATGTTTATTCATATAATTTAGTTCTAAATGGACTCGTGCAACAAGGGTTCTTGAATGAAGCGATTCAAGTTTTGGAAGGGCTGATGGGAGAGAGTGTAGAGTGGGATAGTGTAACTTATGTTACTGTCTTTGGACTTTGTGCTTGTCTTAAGGATTTAAAGTTGGGCTTGCAAGTGCATTGTAGGATTTTGACAAGTGATGTGGAGTTGGATGTTTTTGTTAATAGTGCAATCATTAATATGTATGGGAAATGCGGCAAGGTTATTAATGCCAGGAAAACTTTTGATTGGCTCCAAGTTAAAAATGTGGTTGTATGGACTGGAATCATGGCTGCACACTTTCAAAATGGATGCTTTGAGGAAGCACTAAATCTGTTTTCTGAGATGAAAATTGATGATGTTTCACCTAATGGGTTTACTTTTGCGGTTATGTTAAACTCTACTGCAGGATTGTCCGCACTAAGACATGGAAACGTACTATATGGAGAAATTGTAAAGTCAGGTTTTAAGGACCATGTTATCGTTGGAAATGCTTTGATCAACATGTATGCGAAGTGTGGCGACATTGAAGCAGCAAGTAAAGTTTTTTTAGATATGATGTATCGAGACTGCATTACTTGGAATGCGATGATATGTGGGTATTCTCATCATGGGCTAGGAAAGGAGGCTATGGCTTTGTTTCATGACTTGTTGGCTGCAGGAGAATGTCCTAACTATGTTACCTTTGTGGGGGTTCTTTCTGCTTGTAGCCATCTTGGTCTAGTAAAAGAAGGTTTATACTACTTGAACCAATTCATGAGACAGGTTGGAGTAGAACCCGGGTTGGAGCACTACACCTGTGTTGTTGGGCTGCTGAGCAAGGCTGGACTTCTTGATGAGGCTGAGAAACTTTTGAGGTCTATACCAGTAGAATTGGATGTCATTGCTTGGCGTACATTGCTCAGTGCCTGTCATGTACATCGGAATTATGGTTTTGGGAGGCGCATAGCAGAATTTGTGTTAGAGATGGACCCTAATGATGTGGGAACATATACACTATTATCTAATATTTATGCAAAGGCAAGGAGGTGGGATGGAGTAGTGAAGATCCGAAAATTGATGAGAGAGAGAAATATCAAGAAAGAACCTGGTGTAAGCTGGATAGAGATAAGAAATGTTACCCATGTTTTTGTTTCGGATGACTGTCAACACCCAGAGTCAACTCAAATTTATGAGAAAGTAAAAGAACTTTTGGCCAGGATTAAGCCACTGGGATATGTACCAGATGTTACTGCAGTGTTGCATGATGTGGAGGAAGAGCAGAAGGAAGACTATCTTAGTTATCACAGCGAGAAACTGGCCATTGCATATGGACTCATGCATGCTCCCTTAGAGGCACCTATTCGTGTGTTTAAAAACCTTAGAATGTGTGAAGATTGCCACTCAGCTGCAAAACTTATTTCTAAGCTCACTAACAGTATGATCATCGTGAGAGATGCAAATCGCTTCCACAGTTTTCAAAATGGATGCTGTTCATGTGCAGATTACTGGTAATAGATTCACTGACCATTACTTGGATGGATGGAGAACAAAATTTGTATGTCCTATAGCTTACAGGACAAAGTCTCCACTCCTATCTCCAAGACAGCCAGGGATCGTTGACTCTCATTCTTTTTACCTGGATCGCTGTAAGTATCTCAATGGATGATCTTAAAACTGTTTTAGAGCATGCCTTTGTTATAATTTATAATTACAAATAACTTATGAATAGATTTATTTTCTTTAGGTCATTGATACCAGTGTCAGGCTTTATATCCAGTTAAATAATGCCCCAGTCCTATCTGTGCGGTTATATCTTTAAGGCCATGGTCCTCTTAGCTGACGTTCAAGTACATGTATGAATGCAAGAATCAACAATTATTCCCATATTTCAGGAACTAGAGATCGAAAACCGGCCTTTTACTATATGCCAAACTAAGTGAGATGCAAAGTGTTCCTTCCTCTGACGGATTTCAATTCTTGCTTCTGGAAACAAATTTATTCTCTAAACTTTTAGAACCTTCATCTGTTGGCTTCCTTTTCATGGTCATTATTGTTGCTTTCTGTGGAAAGAATGAATTCAGAGCTTTTTTTTCTTTTTTTTTTTTTGTATATACTCATTACTCAACACCTTTCTACTTTTCATTTTCTAAAGTATTCATGTTTGATAAATATTTACATATGATTTAAGTATAGAATTTTTCAAGTACTCTTCAAATACATGAGATTTTGATTCTTGCTATTAGTTTCACTTGTCAGTCTAAAAATTAATAAGCACAATTGCAACCAAAAGAAAAGAAAAAAGAAAAAAAATCAAATAAACCACATAACAAGAAATGTAAGTAAAATAATCAGTGTATCTGAATATTATTATACTGATTCAGCAAAAACTGTGCTCCATGAATTTTACAAATTCCTGAAAATCTATTCTTCCATCTGTATTTTCATCGAAGTTTTCGATCATTTTGTTGCAATTGTCCACTTTTAAACCTTCCTTCAAACCCAAAATACAGAGAACTCTCTGCAACTCTTGTGCATCTATAAACCCATCTCTGTTCACATCAAAGACATCAAAAGCCTCCTTCAACTCTTTCAAGCTTGGCTCTTCTTCCTCAAACAGCCTGGAAAGCTCATCAGAACCATAGGATTCCTGTAGCTCCTCACTTTCTAGGCTGCGAAAAATTCCCAGATTTCCCATAAACTTCTCCACATCTTTTCTGCTAACTATCGCACAATCTTCCTTATTATTATTAAATGAAGCCTCTTTGCTTGGACACTCATAATTCTGGGTTTTCTCCCGATTTGAGGATGATGTCTTTGAGCCGCCATGTTTGGATTGTGGGAAAGAGCAATAATATCTGGAGATGAAACTCCTAAAGCTGTCATAACATGTCAAGCTAAGAAACAACAAGATCATACTGATATCAATCAATGGAAAAAGGGTATAGTTTGAGTTTGGTGATGATGTCTCCATTATGTAAGATTAAGACCAAAAAACTAAAACTATTTTGATTTACAAATATGTGAAAGAAAGTGTAAAAAGAATGAATGAATTTTGATGAAATGGTGAGGTTGGGAACGGGGTATTTGAAGGCACAGAGATGTTAGACCTGGTCAAGTTTTCAAAGGGCGGTTAAGAGAAGGGGAAGTTGCCTATGTTGCAACCAAGAGACCACCTAGGAAACTTGGTATGGGGTTCGGCCTTGGCTACCTTTTTGTCGTTTCTTTTATTTTACTTGGAATGTGTGTCGTTTCTTGCTTGGAACCTGCAGCCGGCTGTGTTATTGGAAAAGGGCTTTGTGAATGGACTTTTGTTTGTTTTTTTAGGATAATCAAATTTCTTGGAAGTGATTATGAAATATTGTAGGCGGTTTATTATTTTTTCCCTTTTCCACTACCCATTGACTTGTTCTGGGATTATTATTTTACAGTGAAATCATATAAACATTTTTTTTAATTTTAAAATTGATACCCTAGGAACCATGTCAACGCCTCTTTCCTGGCCCTTCATTGGGGCTGGTTACTCTAATTTTAAAATTTTATGAAACTTCAGAAAAAAATAGTTAGAGATTTGGATCACGGTTCACACAATAGTGTGCAAAGAACTGTAAAGAAAATTTTATGGTATTTTTAGTAGAGTAGACAAGTAGAAAGAGAGAGATCCATTCTCAAGAATAGAGAAGGGCTTTGGCACGTTTATGGTATAAGTCTCATTATGGTCGACCACTTGAGAAGCATGATAGCCTTCTAAATAGGCAATGATGGGATGGAGATGTGATAGATGAGGCTTCACGTGTAAACCATGTAAGAGAAACTCTCAACACTTATCATTGATGAAGTAGATCAAAAGAGTTTCTATATGTTATGCATGTGAGTTCTTGGAGTTTTACCCTGGCAAAGTGTTGCTCTTGACGAGATCAAGGTGTTGGAAGTTGTTGTAAGGCGACATTGTGGTGGAAAAGCCTAGATGGTGAGGCATCTATAACAATTGCTTCCCTCTCGAATTGAGGTGAAGTTATAAAGTGACATTCCAACGTGTAAAAGTGGTAGCACATATGCCCATTAATACCATTTAAGGCTTGCATTCAAACCCACCAAAGATAAATGGGCACCATTTTCAATTCAACAAGATATAAAATTTCGACTCCATCTGAAGAAAATATTGACTTGTTGAGGTATCTATCGATTCCAAATATAGATACTTTAAAGATTTGTTCGAATGTTTCCTCGACAAATTTATAAATCTATTGATGGATAGAATCGGATTTGAAAGAATTAACAATTTTAACATCATGATTAAAGTTGTAGTTTAAATGGTAAATGTAATGTAGAAAATAAATTATTTGCTTGCGCTGTTGGTATATGCAAATATTGACTCCGTAAAACAACTAATGACCGACTAATAATAAATAAATCAAAAAATTAGCCCCTCGTGTCAAAGTGGGAGATAATTTTATAACGTAATCTTCCAACCACTTTGGTCTCATGGATCCGGTTATTGTGCGTCTATAAATATTTATAAGATAATTTAAAATATTGTACTACTGTTAATTTCTCTTCATTTATATTAAATTTCTTATAACCACAATAATTTATATTATTTAAATTTTAAGTTATATAATCGTATGTTTTAAATTCTAATCTTCACATCATTTGTTTTTCTTTTCAAGTCCAAAGTGAGATCTATTTTCTAATAATATTATGTAATTTATTTACATAAAATTAAATATATGAAAATATAATATAAACATTAAAAATATATTATAATTGTTTAAAATTTTAAAATAGATAATTATTTTTATTTTTTGAAGATCAACTGGACTTTTATAAATAAATAAATAACCAAAAATACAAAATGGGTTTTAGCCAGATTGGGCCATAAAAAGAAACAGAAGCAAAAACAGTAACAGATTAGGCCAAGCCCGAATAGTCTTGACCCAATGAATTTAAAATTTAAAAAATAAAAATAAAACTAAACCTGATCTTCAGTCCAGTCAATCAAAACAGCTGGACATCACTAGTCTTTGTCTTTTCAAATCCACCGTTTAGCCTTTATGATAGTATTTTCCAATGAAATCTTTCAATTACTGCTATCAATATTTTTTAACATCTTCTTGAATCTTCTTCGTCTGACTCCCTTAATCTCCGCTTTCCCTCTTTCGTCTGAGTTCCAACAGTTGTCCTCCTTTTCTCAGCATTTCTTTATCAAAATCTGAGTAGACTTGAATTTCCTTAATCTTGTTCTCTTGGCCTCCTTCACTCCCTCTCCTGATGAATACTTCTTGGATGCAGCCCCAGCAGGTAATGTCCTTCTCCTCTTCTCATCGCGTCTTTAGCAACAAAATGGGCAGTCTCATTTTCTATTTTAGGAATGAAATGAAACCCGATATTCTGAAAGAAAACTTTTTTGCTATGGGCATCTCTTAGTATCACCCCTATAATTGATTTATCTTGATTTATGGTTTGACATTTCTTAATCACTGTTCTTGAGTCTCCTTTTATATCCAGAGTTTTTAATCCCATTGTAATCCCTAACTGAATCTCATGTAATCCAGCATGTGCTTCCGCTGCAAACGGCGATGAAATGTTGGAGTGAAAAACTGACTTAAAGGCCATGTGATAAACCGTAATAGTAACATATTTTAATCCCACATTTAACACGTTTTTGGATGATTTATCCATTTAATTATGAAAATAGGTGCCCCTAATCCTTTGTCTTCATGTTTTATACTCAGTAGAGCATCAGAGGATGAAAAGAACGAATAACGGGCCAAAATGGATAAAATGGGCCAAAGTATGAAATCCACACGGCCTGGGCCCAAGACCACACGGCCGTGCCTCGCAAGAAGAGTCGACCATAGCCTGGACCCAAAATACATGGTCGTGCCTCATCAACAGGATCGACCACGGCTTGGCTATGACTTACACGGGGTGTGCCATGGGCGTGTCTCTACCGCAGAAAATAAGAATTCTATTCGGATTAGGGTACTTAGAGGCAAAGAAACATATTCCGAAAGCCTATATAAAGACCCTAGAGGACAACCTTTAGGGGGCGTTTAGCTAGACCAAATAGCCGAGCCAGAGTAGTTAATTTCAAGGATTTACTTGAAGGAAGCCAGTTGATTCATCTCGAGAAGTCGGAGCCATACTCAAGACGGAGGATCTCTCATTCAATTTCTTCGGGGAGTTTTAGGGATTTCTTATGTTTTGTTTTATCTTTTCTTCTAAGATGTTTTCTTTTACAATTATGAACTAAACCCTCAAATACTTGAGGGGGATGAAACCTAAGACGAATCTTGTTATTGTTATCTAAACTGAATGATAAAATTTGATTTGTTCTTAACTATGTGTTCTTAATCCTTATTTTGGTATTTTTGGGATATTGATTCAAGTGTGATGTGCTTAGGCAGAGGAGGAAGAGACCTTGTCTAAGAGTAGATCTAGCATAGTTAAACGGAGTTGCTCGCGCGCCTAGAGATAGGGTGACAAAAATATGCAGGATTAGGGTCAAACCTAATATGGGAGTCCATAGATCGAGTTAATGCAATTCTAGAGGTTTTAATTTGAAAGAGATTTCAATTAATCATCCTAGGATTAGACGTTAATAGCCTTGAAGAGAGGGATTAATATAACTTAGGAAATCCTACGGATCAAGTTAAGTGAATAAATCGTCCGGTTCAGAATTAGATAACAAGTGAAGTCTAGGTGGATTCTTCCTCAGGTATTGTCCAAGTCAATCGGTTTTTCTCTCAAGTCTTTTCCCAATTTCTTCTTTTCCTTAGCACTTTTAGCTTAGTTAAATAGTTAATTTTAGATTAGATAAAAATTCACTTAATTCTTATGCTAAATAATAGAAAGAGCGTTAATATTAGTACTTTTGGTTCCTTTGGGTTCGATAATCCAGTCTTGTCGCTAGCTATACTACTATTCGATAGGTGCACTTGTCTCCATTGTTGTCTTAGTTAGTTTCCAGGTTTGATCATCCTTTTTATAAATTTTAAGACTCGACAGACACGATCAAGTTTTTGGCGCCGTTGCCGGGGAACTAAAATATTAAGAATACTCAATTTTTATTACTTTAGCCATATTTTATTTTATTTTATTTTATTTGTAATTAAATTTTATTTTTTATTTTTTTAAATTTTCTTTTCCTTTTTCTCTTTTCCTAGCAGGTACCTCTAGTTTATGACTAGAAGGAACCCGACAGGATCACTACTTTACGACAGTGATATTGAAGGAATCGCACGTAAAAATCGTAGAGAAGTAAGTAGAGGCTTAAATTACATACAAGGAGAGCAAGAGGACGAAACCAATACCACCGAAAGGATGGCTGAGAACAATCTGCCACATCAAGATATGGCCGACCATCATGCTCCCCGAACTATGTATGATTATGCTAAACTTAATTTAACAGGAGCTGAATCGAGTATTGTTAGGCCTGCTATAGCCGTTAATAATTTTGAATTAAAACCTAACACTATACAAATGATTCAATAATTTGTTCAGTTTGATGGTTTACAGGACGAAGACCCAAATACTCATTTAGCTAATTTTCTAGAATTCTATGATACCTTCAAAATAAATGACGTTTCTGATGATGTCATTTGTCTTCGGCTATTTCCATTTTCTTTGAGAAATAAAGCCAAACAGTGGTTACATTCTCTTCCACGAGGATCAATCACTACATAGGACCAAATGACTGAAAATTTTTTACTGAAATATTTTCCACCAGCCAAAACGACCAAATTAAGGAATGATATCTCTTCTTTTGTGCAGATGGATTTAGAAACATTATACGATGAATGTGAGAGATACAAGGATCTGTTGAGAAAGTGCCCACACCATGGTTTACCCTTGTGGTTACAAGTCTAAACTTTTTACAACGGTGTGAACCCCTCAACTAGGCAGTTAATTGACTCAGCAGCCGGCGGAACCCTAAATAACAAAACTCTTGAAACAGCTTATGAATTCTTAGATAAGATGTCACTGAATAACTATCAGTGGCAAGTTACAAGGAAAAAGCCAACCAAAACAGCCGGAGTTTTCAATGTCGACGCAGTCACCATGCTATCAAACCAAGTAGAGATGATGAATAAAAAGATTGATGGCTTGTGTGGTTCTTTGCAGGTACATCCAGTTATGCAATGTGACTCAAATCTAGGAGGTGTGGCGAATATGAGTACCAACCCTACAATCAGGGCATGGAAAGCGAACAATTAAACTATACGGTAACAATTTTAGACCTCAAAATAACCCCTATAGTAATAATTATAATCTAGGTTGGAGGAACCACCCCAATTTCTCGTGGGGTGGTCAAGAAATTAGAGACAACAACTTCCTCCAAACTTTCAACAATAGCCCTACCCACAGGAAAAGAAGTCGAACCTTAAAAAAATGCTGACAAAATTTATAGAGGTGTTTGAAACTCGATTTCAAAACACCGAGACAACACTTAAAAATCAACAAGCATCGATTAAAAGAATCGAGAACCAGTTAGGGCAACTCGCAAAGCTGATCTCAGAACAACCACTAGGTAGCTTGCCAAGTAACACTAAGACTAATCTCAAGGAGCAAATTCAAGCCATAACAGCTCATGACAGTGAAAAGTTAGTCGAATCTGAACCTGAGCTAAGGTAAGAACCTGGGGTAAGATTGAGGTAAGCCAGGAAAAGCCAAAATCGATAATTAAAGAATACAAACATCGTATACCTTACCCCAATGCGATAAAGGAAGACAACATAGAAGAATAGTTCGATAAACTCCTTAAACTCTTAAAGAAATTACATATTAACTTACTGTTTCTTGAAGCTATTTCACAGATGCCAGATTCAAGAAAATTTTTAAAAGAGCTCTTAACGAATAAGCAAAAATTAGACGAAGAGTTGTATGTGAAATTAAACGCAGTTTGTTCGGCAATGTTACAGAACAGACTACCACGGAAGTTAAAAGATCCAGGGAGTTTTACAATTCCATGTTTAATCGGTAGTTTATCTGTTGATAATGCTTTAGTTGATTTAGGGGCAAGCATCAATGTTATGCCATCTAAAATGTTTAAATAGCTAGGTCTAGGGAAACCTAAGCAAACTAGGATGAGTATTCAACTAGCTGATAAAATTATTCGCATCCCTAAGGGTATAATTGAAGATGTACTAGTTAAAGTTGACAAAATCATATTCCCTGTAGACTTCGTTGTTTTAGATATGGATGAAGACAATAGTATACCCTTAATTTAAGGAAGACCTTTTCTAGCAACTCCAGATCTAAAATTGATGTTAGTATAGGTGAACTCATACTTCGTGTAGGTGACAAATCAATCAGTCTTCAAGCTCTCGACTCAGCTAGGACATCGAGTGAGAAAGGTGAGGATGTAAATTCAGTTGATAAGCATTCAATTAAACTTCCTTTTCAAGAAACACCATGAAATTACACTACAGAGCCAGATCCTATAGCTCGTACCAACAATGAAATATCTCATGAGGAATGACGGCTTCAGACATATGAGCTAGATGAGTGGGAGATACATCTCAAGGAGGAATCAAACCCACAAGAAGTGAAACCGAAGGAAACCCCAAAAGAACTCAAAGGAACATCAAATCACTTCAAAATAGGAAATCAGGTACTATCAGATAGTACAGACCCGCGAATCGCCACATCAGACCTGAAGATAACCGAAGAGATCCCCTTTACGATACTCAATATTTTTCCTTACGGAACAGTCGAGGTAAGTAATTCTACTTTCGGTACTTTTAAAGCAAACTCTACTCGACTCAAATTATATGATGATAGCAGGAAAAAGGATTTTTCACTCCTTAAACCACCGTAAAGGTACGAATGAGAGATAATTCTAGCTTAAGACTTTAAACGAGCGCTTCTCGGGAGACAACCCGAGCACTAACCCATTTATTTTCATTTTTTTTCTTTTAGCACCTAAACTACAGACTAAACAAGTTAATGAAGCGTAGATCGTCACATCACATGGCCTTACACATCGTTTGGTCGTGGTCGTGTGAATGCTACAAATTTTCGTACTGACATGGCAGAGATAGTACGAGACAGGACGAGAAAAATATCTTTGAATCACGAACTCACCTAACACTACGTCCGTGCGACATAGTCGTGGTCAACACTGATGAACCAACACGGGCATGGCGACTTAAATACCAGGCGTGGGAGAAGCGATTGAACCACCATACGGCCATGCGACGTGGCCGTGTGACATGACACGCTTACGATACAGGGGCATGGAGATGTACCAGAACTAAAATTTTCTATTTAAAACACCCCTCTCTCCTTCTCATCCATTCCCCATCTACTCCCCACTTCCTTTCATTCTCACGTTCTTCCTTCTTCATTCTATAAAAGTCTTAATCTACACTTCAACAATGTCAAAGAAACGGAAAGATCCGAGTCCTGTTTCCCTATGCGAGACAAATCAACATAAGTTCATGCTGGCTACTTCAGTAACTTGACAAGCCAAGGGTCTTTGAGACCTTTTAGCTTCTATTTTACTCTTCTCTTCTCATTTATTTTCCTTTTCTTTATTTTTCATACATTGAATTTAGTTTATTTTGTTTTAGTTTCTTGGTTTTAGGTTCTAAAGGCTGCTAAGGAATCACAACACCACGGCCTTAGACACCACACCCACCTCGTGAACCATCTACCAATAAGGGCTTTCTAGTCCATTCATCTTCTCTTTTAGTTTTATTTTAATTCATATTTTCTTTCTTGTTATCTTTATTTACTTTAATTATATAATTAGTATAAATTAAATTATTATTTTTATTTTCCGCTAATTCTTCACGAGTTACCCAATTTTTTCATCTAGCACGGAATTAAAGGCGCTCCCTCCAACTTATCTTTAACCTCCGAATCAAGTTTCCACACTTTCAACTCAAGGAATCCATCCAAAAATTCAAGAAGTTTCACTTCTCTCCCTTTCTTTTGATTTTCTTATTATATTATTGTTATCTATCTTTGTACATTGAGGGAAATGTACATCTTAAGTGTGAGGGATGAAAGTTTATTAGAAAAAGTGCCAACTTTTTGCATTATTCTCAAATCCCTGAATAATATTCTGTCTTAAAGTAATTTTATCATATCACTAATTAGAATGAAATTCTTGTTAATTTAAACTTTAAGATACTAGAGAATCAAGCATGATGAGTCTATTTTCAAAAATTAAAATTCTGTTAGGTTGTCTACCTGAATCTAAGTTGTTACCTTGAAGTTTGAAATTTACGAGGTTGGCATCAAAATACCCATAATTTTTGTGAGATTTTGAGTCGTTAGAGCATACATTCTTTTCGTGCTCACTTTATTGATTATGAGTGTGTCAACATTGATTTGTTATTCTAGAACTTGCTTCGATTCTACATGTCGAGACCATACTATTGAGTTGATATACAAAGATGATTAAGGCACCAAGATTTAACCCACTTATTTTACTAAAACCCTACCCTCATAATTGACCCTTAGCGAACCCCTTTGATTCTGACAACCCTTTTTATTGACTTGACCCACTAATATTAAACCAAAACCCATCTCGTATTTGTTATCACCATTCCTTTTGACTACCCTTCTATCGATATTTGTTTTGATTAGTTGCCTAATTAGATTATTTCAGTTGTTAAAGTTCTATTAAATATTTGATTTGTTCTTAAAAAAAATCAAAAATCAATCAAAGAATCGAAGTATATTTATTATTAGTTATGTGATTAAAGCGAGCCTATACGTTTAATTTCAACACCTTGAAGAAGAAGCTCGTATTATTAGTATTACAAGTTTTCAATTAATGTAATTATTCAGGTTATTAGTCATTTTTCTAGTTAGGTAATTTGTCAATTCAATCTCGATTCTAACCCTTCTAATTCAGCCTTTATCCACACCTATAACCTAAACCCGTTACAACCCTTTTTAAAGACCTTTTGATTTGTGTACCATCTCATTTTACAGTGGTGGAGATTTGATTTTCAAGCAAGCCTATGGGAATAACTTTTCATGTTCGACTTTTGAGATCTTAATTCTTGAACCTTAAACACCTTGAGTGATTTGAGTGAATCTTTAGTAAAGATGTCAACTTTTGTTGATTTTGAATTAAAGGTGATTATTTAGGTAAGGGGAAACACCTATGTTTTCATGCTAAAAACTCATGACTTTGATTGTTTGAATCTTTAGGACTCTTTAAGTTGAATCATCCATGTATAAATTATCTATGAATTATGATGAGGCATCGTTGATGAGTATTATAAATTGAGGAAGTTCATTTTAATTATGACTTGAGAATTTTGCTTGAGGACAAGCAAAAGCTTAAGTGTGGGGGTATTTGATAAACCGTAATAATAACATATTTTAATCCCACATTTAGCACTTTTTTGATGATTTATCCCTTTAATTATGGAAATAGGTGCTCCTAATCCTTTGTCTTCATGTTTTATACTTAGTAGAGCACCGGAGGATGAAAAGAATGAATAACGGGTCAAAATAGATAAAATGGGCCAAAGCATAAAATCCACACAGCCTGGGCCCAAGACCACACGGTCGTGCCTCGCAAGAAGAGTCGACCACGGCCTGGACCCAAAATACATGGTCGTGTCTCATCAACAGGATCGACCACGGCCTAGCCATAATTTACACGGGCGTGTGCCATGGGCGTCTCTACCGTAAAAAATAAGAATTCTATTCGGATTAAGGTACTTAGAGCCAAAAAACATATTCCGAAAGCCTATATAAAGACCCTAGAGGCCAACCTTTAGGGGGCATTCAGCTAGGCCAAAGAGCCGAGCCAGAGTAGTTAATTTTAGGGATTTACTTGAAGGAAGCCAGTTGATCCATCTCGAGAAGTCGGAGTCATACTCAAGACGGAGGATCTCTCCTTCAATTTTTTCGGGGGGTTTTAGGGATTTCTTATGTTTTATTTTATCTTTTCTTTTGAGATGTTTTCTTTTACAATTATGAACTAAACCCTCAAATACTTGAGGGGGATGAAACCTAAGACGAATCTTGTTATTGTTATCTGAACTGAATGATAAATATTTGATTTGTTCTTAACTATGTGTTCTTAATCCTTGTTTTGGTATTTTTGGGATATTGATTCAAGTGTGATGTGCTTAGGCAGAAGAGGAAGAGACCTTGTCTAAGAGTAGATCTAGCATAGTTAAGCGGAGTTGCTCTTGCGCCTAGAGATAGGGTGACAAAAATATACCAGATTAGGGTCAAACCTAATATAGGAGTCCATAGATCGAGTTAATGTAATTCTAGGGGTTTTAATTAGAAAGAGATTTCAATTAATCAACTTAGGATTAGATGTTAATAGCCTTGAAGAGAGGGATTAATATAACTTAGGAAATCCTACGGATTAAGTCAAATGAATAAATCGTCCGGTTCAGAATTAGATAACAAGTGAAGTCTAGGTGGATTCTTCCTCAGGTATTGTCCAAGTCAATCGGTTTTTCTCTCAAGTCTTTTCCCAATTTCTTCTTTGCCTTAGCACTTTTAGCTTAGTTAAATAGTTAATTTTAGATTAGATAAAAATTAACTTAATTCTTAGGCTAAATAATAGAAAAAGAGTTAATATTAGTACTTTTGGTTCCTTTGGGTTCGATAATCCGGTCTTGCCGCTAGCTATACTACTGTTCGATAGGTGCACTTGCCTCCATCGTTGTCTTAGTTAGTTTCCAGGTTCGATCATTCTTTTTATAAATTTTTAAGACTCGACAGACACGACCACCACGATATCCCCCTCCGTATCGCAAACAACCAAACCCGAAGTAGATTTGGAGGTTCTCTTGTCAAAAGCCGCATCAAAATAAACTGACATCCTTGTACTTCTTTCCATCTGCTTATGACCTCTATCAATATTGGTAAAAAGTCTTTTTTCCTCCGCTCCATTTAACTCTGCTATAAAGCTGATGACTTGTTTCAAATATCCCTGCCTGTTGTAATCTTTCTCTCATAGATGAATTTATTTCTATGGTTCCAAATTGACCATAACCCACAGCAAAATAGGCGACACTGGTCTTTGTTTCCCTGCCTAAAACCTAGATAAGCCACTCCCACAAGCTTTGAGTGTTATTATTGTTTACCCATGCAAGATCTAGATTTGACCATACTTCTGTTATTGTAGGACAGTACATGAAAATGTAGTTGCAATCTTCATCGGAGGTGTGACATCGGGGACAAAGAGTTTTCACTGCAACTTTTTTACTCTTCAGATTAGATAGAGTAGGAATATAATTCCAAGAAATTCTCTAAATTGTAATTTTAATTTTTGGAGGGATTTGTAAATTCCATAAGTTTCTGTAGAATTTTCTATTCTCGTCTATATAAAATTATTACTAGGACCCGAATTAGTCTCTTGTAACAGTTTATAGGCACTTCTAACTGAATACTCTCCTGACGGTTCTCCTCTCCATACTTGGAAGTCCTCGTAGGTTGTCTCTGCCAAGGGGATCTTTAGAATTTTCTTGGCAGTATCATCATTGAAGGTACTTAAAACTAAATCTGTATTCCACTTTTTATTATTTACATCAATCAAATCTGATACTAACTTAATATTCTCATTGGTGGTTTCATTTTGCATTCTATCATTTTCAGCTCCCGAAATCCATAAGTCATCCCAAATAGATATATGATCCCCTGTTCCTATTCTCCAGCATAATCTTTTCTTTAAAATCCCTTTAGCTACTCAGACACTCTTCCAGGTAAGAGAAGGTAAATTCCCCAATTTCGCATTGATAAAATCTGAATTTGGATAATATTTTGCTTTTAAAATGACTTAGTAAAGAATTAGGGAAATTGATAAGGCGCTAACCTTGTTTTGCTAATAACGCTATATTAAATTTATCGAGATTTTGAAAGCCTAAACCACTATTTTCTTTCAAAGAGTATAAATCTTTCCACGTGCACCAGTGAATGCCTTTTTTTTCTCAATTTTTCTGTCACCAATACCTTGCTATAATACCTTCTAATTCAACATATAAAGACTTAGGGATTAGGAAACATGCCATCGTATAAGTTGGAATAGCTTGAAGAATAGCTTTTATGAACACCTCTTTCCCCCCTTGAGATAGATGTCTTACACCCTAGTTATCAATTCGTTGTTTCATTCTATCCTTCAAGATTTGAAAAAACATTTTCTTTTTTCTACCTACCATATTAGGCAGACCAAGATACCTTTCCGGGTTATTAGAACTACGCACTCCAAAACTCTAGATATAAATGTTTTACCCCCTTCCTATGTATTAGTACTAAAGAATACTATAGATTTGTCATAGTTGACACACTGTCCTGAACAATTCTCGTATTCAATCAAAATCTGTTTAAGTAAATGAGATCCTCTCTCTGTAGCTTCCCCAAATAAAATACTGTCATATGCAAATAACAAGTAAGAAACTTGTGGGCCACTTCTACTTGCCTTAACCCCTCTAAGTATGTTCCCTTGCATAGCGAGTCTCATAAGACTGGAAAGACCTTCCCACAAATTAAAAATAGGAACGGACTCAAAGGGTCATCCTGTTTTAGTCCCCTTGTGGGTTGAAAATTTTCTCCAATATGACCATTGAAAACCACCGAATACGAAACTGTGGAAACACATTTCATTAGAGACTCAACCCACCCTGAATTAAAACCCATGCATTTCATAATTACTGCGATAAAATTTCATTCAACTTTATCATAAGCTTTACTCATATCCAACTTTACTGCCATGTATCATTTTTTCCCGTCTTCTTTTGTTTTAAAGTATGTAAAATTTTATAAGCCAGCAACACATTATCAGAAATCAACCTCTCCGGTACGAAAGCGCTTTGTGCTAGGTTAATACATTTATCAATGACTACACGAAGACGATTTGCTATGACCTTTGCTATCAACTTATAAATCACATTACATAGGCTTATAGGACGAAAATGGGTAATGTTTGAAGGGTTTTGAATTTTTGAGATCAACACTATATTAGTTTTATTAATTAAACTAATATCCATACCTCCATTTAGGTGCTTTAAACAAAATGAAGACACATCCTCCCCAATAATTGACCAGCACTTCTGATAAAATAAAGCCGAGAATCCATCTTCTCCTGGTGCTTTTGTTGGGCCCAATTCTGTTAAGGCCACTCGAATTTCCTCATTTTTGTATCTCGCTATCAATCAAGAATTATCCTCTTAAAAAAAACAGCGATCAATACCTGTCAACAGATGTTCAAAATTTCCCCTCCTCCCAGCTAAAAATAGATTCTGAAAATAAGATCTAGCAATTGCTTCCATTTCACGAATCTCTTCTGTTTCTCTACCATCTTCAAATTGAAATTTCTGAATAAGGTTCCTTCTTCGTCGTTGAGTCGCTTGTTTATGAAAAAAGTAGTGTTCTTATCCTCAAATTGCAACCAATTAACTCGAGCCCTTTGCTCCCAATATCGTTCATCCTTTTCAATCTCAAAATTAAGTTGAATCTTCTTATCAATAAGTTCTGCCAAATTTTCATCATCCCTGTCGGATTCCATCAACTCAACCAATCTATCCGTTAACCTCTCCTTTTTTTATCTTTCTACTGTGTTGAATTTGATTCGTCCATTTATCCAAACCTTTTCTTACTTTTTCCAATTTTTGTATCAAGTCTCCATTTGAATTGTCCCATATGTATCGTATCTCTTCAAAAAAAGATTCCTTCAACATCCACCAAGCTTCAACTTTAAAACTTCTTTTAGGCCGCTCATTATCTTTTTTTCCATCGTGATAAGAAGTGGGCAATGATCTGAAAAAGAATGTGAAAGGTGTTGAATCATTGCCTCTAGACATATAGATAGCCAATCCTCATTAGCAACTCCCCTATCTAATTTTCGGTAAATTCCCTATTTCCCAAGTAAACCAATTTCCCGTATATCCTACATCCACTAGGTGACAATCTGCTAGCGTTGATCGAAATGTATCCATGCACCTTTCCTCTCTACGTAATCCACCCTCTTTTCATGGCCATACATAATTTCATTAACATCTCCACAAATTAACCGTGAAAGCTCTTCAGCATTACTCAAATTTCTTAACAAATCCCATGATTCATTTTTATCTTGCATATATGGAGAGCCATAAAATCTAGCAAATCTCCACCTATTACCTTTATTAGTATCTTTGATGATCATATCAATGTGCCTTTTAGAAAAGCTTTGAAGAATAATAGTTGCATCATCATGCCATGCCAGACATAATCCTCCTCTCGAATCATCTGAATCAACATTAATACCATTTTGAAATCCACAACTTCTTCGTATTCTTTCCATCTTATTTTTAAGTACCTTTGTCTCCATGAAGAAGACAATTTGGGGATTATATAACTTCAGCGAATGCCGAAGTCGACGTATGGTCCGTGGATTTCCCAAACCACGGACATTCCAGCTTAAGATTTTCATTGTTCCCGTTGGCTTGCCTTTTGGCAGTTGCCAATAATAAAAAGTTGATGTTCACCATTTTCTGTCCTTTATCGTCAGATTATTATAATCAACACTGACGATGTCGGCTTCAGTTTCTCTTTTTTGCCGCTTTTTCCCCTCTACACTTATAAGAATCCCTTCTTCAACATCATGATCCACTGTAAATTGGTTCTCTTCTAATGGTTACTTTCTGTCCTTTTTAGAAGAAGTAGATGTGTTTCCTTCTAAGCAAAATCCCAAAACGGGGTCAATCTGCACCTTCTTTCCAAAATTTTTCATCACATCCCATGTTCTCCCTTCAGCTGTCCAATTTTCGTCAAAATATCCACCCCTTATTCCCCCTTCTTCCTCTCGTAACCAGATATTGCTTTGTGAACGTGCTTTTCTAGATTGAGCTCTTAAAGATAAATCTCATCCCATTACAGTAATCTCCACTCCTAAAGCCATTTTTGCCTCACAAAAAGAATCGCTATGTCCCAAACGACCACAATAAAAGCAAAAAGAGTTAATCTTTCGTATTTGAATCTGACATATGATTTATTCCCGTAGAACATAATTTGTTTGTTCCTTTTTAAAGGATACCTTACATCCAATTGGATTCTGACTCGTGAAAATTTCTGGTATCCGTTTCCCATATTAGCACCATCATACTCCAAGAACAAGCCTATGAAATCTCCAAGTTGCTTTGCCAAAGCCTCAGAATATAATCCTGCAGGAACATCATGGATCTGAACTCAAAAAGGTGAAAAAATTATAGGGACTAGTAATGGATCTTCCCCCCACTGTAACAAATATAGTAATAATAAATGGTTCTTAAAAATCCATGGAGAACCCTTGAGAACCCTTGAGAACATTTTCCATATCCATACTGTGAAAGAACTGCAACATAAATCTTTTTTCCCTAGATCCAGAATTCGAACACCTTTGACCGGATGCCACAGATTTGCCATGGTACTTTTCATAACCTCAAAATTAATAACACTAGCCGTTAAAAAATAGCCCACCAGACGATAACCCCTTTTTCTTCTTCTGGACTTGGAAAAGATGGAATTTGTAAAATCTCGTCCTCCTCTACATTAATAGATAAGCCAGCAAATTTGGTCTCCATGAATACTAATTCAATTACAAACGATGAGAATGAATAATTGAAGAAATTTCAATTGAAAATAGCCAAGTCGCCGACAAAAAAAACTAATAAACCTAAACTCTGCCAGAGAAGACAGACAGAAACGTGCTAGGGTAGCAGACAGTAAAAATAAAAAAATATATATATAATTGTTAAATATTATATAAAAATAACATAATTAAGAAGCTATAGATAAGTTACCAAAAAAAATTAAAATTCTTTTAATTAGACTTATCAAAAAAAATTCAGTCAATAATTATTTATGAAAATTTTAGTTAAACCATTAAATTTTAATGCTAAAATTAATCACTAAATGAAGTTATAAATATAAATTAATTATTTACAAATAAAAATGATTTAGTCAAATTTTGAAGTTTTACATTTTATCTAAACTTGGCTGGACCGAGGAATGAAGGACTCTAATCTCTTAACTATCTTTGAGATGTCAACGGTTGTTCAGCAGTGACATCTCTTAGACAGAATTCAAAATCAGGAGTAAGAATTGCAATTACAAGTCGATAGATTGTTGGGTTCTTGAAACTGATATTCCCTCATACATAATATTAACTGTAATAAAAGACCAAGGTGTCATTTTCATGTAACATAGAAAGGCGAAATCCATAGATTTTACAATACATACATAGTCTAATCCTAAGTTGTAAAACCATCTTAATAGTTTGCTTCTGCAATACATTCAAACATACATAATTAAGGTTGTGGTTGGGGAGGAGGGCGGAATATGTAACTAGTTCTGGGGTTAGTATTGGGCCTTGGCTCTTTATAATCCATTATTTCAATCGTCTCCCTTGCTCTCTCTGCATATTCCTGCTTCCCATGCATTTATAACCCAATTTTAGCTCCTGAAATTGAAAATAAAAGGCTAGATAAAATCAAAGGAAATAGAGAAAAATCAACCTCCAATTGAACACTGTAATCTTAAAACTCAACATTATTCTCCATCCATTTCCTACCCAATCCTGAGCATCGAAAAACAAAACAAAGTATATATATAGATAAGAAGACCAAGAAAACAAAGAAGCAGCAGCAAACATGAAATAAAAACAAAGTAATACCTTGAGAGAAAGAGAGAATGAAAAGCATTGAAAGAAGTAGTAGTTTGAGAAACCAAGAACCACCCATTATTTCTTTAACAGTCTTGAGGAATGGCTACTTCCCAGATTTTATAAAGGCATTGTTGAATGACTGCTTCTACGAAGCTGCTAAGCTTCTTCAGTGTTCAGGTCAGGCGTTTCAGCTTCTTCAGATCCAATGAAATCAAGGCCTTTAAATGCTTTTTATTGTCAGACACGGTGTAATTCATTTACTTTCCAAATTTATATTAAATGTAAAAAAAAAAAAAAAGTGTGTTTCGGCCATTCGGGCTCCCATTGTTCCACAAAAAAATAGAGTTTGCTATGTTGGATTAAATGCGATGAGAACTTAAATTTATTAGCTATGATACGTAGAGGGAGAAAAGGAAATTGGATGATAGCAAAAGAGCTCCATGAATCATATATATATATATATATATATTTATTAACAACTCATTGGTATGTATGAATAAAGTCTAATCTAGTTTTACTTCCATTAGATCTTAAATTACATAATAATTGATAATATAATATAAGTGAATTATGTAGACGATTAGCTATTAAATTGAACTATTATTAACATATATGGCGGTGCAGGTGTGTTTAGTTTGCCCACGTTAAAACCCCACATGTGATGTCCAATAGAAGTGGCACATTCTCCCATTTCAATATTATAGAGCCCCAAAATTTTAAATGTAATATTTTTTTATATATATTTTAAGTTAAATTAGATTTTAAGTTAAAACTTATGAACACGAGTTAAAATGTGGCAGTCCAATTTGGGCTTTACAAAACTTAAAAATATTTTTATTTCATCTAATTTATCTGATACTAAATCTGCATTTAGATAGTACTATGATATATTAAGATTTGTTTAATATTCAAATTTATTAAATTAATTGTTAAATATAAAATATTGAATTCAAGTTTTATATATAAATATTTGAACATTCGGTAATTTTAGATATGCTTATGAGTTTAGGCCGCCATATGCATAATAACAATATCATATTTAATTATCCAGCTTCAAGTATGAATTTTAATCTTTGATTATAAATGAATAACCTAAGCACTTACTCATTTTTATTTAAAAACATAATTGTTTTTAATTAATATTTATTAATTATATGTGTTTCTTTTATTAAAATTTTCAATATATAGAACTTAATTTATTTTTTAATATTTGCATTATAATTTTCTTATAATGAAAATTACCTAATATATAATATAAATAAAAATAATATATTATAAATTTACAAATGAGTTAAGTCAAGTCAAATCAGATTTAGATCGAGTCCATATATAGTATAAATGTCACACGTAGTTGCAAGTTCAGCTTGATCTAAAATATTGACTTCCACTCAAATTTTTTTTCTTGTTATTGGCTTTTAAACATATACAAACTTAACATTTTTTTAAATATTTACATTATATAGTATAATATATTTAGTTTTTCTTATGATATAAATTACATAATATAAATGAAAATTACTATAAATTTGAAAATAAATTAAGTCAAACCGGACTTTTGTTTTTTCAAGTCCGTATTTTTGTTTAAAATCTTTTAAATTTTAACTTCAGCAACTTGATCTTTGAATAAATTTATATACAGAGACTACTTACATTAAAATCAAAGCACTTTTAAATAATACCTAAGAATATATGAATATGGAAATTATCTAAATTTGAAAAGCTATTATTATTTAGGTTTCATCCCACTAAGGGATGGATAGGTAGCAAGTGGGGCATGTGGAAACCTTTGCTTAAGAAAGCGTAATAGAAATTCAACGACTTTTAGTCCCAGGATAAGGAAGAAAAAAAAAAAAATTGAAACCATTAGGAGTACAGGAAGGTTGATCAATTCACAGCAGACAATTCAATAAGTTGAAACATAGAAAAGGAGTAGGAAGGTCGGTGCTGAGATGAGAGTGTAAATGTCATCTCAGTATCAGATGAAAAGTAAGCATGGTTCATTTTCAAAAGGTTGGAAATCTTTTCCACTTCAGGTAGGTGTAGTCCAATTTGTAGGCTTTTGTTGAAAATATATCATAGAAGTGAAATAGTACCGGACATTTTCACCCCTCGAATGCTATTAAAATATCCAAATAATTTAACAAGTATCCGCAATTGAATAGAATTTGGGTTCTATCAGAGTGTTCATAAGCAAAATATATGTTATTTTTAGATTTGCATGAAGATCATGAGTCCTGTTACAGTAACTTTCCTAATGTTGGTGTTCTTAGAATCTTTTAAACCAAGTTTTTGCGGCAGAAACCACAACGTGACTTGTATTCAAAGCGAAAGGCAAGCTCTTTTGAGGTTCAAGCAGCATCTCAAAGATCCTTCAAATCGATTATCCAGTTGGACCAAGAATGGAGATTGCTGCAGATGGGACGGAATTATATGCAGCAATGTGAGTGGCCTTGTTATTGAGCTCCACCTTGGAAGTTCCCGTGGTACCAGAAAGTTGGGAGGTAAGTTGAATCCAGCTCTGCTAGATTTGAACCATTTAACTTACTTAGACCTAAGCGACAATGATTTCAGACAAACTCAAATTCCAACCTGGTTTTGGAACATGTATTCCAATCTGTGCTACCTCAACATCTCTCGAAATGAGTTCCAAGGCAACATTCCTGATCTACTCACAATGACTCAACCTTCTGTCTTGATAGATCTCAGTTGTAATAACTTTACAGGTTCACTTCCTCTTCTCTCCTCCAACGTGACCGCCATTGATTTTTCTTTCAATTCCCTGTCAGGATCAATGTCGCATTTCTTGTGCCACAAGCTGAATGAGTCAATGAAATTGGAAATTCTAAATCTTGGTCATAATCTCCTATCAGGTGAAATACCTGAATGCTGGAAGATGTGGTCAAGATTAGTAGGGATTAAACTTTGTGACAACAATTTTAGTGGCAAGATTCCAGGGTCCATGGGAGCTTTAACTTTGCTTCAATCTTTACACGTTCGAAACAACTTTGTTGTTGGTGAAATACCCTCATCTTTAAGACATTGCGGTGAATTGGTTACTGTTGATTTGGGTTCTAATCAACTCTCTGGAGATATTCCAGGGTGGATGGGAGAGAGGTTACCAAAGTTGATAATCTTAAGCCTTCACTCAAACAAGTTTACAGGTACCCTACCTGAAGAACTTTGTGCCCTATCCTATCTGCAAATCCTAGACCTTTCCCACGACAATTTAGTAAGTGAGATACCCAGCTGAATCAACAATCTCAGTGCTATGAACTCGGGAAATAAGTCAGATGACAAAATATTTTATAGAACCTCAAAAGGAAGCTTTTTTGAGGATATTTTAGTTGTGATGAAAGGAAGGGTTGTGAACTATGACACTACTCTTAAATTGGTTAAAACAATGGACCTTTCAGACAATAACTTATCTGGTGAAATCCCTGAGGAGGTGACAAGTCTTGCAGGCCTGCAATCATTGAATTTCTCACATAATCATTTAGTTGGAAGGATCCCTTATAACATAGGAGCAATGACATCATTGGAATGTTTTGATTTGTCAACAAACAATCTTTCTGGTGAAATCCCTCTAACAATCTGAGATCTCTCTTTCTTGAGTCACCTCAACTTGTCCTACAACAAGTTTGCTGGAAAAATCCCCACAGGAACTCAGCTGCAAAGCTTGAATGCTTACAGCTTTCTTGGCACCAAGCTCTTTGGGCCACCACTAAGTGAGAGTTCCACTGATGTGAGGTTCGGCACCGGCACCGGCAGCGGCCTACCAAAAAATCGAGAGGATCAACACAAAGTTGACTGGTTCTTTCTAACGTAGAATTGGGATTTTTGTCAGGCTTCTTTGGTGCAGTGTTCTTATTAATGTTGTGCAAGTCAGGGAGATTAGTACATTTTCAATATGTGGATGAGACAGGGCATAGCTTAGGTCGCATTATTAGAAAATATATTCTAAAGTAGTAATAGAACGTATAACTAGTTCTGATTGGTCAACATTTTGAGAATTTACTTTATATGTGACCTTCAGAGATTGTTGAAAATTTTGGAGTGAACAGAACCAAGAATTTGTACTCTGGAATTTTCTGTGTTCCATTTTATTTTTTTTTTTTGCTTCAGGCTTTTTGCAATCGGTCGTACTTGTTTCCCCTTTAATCATATTTTCATTTATTCTATTTTCAAAGAAAAAGGCACAAGTGGTAGCCACGGCCACCTTTATGTGATGTAAAAAAAATAAAATATTATAAAAGCATGGAACTTGAATGAATGGGAAACTATTGCAGTATGTGGGGAATTAAGTAGTTCTTTGTAGGGAGAATTTATCAACAACGTATTTGATTCTTTATTAGCCCTCTACATTTTCCCCAAATATTTGCAAACTAATGGCTTGTAGAGAATTCCCCCAACAAACAGCAATTAATGTATCATATCTGCTATCAGAAATTGAAGGACTCTCTCAAAAACTTTCCTGTTTCGTGAAGACCAGATACCAACTTCAGACCTCTCACAACAAAAGCTTCAAAAGTTATTTAAAGTTGGATGGTGTCATTGAGCAATTCAGAAGAAAACTTGGTTAGATATGAAACTTTCAATAATAAGCTCCTTCATTTCTTGGTTGCCTATTTTAAATCGATTACAGTAGACTACATCTTGGGGTTGTCAGGTTGATGCTGCGTGTTTATTATGTTGATTGTTCATATTGGAATCAGTTATGGAATATCATTATGCAGGCTTGTTGGTTTGAGATTGCACATAGCTCTTGCAGGAAAGGAATAGGAGGCTTGATGGGCGATCACCAAGTCCGGTTCAGTCTTTGTTTCATCAAATTAAGGGGTCTATTCGAGATAGATTTGTATTGTTGTAAGCTTACTATGAATATGCCTATGCGCTTGCTAAGAGCATTTGTAGCTTCCTGGTTATGCTTCTTTTCTTTGAATGAATAACATGTTGACTTATCCACAAAAGAAAGAATTCCAGCATTTTGTCCTGAAGGCATTCATCCCACACTCATGTCGGATTGAACCGTAGAAATTGCATGCTAGTGATGGGTGCATGTGCGACATTGATTTGTTGTTATCAATAGTGTGTAACTTGTAACAAAAAAATAATTTTAAAAAAATTAATCGATTTAAGTAAAATTTGAGTACCATATATATATATATATATATATTTCAGAACAACCTGTTAATACTATAAATAAGTGGGATTCCAAAGCCCTGGCCCCACCATGTACCTATGGACCTATAGTTAGACTCTCTTTTTATGTCGATGGTTGTTCAACAGTGACATTTCTTAGACAAAAACAGACCAGAACTAAAAATTGCGGTTACAGAGTTCAATGGATAATTCGGTTATTGTCACTCGTATTCCCTTACAATCAATAACTCCAGCATACTTACATACATACATAACATTAGGAGTAATAATAAAATAAAAAAAAAGAGGTGCCATTTTCATGTAACATAGAAAGAGTTGTGGTTCTGCAGTTCATTCAAACATACATAAGGCAAAAAAAGAACCAAGTAAAACAGAACTAGGGTTGTGGTTGGGGAGGAGGGCCAAATATGTAACTAGTTCTGGGGTTAGTATTTGGCCCTGGCTCTTTATAATCCATGATTTCCATCATCTCCCTTGCTCTCTCTGCAAATTCCTGCTTCCCATACATATATAAAAAAGGAAAAAGAAACCCAATTTTAGCTCCTAAGATTAAAAATAAAAGACGAGATAAAATCAAAGGAAATAGAGAAAAATCAACCTCCAGTTGAACACTGTAATCTTGAAACTCAACATTATTCTCCATCCATTTCCTACCCAATCCTAACCATTGAGAAACAAAACAAAGTGTATATATATATATATAAGAAGACTAAGAAAACAAAGAAGCAGCAGCAAACATGAAATAAAAACAAAGTAATACCTTGAGAGGAGGAGAGAATGAAAAGCATTGAAAGAAGTAGTAGTTTGAGAAACCAAGAACCACCCATTATTTCTTTAACAGTCCTGAGGAATGGCTACTTCCCAGATTTTATAAAGGCATTGTTGAATGACTGCTTCTACGAAGCTGCTAAGCTTCTTCAGTTAGGCTTTTCCAGATCCAATGAAATTAAGGACTTTAAAAAACTTACATTTATCTCCATATAGAGTATAGACCGAGCGCGTTTTAATAAAGTCTAGAATTTAATGTAATCTTATTGATTTTAATAAAGTGGCCTTTTATTAGGAGAGTACATCAAATTGGACATTAGAATATTCAATATATTACTTTTACAAATGGCCTAATTAAAGTTCGTCACTGGACTTTGCTTATTGAAAGATCCCACGGGAGGGATTAGTTTAATTTTTTATGGTAGGTTTATTTTGTTTCACCCAACAAAACATTCAACTATATTATAATTATTAAAGATAGGATAAAAAATTCACATTATTACCTAAATCAATTATTTTAAATATATCATTTGAAAACAAAAAAATTTATATTCTGGCAGAATATAATTACTCATTATTCTCGGTCAACCTACAATTAACCTAAATTTAACTATTTAATTACATAATATAATTAAAAAAATCACAAGTAAATCGTTACAAATTATAAATCCAAAATTAACTTTCAAGAGATTGAATTTAAATCTTGTAAATAACTCAAAATTAATTTTTGAAATTATTTTATTTATACTTTTAATAAGTGAATCAACATCTAGACCAATCAATTTAAATATATTATTTTAAAATAAAATTAATTAATTAATTAATTAAAATTTTTAAGATGCATTACATAGAAAAATTATTTAAATGTTTTCTGTAATTTATTTTTTAAATCAAGATAAATAAATAATAATTTTTATTTTATTTTTCCTTCCTTTTCTTTTCTCTCTTCCCTAACCTTCCAACAAACCCTTCCATACAATAAAAATAAAAAAAAAATAAAAAAAAGGTGGTGTTATAACTGGGGTAAATTACAAAAAAAATACTATTTTTTTCAAAATTTACGGAAAAGAACATCTTTTTCAATTATTTGCGGAATGGGTCATTTTCTCTGAAAACACGTTCACGTCAGGATGTCAAAGGATGCAATAGAAAAACGGGTCCCTGAGGGAGAGTTTTCTGCCACATCAGTAAAAATCGCGTCCTTTAGGGCACGCTTTGCTGGTGTGACAAAAAGCTCCCCCAGGGACGCGTTTTTGCCCTTCCCCAACGGCCATATTTTTTTTGACCGTTGGGCAAAAAAACCTATAAAATCCCCCCTTTCATTTTTTTTTACACAATGGTCCTTACTCAATTTTCTCTCAAATTTCTCTCAAATTCCTCTAAAGTTCCTCTTAAATTTCACAAAAGTCCTTTAATTTTTACAAAAAAACCATGTTTAAAAGTTTTTTGAATTAGTTTTTTTTAATTTAAAAATATTCGATCGTATTAGCAATGGCTGGAGAATTTTTAATTCGTCTCGACAATAAACACATATCCGTCGATCAAATGACAATGGTAAGTTATAATTTTAATTTTTCAATACTATTTAATACTTTTGAGGTTTATGCAATTTTAATTAATTTTTATTTTATAATTTTTTAAACAGTCTGTAGATCGGGTGTTGCAATGCTATATTCGTAATATGTCTAGTCCGCCATCACCGTTGATCGAGAATTACCTGCGGGAAGCGGGTTTTTTGCACGTGGTCATAATAGGCTGGGGGTGCAAGTTGGACCCGAAGCTAATCAGTGCGTTGATAGAGAGGTGGAGACCCGAGACGCACACTTTCCATCTTCCATGCGAGAGTGTACTATCACTCTAGAAGACATGCAGTTGCAATTGGGATTGCCGGTGGATTGGTACGTAGTCATCGGGCCTGTAACTTCTAGTGATTGGGGAACTGTATGCTATAAGCTTTGGGGTGCTATTTCGGATAACATTAACGGAGGTCGGATTGAGATGGGCTGGTTACGAGACACATTCTCGGAGCCAAATAATGATTTGACTGAATTAGAAAGAATACGGTATGCTTGGACATACATTCTTAAGATGATCGGAGGCTATCTGATGCTGGACTTGTCACAAAACCTCGTACATCTGAGATGGCTACTGAAACTTGTTGATTTTAAAGCAGCCAGTGAATTGAGTTGGGGGTCTATCGTGCTAGCAAAATTGTATCAGGAGATGTGCGGGGCGACGCGACCGAATAAAGTCAAAATTGGAGGTTGCCTATCACTACTGCAATCATGGGCACGGTTTCGCTTTCCATTTTTACTTCCATGAGTGGACCACCCATATACATTCTCACTCATAACGAGATAAATTTAATATTAGATTTTACAATTATTACGTAGATTTAAAATACAATTGTATGCTAAAAATTTATTTAATTAGGTGGAACCATTCGGCGAGTTATGTTGGAATACCTACCTCACTTGAAGATATACGGCTTCTATTAAACCAATGGTTGGAAGCACAAGTAAGTATTAAATAAAATATATTTTCGTAATAAAATAGTCATTTCGTATTTAGTATTTAGTATTTAGTATATAACTAATATTTTTATCATGTTAATATAGTTTCAATGGACACCATACGAGGATCCGACAATTCGGGCAATAATTCCGGATGAATTCTTTCAAAATCCGAACATTTGGCATGTGAAGGTCTTATTGGTCAACTATGCCACCGTAAAGATGCATCAATCAGATCGGGTTCTGCAACAATTTGGATTCTGACAACCGATTTCCGTGGCACCTGAGGTGCTCGATGATGAGCACAAAGTCGACTTACTGCAGTTGCATATGGATTGGCCGAGATTTTGGTCAGTATATATTTTAATTGTAAGAAAACCAATATGATTATATACTTACTAGGGAACTGATCATCATTCCTGAGTTAGCGTGCGTTCCGGAATTGTAACACCCCTTACCCGAGACCGTTGCCGGAGTCGAGCACGAGGCATTACTAAACTTAACTTACTGATTCGGGGCATAAAAATTGAAACTGTCCATCTGCGTCATGTTAAGTAAATCAATTATAACTTGAGTTACGAAACTCGAAATCTAGATCCGTAAATTTTTTCTGAAACTAGACTCATATATATTCTTACTATAATTTTTGCAGAATTTTTGGTGTGGCCAATTAGTACAGTTTATTAGTTAAAGTCTTCCCTGTTACACAGACCGATAGTTCTGACCCCTCTATACTAAAAATCAATTATCTCATAATATACAACTCTTTTTCCTACACCATTTTTTTTTTATAAAAATAGACTCAATAAGCTTTAATTTTATATCTCATGGCCAACATAATTCCATTTCTACTAGTTTTGGTGTTTTTCAAAATCACGTCACTGCTGCTGTCCAAACTGTTCCCCTGCATATAATTACATAATTTTTTAAAATAATTATCAACTAGGCATTTCATAGCATCCAAAACATATTCTTAATTAACCATTTTAATGGCTAATCATTACCAAACATTTACAAGCCAATCTTAAGCCATATCATAAGGACATACACACAAAATTGCTAAGTCCCTATACATGCCATAACTTAAAACGTTCGAGTCACAAAATACCAATATAATCCTTTGATAGTGCGTAACGATCTCCGACGTCTTTGTGATTCCCGAGTTTGCTTGTAACACTATAAAAAAAAATTAAAGAATGGAAGTAAGCATAAAGCTTAGTAAGTTTACATGTAAATAAATAACAACATTCTTAATCAATTATCTTATTCTTTTCTTATCAAGATCACTTAAGCTTTTAACTCAATATACTTCAACTTGTATTATTACCTGCACGTTTTAACATGAATTTGCCTTACCTTACCTTTTTAGCTTGAACTTGTCTTACCTTTACTTTGGTATACTCTTTGAATTTTCCGTTGAACCACTTGGAATACTAAGGATACGCGGTACCTTTCCTTATGAAACTTAACCATTACCATGTCTTGATATGGTCTTACGTGGTATCCTTGCCTTATGAACTCACCAATGCCATGCCTTGGCATGGTCTTACATGGGACCTTTGCCTTATAGTAACATATCAATGCCATGTCTTGACATGGTCTTACATGATTTCCTTAAACCCTAATGTCATGACATTTGTATCCTACACATTCCTAAGGTTCAACCTAACTTTCGAGATAACTTTCGAGATAACTTTTCATCAATTCATACTTGAGTCTTTAAATAATAAATTTACAGAATAAATATGTAAATTTGAAATTTAACAGTATTAAATGTAAAATATTGCATTTATTTATCAGTAAACTTACCTCGAAACAAAATACGATCAACTATATCGATTTAGTCCTCTATCTTTTTCTTTCTTTAATCTAACTCTGGATTTTGTTCTTCTTGATCTATAATAGCAAATGTAGCTTATTTGATACTCACATTCATCAAAACAGTCCTTAACTCTTAACTTTGGAAAAATTACAATTTTGCCCCTAAACTTTTACATATTTACACATTTTCCCCAAAGCTCAAAAATTAAACTTTATCCTTTATTCTTATGTTTTATGACATGCTGATCATTTTTCCCTTTTATGGCAACATCAAATTCTCACTCTAACTTGTACTTATGAACATTAGGTATTTTTACCGATTAAGCCGTTTTACTCGTTTTCACTTAAAATCACTTAGCAAAAGTTGTTTAACATAATTTCAGACTTCATATTCTATCATAAAACATCAAAATAAACACATTTCACCTATGGGTATTTTTCCAAATATGAACCCTAGCATGAATTATTGATAGAATAAGCTAATTCGAGCTACCGGGGTTTCAAAAATGTTAAGAACATTAAAAACGGGGCTTGTAATCGCTTACTATGGAGCTTGGAAGCTTGAAACAAACCCTGGCTATGGTGACCACTTGAAAATTCGGCCTAATGAAGAAGATGAGCATATTTTGCCATCTTTTTCCTTTTAATTCCTTTTATTACCAAATGACTAAATTACCCTTCATTAAAAACTTTGGTTCTTTCCACCTATATATGTCCATTTTGTCCATGAAAATATAATGGTCTAATTACCATTTAAGGACTCCTACATCAAACCCCATTTCAATCAAGTACTCTATAAATTAGAACCCTATTTAGCAACTTTTGCAAACAAGTCCTAATAGGCAATTTAAGCATGAAATTAATAAAATTTCTTATCAATACTCTAACACATGTATTTAATCACTCGATAAATATAATAATTAATCATAATAAACTTTTATAGCTTGGATTCATGGTTTCGCAACCACTATTCCGTTTAGGCCATATTTCGGATGTTACAGGAATACACGCCATAGTTTAGGATCCATGGCAAGTCATATTTATTATCAGAAGAGGAGAGGCGACGACAACTTTGTGTACAAAAAGAACGACGGGCCCTTTAAATCCAAAGAGAAAGGATGATGGGATGGGACCATCAATAATGCTGACACAATCACCGGGCCCATCAACAATACGCCACATTGATCCACCGGCCCAACACTTCAAAGACGACCCCATATCACAGCCTTTTTAGATTATGCCAGGTGCATATCCTAGCCCTTATATGTATCCTAAACCTTATATGTTTCCTTTTTCTAGTCCTATGGCAGGTTAGAATGCATGGCCCGGTTCGAGTCTGTTCCCGACTACTCCGACCGCCGATCGATCAGAGGTCAGCGTCGTCGTATGAGGGTTCACAAGAGGCGTGATCAGGGAGCTCTTCTTTTTACCAATCTCCTTCGCCTTATGGGATTTAGACACCTCCACCATGGGTGATGCTGATACGATCCCATCTTCGAATTAAATTCGAGATGTATTTGAGATTGCCCGATCGTAAAAGAAGTAGATTTTTGAGCTCGTAAGAAAGTAAACGGGTATTTAGTCAACTAAGAATGGAATTAAACAAGAGAAGAAGAAGTCTCGAAATAAATTAAGTACAAGATGAACGTTTGATTTTAATTTTAGATTTAAGGATTTAGAATAGGGTTACGAGTTATGGAAAGAGTGGTGTAATTTGATAATATGGTTCGAGTAATTGAGTTTTGAAAGATGAGTTCGATGTGATAATAAGAAATAGTCGGTTATTAAGTGATTGGATTGGTAAGAGAAGATTCAGTGGAAACGATTGAGTTTTAGAAATGGACGTGATTGGTACGAAATGGTCTTAAGAAACAAGCAAGAACCAATACCAAATTGGTATCGACCCAAATTGCTTATAAGGTTCTGTTCGGTTTTGATAGAATTGGACCTCGACCCACTATCAGATTAGATAAGAACCTCGGTATAGGAGGATAACAAAAGGAAACGGGTTGATGCCACTAGCTCACTAGATAAGCCAACGAGTCCTTAAACGAAATTGGAGAAAAGCACTTTCACAAATTCGACAGAGTTTCATTAACTAATTTGGAAAAAGTCCCTTACAATTGAAAATGGCAAGCTATTTATAGACTCATCTAGCTAGCCGAATGGACATGCTTAATGCTTAAGAAATTCAGCCTTGAATAACCTAGATTAGTCTAGAATAAACTCATTAATTTGTTGATTAACATTCAGCCAATGAACACCAAAAATCAGCTTCTAAAATGGCCTAGGTGCAGCTGGATTTTAATGGGGATGTTGGGAGCTGAATTTGTATCATTAAATTCGGCATTGGAACTTGGATAGCTTAATGGGAGCTTTAATGTTTGCCTTGAGTAGTTTGCTGGTCAGCTGGTATGAACACAAGGGAACCAACGGCCAAAAAGTGTGAAAACATAGAAACTAACAGCCTTCAATGTGAACGCCCATGCTGCTGATGTGGACGCAATAACAATGTTGCTTGGTTGAGCTCAATGGTCACATTGAGAAGGTAAATAGCAATTTATGGTGGCTGTTGCAATAACCGAACCAACACCAGGAAATCAGCAACTTAATGGCCTTAATTGTCGTCCCAAACAATGCACCTGTACATTAATAAATTCAGCTCATTAACTCAATGTAAACTCATTAATTTCCAGCAGCTTAAGACGCATTTAAACATTGTTTTGTGCTAGGAAACATTAAGTAAATGATGATTAACACATTACTTAAATTCGACTAGAGCTAGGATAAATTAATGAGCTAATTCGGCTAGACCAATTAAATGGACAGCAAGCTTTTAAATTTGACCTAAGCTTTTATATTAAATCTTAACTATTAAATATGTAATAATTGAAACATAACCAAGCTTATTTAAAATGTCCGGATTTAAACCAATTAATTAATATGTTCAAATTTATTTAATATATCAAGCTTATTTAATAACTAAGGTCGAATAAACTTATTGAGCTCAATGTGGGCACATGAGCTAGGGTTACGCTGGGGTGAGCTCGTGAGCTGGCTTGTAGCTGAGATTAAGCTCGGAAGCTTGAAGTTGAGCTTGTAGAAGAGTATGACATGGACTCTTAAAGTTGCCACTAGCTTGTTCGAGAGGTCTAGCTTTGACATCGTCCCACGCTTGCTGAACTAAGACCGTAATAGCTTCCTTAAATTGTTTTGCACGAGCCCTTGTGATTGGCCCTTGAGGTAGCACCATCGGATCTCGGCTCAGACTTGTCTCATGGTGGTGCATGATCATATCAAATGCAAACACCTCTGCAGTCATTATTTTATCAAGGTGGGTTATCCTCCCAACACCCACAACCAGACCCTTTGCCGGAGGAACTAGAATCCCCGTCAGAAGCTAGAATAAGGAGGAATCCAACGCGTAACTGTCAACCACCCCATGTGGCACTGATTCCGATCGGCACCAACATTGATTTTTTTTAATATATTTGTATAAAAAATTTTATATTTTAATTGTAATTTATTTTGTATATTTTTAATAAAATCAATTTATTTTGAATAAGGCAAAAATATTGCTAATATTTTTATATTTTTAATATATTTTTACAAAATTTTTTATATTGTTATATTTAATAAAATAAAAGTTGTTTTTAATATTTCAATTGTAATTTTAGACTGAACTTTCATTGGCGTTGTTCCGAAGATTTAACGCCTAATTCTTTTGTGAAGTTCTGTCAAATCTATGTTCTGGTTAAAAATCAGTCGCGCTGTATTCTCCGATAAAAAAATAACACCGTTTTCGATGTCACGAACCTCACCATCATAGTAAATAACAACACTAATACATTCACTCATCTTCAGTTTCTATTATACTTTTGCCTCAATTTCTATTATGCAACCTGAGAATGAAATTTGGCTCATTTATATTCTAAGGACAAATAGGAACTACTGTAGCAAAAGAGCGTCCACGTGAGAGCTTTTTTCGGTACTCTTGCTAACAGTGCATCCTGCTTGAAGCATTTTGGTCACTATTTGTTCAGAAACGTCTTCTCAAAATTATTTTTTCAAGAACTACTGTAGCTAAATAGCGTCCACATGGGAGCTTTTTTCAAGATTTTCTTCGACGATGCATCCCGCTTGAAGCGTTTTGATCACTATTTGTTCATAAACGTCTTCTCAAAATTATCTTTTCAGGAACTACTGTAGCAAAAGAGTGTCCACATTGGAGCTTTTTTCAATACCCTTGCTGACAGTGCATCCTGCTTGAAGCGTTTTGGTCACTATTTGTTCAGAAACGTCTTCTCAAAAATATCTTTTCAGGAACTACTATAGCAAAAGAGCATCCACGTGGGAGCTTTTTTCAGTACTCTTGTTGATAGTGCATCCTGCTTAAAGCGTTTTGGTCACTATTTGTTCAAAAACGTCTTCTCAAAACTATTTTACCAGATACTACTGTAAAAAAAATAAATAATTAACTCTAAACCTAAAATTAGTTTAATTAATTAACCCTAAACTCTAGTTCATTAACCCTAAACCCTAAGACCCTAATACCCTAAAAACCATAAAACCCTAAACCCTAGCCCTAAAATCCTAAAAACCCTAGTCCTAACCCAAAAATAACTGAAAACCCTAACGGAAGAGATGGGCAAAACACGCCCCTGGGGGAGCGTTTTCTGCCACATCAACAAAGTGCGCCCTCAAGGATGCGATTTTTGCTGATGTGGCAGAAAACCCTCCCTTAAGGACACGTTTTCCTGTTGCATTCCCTAATATTGCGCTGACATGAACGGGCTTTCGAGAAAAATAATTCATTCCGATAAATAATTGGAAAAATGTCATTTTCCGTAAATTTAAAAAAAAAAAGGGACATTGTTTGGTAATTTACCCTGACAACTAAGCTAAGCACATCTACAGTGCTTTGCTACAGTACCCATGTTTATTATTTTTATATATATTTATAGATTGTAACTTGCTAAAGACAGCCTATTGAGGACTCCAAATAAGAGAGAAAAGTGAAAATTAATGATATATTATCAAAATTTTCAAATTTTTTTTTTGCCTATTATATATCTAAATTTCTCATTTATATGAGAGTCAATACCCTTGCCTGAGCCCTCTAAATCCGTCTTTGTTTGCAGATGTAAAACCTAATTAAGCTTGGCATGTCCTATCTGTATTCACCTTCAACCAACTTCATTCAAATAATTTTCAATTGATTTATTGTTGCTCAAGATGTCTCATAAATTACTGAATTACATCCTTTAATTATTTTATATGAATTAAAAAGGGTTGGTTATAGTTGAATAAGTTAAAAATTAAAAAAAAACAGACAGTTATGTCTAAGTTCATAAGTTAAATCAAAACTGTTATTAAGGCAGTTGGTGTAGTTGTGATAAATTAAATCAAAACCCTTGTTTAAAATATTATAACCTTAAGGTTGACTTTTTAATCCCAAAACCCTATGATTGATTTAGCTGTACTTTTTTAAAAAAAACAAATTAGAAATTGTTAATTGTATCCGAATTATGATTTAATAATAAGCCATTGATTATGAGGATGCTCATCTAAGCCCCTCCTACCTGATGCTTGAAAAGAGTATATATATGTAGGGTTTATTTACATGTGGTTAGCAGTATTTAGAATCACATCCAAGGCTTTTGTGGCTATGAATTATGCCCAGTCATAGGTCATTTTACCATCTTTTTCAAAGTATGTACTAAATTGATTTTATATTAAATAGATAACTCAAATGGAACCGATGAAATCCAAAAGCGGCGGCCCTGGCCCTTTAAACTGGAAATTTTTGTTTGTGGTCCCTTTAAAAGCTATATAATTTTATGCATTAATATATGGTAAATTTGCATTTTAATCTCTTGAAATTATGAAATTTTGATTTTACTCTCATAAAAATTTTATAATTCAATGGAGATAGTAGATGGTTGGCCTTTCTCACAAAGAGGGAAATGAACCCCAACATTATTTGGTTAAGATTCCGGACAATGTGAGGTCCAAATCCTGTAATACTAGATATGAGAAATCAAAAAACCCAAAATATCTATTGGCAGATATAGGAAGTGGACATAATCCACCAATTGCATTATCAAACAAAAGTTTCCATCTGATATGTGACCCTCAGATAATCTTGAATTAATTCACTTCATTCATACTGCTGCTTTTAATCACGGCAATGATGTTTAATGAGTTTTAGGCTACATTTCAAAAATCTATAAACAAGACCATGATCTCTTTTGCACTAAAATATATATAAAAAAAAACTGAGTTCGAGCTTTAATTTAATTAGTTCATATCCTAAAAGTTAAAATTTTATAAATTTGGATTCGAATCTTGATTTCCGGACTACAATTTTCTTTGCTAAAAGGTAAACAAAGAAGTTGAGTTTAGCTTAATTGATTGATACTATTAGCTTTTAAGACCTGGAATGCAACAAGTCTTAATTTCCAATCCAGACCAAAAAAAGGAATAGCAAAACAGGGATGGGGAAAAGAAGTGCAAGATTTTCTTGAAAAGAAAAAGGCAAAGAGACAGAAAGAACAGAGAAGGCCAAGAGTACTAATAGCATCACATGTTTTGGGTCCCATAACCAGGTCATGGCTCAAATAGAACCCAAATTTTTCAGGGGAAAAACCAACAAATCAAAATATCTCCATGTCTTTTTTTTTTAATGGTCTAAGCTCTAATCTCCTAACACATTATACATGATATTTTGTTGTAGTAGACATAAATCAATGGTTAACACAAACACAAAAAGAATATATCATCATATATAGAATCTATACCAAACACAAATATGACAGGAAAACACACACACTTGCTAAATATTACTGAGTTCTTTAAAAGGAAAAAAAAAATAATAAAGGATTAGAGGAAACAAAAAGAAAGAAAAAGAAAAAAAAGGAAAGGAAACTTTAAGATAAACTTTCTACCTTTTGGTGCTAGTTGTTTGGATTATATAGTAATGGAAAGGGGAAGGTACTTGGCTTTTTGCGATAAGGATTCAAGTTGAACCGTAAAAGAAGGGCCTACATGGACTTTTCTCTGTCTTCCAAGTTTCATCCTGTTTCTATTCTACCTATGTTATGGAAAGGGAAAGCTACTTTGATCCAATTGTGTGTAGAAGAAATAGAGCATAGTTGCAATTACAATGGATTCTATACATCAGTTGATGAGAGATCTTTAGAAAATAAAAAGTAAGGTAGATTCAGCCAACATTATCAAAAAAAAAAAAAGACATTAAGATTAAGAGAATAAGAAGATCAACTTGAGTTCCCAAATTTATTTAACTACAAGTGGGATTTATGGTACAGAAACTTACTTGGTCCTACCTCTCACCATTTCATATATATATTTATGTACAGAACTCGCAAACCCTGCTCATACCATCAATGGAAAGAGAAAGGAATCCCAAAAACAAAATTAAACCCCAAAAAGACAAAAGGAAGAAAAATCAGTTTCTACTTAAGCTAGCTAGACACTCTGCCTTCAAACCATATGATAGGACTCTTCTTCTGTTCTCCTCAGTTAGCATACTTTGAGAATTGGTTATATAGAGGGGATGGTGAGTGAATATGACCAAGCGGCTAACAGAGTAGGTTTGGACTTGTATAATAATTAACACCACCAAGCTGTATGCAGCACCATAAGCAAGTAAATGTCATAAAGTTACACGATTATGAGCTCTCACGGAAGTTTATTGATCTCGACAATGCTGCTGGATTTGCCTGCAAGACTGGAGAGGTCTCAGGAACCTCAGTCCTTTCATCACCCTTTGATTGAAATGCTTTGAACAGTCCTCCACCACCTATTGAATCGGATTTATCATTCTTAATGCCGAGTGTTGCCCATATAGAACTCTTTGCTGCTTCTCCCGGATCATCGATCCTCAATGTTTTTGGAATCCAAAGGCTTCTCTCTGCATTATTTTCCTTCACTTGCTCCTCTTCTCCAGAGTTGCTTGGTTTGCTCGTGTTCTCATCTCTTGAATGTTTTCCTAAGGTGGGGGAATCAGGACCGGAACTTGAGGCTGATTGCTTTGAAGGGGAAGGCTGAGGATGCCAAGGGCCGTTCCAAGTGCCTGGTACAGTACAGCCCCAGTAAGCAGCTGCAGGATAGAATGGCATCGGATAGCAACCTGGAGGGCAGAAAGCAGGTGGAGGTGGAGGTACCGGAGAGCTCCATTGAGCTGAATTCCACGGGTAAGGCCAAAGAGCCCCGGGATAGCATTGCATCTGAGGTGGAAAACCCTGACAATTCTGCATCATCTGATCTTGCAACCCAGATTTACCTGCCTCATCCTTTGAAGTTGGGACAGATGATCCATTTGAACACTCAACCCCATTTTCTCCATCCTTATAAGATACAGGAATTTTTAACTCTTCAGGCCTATGAAACCCATTCCGTGTGGTACTATGCATTGTTTTATCTGCAAGGTTCAAAACAGAAGCCATTGATTCACAGAGGGGTGCGTCTGAGCCAAAGGTCAGAACAGTACCATTAGCTTTTAGCGCCGGATGGTGGACTCCATTAGGAATGTCAATACGAGCATTCTGCAGAGCTTCAGAGACAGTTACTTGACGGTAGTGAGAAGCTGAATTCTTGTTCTTGCGACGTCCAGCACCCACGGGAACATTTCTCATGGTCCCACCAGCTGTCCAGTATCTCTGGCAGTTCTTGCAAAAGTGTCGAGGTTGATTGACATTGTAATTGTTGTAGTAACAAAACTTGGTATCCATGCTGTTGCAGCGGGGGCATGGAAGAATTTTAGTAGGTTTCTTCAAGGTTTTTTCTTGCGGATTACTGGTCTCGCTTTGATCCTCTTCTGTTTTTGAAGTTTTTAAAGCAGTGCTCTCCTTCTCGGCAGAAGGCGTTTTAGAGTTGTCACTTGCTCCAGAGTTTGCCTCCAAATTTGTGGACTCTCCAGAAGTAACTGGAGGAGCACCATCATCCTGTTTAGATCCCTCCTCCTCCTTTCTATCTGCAACTTCATGTTCAACATCCGTTGTTTTGGCTCCCACAGTGTCCTGAATAATTCGTATGAAGAAAAATAAACATGATCATATTATACATAACAAGAAGGAACAAATCATATCCAAACTAACTGCATTTTGTTGTCATTTTCTTGCGTTTGCTGTGTGGAGAATCAGTTTCACAGCAATAGCAACCACCATTCTAACAACTATCATAGAAATTACATAAGAGAAGTCGCTTAAGAACTTCGGGCTAAGAATCAGTCAAAGCGGGTAACTTTCTACAGGAATGAAGAGTGAAGTCTGATTCCAGAAAGATTAACTATGTAACCGGCACAAACAATATACAAACACGGAAAGCTTAGTAGGGCTAAGAATCAATTAGAACTGGTTGTAACTTTCTACAGGGATGGGGACTAGAAGTCTGATTCCAGAAAGACTGAGCTTTTGCTGGATCAGAACATAAAACCCTAATCATAGCTGATGATCCTCAGTGAAAAGAGATCCAGATAACATCTCTCACAATTCCCAAGCTAAACTTGATGAAATAATTGGAACTACGACATATAATTCATGTCAAGGTAAACTATCAATTCCAAATAAACCATGAATCAGATTCCAAAACCATTTTCCAAAATGATGCAGTAAAAGAAAAACTCTATTAAATGCCAAAAACATGAAAAAGAAGAACTCTAACTTAGCACTCAGGAAGCAAGCTACTCTTATGAACACAGCCAACCAAACTTAATCTAAAAGCAATTAACTAAGATTTTATGATGAACAATTGGATTATTTTTAAGAAAATAGATCTACAAGACCAATTTTAACTTCCAAAAACCTCATGTTTACTTAAACCAAGATCCAAAATTTAACCAATCTCCTAATAATCACACATCATTAACATTCAAAAGCCAACCAGTTTTATAGCAAAAACTAAGAATCAAAGTCCAACCCATTTTTCATTTCCATATTCTAAACTATGGGTATTCCTCAAATTTTCCAAAATGAAAATAAAATAAAATTTTCCTTACCTTTTCAGCTTCTCTCTCTTCCCCTTTGTTTTCCTCTGGTGAAGAATTTGTAGAACAAGAATGATCAGTATTATCATTGTTGGTGTTATCATCACCACAAGTAGCACAAAAGTCCGCTGTTGCTACTTTAGGAGATTTCTCAGGCAAAGGGATCATTTTCCCAAACAATTTGATCGCCGGATCTTTTGCTTCCGACATTTTCTGTTTTCTCCCCTGTTTTTTTCTCTCTGTGTCTTTTTTTTTTTTTTTTGCCTTTTTTTTCCTCTATAAAAGCCTTAGCCAACACAAAACTAAAAACTGAAACTTTCTAGAGAGAGAAAGTTTTGTAGCAAAAGCTGACTACGATGATACAAACTTTTTATTGTCATCAAAAAAATTTAAGAGGAAAAAAATCAACTTTATAATGCTTTTGAAAATAGTTTTTACTTTTTCTCTCTCTCTCTCTCTCTCTCTTTCTTAGTTTCTGGTGGGTGGGTTTGCAAGAATAAAAATAGCAAGCGAAATTGCGAAATAAGGTCAAGCACTAAAAATATTAGCTGCTTGCGTGAAAACAAATAAAATATACATAAAAAATTTAATTAAAACATGACTTAATATAACAAACAAAAAAATTTTATGAATATATAAAGATAGCAAAATTAATATAATAGAAACTTTATAATTTAGATACAACCATAAACAAAAATATACTAATATAAATACATCTCAAATATATGAATTATCTTATGTAAAACTTGCTAATTGCTAGATAATATTTGCATTAAGAGAGGGTTTGATTTAATGAATATAAAATTATTATCAAAATGTAAAATTAAGGGTCGAATGTTGGGTATATTATTTGATTGGAATGTGTTATTTTATGTTTGGTTGATGGAAATAAAATTATTGAGATATACGTTTTATTAAATTGTCTTTATCATAGAATTTCTTTTAATAAATTCATTTTTAGTTTTCATTTTCATAAATTTATGATAATTATTACTTTTATTACAATTTATATATTAATAAGTAAACATATGTTTTTGAAATAGTTTTAAATAATAATAATAATAATAATTCATGAAGAGTGATTATATTATTAACTAAACTTTATAAATCATAATTATATATATAATACTAAAAATAAATATTTAGAATAAACATAATAATTTTAATTTTGAAATATGACATGTATTGTTTTCCTGTTAAGAAAAAAAAGAATTTTTGAGAATTTAATGTTTCAATATATAAACTTTAACAAAACCTAATTATTAAAATTCACAAAATTCAAACTTGGCATCATAAAAGGAGATGTTTATTTGTTATAAAATTAAAATAAATAAATAAAAAGTATTCGAAATAAGAATTTTCCCTTGTGTTGTTGTTTTTTTTTTTTTTTTTCTAATCAAAACAAGAGTATGTTTTTAAAATAATTTTCGTAATAATATTTTGTCGCTGTTAGTGAAAGCATAAAATAAATTTGTCATTACCCTATCTTGTAAATTTAATATTTGGTTGCAAGGGAAAAAGGGGGTGTAATCGGTGACGGTCTCGTGGAGTCTACGTTTTTGATTTGTTTAAACAAGTTGATATGCCACGTCAGCAAGCAGGGAAATTTTCATCCACAAGTTCCTTTGTGGCCTTAAAAGATCTTTCTCTTTCTTTTCTTTTTCTTTTATATAACCTCCTTTTTCCTTTCACTTATTTTATTTTGCATTATCCTAGTCATCATTTTTTTCTTTTCTTAATTTCATTTAATAAAAATTACATTTTTAATAAATATCAAATCACGCCTTTCACCTGATTAAGACAATTAAATATTAATCCAAATTATTGATTGGTTGGAAATTCTACTTCATTTTTATCATTGGCATCTACCACTCAACTCTAATGTGAAATAATAAAAATTTATGTTAATATACTCAATTAAAATTGTAGTTTTAATGATTAATATATACTAAAAAACAATATTATTAGAGTATTAATATTCAAATGTCTTACAATTTAATAGTAATAAGTTTTTTCTTCTTCTTTATCTTAAATATTCTTTGTACTTTCTTTTTTTTTTTTTCTCCTTTTTACCTCAAGCTAATTTCCATTAAATTCCATGCCAAACTTTTTGGTATTGCCAACTATAATTCTATTTTTTTTTCTTTGGGTTATTTTGTGGTTGATATTATAAGTTGGCCCATGACTCCACTTCCTAGTCTTTTCATATCTTTTTTCTACGGTTCATAAGGTTATTGCTTCTTATATCTCTTTACTCATACATGTGAGATAAACCAAGTTCTTAAACTACCAACTTAAATATTTAATTTATTTCCCCAACTTAATATTTGTCTTGGGTGTGTTAAATGTGGATGAGGTTCTACAAGAATCAAGCATCATATCAAAATATTAAGAGAGAAATGAAAAGAAAATCTTACTTTTCTTCATATATACCCATCATGCTCGACTCTTTTTTTTAAGAATTTAAAAATAAATAGAAAATTTTCACAAGTCAACCACTATGGTTAAAAAAATATATACAATTGCGTGAAAAGCTTCCTCGTAATTTTCAAAAAGAAAAGCGTTTTTCAGCATTATCCGATTTTTTGACCAGTTTTTCATAATTTCGTCCGACTTTAAAATCCACGGGAAGTATTAAACCCATAGAAATATTTTTTTTAAAAAAATCCATGTCACCTTCCGATTTTTAAAGCTCCGCATGTGATGGGTCCCGCCAACGAATTGTGAGGCTCACAATTTTTCGCCACATCAGCATCATATTCTCATGTGGACCCCAACTCTAAAAAAAAGAGTAAAGTGAAAAAAAGGCCATGCCAACGGATTCAGAAAAAAAAAAAGAGTTTTTAACTAATAAATAATAATAAAAATCTTTTTTCTTCCTTTAATTTTCTTACACGTGTTGGTTTGGACACGTGTGAAGTAATTTTCCGTAAAAAAGAAATGAAAAAAGAGCAAATAAAGAATCTTTTTCTTCTCGTGGCTGAGAATTCTCCTTGTTGAGTGGAGGTTTGCTTTGTTGGTGACACGTGTAATCTACAAAAAAGGTTAGAGCATATATTTTATACGGCCTTTACTCGTGTGAGATTTTGATGTGGTGAACCAAATTAGGATTATTAATAAATAAATTAAATAAAGAGCTTGCAATGTCACCAAAAATGACTTTTCTATATGTTTCCTTGTCTCCACCAATTTTTCGACAAGTTGTCCACTTTTGCCTAACCTCTTATATCATAAAAAATATTCACATTTGGAAAGCATTTCAATTTCAGGTTATTATTCCTCCAACTATCCCTTTATTTTTTAATTATTCTAAATCCAATCCCAAAGCATTACTATCATATTAATTAAGTCTTTTTGTTAATTTAATTATTAGTTTAAGCCTAAATCTTTGTTAAAATACCTTAATCAAATAATAAATTAAGTATGCACTGTCTATTTTTAATATCATAGATCTTAATTATCTACGTGATAATATATATACGTATTTACAATTTGATTTACGTGTTCTAAATATGTTCTATGCTATATTGATAGAATATTTATATATTAAAACTCAATTAAAATGTTTTGAAGTTTATGGCCCAATATAAAATTTAAATAATAATTTAAGGGTGTTGGAATAAAAAAGAAAAAGAGAAAATTTCAATTGATCATCAAAGTGCAGTAAGATCCACCCTCGAAAACTTGAAAGAATAGAAGTGAAACTAAACATACTTGATGGTTTTGAGGAATTATAAATCGCTCTTTAGAGAATTATTTATTTCTATGGATTTTGACAGTAATACTCATATGATGAATGTTTTAATAATTATTTTTATTTTTTATTTTAATTATTCATTAAATTAATAAATAAAATGCAATCTTAATGGGTACAGATTATACACGGGCAAAATTAAGGGGGTTTGCAGGTGCCGACTCCCTTAAAATAAAGTTTTTTTCATTTAAACCTTTAAAATTTTAACTTCATAAAAATAAAATCATACTTTGACCCTCTTAAAATATAAAAATTTAATTTAATCATTTAAAAATTATAAAGATATATACTATTAAAATAATAAAATTATATTTTATTATCGTAAAATTATAATTTAATTTCAATCCCTAAAAAATTTCTAATTTCATTCTTAAAATTATAGATAATCCAAAAACACACCCTGCGTTGAAAAGAAATCTCCATGAATAACCATCTCATAATAACAAAAGTCACAAAAATATGCCATTGGATCAAGTCTAGCAAATAGCATTACTCGGTTGAAATTAAACTTGTAAATTAATTAAAGTTTACCACCATTCTTCACAAGATTGCGATTTTCAAAATAGTTAAATATTATGTACAAGTTGTAGTTTTAATTTTTATAGTCGGGTTTTCTTAAGTTTAGAATTTCAATCATAACCGAAAATAATCATGACAAAAATGGAAAATATACGAGAGAAAATTTAAACCAAATTGATTTTTTTTTAGAGAATTATGGATTGAATTTACAACTTTAAGCATAATACAATATTTATAATAAAATTTAATTAAACATATTTAATTGTTATTGTTTAAGTTAAAATTGAAATTTAAAAATTTAAAAAGCATATGAAATATTTTTATTTTTATTTTGGTTTAAATACACAAACTAAAGTCATTTGATTTTGTTTAAATCATATTATTGTTTAACACACATGATTTTATATATTTTAATTATATAATATATTTTTCTAATTTTAGAAATATATATATATATGTAATAATTAAATGAGGATTAGTTTAATTTATACCAAATGTGTATTAGTTTTGAAAAAATTAAGCATAAAATAACGTTTTAAAACAATAAAATTAATAAATTGAATTATTAAAATAATATACAGATTTGAAATTATATAAGAAAATAAATACAATGATATTTACACTAAATTAATAATGATTAATAAAATAATCGTTAAAATTTAAACTTTTCTCAAAACAAATCCACTTAATGTTTTGTACTTGCTCCAAACAAATAATGGATAAATAAAAATTATTTTAGGATTGCTTACTATGCATAGTATAAACAACTTACAATATTCCTAAAAAATGATATCACAGTATTATATTACCTAATATCAATTAAAATAATATTCTATCTATCTCTAGTGTCATTATTGTTCGAATATTTTCGATATTGTCTCTTCAAAGAATCATAGCTTCAATGCTTCATTCTTCTTTTATATAATTCTAACTTATTGTTGCTCACAATCTTTATTTTTTATGGATAATTTTTTTGAATGTTAATTGATTGAATATATCTAATTACGAATACTATATAAAAAGCTAAAGTTAAATTTTAATTTATATACAACTCTATATTAAGTAAGTTATAATTAAGATGCTTAAAGTTTTATTCAATTAATAATTCTATTTTAGGTAAATAAAATTAGTGTAACTTTTTTTTAAATAAAGAAGTCATTCTTATAATAATGTTAAAATTATGACAATTATTTTTAATTAGTAATTATAAATTATAATTATAATTATTACAGTTTTTTCTTAGAGTTCTATTGAGTAATAATCCTATTTTAAAATTAGTAAAATTTTGTTTATATCAAATTTTTAAATAATAATTGTAAATTATATTATATTATTTTTAAATGTGTAATTATCATAATTTTTATTAAATTATATTAATTTTAAATGTATCATTACAAAACTTCTATTTTGCGTCAACTTTTTAACTAATAATTATAAATTAAATATTATATTTAATTTTAAATATAATTAAGTAATATGATGAAAAATAAAATATATTTTAACCGATTTAAATATTTTTCTAAATTCATGCTTTTATTTCTCAATTTATAAGAACAAATACTCTATTTAATATAAGGATTATTTTACAAAATAATATCAATTTATATGTACAAATAATCTATTTAATATAAGGATTAGTTTTATCGATTAAAAATTTAATGGAAAGCTACACCAATTGTCCATTGATTTAGATTAAGATTACATTTCAATCACTGAATATTTAAAATTTTTAAAATTATCACGTTATTGAATTATTACAAAACAATCACTCAACAGTTATATGTCGCTAATAGAAAAGTAAGAGTATGATGTCGCATATTAATTTGCCACATAACGCCCACGTGGATTGTCATACAACACCCTTTCTTTTTTTTTTTTTTTTTTTTTGCATTTAATTAAAAAATTATTTCCTGAAGTTCCATTAGATTATTTTCTTTTTTCTTTTTTTCTTTTCTTCCTGCTTTCAATATCCAAACCCCAAAATCAAGAACCAACAAAATTCGAATCAATCTCCTTCAATTTTCCCACACAAATATATCATTAAACCCTAACTTTTCTTGCTTCCCTCTTCTCTCCCAAGCCCATCAGTTTTTCTTTTTCCCTTTTCCCCCTTTGGCTTTGGATGTGATTTTCGTTCATTTTTCTTCCTTCCAAACACTATTTTATTTCACAATATCATCATTCAACCATCACAAAATCTCAATAACTCTCCTCGCCAACCAATGACCCTTTATTAATTAAATCCAACACTAAACACAACATGCAATGAAGGAAGAAATAGTCAAAAAAAAAAAAATCATAGAGAAAAGAAAAGAGAGAAGAAGAAATCAAATAGCAAGAACCTAAAAACTTAGGTCTGGCCTAGGGTAAGTTTGTGGCCCACCAAGTATCGGTCCACAAATTTGAACAATGAGGATAAGCATATATTAGAAAATTGGGTTGATCTAATGATCGATGATGGAAATCTGAGCCTGTGTAATTCGAAAGTTTATTTTATTTTTAAAGTTTTGTATATGAGGACAGTCTAATCAACTTGTTAAATTGATAAAATTTGTTGAAAAATGCTAACAAAGTTATTGGTTCGATATTGAGATTTTGAAATTAAATAAAAAGACATAATTTTTTTTTTAAGTATAAAGATTAAATCTCAAATCTTATCAAAATCTAAAATTAACATCACATTTTAACCTATTTAATTAAAACGACTGTTTTTAACGATTTTCCTATTAAAAATAATTAGTTTTTGAATTTATAGATAAGTATCGGGAATCATCCCCAATTTAATGCGATTATAGTGGATATTAGGTTTAATTAGAAAATAAAAAAAAGTAAACTACATTATTAATCACTGAACTATAAGTAAATTTTCGTTTTTATCATTTAACTAAAAGTTATAATATTATCACTAATATTCTTGAAATTATTTTTGTCTCTTAATTGTTAAATGACACATTTTTAATTGGTATAACAAAAATTTTAGCCTTTAATTTGTATTCTTTCTATCAATTTGACCATTATTATATATAAAATGAAATTCTTTTTAAAAATTTAGGAAAGTCTAGAAATTAATAATTAAATAAAAGCATATAAGAATTTAAAATATAGATAAAGTGAGAGAAAATTAAAAAAAGTTTTAAATCCTCCAAAATTTCTCTCAATATTATTTGTATAGAAAACATCTAATACTCGTTCTTTAAAAAACAAATAAAAAAAGTAAAATTATTGGTTCTTTATTTTTTCACCTCTTTTGTTGCTTGACATAGCATTGTCATTATAAGAAAATAAAATAATCAGAATATAATTTCTTTTTATTTGGGTTTTCAAAATTTAAATTGAGTATGAAAAAATAAATTTTGTGGCATTTTTTTTATATAAAAATGGTATCAAAGTTGATTTCACAAGTCTTTATAATGTTAATTTTGAATGTTCTTCAATAGTATATAATTCAACTTGAATATATTACTAATTTTATTTTTAATTTGTTATTGAATTATAATTTTCTTTATTTCCTATATATATTAATTTGTCAACAACATATTTAATACTTTATTTTTCTAGAATTTTTAAATATATATATATTATAATTTTTATTTAGAATTGAGTTTAAATTGATTAAAAAAACCATAATTTAATGGTTAATGGTGCAGTTTATAAAAAAAAAAATAATTTTGAGGTTAGGGTTGTGTTTTGGTATGGGTCTCATAGCCACTTCCTAAAACCAACCAACTGAATTCATTAAATTTGGTGTAATAATTTTAGTTCCTTGCATCTTCATCTTAACATTTTTACACTGAATAATGGAGAATGTTCACATTTATAATTAAAACAATATGTAAAGCAAGTTAAAGACATTAGGAACAGTAGATAGTATCATTCATGTCACTACATAACATCTCATCCATTTTAACAAAAAATAAAAATAAAAATAAAAATCATGTTAACAAGTGAAGCCACATCATACATCTCTTTTAATCCATTGGTAAATTAATTGGGAGGTTTTAAGTTAATATATAAATGATTAGATTGATTTACTCTAATCTATTTGAATTAAAAGTTAATCTGTACAATTTGAAACTGTATTAATCCAAATTTAAGGGTAACATGACACCACTAATGACTAGTGTCACATTAAAGTTAATTCCATTTAATGTTTTCAATTTCGCAAACTCACCAACCCTTAATGTGCCCATATCCTAATTTATGCCTAAATCGGACTCAACATTGAGTTAAAAGGCTCACATTCACATCGAGTCTTTCTACATTTATAAATATTATCTCCTCAAAAAACACAGTGCCAAAACTCTTCTTGAATGGAACTGCAACCTTCTCAAGCCAAACATCGTCTTAAATATAATTTTTATATTATTGGTAAAAATTAAAGTGTTAGATTCAAATTATATCATATATATTGTATGACTCAATTTTACCCCAACCAAAGCCCAAATAACAAACCAAAAAAAAATCAAACCAAACCCAATTAACTAAGCCCAAGTCACCCTAACCCAACTAGACTACTAAACCGACCACTAACTCTACCACCCTACTAAACCGACCATTAACTCCACCACTCCACTAACTCCACCATCCCACTAACCCTATCACCCCACTTGCATGCATAAGTTGTAGAATTTGACTATAAAAGCCATTCAAAACCATTGTAAAAGGGTTTTTTTTCCTCTATTTTTGGATAATTACGAATACATGAGAAATCAAGTACACAAAAAAAAAATTTTGAGATAGATTCAAAATATTCAAGGTGTTCTTTTATTTTGTTCTTTTATTCATTTTTACACTTGTTTTTAAAAATAAACGAAAATACTGGAAAAAGAGGTAGAAGCGTACCCATTTTGAGATCGTCGAAAAAAAGAAGCTTTTTAGTTTCAAATTGCATAGTGTCTTTGCGGTGCATGAAACCGCTTTGGAGGGTGGGATATTTTCCTTTAGCCCCTCCTTGTTACTCGCAAGTTCTAATTGGTCAATCTTTTAATTTTATTTCGATTTTACCCTGGATGCTTGTTTTAAACTCAATTTAATCCCTATTCGCTTTACTTTCAAATCAATTATCTCTATATATATATTATTGTACTTACTGTTTTAATGTGGCCATTACCATTATTGTTTTTAATATTTTTTTTCCTTTTACTTTATTACTATTACTAGGTTCGTTAGCATTATTAGCATCATTTTATTATTGCCACTATTTTACATGTATTATTATTATAAAAATCATTTTTTTATATTACTATTTATTATTCCTATTTTTCATTACTATTATTTTTTATCACTATTATTACATATATATTATTACTACAATTATACTTATTATAATTACATTTATTTTTACTACTACCATTATTTTTTATTATTACCACTATTAATTCTAATATTATTACTATTATTTTCTTATTGATATTTTTATTTTTGCTTTTTTTCAAAATTCATAAAAAAGGGGTTTCACAAAGGTAATATTTCGTGTTTGGAAGTTCGAGAAATTGTGCCCAATCGTGCTGGGCTTCGATTTTTCGTTCGTCTGGATCACTAAATATTCTTTAAAGATTTTGATCATGTTTTTGAAAATAAGGCAATGTTTCGTGTTTGGAAGTTCGAGAGATTCGTGCCCAATCGTGCTGGATCTCGATTTTTCTATTCGTTCAAACAACTAAATATCCTTCAAAAATTCTTTATCATGTTTTCTTAAATAAAGCAATATTTCATGTTTGGAAATTCGAGGGATCGTGCCTAATCGTGCTGAGTTTCGACTTTTAGTTTGACCAAATAGCGGAATACCCTTTTTTAAATCGGATGCATGGATTTTGGAAATCATGGAACGATCTTGGTGTTGAGGGTTTGAAACATCGTGTCCTATCGTGCTGGATGTGGTATTTCATCTTTTCAGAACAAGAGAGTTTCGATATCCAATGCGAATTATCCAAATATTTTAAAGATTCATATTTTAAAATATTTTCTAATTTTCGATATTAGGACATTAATCAATCAACACGGTACCAATTTTGGGCGTTGAGGTGCTAATCCTTCCTCGTGCATAACCGACTCGAGCCCGTTTTCTTAAAATTCGTGAGACCAAAATGTTCTCTAAAGTGACCCAATCACACTTCAAAATGATTGGTGGCGACTCGTTTTTCTTTTTAAAGTCGGCCGTTTTCCAAATAAAAAAATAGTTTCGACATATATAACTACAATATTTAAGTTTTGGGTAATATATTCAATAGTCCTAAACTTCAAAAAACAAATGATTATATTTATTTAAAATTGGTTGTAGAAATAAAATTATATTATTCTCTAAAATTAAATTGACGGTGGAAAGAGCCTAATCTTGAGATAACGTAATCCAGCAACAGAAGGTGTGGACACCTGTAGTAAAAAAACCTGCATTTTAATCCGAAAGAAATGAAGGGAAAAAAGAGACAAATGATGAAGACATGATTGGACAAAGCAAAGTTGAGCCCATTCCTATAATCAAAAGCCCACCCAGCAAAATGATTTGCCTTCTTTCTTCAAACGTGTCTGATTCTCCCTTTTACAACAATCGGAAACAAATCAAGCTTTTCCCCAACAAAATTTTGTGATAAAACAAATAATAATGCCAAAAGGATAAAAACTAAAATGACTCTTCATTTGTCCCCCTTCTATCTCTCTCCATAGCCGGCCTTTCTTTAATTAAATCCATTCCATTTCTTCTTTTTGATCCTTTTTAATTCAATCTCAAATCACATTTTCTTTTGTGATTGAAACTTTCCCCTTCTTGTGTTTTTCTTTTTTCCAAGGAATTTATTCATTTGGATACAAACTGAATTACATGATATTGAGGTGGACGTAATAAAGTTGTTTCCTTTTTAAGCTTTTATGAGGTGGGTTTGATCTGGATTTGGCGTTTGGGTTGGAGGGAAATTTTTAAGAGTTTCAATTTGGGTTCTCCTTATTTTTGGATTTAAAAATTCTGGGTTTGATTTGAAATGGTCTATTTCCATAACTCTATCTCAGTCTGCAACTCGGTTGACCAGGCTTCTTCAGCTCCGATCATGGCAAGTCCTGTGAATTCAAATGATCTTGTGATGAACAACAAATCAACGTCGTCGTCGTCAAGAAACAATCTTTACAAGAAACAAAAGGTATTCAATTCACCAAGTTGTTTAAAGATTCCATCTTGTGAAAGATCAAGATCCGCTGCCATTGATGTTGTCATCTTGATTGCTGTGATCGCTGCTTGTGGATTCTTGTTGTATCCAACTATAAAGTGTCTATCATTGAAATTGATTGAATTCATTGGAACTGCCTTTTACGTTATTGGTGAGGAAATTATGAGAGCTCCTATGATATATGGGTCCATAGGACTTGGTTTTTCTTGTGCTGCAATAGCTGCTTGGATTTTGCTTCTATGTACAACCAAGAAATGCAGGAACCCTAACTGTAAAGGGCTTAGGAAGGCGGCCGAATTCGATATTCAGTTGGAAACTGAGGAATGTGTCAAGAATTCCAGCACTTTAGTTAAAGATGGTGTTAAGAAAGGACTTTTCGAATTGCCCCGCGATCATCACAAGGAATTGGAAGCTGAACTTAAGAAGATGGCACCCGTTAATGGACGAGCGGTGCTCGTATTTCGAGCCAGGTGTGGATGTTCTGTAGGCAGGTTGGAGGTTCCAGGACCAAAGAAGCAAAGAAAGATCAAGAAATAGGGTCTTGGGGTATGAATATCATAGAGAGAGAAAGGAATTAAAGCAATGCAGAAAGTAGTCATAATGCATTGAGGAATGCCCTTCTCTGGTTAGTCTAATCAGACACTATGCTGTCTTTAAATAAGCTTTCATGGCAAAACGTTGTAAGGATTACATACAGTTGGTTATAGTGGAGAATATAAGAAGCTGTTCTTTCCATTTCCTTTGAATCACTTTTTGATGGTACTTTAGCCTTGAAACATATGTTTTGGGAATTTGTTTTATGCACTTATGGTTTCTACAAATCCCTTATTGATTATGGTGATCTTTGAAAGCTCAAAACCTTTTAGGTATTATGCATCATGTTGAACTGTTTGATTAGTGGTGGTGGTAAGATATGAGATGTTAAATATTTTCTTTCGAGTGAAAAGTAACTATTCACCTAAACTTATCTGAAAGTGATTGGTTGGCGTTGCATGGCTTACAGGGTCTTTTGAACTCATAACAATGCTTTATATGTTGTTGTTGCCGACAATAGAAACAAGGTTGTTCATCTATCCCTATATATGATCGATCCTTGAATGATTGCTGTGTTTCCAGTTACTGTTTGATATATCTGAACTCTTTCCGGTAGTTATGGTTAGCTTGTTCTCATTTGATTATCCTTGCTAAAACTTCATGCTATGTTTTAATGAGATTTTGGCGCATATTCCAGACTCCTTTGATAAGATACATCCATGGCATAGAAACTGTAACTTTGCCTGCATTTTGAGCTCCATGGTAGTATATAACAAATAACAATGAGCTGTTATAGAGATTGAGAGAATTAGAAGGTAATAAGGTTCCGGACCAGAAATTTGGAGAAGGTTAGTCATCTCTTGTGATATGACATCGAGTATTATCTGCCTTTCTTTTCCTATTCTCACATCCTTCCCTGCTTTCCTGTAAGTTTTACCTGTATGTCTGTCACGGTGTTTGAAGGATCATATCCCTTAAAAGTGAGAAAGGGGGAGATGAAGAGCGTGTGGGATATATATTCAAAAGTAATTTGATTTGTTTGAGCATTAGATTACAAATGGAATGTGATTTATGTGTTGGTTTAACCATGTCAATGGCTATATCTGGAAGAGAGACTTTGATAAGTCATCAGTGCTAAGTAAATATAATGATTTTAAGAACCTTTAGGATTCTTTTTAGCGAACGATGCTGTGGATTAATATAACAATTAAGGCTTATTATATAGATTACTGGGACGTACTGTTAGTTGGACCAGGGCTTGTCTGATTGATATAGGTTTGTTTTTTCTATTTTTTTTATTTTTATTTTTATATTTGAAGTATCTTTAGAGGTTATATTCACGTACCCATACAGGAGCGAAGCAATAATTTTTTATCAAAATCTTACAATTTCTAAAGAGAAATAAATTATTTTTCTATAGGGATTAGAATGCATTTTATCTTTGTATTAATTAAAATTTTATAATTTCAAAATTAGCTAAACATAAAATTCTCATTTGAGAGGAGAAGGTCTATTACACACGAATCCGAGTTTCAAACATGAATATTTTAAAAAATTGAATTTACTGACATTAAATTTATTATTTTTTACAACTATTCAAATTAATAAATATCAAGTTTATAAATGAATTTTAATTTAATATGTAATTTGATACATTTACTTTGATTTGGTGTAATTATATATATGAAATTTGAATTGCAATTTATATGTATATATAAAACTGATTTTGATTAAACTATACACAATTAAAAAATAAATACATATATTTATTTTTATTTTGGATTAATATAATTGTTTTGTGTATGTAATATATCGACGTAAAGTGGTGCTAATTTGATAATGTTATCAATAATTTGTGAAAGTTTAATCAAATAATTTTCATGTATAAAATTGTACAAAATCAAATTTCATATGATATTGTATATTTAATTAAAGTTAATGTATACTTTTAATATTTATTTACTAATATAGTTTTAACTCAAAATTAAGAATCCAGAATTTTAAAATATAATATAAGGAGATATATATATAATTCTTTTAGTAAAAAGTAAAACAGAATTAAATAATATGTTGTTGACTGCTGCTACAGTTAAAAACTCTGTAAACATATTAAAAATTATTGTGTCTTTAAACAAATAAAATTAACAAAAAATTAAATGCTTACTTTAATCTCTAAAGTATAATTTTTTTTCCATTTTGGTTTGTAAAGTCCTTTTGGTCTATTTCAGTCCTTAATATTATCATAGGTTTCTAATTTAGTCCCTAATATTATCATACATTTTTGGTTCAATCTTTTAGACGTTAAAATACTTATTAGAATATTTAGCTAATCATACGATGCAATGCATCATTCACCATGACATATTTATCCGGAAAATATCTTAAAAATATTTAAACATTAAAAAAATATTTAAAATTATTAAATTTATTTTAAAATAGAAAAATATAATATTACAAGAAAAACAATATAAAAATTAAAAATTAAAAAAATAGAAATTTTATAAATCACTTTTACTAGAGCTTGAGCATGAGATCATTGTCTCTATAATAATTGTTTTATTCAATCTATCAGAATTTATAATTGGTAGATTTTTAGGTGATTTTAGAAATTAGTTTTATTAAGGTAGTGTTTGGAAAGCAACATAATTATTGTAATTGATGGGTTTCACCAAATTAGGTATAATTGAAGAATCCAATTACACTTTTCGATTCTTAAGGAGAGGATGTGAATTTGAGTAATTACAGGTAATTATATCTGAAATTCAATTTTAAAATCATTTTTATACAAAGTATACAAATTATATTATAACCATGAACACATATGAGTGTTTGAAATGATTATGGTAAAAAATTTCTTATATTGTAAATCTTAAAAAATTATATTATAAAATAATTTGTATATTTTATTAATTTATAACAAAAATTAATATTATTTAAGTTCTAAAAAATTTTAAAGTTATGGTTAAAGATTTTATTATAAAAAAATTCTACATGTTATAAAAATGTTTTAATATGTTTATTTATGAAAAGTTATGGCTAAAAAATATGGTTGTAATTTAATTATCTTTCCATGTTATATATTATAAAAATAATATACTTATTCATAAAATAGATGTTATTTTATCATAATTTATTTATAAAAATAATTTTCTAAAATTATGATAAAAATTATATTATTTATAAAAAGTGTTATATGAAAGTTTTGGACAGTCTATAAAACATTTTAAATAAAAGTTATATATTATATATTATAAATTTTATATTTTTTTTACTTAATTTACGTATTATAAAAAAAGATATAACCTAGCATATAAGTTTTTTTTTCAAATTAAGTTTATATAAGTTCTTATAAGTAAAGCTATAAACTATTTGGATTGTGAACCCAAATATTATAAGATCGATGCTACTTATGCAAATAGAAATTATTTTACTTGGATTGTTTTATTTTATTTTTGTTACTTGTTTAGAAATTATTTTTATCATACTAATACATTTTATAGTAATTAATACTTTTAAAAATATAAATTATGTAACTATGTAATTACAATTTGTAATACATTCTAGTAGGCAAACACATTTAAAAATTACGATTTTTGTAATTTAATAACTAATGATTAACTAATTAATTTAATTTGATAATTCATATTGATTAATTTAACTTGTAAGATTTATGAACTTCAAAATTAATAATATAAAATAAAAGATGAATAAAAGTTATAATACTTGCGCCGACTATACGTCTTCAATATATGGATTCTGTGGTAGATTTAGAATTATTCTTTCATTATTATAGGTGCATAAAAATTACTTTAGATAAAAATTTTGACAGATAAATTAGTATATTGCAGGAAGGGTGGAGTTAGAGGTGTCCATAAGCAGCCCAACCAAAATTTTAGGTCAGTTTGTTAGGCTTGATCTAAAAATTGACTTAAAATTTTGTCCAAGTTTAATTCAAATAAAAATGTTTAAATCCAAACCCTATCCGTCCTTATTAATTTTTATATTATTATATATATATTTAAAAATATAATATATCAAAAAATTAGAAATATTAAAATAAATGTAAACAAATTAAAAAATATGTATACTTAGGCTCTGTTTGTTTCTTTGAAAATAACTTCCGAAAATGATTTTTAAAAATAATTTACTTTTCGGAAAAACTAATATTTTTTGTGTTTGGATGAATCATGTAAAATATTTTACATTGTTTGGTAGATTTCTTAAAATATTTTATAAAAGTTATTTTCAATTAAACAAACATACATTTGAGATTTTCTTCTTTATTTCATTATTTAATTGAATTTATTTTTATCTATAATTTTATATTTTATATTATTTTGCATATATTAAAAATAATATGTTAAATTGATTCATTGCAACGTCATTTTTAATTACATGACTACTAAGTGAGTATTTTTATTTAAAATGTGACATCAATAAAATTTATAAAAAACTTTTAACTATGTCAACAATTGAACTTGATTTTCAAATTTGAAAAGTAAAGGGACTAAATTCTTGAAAATAAAAGTACAAAGACTAAATTACAAATCATGAAGTGTATATAGACTTATGACATATTTTAACCTTTATACTACAAAACATTTATTATTAATATATTTATAATTGTAATAAATATTTATTATTAAAATATTAATATTGAATATTTTCAATAATATGTGAATAATATTTTAAAGTTTATTATTAAAATAAATTTGAAATATTAAATAAAATTATATCTATTTTATTAATAATTTATTATAAGACTAAATATAAATAATTAAATATGTATGTTTAATAATGTTAGGATCGACCTGATTAAATAACAAGTAAAAAAAATAGTGGAATAAATTGAGAAATTGAACACACAAATTTAATGTGAAAAACACCTCTAAAGAGGATAAAAAATCACGGGCAAAGATAATTTTACTATAATGGCAAAAAATGAATAGTACAAAAGATGGAGATAAAAACTAAATCCCAAAAACTCGAAAACAAATAACCCTCAAACATAAACACAAAATTCTCTAAATGTGTTATGAGTTCTAATCTCTAATGGGTGTATTTTCTAATATTGTAAAAGAATCTATTTATAGGATAAATTAGTAGGTCAAATAAACTATGCTAATAAAGGCTAAATATATTATACTAATAAATACTAAATCTTCTAGAAATAAAATATATTTTGTTTAACTTGACTTACAAGCAATCTCTTAGAATTTAGGTCACACAACTCTAACAATCTTCACCTTGACACGAATTCTTACAACACCATTTTTGCGAAGCCCACCACAGGTCTATTTGAACTATTCAAGAATTAACTGAGTCGAATTTATGCTTAGATGCTGGAAGACTTCTAGCTTTTGACTTGTGCACTGCCAAATCAAAACTAACATGGGTTTGATTTTCACGAGCACAGTGCCCTAACTTTTCAAAACCTGCATCCAAAAGAGAACCTCTCTTCAACGAAACGGTCATACATTTTTCCCTCCTATGACCAAGTTGTCTCCGCTCCAAACGAGTTAACTTCGACTTCATAATGGATGAGGGACGTTCGATTTCACCAGTCACTGTAGAACCTTTCAGAATGTAAATACTGCATGTTCTTTTACCTTTTAATAAAACAAGAGCTCCACGAGATACTTTAATTGTAACACCCCTTACCCGAGACCGTTGCCGGAGTCGAGTACGAGGCATTACTAGATTTAACTTACTAGTTCGGGGCATAAAAGTTTAAAACTGTCTATCTGCGTCATGTTCACTAAATCAATTATAACTCGAGTTACGAAACTCAAAATCTAGATCCGTAAATTTTCCCTAAAACTAGACTCATATATCTTCTTACTATAATTTTTCCAGAATTTTTGGTGTGGCCAATTAGTACAGTTTATTTGTTAAAGTCTCCCCTGTTACACAGTTTGACAGTTCTGACCTCTCTTCGCTAAAAATCAATTATCTCAAATATACAACTATTTTTCCTACACTGTTTCTTTCATATAAAAATAGACTCAATAAGCTTTAATTCTATATCTCATGCACAACCTAATTCCATTTATACTATTTTTGGTGATTTTTCAAAATCACATTACTACTGCTGTACAAACTGTTCCCCTGCATATACTTACATAATTTCTTTCTAATAATTACCAAATAGGCATTTCATAATGTCCAAAACATGCTCTTAATTAGCCATTTTAATAGTTAATCATTACCAAACATTTACAAGCCAATCTTAAGCCATATCATAAGGTTATACACACAAGATAGCTAAGTCCCTATACATGCCATAACTTAAAACGTTCGAGTCACAAAATACCAATATAATCCTTTGATAGTGTGTAACGATCTCTAACGTCCTTTCGATTCCCCGAATTGGATTGTAATACTATAAAAAAAATATAAAGAATGTGTGTAAGCATAAAGCTTAGTAAGTTTACATGTAAATAAATAACAACATTCTTAATCAATTATCTTATTCTTTTCTTATCAAGATCAATTAAGCTTTTAACTCATTATACTTAAACTTGTATTCTTACTTGTACCTTTAAACATGAATTTGCCTTACATTACTTTTTTTAGCTTGAACTTGTCTTACCTTTACTTTGGTATACTCTTTGAATTTTCCCGTTGAACCACTTGGAATACTAAGGATACGCGGTACCTTTCCTTATGAAACTTAACCATTGCCATGTCTTGACATGGTCTTACGTAGTATCCTTGCCTTATGAACTCACCAATGCCATGCCTTGGCATGGTCTTATATGGGACCTTTGCCTTATAGTAACATATCAATGCCATGTCTTGACATGGTCTTACATGATTTCCTTAAACCCTAATGTCATGACATTTGTATCATATACATTCCTAAGGTTCAACCTAACTTCACAGGATAGCTTTTAGTCAATTCATACTTGAGTCTTTAAATAATACATTTACAGAATAAATATGTAAATGCTGGAATTTAACAGTATTAAATATAAAATAATAGAATATTGCATTTATTTACCGTAAACTTACCTCGAAACAAAATACGATCAACTATATCGATTTAGTCCTCTATCTTTTTCTTTCCTCGATCTAACTCTGGATTTCGTTCTTCTTGATCTATAAGAGAAAATTTAGCTTATTTAATACTCACATTCACCAAAACAGTCCTTAACTCTTAACTTTGGCAAAATTACAATTTTGCCCTAAACTTACATATTTACATTTTGCCCCAAAGATCGGAAATTAAACTTTATCCCTTATTCTTATGTTTTATGACATGCTGATCATTTTTCCTTCTATGGCAACATCAAATTCTCACTCTAACTTGTACTTATGAACATTAGGTATTTTCACCGGATTAAGCCGTTTTACTCGTTTTCACTTAAAATCACTTAGCAAAAGTTGTTTAACATAATTTCAGAATTCATATTCTATCATAAAACATCAAAATAAACACATTTCACCTATGGGTATTTTTCCAAATATGAACCCTAGCATGAATTATTGATAGAATAAGCTAAATCGAGCTACGGGCTTCAAAGATGTAAAGAACATTAAAAACGGGGCTTGGAATCACTTACTATGGAGCTTGGAAGCTTGAAACAAACCCTAGCTATGGTGAACCCTTGTAATTTCGTCCTAATGAAGAAGATGAGCATATTTTGCCATCTTTTTCCCCTTTAATTCCTTTTTATTACCAAATAACTAAATTACCATTCATTAAAAACTTTGGTTCTTTCCACTTATATATGTCCATTTTGTCCATGAAAATATAATGGTCTAATTACCATTTAAGGACTCCTACTTCAAACCCCCATTTCAATCAAGTACTCTATAAATTAGAACCCTTATTTAGCAACTTTTGCAAACAAGTCCTAATAGGCAATTTAAGCATGAAATTAATAAAATTTCTTATCAATACTCTAACACATATATTTAATCACTCGATAAATCATAATAATTAATCATAATAAACTTTTATAGCTTGGATTCATGGTTTCGCAACCACTGTTCCGTTAGGCCCTATTTCGGGATGTTACATTAATATTGCTCGACTCGATGTTGATTCTGCATCCTTTCAAATCTAAAATACTCAAAGAGATGAGATTCTTTTGTAAATCAGGTACATACCTACATTTGAGAGTGTCCTAATCATCCATCGTGTATCTTAATTTTAAGATTACCAATACTAATTACCTTACTAAATGAATCGCTTCCCATGCGCACAACTCCACCTTCAACTGAACTGTATGTGGAGAACCATTCTCTATTGGGACACATGTGCAAAGAACATCCTGAATTTAGGATCCACTCAGACGTGAGTTTGGAGTTATCGCTTGTTGACACTAATAAGAAATCTTCACCACTTTCATCGGCCAAATTAGCACTAGTTACATCTTCCTCGTTACTCTCAGCAGCTATTTTATTTCGCAGTTTATAACAATCAGCTTTGACTTGACCTAACTTTTTACAATAGCGACACATTTTGTCTCGTTTCCTTGATGCTACCAAAACGGAAGCTTGCCTATCTGCCTTGCTATCCAAACTAAACTCCTTGTTAAATTTTCTCTACTCAACAAATGACCCTTCACATCTTCGAACAAAAGTTTGTCTCTGATATAAATCAGGGTTTCCTTAGAAGACTTGTATGAAGGTGATAAATAGCACAATAATAGTATAGCTTGATATTCATCGTCAATATAAACCTCAACGTTCTTTAAATCATTTAAAATAGTAATGAATTGACTGATGTGATCTCTAAGAAATTTACCTTCATTCATGCGAAACGTAAATAGATGTTGTTTCAACACTAAACGATTAGCTAGATACTCAGTCGCATAAAGAGTTTCTAACATTTTCCACAAGGCAGATGAGGTCTTCTCCATCAATACCTCCTGCAATACTGTATTCGCGAGATACAACTGGATTGCAGACAAGACCTTTTCATCAAGCTATTCACATAATGAGGCGGATTTTGGGCCTAGTCGAAATAGTGGTTTTGGGACCACAAATCCGATGAAAAAAATTATTCTTATATTTTTATGATATACAATTTTACGGAATGACTTCGTGAAAATTTCGTTCGAAAAATTTGATGTTTGGGCACTCAATTTAGTCAAAAGGACTAAATTGTAAAAAGTGCAAAACTTGAGTTCTAGAAGCTAGAGGTATCTAATTGCTATGAAATTTTAAATTAGAGGTCCTTAAATGGTAACTAGACCATTGGTTAACTAGTTGGACAAAGAATGGACATCAAATAGGTGAAATAGAATATTTTTAAATTAAGGGCATTTTAGTCATTTGGTGATTAAAATGAATTAAAAACAAAATTAAAAGCCAATTTTGCTCATCTTCAACCCCTTGGCCGAAATTCTCATAAGGAAGACATAGCTAGGGTTTTCAAGCTTCCAAGCTCGATTGTAAGTCCGTTTAGCCATTTTTTAATGATTTTTACGTTTTGAAATCCTCGTAACAAGATTTACCTATTTCTACCATTATTTTGAGCTAGGGTTTGTGTTTAAAAATTTACCCATGGATGAAATGCATGTATTTTGATGTTTTATGGTAGAATATGAAGCTTGAAATTATGTTGAAGAACTTTTGCTAAGTGATTTTAAGTGAAAACTAGTAAAATGACATAATCGGTAAAAATACCTAATGTTCATAAGTGTATGTTAGAGTAAGAATTTGATGTTGCCATAGAAGGAAAAATGATCAGAATGCTATAAAACATAAGAATAAGGGCTGAAGTTTAATTTTCAGTATTGGGGCAAAATTATAAATATGTGAAACTTTAGGGCAAAATGTAATTTTTCCATGGTGTGATTTTAGACTAAATCGAATAATGTGAGTATTAAATGAGTTAAATGTGTTATTATAGATCAAGAAAGACGAGGAATTGACCTGATCGGGAAAAGAAAATGTTAGGACTAAATTGCAAATTAAATCATATTTTGCAATCGAGGTAAGTTTGTATGTAAATAATGCATCGTTTTTACTTACGTTTTCATATTTTGATAAATGGTATGAATTGTGGCTGAATATTTGATGTAATTGACAAAATATAGACAAGTGAGAAATTTCCGGTTGAACCTTAGGAATAAAAATGATCTGACGACATGTTCACTAGAAACCTATGTGAAATCTAAGTGAAATAAGTTATCTGGTGCTGGTCCGTCGTTCTACGGTGGTTGATTTATCCGGCATGTGTTACGGATACTCGACGACTTGTGAGCAAAGACCTTGAGTAGTTACGTGTATGGCCGACTTGTGTGAAGCGGACGAGATTGTGATTATGTGAAGCGGGTGCTGGTCTTATAAGTTCTACCGATGGTGGGTAATCCGCATGTGTTGCGGATACTGACGACTTGTGTGAGCAGACGACCTTGAGTATTACGATAACCGACAAACTTGTGTGAAGCAGACATGAATGTGTATCACTCGAGAATGAGTCTATGTGTGATAAGTAATTTGAAGTAGCTTTGGCTACAAGTGTGGCACTATGTGCAATATTCCGATGTCTCCGTTAATATTCAGATGTGTTCAATTGGAAATTGACTAAGTGAAAATACAATGTGGCTATGTAACGACTAAGTGTAATTGAATATAATTATGTGATGAATAAGTGCAAGTATATGCGTGTAAACTTATGAGCAATGTGCTCGATATATGATCGAACTTTGGTAAGATTGATACGGAGTAAGTGTTCCAATGAAAGTTACTATAAAGAAAACATGAAAGAATGAAATTTAGAAATAAAACAGTTTTGGACAGCAGCAGTAGAGTAACTTTGAAAATCACCAAAAATGGTAAAATGGAATTAGTAGTTGAGTGAGATATGAAATTAAAGCTTATTGAGTCTATTTTCATATGAAATAAATATAGAATGCAAAGAAATTCTGTATTTTGAGATATTTATATTTTGTGAGACTAGTTCAGAGTAATTTCAATATCCCTGTTCTGATTTTGGAAAAATCATTAAAATTGTAAAAAATAATTTTGGGACATAATTTATATATTTAGATTCCTTAATGAGTATAGTTTCAAATGAAACAAATTACAACATCATTTGAATTCTGCACAAGGATAAAATTGATTCGTAGTGCAAGGTGGTCAGAATAGATGAACAGTGAAATAGAGAAAATTTTAATGAATAAACTGTACTAATGGGCTAGGTCAAAAATTCTGGAAATTCTATGGTATGAAGATATGTGAATCTAGTTTCAGGAAAAATTTACGGATCTTAATTTGGAGTTTCGTAGCTTAAGATAAAAATAATTTAGTCACTGTGACTCGAATAGTCAGCTTGCTCCAAACTTGAATAAATAATGGATTTGATTGTAGGTTTGATTGTGTTGTTTTGTAAACATATTAAATCCATTTATTAATTATTTATATACTTACTTACTAAGCTATATGCTTACTCTCTTTTCTTTTCCTTGTTCTATAGTGTCATCAAGCTAGCTCGGGATACGGTGATCGTCGGAGATCCATCCACACTATCGACCTTCTTTTGGTATTTTGAAAATAATATTTTGGAAATTATGGCATGTATAGAAGGCTTAATTGTTTAGTTATTTATAGTAACGATTGGTTATTTTGCTTATGGGTATTGACGACTATGTATGGGAAAAGTTTTAAATTTATATGGATTTTACATTCTAAATTTTGTACAATAAATTTGGGATTATGTCCAGTAATGCCTCGTATCCTGATACAGTGGCGGACACAGGTAAGGGTGTTACAATTCCCATTCTGTTTGATTTAGATTCTCAGACTTTTTCCCTGTAACAACCTTTTTCAATCCGATTTAAACTAGAATTGTCATCATCCGAACTTGTCATAGATTGAAATTTGTCTCACAATCGAACTTCTCAATTTCAAATATTGTTGCTGCCATCTCTGAACGGGATGATTTATGAAAATCGAACTAGCTCAACTAGCTCTGATACCACTTGTTAGGATCGACCTGATTAAGCAACAAGTAAAAAAAATAATGGAACAAATTGAGAAATTAAACACAGAAATTTAACATGGAAAACCCCTCAAAAGAGGATAAAAAAAATCTCGGGCAAAGATAATTTTACTATAATGGCAAAAGAACGAATAGTACAAAAGATGGAGATAAAAATTAAACCTCGAAAACTCGAAAACAACGAACCCTCAAAACGTAAATACAAAATTCTCTAAATGTGTTATAAGTTCTAATATCTAATGGGTATATTTTCTAAGGTTGTAAAAAACCTATTTATAAACTAAATTAATAGGTCAAATAACCTATGCTAATAAATGCTAAATATATTATACTAATAAATACTAAATCTTCTAAAAAAAGAAAATATATTTTGTTTAACTTGATTTGCAAGTAATCTCTTAAAATTTGGATCACACAACTCTAACAAATAATATTGAAAATATAATATTTTAAATATTTTAAAAATAAAATAAAATTTATTATCAATATAATAATATTAAGCTTGATTTAAGTTAATTTTATAAAAAATTATCTATAAATGAGCTCTTTTCCAAAAATAACTTACGCTTTAAAAAAGAAGTCATTTTACCTTAAAATAACTTATTTTACCTTAACTTGTCATATTTAGTTAATTAAACTATTTTATGTGAAACAAACATAAAAATGCAAAAATATTTTCCTAAAATATTTTACATGTAAACAAATGAACCCTAAATAACATAAATGTAAGTACAACTTAACAAATAAATATCTCTTAAATAATAACAAAATTAACAAAAGTTAAATATAAAAGTAGTACATAAAAGTATCCATTTCTTTCATATTGATACATATAATTTTTTTTTTTGTCTCAAATTAATATCCAAACTTGTTTGACCCATTGATTTGACACTTGAGTTTAACGACGTCAAAATTTTACTGACATGACAATACTAACCACTCACATGTTGCCACGTGTTGCACCTCAAAACCCCTTTGACCTTTCATCTTTGTCTGTTTTTTTTTTCATCCTCACTTGCCCTCCTTTTCTTCCATTTTTTTTTTTTTTTCTTTCCCACTCTTCTTAACCACAGCCCTTTTCTTTTTTACTGTCTTCTTCACTGTCTCTGGTCACCATAGAGTCTCATGAATTTTTCTTTACTTTAGCCCACAACCCGAATTTGAACCCGACAGTGACCGACGTGTGGACAACTTTGCTTTCGATGTCGAAAATATTTACAGAATCCGTAGAAAACTCCACACTCAGGCCCTAAGATGAACCTCGCTTTACAACAGCCCAGCGTCGTTTTTCGTTGTGTTTAACTGAACGCGTGTTGAACCAGTGTGGCGACGCCGGTAATTTGGGTTACAAGTTCTTCACTTGGGCATCGAAACAACCTGGGTATTATGAGCAATATAATCCCTAGCTTGAACGGCAACCATGGATTTCAAATTATTCTTCGGCACGACTTAATCTCTCCGAGAACCAACGCTGCCGCATATTTAAACAAGAAACAAACGGAAAAAACCCAAAAACATTCTTATTCCATCACACTCCAAGGTATCGCAGACCCAATCGACGTTTCCACTGACGTTTCAATTGGTTGGCTTGATTCAATGTCTGACGAACAAATCTTCGAGAAATCGGTGTTTCATCAAGCCGCCGTTAAAGGCCAAGTAAAAGGTGTTTGGGTAGTCGGAAGTAAAGGGTATCCATTAATGGATTGGGTTTCAGTCCCTTACGCTCATCAAAATCTAAGTTGGACTCAACACGCATTCAAATGAGAAGATGAAAGAGATTGAAAAAATGGGTAAAAAAACATTCATGAGACCGAAAGGAAGATGGTCGTGTTTGCAGAAAAGGGCTAAAGTTAAGAAGCATTTTTTCATGGTTATCATTCAAGCTAGGGATTATATTGCTAGGTTAAAATGGGGGATGCTTTTTATCTGTTGAAAGAAGACAGTGTGGCCAGGGTAGAAAAAAGAATAAGAAAGAGAATAAAAGAAGGGACAAAAAACGTCAACAAAATTGGGGGAGGCGAAAAAAGTAATTTTATTTTAAAATTATGACATCATCGTGACTTCGTTTACATCACTTGTCTCAATATTATTTTGTCATTTGTCCTAAACTCTTAACATGTTAAATTTAGGTATTAAATCAGTCTAATCTAAAAAGTTTTAAGTACCAATTTGAGAGAAATTAACAAGAATAAATAGTAGAAAAAGCAAGAAAACAATAATAAAAACAAAATTTCTACATATTCAATTTAGGTCAAATTTAGGTAAAAATTTTTTATTCGAGACTCAACTTATTTTTTAACGAGCCTTACTTTTTTTACCACTCGACCCAATAGTGCATGTGTATTTATATAATTTATGTATAAAAAAAAAATCAGGATATCAGTAATAAAAGGGCCTAAAGGTACAGGATATTCGCTGCGTGACAAGCATTACCCAACACCCGGTTCACCTGAACCGGAAGGGATCCGGTTCATTCCTCCTGTTAATTTCACCGAAAAACCAGTATTTTCGTTTTCGTTTTCGTTTCCTTTCTTTCTCTTCCTGAAAACAAAATCCAAAGGAAAACTGATTTTTGTAAAAGACAGAGGAAGAGAGGAGACTACAACTTTTAAACGACACAGTCAAGACCAAGTTCCAATTTTTATTACTTCTTTGTGTTTGCTTTGAAATACACCCTCCCAAATAAAACCCCAACTCGTCCGAGCTCCGGAAACAGCTGAGAATCCGATGGACTCTTTGGGTCCGAATCGGTTTGATATCATCGAAATTTACCGGCAATTTTGTGGTATTTTTTCTTCCAATTTGTTATAAAATTTTACTTTATTCTTTCAATTTGGTTAGAGATAAAATAATTTTTTCCGTTGATTTATTATGGGAAGGTTGGCTCTTTTACATGTAAATCTTTGGGTGAAAATAGATTGGAAATTGGATAAGGGTTTATTTGGGTTACTTTTATTGTCTGACAATTTTGGTAGGAAAGAATTGAAGTTTTTTTTTTTTTAATTCAATTTTTGGTCCATCTGAAGTTTAATTATAGAAAAATTAATCTAATTAAGTTACCCCCAAAATTTAATGCCAGAAATGTAATTTGATTTGGTCAAAGTGTTAGTTAAATTGTTTAAAGTTTTTGGTCTTTTACTGATATGCTTGAAGTTTTAGAATTTCAACTTCTCAAAAATTTCTGTGCTGTGATCGGGATGTTACTTAAAAAAACAATTTTTCAGAGGGCCATTGATGTTATTTAGTTAACTTTTAAGCTGTCTTGCAGAACTTAGAAGAGGAGATACTTATGTTTGTGGTGAAGAAGGTTACCGACAAGATGAGGAATCACAAAGAGCTAAGTACTCGAGGGACAGATTGAATCAGCTCTTAAAGATGGTGGAGTCAAGGATGCACACAAGGTAATTGGAAGTGAACATGTCTATAATCTGTAGATAGAAGTATATGGAGTTTGGCTTTCCCTCAGGAAGATTAGACAATTGGTTGATGAGTCTTGAAATCAAAATATCATATTTACGGGATGCCATGTGAACTAATTACCATTCTTCACAGTTTTCAGATCTGCCAATCCGATCTTAAGCTTGGATTTTGAAGATTCTAGCTTGATTCTGATTTGCTTATTGCGTTCTTGACCATGATATCCATCCTACATGTGTGTAGATTGTTACTGTGTCATTTATGATTATGTGATGAGTGAAAAAGAAATATATTATTCCCCAAGACATTATCAAACCTCCGAACAAGATTCTATAGCCAATTTTGTTTATTGGTTATTTGGTTGTATAATTGGTCATGCACTAGTGATTGCTTATTGGTTATGTTTCCCTGGACAGGACTGCCATCTTTGATGAACTTCACAAGCTCATGATACAACTAGACTTGACGGTGAGATTCCTTTTCGTTGAATTTCTTTGAGGGACTGGTTTAACTAGTAATTTTAGACTTCAGTATCGAGTATCTTTGAAGGTCTTCATTGTCGGTACACTGATTTTATTTTCTGGTATCATGTTTTCCATACTAAAATTTGGGCTTGCTGTTGTTTCCTTTAGGTGGACTTTTCTGAATTCTCATGCTTGTATGATTTTGTTTTCTTCATGTGCCGAGAAAATGGTCAAAAGAATATTAGTAAGTTATCTCATGCTAATTCATTAAATGCAAATGCTTGTACTGATTTATCCTTGGAATAACATCGAAGTTATCTAAGTGTAAATTACAAGGAATTTCTTTGGTGTCGTATTTAATTCTCTTCCTTTTGGTGTGATCAATAGCTATAAGCAGGGCGGTTGCTGCATGGAGATTAGTGTTGGCTGGCAGATTTCGACTACTTGACAAATGGTGCAACTTCGTTGAGGTATGAACATGACTAATACCAAGAGATTAACACTTTATGCTTGTCTTGGAGACATCTTGCGAAACTACTGGTTGCTGTCCCAATGTAGACCACTTTAACTTTTGGATGAAAATTTCATTAGAATCTTGATATTGGTTATAAATGATTTATTATTACCATGATAGGTCCAACATTCGTTTTATCATATAGGGAGTGACTTGTCTGCTGCTCCAGTTTCAATTGTTAGTGCATGCCAAGCATGTGAAAATGGTTGATAGTGTCTCTCGGAACATACACTTGTTCTGTTATTGCGTATTAGTTGAAGCTGAAAGCTATATCGCTCCAATTTTTTTTTGGTTGAAGTACTCATGTCTGATATCCGGCACATATTTTGACATGGGTATGGAGATATGGCACTCCAAATATATGGAAAAACTTGAAATAAAAAATTGAACATGCTTGTGTTAATCACATATCCATATTCGACACTCATACCATGGGTTGAAAGTATACCTGCTAATGACTACCACCAATCTCTTGATTGAGGCAACGGATGTCTTTGATTTCCTTTCAGGAATATCAGCGTCACAATATTTCAGAGGATACATGGCAGCAAGTTTTAGCATTCAGTAGGTGTGTACATGAAAATCTGGAAGGGTATGATCCTGAAGGTATTTAAGTTTCTGTAAATCTATCCTTTCGTCTTCTTATGTATTTGTGCCACTTGAATCTTAGTTGTTTGGTTATTTTGCAGGTGCTTGGCCTGTCCTGATTGATGACTTTGTTGAGCACATGTACAGGTTCGCTTTCTATACCTTACATGATCATAAGGAAAATTTGATGCCCATCTTTTTATTACACAGTTAATTTTGGGCTACAATTTCAAGTTCTTATTGTGACTGTTTTAGTTTATGTTACTCGAACTCTTCATTTTCCTTTTAAGTATCCTTATACTATACAGCACTCGTGTTGGACATATTTGGACATGGGTACAGTTCTTCAAATATACCCCCAAAAAATAAATAAATAAAAATTGAGCATACCCATATTACACACATACCTTATATCTAGCACTCTCTTTTACTCCAAGCAATGTAGGTTTTAGTGTTTTGTCATATCATCCTTCTACTTATATATTTTAATTTTTGTATTTTACTAACTCTTATGTGATCACTCACTCTCATTCTTTTTTTTATTTACTGGTAATCATACCTTGTTTCATTTGGTTATTCAATATCTCAATCTTCCGAAATTTTCTAATAAAATAATGCTATTTTATGCCCACTATACCTACATTCTTCAAACCCCTTCTGTTTCTACCCCATTGCAGAATTTCAGGATCCAACAAAGATTCAAATGTTTTCTGTTGCTGTGTTGATTCGGAGCCCCAGTTGTGTGCATATGAGGACACTTTGCCTGGTATGTTGTATATTAGTTGTCACGTTACATTTATGTAAGTTAGCTGCTTATGCGGATTGCAATAGATAACTGATTTTATTATAATAATATCACGTGGCAGGATTAAGAGTATTTCCTGGGATGAAGAGGAAATTGCTCGAATGTCATGATGACGAAATGGAGTCCTCGGATCCGCACTTGTCGGACACACCAGACCTGAATTGCTCATTGAATTCTAAGAGAAGTAGGTTGATTAAACACAGATTGGTTACCCCTGATGCATCTGATGATTGCATGGAAGTTGCTAAACACAGTAGTCCTGTGTGTTGTTCGAAGTCTCCATGTGCAATTGAAGGTTGCCTATCAAAGGGTTTTGCAGGGCTCTTATCAAGTTACTCGTATTTTGCAGTTTGATCGATAAAGAAGACTTCAATTCTCTATTACATAGATAGAGATCGCACCCTCCGAGTTACAATTATAGAAAAATGTATCCTTTGCAAGCCTATGATTTAGATATATTCATATCTCTGCAACTCAGTATTTTTTGGACGATTTTGTGGGTTAATCTCCTATTTTTATCTATGAACTTTTGTGATGTCTCATGCAATATCCCTGTCCTCTTGATCTGTTGCAACTAAAAGAAATATATTAGATTTGATTGCTCTCTTCAGTTTCTTTTTGCTGAATGTTGAGACTGAAGAGTAAGTCTGGTAAACAGCACTGAACTGGATGTATGTATTTTTATGTTACTCGGATTCAGATGTATGGAGCTTGGATCTGCGTGGATTTGTCAAAAGATTCTTGGGAAGTTATTTGTTCATATTCAAATTTGCGTAAATCCAAACACACTTCTATGAAACCACAAAAGAAAAAAATATAGATATTAAGCAACAATGGTACATTCTTCTGCAGGCAGAAGCCATGAATTGTTGAAGAAATTTATTCCTAAAATTTCATATCAAATTAAGTATTTTTCTATACTAAGACGCTAAATTGATAACCATGAGGCTAATTTCAAGCAGCCATGTAACCGACGCCGAATCTAGTCTTTGGAGACACAAGAAGCTAAGACGCTAAATTGATAACCATGAGGCTGATTTCAAGCAGCCATGCAACCGACGCCGAATCTAGTCTTTGGAAACACAAGAAACAAGCCACTGCAAATAATCCCCACCATCAGCGGAAAACCCTCCATAACTTGGTCCATTTCCTTCTCATGTCCTGGGAAAACACAGTTGGTAACTCTATGATCCGAGAAAGCGATGGCCACAAACACCAACACCGACATCACAGCATGAACGAAATCAGTAAGTCCAACCTTGTACTTATCATCTTTCGGGGATTCGACTTCAAGACCAGGTTTGAAAAGAGCCAGTCCGTTGGGGGTGACGAAACCGTAGTAAACAGTCCCATCGGGGCCTCGGAAACTATCGGTGAAATGGAAGAAGAAGCAAGAGAGTGCGCAAAGGCATAAGAGGGAGTATATCATGATGGTGGTAACATGGGAACAGTCACCATGGCGATAAACAGAAGGAAGAACCATTTCGAAAGTTAAAAGGGTGCCTGTTGGTAGGAAGTTGACAAGCATGGAAGTTTTGGAAATGGTTTTTTGAACTCCTTTGGCTACCACTTTCCGTTTGCGGCCGGGTTCTGGTGGCAGTCGAGGGAGGGAAGAGAGTGGTGTAGGGTCCTCCTCTGGGGGTGGTGTTGCAGTAGTGTAAACTTTGATGCCAATTCCATGGTGGGTTTGCTCCATTTTGTTTTTCAGATTACAATAACTGCTTGATTGTAAAGAAATAAATGTTTGGGGGGATATTTAAAACAATAGAAGGTAGTTACTAACCGTTGATATGAATTGATAGCAACAATAAGTTTGAATGAAGCAGCCATTCTTGGTGGCACTGTGAAAGAAATCCAAATTTGCAGTTATAGGCCGTGGCCCAGGTTAAAAAAACTCGCCTAAGGGGTGCCACTACTATGGGCCGGTTAACACTTCCCTTCAAACAATAAGTTAGTGTATACCTACAACTTACAATACTGGCGGAAGGAGTGGAAAAATGACAGATTTCACAATTATGATAAAAAGGAAAGCTTGATCTGAATTTGGTAAGGAACCCTCTAAAATTACACTAGCATTTGTTATATTGTAACAAAATAAGCATATACAAAACTCACCAATGCATTGGTGTTTATAATTTGCCTATCATGTCTAATACAGATGTATAAGTACCAAATATAGCCACTGCAACACTCATCAAAATGATTAGGCTTACAGCAATGAATTCGCCATTGAATCTCTGGTAAGTTCCTGATATCTTCAAGTAGAAGACGCATGGTAGCATGACTGAAGCTGTGATACTTAAAAATGCTCCAACTAGGGACATGAGGGAACCGAAAAATGGAACTGCCAGAGCCACCAAAAGCGTGCTGATCACCAGGGTGGTGCCCACAAAGAGGTTGACGACTCGCTTGTCGCAGGGATATCGAATCCAGGCTTTAGTGGCATTCACAATTGGTGTGACCATCAATGCGTATTTGGATATGGGATTGACCAGGGTGGTGTATATTGCAACTCTTGCGCTGAGCTTGTCTGTTGGAAGGTTCAAAGTTATCTGTGATTGAACATCTGATCCGAACATTAAGTAGCCGAAAATCGCCATTGATGAGTAACAGATGGTACACAAGACAAAGCATACAACCAGGACCTAAAAAACACAGACAAGTTCCTTACTTCAGGACCCTGTTTATTGGAAAAACAAATTTGGAAATGTGAGGCTGAGGATGATGATACTCACATTGGAGAATTGATGCCTTCTTTTCATTGAAGTGTAAAGGGTAGGGAAGACCGGATGAGAGCAATAACAGAAGGCATATAAGCTGACAGCAGTGGGGATTCCACCCCAGTTTATGAGTGTTCCCTTGTGTTGAAACCCAATACCTTCAAATGCACCCGTCCAGATGACTGAACCCAAGATGACCGCAGAAGCCAAAACCCCACTTGCTGAGACATAAGAAAGAAGGCTCAAGTTATCCAACCAAACAGTAGGCAATATTATGAGAGCTACAATTATAATAAACCCTTTTTGGCCTCCCACTGTTACTCCTGCAACTTCAAACTCCACATCGGGTAACAAATTCTGCAAGTTATCTCCTTCAAGAATCAAAAATCCCGTCGCCACCAAGTAGAGCTCGATATACATAACAACTGATGCTATCACTCTCCCTTTGTTCCCAAATGCTCGCTCCCCTATGTCTGGATAAGTTCTGATTCTTGGATCTGCATCCATACATCTTTGAATTAACAAGCCTGAGTAGAATGCAGCAGTGGCAATGGCGAAAAGAAGAACCAAGCTCAGCCATCCCCCTGATGCCAGTGCATATGGGATTGATAATATCCCTACTCCTGCATATAGTTGAAAACAACAACAAAGGGTTCTTGATATATAAATAAATAAACCAAATGAATATGTTCAAAGAGAAGAAAAAGAAAAAAAGTATCAAACACTTGTCGCCAACTGCTATAGTGCTATGGTTGTTCCTTAAATCACATAGATGGGTGGAACTCCTAACCATTAAGCAGATAAATAAATAAGAAAGGGTAGTGGGAAACAGGAGCAGGGGAAGGAAGTAACGTGAACCTGAAAGAGCATTAAGTCCATTGAAACAGGTTCTGAAAACATTGACAGTGCTGGCACTGGTGTCAGTGTGATGAGCAGAATTTGGGTCTAAGTCCTCTATTTTGCTTCCTAACACATCCTTATGATCATCCTCAAGAAGAGGCACCGTCAAGGATACTTCCTCATGTGTCATCGCCGCCTTCTTGAGTGAAGAAACAGAGATAAAGCTCAATGATACTGCTTGAAACAAGTAAAAGAACAATAATAAAGTACGGCTGCTTGTTTGACGCTTCTCCTTCTAAATAATGTAAATAGGGGTTTCAAGCTTCTTTTTTCCTTTTTCCTTTTAACAATATCGGCGGCTATTAATTAAGTTGGAGCTAGACTTTACTTTGTTTTTATTGTAATAAATATTGATAATAACAAAGGTTAAAAATTATAATCGGACAAACAACATATATGGTGAACTTGTAATGTACACCGTCCAATGTTTTGTGACTTTTTGTCTTTTCCTTTCCAGATTTTCCAAGTTATTGAAATTAAAAAATATTTATATCTTACACCTATTCTCATGAGCATTATTTTTAATATAGTAAGAAGTGTGTACGAATGTAATAAAACGTATTATTTTTTATTTACAAATTATTTTAGATAATATATAAAAAAAAATTCGAAGAAAACATGCGTGATGCCCTCCTTTCTTGAAGACCCAAGTCCTCAAATTTCAACTTTGTTTCAATCTTTTCACTCTAGTGTAAGTGACAGCTTTGAAAACCTTTTTCTGACAATTATTATATAATAATTTTTTTTAACTTGGAAATATAGTTATTGTTTTGTTTAAACAGAAATTTTATAAAATGGATCATTAAATTATAAATTACATAACAATATGGAACACGTTTGTCAAATTTGTCCACCTCCTATTGTCATTTACCGCGGCCCGGGACATGATGAGACACCTTAGAGGCTTACACCCCTCCACGATTTTAATTATTCTTACTAGCATTATCATTATTTGTCGTATAAATCTACCAAGTTTTTCCTATAATTAATTTTAAAATACAAAATTTAAAACTATTAGAATTTATACTCAATTCTTAAATATAAAAATAAATATACTTAATACGTTTAAACTCACATTTTTATATTGATAATAATGTTGATGTTAACTAAATTAAAATTCTATTAATAAATTTACGAGGCTAAAAGGAACTTTAATTATGCTATATATTTTTTTATAAATTTTAATAAATTAATAATTTATATTATATCTATATTATTATTTAAACTTGTGATTTATTTGACCTCACTAGTCAATTAAATGTCAATTTAGTTAAAAATATTAAAATCATCATTTTATAAAGCAAAATAGGCTGTGTTTAGAGTATTTTCTCATTTTCAATATATATATATATATATATTTATATAAAGTTAGTCCAAAGATTGACAAGAAAAGAATGGTTTTCATCATTTTAAGATATTCTTATATAAAATTTTAGTAAATATTTTCTTTTACATAATTTGGTTGCATCAAAATTGTTTTTTAGTTGCCCACATCATTAATATGTCATAATCTAATAAATCTTAACATGTTTATTTTTTTTGCTTTGAGTCAAAATTGTAATATTAATGCTGGTGGTGTTTGGTAGTGCTGGATCTTATCCTGGAATTGTCCCCACTTGCCTCACGTCCACTAAATTAGGGGATAATAGAGTGAGATGAAAATTAGGCAGAGGGGTGGATGAGTTTTTGAGGTAAAGAATGTGTTCAAATTTGGTTATGCTACTGATGAGTTTGGGAAGAAAAAGAAACAGTTAAAATGTGATTTGTTATTTTCTGGTATGAGAGTGGCACCACTCTTTCAACACATCTTCTCCAATAATTTCAACCATCCACCTAGCCAGGGGAATGTCCCTTTCACTCACATGTGGTCTTTAATGGAAATGGAACTCTGGACATCCGATCAACTTGGATGTATGACTCACCCAATATTTTGTTTAAACTCTGAATTTGTTTTTAAGGTAAAAAACTAGACCCTGATTTGAGAAGACAATTCCACCCGAAAAATAAAATAAATTTATAGGTGGACAATACTCATTAGTTTTGTTTTTCATTTTGAACAGCTAGTGGCAACGGGATAAATTTTGAAGGGGTTGGCTTCGTTAACGCCATGCGTATATCACTACAACTCTAAGAGAAAATGACCTAAAAACCACTGAAATTGCTACATTAATTCAATTTAATCTCATTTAACCAAAACGACCAATACAACTAGCACAATTCAAATCTAAGTCATACTTAGAATAATAAACATCCTTAAACATCAAACCATCATATGGGGTTCATATCACTGGACTCTTTAATACAGTTTATATACTCGATATTCAAATTTTATATATAAATAAAAATAAAACTTTTTCAAAAATAATATACAAAAATTAATTACTAAAACAATGCATGTGGATCCCAGATAAACATGATGGCTAAAATTCCAATATGTAACAATGTAATAGAGCATCAATAGAGATTCATTAATAATTAGATAAATATCTCTTCATTGAAAAAAATTTTATTTTATTTTATTAATAAATAAAATATTTAATTAAGACTCCATTGAAAAATTCAAATCTAAGTATTAATCAAGAGCAATGGAGACGACAGGACCCGTAAATACAATTTGGGGGTGACAATGATTTATTTATTCTATAAAAATCAAACATGATAGTACCTTAAACCCAAATTGACAACTGACACGCCGATTTAGGATTTTCATGTACGGTCCAAAAATTAAAATAGAAATTTTCGCTTTTCTTTTCCCTTGCACTTTCTTTCCCACTCATGTTAGTTTTCCTTTCTTTTTAATATATTTTTTAAAATATAAATATTAAAATATATAAATAAAAATAAATATAATAATAGTTAAAATATCATTTCAAAATTTTAAAATTTTTCTTAATCATAATTCTAAAAAACCAGAAATTTCTAAAAATTCTTAAAATTCATAATTTTTAAATTATATAATTTTAAATTACCATTATTTTTAAAAATCATAAAATTCTTAATAATACATTACTTTTATTTTTACTGAAATAGATCTAATATACTATTTAAACTGAAATTGATTTCTATTTTTTAGAAGAGATTATTGGGGTCTCCAACACAGTTGAAAATCTTAATTTGTCACGTTCACCAAGAAATAAATGCAGATGTTATATATATTGAAGTGTCAGAAAGATAATCTATATAATTTTGGAGAGGGAATCTACTCATTAATTAATCAATACCAGATCTCACTTCCCATCTAATATTCAATAGGGTAAATTATAAAAATAGTCACTTTTGTTTGCTTCAACTTACATTTTAATCGTTCATGTTTGAAATATTACGTTTTATTCATTTACGTTATCATTTTGTTACGAAATTGTCACTTTGCCATTAAGATTTGTTACCTCCCAAACAACAAGCGTGACAGGTAAAATAGATTTTAAATGCCAACATGGATGTTCAACCAAGTAAAATAAAAATATATTTTCATAGTCATCTTTGTTGAATCGAAAGAGTAGAAATCAAATTAAGTGTTCCATCAATCAGTTGAATTTTTTTATTTAAAATGGAAGAATAAATGATCAATTCAATAGAGGATCCAGGCATAGATTACAATAAATAATGGGTCTTTTTCTTCTTTACCTAGGTTTTTTGTTCAAATATTATGGGTTTTTTTTTTTGCAAAAAGGTGGTTCATCTTTTCATGTTTTTCTGTATATGTGATAAAAAAGAACATGCTTGGTCTTTGTTTATTTGTGTATGGTGGGCAACCATAATAGTACGCAGGTATAGAGGTTAGTGCATCCATTTCTTCTTCTTCTTCTCTTCTCTTTTCTGGTGGTAACAAAAAATCCCAACTATTGCTTCCTTTTAAACTACAGAAAATTAAATTTTAGGGTAAAATTTTGTATTCTATTTCCATTAAAAGAAATTAACTTTTCTCATCTCAATTAGATATCCACATTGATATTGAAAATTCATTTTAACTGTCACGTCGAACTATTTTTTGGAAGATTATAGATCTTAATAGCAGAGTGATCATTTCATAACAAAACAATAATATAATATTTCAAACATACATAATTAAAATGTAACTTAAAACAAACAAATTAACTATTTTAATAATTTACACTATTAAATACTAATGTTTACGAGGCACTCAGATTTCCGTTGCCAGAGTCTGCTCCACCAACTTTTTATATTAATATACACTATATCAGGTAGCATTCAATTATTTGTATAAAATTTATTATTAATTAAATCATAAATAAAAGAGTAAGTAATTATTTCAGTTTGATCCTTATATATTTTGTTTATTTTAAATCGTTTTAAATTGTTTTCTTTGAAAATTTTATATTAAAATATAGAACTGACAAAATGCTATTATAATAATATTTATTACATTGGATTAATTTCTAAGAGCAATTTAATAATATAAATTCAAATCCATCATTTTATTTAAAGATACAGATCTAGTTTATCGCTCATTTCCTTTTCCGGCAAATTAACAGTTAAAGCTAAATATTATCCTTGGCTTAGAATTTGCCTGAATATTTACAAACAAATTCCTCCAAATTTAAAGATATATGTTGGGATCTGCATATATAATCCTATGAATAATTGCAACATTCAGCTATTAGATTATGCATTTTGTTATTACATATATTTAAATTAAAAATCTGTTTGGATAACACAAAGTAATTAGATGAAAGTATAATTACTCGATAGTAATTATACTTTCTTGTAATTTCAAATAATTTTAATTCTCTAGAAATGTTTGGCTGACAAAATATAACATTTAGTCACTGAGTTACCAAGGGACCACTTGGATGGCAGTTTACTTCTAGTGCAGTGCGTTTATTGTAATACCCAAATCTTGCCCGGGCCCATTAAACCAGACCCAAATAAATCAAAAATCCAACTCAATTATTAAATTCAAAATTTACCTAGCCCAAAACAATAAGCCCAAAACTAAAAAAAAAAAAAAACCTAACCCCTAATGTTGCCGTCGCTCTCCACTTGCCTGCCACTACCTGCTCCACCACTTTCCCACCTGCTACTACTCCACTATACCTCCCTCCACTTGCCCAAGTTGCATCTGCAAAAAGAAAAAGGGGGAGACAAAGCACAAAGCATGGCAAAAAGTAGCAAGCAATAATGATAGCAAAGACAAATGATGTGCATTTTTCTTTTTATTTTATCTTCTTTTATTTGGCTATAAAAGGCCATTCAATATCTGTAAAGGGAGATTTTTTTGGGAATAAAAAAAACGAAAACTTTGAAAGCAAAAAACAGTGGGTCGAAACATCCAGATACAAAAAAATAGTCAGTTAAAAGGGTGAGAAACGTTCTAAGGTTTTTTATCATTCTTTTCCATTTTTCTTTTTTGAAACTTTGTTCATACACGTATATACAACTTTTATTATTCGTTTTTAAGATTAATATATATATATATATATATATAAAGGGTTTTAAAAATAGAAAAAAACTCACCTATTTTCTGATTCGCCGAAAAAAGGCCGACTTTTGGCCTTTCCCGCGGCGGTGGTCGTGCGACGGAGGTTCGTCGGAATTCTCACCGGCCCTCGGACCTGCAGAGAGAGCAAAGGGGGAGATGGCTTTGTTTTTTTTAGCAGAAAGGAGAAAATGAAAATTTAAAAAAAAAAAAACTTGACTTATATAGGCTCCCCCAAAACGACGTCGTTTTGGGACTGGCCTTAAACGTCCAAAACGACGTCGTTTTGAGCCGACCCGATTTTCACCCGACCCAGTGCCAGGGGATCCACGTGTTTTTGAAGGGAAGGGCTAATTGCACTTTTAGCCCTTCCGCATTTTTTATTGTTTTCAATTGAATTTTTATTATTTTAAAATCTCGCCCAGTGATTTATTTCGATTTTCATTTTGGTCCCAGTCAGAACGCTGCGCTTAGGAGAAAGGAATAATTGTCATTTTGGTCCCCCCTCCTTTCACGCGCATTTCAGATAGGCCATTTCCTTTTTATTTTATTTCAAATTTACCCAAAGTATTCCGTTTTGTTCATTTTTAGTCATTTCTAATTACTTTGGTTATTTTATTATTAAATTCACTAACCTTATTATTATTATTATTATTAGTTTTATTCCTTTGTTACTATTAGTTTTTTTATTATTATCTTTACACATTTATTTTAATTATAGTCACCATTATTATTTTAATATATCATTATAATTGTTAAGTATTATTCTCAACGTTTTTTTTACTATTTTATTTATCACATTTATTTTTACCAATTATTATTTTACTTTATTTCTAATATTATTACATTATATTTTACTTTATGCGTTATTATTATGTTTCTTATTTATTATCGTTATTATTATTATTAGTGTTGTTATAATTATTGTTATATTATACTATTCTTGTCAAAAAATAATCTATGTATTAAATCGTTTAGTATATTATGAACTTTATATCATATAAGTTTTGCTATTTATATAAGTATATATTATCTTGTTGTTGTTAGTGTATTATTATATAATGTAGGTACTTATTCCCAATACATTATACTATTATCATAATATGTTTACCATCATTATGTCTTATATTTTATATTATTATAGTCATTATATGACCCTTTTTTATATAATGTGTATATTGTTATTATTACCGTATCCCTAGCATGTACACGTCTCGTTATTCATTCGTTAACTACTATTATTCGTATTCTCTTTGCTTACTATCTTTTGTTTTCGCATCTTGTGTTGTTAATTTTATTACCACCGTACTTTCTACCATCGTTTGCTTCTCACTAATTTTTCTCGATGCATCAATTTTATAACAATCGATATTTCCTATTAAAGGTTCGAGAAGATCAAGCCCTAACTTACTGGGCTTCGGTTTTTCCTCGTTTAAGCTAAACAATGGGATATCTCTTTTGAAATTGCAATTTAAATTTTAAAACAAAATACTTAATCTAGGAAATTCGAAATGTCGCGCCCTAACTTACTGGACCCGACATCTAGATACCTCGAGATAACTTTTTTCACGAAAATAGAGGCAATCTTAGTATTTAAAATCTCGAAATCGAGCCTAACTTCTTGGGTTCGGTTTCTCATTTGACGAATAACGGAAGATCCTCTTCAAAAATAAAATCAAGTTTTAAAAGGCGAGCTTAGTTTGAGAGTCTAAAGTATTGCGCCTAACTTCTTGGACTTGATGCTTTATCTCCTCGAAAATAAGCGAGTCTTAACGTCCCTTCCAATACCTTTAAATTTTGAAAATAAAAAGCATTGTATGTTCGAATCCTTTCAAAGTTTTCAACAATCAATCAATTAATTTGGTACCGATTTCGGGCGTGTCGAGGGTGCTAATCCTTCCTCGCACGTAATTGACTTCCGAACCCGTTTTCTCAAAATTCGTGGACCAAAAAGCATTGTTTTAGTAAATTAAATGTTTTATTAAAACAAAGGTGATCCGATCACACCAAACAAAGATCGGTGGCGACTCCTTCCTTTTTTTTTTTAAAAATCGAGTCGAATGGCGTCGTTCTTCGTTTCATCAAAAAATGGTTCTGACGACTTGGCGACTCCATTGGGGACTCGAGGCCAAGCCATAGATTGATTGATTTTTGTCCTTTTAATTAAAATGGTTTCAAAAAATCATGCTTCTTTAAATGCACTTTCAATATTGGTCTCGTAAATACTTTGGCATTGCATTGCATGACCGTTGTGGTCACACCTTTAAGGGGGAGCGAGAAGCTATGCCTTCGTGAGGTTTTCACCTCCGCATGGGCTAGTGGACTGCTTTCGGAATACATCCGTACCTATCTTCGTGAAGTTTTCACTTCCACATGGCCATAGGGAAATGTATTCCCCTGAACCGAACTCGGTCCATATGAACCTATAATGGGTGAGGATCGAGGAATCTGATGGTTCGGGTACCTCAAACTTTAGAACTAAACCGCATATAGTGAGCCCTAAGAGCCTACCTTAGGTAGAGCTATGTCAAACCTTAGTGGTCACCTAGGTAGGTGTTTGCTTATTTTACTTGCTTTATATTCCATGATACTAACTTATTGTGTTTCATTCTTTTGTGCATATCATTTCATATTTTAAGAGGCATCGATTCATGGTCAGTTTCTGAGTTAGAAAGCTAGTTATGGAAAGCGAATTCCTTGATAAAGTAGAAGACAATGCGGCCGCCCACACATGGTTAGAGCCAAGCCAATTAGAAAACAAGGGACTAAAAGATAGAATTGCTGAGCTTGGGCGGTCTCTACACCACTATTGAAGTCAAGACTCGGAAAGCCAACTAAAGTGAAGCCTGAACAGAATAGAGAAAATGAAAAGTAAGGTTGAAGAGCTAGAATCGGCATTACATAGTAGCGAGCTCCGGATTGAGCTTCTGGAAACGAGAGAAAGGCGTTGGGAGGAGGAGCTTCGCTATTCTTGCGAGCAAGTTAGAAGTCGAAACTACCTCATGGGTGAAGCGACAATTCAGAATCGAGGGGTAGCTGATCACCTACAGACTTTGGCTGCGAAAGCCGACATATTGAACATGAGATATGAGCTACCACTGGGTCATGATCAAGAGCTAACCTCCCTGCTTGGAAAAATCAAAACCTTAGGTCTTAGGGCGAAAGCATATTTGTAATCTGCTTTATGTAAAGGGTTTTGCCTTCTAATAAAGTGTTCTAAAATGAAGTTGATTAGAATCGATGTCTTCTTCCTGCATTCATGCATTTGCATTGCATCATATTACATGCATTCAAATTTATAAAAATGAGTCTAATTGGTTAAGATTATCAGAAATAAGAGAGAGGAAAGAGGAAATCTAGGAACTGAACATTACTACGAGAGTCGTGCTAAGACAAAGAAAATGGACCAAAGATTTAAACAATTCCAGAAAGACCTACAAGACCAGATGCAAGAGCAAATGGCAAAACTCCAGCAAGAGATGAGGGATCAGATGTTGGATGCTCAAAAGAGTACGATGGCTCAAATGGCCCAAATGTTGAGTGGGGCAATGGACAAAGTTAAAGGTCCCATGGCAATTACAGGGGAAGAAAGCGAAGGCATTCCTTTGGTTTTTACCCCACCACATGCGCCAACACACTGAAGAGTATCCCCAAAGGCCATCTGTCACAATTAAGCGTCAACTGGGCAAGCGATACTAGGCCTTGCGAACTTTCAAAGCGGCTCGGTACTAACCCGGAGATAGTCCAGCTAACACAGGTGGTCCACGACGAAATGGCAAAAATAGACCAAATCGACACGCCAAGGCAACTTAAGGACCGTTGCAAGTGGTTAGAAGAAGTTTAAAGAAATGGAGAGTCTTGACTATCGTCACGGGGTGAGCGCAAGGACTTAAGTTTGGTCCCAGACTTGGTACTTCCGCCAAAGTTCAAAATGCACGAATTTGAAAAATACGATGGGACTAGTGTCCGGAGGCCCACATCACCATGTTACGTAGGCGAATGGTACATACGTGAACAATGATCAACTCTTAATCCACTTTTTCCAAGAAAGTTTAGTGGTAGCAATTCTAGATGGTATAACCGACTTAGTCAGCCAACATTAGTTCTTGGAAAGTCCAGCTCAAGTATTTCTAAAGCATTATAGCCACGTTACGGACATGGCACCGGATAGAATTACTTTGCAAAGCATGGAAAAAAGACAAAATGAGAGTTTCAGACAATACGCACAAAGGTGGAGGGAGGTCGCCATGCAAGTCCAACCACCCCTCTTAGAAAAGGAAACTACCATGCTTTTCATCAACACCACGAGGCTCCTTTCATAACCCATATGATAGGGAGTACCACTAAGAGCTTCCGACATGGTAATGGCGGAAATGATCGAACATGCAATCGGATCTTGGCAAGATTGAAGCAGGAGAAACCAGTAGAAGGCCTGCTCCTAGAAAAAAGAATGACGAGGTGAATAATACAAACATGAGGGACCCAAATCAGCCAAAAATGGTGACTACTGAGTATCAAGGTTCATCAAGGAAAGAATCTCGCACAAGAAAAAACGTTGAAAAACTCCCCTATGACGTATAAGGAGTTGTATCAAAGTTTATTTGATGCACACGTCGTGTCCCCCCAATATCCAAAATCGATGCAACCTCCATACCCAAAATGGTATGACCCAAACACTCAGTGTGAGTACCACGCGAGGATCACAGGCCATTCGATAGAAAACTGCCTCACTTTCAATAAATTGATGGAAAATCTCATCAACATGGGTATTGTGAAGTTCGATGACGGAGCAATAGTAGGAATAAAAGTTTTTTGAGCATCTGCCTTTATGTACTTAGGTGTGTTTTGAACAATGAGACTGTGGAAGAAACATATATTTTTAAAGGTAATCTAGAGTACTGTGTAAAACACACATGTTGCTTCAAGCCTGGAAGCAATAAGATTTCTTTTGATAAGTAGGCTTGTGTCCAGAATTTTTATTTTAATAAAATGCATCTTTCTAAGTAAATATTTTCATTCTTTTTCATACTAAATATTTTTCACTCATGACCATATCATACGAATAAACATCATTAGGATCATTTATTCTTTGGATTTTCTGCCTACAATGGGCCCCCAGATATCAATGACATGAGCGACGCTGTTGCTGACTCCCTTTTTAGTGAGATATGTATCTAGAGGGATCTAAGGGCTTTGAAGATGACAAAGATTGTGACTTACTTCCCCAATGTAGATCCTACCTTATGAAGTGTCAACAGACACTACGAACTAACGAAGGAGATGAAGATGCAAGCGTAGCCCCTCGTAGGAATAAGGCAAGGCATCGTTGAGCTATTTTCAGGAATTCAAGATGTTTTCGCGCGATCATATCAAGGCATGCCAAACTACTAAAACATGGGTATGCTGTTAAGGTTGGGGGTTTAAAGAACCCATATTTTACAACAGCCTAGCTAATCAAGAGGCTTGGGCTATTGGTTCACCAAGAAAGGGAAATTGCATCTGTTATGCCATAAAATTCTAAGTCGAGGAAGACTGTGCCTTCTCCATTTCCCCTATATGAATCATAGATGTTAACAAGCCAGTCTCCTCAAAAGCTTTTAGCCAACATCGATTCATATTCATGGTGGTTGGTTACCTCATTTGAGAGGTGAAGGTCGCTTCATATGTTAAAATTACAAAGTCGTGATCATAAAAAAAAATCAAGATTTTTTTGGAAAAAATGGCTGAAACTTGTAAAGGTTGGCATAGAGAAGTTACCATTTACCCTTTAGGTTCCTTGAACGTTGGCCAGGACTTTTACCGGGGCACCTTCCCCATTAGTTTATGAAAGGGAAGCAATTGTTGGAAGATAAGATTCCTTTTCCCAAGCTTGGATTGAATTAGATGAAGCGAATGCCTCCAGTAAGCTTGATTGAAAGTATTCACGAGTCAAACGTACCAAAAACGGATACGGGCTAAAAAAAAAAAGGGTTCGCTCAAGAGAATTTTAGGAAAAGGACCTAGCATTAAGAGAGATTCTTCTTATCCAAAAGAACTCCAAGGAAAAGTAAATGCCTTATACAAAAAAGAAGGCACGTTCTAGGGAAACATGAGTGTTAACCAAGATGGATGACAAGGACACCTTAATCCGGTGAGTTGATTCAATGAAAAAACACAAAAATGAAAAAATAAGAAAAGGAAAAAAGAAAAAAAAAAAAAGGATAGGCAAGCGAAAACCCATAAGGGCGCTTTGAGACCAAAGGGTATTTGAAATTTGAAAACACGAGAAGGCGACTCAAAATTTTGATCGAAAGTAGGGCATATAGTAGTCTTGCTACTCGAAGAAGTATGTTACGTCTTGGGGCATCGACAAAGTACTCTGGATCCCTAAGCACATATTAAGCTCAAAATGGTCCTCGAAGTTAGAACGAGAGAAGCTCAATTGCGATATCTGGGCACTTAGTTTCCATTTTACCCATTTTGTTACTTGTGGTTATTTTATTCCTTTCAAAAAAACTACCGATAAATTTCCTTCTTAATTGTATTTGCTAGCTTTGATTAACTTGTTTGTTTCGAGCTATGCTCCCAATCAGTTTCCTTTTTGTCCATTGTTACAATCTTTTTCGGGCATTTGGCATTGAAATAACGATTAATGGACTAATAATACTTTCATAAAAAGAGTTTTGCATATTACTCTGGAAGCTTCTGGACCTGAAACAGGACTGTTGTTTAGAACTCACTCAGCTCAAAGTTTGGAAATATTGGAGAAAGATGATTATCTCTTTGGACCTTTTATTGGTTAAACAAAAGACAATACATTTCACCGGTGATCGACCTTGACGGATAACAAGCAATGTCAACCCAATGATACAAAGGGATCATTCTCGAGAAAAGAAAATGATACTCTGCATTCATGCACATATCGAGCCTACACATCGGTCATTACACGGTGAATGGTGTAACAGATCAAATTGATCCTATACCTCGGAGTTACTGGCGGGATGGATAGAAGAAACCAAATGTTATTCTCCTAAAGTTGCGTGAGAGATGCAAACTTTATGTCTCGAAAAATGCAGATGGAAGGAACCCTAAAATTACAATGAGGCAAGCTTGTTGAGCGAAATATGATCATTATTTTGGGCTTTCTATCAAAGATCTTTGGTGAGCGGAAAGCATGATAACGCATCGATGATAAAACCTTAATGAACTACGAGCAATGCGACCCCAAGCATTTAAAAGGGATCATTTCATTTTGCATTCATACATCATTTCAAAGCACGTTTAGTTAGGAGCATTCGACTCATTGCATCCTAATCATCATAAAAAGACCACTCTTATGACATTCTGCATTCATGCAAAAGTCATCCATTGTCATTTAGTTAGGAGCATTCGATTCATTCTGATCATTGCATCCTAATCATTGTAAAAAGACCATTCTCACGACATTCTGCATTCATGAAAGTGTCGTCCATAACACATGTAGTTAGGAGACTTTGAGTCATTTTGATCATAGCATCTTCATCATTTGAATAAGCATAAGCACATAAAATTCATTCTACAGGACAGGTTCCTCAAAGAACGGTGTAATTCAGATTTTGATCCTTCGAGATGATAGTGGAGCAGACTGAAGATTGAAGTCTTCCTGAAAATAGTAAGGAAGCACATTGGAAAGTTCAGATTTCGTTCCCTCAAGATGGTAGTGGGGCAGACTGAAGATTGAAGTCTTCCTGAAGACAGTAAGGAAGCAAATTAGAAAGTTCTAAATTCTCATTTCCTCGACATTCCAGTGGAGTAGGTTGAGATTACAAATCCGTCTCCTGAGTTAACAATGAGGATCAATCATTATTCCTTTGAAGTTTCGATGAAAAGATGGAGATTACAAATCTCTTCTCCACAATTCTCATTTCCTCGACGTTTGATTGGAGTAGGTTGAGATTATAAATCCGTCTCCCCGAGTTAACGATGAGGATCAATCATTATTCCTTTGAAGTTTCATGAGAAGATGGAATTACAAATCTCTTCTCCCGAATTCTTATTTCCTCGACGCGTTCAGTGGAGTAGGTTGAGATTACAAATCCGTCTCCACGAGTTAACAATGAGGATCAATCATTATTCTTTTGAAGTTTCATGAAGAAGATGGAGATTACAAATCTCTTCTCCTAAATTCTTATTTCCTCGGCGTCCCAATGGAGTAGGTTGAGATTACAAATCCGTCTCCTTGGGTTAACAATGAGGATCAATCATTATTCCTTTAAAGTTTCAGTAAGAGAAGATGGAGATTACAAATCTCTTCTCCCTGAATTCTCATTTCCTCGACGTTCCAGTGGAGTAGGTTGAGATTACAAATCCCGTCTCCTTGAGTTAACAATGAGGATAATTATTTCTTTGAAGTTTCAGTTAGAGAAGATGGAGATTACAAATCTCTTCTTCCTGAATTCTTATTTCCTCGAAGTTTCCATGGAGTAGGTTGAGATTGCAAATCCCGTCTCCCTGAGTTAACAATGAGGTTACATCCTTAATTCTCTGAAGTTTCAGTAGAGAAGATGGAGATTACAAATCTCTTCTCCCTGAATTCTTATTTCCTCGAAGTTCCCATAGAGTAGGTTGAGATTACAAATCCCGTCTCCCGAAGTTAACAATGAGGTTACATCCTTAATTCTTTGAAGTTTCGGTAGAGAAGATGGAGACTACGAATCTCTTCTCCCTGAATTCTTATTTTCTTGAAGTTCCCATGGAGTAAGAAGTAAATCAAAGAAGTCAGTCTGGTGGTCCCTGAGTTTGTAGGGATCAGATTGAAGAAAGCAGATTTGACCTTCTTGAAGTTACAGGAAGCAGATCGAAGACTCAGTCTGGTGATCCTTGAGTTTGTAATGATCAGATTGAAGAAAGAAGATTTGACCTTTCTGAAGTTGCAGGAAGAAGATCGAAGATATCAGTCTGGTGGTCCTTGAGTTTGCAAGGATCAGATTGAAGATAGCAGATTTGACATTCCTGAAGTTGCAAGAAGCAGATCGAAGATATCAGTCTGGTGATCCCCGAGTTTGCGAGGATCAGATTGAAGATAGCAGATTTGACCTTCTTGAAGTTGCAGGAAGCAGATCGAAGACTCAGTCTGGTGATCTTTGAGTTTGCAAGGATCAGATTAAAGAAAGCAGATTTGACCTTTTTGAAGTTGCAGGAAGCAGATCGAAGATATCAGTCTGGTGGTCCTTGAGTTTGCAAGGATCAGATTGAAGATAGCAGTTTTGACATTCCTGAATTTGCAAAAAGCAGATCAAAGACAACAAATCTGGCAATCCTGGTATTTCAGGAGCAGATCGAAGTGAAAAAGTCTGGCATTCCTGATGTTTCAGGAGCAGATTGAAGAAAACAAGTCTAGCGATCCTGATGTTTCAGGAGCAGATCAAAGACAACAAATCTAGCAATCCTGGTGTTTCAGGAGCAGATCGAAGTGATGTTTTAGGAGCAGATTGAAGACAACAAATCTGGTGATCCTGGGGTTTCAGGAACAACAAACTTGGCACTCTCAAAGTTACAAAGAAGCAGATCAAAGTTAATAATCGTATCTCAAGGCTGCAGTGAAGTGGATCAAAGTGGAAGAAACAGTGGATTAGGGTGAAGTTACTCGAAGAAGAAAAACACCAAAGAATCCAGACTCAGTGGATCCGGGCAAATTTGGGCCTTCTTTATGTCTTTGCTCTATTCTCGTTACACGATAATGAGTAAAGAGGCATTATAATACCCAAATCTTGCACGGCCCATTAAACAGACCAAAATAAATCAAAAATCCAGCCCAATTATTAAATCCAAAATTTACCTAGCCCAAAACAATAAGCCCAAAACTAAAAAAAAAAAAAAAACCCTAACCCCTAATGTTGCCGCCGCTCTCACTTGCCTGCCACTACCGCTCTACCACTTTCCCACCTGCTACTACTCCACTATACCTCCTCCACTTGCCCAAGTTGCATCTGCAAAAAGAAAAGGGGAGACAAAGCACAAAGCATGGCAAAAAGTAGCAAGCAATAATGATAGCAAAGACAAATGATGTGCATTTTTCTTTTTATTTTATCTTCTTTTATTTGGCTATAAAAGGCCATTCAATATCTGTAAAGGGGGAATTTTTTTTTTGGGAATAAAAAAAACGAAAACTTTGAAAGCAAAAGCAGTGGGTGAAACATCCGGATACAAAAAATAGTCAGTTAAAAGGGTGAGAAGCGTTCTAAGGTTTTTTATCATTCTTTTCCATTTTTCTTTTTTGAAACTTTGTTCATACACGTATATACAACTTTTATTATTCGTTTTTAAGATTAATATATATATATATATATAAAAAGGGTTTTAAAAATAGAAAAAAACTCACCTGTTTTCTGATTCGCCGGAAAAAGGCCGACTTTTGGCCTTCCCGCCGGCGGCCGGTGGTCGGCGCGACGGAGGTTCGCCGGAATTCTCACCGGCCCTCAAACCTGCAGAGAGAGCAAAGGGGGAGATGGCTTTGTTTTTTTTAGCAGAAAGGAGAAAATGAAAATTTAAAAAAAAAAAAAAAACTTGACTTATATAGGCCCCCCCCAAAACGATGTCGTTTTGGGACTGGCCTTAAACGTCCAAAACGACGTCGTTTTGAGCCGACCCGATTTTGACCCGACCCAGTGCCAGGGGATCCGCGTGTTTTTGAAGGGAAGGGCTAATTGCACTTTTAGCCCTTCCGCATTTTTTATTGTTTTCAATTGAATTTTTATTATTTTAAAATCTCGCCCAGTGATTTATTTCGATTTTTATTTTGGTCCTAGTCAGAACGCTGCGCTTAGGAGAAAGGAATAATTGCCATTTTGGTCCCCCCTCCTTTCACGCGCGTTTCAGATAGGCCATTTCCTTTTTATTTTATTTCAAATTTACCCCAAGTATTCCGTTTTGTTCATTTTTAGTCATTTCTAATTACTTTGGTTATTTTATTATTAAATTCACTAACCTTATTATTATTATTATTATTAGTTTTATTACTTTGTTACTATTAGTTTTTTTTATTATTATTATCTTTACACATTTTATTTTAATTATAGTTACCATTATTATTTTAATATATCATTATAATTGTTAAGTATTATTCTCAACTTTTTTACTATTTTATTTATCACATTTATTTTTACCAAGATTATTATTTTACTTTATTTCTAATATTATTACATTATATTTTGCTTTATGCGTTATTATTATGTTTCTTATTTATTATCGTTATTATTATTATTATTAGTGTTGTTATAATTATTGTTATATTATACTATTCTTGTCCAAAAAATAATCTATGTATTAAATCGTTTAGTATATTATGAACTTTATATCATATAAGTTTTGCTATTTATATAAGTATATATTATCTTGTTGTTGTTAGTGTATTATTATATAATGTAGGTACTTATTCCCCAATATATTATACTATTATCATAATATGTTTACCATCATTATGTCTTATATATTATATTATTATAGTCATTATATGACCCTTTTTATATAATGTGTATATTGTTATTATTACCGTATCCTAGCATGTACACGTCTCGTTATTCATTCGTTAACTACTATTATTAAGTATTCTCTTTGCTTACTATCTTTTGTTTTCGCATCTTGTGTTGTTAATATTATTACCACCGTACTTTCTACCATCGTTTGCTTCTCACTAATTTTTCTTGTTGCATCAATTTTATAACAATCGATATTTCGTATTAAAGGTTCGAGAAGATCAAGCCCTAACTTACTGGGCTTCGGTTTTTCATCGTTTAAGCTAAACAATGGGATATCTCTTTTGAAATTGCAATTTAAATTTTAAAACAAAATACTTAATCTAGGAAATTCGAAATGTCGCGCCCTAACTTACTGGACTCGACATCTAGATACCTCGAGATAAGCTTTTTTTCCTGAAAATAGAGGCAATCTTAGTATTTGAAATCTCGAAATCGAGCCCTAACTTCTTGGGTTCGGTTTCTCATTTGACGAATAACGGAAGATCCTCTTCAAAATAAAAATCAAGTTTTAAAAGGCGAGCTTAGTTTGAGAGTCTAAAGTATTGCGCCTAACTTCTTGGACTTGATGCTTTATCTCCTCGAAAATAAGCGAGTCTTCACGTCCTTCCAATACCTTTAAATTTTGAAAATAAAAAGCATTGTATTTTCGAATCCTTTCAAAGTTTTCAACAAATAGGACATCAATCAATTAATTTGGTATCGATTTCAGGCGTGTCGAGGGTGCTAATCCTTCCTCGCACGTAATCGACTTCCGAACCCGTTTTCTCAAAATTTGTGGAACAAAAAGCATTGTTTTAGTAAATTAAATGTTTTATTAAAACAAAGGTGATCCGATCACACCAAACAAAGATCGGTGGCGACTCCCTTCCTTTTCTTTTTTTTAAAAATCGAGTCGACCGCGTCGTTTACTGTTTCATCAAAAAATGGTTACGACATTTATCTTTTTTTTTTTTGTCTTACGTTATAATATTGTTATAGTATCTAATCTCACCGTCACCGCTGTTTGTACAGTAGCATAAGTAAACTCACCATGTAATGGCCTAAATTCAAGATTATCGGAACAATGGTTTTGTAACCATAAATCCGATTTAAAGAGAAATTTAATTCAATATATTTGCATGAATATTTATATGATAGGAAATATTTTATAAATATTTATAAAATGTTAGTAATGTGGTATTAAAATTTAGTTAGAAAATTTTAACGTAAGGTAGGTAATTAAATGAAAAGGACTAAATTGAAATGAAAGTAAAATTTGAATTATAGATTAAAAATTATAAAGGACCAAAATGGCAATTATGTCATTTTTAAATGTTGAATGACATAGGCATAAAAATCTTAAGATTTTATGTGATAAAATATATTATTATTAGATAATTATGTTAATATAATATTATATTATAAAATAAGGTAAAGAATAAAGAGAAGAAACAGAGAAGAAAACGAAACAGAGAGCAGGGGAAAGAAAGAAAGAAAGAAGAAAAAGGAAAAATAGAAAGTTTGAAGCTTGGAGTTTAATTTGGTAAGTTAATTTAGTCCTTTTCTTTTAATTTTGATGCTTTATAAGTTTTAGAACAAAGTTTTGATGAATTTAAGTTGAAGTTTTTGAAGTTTTAGAGTTTTTGAATATAGCATATGATGAATAAAATGATGAATTAGTGGTTTAATTGAAAGAATTTGAAGTTAGAATTGGATAAAGGACTTAATTGTAAAACAAGCTATAAGAAAACAGTTTTGGGACAGCAGCAGTAGAGTAAGTTTGAAAATTCACCAAAAATCGCAGAAGTGGAATTAGAAGTTTAGTGAGATATGAAATTAAAGCTTATTGAGTCTATTTTCATATGAAAGAAACAAGGAAAGAAAAGAAGTTCTGTATTTTGAGATATTTAGATTTTTGTAAGACTGGTTCAGAATGAATTCGGGTTCCCCTGTTTTAACTTTAGAAAATCATCAAAAATTGGATAAAAATAATTAGGGGCTTAAATTTATATTTTTAGAATTACTAATGAGTCTATTTTCAATAGAAATAAACAGGAACATCATCCGAATCCTGTTCTATTTTCAATAGAAATAAACAGGAACATCATCCGAATCTGTATGAAGAGATAATTAATTTTTAGTGAAGAAGGGTCGAATCTGTCAAACAGCAGAACAGGGGTAACTTTAAAGAATAAACTGTACTGATTGGTTAAACCAAAATTCTGAAAATTTTATGGGAAGAAGATAAATGAGTATAGTTTCAGGGAAAATTAACGGATCTAAATTTTAAGTTCTGTAGCTCAAGATAAAAATAATTTAGTGACTATGACTCAAGTAGACAGTTTTGAATGAACTAAAAATAATAATAGAATTATAGAAAATGCTACATGTGAACATGAAATGTATTGAATTGATGATTGAATTTATTTATTTAGATTCGGAAAACTTAAATACGAAGCTAGATCGAGGAAAAGAAAAAGTCCCGGATTAGTAGATTTTGTGTACGAACAAGTATCGAGGTAAGTTCATGTAACTTGAATTATCTTCTTAAATGCTTGAAATGTATGTTATTGATGTGAATATAATTTGAATGTTCATTGTATGAAAGTTGATAAAACATTGATATATTTGATAAAAAGTGGAAGAAATCGGTTGAATGAAAGGAAAATTCGATGGATCTCGAAAAGGAATTGACGGTAAAAAGGATCTAGCTTGGACGGGTGATCCTATCTGATATAGCCCTCTGAAGAATATGTGGAAAATGGATTTAGCCCTGACGGGTAATCCGAATTAGGTCTCAATTTAGCTTGGGTGGTAATTCGGATCAAGCTCATTAGAGTAGTTGTCGTTGCGGGGATTTAGCTTGGGTAATCCAGACAATACTCTATGAGTTTATATTCTGAGGATTTAGCTTTGATGGTAATCCATTGTAAGGATGAGGTTCATGGAGTGTGCTCTCGAAATGGAAATGTCGCACATGAACATGAATTGACGGACTGGATTGTACACTAAAAGTGTACTTCGAAAATCCATCGAAATTCGAGTAATTCAACGGGATAAATATGGAAAATAACAAGGAAATGGAAATCATGATATTGATGAGCTCATCAATCATAGTATTTATATTATTGATATATGGAAATTATTGGGTGACTTGAATGTCGAGTTTGTGAATGTTAGGGTAATAATGCATTGAATGGGTATATGAATGTTTATTGCTTGTATTGTAAATATTAGGTAAGTATAATTCTTGTTACATGGACTTACTAAGCACAAAGTGCTTACCCTATTTCCTTTTTCCCTATTTTGTAGTGTTAAGAGCTCGGAGATCGGATCGGTGGGAGACTCATCACACTATCAACCCCAATATTTCGGTATTTAAAGAAACTTTAGTTTGGAAATGAATGGCATGTATAAGCTAATAAAATAAATGTTAATATGAAATGAATGTAAGGTCCACCATTGGTATGGCTAGCAAACCTTGGTTTGGTATGTGTTGATGTTATCTTATAAATATGCATGAATTTATTTTGAAAATATGTTGAATTGGAATGGTCTCGGTTTAGAACCTGCAGGAAATGCTAGATATTTATAAATGGGTTATATTGAGGTAAAAAAATTCGTAAACTCGGTAATGCCTCGTACCTATTTCGACAACGAATACGGGTGGGGGTGTTACATTTGTTGGTATCGAGCTACGGTTTAGCTTGGTTCTAGGACGGACATAGCGAATACTGGATTAGCTATACATGCCATTTAAATTATTTTGATAGTGTGATATCTCGACCATTTAAATTGTGTTTTCCTTATAGTAATGTCATCGGACCGAGCTCAATCTGAGGAAGTTGAGTCATGCTCCGCTTGATACAAAAGAGAAGAAACTAGCGATAGAAGGCCGGTATAGAGGGTCAAGGGAGGAGGCAAAATAGTCTTCTTTCAAATGATGAATGAATGGTTTACCCAAAGACATAAGAACTAACCCTACGGTCAGACAAACTCAAGCTCCCCTCCTGTTCCTCCACCGGTTCCCGAGATTCCACAGTGCATGTCTTGAATCTGTCGAAAAGGAAAGCTCCGATTGATAAAATCCGAAAATATGGGGTAAAGAATTTGAGCAACAGTTGATGATGATCTGAGCGGGCTGAATTTTGGTTAGAGAATACTACTCGGGTTTTGGAGGAATTATCTTGCACGCCGAAGAATGTTTGAAATGTCTTTGTTTCAACGCTAAAAGACACACTTATCATTGGTGGAATACTAAAGCTTCAGTTGTTCGAAAGAAGAAAGTACATGGAATTCTTCAGTTGAGTTCAAAAAGAAATATATCAGTCAGAGATTCCTTGATCAGAAAAGAAAAGAATTTCTTGAGCTGAAACAGGGCAATAGATCAGTATCTGAGTATGAAAGAGAATTTGTTCGGTTGAGTAAATATGCTCGAGAATGGGTACAGTCGGAAGCTGAAATGTGCAAACGATTTGAAGAAGGGTTAAATGAAGAAATTAAGCTACTTATCGGAATTCTTGAAATTCGAGAGTTTGCTACATTGGCAGAGCGAGCTTATAAAGCAGAAGAATTGAGCAAAGAAAAGAAACAGGCTGAAAGGGAAGCTCGAATTTTTAGTAAAAGACCAATAGGAAAATCCCAATTTTCTGCTCCAAAGAAATTGAAGAAGTACCAGGATCGTTCTACCTCAACCACTGGGTATTCGAGCAGAGAGCGAGGTTCTCAACGCAATAATTCAAGACCTTCCACTCCATCGGTGACCGGTGTTGGCGGTGTTGGTACCCTAAGTGAGATGCGATGTTGTAATAAAGCTCATTTTGGTGAATGTCGATTTAAGAGCGGGGCTTGTTACCGATGTGGTTCTTTTGACCATTTCCTCAGAGATTGTCCAGAAAGGGGTGAAAAAGAAGCTGAATATATATCGAAGCCAAGTAATCCATCTTTGAGGGGTAGACCATCTCGACCATCCGGTAATGTCAGTGGTAGCCGAGGAGCTACAAAAGATACTGCAAGTAGGCCGGAGACACGAGCACCTTCTAGGACATATGTCATGCGTGCGGAGAAGATGCCTCGACCCGATGTTATTCTTGGTACATTTTCTTTACTTGATACTAATATTACTGCATTAATTGATCCCGGTTCTACGCATTCATATATATGTGTAAAACTTGCATGCGTTAAAGATTTATCTGTTGAACCTACTAAATTTGCGGTTAAAGTCTCGAACCCCTTTGGCCAATCTATTTTGGTGGATAAAATTTGTAAAAATTGTCCACTGATGGTAAGAGGTTATTGTTTCCTGGCTGATTTGATGTTCTTGCCATTTGATGAGTTTAATGTGATATTGGGCATGGATTGGTTAACTCAAGATGATGTAGTAGTAAAGCGTAAATGTAAATATATTGTGTTGAAGTGTCGAATGACGAATTACTCGGTTAAATCTGATCGACGGAGGATTATCGATGTGATTTCGATTATTCGCTCAAAGGTATGTTAAAAGGGGTATGATGCTTTTCTTGCTTATGTACTCGACACCAAGATATCTCGAGTCAAAGATACGAGCGATTGCGATGGTATGCGAATTTTCGATGTGTTTCGGAGGAATTACCGTGGTTGCCACCGTAAAGGGAAGTGGAATTCTCTATAGATTTGATTAGGAACTACTCCTATTTCCATAGCTCCGTCTGGGATGGCTCCTCTGAAATTAAAGGAATTAAAGATACGATTGCAAGAACTTGTTGATAGAGGTTTTGTCCGACCGAGTCATTCACCTTGGGTGCTCCGGTTGTTTGTGAAAAAGAAAGACGGGTCTTTGAGATTGTGTATTGATTATCGGCAGCTTAATAAAGTAACTATAAAGAATAAGTACCCGTTGCCCCGGATTGATGATTTATTTGATCAGCTAAAAGGTGCTACTATATTTTCAAAGATTGATCTCCGATCGGGTTACTATCAGTTACGGGTAAAAGAGTCAGATGTGCCAAAGACGACTTTCGAACCAGTGCGGGCATTATGAGTTTCGGTTATGCCATTTGGGTGACTAATGCACTGCGGATTTATGGATTTGATGAATCGGATATTCAGACCATATTTAGACAGGTTCGTGGTAGTTTTCATTGATGATATTTTGGTCTATTCTCGAGATGAAGAAGAACATGCAGAACATTTGAGAATTGTGTTGCAAATTTTGCGAAAAAGCACTATATGCTAACTTCAAGAAATGTGAATTTTGGCTTGAGAAGTGGGTTTTCTTGGACATATTGTATCCATTGAAGGCATCGGGGTAGATCCAAGTAAAATCTCACTTATTGTCAATGGAATCCACCAAGACCGTATCTGAAGTTAGAAGTTTCTTGGGTTTAGTGGTTATTATCGGAGATTTGTACGAGGATTTTCTATGATAGCTTCTCAGATGACTCGATTATTGTAGAAAGATATAAAGTTCGAGTAGACTGATGAATGTCGTGAGTTTCAACCGATTAAAAGATCTACTAACGAAAGCACCAAAGATTAGTGCGACTGAACCGGGTAAGGAATTTGTTATTTACAGTGATGCCTCATTAAATGGTTTAGGTTGTGTCTTGATGCAAGAAGGTAAAGTAATTGCCTATGCTTCAAGACAACTTAAACCACATGAACGAAATTACCCGGTACATGATCTTGAATTAGCTGCTATTGTTTTTGCGTTGAAGATATGGCGACATTACCTATATGGTGAGAAATGTCATATTTATACTGATCATAAAAGCTTGAAATATTTGATGACACAGAAAGATTTGAATTTGAGACAGCGCAGGTGGCTTGAACTGATAAAGGACTATGATTTGATTATTGATTATCATCCGGGTAAGGCTAATGTTGTGGCTGATGCTTTGAGTCGAAAATCTCTATTTGCTTTACGAGTTATGAATACCGATTGTCCTTGATGATGATGGTTCAATCATAAGCTGAATTAAGAGCTAAACCGACATTTCTACAAAGAAATATGTGAAGCTCGGAAGAATGATGAGAAGTTACAGGTTAAACGGGAACAATGTGAGTTAGGTACTGATTCTGAATTTCAAGTTGGGATTGATGGTTGTTTATTATTCAGAGATAGGGTATGTGTACCCAAGAATTCAGAGCTCATACAGAAGATTTTACATGAGGCTCACAATGGTTTTATGTCTGTACATCCGGGAAGTAATAAAATGAATAATGATTTGAAGAAGATGTACTGGTGGCCAGGTATGAAACGTGATATTTCTGAGTTTGTATCAAGATGTTTAATATGTCAACAGGTCAAAGCAGAACATCAGGTACCTTCGGGGTTACTTCAGCCAATTACTATACCGAAATAGAAATGGGAAAAAATCACTATGGATTTTGTATCGGGATTACCATTGTCTCAGAGGAAAAAAGATGCTATTTGGGTGATTGTTGATCGATTGACAAAGTCAGCACACTTTATTCCGGTATGTATGGATTATTCTTTAGATAAACTGGCTGAACTATACATATCTGAGATTGTCAGGCTACATGGGGTGCCTGTCTCCATTATATCAGATAGAGATCCCCGATTTACATCTCGTTTCTGGGATAAATTGCAAGAAGCTTTGGGTACTCAGTTGTATTTTAGTACTGCATTTCATCCTCAGACAGATGGCCAATCTGAGCGTGTAATTCAAGTATTGGAAGATATGCTCCGATGTTGTACACTAGGGTTTAAAGGTAATTGAGAGAGGTATCTACCTTTGATTGAATTTGCTTACAATAACAGTTATCAGTCCAGTATTAAAATGGCTCCATATGAAGCTTTGTATGGTAGAAAATGTAGAACACCATTGTATTGGACAGAGCTCAGTGAAAAGAAGATACATGGGGTTGATTTAATCCGGAAGCGAAGAAAAGTGAAGGCTATTCGGGATAGTTTAAAAGCGACTTTCGATCGCCAAAAATCATATCTTGATCTTAAACGAAAAAGATTGAATTTCGTGTCGGTGACAAGGTATTCCTGAAAGTGTCTCCTTGGAAGAAAGTTCTCCGATTCGGTCGAAAGGGTAAATTGAGTCCAAGATTTATCGGGCCATATGAAATTATAGAAAGAATTGGACCGGTCGCTTATCGATTGGCGTTACCACCGGAACTCGATAGAATTCATAATGTTTTTCATGTGTCTATGCTACGACGATATCGGTCAGATCCTTCACATGTTATTTCTCCAACGGAAGTGGAGATTCAGCCGGATATGACTTACAGTGAAGAACCGGTCAAGATATTAGCACGGGAAACAAAGGAGCTTAGAAATAAAAAAATAAATTTGGTGAAAGTATTGTGGCAAAAGCACGGGATTGAGGAAGCGACATGGGAACCGGAGGAGGCAATGAGGAAACAATATCCAAACCTCTTTACTGGTAAGATTTTCGAGGACGAAAATCCTTAAAAGGGGGGGAGAGTTGTAATGGCCTAAATTCAAGATTATCGGAACAATGGTTTCGTAACCATAAATCCGATTTAAAGAGAAATTTAATTCAATATATTTGCATGAATATTTATATGATAGGAAATATTTTTATAAATATTTATAAAATGTTAGTAATGTGGTATTAAAATTTCGTTAGAAGATTTTAACGTATGGGTAGGTAATTAAATGAAAAGGACTAAATTGAAATGAAAGTAAAATTTGAATTATAGATTAAAAATTATAAAGGACCAAAATGGCAATTATGCCATTTTTAAATGTTGAATGGCATAAGCATAAAAATCTTAAGATTTTATGTGATAAAATATATTATTATTAGATAATTATGTTAATATAATATTATATTATAAAATAAGGTAAAGAATAAAAGAGAAGAAACAGAGAAGAAAACGAAACAGAGAGCAGGGGAAAGAAAGAAAGAAAGAAAGAAGAAAAAGGAAAAATAGAAAGTTTGAAGCTTGGAGTTTAATTTGGTAAGTTAATTTAGTCCTTTTCTTTTAATTTTGATGCTTTATAAGTTTTAGAACAAAGTTTTGATGAATTTAAGTTGAAGTTTTTGAAGTTTTAGAGTTTTGAATATAGCATATGATGAATAAAATGATGAATTAGTGGTTTAATTGAAAGAATTTGAAGTTAGAATTGGATAAAGGACTTAATTGTAAAACAAGCTATAAGAAAACAGCTTTTGGGACAAGTAAAGAGAGAGTAAGTTTGAAAATTCACCAAAAATCGTGAAGTGGAATTAGAAGTTGAGTGAGATATGAAATTAAAGCTTATTGAGGGCGATTCTGCATTGCTTTTCAAAAGACTTCGGCTCCAAAAGCACTTTTGGAAGAAAAGTTTATCTGTAATGTTCGCTTTTAATTTGGAATTTTTTGTTTCGAAGTCTTTTCAAAAGACTTCGAAAAGGAGAAGCTAAAATTTTAGCTTTTCCTCTCAAAAGCACTTTTAGTGCTTAATTACTTTTCACCCTCTAATAACATAGTACTTTCCTTTTTTTCGTGGGACTTAATTATAAATGTGTTAAAATTATTAATTAAAATAAAAAATATTTTTAAAATATTAATTATAAATATTTAATGGTTATATTTAAATATTTAAAATGTAGTTTATATATTCTAATTAAATTTTATAACTAATTAATATTTATTACTTACAAATATTTAAAATTAAAATTTATATTTCATATATTAAAATATTAACAAGTTATAGCAATTTTTATCTTCTTACTAAAATATAATAATATTAACTAATTTAAAATTTATTTAAATGTATATTTGTTACTTGATAATAACATGTCTAAAATGGACATTTTATTTCTCAAAAGACTTCTTGACAAAGAATGCTAAACACTCAAATTTTAAAGCAAACTTTTCAAAAGACTTCTCAAAAGACTTTTCCACAAAGACTTTTCAAAAGATTCTAAAACTAGCCCTGAGTCTATTTTCATATAAAAGAAACAAGGAAAGAAAAGAAGTTCGTATTTTGAGATATTTAGATTTTTGTAAGACGGTTCAGAATGAATTCGGGTTCCCTGTTTTAACTTTATAAAATCATCAAAATTGGATAAAAATAATTAGGGCTTAAATTTATATTTTAGAATTATTAATGAGTCTATTTTCAATAGAAATAAACGGAACATCATCCGAATCCTGTATGAAGAGATAATTAATTTTTAGTGAAGAAGGGTCAGAACTGTCAAATAGCAGAACAGGGTAACTTTAAAGAATAAACTGTACTGATTGGCTAAACCAAAATTCTGAAAATTTTATGGGAAGAAGATATATGAGTATAGTTTCAGGAAAATTAACGGATCTAAATTTTAAGTTCTATAGCTCAAGATAAAAATAATTTAGTGACTATGACTCAAGTAGACAATTTTGAATGAACTAAAAATAATAATAGAATTATAGAAAATGCTACATGTGAACATGAAATGTATTGAATTGATGATTGAATTTATTTATTTAGATTCAGAAAACTTAAATACGAAGCTAGATCGAGGAAAAGAAAAAGTCCCGGATTAGTAGATTTTGTGTACGAACAAGTATCGAGGTAAGTTCATGTAACTTGAATTATCTTCTTAAATGCTTGAAATGTATGTTATTGATGTGAATATAATTTGAATGTTCATTGTATGAAAGTTGATAAAACATTGATATATTTGATAAAAGTGGAAGAAATCCGGTTGAATGAAAGGAAAATTCGATGGATCTCGAAAAGGAATTGACGGTAAAAGGATCTAGCCTGGACGGGTGATCCTATCTGATATAGCCCTCCAAAGAATATGTGGAAAATGGATTTAGCCGGACGGTAATCCAATTAGGGTCTGAATTTAACTGGATTGGTAATTCGGATCCAAGCTCATTAGAGTAGTTGTCGTTGTGGATTTAGCCCGGACTGGTAATCCCGATTACTTTATGAGTTTATATTCTGGGATTTAGCTCGACGGTAATCCATTGTAAGGATGAGGTTCATGGAGTGTGCTCTCTGAAATGGAAATGTGCGCACATGAACATGAATTGATCGGACTGGATTGTACACTAAAAGCGTATTCGAAAATCCATCGAAATTCGAGTAATTCAACGGGATAAATATGGAAAATAACAAGGAAATGGAAATCATGATATTGATGAGCTCATCAATCATAGTATTTATATTATTGATATATGGAAATTATTGGACTGACTTGAATGTCGAGTTTGTGAATGTTAGGGTAATAATGCATTGAATGTGTATATGAATGTTTATTGCTTGTATTGTAAATATTAGGTAAGTATAATTCTTGTTACATGGACTTACTAAGCACAAAGTGCTTACCCTATTTCCTTTTTTCCCTATTTTGTAGTGTTAAGAGCTCGGAGATCGGATCGGTGGGAGACTCATCACACTATCAACCCCAATATTTCGGTATTTAAAGAAACTTTAGTTTGGAAATGAATGGCATGTATAAGCTAATAAAATAAATGTTAATATGAAATGAATGTAAGGTCCACCATTGGTATGGCTAGCAAACCTTGGTTTGGTATGTGTTGATGTTATCTTATAAATATGCATGAATTTATTTTGAAAATATGTTGAATTGGAATGGTCTCAGTTTAGAACTGCAGGAAATGCTAGATATTTATAAATGGGTTATATTGAGGTAAAAAAAAATTCGTAAACTCCGGTAATGCCTCGTACCCTATTCCGACAACGAATACGGGTAGGGGGTGTTACACACCACCCATCCAAAATGGCCCTAAATTAACCAAGTTACTGAGCTAACATAATATTAAAAATTTTATCAAGTATTTCCACTAGTACTCACATACATACACCATATTTAAACTTAAGTACATGCCTTTTTAAAGTCCAAAATTTATATATCAAAACTTGTCCTTGGAGATTGTTGAGTGATGTGATCCAAATTGACGTTGCAATCCTCAATTCATCTCTATCTTTATCTTTTACCTCGATTCACATAAAACTTTATTCATCCATTTGAAATCATATATATATATATATAATGTTATCATTTCACACATTCGCATATTCACTTTCATATAACATTCTTAACATATCATATGTATCACTTTATAATACATTTTTCATTTTGCATACTGATGGTTGTTGAGGTCACCAAATATAAATTTTCTATACTCTAACTAAATTAAACAGTAGTATAAAGAAGCATGGTTGATCCCACAGGGATTAGGATTTCTAATATCTTTTTTATGTAACCAGATTTCGAAATCATAGCAGTTGTCGTGCCCATGACTTGTAACATGCTAAGCTGAAAATAAAATGAAGGGAATTTTAGTTGATCAGGGTTAAAAATATAAAATAAATAGAACAAATAATAGTTGAATTATAAATGCAAAATGAAACAAAATAATTGAAATTAAATTAGGACATCAAATATGTGACTTCTTAGCCTTAGACTCGAAATATTTCAGACTCGAGTCGGTTCTTGAAAGTGAATTTTCCTTTCTAAATGAGAAGCTTGTTATAACGATCAAAGGCGCCTTAACCGCCAACCCTCATTGTGTAGTTGATTCCGGTACACCCTGCAGACCAACCCTTACCAACTATATAACCACGTAACACACGTCCACGGTTTAAGATCTCGACAACCTTGCAATCTAGAAGAGCTTAACTCGAATTAACGACCTCAATCGTGTGAGTCATTTAAATCCGATCACTATCTCCCTTAACAAAATCCAATTGACATTTTCCCAACTAGACATGCCAATTTGTTTGCGAGAATCTGAATGTGGCAGATGACCGACTCGTTTTCCCAACTGTACACCAAATAACTCCAATCCAACACGCACTTTTTGAGTTGAAATTGAATTAACTTTAAGGGACAGTTGTAACTATCCCATATTTAGGAGAGATAATGAATATCATGTTGTAAGGTTTTAGCACAGGTTCATTTCTCACGATTCTCTATTGAAGTGATAATCGATCTAAAGCTAAATGGAGATTAGTTGAGCATGAAATTAATCATACTTGATTGTATTATAAGAGTGGATTTTAAAGAAATATAATAGGTGAAGAAGGGAAAGGACTAAAAAGTGAATTGCACCAAAGTATAAAAAGTGGAAAGGAATGGCAGAATGCTTGACGCAAGAATATGCTAATTGCCTTTTTAAATTCAAGTGTGTTATATCATGCCACAGTTATAAGCCTTCATATACGTATCTCAAATAACCAATTTCACATTATTTATTCTTAGAATCATGCTTAACAACTCACCATAATATCAGATTTTCTAAATATAGAATTTGTCAAAGGAAAAAGTCTAATAAATAATTTTATAATATTTAATTCAACCCCACAACTTAGTTTTTATTCCAATTTAGCCCGATTTTGCTTGTTTTTGAATTTTGACACTCCAATTGCGTTCATGATAAAATTTAAGTAATAAATCATAAGCTTAGTAGCATTCTATTAAAAAATTGACAAAAAGCAGGTACGTTAAATACATAAAATTAACTTGCTATCACACTCAATTGTCACATTGAACAATCCTTTGAATCATATAAACACATACACTATACTTTCATTCCATAAATTCACATATTCACAATACTTTTCACATTTGATTTCAACTTACTTTCATTAAGCACTTTACTTTTACATCACACCTCATTTAAATATTTTATCTCACTATTTTAGTTCACATAGTATGTTTTGAACATTTTATAATTTAATCCTTAGATTCATGAAAATTCATTATCAATATCACTTTTCACTTCATTTACTATCACTTTACATTTTATTTAAACCCTTTTTATAACATTTATTCACATATCAAAATTTACACTCTACTCGATTTGGTCCTCTCCACAACAATTTCACTATGCTACTACATCTATTTACTTATCAATTAATGACAAAAAAAAAATCACTCTTTATAATTTAATCTATAGTTGTATGAAATTTATTAATCACTAAATTATCACTTTATTATTTCTTACATTACTAACATATATTTAATTACATACTCACTACAAAATTCAAATACTTATTCAATAATCATAACTATATCTTATTTAATTATTTCATATTAAAATATAAATACTCAAATATCAAATTAAAATAAACAAACTTGAATTCAGTTAATTACTGACCTATTTCTTCACTTGAATTCAACCTTTCTCTTCACTTTCTTCTTCATCTAAGTAGTCTTCAATGTAGAAAATATTTCAATAGAATTCTAGGATATGAAATTAGGCTATGGTTTTAGAGAAAAAATCAAGAAAATTCCATGGGAAATTTTTTCTTTCTTTCTTCCTTTTTTTTCTTTTCCTTTTCTTTCCCTTTTATTCATTTCTTTCTTCAGATGATGTTGCTGCCATTTCACTTCCCAAATAGTGTAGGAAATTCTATACTTTTCTTTTTATTTCAATTTTCAATCAAATCTCAACACTTTTCAACCTTAATTTCCATAGCTTTCCACCCTATTAGCTCTGGGATTTTAATCCCATCATTATGTCCCTAAATATCAATTAAAAATGAAAATTTTGCATTTAAGTTCCTCCTCCATAAATGGAAAAATTGCACTTTAGTCTCTATACTTTTCTACTTTATTCAATTTAGCTCCTATCTCGATTTAACAACTCCATTTCACCTTCATAAAAAAATTTCTTCAAATTTCGCCCCTTTTCAAAAATAGTAAATTTTCACTTTTAATTCTTACTAAATTTCATTATTCATACATTTCATCCCGATACTTAATTCACCTTTTAAATACTTATCATTTCTTAAAGACTAAAATTTTGGTATTACACATAGTGTAATTACAACAAAATCTTATATGTCATGTTTGGTAGTACAAAATTGTAATTGCACAATTACATAATTTATATTTTAAAATATTAATTATTATAAATTTATCAAGATGATATAAGAATATATAAATGAATAACAAAAATTAAAATCAAGTCATCATATGTAATATGTTAGTCCAAGAAGGTAGTTGATAGTACAATTACTAATAAAATAAGAATAAAATAAATATCACATGCAATTTTATCTAATTTCCTTTTAACATTTAACATATACTCTATTATTCCTTATCATCATTTGTTGGCCATTGACTAATTTTATCGTCATCATCATCTAAGATTATTAAGATCTTTTTCTTCTATGTACTCTTGTCATTCACAGTCTCAATTTGATATATGTTACAACGTATATCCTTTTAAAATATAGTGTCTTCGAGATTGACTAGAACATAATATGTTAATTATCACTTTGTTCCTTCAAATAACAATGTATTAACTCTTCTAGATCTTTCAAATAATTTTTTACTTATGAAAGAATAGCATGTTTCATCGCCACATTAAACAAAAGGTACAATATATTAGCTCTTCTAGAACCTTAAATTAATAATGTACTACCAAAGTTTGGTTTGTTTTGTTTTATTACCAAACAAGAAAAAAGCTTCTTCTTCTTTTTTATCCCTACGGATAGTATACACTGTTGTATTGTCTACGGAACATATGTTTCCTTCCTTTTAAGGAATACTAATTGAATAATAAGATATTCATGTGCTTGGCAGGTATAGAACCAACAACTTTTCATAAATCGTCTCTCTTCTTTAAAAGGTTATATCGAGAAATCTTATTACTCTCTTATTTATCTCTATGTTTCCACTTCTAGTGGCCAAAAGTAATTATTACTAAAAGGATATCCAAGAATCAACTAATGGGTGTCACAATTCACTAAAAGGATGCAAGTCATACTTTTAGAAATTTCATCTTTAACAAAATACATACAATCCTAAGGAATATGACCATTAATATTACATATAAATATCAAAATAAAATCATATACTTAAAGTTTAGTAATGGATAGCAAATAAAGTGCATCAACAGGTTCCTCGATATACATTATAGAAATCTTAAAAATTGACGTGCTACATTTAAAATGATAGCATCATAAAGACAACATTAATATCCCTTTACAATTTAGGTTCGTCATGATCATCAATATGGTATGCCAAATCTAATTCAACATCATTCTTATTATTCATTTTGACATTGTCTCGCTTCTGTTTGATAGAAACTTGATAGAGTTTAACCAAATGTTTAAGCGTACGACAAGCATAGAACCAATGACCTTTCATACCACATTGATAACATTAATAGCTCGTTATTTTGTTCAATCACAACTAAATATGATATTAATTTTTCATGATATTGTTACTACAGGAACATATTTGAAGCATGATAAGTTAAAAAAAAAATCTCTAACAATTTCTCATTAACAATATTCTCACATAATATTAATTGAGAACTTATCCTGAACATTGTAGAGTTATGCTCATAGTTTTAAAGTTGTGTAACTTCAAGTGCATTTGATCATACGAGCTTTAAATAAGAGACCTTACAACTTCAAATGCATCCAATCATAAATTTATCATATCCTAATGGTTATATATATTTTAAATTATTCCTCAATTCAAGTAGATATTTTACAATTAAACATTTCCATGGATAAAGTTCACATCTCAAATATAAAAATCTGACATATTTTTTTCATGACCACTATAGCAAACATACATGAATTTCAATTCAAAATCTATTTTTCATGATTAGTCTCCAATTATGATAAACATGCTATAATAAAATAAATCATAGTAAAATATTCCCGAGGATCGTTAACATCATCATCGTCATCCTAGCTATTATCACGAAAAGCTATTACAAGCGCTAAAATAACTTTATTTTCATAATAACATTTATTAATAGTAAAAGGCATAATGACTTATTTAGCCCATCAAGTTTCAACTTTACAAAAAAGGTCATTTTAGCCCTCCATATAATTTTCCACCCTTAAACTTGTGTATTGAGTCAAGTCACCTCAAAATAAATGAAAAAGTTAATATTTTTTAACTTTTCTAATATTATATACGCGCAGATTGTCACGTAGTTGACATGTCAATATTTAATTAATTTTTTAAAATATTAAAACCTGAATTCGACTCAAGAGGGAGGTTTAGTGAAAAGAAAAAGATCGGGTATATGGGTGGGATTAGAAAAATAGTGAAAAAAATCGAGTATCGTGCTGATACCAAGTTACGAATTAAATAACGAAGAAAGTAAAGGATGAAGAAATAGGAGAGCAAAAGAAAGCTATAGATTTTTATTGATCAATGGGATGTTTATAATACTTCTCCAAAGTCCATATTTATAGGCATAAGAAATATACAGGATATAAAACTCTACTTCTAATAAGCATTAAAGTTCCAATATGCATATCAAATTTATCTTAATATTAATAAAATCAACTTAATAATAAAATATTTTCGATATGATATTAAACAGGCTCTTAATAAAATATTAAAAATAATATAGATAATCTTTTAAGTACAGTATCTTTGAATAAGCCTACCCTTTATTTATTATTTTTATTGAAAGAATTGCTTTATTTATTTATTTCAGAGTTACTTCAAATATTCAATACTGAATGATATAGCAGGCCCAAATGCAGGCAATGGATCAATGAGTATCCACAAGCGTTTCTCTTGGGTCCTATTCAAAACCCAATTATGATTGACATATATAATCTATCTGTACAATTGATCTGATCATCATACATCACAAAAGAATGTCATGGGTACTGGGTAGGCCGAAAACATTGTAAAACAGCTTTGAGCAATTAACTTGGTTTCTGTCTTTCAGCTTCTGAGCTTTCTTTCTTTCTTTCTGCCTGTCGTTCAACAATGGCTACAACTGAGATTTCCCCACTGGATCATCCCACACCTCCGAAACAGCCATCATTTCTACAACACTACCCTCCTGATTTTCCAAGAAAGGTATAAGCAACAAAACAGGCTGTACGCAACATGTTTTAAATAAAACATTGTTTTGTGATTAACAAAAACATTATCTGCTACACCTAGGTGTTTGCAGAGACGATAGCAACCTACTTGCTGGTTTTTGTGACATGTGGATCAGCTGCCATTAGTTCGGTTGATGAACACAAAATCTCAAGGTTAGGAGCTTCAGTTGCAGGTGGACTTATAGTGACTGTAATGATCTATGCAGTTGGTCATGTTTCTGGTGCACATATGAACCCTGCTGTTACCCTCGCTTTTGCAGCTGTCAGACATTTTCCATGGAAACAGGTTTTCTCTTCTTTTCTTTTTAATTTCTTCCATTTTAGTCCCTGAAGATCGCCATGTTTATTGCTTAGGAAACTATGAACATCAAAATGAATTGAAAGGTAAAGAATCTGATCAATCGATATTGATTTTTTGTTTGTTGATGGGGTTTCTGAGTAATTTGAGAAAGGTGTTTAGACAGTCGGAAGGACATGGGCACATGGCTGATAGTTATGTGCGGTCGAGCCCAGGGTTCATTATTTTGGACCATTTGTGCAACTTTGGTGGTTTTGAGTTCAACCTTCACTTCTAGCCACAATTGGTACATAACATGGATAAATGCTGCAATAATTTATGGTCAAATAAAATATATATTTTTCCAACATTTATTTATTTCCATTTGCATTAAGAATTTAATTTCCAACTAACGATATGATTGTTACATATTAATATGGAAATAGAATTACTTGAATTTATGTTAATTTTTATCTCAACTTGTGTTCTTATTTTAATTAAGTTAATTTTTATCTCAACTTGTTTTGTTTAAATTTATTTTACTTGAGTTGCTTTTTAATTCAGTACTCTAATTGAAAATATATTTTTATACAATATTAAGGGTGAGGGACAGGGTAAGACAGTTTAAATCCGTGCTAAACCGGTGTTCAACAAAAACTTTAATCATTGTTTCATTCAAGTAAAGATGGAATTTTTTTTCTTAATATCATATTATATTATGAATTAATGCATATACTTCTTTTGTAACTAAACAAATAAATGTTTATATAGTTTGGCATATGCATTAAGGCACAAATATTGTATTTAAGATCAATAATTGTTTAATAATGTTCAAATTGATTTAATTAATTTGAAGATGAAATGAAATGGATACGTAGAAAATGGTTGCAGGTTCCATTTTATGGTGCAGCTCAACTAACAGGAGCAATCTCTGCATCATTCACACTCCGTGTATTATTGCATCCAATAAAACATGTTGGCACCACATCACCATCAGGCTCAGATTTGCAAGCTCTAATCATGGAAATAGTTGTTACCTTTTCAATGATGTTTATCACCTCAGCTGTGGCCACTGATACTAAAGCTGTAAGCTCAAATCATTAAAAAAATTCTTCAGATAGTTTTTGCAGTCTTCATATGTAAACATGTATTACATAAATGACAGATAGGAGAGCTAGCAGGCATAGCTGTTGGGTCTGCTGTTTGCATAACTTCAATCTTGGCTGGGTAATATTAATTATATTGCAAACTTAGAAATTAACTCAATTCAAATCGATTGATTCTTGATATGATGTATATACTAACAAGTAGTGTAGGAATACAGACCAATATCAGGTGGATCAATGAACCCAGCAAGGAGCATAGGGCCAGCAATAGCCAGTGGTGAGTACAAGGGAATATGGGTGTACGTGGTAGGACCAGTAACGGGGACATTGATGGGGGCGTGGTCTTACAATCTCATCCGGATGACAGACAAGCCTCACCATGCAATCTCTCCACGTTCCTCCTCCTTCAAACTTCGGCGAATGAATAACCAAGATGGAGAGGTATAAGGCAAACTTGAGTGTATTCAGTATTGATTCATATCCATTGTTCATCCTCAAGAGTCAACAATATTCCTTACTACCCTTTTTTCATTTTACCTCAAACTTTCATCATATATAAACTTTATAATGACTTATTTCGCCTCTAAATTTACAAAAAAAGTAATTTTAGTTTTCATTTATTTTTCGGTCTCTTTTACTCTTGAACTTATAATATTTTGTCAAATTATCCCAAAATGAATGAAAAATTTTACGGTTTTTAACTTTACCGACATTGCATACACGTAGTTTGGCACATGGATCACATGTCAATATTTAATTAAAATTTAAAATTTAAAAATTCAAATAAATATTTTAAAATTAATATCGTTAAAATTATTAAAAGTTATATTAAAATATTTTTCATAATTTTAAAATAAAAAAAATTATTATATACTAACTTAATGTATGCCATGTCAGTAAACTTAATGTCATATCCCCATAGAATGCCTGTGTAAGCTCATCAAAGTTGCCTAGATATTATTGTTAATGTAGGAGCACATTATCCTTACATTTATGAGTTGAGAAGAAATTATAAATAGCTCTAAACATTATGTTAAAAAAAAAAAACAAATATAATCCAAACTCACAAGATAGGGCTATAAATGATTGGAGATATGTGCAGGCTGGGTTATGGTCCAAGTTATGTTGGATTGGGTGCTACCATTAAGGGTTGTGTAATTGTCAAGTCTGTTGACCTGTATTTTGGGTGTTTTATTTGTAACTTCCGTCCGCAAATATATATATAACGGTCAGTTAATACTAAATGGGGAACTGTTGTCTTAAGCCTTCAATGGAAATAGTGCTGATGGTTTCGTCTTTAGCAAAGCTGTTCATCCACACTAAAAAAGCTTTCTCCATATGTTAAAAAGCTTTTTTTACTTTCCAATTTTACAAAATATTTTTTGTCCATTCATTTATTTTTAATAATTTTAGTCTTTAAATTTATATTATTCATCAAATCATTCTAAAATAAAAATTAAATGTTTGTTAACTTTATTAACATGATATATACGTGAATTACCACATAGATATCATAGCAACAATTAATTAATTTTTAAAATTATAAAATTTCAAAAAATTATAACAGAGATACATGTAAAGATAAAATAATATTTTTATTTTTTGACCATGTGACGATTTTAAGTAATTATTATTTTTAAATAGATTTAACAATTTAATTAATGTTGGAACTTATAAAGTACCAATTTGAAAAAATATTTTCAATACTACTTGTGATAAAAAAATTAATTATCAAAATGAAAAAAATACATAATTTAAATACTAATTTGTAGGTTAAATTTTTAAAAATTTTAATCATTCAAATAACATTGGAGTAATAAAAATATTAATATATAAAATAATTTAATTACCACTTGTAAAAAAAAAACCAAAATTAAGACTAGTAGACTACCAAAATAAATAAATAAATAACTACTAAAACTTCCACATATTATAGAAGTAACATCGACATGTATAATCAAAACTAATACAATTAAATTACTAATTAAAATGGTTGGAGGCTGGGGCATGATATCCTCCCCACCTATGATAAAATCGCCAGTTTTCGTTGTGGTTTTAACAGCACTTGCCCGAGATGTGGGAATGATAAGGAAACTCTTATTCATGCCTTGAAGGACTATCCGAAGGCGAGAGCGGTTCTGGAGTATGGAGGATTCAATAACAGACTTCTTGAAGGTGTTTTCGTTAACTGTATTGACTGGGTGGAGGAGGTGGCTCGTGTATTGGATAAAACGGCAATTTCTAACTTTATGACGGTCCTCTGGAACATCTGGAATAGCGGAGGAATACTCGTGTATTGAATATGGGTGTGCTTTGGGCAGAGATGACTGCTATGGAGGAGAGTATTAATTTCGCTAGCCTTAACAATTGGGATAAAGTGCAGATTGAAACTGACTGTGTCAGTCTTGTTAATAGGTTTATGAAGAGGAACGTAGATGTTACCAATTTGGGCTATTGTTTACGGGCTCTGCTTGAACAAACCAATCGTTCACTTCTTTTGGTTTGATTTGGGCCTGAAGCTATAATAGTGTCACGATCGCTTGTGTATTTTAGCTAGAGATAATAATTGTAATATGGATTTTAATATGGATTATCCTTTAGAAATCCATGATTTGATTCTGAAAGATGCAATATAGTGATTGTGACCTTTTTGGGGTCGTTTTATTCAAAAAAATTACTAATTAAAATTATATAAAAAAACACTATAATTAAAATAGAAATTATTATTAATATAAATAGAATTTTGTATTTAACATGTATATATGATAATATTCGAAATAGTTATGATAATTTAAATATATAAAACAGCTTATTAATATATATATATATATATATGGGGTAAATCACCGATTGATTACCCAACTTTTGGATAAATTTTATTTTAATCACTTAACTTTAAAATTTTAAAATTTTAGTCACGTCAGCTAAATTTTTAATGTAAAGTGACATAAGCCTTTATTTAGTAGCCAAATAATAAATTTAGCCTCTTATGTTTATTTATTTTATTAATATGTCCATAAATTTAAAAATTCAACAAATTTAACCCTTAATATTTATAAAATTTATCATTTGATTCTAATCCTTAAAAAGTTGAATAATTTTTTCCTAACATTTATAAAATCATCGATTTAATAATTTTTTTTTAATTATTAAAAGATTAAAGTAATGGTGCAAATATTTTAAGTGATTAGTTGCAGCTACTAAGGGCAATTTATAAAGGCATAGAGCGGTGAGCCGGTGACCATAAGTTGCAGCAGCAGATGTTGAATGACCAAAACTTAATATAATTATCAGCAGGTTGCATATACGACAGCCACGTAACAGCAAATAGCAACAAAATGATTTCAAACAACTGCTGTGGTCGGTGAACGGAGCAGCAGCAGCAACGACTATGATTAGTGCAATGAGCGGCCAACTTGAAGAAAATCAGTATTGCAAGGGGAGCAATGTTCAAGCATCCGGTGATGTAATCAATCCCCAATAAATTAGAATAAGAGATTTTTTCCATATATATTTTAATTAAATAGATGGGAACCGGGGGTAAAATATCCAAAAATACCAAAAAAATAAATTATTTACAAAAAATACCCAGTTTCAAAAATCTTTAAGGAAAAGGGTCGTTTCACCCCAAAACGCGTCCACGTCAGCGCGTTTTGGGGGGATATGCCAGCAAAGCACGTCCCTAGAGGCACGCTTTAGCCCTCAACGGTAAAAAAAAAAACTTATAAAAACCCCCAACCCTTTTATCTTTTTCACACTTTAATCCTTACTCATTTTTCTCTCAAATTCCTCTCAAAATTCTCTTTAAGTCCTTCAAACTTCCTCTAAAATTTTGAAATAGTCCTTTAATATTTACAAAAAAAAGCCCTTTTTAATTTTTTTAATATATTTTTTTGAAACTTTTAAAACTTTCGATCGTATTACAAATGGCCGGAGAATTACTTCGTCTAGACAACAAGCACATCTCCGTTGAGCAATTGCAAATGGTAAGTTTTTAATTTTAATTTTTTAATATTATTTAATATTTTTTAGGTCTATGCAATTTTAATTAATTTTTATTTTATATTTTTAAACAATCAGATCGGTGTTGGAATGTTATATTCGCAACATGCATGGTCCCCTATCGCCGTTGATCGAGAATTACCTGCGAGAAGTGAATTTTTGGCACGTGGCCACTATAGGCCGGGGGTTCAAGTTGGAGCCGCCTTTGATCAGTGCGTTGATAGAGAGGTGAAGACCCGAGACGCACGCTTTCCATATTCCATGCGGAGAGTGTACCATCACTCTGGAAGATGTGCAGTTGTAGTTGGGATTGTCGGTGGACGGGTCGATAGTTATCGGGTCCGCAACTTCTACCGATTGGATGGTCGTATGCTACGAGCTCCTGGGTGCCATTCTGGATAACATTCATGGAGGTCGGATCGAGATGGCCTGGTTACGAGACACATTCCCGGAGCCGAATGATGATTCGACCGAAATAGAAAGAATACGGTATGCTCAGGCATGCATTCTTCAGATAATTGGAGGTTATCTGATGCCGGACCTGTCTAGAAACCTCGTACACTTGAGATGACTGCTGAAACTTGTTGATTTTAGAGCAGCCGGTGAAATAAGTTGGGGGTCTGTCGTGCTATCGTAGTTGTATAGGGAGCTGTGCGGGGCGACGCGGCCAAGTAATGAGAAAATCGGAGGTTGTCTATCACTACTGCAGTTATGGGCACAGTTTCGATTTCTATTTTTACGTCATCGACTCGACCACCCATATTTATTCCCATTGATAACAAGGTAAATTTAATGTTATATTTTACAATTATTACGTAGATTTATAGTATAATTGTATGCTAAAAATTTATTTAATTAAGTGGAACCATTCGACGAGTTATGCTGAAATACCTACCTCGCTTGAAGATATATGGCTTCTATTGGACCAACTGTCAGAATCACAAGTAAGTTTCGAATTTCGTATTTATAATTTAGTATTTCGTATTTAGTGTTTAGTATTATGTATATAACTGTTATTTTGGTAATATTAATATAGTTTCAATGGACATCGTATAAGGATCCGGCAATTCGGACAGTAATTCTGGAGGAGTTCTTACAAAATCCAAACCTTTGGCACGTGAAGGTCCCATTGATCAACTATGTTACCGTGGAAATGCACCAGTCAGATCGGGTTCTGCGACAATTTGGATTCTGACAACCGATTCTCGTACACCTAAGGTGCTCGATGATGAGCACAAAGTGGACTTACTAGAGTCGCATACGGATTGGCCTAGATTTTGGTCAAGACATATCGAGACGTGGAGAACCGACGACTATTTACCTATCCGGAACCGATCATCGTTCCTGAGTTAGCATGCGTTTGAATACATGCCATGGTTTAGGATCCATGGTAAGCCGTATCTGTTGTCGAAAGAAGAGAGGCGACGGCAACTTCGTGAATGAAAGGAACGTCGGGGCCCTTTAAATCCAAGAAGAAGGGGTGATGAGACGGGGCCATCAACAGCACCAACACAGTCACCGGGCCCATCAGTTCAGCCGATGACACCGACATCACAGCCTTTACCCTTTATGCCAGGTGCGTACCCTACCCCTTATATGTATCCTCCAAACCCATATATGTTTCCTTTTCTCAGTCCCACCCCAGGTTAGAATGCATGGCCAAGTTGGAGTCCGTTCCCGACTACTCCCGTGCCCAGCCGATCTTTAGGCCGTCGTCGCGTGAGGGATCACAGGAGGAGCCATCGGGGAGCACATATTTCTACCACCCTCCTTCGCCATACGGGATTCAGACACCCCCGCCGTGGTTTATGCAAACACCACCGGGGTCTTTATTTTATCAAGGTGGGTCATCCTCAAACACTCACAACTGCACCAAAGGTCGGAGGAACTGAATCCCGTCCGAGGTTCCACGGCCCCCGTCGGAAGCTAGACGAAGGAGGAATCCAAGATCAACACCGATTCGATTAACTTTTATTTTTTAATTGTAATTTAGTATTTATATATTTAATAAAATAACAGTTTTTTTATTTTTTATTGTAATTTGATTTTAATTTTTAATGTAATTTATTTTTAATGTAATTTAATTTTAATATTAATAAAATAGAAATTGTTTAATTTTTTATTGTACTTTAGTTTTTATATATTTAATAAAATAATGCTTTTTTATTTTTATTTTAATTTAATTTTTTAATGTAATTTAATTTTTTACTGTAATTTAATTTTAATATCTTTAATAAAATAAAATGGTTTAATTTTTTATTGTACATTAGATTTTATATATTTAATAAAATAATAGTTTTTATTTTTATTGTAATTTGATTTTTATTTTTAATGTAATTTAATTTTTTAATGTAATTTAATTTTTTAATGTAATTTAATTTTAATATATTTAATAAAATAGAAATGGTTTAATTTTTTATTGTACTTTAGTTTTATATATTTAATAAAATAACAGTTTTTATTTTTATTGTAATTTGATTTTTTAATGTAATTTAATTTTTACTGTAATTTAATTTTAATATCTTTAATAAATTAAAAATGGTTTAATTTTTTATTGTACTTTAGATTTTATATATTTAATAAAATAATAGTTTTTTATTTTTTATTGTAATTTGATTTTTATTTTTTAATGTAATTTAATTTTTTAATGTAATTTAATTTTAATATCTTTAATAAAATAGAAATGGTTTAATTTTTTATTGTACTTTAGTTTTTATATATTTAATAAAATAACAATTTTTTATTTTTATTGTAATTTGATTTTTATTTTTAATATAATTTAATTTTTAATGTAATTTAATTTTAATATCTTTAATAAAATAGAAATGGTTTAATTTTTTATTGTACTTTAGTTTTATATATTTAATAAAATAACATTTTTATTTTTATTGTAATTTAATTTTTTAATGCAATTTACTTTTTTAATGTAAATTAATTTTAATATCTTGAATAAAATAGAAATGGTTTAATTTTTTTATTGTAATTTAGTTTTTCTATATTTAACAAAATAACAATTTTTTATTTTTATTGTAATTTAATTTTTTCTTTTAATAAATTAAAACTTGAATAAAATAAAAGTTCTTGTACAAAAGTTCACCGTTTTCATCAAAAAAAATAGAAATTACATAGCCATGAAGAGACAATAAAGCTAAAAACACGGTCAACTATTCCGATTTGGACACGAGCGAGATGTATGCCCCGGGTTCCTACATCATCCGCATAGCCTACTTTGGTTGCTCGTTTCTCGGATATCCATATTGTTGCATATTCTACTCGAGAAAGGTCGACCTTTTGGTTTTCGCCTCAATTGTCTATCCGACAACAGCTTATACGGTGCAAGCGATACCGACGGCCACTTACGTTCATCTGGGACTGGTGGGAATACGTGTCTCCACACGTTGTACATGTTTTCTAATTTATACACTTCATCGACATAGCTCATGGGATCAAGACGGAGATTCTGACAAGCCGCAAGTACATGAGCGCATGGGTAACGAAGTGCTTCAAATATCCCACAGTCGTAAGTCCTATTTGTCAAGTGTACACGATACTGCCCGCCAACAATACCTTGGTTCGGTCTGTCAAACTCCGTGATACGAAATCATAGGCTGTCTCGATCGTGACACATTGTGTGCATGGTGTTGGCCCGTGCCTTCCCCCTGTTTATTTCTTGCAAGACTTTTGGGCTCCATACATGGCCTCTTTGCATCTGCCCTTTATAACTCGCTGCTCGCTTCGAAAATAGTGCCGCTAAACGAAAATATATCTCCCGCACAACCGATGTAATCGGCAGATGACAGGTTCCTTTTAAAATAGAATTTATACATTCGGCCAAGTTTGTGGTCATATGACCATATCGTAGGCCGCCGTCGTATGCTTGTATCCACTATTCGAGAGGAATATTGCACAGGTAGTTTGCGCCTTCTTCGTTATCTGAGCGCAAACTCGCAAATATCTCCTAAAAATGGTTCTTATTGATCTCGTACACTGCCAATATAAGTTGATAGTGAATATTACATACCATTCTTCAATTGAGAATAAATTGAATATTACAAACGAAATTATATTAATAGATATTACATACCCATATCGATGGTGTGTGCGGTGCCACAAAGCTTCCTCGACGCCTATTGCGGCTAGTATTCCGGGCCCGATCCGATATAACGATATATCGGTTGAGGCGTATATGCCTCATTAACCTAGATAGGAAGAAGTCTCACCATCACCGACTTTTTCGGTGTTATTATAACGCAATCGAACGATTCTCCCACAACTGCTCTTGTGCCACGCCTAGCAATAGCCGATCGTATATCTACCATACATAAAGGTACCATCAATTTGTACCAATGGCTTGCAATATATAAAGGCATCTCGGCATTGCTTAAATGACCAGAATAGAAGCTTGAACACTGCGCATCCACGGAGCAAACGATCATTGTAGTACGCCGGTTCCATTTCAAGGTCTGTTATGCTACTTAGGACATATCTCTCCAGCACCTGACACTACTGCCACACTTCATTATATGAAGCGTCCCACCGACCATGCAACTTTTCTAACACCTTCTGCTTGGCTATCCAAGCCTTTCTGTAAGAGGGCGTATACCCCAATTGGCTACGAATATTGTCAATTAAGGCCGGCACTGTAGTCTTGGGATCGGCCTTCACCGTCGAGATTATTAAATCAGCCAACATGTCCGAATCCATCTTCGGATGATCTTGTGTAACACCACATCAACGGCACGTTAAATAATGCAACATTACATAATATTAGTATTATTCAAAAACATTGAACACATAGTGGTACCGTACCGGCAAGACATGTATGTGGACCTTTGTACTTTTTGATCTCGCACATGCCTGTCATTTTCCTCAACGAGGCCATGATTTTCCATGAACATGTACCGTCTTGCACTGCACACTTTGCCTCGTACTTATCGAGCTTGGATTTAACCATGTTGTAGTTAACCCCATTCCTGATGATATATTATTTCAATGCAGCAAGAAAAGTATTCTTGTTGGAAAACTAGTTACCAACTTCTAATTGGTCCGAATCCAACGAAGAAGTTGTACGGTCACGCGTCCGGTGTGGTAGCTTAGGAAACTCCAATGCATCATCTTGAGATAGATCCACATTATGCATGTGGGCTGGAGGCGAGTACGCCCTGAATAGCGGATCTTCTTCTTCTTCGTCTGAACCGCCCTCAGCATCTTCAGGTACAATTAGAACAGGCTCCGATTCAGAAAATAATTCAACTTCTGTACCATCGGGCCCGGGCTCTCGAGGTGGATCCACATCAGATTCATCGTTCGACCCTCCATAACCTGCAACAAATGAGGGCCCCTCGCTGGTGGATATCGTGGGGAGTACATTATCCCTCCTTAAATATCTTTCGTAACGTTCCCAATCATATATGGATTGCCAACCACTAGAAGTTGATGATGTCCCCCAATATGTATTTCTATCATCAGACATCGAAGGACGGATATGCATGTCCTATCCACCAACCGAGTGTCATGCAGGGGTTATGTTTTCCATACTACTACCGAACACGGAAACTTCCGTGTTTTGCCTCCCACTAATAGAGTGTCGGCTTGGGGTCGTGTATTCCCCTCGAACAGCAGTAGATGTTGAGGTCACAGAAAGATCACTTGGAGATGAAAATTGTACATATACCTCGAGATAAGGTGATCCACTAGCAAGATGAGTCTCCACCATTGCCTTAAAGCTCCAAGGACCTTTAATGTCGAATGAGTCATATCTCACCGGATCAACTGAAGCGCAAAATCTATACTTAATAGACTGAACTTTCATTGGCGTTGTTCCGAATATTTTAAGCCTAATTCTTTTGCGAAGTTCTACCAAATCGACGTTTCGATTAAAACTCAGTCGCGTTGTATTCTCCGATAAGAAAGTAACACTATTTTCGGTGTCACAAACTTCACCATCGTAGTAAATAACAACATTAATACGTTCACTCATTTTCAGTTTTTTTTTCTTTTGCCTTAATTTTCCTTATGCAACCTGAGAATGAAATTTGCCTGATTTATAGTCTAATTTTCCTGGAGACTATTGTAGCAAAAGAGTGTCCACGGGGAGCTCTTTTCAAGATTAATGCCGACAAGGCACCTATTTGGAAGCGTTTTGGCCACTGCTTTGTTTAGAACGTCTTCTCAAAATAATTTTCCAAAAAGAGCGCCCATGGGAGCTCTTTTCAAGATTTTGCCGACAAGGCACCTATTGAAGCGTTTTGCCACTGCTTGTTCGAAACGACTTTTCAAAATAATTTTCCGGAGACTCATCAGAGCAAAAGAGCGCCACGTTGAAGCCCTTTTCAAGACTCATGATGACAAGGCACCTACCGGAAGCGTTTTGTACTTGTTTGTTCAGAACGTCTTCTCAAAATTATTTTGCCACATACAACTGTCAAAAAATTTCAATTAATTTTTTAGGCTAATATATTTTGCCCAAAACCCTATATATATTTTTACCCTAGCCCAAAAACCTTAGAATATCATATTGTAATCCGACGGGGAGAGAGGGCAAAAACGCGCCCACGCCACGCTTTTCTGGTGATTCATCAAAGAAAGCGTCCCTAGGGGCGCGCTTTGCTAGCATATCCCCTCAAAACGCGTTGACGTGGACGCGTTTTGGGGTGAAACGACTATTTTCCGTAAATATTTTTAAAATTAGCCCTTTTCCGTAAATAAGTTATTTTTTGGTATTTTTGGGTATTTTACCGAAACCAAGTGAGTTAATAATAATAGTAGTTAAAGAGTAAATCTAAGCGACTAAAAACCTTTTTTTTAATTCCCGATAATAAATTCAATTTTAATACGCAACCTTTTTAGAATTATAATTAAATTAATAAATTTTATAAATGTTCGGGTTAATTTATTGAATTTTTAGATTATAATTAAATAATAAATTTTATAAATATTAAGGGCTAAAGTTATTGAATTTTATATTTAACATCAAGTTGATAAAATGAGTAAACATTAAAGAGTTAAATTTATTATTAGGCCAATCAATAAAGGCTCGTGTCAACATTTCATTAAGTATATGCATGTAACTAAAATTTTAAATGTTAAAAATAATAATGATGAAATTAAAATTTTTAAAATTTAATTATCAAAATAAAATCTATCAAAAATTGGATAACCACCTAAATAGTTTATGTTAGTATCTATACTAATTATAACTACATTACGTTTGCTCGATGTTTAGCATGATTTGCTTTCCACTATTTGGCAGCTGACAGAATAGGGCAGATGAGGTTTGAAAAGTTTACTAATAGACAAACCAATTATGTGATTAAATGTATATGTATCTATAATTAAAGCTTTTGCATTACTTATTGTTAATTTGTAGCATATATCATATATTGATGCGTCATTGAAAGCACTAAAAATATTTTATTCTCTATAAAATAATAAAAATAACAGTAAAGGGAAAGTAAGGTTAAATCTTCAGGGACCGGATTGTACGAATGCTCGTTCTTGAAATCCTAGACAATTTCTTGACCAAGAAAACTTGCGTTCCTGGAAAAATTAAAAAAAAAACGGAATTAATAATTTTGATCTGAAAACGAAAATAAAATAAAATAAAAACAGAATTGAGAAGTCGAATTGAAATTGTGAAAATTAAAAATAGGAAATAGAGTTGAAATAAAGAAATTATTATGGAGAGATTCCAGCCTCCGGTTGCCTCGATCCGCCTTGGGTTCAATCCTTGGTTTTTAGATGATCCTTCTCAAACCGAATAAGCCAGTTATAGTGGAAGAGGACGCCTACGACCACCAGCTCCAAGGATTTAGACTTCAATTTGGTGGAACCTGACTCTAGCCAACAATCGCTCTTGTAGGATCATCTTATGTTAGATCAACGTTTCTCAATGGCGAATCCCACGCTATTTTGTCTCTTGGGCTCGCCAACCTCTACGCAGTAAGCTAACGAACCGACTGTGCAACCTTCTCAAAATATACAAAGCGGTCATTCATTGCACACGTTGAAAAGATTTAAGGGGCATAAACGAAAGTGTCAGCCCCGTAATGCAGAGAAACGATGAATACCCTGTTGAAAAGGTTAAGTACGAATTCTAAATCTCAAGAACCCTTTTTGGGGATTTTCGGTAACCTTTGGCTAGATAAATTTTAGTGGGATGTAAAAGAAAATAATTATAAAAATAGAAAAGGAAATTTTATTAAAGAAAAATATGGAAAGAACAAAAGACTAGTATTTTTCATAAAAAGAATAACATCAATTTGAGTCACCTCTCCTCCTATTTATAGTGCTAGGAGAGATAGTTTAATCTTACTTAAACTCCAAAAGATAAATACAAATAATCAAATATAAATAAAGATAAATAAAGTAAATACTAAAATTAAATAATCCCTAATAATTATCTTAATATTAATTATCCTAATATAATTAAAATAGAGTCTAATAGAATAAAAACTCTTCTTTTTTGCATTTCAACCCTTGTATCCTTCATGCTTGCACTTTTAGCATAAGCTTTTCTCTATGTTGCACATTAGCCCATTTTATCTCTAAATTCACGCTTTTAGCCCTTAATTTCGCTTTTACCTTCAATTTAGTCCCTATAAGATAAAAGACCATAAATAGCCTAAATTAGTAGAATCATACTCAAAATAAATATGCAATTAGCACATAAAATATTTCTAGAATATTATCATATATCATATATGTATAGGTGAGTTAAGGTTTGAATTGAATTTATCAAATTTTTATTAATAAATTTTAAAAATATTTTATTCTATTACCAAATTAAAGTTTTTTAATTTAAAATATAAATTAGACCATTAGCCAAACCATAGGCCATAGACAAGTCTAATTTGTAGGCCTCTTTTATTTTATTATCAGTATTATCATCCAATAATAGTGGCAAAGTGACTGAGATTTTCACGCATGTGATTATGGTAATGGAAGACAGTCTTAAAAGGACAAATATGCAAAATCATACAGTGGAGTGGATGTACCCGAGTTAAGCTAACTCTGAGTTTATTAAATAATTTTATTATAAATTTTGATTATATTTATTTTATTTTATATAATATTTAGAATAATTTATTTTAAATTATTTAAATAATAAAATTATATATAAATTAAATTCATTATTATGGGCTATTTAATGTATGGGTAATATGTTTTTTTGGTAAATTATAATAAATAAGGTAAAGTTCAAACAATCAATACGATTAATACGATTTGAGCATAAGTCACACTTGAGATGATAAAACTTTTACCCATCAAACCATCACATGAGATTTATAATATGTTTTATTTAATTAAATTTATAGTAGCAAACGTTTCAAATTTCTTAATAAAACTATCATTAAATTATAGTTTCATGAACCGGTATCAAGTCAAATCTGATAATGATAAATTAGTGAAACTATACTAAGAATCGTTTCATGAATAAATAAATTTTCCTTCATAAAAAGAAAAGAAGAAGAAGATATGCTTCAAGAAACGTAATTGACTCTGCACAATTTATAAAAATATTACAATTCAGTCAAATAAATATAATCGAATAAAAAATTTATTAAAAGTATTATAAAGGTTTTATATTAGGATTTGGATTATATTTTATTATTTTTACTAAAAATATAAACAAATTAGTCATTGTATATTTGATTAGAAGGAAAATGGTTATTCAATTAAAATTTTCATCCTTTTTACTCAAAAGTTAATCATTGTACGTCAATATAAGTGACGCACGATACGTCACGTGTTATTGTTTGGTTATTTCATTAATTAAATCAGTTTTAAACAGTAAAATATATAAAATTTTAAATAAAAGAAACCGATTTACACTTTAATTTAATATTTATAAAATAAAATGTAATATAATTTAAGTCTTAATATATATTAATATACCCAAAATTTTGATGAAAAGTGTGAAACTGGTTGTAGATATTGGCATACCAACCGCACCTTCACTAATGGGTGGCACACCTATTAGATAATCCATCCTCCTTTTTCAAAATTCAACCATTCCAATACTACTTATTTTCTTAAAATTAGATTTATTCATAATGGAATTGTGTTGAGATTATCTCAATTTTATTACCATAACCAACGTCTCATTTATTAATAATATATAATAATGTTGAACGTTTTAAAGTAAGAAAAATGAGTTTACGAATCGGGGAAAATGGAAAAATAGTGAGAAGATTATAAAGGGATATAGCCTTTTAAGTTGTGATTTGTAATTCCACTAAATAGCGTGTGCGGATGGGAAAGAAATCCAAACACTGTTTAGTTTGGCATCAAACAACACACCAAAGAAAGTGACCGTAGTTTTGTCTTTCACTGTGTTTGTTTCTTTTACAGAAACTTTTGGATAAAAATTAAATTATATATTTTTATTATAGTAAAGTATTATTTTATTATTTTATTATTATATATATTTTTATAATTTTAAAAGATTAAATTAAATTTTATCATTTTAAATGTCAAAATATAATTTTATCATTATTAATTTAAAATTTTATAAATTATAAAAGCATAAATTAAAAATTTACCAACGTCATTACTACTGGGTGTCTACTAAACTCCCTACTGTATGTTTGTTTTTCTAAAAAAAAACATTTCATCACAAATTTTACCTCCATAGAAAAGTTTTTTATTTAAAGTAATATATGTTAAAGAATTAAAATAAAATAAATTTAGATAAGATTAAAATAAAATGTAAATTAAGAATCCATGCATAATTTATACAAGATGGAAGTTTAATTTAGAAATATCCATAGATTAATTTAATTTGAACAGTGACTTATTTTTATTAAAAAAATTTGGATGAAGCTAAATTTAGATCGCCTAAATAACTAATTTCACTATTTAAAATAAAAAATAAATTGATATTAACATTTGCATGTTTCATAATTAATTTAAACTTCAAATATAAGTAAAATTATTTAATATAGATTCTCACCAACCCAAGCTTGTTTGATGATAAAACCTTTGTCACATCTCAAAATTCCCACCCCATTTTGTTTTATTTAGTCTTTTATAAATTAACTTAAAATTATATCTCAATATCCGAAGATTATATGCACTTTTCATACATTATTTATAGCATAAAATTCATATAAACTAAAACTATACTGATGAATAAATTATAATACATGCTTTACAATATTAAATTAAAAAAGAACATAATAGAGTGTTTATGGGGTAAAATATTCAAATATATTAAAAAATAAAATTTACGTAAAAGGGTCAGCTTTTTTAAAATTTACGGAAAATGGTTTTCACAAAACGCGTCCACGCCGCGCGTTTTGTGGGTAAAAGAAAGCCCACAGACGCGCTTTGTATTAAATCAAGAAAAGTGCATCGACGTGACGCACTTTGTTGATGTAGCACAAAGCGCATCCCCGAGGACGCGCTTTAAGCCTACAATAAAATTATAAATATTTGACTTTTATTTTTAGAATTAAATTTAAAAAATTAAACAAATTCTATTTTATTAAATATATAAAATTAAATTACAAAATATATAAGCAACTATTATTTTATTAAATATATTAAAACTAAATTACAAAAATAAAAAACTTCTTATTTATTAAATATATTAAAACTAAATTACAAAAATAAAAATAAAAACAACTTCTTATTTTATTAAATATATTAAAACTAAATTACAAAAAATAAAAATAAAAACAACTTCTTATTTTATTATATATATTAAAATTAAATTATAATAAAAAATTAAACAATTTTTATTTTATTAAAGATATTAAAATTAAATTACAATAAAAAATTAAACAACTATTATTTTATTAAATATATTAAACCTAAATTACAAAAAATAAAAATAAAAACAACTTCTTATTTTATTAAAGATATTAAAATTAAATTACAATAAAAAATTGAACAACTATTATTTTATTAAATATATTAAAACTAAATTACAAAAAATAAAAATAGCTTTTTATTTTATTAAAAAATCAAATTAAATTACATACAAAAAAATAAACAACTTTTATTTTAGTGAAGATATTAAAATTAAATTACAAACACAAATAAAAATAACTTTTATTTTATTAAAAATAAAAAATTATTACAATTTAAAAATAAAAATCCATCTGAATCAATGTTGATGCTTATTTGAATCGATGCACAAGGGGGTGGTCATGATTCTGCTACCGATTCCTCCTTCTTCTAATTTCCGACGGAGGTCGTGGAACCTCGAACGGGGATTCCGATTCCTCCGACAGTGGGTCTGGTTGTGGGTGCTATGAGGATGACCCACCTTAATCAAATAACGACCCCGGAGGTTTTTAAATAAATCACGGCGGGGTATCTGAATCCCGTATGGCAAAGGAGACTGGTAAAAGAAGTACTCCCCGACGGCGCCTCCTGTGATCCCTCACGCGACGGCCGCCTCAAGATCGGCTGGCCAGTCGGAATAGTCGGGAACGAACTCGAACCCGGCCATGCATTTCAACCTGGGGTGGGACTGGGAAAAGGAAACATATATGGGTTAAGATACATATAAGGGGTAGGGCATGCACCTGACATAAAGGGTAAAGGCTTTGATGTCAGTGTCGTTTGCTGAACTGATGGGCCCGGTGAGTGTGTGGGAGCTGTTGATGGGCCTGGTGACTGTGTCGACGCTGTTGATGGCCCCGTCTCATCACCCATTCTCTTTGGATTTAAAGGGCCTCGACATTCCCTTTGTTGACGAAGTTACCGTCGCCTCTCTTCTTCCGACAACAAATATGGCTTACCATGGATCCTAAACCATGGTATGTATTTCGACACGACGCTTAACTCGTGAACGCATTTATTGGTTCCGGATAGGTAAATAGTCATACCGGTTCTCCCACATCTCGATATATGTTGACCAAAATCTTGGCCAATCCATGTGCAACTGCCGTAAGTCCACTTTATGCTCATCATCGAGTACCTCAGGTGGCACGGGAATCGGTTGTCGGAATCTAAATTGTTGCAAAACCATATCTGACTGGTGCATCTCCACGGTCGCATAGTTGATCAATGGGACCTTCACGTGCCAAAGGTTTGGATTTTGCAAGAACTCCTCCTAATTATCGCCCATCCTCGCATTTATATCCATTGAAACTATATTAACATTACAAAAATATCAGTTATATACATAATACTAAACACTAAATACGAAATACTAAATTATAAATACGAAATTCGAAACTTACTTTTGATTCTAACAGTTGGTCCAATAGAAGTCAGATATCTTCAAGCGAGGTAGGTATTTCAAAGATAACTCATTAATGGTTCCACTTAATTAAATAAATTTTAGCATACAATTATATTATAAATCTACGTAATAATTGTAAAATATAATGTAACACCCCTACCCGTATTCGTTGTCGAATAGGTACAAGGCATTACCGAGTTTACGATTTTTTTTTATATATAGCCCTTTATAAATATCTAACCTTCCCGCAAATTTTAAACCGAGACCAATCCACATCAACCAATCCAATTCAACATATTTTCAAAATAGATTCATGCATATTTATAAGATAATATCAACACATACCAAGTTAATGTTTCCTAGCCATACCAATGGTCGACCTTACATTCATTTTATATTAACATTACTTTATTAGCTTATACATGCCATTGATTTCCAAAATAAAGTTTCTTTATATACCAAATCTTGAGGCGATAGTGTGATGTATCTCCTACCGAATCCTACCTCCGAGCTCTTAACACTACAAAACAGAGAAAAGGAATCAGGGTAAGCACTTTGTGCTTAGTAAATCCATGTAACAAGAATTATACTTACCTAACATTTTCAATACAATGCAATAAACATTCATATATCCATTCAATGCATTATTACCCTAACATACACAAGCTTAACATTCAAGTTAGTTCAATAATTTCCATGTATCAATAATATATACCATGATTGATGAGCTCATCAATACCATAATTTCCATTTCTTTGTTATATTTCCATATTTATCCCATTGAATTACTCAAATTTCGATGGATTTTCAGAGGTACACTTTAGTGTACAAATCCGAGTCCGTCAATTCATATTCATGTGCGCACATTTTCATTTCAGAGAGCACACTCCTGCTAACCTCATCCTTACAGCGGGATTACCAGTCCAGGCTAAATCCCTTGCAACGATAATTACTCTAATGAGCTTGGATCTGAATTACCAGTCCAGGCTAAATTCAGACCTTAATTCGGATTACCCGTCCGGATAAATCCATTTTCCACATATTCTTCGGAGGGCTATATCAGATAGGATCACCCGTCCGGCTAGATCCTTTTACCGTCAATTCCTTTTCGAGATCCATCGAATTTTCCTTCCATTCAACCGGATTTCTTCCCTTTTATCAAATATATCAATGTATCATCAATCTTCATACAATGAACATTCAAATTATATTCACATCAATAACATACATTTCAAGCATTTAAGAATATAATTCAAGTTACATGAACTTACCTCGATACTAGTTCAGATATAAAATCTACTAATCCGGGACTTTTTCCTTTCCTCGATCTAGCTTCAGATTTGAGTTTTCCGGATCTAAATGAATAAATTCAATCATCAATTCAATACATTTCATGTTCACATGTACCATTTTCTATAATTCTATTATTATTTTTTGTTCATTCAAAACTGTCTACTTGAGTCATAGTCACTAAATTATTTTTATCTTGAGCTACAGAACTTAAAATTTAGATCCGTTAATTTTCCCTAAAACTAGACTCAATATATTCTTCCCATAAAATTTTCAGAATTTTTGGTTTAGCCAATAAGTACAGTTTATTCTTTAAAGTCACCCCTATTCTGCTGTTTGACAGTTCTGACCCTTCTTCACTAAAAATTAATTATCTCTTCATAAAGGATTCGGATGATGTTCCCATTTATTTCTATTGAAAATAGACTCATTAATAATTCTAAACATATAAATTTAAGCCCCTAATTATTTTTATCCAATTTTTTTTGATTTTCTAAAGTTAAAACAGGGGAACCCGAATTCATTCTGACCTTGTCTCACAAAATTTATTATATCTCATGATTTACATATCTATTGCTTACACCGTTTCTTCTATGAGAAACTAGACTCAATAAGCTTTAATTTCATATTTTGTTCATCTTCTAATTCGATTTCTACAATTTATGGTAATTTTTCAAATTTAGTCTACTGCTGCTGTCCAAAACTGTTTTAGTGCAAACTGCTTATTACCAATTTCCCCCTAAGCTTTCAATAAATGATAATTTCATCCCTGCTCAATTAACTTCTCAATTGAGCTGATTTATATCAATTAAAACTTTATTCTATCACTTTAAACTACTTTATAACCTTTGGGAATCAGAATTTCAATAATACACTTTAATTCTAAATATTTTCACAATTTAGATCCTAAAATCAATTTCTATTGGAATTACCTAATAAAATCATCTCATAAACAATTTAAAGCTTAAATTTCATGCTAATTCATCATAAAATTACAGCACTCAACCATGGTAACTTTCAATTTCATCCATGAAATCAAAACTAATGAATTTAATAGTAGGACCTAGTTGTAAAAGTCTTAAAAACACAAAATTACAAGAAACAGGCAAGGATTAACTTACTTGCAGTAAAAATATGAAAACCAGCTTAAGGAAACCCTTCTATGGTGTTTTTGCTGATGAGAATGCAGAAAATAAAGAGAAATCTAGATAATTCCACTTTAGTCCTAGCTTTATTAAGTAAATTTTGCAATATTCCAATTTTTCCCTTAATTCTCCTTATTTTCTTGCTGATTTCATACCCTTGTTGTCCAGCCCAAATAGACCTTGGGTCTATTTTCCTTTAAGCCCTCTTTCTTTTATCATTTAAACTATTTAATCATTTTTCATAATTTTATATTTGTTACAATTTAGTTCTTTTCATTTAATTACATACTCAAACGTTAAAATTTTCTAACGAAATTTTAATACCACATTACTAACATTTTATAAATACTTATAAAAATATTTCCTACTCAATTTTATGAGATCAAGGTCTCGACACCTTGTTTTTACCCAATTCCTTCAATAATTTCTTTTCTAACAACCACTAAATCGGTAAAATTTTTCTATCGATATTTTAATACGATTTTCCTATCATATAAATATTCATGCAAAAATATTAAAATAAATTTCTCTTTAAATCAGATTTATGATTACGAAACCATTGTTCGATAACCTTGAATTTAGGCCATTACAACTCTCCCCTTTTAAGGATTTTCGTCCTCGAAAATCTTACCAAGAAAGAGGTTTGGATATTGTTTCCTCATTGCCTCCTCCGGTTCCCATGTCGCTTCCTCAATCCTGCTTTTGCCACAATACTTTCACCAAATTTATTTTTTATTTCTAAGCTCCTTTGTTTCCGTGCTAATATCTTGACCGGTTCTTCACCGTAAGTCATATCCAAATTGAATCTCCACTTCCGTTGGAGAGATAACATGTGAAGGATCCGATCGATATCGTCATAGCATAGAGACATGAAAACATTATGAATTCTATCGAGTTCGGTGGTAACGCTAATCGATAAGTGACCGGTCCAATTCTTTCTATAATTTCATATGGCTCGATAAATCTTGGACTCAATTTACCCTTTCGATCGAATCGGAGAACTTTCTTCCAAGGAGACACTTTCAGAATACCTTGTCACCGACCGAAATTCAATCTTTTTCATTTAAGATCGGATATGACTTTTGGCGATCGAGGCCGCTTTCAAGCTATTCAGAATCACTTTTACTTTTCTTCCGCTTCCGAATCAAATCAACCCCATGTATCTTCTTTTCATCGAGCTTTGTCCAATATAACGGTGTTCTACATTTTCTACCATACAAAGCTTCATACGAGCCATTGTAATCTCGGGATCGATAATCATTATTGTAAGCAAATTCAATCAAAGGTAGATATCTCTCCCAATTACCTTCAAACTCTAGTATACAACATCGAGCATATCTTCCAATACTTGAATTACACGCCAGATTGGCCATCCGTCGAGGATGAAATGCGATCTTGAAATACAACCGAGTACCCAAAGCTTCTTGCAATTTGTCCCGAAACGCGACGTAAATCGGGGATCTCTATCGATATAATGGAGACAGCACTCCATGTAGCCCGACAATCTCGAGATATGTATAGTTCACCGGTTTATCTAAAGAATAATCCATACGCATTCGGAATAAAGTGTGTTGACTTTGTCAATCATCAACAATCACCCAAATGGCATCTTTTTCCTCGGAGACAACGGTAACCCGATACAAAATCCATAGTGATTCTTTCCCATTTCCATTCCGTATAGTAATTGGTCAAGTAACCTCAAGGTACCGATGTTCACTTTAACTTGCGACATATTAAACATTTTGATACAAACTCGAAATATCATGTTTCATACCGCCACCAAGACATCTTCTTCAAATCATTATACATTTTATTACTTCCGGATGTACGGACATAATACCACCGTGAGCCTCGTGTAAAATCTTCAGATGAGCTCAATTCTTGGGTACACATACCCTATCTCTGAATAATAAACAACCATCAACCCCAACTTGAAATTCAGAATCAGTACCTGACTCACATTGTGCCTGTTTAACCTGTAACTTCTCATCATTCTTCTGAGCTTCACATATTTGTCTGAGAAATGTTGGTTTAGCTCTCAATTCAGCTATGATTGAACCATTATCAACCAAAGACAATTGAGCATTCATAGATCGCAGCAAACAGAGATTTTCCACTCAAAGCATCAGCCACAATATTAGCCTTACCCGGATGGTAATCAATAATCAAATCATAGTCCTTTATCAATTCAAGCCACCTGCGCTATCTCAAATTCAAATCTTTCGTGTCATCAAATATTTCAAGCTTTTATGATCGTGATAAATATGACATTTCTCCAGATAGGTAATGCCGCCATATCTTCAAATAAGAAATACAATAGCGACTAATTTAAGATCATATACCGGGTAATTTCTTACATGTGGTTTAAGTTTTCTTGAAGCATAGGCTATTACTTTACCTTCTTGCATCAAGACACAACCTAAACCATTTAATGAGGCATCATCAAATAACAAATTCCTTACCGGTTCAAAGTTGCACTAATCTTGGTGCTTTCGTTAGTAGATCTTTCAATCGGTTGAAACTCACGACATTCATCAGTCCACTCAAATTTTACATCTTTCTGCAATAATCGAGTCATCGGAGAAGCTATCATAGAAAATCCATGTACAAATCTTCGGTAAGAACCAGCTAAACCCAAGAAACTTCTAACTTCAGATACATTCTTCGGTGGACTCCAATTGACAATAGCTGAGATTTTACTTGGATCTACCCTAATGCCTTCAGTGGATACAATATGTCCAAGAAAACCCACTTCTCGAAGCCAAAATTCACATTTATTGAATTTAGCATATAATTGCTTCTCTCGCAAAATTTGCAATACAATTCTCAAATGTTATGCATGTTCTTCTTCATCTCGAGAATAGACCAAAATATCATTAATGAAAACTACCACGAACTTTGTCTAAATATGGTCCGAATATCCGATTCATCAAATCCATAAATCTGCAGTGCATTAGTCACCAAACGGCATAACCGAAACTCATAATGCCCGTGCACGTTTCGAAAGTCATCTTTGGCACATCCGACTCCTTTACCAGAATCGATAGTAGCCCGATCGGAGATCAATCTTTGAAAATATAGTAGCACCTTTTAGTGATCAAATAAATCATCAATCCGGGCAACGGTACTTATTCTTTATAGTTACTTTATTAAGTCAGCCGATAATCAATACACAATCTCAAAGACCCGTCTTTCTTTTTCACAAATGTAACCGGAGCACCCCAAGGTGAATGACTCAATCGAAAAAACCTCTATCAACAAGTTCTTGCAACTGTGTCTTTAATTCCTTTAATTACAGGAGCCATCCGACGGAGCTATGGAAATCGGAGTAGTTCGGAATCAAATCTATAGAGAATTCCACTTCCCTTTCTGGTGGCAACCCTGGTAATTCCTCTGGAAACACATCAGAAAATTTGCATGCCACTGGCACTGCCTGTATCTTTGACTCAGATACCTTGGTGTCGAGTACATAAGTAAGAAAAACATCATACCCCTTTTTAACATACCTCTAGCAAGAATAATCGAAATCACATCGATAATCCTCTGCTTGATCAGATTTAACTTGAGTAATTTGCCATTCGACACTTCAACACAATATATTTACATTTACGCTTTACTCTTGCATCATGCCGAGTTAACCAATCCATGCCCAATATCACATCAAACTCATCAAATGGCAGAACATCAAATCACTAGAAACAATAACCTCTTACCATCAGTGGACAATTTTACAAATTTATCCACCAAAATAGATTGGCCAAAGGGGTTCGAGACTTTAACCATAAATTCAGTAGGTTCAACAGATAAATCTTTAATGCATGCAAGCTTTACACATATATATAAATGGGTAGAACCGGGATCAATTAATGCAGTAATATTAGTATCAAGTAAAGAAAATGTACCAGTAATAACATCGGGTGCTGATGCATCTTCTCGCGCACGAATGACATATGTCCTAGGAGGCGCTCGTGTCTCAAGCCTACTTGCAGATCTTTTGTAGCTCCTCGGCTACCACTGACATTACCGGATGGTCGAGATGGTCTACCCCTCAAAGATGGATTACTCGGCTTCGATATCTGTTCAGCTTCTTTTTCACCCCTTCGGACAATCTTTGAGGAAATGGTCAAAAGAACCACATCAGTAACAAGCCCCGCTCTTAAATCGACGTTCACCAAAATGAGCTTTATTACAATATTGGCATCTCGGCTTAGGGATACCAACACTGCCAACACTGGTCACTTATGGAGTGGAAGGTCTTGGATTATTGCGTTGAGAACCTCGCTCTCCGCTCAATACCCAAGTGGTTGAGGTAGAACGATCCTGGTACTTCTTCAATTTCTTTGGAGCGTAAAATTGGGATTTTCCCATTGGTCTTTTACTAAAATTGAGCTTCCTCTCACCTATTTCTTTTCTTTGCTCAATTCTTCGCTTTATAAGCTCGCTCTCAAACGTAGCAAACTCTCAATTTCAAGAATTTCGATAAGTAGCTTAATTTCTTGATTTAACCCTTCTTCGAATCGTTTGCACATTTCAGCTTCCGACTGTACCCATTCTCGAGCATATTTACTCAACCAAACAAATTCTCTTTCATACTCAGATACTGATCTATTGCCCTGTTTCATCTCAAGAAATTCTTTTCTTTTCTGATCAAGGAATCTCTGATCGATATATTTCTTTTTGAACTCGGTCTGAAAGAATTTCCATGTAATTTCTTCTTTCGGAACAACTGAAGCTTTAGTATTCCACCAATGATAAGTCGTGTCTTTTAGCGGTGAGACGGTACATTTTAAACATTCTTCGGTGTGCAAGATAATTCTTTCAAAACCCGAGTAGTATTCTCTAACCAAAATTCAAATTCGGGATCATCATCAATCTGCCGCTCGAAATTCTTCACCCTATATTTTGGATTTTATCAATCGGAGCTTTCCTTTTCGATATATTCAATACCATACCTGTGGAATCTCGAACCGGTGGAGGAACAGGAGAGGAGCTTGAGTTTGTCTGACCGTAGGGTTAGTTCTTATGTCTTGAGTAAACCATTCATTCATCATTTGAAAAAAGCTATTTTGCCTCCTCCCTTGACCCTCTGCATCGCCTTCTACTACTAGTTTCTTCTCTTTGTAATCGAAGCGAGCATGACTCCCAATTTCTTCAGTTGAGCTCGGTCGATGACATTACTATAAGGAAAACACAATTTAAATGGTCAAAAGATATCACACTATCAAAAATAATTTAAATGGCATGTATAGCTAATCCGTATTCGCTATGTCACTCCTAGAACCAGCTGAACCGTAGCTCTGATACCAACAAATGTAACACCCCCTACCCGTATTCGTTGTCAGAATAGGGTACAAGGCATTACCAGAGTTTACGATTTTTTTTATATATAGCCCCTTTATAAATGTCTAATCTTCCCTGCAAATTTTAAACCGAGACCAATCCACATCAACCAATCCAATTCAACATATTTTCAAAATAGATTCATGCATATTTATAAGATAATATCAACACATACCAAGCCAATGTTTGCTAGCCATACCAATTGCTGACCTTACATTCATTTTATATTAACATTACTTTATTAGCTTATACATGCCATTGATTTCCAAAATAAAGTTTCTTTATATACCAAATATTGAGGCGATAGTGTGATGTATCTCCTACCAATCCGACCTCCGAGCTCTTAACACTACAAAACAGAGAAAAGGAAAGGGTAAGCACTTTGTGCTTAGTAAATCCATGTAACAAGAATTATACTTAGCTAACATTTTCAATACAATGTAATAAACATTCATATATCCATTCAATGCATTATTACCCTAACATACACAAGCTCAACATTCAAGTTAGTTCAATAATTTCCATGTATCAATAATATATACCATGATTGATGAGCTCATCAATACCATAATTTCCATTTCTTTGTTATATTTCCATATTTATCCCATTGAATTACTCAAATTTCGATGGATTTTCGAGGTACACTTTAGTGTACAAACCGAGTCCGTCAATTCATATTCATGTACGCACATTTTCATTTCGAGAGCACACTCCGCGAACCTCATCCTTACAACAGGATTACCAGTCTAGGCTAAATCCCCTGTAATGTAAACTCATAGAGTATTGTCGGGATTACCAGTCTAGGCTAAATCCCCTGCAACGACAATTACTCTAATGAGCTTGGATCTGAATTACCAGTCAAAGCTAAATTGAGACCCTAATTCGGATTACCCGTCCGCTAAATCCATTTTCCACATATTCTTGGAGGGCTATATCAGATAGGATCACCCGTCCTGCTAGATCCTTTTACCGTCAATTCCTTTTCGAGATCCATCAATTTTCCTTCCATTCAACCGGATTTCTTCCCTTTTATCAAATATATCAATGTATCATCAATCTTCATACAATGAACATTCAAATTATATTAACATCAATAACATACATTTCAAGCATTTAAGAATATAATTCAAGTTACATGAACTTACCTCGATACTAGTTCGTATATAAAATCAACTAATCCGGGACTTTTTCCTTTCCTCGATCTAGCTTCGTATTTGAGTTTTTCGGATCTAAATGAATAAATTCAATCATCAATTCAATACATTTCATGTTCACATGTACCATTTTCTATAATTCTATTATTATTTTTTTGTTCATTCAAAACTGCCTACTTGAGTCATAGTCACTAAATTATTTTTATCTTGAGCTACAGAACTTAAAATTTAGATCCGTTAATTTTCCCTAAAACTAGACTCACATATCTTCTTCCCATAAAATTTTCAAAATTTTTGGTTTAGCCAATAAGTACAGTTTATTCTTTAAAGTCACCCCTGTTCTGCTGTTTGACAGTTCTGACCCTTCTTCACTAAAAATTAATTATCTCTTCATAAAGGATTCGGATGATGTTCCCATTTGTTTCTATTGAAAATAGACTCATTAATAATTCTAAACATATAAATTTAAGCCCCTAATTATTTTTATCCAATTTTTTATGATTTTATAAAGTTAAAACAGGGGAACCCGAATTCATTCTGACCTTGTCTCACAAAATTTATTATATCTCATGATTTACATATCTATTGCTTACACCGTTTCTTCTACGAGAAACTAGACTCAATAAGATTTAATTTCATATTTTGTTCATCTTCTAATTCGATTTATACAATTTATGGTGATTTTCAAAGTTAGTCTACTGCTGCTGTCCAAAACTGTTTTAGTGCAAACTGCTTATTACCAATTTCCCCTAAGCTTTCAATAAATGATAATTTCATCCCTGCACAATTAACTTCTCAATTGAGCTGATTTCTATCAATTAAAACTTTATTCTATCACTTTAAACTACTTTATAACCTTTGGGAATCAGAATTTCAATAATACACTTTAATTCCAAATATTTTCACAATTTAGATCCTAAAATCAATTTCTATTGGAATTACCTAATAAAATCATCTCATAAAAATTTAAAGCTTAAATTTCATGCTAATTCATCATAAACTTACAACACTCAACCATGGTAACTTTCAATTTCATCCATGAAATCAAAACTAATGAATTTAATAGTAGGACCTAGTTGTAAAAGTCTTAAAAACACAAAATTACAAGAAACAGGCAAGGATTAACTTACTTGCAGTAAAAATATGAAAAAACAGCTTAAGGAAACCCTTCTGTGGTGTTTTTGCTGATGAGAATGCAGAAAAATAAAGAGAAATCTAGATAATTCCACTTTAGTCCTAGCTTTATTAAGTAAATTTTTCAATATTTCAATTCTGCCCTTAATTCTCTTTATTTTCTTGCTGATTTCATACCCTTGCCATCCAGCCCAAATAGACCTTGGGTCTATTTTCCTTTTAAGCCCTCTTTCTTTTACCATTTAAACTATTTAATCATTTTTCATAATTTTGTATTTGTTACAATTTAGTCCTTTTCATTTAATTACATACTCAAACGTTAAAATTTTCTAACGAAATTTTAATACCACATTACTAACATTTTATAAATACTTATAAAAATATTTCCTACTCAATTTTATGAGATCAAGGTCTCGACACCTTGTTTTTACCCAATTCCTTCAATAATTCCTTTTTCTAACAACCACTAAATCGGTAAAATTTTTCTATCGATATTTTAATACGATTTTCCTATCATATAAATATTCATGCAAAAATATTAAAATAAATTTCTCTTTAAATCGGATTTATGGTTACGAAACCATTGTTCCGATAACCTTGAATTTAGGCCATTACATATAACATTAAATTTACCTCGTTATCAGTGGGAATGAATATAGGTGGTCGAGTCAATGACGTAAAAATAGAAATCAAAACTGTGCCCATGACTGTAGTAGTGATAGACAACCTCCGATTTTCGCTTTACTTGGCCGCGTCGTCCCTCACAGCTCCCGATACAACTTCGATAGCACGGCAGACCCCCAACTCATTTCACCGGCTGCTCTAAAATCAACAAGTTTCAGCAGTAATCTCAAGTGTACGAGGTTTCTAGATAGGTCTGGCATCAGATAACCTCCAATTATCTGAAGAATGTATGCCCGAGCATACCGTATTCTTTCTATTTCGGTCGAATCATCATTCAGCTCCGGGAATGTGTCTTGTAACCAGGCCATCTCGATTCGACCTCCATGAATGTTATCCGGAATGGCACCCAGAAGCTCGTAGCATACGGCCATCCAATCGGTAGAAGTTCTGGACCGGTGACTCTGGACTCGTCACCAAAGAATCCCAATCGCAATTGCACATCTTCCAGAGTGATGGTACACTCTCCGCATGGAAGATGGAAAGTATGCGTCTCGGGTCACCACCTCTCTACCAATGCCTTGATCAAAGTCAGCTCCAACTTGAACCCTCGACCTATCATGGTCACGTGCCAAAAACCCGCTTCTCGCAGGTAATTCTGGATCAACGGTGATGGGGGACCATGCATATTGTGAATATAACATTGCAACACCGATCTACTGATTGTTAAAAATTATAAAATAAAAATTAATTAAAATTGCATAAACTTAAAAATATTAAATAATATTGAAAATTAAAATTAAAACTTACCATTTGCATTTGATCGACGGAGATGTGCTTGTTGTCTAGATGAATTAATTCCCACCATTGTAATCTGATCAAAATTTTAAAATTTTCCAAAATATATATTAAAAAATTAAAAGGATTTTTTGTAAATAGTAAAGGACTATTTTAAAATTTGAGAGTAAGTTTCAAGGACTTCAAGAGAAATTTAAGAGATTTGAGAGAAAATTGAGAGAAAGATGATAGAGGACTAATGTGTGAAAAAATAAAAGAGTTGGGGTGTATTTATAGGGTTTTAATTTTTGACCGTTGGCCTCTAACGGTCAAAATTTTTTGATTGTTGAGAGGTTAAAGGCGCTTACCGGATGCGTTTTGTGCCACATCGAAAAGCGCGTCACGTTAGCATGCTTTTGTCGATTTGGCATAAAGCGTCCCAGGTGCTTTCTGATTTTTCCCCACAAAACGCGCTGACATGGACGCGTTTTGTGGGGAATCGCCTTTTTCCGTAAATTTTGTTTTTTGTTTTGTATATTTGGGTATTTTACCCGTATTTATGGGTAAAAAAGAATTTTAAGATCCCTTTAGTATAAATATAAAAAAATATATTATTTGATATATTTTTCATTTCCAATAACTTAATGGCTGAATTTGATAAAAATGCTATTTAAAAAAAATTGTGTTTTGGGTCAATTTTTGGATATTTAGGAAAATAGATTGATTTTGAAGAAAGAAGTGAAAACACATCCTACAAGATGCACTTTTTAACTTTTGATACATCTTTGAGTCTCAGGTTTGATTTCTATTCTAAACACATTTATATTTTTTATTTCATGTTGTTTCAAGTTTTTTTAATTAATAATTTTAATTAATAAATATATTTTAATTCATCTTTTTAACTAATAGTTCTTTTATTTATAAAATCAAATGATTATTGTAAATTACATAATAATAAATATATATTTGTGATAAAATTGATATTTGTGTTAAATATATTTTATTTTTAAAAATGTCAACTAATTTTTGATAATTTTTCTTTATATATAATATTTATATGTTAAATATTTATTTTCTCCACTTATATCGTGGGTATGGTGATTCTTAATATTATAAAATTAAATAATTATTTCAAATTTCATTGGTTTTCCATCTACATTGGGTATGATATTTCAAATATTTTATATGTGAAATATTTCAATTAATTATTTCAAATACATATACAAAAATATATAATACTAAAACTTACTACACTCATAATATGAATTGAGAAATAAATATTATACATATAAAAATATATTTACTAAAAATAATGATATTTGGAAATAATTGTTTGATTTTATAAATAAAAGAGTTATTAATTAAAAATAAAAAACATGAAAACAATATATTTATTAATTAAAATAAAAACTTGAAACAAAATAAAATAAAAAATAGAAATATGTTTAGAAGAGGAAGCAAGTCCGAGACTTAATGATAAAATCACTATTAATTAACTAACTAACTAGAGGAGCAAATATGTTAAAATAATAATTAAAAATAAAAGTAACGAGTAGTAATTGATTATACGCAAAAATATATAGAGACCATTGTATTAATATTCAAATTACATTGTCTTATTTATTAAAAAAGTAAATTAGTCCCTACACATTATATTAAAGAGAAATTTTGTTCTTTTGTTAAAAATTACATTCACTTCTCATTAAAAAATAATATTTATATGTCACTATGATGTATACATAATATGTCATTGTTACATTGATTACACTAATTTTTAACCATGTAAATGGATGAATTTTTAATAAAATGATCGATTTTCTTTTTAATTTAATATATAAAATTAACTCTCCTATTTTTAAATAAAAAGAATAAAATGTATTTTAATTCATAATACGAAAATCTCAGTTATACTTTTACCTAAATTCTATTGAAAGAGGCAAAAAATTTTTTTCTCTAGAAGATCTATGATTTCTATCTCCAAATTATTTCATTTTCAGAACCACTAATTCTTTAATCCACCTCCTCAAATCCAATTATTTTAATATAATCAATACAATGAATAAATTAATTATTAAAATTCAATATTATTTATCTTTAATTATAACCAAATAAAAACCAGGAAGAATCAAACGTGGTACGGTTTCAATGGAACTTGATGTATCTTTATCTTTACAAGATATGTAAAATAATCTTAAGCCAAGCAAGACAAAACATTAAACAAAACAAAATCTTTGAAGTATATCCACCTCCATGTTCCTTTTCCAACACATGATTATGTTTATATATTTGGTTTGGAAATTGGAATATGCTAAGGTTACTGTTGTTAGTTAACAGCAAGAAAATGATTTATATTTCCCTTTCTTCACACTTGTAGATTTCTCTCTCTCTCTCTCTCCCCCCTGCCCAAGCTGCCCCTTTTATCTGTTTCAAACTGCCCAAACTGCCCTTTGTTGAACACTTTCCCTCTTTCTCAAGCAGAGAGCCCCCTCCTTTGTCTTTCTCTTTCTCAAAACCTTCTTTTGACTAAATTTCACAATTTGGGTCTTGGTGATTGATTACCACCACCATAAGATCTATTTTTTTTTGGGGGGGGGTATTTTTTTATGAATTTGATTACCTGAAATCACTTGCTTTGAGGTGTTTTGGGATGGGTTCTGTGTTTTCCTTTTATGTTGTGTGATTAAAAATGTTGGGGTTGTTGAAAGCATGTTTCTTTTTTGAGGAAATATAGATCAGTTATAGAAAGGATGGGTTTTGGTCATCAATCTAGGGAAGTAGTGGAGGAAAATTCATCAAGGAAGAAGAAAGACGGAGGGGAAGAAGAAACAGGATGTTGGGTTAAATTAAGGTTTATGGGAAGCTGCATGTCTTCAAGATCAAGAGTTGATAACTCTGTGAGTGGAAGAACAGGCACTCATTATGGTAACGTTCTCTTCCCTTCTCCTTTATTTTATCCTTGTTAATCTCCAAATTTCTTTATATATATATATATATTGCCCCAATGGATTGTGGTAAAGGATGTGATCATTTGTTGAGAATATTTAGGAGAAATTTTAGTATAGAGAATTTTAAGATTATAGCCAAGTACTTTGGGTGAGAAAAAATTACCAATAGGATTTGTATTTCTTTTATCATATTAATTAAAAAATAAATTTAGTGATATATGTTTTAATGCTTATGAGGGTTTAAAATGTTTAGAAAGTAAAAGAAAATGGAGATTCTTAGACATTGAATGGTTTTCTAACATGTTATGTTTGGGTGTATTTACTATTTTTTGGATGGTAATGGATGAATGGTTTTTTTTTAATCCATCATTACCAAATGGTAAGGATCTGCTGAATGATGTTAACTAGTTGAAAGAAACTACTTTTCTTCCTCTTATCATTTTTGTCAAGGCATATAATAAGAAGCCTTAGATACAATTCTTGAAACATTTAGATTTTGTTTTATTAAAAAATGATTTTTGGAAAATGTTTTCCGCATTTTCTTTAGCCGAAAAACAGCTTGGTCGATAACAAATGCGACTCCCTGCATCAAAGCAAAAGATTGGATATCTAGCATATAGAAGTTAAAGTCGAGTGAAAAGGATAGATCCTTTAAGGGACACTAGAAATGCATAGCTAAATAAAATGGCATATGATAGTTGCCATTTTTGATGATTGTTTCATAACCGTTAAGCTTACTGCCTTGGTCTTTGTACAAATTCAGCGGAAAGTGAACCTACAAAAGAGAGCAGCGGAGATCAACCAGTTGTTCTAGTGTCTTCTACGACCACAAGCAATGGTGGAAGTGCTTCATCCACACCAAAATTCAGTGAGGAACTGAGAGTTGCTTCACAGCTTCGGAAGTTCACATTTATTGACCTTAAATTAGCAACTAGAAATTTCAGACCCGAAAGTCTTCTCGGGGAGGGTGGGTTTGGTTGTGTCTTCAAAGGTTGGATTGAAGAGAACGGAACTGCTCCCGTAAAACCTGGTACTGGGCTTACAGTAGCTGTCAAAACCCTAAATATTGACGGACTTCAGGGTCACAAAGAATGGCTGGTTTGACATCTGAGTCTATGTTGTTGTCTTTCTCTGAATAGTGTTCCTTTTTATAATCTTTTGTATTAAATTATGTTTTGCCTCATATGTCAGGCTGAAGTGGATTATCTCGGTAACCTCCTCCATCCTAATTTGGTTAAATTGGTTGGTTACTGTATTGAAGATGATCACAGATTACTGGTATATGAGTTTATGCCACGAGGAAGTTTGGAGAACCACCTCTTCAGAAGTACGTATTCGCCTTTTGTTTCACAATACCTTTAGCGCGGATTATAGTAGGGATGAAATATCGGATACTATGGTTTATTAGGATTGTTTTGTGCCTTATGCATTTGCAAGTACATGGTTGACCGATGCTTAATTTTCTCCGGTAATAACCACTTTTTGCGCAGAAGGGTCCCTGCCACTTCCATGGTCTATTAGAATGAAAATTGCACTTGGTGCTGCGAAGGGTCTAGCCTTTCTTCATGAAGAAGCAGAAAGACCTGTGATCTATCGTGATTTTAAAACGTCTAATATCTTGTTAGATGCGGTATGTAGCTGAGACAGAAAAATACTAAGTTCCCTCCCTAATTTTATTTTTCTTCTTATAAAATGGTTACCAATATCAGGATTACAATGCCAAGCTCTCTGATTTCGGGTTGGCGAAAGATGGTCCAGAAGGAGATAAAACTCATGTGTCTACTCGAGTTATGGGAACATATGGCTACGCTGCACCAGAATATGTAATGACTGGTATGTGGTAAAATTCCTGCTTTCTTTCCGAAATTGGTTTCCCTTATCTCCAGCTTTCTTTGGTATGTGCTTGTATTAATCAAACTGCATATCAATTTTTTCAAGAATTTGTTTTTCTGCTAAGATTGTATTTTATTTTTTGGTTTTCATTTTATAACATTTAGGGTGTGCTTGGTTGAGAAGAATAATGAGAGGAAAGAAAATAGTAAGGATGACCGTTGTCTATCCTAATGCATAAAAACCAATTCTTCCAAATTGGAAAGATGAGAAAATGAGAGAGATGTGTATGTTAGTTCAACATTTTTAAAATGTTTTGTTTTCTTTCCTATCATTTTTCAACTCTACCAAGCAATTGACGGATAGAAAATTATATATATATTTCTATTTTTCCATCTTTCCTACCAAGCACACCTATGGAAAGAAAAATTATCTTATCCATCCTTTTAGTTTTCTACCCCTGCAATTTTCCGTCCTTCCAATTTTTTTCCACTCTACCAAGCAAAGCCTTAAGAGTTGCAAAGCTTCTTTTGTCTTATAGACCTTGGGTTACATAAATCTAATACAGTTATTAATTAGGACATTTGACATCAAAGAGTGACGTGTATAGCTTTGGAGTAGTTTTACTTGAGATCTTGACTGGCCGGAGGTCCATGGACAAAAACCGACCAAATGGGGAACACAATCTTGTGGAATGGGCGAGACCGCATCTAGGAGACAAGAGAAGGTTCTTCCGGATTCTAGATCCTCGTCTTGAAGGGCATTTTTCTATCAAAGGTGCATTGAAAGCAGCCCAGCTGGCTGCCCAATGTCTTAGCCGAGATCCCAAAGCTAGACCTCGGATGAGTGAAGTTGTTGAAACTCTAAAGCCCTTTCCAAACCTTAATGATATGGCCAGCTCCTCCTATTACTTCCAAACTATGCAATCCGATCGATCTAGGTCCAACATAACTGCCAAAAATGGCATAAGAGTGCAGGCAGGATTCGTAACGAGGAACGGACAACCTATGAGGAGTTTATCCAGTTTGAATGGTCCTCAGGCTTCTCCATTTCACCAACATCCTCCGTCACCAAAGCCTAAAGCAAAAGAACCATAGGTTCAAGCTTTTGTATGTTGATATTTAGAATTTGGTCGTGTCCATATCCGCATCTTTAGACTGCATAATCAACTCCAAATAGAGAGTGCCTCTTCGACAATGATTGTTTTATTATATATCACTGTTGCACTGTAGCAGTAGAACTGAACAAGCCATAATGGTGAGTTCATTGAGCTGAAGGAAGCCAGTCTCATTTATTTTCTCATTCCTTCATTACCATCTTGTACCTTTCTTGGGCACATTCGGGGATATTTGTGTTACACCGGAGTAATGAACTGTATTCTTGTTGGCATGCCGATGAGGGCGAGGATGAAAGGCACAGTTGGTTGGCCGGTGAAAGAGGAAAGGAGGCCCCCTCACATTTACCCTCTTTTATTGTTGTACAAAATGATCCCTTTTTATTTTTGTTCTTGGTTATTGTGGTGGTTGTATGTATACAAGAGGCCGGAATCAGGAGGATTACAGATGCCGTGATTCAAACTCGGTCACTTCCTAGAGTTGATTGTATGAACAAATTGGGTGGAGGCGAGTCGTTTTACATAACAAAACTCATTGGCTGCTGTTGTTGCAACTCTTATTCTCCATTAGCAGACTATAGGCTTTATTGGTTCTACTAATACTCGTACAATCCTGTTTGAGTGTACATATATAAATGTATGACACGTAGGCTCTACAGCAATTAACATAATTTCATACTAACGAGTGCACCATAAAGATTTTACCAACCAAAACAACTAAAATCAGCATTTAGGTTCTCGTAAAGAAATAAAACATATATTCTTTTATGGATCCAAAAAAACCCCAAAGCAAGAGTTAAAAACATTATATAAAATCCCCCAAAACGAGTTTTTAACAAATGTACTTCATTTTAGAGAATGTTAATCTGATTAATAATATGGTGAGTTTAATTTTTACTATAAATATTAAAGTAAGATGAAATTGAAAGTATAACCACATATAATAACAGTTTATGGTGGGATTCAATGTTCCACAGAATCAAGTAATGTTAAGTTGGTGCTTATATGCATGGCATTATCTCCTGTAAAGTGTTGTAGATGGAGAACCCATATCTCCTATCCTTATTGAAAAGGTGGATGCGTACCAATTTTTTAGCGTTTTGTGGAGGATGTGTGGTTTGGAATATATTGGAAGGAGGAAGATGCAGGATTGCCCATTCTCTACGCGCCAATTTTAGAAATATACAGTTAGCATAGAAGCTTTAATTAAACCCAGGAATGGAAGGTGTTGAATTTCCACATACATTTCTAAATAACCAAAAGGGCTTGGCCAACCTTCAAAAGTTGGCACTTAGCAGCTCAGAGCTTTAGATATTCAGGTTTTCACCCTTTTTTACTGGTGTAAACTGGGATTCAACTTGTAGTTACTAGGCCCTCTTTAAATTTCCAACACAACACAAAATAAAACAAAACAAAGATTAGAGAGAAACAAAAATGAAAATAACAAAGGCCCAACTGGTTTTCCTGTTTTCATTTGCCACACTAATTCCGACACTATGGGGTGGTGGTGGTAATATTGCTGATTTTGATGACGTCTGGAAGCGACGTGCCGATCAGGCATGGAAGAACACTCTGGCAGCTTACGAACCAAGCCCAGAAAATGTCACCAGTAAATTCAATGAGAATGTTCACAAGTAATTCTTATTTATATAAACTTTTTTAATCTTGATATGTGGGCCATATATGTTATAATTAAATCGTATGTGATGGACAACTTGGTTCAGGGCTCTTGCTGCAAATAAAAGTAACAAAACCAAGGATTTGGAGGGTGGTGAAGATAGGAGGAACTTGAGGGGCAAACACAAAAAGTACACGGGTCCATGCATGGCCACCAACCCCATCGACAGGTGCTGGCGATGCAGACCTGACTGGGCCGAGAACCGTAAGAGCCTGACGCACTGCGTGATTGGTTTTGGCCACCGAACCGAAGGAGGAGAGAAAGGGAAATACTATGAGGTGACTGATAATTCCGATGATGACCCGGTCAATCCTAAACCCGGAACTCTACGTTTTGCCGTCATCCAGAAAAGGCCATTGTGGATCATTTTCGCTCATGACATGCACATCAAATTATCACGTGAGCTCATTGTCCAAAGCAAGAAGACGATCGACGGTCGTGGAGCCAACGTTCATATCGCGCATGGAGCTGGCATCACACTTCAATTCGTGGACGATGTCATCATCCATAGCATTCATATTCATCACATTGGTCCAAGCAAGGCTGGCCTAATCAGGGACTCAGTGGATCATATAGGTTTGAGGACAACGGGTGATGGGGATGGCATTAACATCTTCGGATCCACAAACATTTGGCTCGATCACCTTTCCATGTCGGAGTGTCAAGATGGACTCATTGATGCTATCCAAGGTTCCACTGCCATCACAATCTCAAACTGCCATTTCACCCACCATAACGATGTAAATACATATATTTTCTTCTTCTTTTACCTTGCAATATTTCTCAACAACAAATGATAATGGATTGATGTTCAGGTGATACTACTGGGTGCAAGTGACACCTACGAAAGAGATAAACTAATGCAAGTCACAGTTGCATTCAACCATTTTGGGAAAGAACTGATACAAAGAATGCCGAGATGCAGGTGGGGATTCTTTCATGTTGTTAACAATGATTACACACATTGGAAAATGTATGCAATTGGGGGTAGCATGCATCCCACCATTATCAGCCAAGGTAATAGGTTCATTGCTCCAGACGATCCCAAAGCCAAAGAGGTGTATATACTGAACCCGCAACATGATAATATGAATCCCAGTTTAGTATAGTTAAGTAATAATCCAATTCCATATAATGTGCAGATAACGAACAGGAACTACGCACCCCAGTCGGAATGGAGCAAGTGGGTATGGAGATCGGAAGGAGATTTGTTGTTGAACGGAGCCCGTTTTACAAAATCGGGGCCGGATAAATCTCCCCATTTTGACTTCACCAAGATGCAGATGATCAAAGCCAAGCCAGCAACATTTGTGAGAAGACTCACCCGTTTTGCTGGGGCTCTTGACTGCGAAAAGGGGAACAAGTGTTAGATTTCTAACAACGGAGTCTATACATTTCTTTTTTTTAATTTTTAATATGAAGATGATGGAGAATAGAAAATCTCTTATTTGAAAATATAGACGATGACAGACTGACTACCCGCCGGGTTTGGTTGCGGGTGTACAGTTTTTTAAGATTTACTGCAATTTTTATTTCTTGCATTTCATTTTAGACTTTTGCTAGTAATTTTTTTCAAAAAAAAATAAAATTTTTAAGCTTTTCATCATTGTCAAGAATAATCTATGCATGCGGTTCTTTCATTTAAAATTTAGATAGAAAAAATGAAAAATGGCAACCAGTCTTCCTTGTCCGAAATCTTGGCATTAAATTTGGGTAGTCATGGAATCAAAATAAATTTATGTGAGCAACAACTCAGATAGTAACAGAAGATAAACAATAGATATTACCTTCAACAATCTCAGAATTAAAAATAAATAAAAATTAAAGGAACTTAATTAGTATAGATATTATTGTCATTGTCAATATAAAAAATGTTAATTTGAGTGCGTTGAAGTATTTATTCTCTACCAAAATTCTTCATTAAGCATTTTTCACACCCTCTAAATAAAATATTGGAAAGCATCTTGGAGCACAAGTAATTCCAGTCATAGCTATGTAGCAGTCAATTCATTAATTGATATATATTTCAATTTTATAATTTATTTTTTATTTATTTTGTTTTAAAACATAAGAAAATTAAAAAGAAACTATTCCCTGATCTATATCATGCATTGGACGTCATGTTAAATATTGTGTCTACTTTTTTTCTCTCTACCTTTTTCATTAACTCCCTTTGAACAACAATTAACAATTTGTGAGTGAAAAAATATCAATGCGAGATCAACATAAAATAGACCACACACACACAAAAAAAAAATGATAGTTAACATGGAGTAAACCCAATTTAAAAAATTTGATAAGGTCCTAACCCTAAAACAAACATAGTTTCTATGCTCAGTGGTGATTAAATCATGGATCGCACCTCTATATGATACTCATCTCAGCTAAACCCATTACCACACTCGACTCTTGTGCACCACTACTATGACTCAAAAACACATTAATGGCAGCTTTGCCTTTGCCCTCCCACTTACGTCTCAGACTTGGGGTCATGATTAGAGGTGAGCATGGGCCGGGCGGGCAGGTTCGGACCGGCCCAACTAAAATTTAGGCCCGTTCATTGGGCTCGGGCGGGCAGGCCCAAAAATGGGCCTAAAATTTTACCCAAGCCCGCCCATATAAAATACTAAAACCAGCCCGCCCGCCCGCCAGATTAATTTTTATATTATTTATATAATTTTAAATATATATAATACATCAAAATATTAAAAATCAAAATAAATATTTTTCAACAAATTGAAAATAAATTTTAAAAATATGTAGACTTAAATAACACTAAAATAGATGCAACTTAACAAGGAAATGTCTCTAAAATAATAACAAAATTAACAAATATCTTTAAAATAATAACAAAATTAACAATAAAATAAGTTTTATATAATATCTAAACAATAACAACAAAATAATAGAAACATAATAGTAAAATGGTAGCAAAATAAAGAGAAAAACAATAAGAAAATAATATTTAAAAAATATTTTTTTTGCTTTTAATGATTTCGGGCAGGGCCGGGCCGGGCCCGGGCCAAGAAATTCTTACCCGAGGCCCAGCCCATTTTTTAAACGGGCTTCATTTTCTGCCCAAGCCCATTTTTCGGGCCTATATTTTTACCCAAACCCTCCCATTTTTCGGACGGGCCTTCGGGCCGGGCCGGGTGGCCCAGCCCATGCTCAGCTCTAGTCATGATAACCTTCTAGTTTTTCTTTGTTTTTGTAGTGATTAGCTTACTGTTTTTCTTTGGGGTCATAGTAACGACTTCCATGATGGAACTTGTTTCGTTTCGTCAAAAGATATTAAATTGTTTTGGTAAATTTTAAGAATCAAATTCAAATATTAAAATGCAGATCCACCATAATTACACTGTTAATCTTTTCATGAAACTAAATTTACTTATTTTTCAAATATAATTTGCAAAAGTCAGTCAGTCAGTCGGATTCATTTCCAGAATCAATGTTCATAGGTTGAGGATTGTTATTATTGCCTTTCATCTCATTCTTCTCATCATCGTATCGCTTTTTATCAACTCTAGCCTTTGCTTCATATGGTTCCTTCTCCTCCTCTGCACCCACACACAATGTTATCTTACTTACCTTCCTTCTTATAAACAAAATTAAATCCAAACCAATTACTTACTTGGCAACTTTCTCCACCTATCTCCAAGTATTTTGGACACCTCTGTAAATGGTATTCCCGGATAACTTTTCTTCACATTCTGTAAAACATCATCTCAGTCACTCAATTTAATAATAATAATAATAATAATAAATAATAATAATAATAAATAGAACGAAAAAAAGAAGTTCATTTCGGTTCACTGGCTGCCCTATTTCTTCACTATAAATGTGTGTGTGTATATATATAAGACCCACCTCCCTTTCCGCCTGTGAAAAATAGAAGAAGCCGGTCATTGCCCTCTTTGGTGCATTAGGATCCTTCTTTTTCCTTTTCTTCTTCTTTCCATCATCTTGTCCATCTCTACCTTTCTTCTTACTTTCTTTAGAAGAAGAGGCAGCTGCAGCAACAGCAGCTTCCTTCCTTTGATCCTTTTTCGCAGGTTTCTGTAATTGGCAATTCAATGTGAGAAACCAAATTATACTTTGTCGACAATTTCCATTTACAAGAATAAACTATCTGAAGGAACAAAATGACTTACCTCTTTCTCATCTCCACTTTCACTAGCATCAGATTCTTCCTCTCCAGAATCATCAGTTGGAGAACCTCCGTCGTCCTTGTCAATAACAAAGTCCTCATCCTGCATTTACAACTTCATCAATGGGATAGCCAGAAGCTAATAGGTCAGACGTCAATATCTAGAATGGTTGCCACTCAATCTTACATGCATCCCCAAGGACAGAACATGATATCTTTCCTATAACTACTACTAAAACCAATGTGTTTAGACGTCACTTGATGACCAAGTGAAAATTGTAATCAATGCATATTTCAAAAACAGAGAACCATGTGCATATTAAAGACCAAAATAAATGAATTCAGATGATTGATGGGGAAAAGAAAAAAATACCTCCTCATCACTTTCATCCACACCAGCTTCGTTCTTAATGCGTTCAAGATGTGGATCAACTGCATCATCATCATCGTTTTGAAGAATCTCAGCAACACCATCTGCGGTTCGTACATCTCCAAGGTTCATAATCTTCAAACCCTTCGAACTGCATGGTAAAAGAGCAGTTAATGAATTGCCAAAAGGATCAGAATTACTAACTCAATGGAAGAACCTATTAACCTAACCTGATGAAGTCAAACAAATTGTGATATTCATTTCTCTGAATATTCCGAAATAAATGTTCTTGCTCAGTTTTTAATCTTATAAGGAGATCAAAGTAATGCATATTTGAGCCACCAGCAGCATGCCTCTCAAATTCAACATAGTCAATCTGGCATTTTGAGCAGAAAGGGAAAGATAACCAAACATGTCAGTTAAAATGGGTACCTGTCATTTGCATCTAGAACAACAGATCAATCAAGAGGTAAATTAGGCTTTATACCTCTTCGTGAAGAATAAGTGTAGGAGGTTTGGGTAGAAAAAAGAAGCTCTTTTCAAGTGGATACAGGACTCCATCTTCAGCTTTCAATGAAGACTTGACAGCATAACCATCTTGACAGCTACGGAATTTTCCTGGTTTGGTAACTTTGGCACCAGATAAACCACGCATTATTGTGGTAAAAACTTCATGAATAAGTCCCTGTTTTACCAAGCATAATAATATAAGTAAATTTGAAAGCCAAGCTTGTAAATCTAGGGCACTCAGCACTTTGAAAGAGCTTATATTATGAAAAAAAAAAACAAATATTACCTTGTAAGATGGTTCCAGCCTGTCTTTGTACTTGGTATTCAAAAGATCCTCATTTATGGACAAGGTGCTTTCAACAACATAATCAGTTTCAAACTGCAAAAAGATTAAGGAGAAGATAAGTCAAAACATTCATGTTATATCCAGTGAACACAAATCTAAACAACTAGCAATACCTGCAAGACAATATGAGGGTACAAAGTTTGCCCTTTACGGATAGGTGGATCCAGTGTAACAACAACAAAAGTATGAGGCTGGTTGAACTGCCAAACAAACAGAGTATAGAAAAGTATGTTAAAGAGGTTGTAAACATATTTTGCCGCTCTTATACCAATGAACATTACCATCTTATATCAGTGAAAGAATTGAACCTTTGGAAGCAAAAAAAGACGCACAACACTGCTATATTGAATTTTGAAATCATTAGCCTGTCCTTGGAGTCGCAAGAATGACAGATGAAGTTCAACACTATACCGACCCCTGTATGAAGAGCATACTAAATCATACATTTAAAGGAAGAAAACAAAATTGTATAAACCAACAAAAGAAACAAACCAAAAATCAAATATACACAAATGACACATTGGTTCTGATTAGGTGATTTTTCATCCCAATATCAATGTGCTCGGGAAAGACCTACCTTGGTGTGAGGATTGCAATGCCCTCAAAAGTGACAACAGCTTCCTCAACACCAGTACCAACATCAGCCACTGACATGATTTTTTCACGGAAAACCTAGAAGGTAATGGTACATAGCATCACCAAAGTAATCATTACTTGTAAATTCACATTTTCCTAATAAAGAAGTGACAACAGACTTACCTGAGCAGGAGGACGATTTTCATCACCAACAAATTGGGTGTTGGCGTTGGGTATGTGGAAACTTATCTCCATAAGTGAATCTTTCTGTCATCAAATAAAACTACTTTAGTCAAAAAAAAAAAAAATCAAATGTGTGCCTTGCTCCTGGACAAATTTGTTGTAGGTAAAACATTTTCTTTATCAGTAAATGTTGCATGTAAATAAGGTGTTTTACAAGCATTAGGAGGGAGTGAAACTTCTTTCAACATTAATAAAATCAGAAGACAAGTGAGAAACACACCTCATTAGCTCCAGTTGTATCATCCACATGGAACTCCAAGATGACATCGTTTTTCCCTTGAAGCTGAGTTTGTGATACATCAGCTAATGACACTTCAAAAGCTTGCTTTGAACCAGTCACAAAGGTAAGCATATTCCCTGCAAATACAAATAAAGGTTTTTAAAACTACAAGAATATGTTGTTTGTGGAATAGCAAAAACCAGGTGAACGCCAGAATCTGAAACCTACCCAAAAGGGAAAAATATCAACCATCCAACGACCAAGAGAAATGATAAAAACCTAGGGATCTCAATTAAAAGGTGGCTTGAAAGTAGCAAACTCAAGAAAAGTTAATGAAGAAAAAAATAAACTAGTATCCACTAATGGAAAAACAGTAGTGACAGAAAACTATATAAATCTGGAAAAGAACAAATCGCCAAAATTTGATTTCAAGTGCTCAATACCTCACTAGACCATCAATTATAACCTAAGAATGGACTCCTGAAGCAAAGAAGGCTGCAGACCCTAAATTGATGGAAAATTGTTTAAAAAACTAAGAAAAATGTTTTAAATGACAAACATCCACAAGAATATAAAAACAAGTGCGCAAGATTAACCAGATGTAGGACGCTAAAAACACAACATTTGAAAGAACATTATGTAACCTGCTTCTATGGCTACAAACAGAAACCAATATATGTTTAAAAGCAGAACGAAAAATATGAGATTTCACCAACCATTTAAATCGACTTCTCCCCAGTTATGACCACTGACAGAAAGCTGTTTCTCTTGTGGTGTTATTCCACAATTATTCTGAAAAAAATTGGTTAAACTGGCAAAATCCTGCACAGAGAAATTAACAGCAGAAAAAAACAATCATGTATTGATAGCATCCTCGTCCAAGGAAACAAATACAAGCCTTCTATTATTTCCCATTTACCATTGTTAAATGAGAGCTACTGGCAACCATTAAGCAAGCAGAATGAGAAAATAATTTGCTTATTGAGAGAAAGTTGAATACTAACCTGGTCACGGAATCCAGCGAACTTGTAGTACAACCCATCTTTGATTCTAACACCAAGTTGATTTGTCCTAGGGACCTTCATCCATGTAACCCCTAAGATATCAGATTTGTCAACTTCTACTGCTTTACCGCCTCCTTGTTTCTTCCATAGAATACCTCCTGAATAAATTTTAAGCTGTCCAGGATTCTGCATGAACATGAAGTGGAGAGCATGTAAGATTCCAATTTTTTTTTCCAGGTGTAGTGAAAAGGGAAAAACAAAACTTGAATGAATACCAACATGACCAGAACCACAAGACATCAGAAGTTTATACTTTCCTCAGCTGTTTCCAGGCAAACTAAAATATAGAATTTAAAAACTGTAATACCAACATGCTTAAGCTTAACATGGAAAAGAAGGCAACATATGTTCCACTATAGCTGTTATGGGCCAAATCTATGTTAGGAAAAACTTAAAAACCATGAATTCCGATTCTCCAATTAAAGCTTAGGATGTGATTTTATTATTTCCTTTCTAGAATAGGTTTCCTATTATGTAATAAGACCAGGTTTTATTAAAGGGATGTATGGAAATATAAACCCTAAGCATAACTTTTATAAAAAATCCTAAAGAAATCTGGGTTCTCTTGATAGTCTCTCTATAACACGTGTTAAGGTTTCAATCCAACTTTAATGAGTTGAATTACCATTCACAATAGGTAATAATCAGCATAAAACAGATAAAATAGTAAAGAAAAAGACCGAATATAGGTTCTACAAAATTTAGTGGGGTTCTAGATTAGTAATCAGAGAAAAATAACAGAACAAAGAACCCACATTTTATTTTATCAATTAACAAAGCCTTAACCTAAAATCATAAAATTTTCACCATAAACGATGCATTCTTCAAACCCTCAATGAATCCGGGTTTTAAACGAAACAATCACACACACAAAGAAAAGCCACAGTCCATTTCATTCCATCAAACATAAGCATCTATGAAACGTATCGAAAAAAAAAAGAGAAATAAAGTATAAAATGTTAGGAATAAAATAAAATAAAGAATCAGGTTCCTCGAGGAAAAAAAAAGGAAGAAACCCCAGGCAATAAACTAATAAAAACTGCAAGAACCAATTGAGTTTCCTCCCACATTTAACCTAAACATAGAGAAGTCATGTGAAGAGAAGTAGTAATAAAGAAAACTAGGGTTAGAGCTGATTTCAAATGAGAAAGCGAAATCGGAAAGACTAAAAACAACAGATGAAACTACAAAATAATCGATTAAAAAAAGTTCTATCGAAAGAGGGCTGACCGTGCCGCCTCGACCGCCAAGGGAGATGTTGTTGAAGAGATGACCGTCCGTCATGCCGGTCAATGCGAGTCCGAGAGAAAACAAAGAGTCCCAAAGAACGTAAGACAGTTAGCGAGTGAAGAGATTAGAGGGAAATAAGAAGCCGAGTCTGAAAAAGCAAAGTTGGGGTTTCTATATTTATAGGCGGTAAGGGTGTGCGTACTGCGCACCATTGCCGTTATGGCGCGAAAACAGGAAGAGAAGGGGGAATCGGGTACGTTTATTAGAAGCGTTGTTGGAATGAGAGGATCAATTATATTCGGCCACGTAGTCATTGGATCTTTTTCTTCTTTTACTTTCGTGATTGGATTGGGCTCATTGCTATTTTAACTGATTCCAGGCCGTTACAAGCTCTCTTTTGGGCCATATAAGCCATGTCGTTTTCATTGATTTTCTTTTTTAAAAATAATTATTTAATACATTAATCCCAGTATATATTTTGTAATGGAATATTAATTTTAACTCGATTAGGTATCTTACTAATATTGATTGGTATAGATATTATTATTAATGCAGAAATATGCAAATTTGAGTGCACTGAAATGTATTATACTCGTATTTATAGATTGATAAAGGGTTATGGAATAATTCAAGACTTTGTGTAAAAAGAATAGACATGATAAAAATCTATAATAAGATTATTAAAATAAAAACTCATACGAAATAATAGTTCTATAAAAAAATTCAAATTTAATTGTGAATTATTTTATAACAGTGGAATCAAGGTTGATAAAATGGTTTAAATTAATAACATGACGTTTTGAACAAGGTACAAGAAATTTTGTCTTAAAATTCATTAATTACTTAATTTTCTTTAGGATTTCTAGATTCCTTCGAAATATATCAAACAAAAATATTTAAAATTTAATAATTATTTTCAGATAAAATTTAAATTTTCTTTATTTAAGTTAATTCTTAAATTTTATAATTATTCTTGCATTGAGCCTTAAATTTTTTATTTAAATTAATTTTGAAAAAAACAAATCTCATGAGATGGAGAGATCACAATGATGGAATTTATTATGAATAATTTTAGCTATTATTTTACCCTTTTGGCACAACCCCTCCAACATCAAAATAACCTATTCATTTGTCGTTTACGTTTAAAGTTACTGTATTACTACTCATCGGACGAAAACTTGACACTTGAAAAAGTAGAAAATCAAGCCAAAATTACACATAAAACTTATACAACAGCCGGCCAGTTTGGTTTGTCGGTTAAGTGTTTTGAAAGTGAATGAGAGCAGTCCAACGGTGGAATTGAATAAGAGATGATGTCACAAAATTTCGAGGGACATCATAATTAAATTATATATTTTTATAATAATAAATGTAAAATTTTATTATTTTAATAGTTTATATTTTTATAATTTTAAATGATTAAATTATTTTTTAAAATTTTTAGAGGAATGAAATATAATTTTATTATATATTAATTTAAAATTTTAAAATTATAAAAAATTAAAGATGAATTTTTTCATTTTAAAGAGGCTGAGCCACTTTTAGCATTGTAGTTGAATTTTTGAACGCCACTTTTCAATCCAAATTCAAATCAAATAGGTTGAACGTGTTTATCAAAGACATTTATTTATATATGTAATAATTAAATGGTAAATATCTTAAATATACCAAAAATAATAAATTTACAGAAATGGGCCAATTTAAAGTATATTTAATGAAGTTCTCTTGAGTGAAGTGAGATTTGAGATATGTGTATTTATAGACTCATGAATAGTTTTGCGACATTGTTCTTAAACAATGTGAGATTCCTTCCTTTTAACTAACAATATGAGATGACGCTACACTATATTTGATTTTTTTACAAAATAATTTCTCTTTTTTTATATTTTGTTAATATTTTCTTATATTATAAAAAAAATAAGAAACAAAACAACTCAAATATTAAATAACAACAAAATAATAAGATATCACAAAGTTGAAATCTAAAGATTTTGTATCATAAGAATGTTATCATAAGACCTAACCTTTCTATTTTGTAGTTATAGGTCCTTTGTGGGTAATCAGGAACTGATACAGTACCAACTTAAAGCCCCACCTAAAGCCTACATATTTTTTTCCTTTGTCAAAATTTACAGCAAGTACACACACTAAGTGACCTACCAAGAATTAAGACAAAGCTAATTAAATTCTTCCTCTTTAAAGATACAATGTAATATTTATACCATAGTGTCATTCTGATAATTGTATTAATAATGTATAAATTTGATTTAATTTTAATATTTTGTATATAGAATCTCATTAAATAAAATTTATATTATGGATAAAAATTTTGATTTAATTATGTTTACAGTTTTAAAATTTTTGAAATTTCTGGGAATTTATTTTTTCCGGTAACTTATTTCTTTAAACTAAATAAGACAAAGTGTGAGAGATATGAACTAAATTCTTTGATTTTAAAAAAAAAAAAGAAAAATCAATGTATCGCTTTTATTTATTTATTGGTGTATCCCAATTCTGATTCTTATATAATAGGTGTGTAGGATTAAAATTTATGGTTGAGTGGTAGGTAATATGGCATCTTGGTTAGTGTCTACTTTCTAGCATTTTAGTTGGCCATAAAGAAAACCAAACATAGTGTGTGCCTTACTATTGAATCAAATGCTCACAACATTTATATTCTCAATTTTTGAAGTAATACATATATTTCGATTCTCAACCTTCCCAATTTTTTCTTTTCTAAATAATCATTCCAATTTATTGTTACAAGTCAACTCTGAAGTAAATATAATTATAATTTTTATATTTAAAAAAACACCGTGGATTTCTATTTATAAAATAAAACATTATAGTTACATTTATTATATTGTTTTGAAATGATTTTAAGTCATTTATTATTACTTAATAAATTTATAAAAATTGATATTAAAATTAAATACGTTTTTTTTTTGGTTGAGATAGTAAAATTCAAAAAGTGAAAATTATTGTGTTTTGGGCATGGTTGTTTGAATTGATTGGATCAGTTGGTTGGACAGGAACTCGTCGAAATTTATCCGAAAAAAGGCATCCGACTTGTTGACTCGTGAGCATATATGAACTGGTTGAATTAGGTTAAAATGTTAATTTGAATAATAATTTTATTTAGATGAATTTATTTAACAAAATTATAATCGATCAGATCGATGAGATTAAAGTCCATGTATGTATTTTTTAAAATTTATATAGAAAAATAAAATTTTAATAAATTCACCTACTATTCTTTCTCTTAAAAACCATCCTTCATGAAAACCTTCCACTCTTCCGGTCACGTAATAAATGTGACGCAATCTAACATTAGTGAAAATACTAATGTTATTCACTCTAAATGCAACAATGTAATTATTCACTTAAATGACTAATTTAAAATTCCTTAAAAAAAAAAACTGAAACTAGAATTAATTTGAATGTACTTATTATTGGAAATAACTACAAACCAAACTCAAAAAAATCTACTCATTGTTTTTACCACTTTTGGTACAGCTGATTCAAATAATTTAAGAATTTAGCATTTACAAGAAAATATTATAATTGTAATGAAAAATTTTTATTAGCTGAGCATAATCAGATTTTATTTAGAAAGAAGTACAGCTATTCTAAAATGAATGGCAGGTTTAACACTTAATTAAACTGTCTGAAATTCCCCTGTTTCACGGCGATAAACTTTCCTTTTCTGTATCTAACACACGAGGGAAATAAGGCCTCTCTTTAATTTCACTCTCGAAGCAGCAAATTTAACTCTCGCAGTTAGATTAAGATCGCATCACCTCTCATTTTCTTTCCTTCCACCAAACAAGTGAAACCCAAGAAGAAATGAAGAAATTGAGAACCTATTACGCGCAGTTCCGTCACAGCAGTAACCAAGCAATGGAGCGTAAATGGATCTTGCCATTAGCTCTTGGCTCCATTGTTTCATTATTTCTACTCTTTTTAACAACATTAACCTCTTTTGATGGCTCCCCATTTCTTTTCTTCTACCATCCCTCCGCCGTACTCGGCGGTTCCTCCCCTTTCGTGGAGAGCCAACTGAAACCCATCCCTGTCTCCACTCTCCCTCCACCTCCTCGCTTCGCTTACCTCATTTCAGGCTCCGCCGGTGATGGCCTGATGTTGAGAAGGACCCTCTTGGCCCTTTACCATCCTTTGAATCAATATGTAGTTCATCTTGACCGGGAAGCTAGCTCTGAAGAGAGGCTCGATCTGGAGAAGTTTGTGAAAGATCATCAAGTGTTTAACAAATTCGGGAATGTTAGGATGATCGTGAAAGCTAATTTGGTTACTTATAGGGGTCCTACCATGGTTGCTAATACGCTTCATGCTGCTGCAATTTTGTTGAAAGAAGGTGGAGACTGGGATTGGTTTATTAATCTTAGTGCTTCTGATTATCCCCTTGTTACTCAAGACGGTGAGTTTGGATATTCCAATAAATTTATCTTCGATTATGGTTATGAGAAAAACTCCTTTTTCCCATTTCAACAAAAGTTTCCTTTTTGTAATTTGTTGACATTTAGCTTTGGGATTTTGATTACTTTTCAGATCTGTTACATACATTTTCCTACTTGCCAAGGGATCTGAATTTCATTGATCATACAAGCAACATTGGGTGGAAAGAGTGAGTACATCTTTCAAAGCATTTAAATTTCAAATTTCCTCCGAGTTTCTACTTTTGGGTAATCTTGTACTCCTGGAAACAGAGTGATTCTTGGTGTTGCAATGGCAGGTTTCATAGAGCTAGGCCAATTATTATAGATCCAGGGTTGTATAGTTTGAAAAAAGCTGATGTGTTTTGGGTTACTCAAAGGAGAAGCGTGCCTACTGCATTCAAACTCTTTACAGGCAAAAGATGCTGAAACCTTCTGCTAATTTCTTTGAAAGTTGTGTTAGTTACTATATTTAGATGTGTTTACTTATTGGTTATTTAACGATCTCTCATAGATTTGTTTAAATGATCTGTTTTAGATGATGTTTCACTGAATAGATTTGTTGACATTGTTGGAATAGTGGAATCTAGTGTTCGCTTGGGATTCTTTATTGAGCATATTACTGGTCACAGTTCAAGACTTTACACATCTGATTATTGATAGTTTCTTGATCTGGGTTTCAAAGACCGATAGTTTTAACTCTGCTAAGATTTTAAATGAGGTCAATTTGGTGGATTATGGAGAATAAATGACTTACCTTGTCGTGTTTTCTTCTTCTTTCCAATTGTTCGAAAGCAGCTTATTGATGCGATTTTTTTCTTCTTAATACTTCTTATCACAAGAATTTGGAGTTTCTGCTTCAAAGGAAGTGGATGGGTATGTAGAGTTGTAAATGACATGTCCCAAATGCTTCACTCGATTAATGCTGCTAGTTTGCAGCGTCATACTAATGCACACAAAGAATGCTTTGTTTCCGGCATAAAGGACTGCTAGTTAGAAGGCCGACAGACCTTGGTGGGACACTAAATTGTTTCTACTTGTATCTTTCCTTTGTTTGCTAATAGCGATGAAACATGAGTTTCTTTACTCTAACCCTGTTAGATTATGTGGTGAAGTCCATGGTTATCATCAGTTCCCTATAAAACACAAAGGATAGAAACTGAAAGTCTTTTAGGAGAAAGATGCATCATGGACTTTTTGCATATTCGTTTTAAAATAGAAAGATAGTTTTATGTGTATTCGTCATCACCGATCTTCCCATGTTTGGAATTGGCTGTCGTGTCATGTATGTTACTCTGGAAAACACGTTCATTAACATTTTTGTAGAATTTCATCTATTATCTCGTGAACTACCTTGTTGCCATAATCTCTACTAGACAACCATAATGTTCACCATTATATCTGCATTCGGTGGTATCTCTGACAAGCATATCTTTTTCTGTAATAGGTTCTGCTTGGATGGCACTTTCTCGATCTTTTATAGATTACTGCATTTGGGGATGGGACAACCTACCTCGAACAGTCCTCATGTACTACGCTAACTTTTTATCTTCTCCAGAAGGTTACTTCCACACCGTGATTTGTAATGCTCAAGCATTCCGTAACACTACTGTGAACAGTGACCTCCATTTCATATCATGGGATAACCCTCCCAAGCAACATCCTCATTACCTCAGGCTGAATGACATGCAACGGATGGTCAACAGCAATGCTCCTTTCGCAAGAAAGTTCCCTCGGGATGATCCTGCAGCGCTAGATAAAATCGACTCTGACCTCTTGTCTCGCGGTCCAGACATGTTCACTCCTGGTGGTTGGTGTGTAGGAAGTGGGAAAAATGGGAGTGATCCTTGTTCCGTTATTGGTAATACAACCGCTATCAAGCCCGGCCCTGGAGCAACCAGATTGGGAACTTTGATTAGCTCTCTTCTATCCGACAACAATTTCCGACCACGACAATGCAAATAATAATACCATCGGAAACTTGGTTAGGGGGGCATTCAAACCAATTAGTGTTCGGTTATACATATATCAGAAGACAAAGACAATGATGAAGATGAAGACGAAGACTTGGTCTTCATCCGATGCATCCATGTCCATTATTCAGTATTACTTCTGGCAAGAGGCAGGAAGCTTGGATTCATTGATGGATATCAATTAATAGGGTTATGATCGCAGATGGTTCACTGATAGATGATATATATATATTTGTAGTGTTATGTAACCATCACAAATTGAAGCAAATTTTTAACAATAGAATTTATTTGCCTTGCAGTCTACATGGTTTTCTTTCTTCACTAATCTATACTCTTATTTAAATTTTTTATTTTGAGTACCACAAATCAGGAATTTTTGTGTTATATTTTCATATAAAATAAATTAATTCAAATTTATCTTTAAATATTGAAATATTCTTATTTTAATCACGTACGCCTAAACATGATAATTTTAGCTAAAATAAAAATTTTATTATTAAACTATCTTACGTTTCTAACCTTTCTGGATTACAAGTGTAGGGTAAAAGATGGGACTTAAGTTCTTATTTTAAAACCATGAAATTTCTTTACGTAACTAAACTAAGGTGGTGTTTACAAAGCAAAAGAAATAGGTAAGTCACCACATGATTTAAATGTTAGAATATGTGTGCAGGAGAAACATGTAACCTTGTCCATTGCCATTCACTAATCAGGCTTATTACTGGCTTGGCTTTGAGGCACAATCACGTGAATCAAATTGAAAAAGCAGGTGCTGTGATCACATTCTTTTATCTCTCAGCTCTGCAAAATTCATGGCTTGATTACATAGGGAGTAATGTGGTTATTCTCGTGCCTAAATTTTGGTATTATTAACTTTAACTGAAACATCACTGTTTAGTTGCGTGTCAAATGATGCTTATCTTTTCAACTTTTTCTGAAAACACTAATTAAAAATATAGTCATACAATAGATTTTTAATACTACTTGTTAAACATATATATGGCCACCCTACCATTTTATATGTATACTGTGTTAAAATAAACTCTCAAACTTTATCAAAATAATCAATTAAGTCTCTTTAAACCTTTTACACCTAATTGAATCTTGAATTAACCAAACTGACTAAATAGGCTATTTGATCGATATTGATAGTTAGGATTTAACAACAATATTGATGTGGATATTAATAGATGTTGCTTCAGCACAGATTTGCTAACGTGGTAGTGTCACGTTATTTACAAAATAAAATAAAAGGATTGTCCACGTTCATTTAAACATGAACAATTATTTGTCTACATTCATTCTAAAAATAGAAAGAAACCATAAAAGTTTATAAAATTAAAAAAAATTCATTAAAATTTATGAAAATTATTAGAAATTAATTAAAAACCATAAGTTTTATAAAATTCTTATTTTTTTTATAAAAATAAAGAGTTTTGACAATTTCATACTTGAGTTAGGACTTAATTAAAAGATGATACTAACTTATTGAAACCTTGATACATCTCATATTCTAATCATGTGTAGCTTTTATCTAAATTTATTTTGTAATTAAATAAAATCTTAATCTATTTTTTTACGTAGCCTGAATCTTTTTATTGTTACACATGTGATAATTTTATTTATTACAAAGATTTATCTAACAAACTTTTAGACTCTCAAAATTAAAAGGAAAAAAATAAAGTGGAAGCGGATAAATGCAATGCAATACATATAGTTTCCCATACATACATACAAAATCCCTCTTAAATGCAATGCAATACATATAGTTTCCCAATAACTAAGGGCACGTTTGGTTCATTTGTAATGGAATAGAGTTGTAATTGAATAGAGGTGTAATGGAATAGAGGTGTAATGGAATAGAAATTGTAATAAGTAATTCAACTGTTTGGTTGAATGGAATGGAATAAATTGTAATAGAATTCTTGTGTTTGGTTGAATGGAATGATGTTGTAATAGCATGAGGAAAAGAACTAAAATGGCGAAATACCCTTAGCGAAATTTTTTTGGTAGATGATTATTATTGTTATTAAATTTTAATAAGATTATTATTGAAAATAATTTAATAAAAATAATAAATAATTTAATCATATTTTAACATTATTATTATTAAATATAATTTAATTAAAAATAATTTAATAACCTTCTTAATATAATTATTATGTGAATTAAAAATTAAAATATATAACACTATAAAAATATATATAATCTATTTTATTATTTTTAAACGCAATACATATTTAATGTGCTAAAATATCATAATTAAAACAAATAATTTAATTATTCTACAATAAAAATATTAAAAGTAATAAATAACTTGAGAATTATATTTTGCATAAACATAATATTCATATATTAATAAAAGGTTACATGATTTCATTAGTTTATATGTCATAATTTATATGTTACATCAAAAAGTTACAACATTGTAATGACATATATCATGTCATTATACCGTCCCAAATATTACAAACACAAAAGTTACCAAAATATAATCAATACAACTATGATTTTTAATGGTCAGCAAGAAATCTTCTGACCCATTCCAATCGTACAGAAGAAGGTAAACTAAAGAAAATGAGCATTTGTGTTGGATGATCTGGAATTTTGCTCAATGCTTGAAAACACTCATCCACAGTTAAACCTTCTATTTCACATAATGTTGGATATAAATTTATAGCTTTTTCTTGGATGGTGCGAAATTCTTGACTTTTGTTGAATTACGCATCGGAGGCAATACTCCTCTTGATTTGTTAATGCCAATGACATTTTCCCCAAAAAGTGGCGACATCATGAAATAAAGAAGAAACATGATCACTTGAATCAGAATTCTTTTTTTTCTTCTTTGAAGATGTGGAACCCCCTTGGTTTCTAGATGGTTGCGATTCTGTAACTGAAACATCCATGTCATCCAAAGAGAAATTGACTTCACATTCATAGAAATCGTTTCTTTCTTCATGAATATTTGTAGGAGCTACATCCTCAAGATTTATTTCTTCAATGATATCGGTAATTTGTTTGAGCATCTTTCCCAGTGGCTCGATCTTTTGCGTAGATGGCAGTAAGTTGGTCGTAATAAGGGAAACTACGATGTTTGAATTGACCTGCTTCTTTATGGCTCTATAAAAAAGAGGAATTCATATTAGTTATAAGTTTGGTAAAAATAAGATAATAAAGACTTGAAATAATTCTTACATTTATATATGAGTTCCACACGCATCTTGACAACAACGAGTGCTATGCTCATCCCAACCAAAACCGCTATTGTTTTTCCATTAAGCATGTCATAAACGATTGACCAATCCTTTTCAATATTCTAATCCTCGACTCAATATTAGGTTTAGCCTTCAACGTTGCATTGGGTAAAACTTTTCTAACATTTTTCCAACTCATTTAAATAACCGCTTTAAATCCAGTATCAACATTAAAGGTTCCAACATTGTGCAAGTCGACCATACAAGAAACCAACGCAGCATCTTCTTCTGGAGCCCATTTCCTTTTGGTTCCTCGAGAACTTTGGGAAGAAACATTTGATTCTGAAAAACCTGACATAATTATCTTAAGAAAAAAAAACAAATTAACATTTGACAGCATTAAGACATAATAGGTAGCTAGATTCTGTAATAATTGTAATTGGAAGAGAGAATGAAGCAGGCGGTGTGTAAAAGCTAGAGGTAAATCGAAAATCAGAATGATTCAATCAAAACTAAGTTCCCATCATTGGGCAAAATAAAAAAGTAACTCAATGAAACTCAAGGAAATTATCTAAAACCCAAAGCACATTGATTACAAAGGATTTAACCAAGCTATAAATACCATCCCTTAAGTTATAACAAGCAAAAAAGCTGCAATTAAAAAAAAAAAAGAAAAAAACTCGATTTCATTAGTATTTGAATTCAATTATAGTGATTGGAAAGATCCATTAATAGGAGGTTTTCTTGGATTCTTCTGAAGTGGGTGAGCTTTGTTTCTTTCTTTGAGCAGTTTTTAACATGGATAGTTTTAACATGGTTTAGGTAACAATTTACATGTACATTTTTTCTTTTACTGCGAGAGTATTTAAAACACTATTTAAAACATATCAAGCGGAAAAAAATATATATTACCACAAAATGCGGGAAAAATTTTGAAAGAAGAAATACCCACCTAAGTTTTCCTAGGACAATACCGACTTCATTAGACCGTTCAAGCCCAATATCTTGGTGAAATAATTTCATAAGTACCTTTGTGCTTAAGCATTCCATCCTATAGAATGAAAGCAAATATGGCTTATATTTCTTATTGCTTTTAACTTTTAGTAAGCATACATATTTAGATTCTTATAACCGACACAATTAGTTTGGGATTAAAAGTGAGTTTGATGGAGTTGGGTCTTAACTACTGCTTAATAATTGTCAACAATTTCACTCAAGAAGCTGATTTGTAGAAGAAATCACCATTTTAGCTAAACGTATCAAAAGTGTTATCAACTAATATTGTAAATATTCACATAAGAGGAGAAATGAAGAAAACACAAAAAAAAAAAAAAAACAGAAGGGCAGCCACTAAAACATATTCAAGCAAACTTAAAAAGCACATTAGTATTCCTCGTAAAAAAAAGTTAGCTAGGAGAAAGTGTTACATTCCTACCATATCAATTGGTGGTCCATCAAATTATGGTGAGGGCAGCATTTGAAATTGCCATGTTAGCATAAATGGATACTACTTTCTAATGTTAACCTTGACTAGAATAATAAAATTGTGGTCCCATTTATGCCATCATCGCATTTTTTTAAGACTTGCAGTCAGAATTATGCTAGAAAATACTTGTGTATTACTTTCTCTTGTCATCATTGTTTCACTCAAGCAATGATAACATGAGATGGAGTAATGGTCCACAGTCAACAACATCCTCATATTTGTATATATGCATATACATACACACAAGCATAACTGGAGAAAAAGCAACACAAGAAAGGAAATTGACAGATCAAATAAAAATGCTACTAAAGGGCCAAACAATGGAAAGATTACAGAATCTAGCCACCCACCTGCAACTTCAAACACGTATAGATATCATTACACATGCATGACTTAATATTATCATCTAAAATTAGCAACTTAATTTCTAAGCATTCTGGTTGAACAAGGGCTTTGGTAAACAGCATCAAATTCCAATCTTGTAAGAATGGTCCTTAAAGAGTTCTATATTTAATCCTCGGTTGCCCAATGAATCACCCAAACAATAAATAGACTACGAGCTCAAACATGCTCCTCATTAACATTGTTTCCCAGAGCAAGAGATTGCTACTAGCTAGCTACACCTCAAACGTTTTAAATAATAATAAAAGAAAAGATGTCTGATTCCATTATTAATTTCTACCATGCATCTAAACTTCATGCAAACTCTTAATGGAAGGCAAAAGAGAATATAACTTTAGTTTTCTTAAGATTAAACAACAAAGTCAGTATTCACAGTAGCAAAATTCTGATGGACAAAATCACAACACATGTTAGTGCATTCTATAAAGTGCATTATATTAATTTTCAACTACAATGGTAAATACAATTCCAAAAATTAATCAATGAGATCAGCCATAAAGAAAAGCTTCACCAATTGACAGAAAAAATTCAGATGTTCACTGGTTCACCCCATACTACTGCAGGGATTCCACTATCCTCAAATAAAGTTGAAAATATACTCATCAAGATTGGTATAAGAAACTTAAAAAGTGTTTTAATCTAAACTAATTAACTGTAAAAAAATGAACTATGTTTAGCCAAAATTATTCAAACGAATTTTTTTATTATTATCTCATGCCCGAAAATCAAACAAGTTATGTAAAAATATAATAATAACAGTAATAGAAGAGATGATATGCATACCTTGGCTTATAAAAGAGAAGGCAGCGATCTTATTTGAAGCAATCGATGCAACTTTGATTGGATTCTGACATCCAAAATTGGAAGCGAGCGGTCTGAGAGGAAGTTTGGGCACTAATGTGGGCTGGCGACAACGATGATGATTGCACAGGCGTGGTGGTTTAGTGCGAGAACGATGACGATGTGCAGGCGATAAGGCGGGGCGATGATCTTTGGCGGCAATGGCGGTGAGAGAAAGCGGGAGGCGGCAATGACAATGATCGACGGAGAAGTGTTGATGGTGGTCGACGAGCTAAGCAGCAACAATCTAGGCGTGACCAAGCAGGGGAGGAGAAGAACGAAAGAGAAGCAAGGTAGAAGAAAAGGCTATTTTGGGTGGAAGAAATGCGAGAACGAAGAAGAAAGCGAGCTATTTTGGGGATAAATTTTACGACAAATCGTCGAATAGCAATTCGCGCTCCACCGAGAATCCTATTACGGCATATGAGGAATCTGAAGGTAATAGCAAAATGTGGAATGAAGAAAGCGGTGAACCAAACGGTGTAATAACAAAAAATTATTGTAAGTATATTGAATTGGCGGAATGGAATGGCTATTCATGCCAACCAAACGTGCCCTAAATAAAGTCGAAGTCGGATAAAATAGCTTTGAAGTACCATGCATCAAGATCAATGAAAAGTAGCCGAAAGTTGATTTTCTTTTTCCTTTATAAAAAATAGTTTACAAGATTTTTAATTTCATACTTGAGTGAGACATGTGTAATGGGTACGTAAAACTCATAAACCCATTTGTAATTTTTTAAAACAACATAATAATTATTGTTATTTGTGGTTGAAAATATGGAGAAAAAATATATACAAATGTTTATATTGAGAGTGAATTAATGAAATGTGGGCCAAAAGTAAGCATGCATTAATGAGTGTGGAACTTGACAACTATGATTTGTTGACTAATTCATTTATACATACCCAATCATTGCAATCATAATCATAAAATGTGTTATTATCCTGCACCCTCTCTCTCTCTCTTTTTTTTTTTTTTTTAATAAATCGGTCATGAATACTTGCTATTGCTTTTTCCTATAAAATGAAGCTTTAATTGATAAATTACAAACGTGAAATCCTATCATGGGTATTTATTTTCTATATCAAAATATAAAATCACAAACACACCCTAAAATATAATTTACTCCATAAAATAGGAATAATTTCATATTTTTTTAAGCTTATATTAACCCGTTTTATTTTTAAAAATCATATTTATATCATATATATATATATTGTAAGGCCAATTTAGCAGCCCAAACACTAAAACAGACCCAAACCAAACAACTAAACCCTAGCCCAAATGTTTAACTAAAAACCTAAAAAAAAATAAATAAATAAATCAGAGGAGGGTAGTGCATAACCCTCACAGCAACCTCCGTGTCATGCGCCATGCCCATTGAGCCACGTCCACCACGTCCGTGAGAGGTCCCTCTCCATCACGTACTGCAAATTAGAAAGAAATCGGTTGTAAAATAGACTATAAAAGTCAAGCAAAACAAGGTGTAAATGGGGATTTTTTTCTCGTGAGAAATAGAGCGAGCACATAGATACAGTTGTTTTTCTAAAAAGAAATACAAAGAACAACACTTGAATCTCACGGAAAAATTGTTAGCAAAAGTGCAAAGAAGGTTTATATTCTTCTTCTTCTTCTTTTTTCGTTTTTGATTTACATTTTGGGTTTCTATTTTTCTTTTATGTTTTTTGTTTTTAAAAAAATTACGAGATATGCATATCGAAGCATTAAAGTACAAAAAGGAAATCGAAGGGAACTTACCGTCGTTCCTCCGGCCGCCATTGTTGGTGCGCATGGGCAGCTTGTGGTGAAGAGGGGCCTCTCCTAGCAGAGGATTTTTGGGATTTTCCTTAAAATGAACTTGCAAAAGTAGAAGGGGACTCAACCTAAAAAATTTTTACGAAAAGGGATTTGATTTTGAAACGAAATGAAAAGTGAAGGAAATTGTCTCCTTTAAATTTTAAAGCACGTGTAAAGAGGAGACCTTGTGCACACAAATTTCTTTTAAGTGGGAAATTGCGATAGGTCCCTCTGTTTGCACTATGGTTCTAATCGCTCCATTTCACTTTTTTTGTTTTAAATTCGGCCTCACGTTTACATTTTCGATCGATTTAGTCTCTCTTCGTTTATTTTGGCTATTTTACCATTAAATTAGTTTTTTAATTTTTTATTACTTTGTTTTATATCCGTTATTATTATTATAATCATGTTATTTCTATTATTATATTATTATTATATATATATACTATTGCTTTACTACTACTAGTTAATTATTATTACTATCAATTTTATTGTTGTTTTATTATTTTATTCTTAAATCTTACTTTTATTTTATATTCTTGTTTCTACTATCCTTTTATGATTATTATCCTATTATTTCACATCTATATATCATTATTACTATACTATATTTATTATTATATTTATTATCATATTATTTTATTACATACTATTATATCTATTATTTTATATATTATGGTTTATTTTAGTTGTCTTACTATATATTATTATTTTATATCTACTATTTTATTATTATCGGTATACCTTTATTTCTTTTACTACTATTTTTTATTAATGTTAATATTATCGCCATGATTTTATATTCATTATTAATTATTTATTATTGGTGTTATATTACAATAGTGGTATTATTATTGTTATTTTTCTTCTTTTGTGTTCATTATTATCATTCCCTATTAATCGTGTCTACATTTCCACGTTTTTACTTTTGCTTTTTTTTCCAAAAACTAAAAAAGATTTTACAAAGGTAATATTCAGTGTTTGGATGTTCGAGAAATTGCTCCCAATCGTCTTTGGGCTTCAATTTTTCGTTAAATCGGATCACTAAGTATTCTTTAAAGATTTTGATCATGTTTTTGAAAATAAGGCAATGTTTAAATGTTTGGAAGTTCGAGAGATTCGTGCCCAATCGTCTTTGGGTCTCGATTTTCTATTAAATCAAACAACTAAATATCCTTCAAAGACTCTTTATCGCGTTTTCTTAAATAAGGCAATATTTCATGTTTGGGAATTCGAGGATCGTGCATGCAATCGTCTTTGGGTTTCGATTTTAGTTTGACCAAATAGCGGAATACCTTTTTTTTGAATTGGATGCATGGATTTTGGAAATCATGGAGCGATCTTGGTATTGTGGGTTTGAAACATCGTGTCTATCGTCTTGGATGTGGTATTTCACCTTTTAGGGACAAGAGAATTTCGATATCAATTCGAGTTATCCAAATATTTTTTTAAAGATTCATATTTTAATTTTTTTATTTTTTGATATTAAGGCATTAATCAATCAATCTGTACCAATTTTGGGCGTTGCGAGGTGCTAATCCTTCCTCGTATGTAATCGACTCGAGCCGTTTTACGTAAAATTCGTTAGACCAAAGCGTTTTCAAAAGTGGCCCAATCACACTTCAAAAAAGATTGGTGGCGACTCCGTTTTTCTTTTTAAAGTCGGCCCATTTTCCAAACAAAAAAATGGTTTCGACAGCTTGGCGACTCCACTGGGGACCAATAAGAGAGTCAAGCAGTAGCATTGATTGATTAATGTCTTTTTATCAAAAATAAAATTTTTAATTTCGTTTCTTTCATTGCATAAGTTTATGTCGCGTCATATATCTACTTTGGTTTGACACACATAGAATATTTTTGCATTCATATTGCATGACCGTTGTGGTCACACCCTTAAGTGGGAGTAAAAATCTATGCCTTCGTGAGGTTTTCACCTCCGCATGGGCTAGGGGGCTTTAGGATACATCCGTACCTATGGTTCCGTGAGGTTTCACCTCCGCATGGCCATAGGAAATGTATCCCCGAATGAACTCGATCCATATGAGCCTATAATGGGTGAGGATTGAGGAATCTCTTGGTTGGTACCCTTTCTTTAGAACCAAACCACATATAGTGAACCTTAAGAGCCCACCCTAGGTAGAACCATGCTAAACCTTAGTGGCTACCTATGTAGTGTTTAGACATTTTTTTTCACTTGCTTTGGTTACTTTTATGTGTTACTAACTTGTTTTATTTTGGTCATATTTGCATGTCATTTCATACTTAAAAGCGTCGATTCTGTTTTAATTACTAAGCTAGAATGCTTGTTATAGAAGCAGATTCCTTGATAAAGTAGAGGATAATGCGGACGATGCGTATATGGTCGGAGAAGACACGACTTGAGAAGGGGATAGTCTAACCAAGGGTACACATCAAATTATTGGACTTCACCGCATCGATGTGACATAAAATGAGCTCCAAGAACTAATAGATATATGGGCTTGTTGGGATGAAGCAACTAAGCGACTTTTCTACCTTAATTATGGTGATCTACCCTACTTACTCGACATCGAGTGGACAAACACTTGTTTGAGCTATGACTCAATATTGGAATCTAAACTTATAATTTGTTTTACATTTGGGAAAGTGGACTTGGTGCCTCTGGTGGAGGAATATCGACTTTGCTTGATCAAAGGGCTCAGTCGACAAAATTTACTTGAGGCGCTAATGCAATCGACTTTTGTAAAGAAGGCGATGGGTATCACTTTGGATGAAGCGAGCGATTGGGTTATGGCACGAATTGAATGAGAAGGGTGAAGGAAATGCATTCCTTGGTAAGCTTGAGGGACTGATGGTGGCACACCCGGATGTTAAGAGGAAAATCGACATTTTGCCTTAAGTATCTATGGCTTGGTAATTTTCCCAAGGCTTTGAGATTTGTTCGATCGTCTTGACAAAGGGATTATCTGGGTACCGGCGATTCTCGCCAAACATTTAGATCTTTGAACTCGTGCGGAGAGCGGTGAGGAAGATTCATGGGATCGCTGGCCCATTGTTGGGGTGGTTCCATAGCCATTTCGGAAAGTAGATAGAACTCCTTGTCGGGTCTTTTTCGAATTACTCCCCATTAAAGGAGTTGACTGCCGCGCCCAGGAGAGATGACATATCAGAAGAGAACTAGATCACGCTTCTTCAGGATCTTCAGGAAAAGGATGTGGAATGGAGAGCTCGTTGGTTCGTTCCCGATAAAATTTTTTACCGATGTGGGAGTTATGATTGGGTTCCTCTGTTAGGGATCTGGGGAGCTGTTGGGTATGCACCTTTGCTCGTGCTAAGGCAATACCAATCGAGACAGTTTATACCAGTAATGCATGGGTTAGCTCAGTTTGAATTCTCGTATAGTGGGAATAATTATAAGAAAAGAGTTCGAGAAGTTCTGATGCGTGGAAGCAGATTCACCGAATGAAAAGAGTTGCTATGGGTCCAATGGTAACCCTCGAATATAATATATGGCGGAGCAGAAGAGTGAACGATAATATCCCGGTAAGCCTGAGGATCTGCTCGATCGATAGAAGAATACACGCAAGTAGTAAACCACGAGTTGGAGATCATGAAGCGGGACTTTGAAAGTAAAAATTGAGTTAGGGAAAAGATAGAACAAGCTGGAAGAGGAAAAAATGAATCTGATGTTAGATATCGATATCCAGAAATCAGAGGCTGAGAAGTTGAGGAAAGGAAAAAAGAAGGCCGAAGAAGATTTGGATAGCTTGAAAATCGATTACAAGAAGTTGCATCTATCGATGAGGACTGCTGGGCTGGGTAAAACCTCAGAACAATGGCGTCGAAGTCCGGAAGAAGAAGACCAAGGTCGACCGATTGGAAGAAGAGATTCCATGGGGTTTAAGCGCAAAAAGATGCCCTGGAAAAGACGGTGGGGGAGAGCCAAAGCGAAAATAAGATGTTAAGAGCTTGAGTAGCAGAATTAGAGAAGGCATTGTGTCAACGTCACAACTCTATGGTGAAGTTGAAATCAAGCCTAAGCCAGATTGACGAGTTGAAAAGAAAGGTAGTGGAGCTCGAAACGGTACTACAAAACAGTGAGCTCCGGATCCAATTATTGAAGGCAGACAACTAGCGAGGGAAAGAACAACTTCAACGATCTCAGAACCAAGTCGAGAAAGAGACTACCTTATGGGCGAAGTGTGGCTCGAATCTGAGAAGTGGCGATTATTTACAAACTTTAGTGGTTCGGTGATGTGTTAAGTATATTTTATGAGTCAAAGTCGGACCGAGGTCGAGAGTTAGCTTCACTTCTTGAGAAAGTTAAAACTTTGGGCATAAGGGCTAGGTCGTATATGTGACTCTGTTTTATGTAAAGGATTTTATTTTTTTCAATAAGTATTCTAAAAGAAATTGAATCAGAATCGACTCCTTTTATTTTTGCATTTATTCATTTGCATTACATTTCATGCATTGGCATTGCATCACAACATTTGCATTAAATATCATAAAACAACCCTATTAACTAGAGGTCATACTATAGTTATCCTGGAACACCGCTTATTACACTCAAAAAAGACAAAACAATGGATCAAAGGATGGAAAGGTTAGAAGCGGATCAGAAGAGATGCAAGACCAACTGCAAGCTCGGATGTAAGAGCGATTAGCCAAGATCCAACGGGATATGAGGATTAAATCTTGGAATCCAGAGAAGCATGATGAGCCGCATAACACGATTTGTTGGTGGAGGGCACAGAAGCGAAAAAGGTCTATGGTCGATACTAGAGAAGATAATAAAGATTTTACTTGCCCTCCGGGCCTGGCCCCGACAAGTTCCCAAGTGCAACCACCAATAGTGTCAGTCAATATCAAACCTCAGCACCAATCCGGTGCTCCAAGACTGAAAACTTCCCATGAGCTCGAGCTTTAACCGAAGTCAATTTGGTAAAACCAATAGTCCCGGACTTGATGAGGTGGCGAAGGGAGAAAGTAAAAGCGAGCTTCAAAAGAGTTCAAAGATCGATGCAAATGGTTTGGAGGAGAAGTTTGAGCATTGAAAAGTCTTGATCACCAATCGAAGTGGATGCTAAGAAAGTGAGTCTAGTCCCAGTTAGTACTTCCTCAAAGTTCAAGATGCCAGAGTTTGAAAAGTACAACGGGACTAGTTGTCCTGAGGCCCATATTACGATGTTCCATTGGAGAATGACAGGATATGTCAATAATGACCGATTGTTGATCTATTACTTTTAGGATAGTCGATTGAAATTTGCAGACAAAATGGTACAACCAGTTGAGTTGTACCCAAATCAAATCGTAGAGAGATTTGGAGCGGGCTTTCATCAAGCATTACGGCCATGTGACCGATATAGCACTTTGCAGGATCACGTTGCAAAACATAGAAAAAAGCCAAGTGAAAGCTTGAAAGTATGCCCAAAGATGGAGGGAGGTCGCTACGGGTCCGATACCGTTACTAGAAAATGAAATGACCATGCTCTTCATCAATACCACAAGGCACTTTTCATTAACCACATGTTAGGAGGCACGACTAAGAGTTTCGAACATGGTGATGTCGAGCGAGATGATGAAAACGCGATCGGTGTGGGAAGATAGAAGCGGGAGAGAGCCAAGAAGAAGCGTATACCAAAGAAAAGGAAGTGAAGTAGGGAATATAAGTTTGGGTTATCCTAAACCCATTACTATTACCCAACCGAGAAGCGGTAGCTATGGGCCAGAGGCTGACCAAGACAAGAGCCCAACACGAGGCAAAAGATCGAGAAATTCAATTTACTCTTATACATGACGTATAAGGAGTTGTATAAGACTTTATTCGATCGCGTGTCGTGTCCCGTTTTACTTGAAGCCGCTACAACCTCCATATCCTAAGTGGTATGACACAAACGCTTCGGTGTGAGTACCATGCGGATGTAGTAGTCACTCGATAGAAAGCATACTTCATTCAAAAACTAGTCGGCGACTTATCAAAGGCGGGGTGTTAGACTTCAATGACCCACTGGTGGAGGAAATCCGTTACCAGTCATGTTGATAATAGGGTAAACGCGATAGTTGAAAACAGGGGGAGAAGGTTCAAACAGGAAATTGTTGAGGTCAGAACCCCATTGAGAGAGGTTTGGAAAGAAATGCAAAAATTTGGGTTAGTTCTGCAAGAGAATATAAGCAGATCTCAAGATACAAGGAACTACTGTGAGTTCCATAACAAGGAAGGCCATGAAATCCAGCAATATAACGAATTGAGCCCTAATACAAGGGCTAATGATAATAAAGAGTGGAGTTCTTTGACTTGGTGGAAAGAGAGGACGTATGTTCTACTGAAGGAGGGTCACAGAAAGGATCCTTAAAGTCAATCACCCACGTGTGATTATCACGCGACGAGAATTCGACGAGTAGGAGTGAAGGAGGCACCAGGTCAAAATTAAAAACTCGCGACTTCTCCTTATACAGGTGCACCGATGGTTGTAATCGGAAGACACGTAACTCCTCCTCCGAGGATTGTAATCCGAAACCGTGACTTTTCCTTATAAAAATGACAAGAGGTACTTTGGAATTACAATTACACTATAACGATTTTAGGAAAGAGAATTGACCAAGCACACCCGACCAATTGAGTCCTCTATGATGAGAAGGGAGATGAGAAAGCAGGACCAACTGGTTAATGAGCGATGGCAGAGTGATGCTAGAGAGTTTTGAAGTTCCTAAAGCACGGTGAGTACAGGTGTAGTGGAACAATTACACAAGCGATCGGCACGCACATCAAGATCTTGGCTTTGATCCTAACTCGAGGTACATCGCAACAGCACTAATGAGAGTGTTGAATGAAATTTATGTTCTTTGAAGACATTTGGTGAAACAAACTAGACCGCCTCGTTAGTAACATAAGCGCAGACAATTTTATTTCTTTTGGTGATGATGAAATTTAGCTTGAGGCATGGAGTCCACCAAGGCTTTACACATTACTACCCGATACAAAGGGTATACATTACGGGATATTAATCGACAACGAATTGACCTTGAATGTCTTGCCCTATTTACACTAAACAAGTTGCCGTAGACAGGCTCTCATATGAAAATATGCCAAAATATAGTGAGAGCATTCGATGGTACCGAGAGAAAAGTAATGGAGAGGATTGAGATACCCCTCCTAATCGGGCCAAACACGTACGAGGTAGACTTCCTCGTAATGGACATCAAGCCTTTCTATAATTGTTTATTAGGGAGGCCTTGGATCCACTCAGCAGGGGCTGTGCCATCGTTGTTACACCAAAAGGTAAAGTTGGTATAGAGGGCCGGTTGATCACCATAAATGTGGAAGAGGATATTATCGCGTCCGTTACCAGTAATGCACCGTACATAGAGAATGATATGGAGGCTATAGAGTGTTCCTTTAGGTCGTTAGAATTTGTAAATTCAACTATCATCAGTGAAGAAAGTAAGATCCCGGTGCCCAAACTCTCTGAAGCAACAATGATGGGCCTACAGTTGACAATAGGAAGAGGAGCCTTTGCCGGGAGGACTTGGAAAATATCTCGAGTTCGATCAGTGCGAATTGGTTGACAAGCGGGATCGCTTGATCTGGGTCATATGCGGATGTCAAGCAGAGAAAGGAGGAGTTGGAGAGGAAACGTGAAAGAAGAAGGCACGATTGAATGGTGTTGAGATTGAGTGGGGTTCAATGACCTTTCCCCATATATCTAATACATTCCGTGTCGGGAGGAATTATTCATTCAGGACAGGAGGGCATGAATGAGGAAACAACTGAAGACATGATGAGAACTTTGAACATCAACGCTGTGTCTGAAGGAAGTTCGAGGTGAGGAAACTTGGCGGGTATTTGCCCTACGAGCTGGAAGTGTTCGGACAAGCTGATGGGAAGAAATTCTGTAGTTTTAGGACTAAAAGCAGTAATGTTCAAAACACACTTGTTGTTTCAAGCCTAGGAACAATAAGAATCTTTTGTGAAATAGGCATGCTCACGCATCATTATTTTCAATAAGAAGTGTATTTTTCCTTCCATTCCATGCAATTATTCTTCTACTTCTGTTCCACTCCATTCATAATCATAACGCATAAATAAGTCAGTCCTTAAATTCATTTTCATTGAATATTCTTTTATACCTACCATAGGTCCCCGGATATCGATGTCATGGTGACCTTCTTTATGAACTCAGATTCCCTTATGAGCAAGACACGTGCCGGAGGGATCTCGGGACTTCTGAGATGTGAAGATTATGATTTATCCCGGATTTATTAAGGATGGTAGGCGGGAGGCGATTCTACCTCACAAAGAGACAATTGAAAATGTGCTTAGAGGATGGGAAAGAAGTGAAAATCGGTACACCGCATAACCCATGAAACAAGGCAAGACCTCATTAGACTTCGCTAGAGTTCAAAGATGTCTTGGCGTGGTCATATCAAGACATGCCGAGGTTGAATGCTGATATTGCGGTACAAGTATTCTCATAAAAAGGAGAATGTAAGCGGTCCAACGAAGTTTGAAGGATGAGACCCGATGTCACGAGTAAAGATAAGGAAGAAGTCAAGAAGCAATTTGATCTTTGGGTTCTACGAGTAGTAAATTACTCGAATGGGTAGCCAACGTGGTTCCTATCCCTAAAAAGATGGAAAAGTTCGGATGTGCGTCGATTACAGGGACCTAAATAAGGCCAGCCTGAAAGACAACTTTTCACTGCCTCACATTGACACTTTGGTGGATAACACGGTGGGGTTTTCATTTTCTCCTTCATGGAAGGTTTCTGGGATACAATCAAATAAAGATGCATCCACGAAGACATGGTAAAGACTACCTTCATAACCTTATGGGGAACTTTTGTTACCAAGTGATGCCGTTTGGGTTAAAGAATCGGGGCAACATATCAAAGGGCCATGGTAACATTGTTTCACGACATGATGCACAAGGAGATTGAGGTCTACGTCGACGATATGATCGCAAAGTCTTGAATGGAAGGGGAGCATGTGCAAGTTTTGAGGAAACTATTTCTGAGGTTGAGGAAATTTTAGCTGAAACTCAATCCAGCCAAATGTACTTTCGGGGCTCGATCAGGGAAGCTATTGGGTTTTGTGGTCAGTGGAAAAGGAATTGAAGTAGACCCAGATAAAGTCAAGGCCGTACAAAAATTACCTCCGCCGTGCAATCAGAAGAAAGTCCGAAGTTTCCTGGGAAGATTGAATTACATCGCTCAGTTTATTTCGTAATTAACTGAAAAATGTGATCCAATGTTCCGTCTTCTTAAGAAGCACAATCCAAGCATTTGGGATGATGAATGCCGAGGCGTTTGACAAGATTAAACAATATTTGTCCAACACCCGGTGTTAATGCCTCCGATCTGATAGACCATTGATTTTGTATCGTGATGTCCGATAATTCAATGGGATGTGTCTTAAACCAACACGATGAGGCAGGGGAAGAAAGAAAGAGCAATATACTACCTCGATAAGAAATTCACCGAGTGTGAAATGAGATACTCGCCAATTGAGAAATTGTGTTGTGCATTAGTGCGGACAACTTGGAGGTTGAGCGATACATGTTGTACCACACGACTTGGTTAATCTTGAAATTAGACCTCGAAATACATGATGGAGTGAATCATACGAATGGAAGAATGGCAGATGGTAAATTTTACTCTCGATTTCGACATTGTCTATGTGAACCGGAAGGCGGTGAAGGGAGTGCAATAGCGATTTCTTAGCAGGAGCTAGATGATTATGAGCCTCTTAATTTGATTTTTCTAATGAAGAGTTGATGTTTGTAGCAATGATGAGGAAGGTATCCTAGAAGATCATCCTTGGAAGATGAACTTTGATGGAGCGTCAAATCTGGTTGGTAATGGAATTGGGGCGGTCTGGTATCCCCAAAGGGAGAGCATTATCCATTCACTTGCAAGTTAGACTTCGATTGCACAAATAATATGGCAGAATATGAAGCATGTATCATAGAGATCCGAGCAACCATAGACCATAAAGTTAAGGTGCTAGAGGTATACGGAGACTCTACCCTTGTAATATATCAGCTCAAAGGAGAATAGGAAACAAGAGATCCCAAATTGATCAGCTACCAAAAGTTAGTTTTGGAACTAATTGAGGAGTTCGATGATATCACATTCTTTTACCTCCCGCGTGATGAAAACCAGATGGCCGACGCTTTGGCCACTCTAGCTTCTATGATCAAAGTGAATGAGCAAGAGGGTATGAAACCCATTCAAATGAGTATTTGTGAGGCTCCGGCTCATTGTTTCAATATTGATAAAGAGGGGGAGAGGGATGATCATCCTTGGTACTATGATATTCTACAATATGTGAAGAGCCGTGAATATTCCGATCAAGCGACTGAAAATGATAAGAGGATATTGAGAAGACTTGCCGTGACTATGTCCTAGATGGAGAGATCCCGTATAAAAGAGGAGGATCAAGTGTTGCTCGAGATGTGGATCTGTTGAAGCTAGGAAAATCTTGGATGAAGTCCATGAGGTGTCTGTAGAACACATGCCAACAGGTTTACAATAGCCAGGCAAATCATGAGATTCGGGTATTACTGGTCCACGATGGAAGGAGACTGCATACGTTATACCAAGAAGTGCCATAAATGCCAGATTTATGGAGACAAGATCCATACGCCTCATTCACCTCTTCATGTTATGACTTTTCTATGGCCTTTCTCAATGTGGAGCATGGATGTCATTGGGCCGATCTCACCGAAAGCTTCTAATGGACCTTGTTTCATTTTCGTGGTCATTGACTACTTCACCAAATATGTAGAGGCAGCTTCATATGCTAATGTCACGAAGACGGCAGTTAGCAAGTTTTTGAGGAAATAAATCATATGTCGCTATGGTATGCCAGAAAAGATCATCTCTGACAATGCCTTGAACTTAAACAATAGCGCGATAGCGGAGATTTGCAGTCAGTTTAACATTAAGCACCATAACTCGTCGCCATATCGCCCGAAAATAAAGGGAGCAGTCGAGGCGGCTAATAAAATTATCAAGAGAATTGTGGGAAAATGGTTGAGACCTACAAGGATCGGCATGAAAAGTTACCGCTTGCCTCTACGCCTATCGAACATCGGTTAAAACCTCTCTGGGGCAACTCCTTTCTCGTTGGTTTATGGGATGGAGGTAGTTTTGCCTATTGAAGTTGAGATCCCTTCACTCCGGGTTTTGTCAGAGCTGAAGTTGGATGAAGTAGAATGGGTTCAATCTCGATATGATCAACTGAATCTAATTGAGGAAAAGAGGCTAAGAGCTATTCACCATGGTCAATTGTACCAGAAGCGGATGATGCGAGCTTACAATAAGAAAGTCCGCCCCAGAGTATTCCATGAAGGAGACTTGGTGTTGAAAGCAGATCCTCCCTATGCAAAAGGACTTGAGGAAAGTGGATGCCTAATTGGGAAGGACCTTACGTTGTAAAGAAGGCTTTTTCTGGAGGAGCTTTGATACTAGCATGGACGACAAAAGTCATAAAATCAATTAATGCACTCGATTAAGAAGTACTTCGCTTGAAAGTGGGCTAAGATGAAAACCCACAATGGGGCATCTTGAGTTATAAAAAAAAAAATTGGAGAGGCCAAAGTAAAAACCTGCAGAGGGCGCTTTGAGACCAAAGGGGCTTTGAGTTGAAAACCCAAAAAGGGCGGCTCAAATTATGATCAAATCGTGAGGGGGCATCGATGGTTTCGCTATACTTGAATTAACAATGAGGAGATATGTTAACGTCTTGGGGCATCTACAAAGTACTATGGATCTTCTAGACACATGTTGAACTCAGTGGTCTTCAAGAAGTACATCTGAGAAGCTCGATTGTGATATCCAGGGCATCAATACCATTCTTACTCATATTGCACCTTAATGGAATTTGTTTTCCTTGTTCAACCCATTCTTCACGGGCTTTTATCCCAAATAAATTTCAGTTTTATTCATTTCTACAGTCTCTTTCCAAGCATTTCACATTGAAGTAATGATTACTGAACTAATAATGCTTTCACAAAAGAATTTTTGCGTATTACTCTGAAAGTCTCTAAAAAATACAAGAATCCGAAACAAGACAATTATTTAGAACTAACCAGATTTAAAGGGCTCGGTGACTTAAGATAAAGGTTTAAGCAGTGACGACATCTTCAGATTAGTTGTTAGAAGTATCAGCTGAACAAAGAAGACATACGTCAGGGGTCACCTTAATAAGCAGCAAGCAATGACAGCCCAAGTGTTAAAAATGGATCATGCTCATGACATTTTGCATCCATTCATAACATTCATGATACATATAGTTAGGAGCATCTTTCATGACATCCTAATCATTTGACATAAGCATAGACCCCATGAAGTCAATTCTATAGGTAGGTTCCCAGGAGGACAATGTAGCAAAGTTGATGGGAGTTCTGAAAAATCGGATCTTATCTCTACTAAGCGAGTAGAGCGGATCGAAAGACTGCCTTATCTCTCTTGCGGGAGTGGAGCAGGCTAAAGATAGTAGATCTTATCTCCATTGAGCAGGAGTGGAGCGAATTGAAGACAACAGATCTTATCTCTACTTAGTAGGAGTAGAGTAGATTGAAAGCCGAGGCCTTATCTCTTACGGTAGGAGTGGGCGAGCTAAAGATGGTAGATCTTATCTCCACTGGCGAGGTGGGCGGATTGAAGATATGAGATCTTATCTCTCTGGCGAGAGTAAGCGGATCGAAAGGCTCAAGCCTTATCTCCACTGGCGAGAGTGGGCGGTAAAGATAGTAGATCCTATCTCCACCGGCGGAGTGGGCGGATTGAAGATAACATATCTTATCTCTCTTGGCGGAGTAGAGCGATTGAAAGATAGTAGATCCTACCTCCACCGAGCAAGAGTGGGCGGATTGAAGACAGATCTTATCTCTCTGAGCGGGGTAGAAGCGGATCAGCAGCAGATCTTATCTCCACTGGCGAGGAGTGGAGCGGATCGAAGATGAAGCCTTATCTCTCTGAGTAGGAGTGGAGCGAGGCTAAAGATAGTAGATCCTATCTCCACTGGCGAGGAGTGGGCGGATTGAAGACAACAGATCTTATCTCTCTGAGCGGGAGTAGAGCGGATCGAAGCAGCATATCTTATCTCCACAGGGCGAGTGGAAGCGGATCGAGGATTAAAGCCTTATCTCTCTTGGCGAGAGTGGGCAGGCTAAAGATAGTAGATCCTATCTCCTTGGCGCAGGAGTGGGCGGATTGAAGACAACAGATCTTATCTCTCTTGGCGAGGTAGAGCGGATCGAAGATAGCAGATCCTATCTCCACTTGGCAGAGTGGGCGAATCGAAGGTCACAAATCTTATCTCCATCTTCACCGGCGAGAATGGGCGGATCGAAACAAAATCCCTATACCCATGAGAATGCAGTGGGTGGAATAAAGCTACCTGAAAAAAGGAAGCATCAAGAAGTCGAGATCGAACAAGATGGGGCAAAATTGGCCCTTTTAAAAGTCTTTGCTCTATTCTCGTTGCACGACAATAAGCAAAGAGAGGCAGCTGTAAGGCCCAATTTAGCAGCCCAAACACTAAAACAGACCCAAACCAAACAACTAAACCCTAGCCCAAATGTTTAACCCAAAAACCTAAAAAAAAAAAAAAAATCAGAGGAGAGTAGCACCGCAACCCTCACAGCAGCCTCCGTGTCATGCGCGCCCACGCCACTGAGCCACGTCCACCACGTCCGTGAGAGGAGTCCCTCTCCATCACGTACCTGCAAATTAGAAAGAAATCGGTTGTAAAATAGACTATAAAAGTCAAGCAAAACAGTGTAAATGGGGGGATTTTTTTTTCTCAGCAGAAATAGAGCAGAGCACATAGATACACGGTTGTTTTTCTAAAAAAGAAATACAAAGAACAACACTGAATCTCACAGAAAAACTGTTAGCAAAAGTGCAAAGAAGGTTTATATTCTTCTTCTTCTTTTTTTCGTTTTTGATTTACATTTTGGGTTTTCTATTTTTCTTTTATGTTTTTTTGTTTTTAAAAAATTACGATATATACATATCGAAGCATTAAAGTACAAAAAAGAAATCGAGGAACTTACCGTTGTTCCTCCGGCCGCCATTGTTGAGTGCGCATGGGGGCTTATGGTGAAGAGGGCCTCTCTGTGAGAGGATTTTAGGGTTTTTCTTAAAATGAACTTGCAAAAGCGAAGGGGACTCAACCCTAAAAAATTTTTACGAAAAGGGAATTTGGTTTTGAAACGAAATGAAAAAGTGAAGGAAATTGTCTCCTTTAAATTTTAAAGCACGTGTAAAGAGGAGACCTTGTGCGAACACAAATTTCTTTTAAGTGGGAAATTGCACGATAGGTCCCTCTGTTTGCACTATGGTTCTAATCGCTCCATTTCACTTTTTTGTTTTAAATTGGCCTCACGTTTACATTTTCGATCGATTTAGTCTCTCTTCGTTTATTTTGGCTATTTTACCATTAAATTAGTTTTTTAAATTTTTATTACTTTGTTTTATATTCGTTATTATTATTATAATCATGTTATTTCTATTATTATATTATTATTATATATATACTATTGCTTTACTACTACTAGTTAATTATTATTACTATCAATTTTATTGTTGTTTTATTATTTTTATTCTTAAATCTTACTTTTATTTTATATTCTTGTTTCTACTATCCTTTTATGATTATTATCCTATTATTTCACATCTATATATCATTATTACTATACTATATTTATTATTATATTTATTATCATATGATTTTATTACATACTATTATATCTATTATTTTATATATTATGGTTTATTTTAGTTGTCTTACTATATATTATTATTTTATATCTACTATTTTTATTATTATCAGTATTCCTTTATTTCTTTTACTACTATTTTTTTATTAATGTTAATATTATCGCCATGATTTTTATATTCATTATTAATTATTTATTATTGGTGTTATATTACAATAGTGGCATTATTATTGTTATTTTTCTTCTTTTGTGTTCATTATTATCATTCCCTATTAATCGTGTCTACATTTCCACGTTTTTACTTTTGCTTTTTTTTTCCAAAAACTAAAAAGATTTTACAAAGTAATATTCGGTGTTTGGATGTTAGAAATTGCTCCCAATCGTGCTGGGCTTCAATTTTTTGTTAAATCGGATCATTAAGTATTCTTTAAAGATTTTGATCATGTTTTTGAAAATAAGGCAATGTTTCGTGTTTGGAAGTTCGAGAGATTCGTGTCCAATCGTGCTGGGTCTCGATTTTCTATTCGTCCAAACAACTAAATATCCTTCAAAGACTCTTTATCGCGTTTTCTTAAATAAGGCAATATTTCATGTTTAGAAATTCGAGGGATCGTGCCCAATCGTGCTGGGTTTCGATTTTTAGTTTGACCAAATAGCGGAATACCTTTTTTTTGAATCGGATGCATGGATTTTGGAAATCATGGAACGATCTTGGTATTGTGGGTTTGAAACATCGTGTCCTATCGTGCTGGATGTGGTATTTCACCTTTTCGGGACAAGAGAATTTCGATATCCAATTCGAGTTATCCAAACATTTTTTAAAGATTCATATTTTAAATTTTTTTTATTTTTGATATTAAGGGTATTAATCAATCAATACGGTACCAATTTTGGGCGTTGCGAGGGTGTTAATACTTCCTCGCAGTAACCGACTCTGAGCCCATTTTCTTAAAATTAAATGACCAAAACGTTTTCAAAAGTGGCCCAATCACACTTCAAAAAGATTGGTGGCGACCGTTTTCTTTTTAAAATTCGGCCCGTTTCCAAACAAAAAAATGGTTTCGACATATATATTCAAAATATTTTGGTGTATCGAAAAATACACACAATCTGGAACCAAAAACGGAGTTAAAAATTAAATTCTCCCCTAATAATAACAATAAAAAGAAGAAGAGATAATCAGTGGTCCATACCTGAAATAGTGATCGGCAAACTGAATAAAAAAGGAAGTAGAAAGGTATAATGACGCAGAAGGATGATACATAGCAATGGAAATAGCAATGGCTTAAATTGGCAGTGTCAACCCTCCTGCGCCTCCTCTCTCTCTTTCACTTGCATTCTTGCCCTCTCTCCCCCCATCACACCTATTTATAACGCAAAGGCTTCAACTTTTATTTCTTGTACATTGTTTTTTTTTTTACTTCTTTATAATAAAATAATAAAAAAGTTGGTATTTGATATATTCTACATATATATTTGAATTTTATAATCAAAACCAATCATTTAAGCATAACTACAATTAATTGCCTTATATTAAACCAAAGCTTCATTAGCAATATATATAAAATCTATTACAGCATCTCTTATTTGTTTTAAAGTTTGTTAAGGTACACATATCATCATAAAATGTGAAAACTTGATTTATAATTATAATAAATGAAATATATATATATATAATTTATAATTATTTAAAATGAGCAACTTAAATAAAATCCAACTAATTCATTATCGTGAAAATATATTAAAAACTATTCTGCATTTGATTTGGAGAATTATCGATCATACAATGAAATATGAACTAAGAGATTTGAAACAAAACGAGAAATGAATCCAAAGATCAAGCCTTAGCTTAGTTGACACAATTGCTGTTGCAATAATTAAGAAGACATGAATTTAAACGTATTTTAATACGTATTATTCTAATTTAAAAGTTTAGAGAAATTCTGTATAATTAATAATTATATATATATATATATATAAAAAATTCAGAAGACATGAACCTGGAGCTTGATTCAAGTAGTTGATGCAGCTAACTCAATACGTTTGGGACTCGAATCCATTCGTCTATCCCTGCCTGCACTTGTCTTTAAACCATAAAAAAGATGGAATAGATATAGATAGGTATAGTGTGCACTAACCTCGTAAAGTCTGCAGACAAAGCAAGGAACCCCGATAAGATTAGAGGTTAGCATTGAATCCTGGCGCAGAGAGACGGTGTGTCTATCTCAATTCACAAATGAAATACACACCATCTCCCTTGCGACAGGATTCCATTGCACCTCTAACCTTTAAATCTCCTTGACTGCTTAATTTCACAACCTAATGTGTATGTATATATATAATGCAAAATTTGTGCTGCATGTGGAAGGAATTCGAAGACTGGGCTAGTTGGTGTTGATTAAATTGTTGCTTTATTCAACGTTTATTAAACGAGTTTGAAAGATCTGGCTGTAGGGACTCCGAAAATAAAGTTAGGTTAAAAAGACCAGGAATGAATAATAATTAAGGACAATCCCCCAATGAGAATTTCTCAACTGTTCAAAGTCAAACCAATTGCATCCTATTCTGGGCTCAAGCAACTTTCAGCTGGAATGCGGTCAATCAAATGACTTATAATAAGATAATAAAGATATTTAGTTGCCCTCAAATCTACTCTTAAATCTCCACTTGCACGTTCCGTTTTTCATAGTGTGAACAACTTTCATTTCTTATTTAAAACTTAAAACCCATCACCGTCAACAAAAATTTACTTGGATTACTAACCAATCTACTATGGATTCACAATATCGTCAACAAAAATACTTTTCTTGTGTCTATGTTCATACTGTGATTTGCCGTATATATCTTTATAATATTATTATCTCATATTTTGTTTGTAGGTTTATTCATTGACCCTTCTAGTTCAGGTTGGTTCTATGCAAAATATTTAAATTAACTTTTAAGTTTGATTTTGCTCCAAAAATAAGTTTATTCTTTTGTTTAAACTTAACTCAAATCAATAAATATGTAAATTTGGGCCTAACTTGATCTGTTTTTATTTGACTTTTTAAAAAATTAGTTTTATTTAAAAATAATTATTTTAAAATATAAAACACTAAATGCACTAAAAACGTTAAAATAAAAGTTTTTAACTTTATATTAAAAACACTAACATAAATAAATATAAATTTTATATTTTGGGTTGGGTTGGGTTATTTAGTTAGGTAAGTATTTTTTAGGTTATGGGTAATAGATTTAATTGTTATTGGATTAGTAATTTTAAATATAAATATAAATATATAATTATTATTTAACATATATAATTAAAATAATTATTTTTATAACAGAATGTATTCGGATCAGGATGGTTTGGGCTTGGGCCAAAAAATTTGGCTAAGGCTTGCTCCATATTAAAAACAAACATTAAATTTTACCCAAATCATTTTAATAGTAGGACGTCTTTGAGCGTGGATAGGTGACCGACCGATCCATGAGTAGGTCTAGTACCAACCCATCACATTACTATTGTTGAGGGGAGGATGGGCTTGTTCTTGGAAAAGTCTTCGAAATGTCATTTGTTGGGAGACGACAGATTCCTCAACTTCAATGGTAGTCAGTATTGCGTTTAAAGTATCTGTGCTCGATTTTATCCTCGATTTTTGTTTTAGTTATAAAGAAGCACCTCACCCAATAAAAGAATGTACGTAAATATCTGGTCTTATAAGGTTTGAAACCATATCTTTATATAAGATTTGTGGGTATAGATAATTCCAGCCGAAACTCCTCAAGATTTTTCGGGAGAAGCAGGAGACAAAACCCAGCATGAACAAGACTTGACCATCATTGAGGGGGAACCAACACAGGATACTTTAAAGTTGAAAAGCTTCTCTCAAAACAAGTCCCTTGATACTAGTGAAAAAGTAATAATCCCATGAAATATATATCATAGTAAGCTCCAATGTTAAAAAATTTGGATTGGGATTAATTAATCAATTTAGTGAAAGCTGTGTTTCAATAATTGAAAAACAGATTTAAAATTAAATAAATAGTAATATTAATTAAGTCACTACCGAATCGAATGCGTTATCAATTAATTCAATCGAATAATATTTGGTTGATGACACAGAGAAATCGTGGCAAAATGAAGATTAATATATTATCAAGCCATAGGAGCATTATTTGAACTAGAAAATTCAAACCTTTTAATAAAATAAGAAACAAAAACAGGCTGTCTGCTAAGAAAAAGCTGTATGAATTTATTATTTAATCTCACAATTCCCAGGAGGAGGTTGTTTATTGATTCATTTATGCATGGTCTTAGAATATTTTTGGTTTGAACTGTGACAACAGGAAATCCTCCTGTTACCTCATCAGAATAATGATTCAGCTTCGCCCTAATTTTCTTTTTTAAAGTGTTCAATAGTTTTCTGTTTTATTAATCAATGGCTTATTTTAAAGAATGCATTTCTTATTGCATTGGCTCCACCACCATTATCTCTAAACCAAGAAGCTGCCAAACTTAATAGTTTCTTTAACTGCTAGTTGCTACCATGATACAGACAGGATTTATGTCAATTATTAACTATATTATCCACTGGATCTAGATAGGCTTATCAAACTCAGAAATTGCAGTACGACCAACCAAGCATCAAACTTAGAAATTAAAGTAACAAGCGGCTAAACTTACCTATGTCTCAGCTATTGGAGATTCAATCACAAGGTCAGAAATCCTTCTCCAAGCACCATTTTCTTTTCTCTCTTGTCAGCTTTTTCTCCATCATATATATATATTCTGCCCAAAAGGAAAGCTTTTCTCATATGGGAGGAATTTAGAGAAAGATTCATACTTGATCATTAACTTGAAAACAAGTACTGAAAATACATAAATTTTGTACTAGCAGCGACTGCACTTATTTCAATTTGCTTCAACCTGATCTCTAACTAAAATCCTATCACATATTATTGAAAAAGTAGTTGATGTAAACTTGTAACTAAGGGAACAATTTCAGCCACATGTATTATATTCAGTAAATAAAAACCTACACACACACATATATGGTTTGTGGATATATGCAGTATACTATCAAATGATTAAGGTAAGGTTATGATATTATAGGACCTTATAGTGGAATGTGGGGTATCGAGGACAGGTGATGAACCCAAACAATCTAACGACACGTCCTTGACTAGTCAGCATTGTCTGCTGTCCGTATAATGCCATCTGCAGTGCACTAACACTACCCTCAGGTACAAGTCCTCTTTGTTTCCCTGTGTTCATGTAGATATTCATTGAATGTTGCCTTGTTTCCTGAACTGGCCATCTAAGTGATGCATTTGGATTGCTATAGTACACTATGTTAATAATCAACATATATATGCTTGAAATATGCGTAAATGAAAACCAGATAATTAAAAAGAAATGCACTACAGTACTGAAATTAAGCCCTTTAAGATATTTATATTATTAAGGGGAAGGATATGCTAGCATTGAAAGAGCATTTTTAGACTGTGATTGGTTCGTCCCGTGACCTTTCATTAATATTTTTTTTTCCTTTTTGCTCAGTCAAGAAGTGAAATTTCATTAATAAAAGGCCACATGACACCTATTCATAGTTCCAAACTGCAAATCAGACACAGCCAAAATATCAAAAAACCAATACAACCATTCACGAAAAGCCAAATAGATATAAAGCCACTTCATCGTTAAAAAGCCTCATGGACCATCCTCACTAATAATTTGGTGTGGATCCGGATCGTGGCCATTTAAACCGTATAATTCCAAATTCCCTAATGCATTCCAAGCTATATCTAGGACATTGTTGAAAATATGTATATATATATATATATAAGCCTCAACCTCTATATAAAACAAAAGGAATAAAACCAACTGAAATACATGTAATAAGAACCCAAATAATGTACAAAAATGCAGATCCGTTGAAGCTTGTGATCACACAACTATATCAAACTGATAAATAAAACTAAGCAATCACATGCCTTAGATGTAGGTTATGGTTTAAATAAGCATAAATAAAGAAGAGAGGAAGAGACAGAATAACAAGGCTGTCAAAGTTTCAACTAGTGTATAGATTAGGAAGAGATGGACGAGGCCATTCATGCAAATTAACTTGGATTGGACTAGGTCAAGATTTAGCTGATAATTAGTGTAAACATTATGCCTAGAAAATGGAAATTAATATACCTGACATTAAAGGATTTTGTTAGAGGAAGGTGGCGCCTATAATCAAACTCTGCCAACCATATCATAGCTAGCTAGGGTTAGGATCATCGTGCTCACTGCTTCTTTTTAACTTATCTGCTCATCTCCGTTGGACGCAAGAGAAAGAACAAGAATCCAGCTGGTTGGATCAAAGTGCTAGAGATCCATAAAGTGCTCAAACTTGTTTGAAAGACTGAGATCAGGGAAAGAGTTTTGAGTTTAGGTTTTTTTTTTTTTCGTGTAACGAAAAAATCGAAAAACCTAACTTTCTGAGTTAAAGTTGTATTGGTTTACGGTTCGGATCCAGTGCATCATAACCTATTTTTGTTTTCATACTGCTTGTTTACAGTAATTAGGGTTGCCGGTTTTCCTCACTGTTGAGGGATAAAAGCAAAGTCAACATGGAATTAGGAATAATTAAGGAAAAAAATATGATTAATGATTGTTTTCCACATTTGAATGCCCAGAAGCGATGTTTGTCACTTTTCTGTTGGTTGCTGACTAGTCGTTTCCTTTTTTTCCATATTAAAATTAAATTGGAAATCGACAGCAAGTTAAATGTGGGCTGCTTTGATTCCCTTTTTCAATTTTGCTAGAATGCAGCTTCAAACATTAATATCTTTATTCATTCGTAAAAGGTTTAGGTTAACTATTTATAACTATAATTGATTCCAACAAAATTTAAGATTCAAAAGTTGAATTCAAGATGTATAATAATAATATTATAAATAGACTTAACGATTTGAATCATATTAAGTTGATGTTATAAGTGAACCGTGAAATGTGAAATTTATTAAAATAACTCTTTATATATAAAGTAATAAATATTTGGTACACTAATAATATATCTTTTTATTCTACAAATAGTCTTAAAAATTTGACACGTGTTTCTTTGTTTAAATTTTTTAATATTTTATTATATCCTTATAAAACACTTACCAACCTCTAATCTTACTTGTGCAATCTCACTTAATTTTATTATAAAATTTTTATAAAAATATTTTTACATTTTTTCTTTTGCAATGATTATATTAGTGGTAATTATTTATTTGTATAGATAAAAAAAAAACTTATACAGTAGGTGTTTTGGAAGAAATAAACTATAAGGTAGTTTTACTATATAACTTGTGGGTTTCAAATTAAATGATATATTTGTATTTAATTGATATGTTTACTAATATAATTAAATTTGGATTTTTTATCATTTCGAGTTAGTGTCACTAAATGAAGTAATTCTGATATTCTATTAGAGGCATATGTGTGAAAATGATGTATTTTGAGTATAAATATTAATTTAAAATAAAATATAATAAATAATAAAATTTATGGTTTGAAATTAATTAATAATAACATATGATATTAAGAATATTAAATGCACAACAATTATTTATCATGGTGTTCTTTTATCAATTTTGAGTTAGCATTGAGCTAACTTCTAACACTACCTTAATCAAATATATAAAATTGATGGATGTGATAAAGTATTCATAATACAATTAAAATGTAAAGATTATATTACAGTACAAAATTAGTTTAGTTATAAAGTTAATAATTGATGTAAATAACACGGGTTCAAATCCCATCATAACCATGTTAAATCGATTTTAACAAGTTAATCAAATTATTTAATACTATTAAACTCAATCATCGAACTACTTACTTCATGATCAATTGTTTATCAATTCATATGCAGCAATTAATAAAATCATCAATTCAATCATTTATATGTAGAAAATTTTGATAATTTTATGCTTTCTGTTTTCTCATGTTTTCATTTTTTTATCATATATGTTTTCTATAACCATAAAATGTCTAGTATTACTAAGTTTATTTTAAAGCTCTAATTATAATTTTTATCTCTTTACTTTATAAAAATTAAGAAATTAATCCCTTTAATTTGTTAAAATTTATTCCTCGTAACTTATTAAAACTAATCCAATTATTTTATTAGGAAAAGAGGTGATGCTTCACAATTTAGCTTCACCCACTTAATAATAGAAAATTTTAATTTTAATTTTTAATTTATTTATTTATTTTTATTAAAAATATTGTTTTTATAATTTGTTCCATTTGACACATTGTTGACATCCTATTTTACTATAGAAAACATATTAATCTCGTAATTAATCAACAACCTATCCTATTTTTGTAATTAAATTTTTATTTTATTTAAATAAAAACCCTATACTTTTTTTTTTTCTTTTTACTTCTAAATTTTACTATGTTTGGTATTTTGGTGATGACACCAAGGCTGAAATTTAGACTTGTGTATTTCTTAGTTCTTTTATTCTTTTTCCCTTTAGTAAAATTATCTCCCTATCTTAGTAAAATAATAATAAATAAAATCAATAGTTATTACAAGTGCTTTTTAAAGTCGAGTAACGAAAACATCAACTTATCAATAATTTAGTGATCTGGAGTATATTTTAACCTAAAAACAAGTCCGCTGAAGAAGAGCAACAATACTATCGGTCCTATACTACGTTGATTGTCGTCGATACAATTATGATGGGAAGAAGTAATTGGAGGGAAATTTTAATTGATATTTCCCCACCTTATGGGTTAATGTTTAATCATTAAAATCCCCAGGAAAATTATTAACTCATCTTGTTTAAAAATCCCAGTGTTAGACTCCAAATTTAGCATTACTTTAACTGAATTTTGGGTAAGGCAAATTTACAAAGCATTTGGAATTGATCTATATTACTGTGAAAAACCAGTTACTATTGGTGTACAATTGCCTGCCAGTGCCACTGATGCATCTTTCAACAGTATCAACATCTGCTTTAGAAAACGGAGACGGATGATCCATAAAAAGCAGTAGTTTGTGTTAAAAATAAATAAATTAATGCAAAGAAATGGATACCTGTGAGAAACCATGGAGAAGATGACGAACAAATTAAAAGAAGTTGCAAGGTACCTTGTCGCAGGCCGAAGGCACTGTGCTGTGTTTCTATACAAGGAAAACAGAAACAAAAGGCAGTGCCATCGCTCCTGCGACAAGGTTCCCCCAACCTCCAGTTTCTTGCATTTCTTGCTTTGCTTTTTCATTTCTCTGATTAGCCATCTTCATATATAGGAGTGGATTGCATATCAATGCATGGAAATTTCGTGTGAGAAAGGGTTGGTCTTGGTGGGCAAGAGGAAGCAAGTGAGAAAAGTCTGGGATGACTCTTACAATCGCACATGTTTTCCTTCCACACTGTTCAACATCTCTTTAACCACACCTTCCAAATTTTATTATTTCATTTCATTTCACCTTTTTTAACTCCATGTTTAATTTTTTTTAAGTATCCAATAAATAAATAAGCTTGCCCTTCCATCTAACTTTCTAACCCCATTCATGACTGTCAGCATAAACTAAAATTTATTTCTTCTTTTTTAAATAATTATTAATACCCTTTAATTAATAAGTTATATCAATCATTTATAATTTCTAGTATTTATTATGTACATCAAATTAATATTATTTATTTTATTAATTTCAAACTTTTTTAACTTTAATCTCATTATAGATTATAATCATTTCAGCTTTATATAATGTCTAAAACTCCCATCTTCATTTATAATGTCTCAATATTTAGATTATTGTTATATTTATTGATATAAATCATGTTTATGTTTGATAATATAACGCTTTCGACCATAAAAATTGATTAAGAACTTTATGTGCATAACATGGATTAATTGGATACCAATTCAACCGGAAAATGATGAAAAAATTGTTCATTTATAAAATAATAAATATTAATTTGAGGAAGTTTCGTGTTTCTATATTTCTATATAAAACTTATAAAATGTCATTGCAGCATTTGAACTTGAGACACCACAAATTAAATGACTCAACTTTATTATCTCAACCAAAGTCTCATTTAGTTTTTATATATATTCAGTATAATGACTTATTTAGCCTTCCAACCTTAACATCCTTAAACCTCCTAAGTCGGGAATGGTGTTAATATAAGATGATACATGTTAAAATTTTCAAATGAATTAAATTAAACTATTAGTGTTAGTAGAGAAGGCGGTTGGATATTGAAAGAAAATTGAAAGGACTAGTGTATTGAGAGAAATAAATTCGAGGTATTGAATAAATTGTAAATAAGTGAAAAGTGATGGGGTCAAAGTGTGAATATTCAAAATTTGAGGGGTTAAAGCATAGATTTAAAAAAAGTTGAAGGTCCAAAAATGTGAATTTCCAAAAAATCCTTGTGATTAAATTTTTAAGAAGAGACTAAATTGAATAAGTGGATAAATATAAATGACTAAATCCTAATTTTATCAAATCAAGTGGTGATTCGAGGGAGGAATTGTAGAAAATGTCGAGAGGTAAAATAGTCATTTTCTAAATAGGATAATTATCATGAAATTATGGCCTAGGTGTTAATTTTTGATTAGGTGAAATTATTTAATAATATTTTTATTATTTTCAGTTAATATAAAGAAAGGAAAAATGAAGAAAGTTCTTCATTTCTCCATGCCTTCGACGTGAGTGGGAAAAGAGAGAGGAGAAAAACTTTGCTTTTTTAAAAATAGTCCGTTTCCATCAATTTCACCAATTTTACTTAAAATTCATGAGAATTTTCATAGTCACCAAAAAAGGAAAAGTTAAGTAGAGATCATAGAGAGTTAGGTTATCATCTTGGATGAAAGAAATTGGAAGTGGAAGTGGAGAAAGTTGAGAAGAAAGTGAAGGGATTAAAGAGACAAGGTAAGAAATTCAAGAATTTTTATAAAATTCATGTTAGATTATGTATTTGATGTGTTCATGGAGTAGAAAAAGAGGATAAATAATGAAAGTGTTGGAGACAAGGTGAAAGTGGTAACAGGGGCAAAGCCAGAACAATTTTGTAGGGGGTCGAATGAAATTTTAATTTTTTATAGTCTATATCTTTATAATTTTTAAAGTATTAAATTGAATTTTTATAATTTAGGGGGGACCAAAGTGCAATTTTACCTTTATTAATTTAAAATTTTTAAAAAATTTCAATGGCCTAAATAGCAATTTTACATTTTAGGGGGGCTGGGGCCCCTGCTAGCCTCCTAGATTCGCCCTTGAGTGGTGACTAAAGTGCTGAAAGAAGAGAATTAAAACAAAAATTGTGAATTCCTAACAAAAGAGAGGTAAGTACTTAAAAGAAATTTACTTTGCCTATTAGAATCTAAGTATAAAATATGTGAAATTGTTATATTAAAAATTGTGTGATTAATTTAAAATATTTTTGTTATTACTTAATTTGAAATTAATTAAAGTATAGTGAAAATATCTATTTAATGTAAAATTCAAAGTGAATTGATGTTGTGTAATGAAAGTATGAAACAATGGACTAAATTGAAAAGTGTACAAAAGTTTGTGTATAAAAAAGTAATAGGATAAAGAGTTTAAATGACGTGTTAAGTATTAGTGGTTAAATACAAAGTGATGTTGAAGAGATATTATATTAAATAATGAATTTTCATGATGCTAAGGACTAAATTGTAAATGTTGTGAAATTTAAAATTGAAATAAGAGAGGTGAAGTGCGTAAAATTTGATATATGAAATAAGATATTATGATGAAATATTCTAATATGTGATAGTGAATTTGAATGAAATGTGACGTTAGAAGGATATTATAGTAATTATTGAATTTTTATAATGTTAAGAACTAGATTGCAAGATACTTAGAAATGACTGCAAGTATTAAAAATGTTAGAAAATAAAAATTATTCAAGAGAAGTGTTACATGAAAGAGAATTGATTTAAAGCGATTGAGTAGTAAAAATAATAATAAATAAATTTCAAATTGAAAAGGATCAAGTTGTAAAATATACAAAAGTGCCTAAGTGTATTAAGATTTTGAAATAACATATTCAAGTGTAATGATATATAGAAGTGAAGTGATTACTAAGTGAGAGAATGGTGATTAATGAAAATATATGCTAGTAGGGACTAAATCGAGAAGATTGTAAAGTAAGTGAAGTGAAGTTTATGCAAAGATTACTAGTTAGCAAAGTGACTAAAATTTGATGTGTGTAATAAAGTATTAGTGGAGAATTTTAGTGAAGTGTTTATGATATTGAATTTAATTCCAAACAATATTAAAGTGATAATTTAATGAATATTTATTTTATGAAAATAAAATTAAATTAATAAAAACTAAATTGTAAATAGTGTAAAGTTTTATATGCAACTAATTAATAAGTGACAGCGATGAAAATGACAATAAAAAATGCCCAAATAAAAATTTATTTAATTATTAATGTGACATACACGTAGATTATTGCTACATTAGCAAAGTAATAGACATTAAATTTTCATCCATTTAAGAATGATTTAACAAGCAATACAATTTTAAAAAGTAAAAGAGACGAAAAATAAATAAAAAACAAAAATAATTTTTTTAATAGAGTTAAAAGTTACAAATAATTGATAAGTCCTTTTGAAGGTGAGTGTGATTTAATTTAATATTATTAAATTAAATGTCCAATTCATTAAAGGTATATTCAACATTAATTTAGTGTGTTCGGCAGGTGAAATGCAGACTGAGATTGTGATGTACAAGTCATTGGGGGTAGCTTCCTATAAATTGCCAAATATTGTCTTGTTCTTCATGGTCTCCATTCTCCAACTTCAAGACAAGATTAAAGGGATGTTAATTGCCTCTTATTCCTTTTCTCCCCATTTCCGGAATACCATTTTTTAGTTATTTCATTTAAAAAGGAATATTATTACAGTAAGTCGTACATGGTTAAAAATAAGGTGAGTAACTATTACATTATATTTTATAATTAGTATTTTACTTAATTTTAATATATCAATCATAATTTTTTTAATAATTGAATGTGGAGATTGATTTTTTTTAAAATTAAACTCAAATTCTTATATTTCACAACATAATATTTTTGTCAATAAATCAAGAGGTTATCGGAATATAACCATAATTATTTAATATAGAGTAAAAGTATATTTTTACACGTATCTCTAAAAAGAAAAATACAAATTTAAATTTTAAAAGATAATTTCAATAGGAGGAGAATTATGAACTTCGAGTATAGACTACCAAAAATTTATATTTATTTTTATTATATCTAACTTATATATAACCTTATCAAACTAATTTGTGGAAATTGAACCCTATTATCTAAATTCTAGTTTTCCATTATGTTGAAAAGTTAGAATAAATTATATGTGTGAAGAAGCATCATCTTGCATAGGATTGAATCAAGCCCAAGATGCTTATCAGTTATAACCTGGCAATTTCCTAAATAAAAATTGGCCAATTAGTTCCCCAATAATGGAAAATCACATGGGTAATGGTTTCTTTATTCTATATTTTTGGCATGAAATTTCAATGAATGAGACAGAATCAATATGTTTAGTGGAAAGTTGGGGTTTAATATACATTGATAATTAAACTTCTAGAAATATATGAACAAAATAAATTTGACCCTTAATTAATTAATTTTACCTTCTTTTCCAATTTGACATGACATCTATCATTTTTGGGCCATGGGTTCTTTTCCCAATAAATAACTTTAAAGAGAGGAAAGTGGAATGGAAGAAGCAAAACAACATTCTTAACATTATTAGATCATGTGTGACATATATAAAATCATGAGACATACTAAAGTATGGTTTGAACCATTTTCTAAAAAGAGTTGCTTTGTATTTTGAATAAAAAAAATAGAGTTCAATCATAATAACAACTCTTCTTTATCAAATATACTTTTGTATTAAATTAAAATTAGAAAATATATTACAATCTCATGACTAGATTTTCTCATAAATTAGACTATTCGTTCAGGTTTAAAGATTTGTTCGAAATTTGAGAGGATTTAAGTAAAAATATTAAGTCTCAAAAATAAGTTTAGGTAAAAAAATAAACCCGTTTAAAATATAGTTCCAGCTCGTGCTTGAAACATTCAAGACTCGATCCCAACCCGACTCATTATTAAATTTATAGTACTTTATATTATGCTATTTTTTATATTATATAATTTAGAACATATTAAAAAATAAACTTATACTAAATATATGATACTACTCTAATATAAACATTAAAATAATATTAAGATTATTAAATTTAATAAATAAAAATATATAAAATTAGTAAATATTAAAATAATATAATTTAAAAGTGAAAGATTAACATCTCTCATCGTTTGATTGGTTGATTAGCTAATTTTAACAATTAATGTGAATAAAAGCAAGAGCCCAATTAAATGCTACTTAAGTCGAGCAGCTTAATTAATTTTTATAATTTTTATATAAAAGTGTACTTAAAATGTAAAAATCAATAATAACAACTAAGGTAGTGTTATATATTAAATCAAAATTTAGTAAATATTTTGGATATTCTATATATTGATCTATGTCTCAAGTAACAGTAAATATTTTCATAGTTACTTTCCTTCTAATCTCTCCTTTACTGTCTAAGGAAAATAGGATTAGGTTTAGGTATTAATTTAGCAGTGTTAACAGCTAACGAATTTGCTGAGCGAGTTGGTAATTGGTAACCCCATCATCATTTTAAAATATGATTTGTTTTATTTTAATCACTTTAATTAAAATAATTGTTTGAATTAATTATTATCATTAAAAATTTCGTTAATTTATTAAGCGATTATTAACATGACACATTAATTCATTCAGTGATTAATATGTGCTTTTTTTTTTTTTTACTTTTGACTAAAGTGAAAGAATTTTTTATAATTAATCTGAAACATTCTTTCCTTCTTCTTTTTTATTCTCTCTTCTCTGGCTTCTTTTTGTTGTAAAACAGAGACATTTGAGGGAAATGCCAAGGTTTAGATTTAAGATCTAATAATAATTCTTATCAAGGTTACTCACCATTTCCTCAAAATTGTAAAAATTTACCGATAAGGTTACTCACGGTGGCGGTTGGGTGAGCGGAAACAACGATTTGGTTGCTAACAATTTCTTTTGCCGGAGGATAGCGAAATTGTGTGATGCTATAGACTATAGTTGTGGTGGTCGGTTATCGGTTGGCGCCAGGGAATAAGTATCTGGCGGCGTTTTATGACGAAATGAAGACGTTGCATTGGTTAGAGAAGCAAGCAAATTTAGCAGGATGTAGTAAGTTGATGGGGAGTAGAGCTCGTGGTGTTGGAGTTGAGTTTACAAAGGCTAAAGTTCAAAGACATATTGTGGATGCCACTGGGGCTTCCGTGGTTGAGCCATGGTTGGCAGCTCATAGAGATTCTTCAAGGTTTTAATTCTTTTTTTCCTTAACTCAGTATAAGTTTTGATATTGGTTGCATTCGTTCTTGTAACTAATTAATTTGGTTGAAAAAGTAGGATTTTGTCCAACTGTAATTTAATGGTTGAAAAACAAATAAAAGGGAACGAAGGGGAAGAAGAAAAAGAATAAAAAAAATTATTTTGAATTAATTATAGAAAGGCTCTTAACTTTAATCCAACATATCAATCACTAAATGAATTAATGTGTCATGTCATTTATTAGTTACTGAATTAACGAAAATTTTAACAAATTTAAACAATTATCATACTTAAAGTAACTAAATTAAAAAAATTAAAATAGAACAAACCTTATTTTAAAATAACTTTACTCAAAAAAATATTAACAACATCAAAATAGTTTAAAACAGCAAAATTTATTATATTTGTCTTTACATCTTCAATAATTTTATATTCTCCAAAGGCTTAGTTGAACAGGAGGTACTTGAACTATTGAGTTTATTTGAGTTAAGTACTTAAACTATTTTTTAGTCCATCCAGTACTTAAACTTTGATTCTGTTATTAAAGTAGGTAGCTGCCGTTAGTGCTGTTTAAAAAAAAAATTCCAGCCAATGGCATTGTGCCACATCATTTAAATGTGTATTTCCATTAATTTTTTAAAAGAAAAATAAATAAAAATAAAATGATAAAACTAAAAAAGAAACGGGGTTTCTTTAATTCATACTCGATTTTGGGTTTATCAGGTTTAAGATTTCATAAACGAATTTCTTAGGGTTCCTTCTCAATTTACCGATCCTAAGGGGTTCAAAAACAAATTGGGGTTTTAGGGTTCCTTCTCAGTTTACTGATTCCCATGGTTTCACAAACAAATTTGAGGTTTCTTGTTTTCGATTAGAGATTTAGAGGTTTTACAAATAAATTTTGGGTTTCATAAACAATGCTTCAACACATTTTCTAAAGAAAAAAAATTTCTCCATCAAAGATTTCTTTAGGTTTCCGTTTGACAGACTTAGGGAAGAAGGAAGGAATTTTTATTTTTATTTGGGAATGGAAGCTGATGCGTGGGAAGGGATTTGGGGAAATGGGGTGAAATTTTTTTCATCTTTTCTTTTTATTTATTCTTTTAAAAACGAAAATTAATGGAAATACACATTTAAATGACATGGCAAAATACCATTGGCTAGAACCTTTTTCTTTTAACGACAAGTAATGGATTCAAAATTTAAATATCCGAATCAATCAAAATATAAATTAGGTATCTAACTTAAACAAACCTAATAATTTAGATAAATTATTTTAAGTGTGCGTCCGATCCTTGATGTTATGTTGATTTATATTTTTTATATAATTTTTCCTTCATTTATGATACATAAACTAGTAAAAATAATGTATTAAGCAAATTATTTTGTTTTCGGTCCAAATCATAATCTAGGATTAGAATAATAAATTAATGCGAGTAAAAATTAATGTAACAAATTTATAAAACAAGAATATAAAAATTAAATATGATTTTATTAAAATTGTAATGTTAAAATAGTTAATAATTTAATGTGTTGGATATAAAACTTATATTTCCGGTAATGTATAAGATTTTTTAAAGTATAACATAAACACCTTAAAAATTTGCTTTATAAAAGAATTAACTTTTGATCAGTTGATAATTACACTTAACCAAAATTATAATTGGTAGAGAAGTATAGATTGATTAATGCACATTAATATTAGAATTTTAGCTTAGGGTTAGGCCATATTCTAGTCATGGACCGAAGGCTGTTAATGCCCGCAAAACTTTAGGCTCAAAAATATAAAATCCAAAAATAGTCAAAATAAGATCAGAAGGTCTGCCTCTTTGGCACAAAAGTCGTCTGCCTCTTTAGCACGAATTAGGTTTTCTTGTTTTTCTTGTTTTTTTCGTTTTTCTTTTATTCAAAATTACATCTTTGTTCCTAAGAGTCATGACAGCGGTAGCCTGTTAAAGGATTTCTTTCGTTTGTAATTTCAACACGCACGAAGGAGATCTACGCTGTAACTTGCAACAATGGAAAGAGAATTTGCTGATTTAACAATTGATGAAGAGGAAGATGCAGTATTACAAGTCCAGTCTGAATCGAATTTGGAAATAGAAGAACAAAATTTTTGTCTGGTGGGTTGTTTTTTGACTGCAAGCATAATTCACTTCCGGCAATGAAAAGCACAATGGCAAATCTGTGGCACCCGGTGAGAGACGTTCAAATCCGAGATCTAAGGGATAAAAGTTTCCTATTTCAATTTTTCCATGTCATGGATATGGATCGAGTCCTAAAAGTTTCTCCATGGACATTCAACAACCACCTCCTAATTCTTCACAAGATTCAAAAGGGAGAAGATCCAATGAAAACCCCTTTAATCTATACGCCGATATGGGTACAGATTCATGACATTCCAATGGGATTTTTTTTGAAAATTTGGCAAGGCAATTGGGTGATTTTCTAGGTAGATTTTTAGAATATGATACATCAGATCTGGGAAAAGGGAGGAGAAATTTCATGAGGATTAGAGTAAAATTGGATGTATGGCAGCCATTAAAAAGGAAGAAGAAGGTGTCTTTTGCAGGAAATTCTTCATATATTATATTAAAAAATGAGAGGCTCACTCTTTTTTGTTTCTACTATGGATGCTTAGGTCATAACAATTCTTATTGTGAAGCAAAAATGTTATTGGGAGTGGAAATGGAAGTTATGGGTTGAGATCTGTCTCTGAATGCACAATCTAAAAGAGCAATGGCAACGAACAACATTTGGCTCCGTTAAGAAGGTGATCTTGCAAAGAACGAGAGTGGTAACTCTAGTCATACCATAGATAGCAGGATATGGAGAGTGAGGACTAAGCCGGATACCGAGGTCTTAATAGATCCAGTTTTGGGATTTAATTTCGAAGGTATTCGCCCCACATCATTACAATTGGGGGAAAATCTAATGAAAGAATAAACATATTCGACAATGGAGCACGATTTGGAGGAAAGGGTTCTAATTGGGAGGAGGGGAAAAAGAGACAACGAGGAGAAAATGCAATTCAACCATTCAGGGAGAATACCGACAATGAAATAGTAAGAAGTAGGAGTTTGATAGAAAACAATCTTTTATTATTGGTGGCTGCCAAAAGGCAAGCCGATCGGTCGCAATGAAAATCTTAAGTTGGAACGTCCGTGGTTTGGGGAACCAACGGACTATTAGAAGGCTTCGGCAAACGCTGAAGACACATAATCCCCAAATGGTCTTCTTTATGAAGATAAAGATAAATAAAATACAAATGGAACGAGCTCGCAGAAGATTTGGATTTATTAATGGCATTGAGGTGGATCCTGATGGCTCAAAAGGAGGATTATGCTTGGCATGGAAAGGTGAAGTTTCTATTATGCTTTAAAGTTTCTCAAAAAGACATATTGATGTACTAATTAACAATAAAAATGATGAACAACAGTGGAGGTTTACTGGTTTCTATGGCTCTCTTTATGCAAGGGAAAGAGAGGATTCATGGAATCTATTAAAAAGTTTGCGACGCAATGAAGAACAGCCTTGGATTGTATGCGGAGATTTTAATGAAATAATGTACGGTTTTGAAAAGAAGAGAGGGTTGCCTAGAGGGAAAAAAGAATGGAAGCTTTTCGTAATACGTTAAAAGATTGTCGTTTGATTGATGTAGGCTATACTGGAAATTGGTTTACATGGGAAGGGAAACTTGCCAGAAATGAATATACGAGAACGCTTGGATAGAGGCGTGGCTAACATGAAGTGGATGTCTATGTTTCTTGAGGCTAGCATTCAACATTTGGTGCATTTAACCTCTGATCACTGTCTTCTCTTAATAACCACAAACAAAGAAGAAAAAAGGAGTAGATGGGAAACCTTTAAATTCAAACATGGTGGATCATGGAGGAAACATTCGAAACGGAGTCAAACTTATTTGGGATACAACATCGGGATCTATTACAGAAGTTGGAATATCTTAAAACAGGGTTGAAAAAATGGATTATACGAATTGGGCTATCTAGTAAACGAAAAAAGGAATCACTGACTTCAAAGCTGGCTGCCTTAATAGAAGTAGAAAGGACGGATAACAATTTAGCAGAGCTGATTGACAAGAAGGTGCGATTAAACTTTGAGATCGACAAGGATGAGAGTTATTGGGAACAACGAGCTAGAGTTAATTGGCTAAAGCTTGGGGATAGAAATACAACCTTTTTTCATAGTATTGCAACACAAAAGCGACAAAAAAATTGCATTCAAAAGTTACAGGACACAGATGGTAGAGAGACAGGGGAACAACAAGAAATGGCAGAAATAGCTAGAACATATTTTCAAGGATTATTCAAGGCTGAGAAAGAGGACCAGTATGAGCATCTTTTAATAGGGGTTGAACGGTGTATTTTTGAAGAAGACAACAAACGCCTCACAATGCCTTATATTAAGGAGGAGATTTGGGAAGCATTGACAAGTATGGGTGTAACATCCCGAAATAGGGCCTAAACGGACTAGTGGTTGCGAAACCATGAATCCAAGCTATAAAAGTTTATTATGATTAATTATTATGATTTATTGAGTGATTAAATACATGTGTTAGAGTATTGATAAGAAATTTTATTAATTTCATGCTTAAATTGCCTATTAGGACTTGTTTGCAAAAGTTGCTAAATAGGGTTCTAATTTATAGAGTACTTGATTGAAATGGGGTTTGAAGTAGGAGTCCTTAAATGGTAATTATACCATTATATTTTCATGGACAAAAATGGACATATATAGGTAGAAAGAACCAAAGTTTTTAATGAAGGGTAATTTAGTCATTTGGTAATAAAATGAATTAAAAGGGAAAAATATGAGAAAATATGCTCATCTTCTTCATTAGGACGAAATTACAAGGGTTCTCCATAGCTAGGGTTTGTTTCAAGCTTCCAAGCTCCATAGTAAGTGATTCCAAGCCCGCTTTTTAATGTTCTTTACATTTTGAAGCCCCTAGCTCTATTTAGCTTATTCTATCAATAATTCATGCTAGGGTTCATATTTGGAAAAATACCCATAGGTGAAATGTGTTTATTTTGATGTTTTATGATAGAATATGAAGTCTGAAATTATGTTAAACAACTTTTGCTAAGTGATTTTAAGTGAAAACGAGTAAAAGCTTTAATTGGTAAAAATACCTAATGTTCATAAGTACAAGTTAGAGTGAGAATTTGATGTTACCATAGAAGGAAAAATGATCAGCATGTCATAAAACATAAGAATAAGGGATAAATTTTAATTTCCGAGCTTTGGGGCAAATGTGTAAATATGTAAAGTTTAGGGCAAAATTGTAATTTTGCCAAAGTTAAGAGTTAAGGACTGTTTTGATGAATGTGAGTATTAAATAAGCTAAATTTGCTATTATAGATCAAGAAGAATGAAATCTAGAGTTAGATCGAGGAAAGAAAAAGATAAAGACTAAATCAATATAGTTGATCGTATTTTGTTTCGAGGTAAGTTTACTGAAAAATAAATGTAATATTCTATTATTTTACATTTAATACTGTTAAATTCCAGTATTTACATATTTATTCTGTAAATTTATTATTTAAAGACTCAAGTATGAATTGACGGAAAAGTTATCCTGTGAAGTTCCGTTGAACCTTAGGAATGTGTAGGATACAAATGTCATGACATTAGGGTTTAAGGAAATCATGTAAGACCATGTCAAGACATGGCATTGATATGTTACTATAAGGCAAAGATCCCATGTAAGACCATGCCAAGGCTTGGCATTGGTGAGTTCATAAGGCAAGGATACCACGTAAGACCATGTCAAGACATGGCCATGGTTAAGTCTCATAAGGAAAGGTACCCGCGTATCCTTAGTATTCCAAGTGGTTCAACGGGAAAATTCAAAGAGTATACCAAAGTAAAGGTAAGACAAGTTCAAGCTAAAAAAAAAATAATGTAAGGCAAATTCATGTTTAAAGGTACAAGTAAGAATACAAGTTTAAGTATAATGAGTTAAAAGCTTAAGTGATCTTGATAAGAAAAGAATAAGATAATTGATTAAGAATGTTGTTATTTATTTACATGTAAACTTACTAAGCTTTATGCTTACACCCATTCTTTATTTTTCTTATAGTATTACAAGCCAATTCGGGAATCGAAGGACGCCTGAGATCGTTACACACTATCAAAGGATTATATTGGTATTTTGTGACTCGAGCGTTTTAAGTTATGGCATGTATAGGGGACTTAGCTATCTTGTGTGTATAACCTAATGATATGGCTTAAGATTGGCTTGTAAATGTTTGGTAATGATTAGCTATTAAAATGGCTAATTAAGAGCATGTTTTGGACATTATGAAATGCCTAGTTGGTAATTATTAGAAAGAAATTATGTAAGTATATGCAAGGGAACAGTTTGTACAGTAGCAGTGATGTAATTTTGAAAAATCACCAAATATAGTAGAAATAGAATTAGGTTGTGCATGAGATATATAATTAAAGCTTATTGAGTCTATTTTTATATGAAAGAAACGGTGTAGGAAAAAGAGTTGTATATTATGATATAATTGATTTTTAGTGAAGAGAGGTCAGAACTGTCAAACTGTGTAACAGGGGAGACTTTAACTAATAAACTGTACTAATTGGCCACACCAAAAATTCTGGAAAAATTATAGTAAGAAGATATATGAGTCTAGTTTTAGGGAAAATTTATAGATCTAGATTTCGACTTTCGTAACTCGAGTTATAATTGATTTAGTGAACATGATGCAGATGGACAGTTTTAAACTTTTATGCCCCGAACTAGTAAGTTAAGTCTAGTAATGCCTCGTACTCGACTCCAAGCGGTCTCGGGTAAGGGTGTTACATTTATTGGTATCAGAGCAAGGTTTAGTCGATTCTCAGAATATTTAGTATGAGTAAGAGTCTATCTATACATGCCATACTTATATTTTGATAGTGTGATGACTATTGACGATTTAAAAAAAAAATGTTTTTCTTTTATAGTTATGGATCCCGAACGAGCTGGTGCAGATGATGTAGAGAGTAGTGCACCCACTCCCGCTGAGGGGACGGTGACACAAGATAGTAATGAAAGGCCCGTTACAGTTAGTCAGGGAGGAGGGGCTCGAGAAGCCTTCTTATGAATGAATGGTTTGCTAAGTTCGTTCGTACGAACCCGGCCGTTAGACCTCCACCCCCTCATGATCTAGATACCACCCATGTAGCTTCCCCAGTCACAGATACAGTCAGAAGAGAGAAGCCACCCGTTGACAAAATCAGAAAACAAGGGGCTGAAGAGTTTCGGGCTACTAAAGATGATGATGCAGAGAAAGCTGAATTTTGGCTCGAAAATACTATCAGAGTTTTTGACGAGTTATCCTGTACACCGGAAGAGTGTATTAAATGTGTAGTGTCACTTCTTAGAGATTCAGCTTACCAGTGGTGGAAGACACTTGTATCAGTAGTACCGAAAGAAAAAGTTACATGGGATTTCTTTCAGGAGGAGTTCCGTAAGAAGTATATCAGTCAAAGGTTTATTGACCAGAAAAGAAAAGAGTTCCTTGAATTAAAACAGGGTAAGATGACTGTGACCGACTATGAACGTAAATTTGTTCGACTCAGTAATTATGCTCGAGAGTGTGTGTCTACAGAGGCTATCATGTGCAAAAGATTTGAAGATGGGCTCAATGATGATATCCGACTGTTAGTTGGTGTTCTAGAGATAAAAGAGTTTGTTGCTTTAGTTGAACGAGCCTGTAAGGTAGAAGAGTTATTAAAAAGAAAGGGTAAATCTGAAATTAAGATGCAAGACTCGAAGAAAAGACAGATAAGCAAGTCATTTCAGTCTACATCCAAGAAACCTAGAGAGTTTTCTCTGAGATCTAATTTTTAATGGGTATTCTAGCCGAACAGAGGTGGAAGATTTATGGATTCAAAAGCTCAAACCACTTGATTGCGAGTGTTGGTAGTATTCACCTAATAGACCGAGAGTGTCTTCAATGTGGTCGAGTCATCCGTGTCAATGTCGAAGCGATCGAGGTTGGTTGTTTCGATGTGGTGCACCGGATCATTTCATTCGGAGTGTCCCGAGATGGTAAAAAAGAAGTAATACCGAGTGCAAGATCGTGTAATGCCCTGTTAGAGGCGACATCGAGAAATCGGAGTAAGGCGGTAGAGGTGCATTTAGAGATACAGCAACGAGATCAGATGTTAGAGCACCCGCAAGGACTTATGCTATCCGTACTCGTGAAGAGGCATCCTCCCCCGATGTAATTACCGGTACATTTTCTCTTCATGATGTTAATGTTATTGCTTTGATTGATCCGGTTCAACCCATTCCTATGTTTGCATGAAATTAATGCCTAGTATGAACATGCCCATAGAGTTTACGAAATTTGTGATTAAAGTATCAAATCCATTTGGTCAGCATGTGTTAGTAAACAAAGTATGTAAAAAATGCCCTTTGATGATTAGAGGTTACTGTTTTCCGGCTGATCTCATGCTATTGCCATTTGATGAGTTTGATGTGATTCTTGGTATGGATTGGTTAACTGCACATGATGTGATAGTGAATTGTGGAAAGAAATTCATTGAGTTGAAATGAGAAAATGATGAGATCCTTCGGGTTAATTCAGATGAGTCAGGTAGTTCAATTTCTATGATTTCTGTTATGCCTGCTCAGAAATGTTTAAGGAAAGGATGTGAAGCTTATCTTGCTTTTGTGTTGAATACTAAAGACCCAGAGTTGAAAATTGAATCAATGCATGTGGTAAATGAGTTTCCTGATGTGTTTCCAGAAGAACTACCAGGTTTGCCTCCTATTAGAGAAGTTGAGTTTGGTATTGAATTAATTCCAGGTACCACACCTATTTCTATTGCTCCTTATAGAATGGCTTCAATAGAATTAAAAGAAATGAAAGCTCAGCCACAGGAATTAACTGATAAAGGCTTTGTAAGACCTAGTTATTCACCATGGGGTGCACCAGTGTTATTTGTGAAAAAGAATGACGGTTCCATGAGATTATGCATAGACTATCGGCAGCTTTACAAGGTAACCATAAAGAACAAATATCCATTGCCTAGAATAGATGATTTGTTTGATCAACTGAAAGGAGCCACTGTGTTTTCTAAGATAGATTTGAGATCTGGATACTATCAGTTGCGAGTTAAAGAGTCAGATGTTCCGAAAACTGCTTTTCGAACTAGGTATGGTCATTATGAGTTTCTTGTGATGCCATTTGGTTTAACCAATGCTCCTGCCATCTTCATGGATTTAATGAACCGAATTTTTAGACCTTACTTGGACAAGTTTGTAGTTGTGTTTATTGATGACATCTTGATTTATTCTCGTGATGAGACTGAGCATGCAGAACATTTGAGAACAGTTTTACAGATTTTGAGAAATAATCAACTTTATGCCAAATTTAGCAAAAGTGAGTTCGTTATGGAAGTTTTTTTCTTGGACACATTGTTTCGTGAAGGTATTAAAGTTGATCCGAATAAGATTTCACCATTGTCGATTGGAAGCCTCCCAAGAATGTATCGAGGTCGAAGTTTTCTTGGTCTTGCTTAGGTTATTATAGACGATTTGTAGAGGGATTTTCCATGATAGCTACTCCATTGACAAGATTGTTACGGAAAGATGTCAAGTTTGAATGGACCGAGAAGTGTCGTGAGTTTCGACAAGTTAAAGGTATTGTTAACTAAAGCTCTGTCTTAGTACAACCGTAACCGTAAAGAGTTTGTGATTTACATGATGCATCCTTGAATGGACTAGGTCATGTACTTATGCAGAAGGAAGGGTAATTGCTTATGCCTCTAGCAGCTTAAAACCACATGAGAAAAATTATCCGACACATGATTTAGAGTTAATGCTATTGTATTTGCATTAAAAATGGAGACATCATTTGTATGGTGAGAAATGCGAATATTCACCGATCATAAAAGTTTGAAATACTTAATGACTCGTAAAGATCTAAACTTGAGGCAAAGAAGATGGCTAGAGTTGATTAAAGATTATGAACTAGTGATCGATTATCACCCGGTAAGGCAAACGTTGTTGCCGATGCTTTGAGTAGAAAATTATTATTTGCATTAAGAGCTTTGCACACTAGTTTGGCCTTGTTAGATGATGGTTCTATTTTAGCTGAATTGAGAGCTAAACCGACGTTTCTTGAAGAAATTTGTGAAGCTCAGAAGGATGACGATGAAGTTGCAAGCCAAAAGGGTTCAAGTCTGAGTCGGTGTAGAGTCGATTTTTAGATCGATCCGACGGTTGTTTGATGTTTAGAGATGTGGTATGTGTACCAAAGAATGATGATATTATTCGGAAGGTTTTACAGAAGCACATAGCAGCTTCTTGGTCTATTCACCTGTAGTACAAAGATGTATAATGATTTGAAGAAAATGTATTGGTGGGCGTGGAATGAAAAGAGATATATCGAGTTTATTTCTAGATGTTTGATTTGTTAGCGGTAAAGGCGTAACATCGGTACCTTCGAGTTTATTGCAGCTGTATTAGTTCCCGAGTGGAAATGGGACCGAGTTACTATGGATTTTGTGACAGGATTACCTTCGACACCGAAAAGGAAAGATGCAGTATGGGTTGTGATTGATAAGTTAACAAAGTCAGCTCATTTTATCCCAGTTCGTATGGATTATTCACTTGACAAGTTAGCCGAGTTGTATATTTCAGAGATTGTGAGACTACATGGAGTATCGTTATCGATTATCTCAGTTAGAGATCCGAGATTTACTTTACGGTTTTGGAAGAAATTGCAGGAAGCTTTAGGTACAAAGTTGAGTTTTAGTACAGCTTTCCATCCTCAGACTGATGGTCAATCAGAAAGAGTTATTCAGGTACTTGAAGATATGCTTAGATGTTGCGTATTGGAATTTCAAGGTAGTTGGGAGAAATATTTGCCTTTAATAGAGTTTGCTTACAATAATAGTTATCAATCGAGTTTAAAGATGGCACCTTATGAAGCTTTGTATGGACGTAAATGTCGCACACCTTTGTATTGGATAGAGCTTAAGGAAAATCAGATTTACGGGGTTGATCTAGTCAAAGAAACAGAAGAGAAAGTAAAAGTCATCAGAGATTGCTTGAAAGCAGCTTCAGATAGATAGAAATCCTATGCAGATTTGAAAAGAAAAGAAATTGAATTTCAAGTTGGTGACAGGGTATTTTTGAAAGTATCCCCTTGGAAGAAATTTCTCAGATTTGGCAAGAAAGGCAAATTAAGTCCCCATTTTATTGGACCGTTTGAGGTGATCGAGAGAGTTGGGCCATTGGCATATCGGTTAGCATTGCCGATTGAGTTAGAGAAGATTCATAATGTCTTTCATGTGTCTATGCTACGTCGTTATTGTTCAGATCCATCACATGTCATTTCGCAAACAGAGATTGAGATTCAGCCAGATATGACTTACAGTGAGGAACTGGTAAAAATTCTAGCTCGAGAGGTTAAGCAATTAAGGAATAAAAGTATTGCACTTATGAAAGTATTATGGAATAGGCATGGGATAGAAGAGGCTACATGGGAGCCCGAAGAGATTATGCGAAAACAGTACCCAAACCTCTTTACAGGTAAGATTTTCGGGGACGAAAATCCCTAAAGGGGGAGAAATGTAACATCCCAAAATAGGGCCTAAACGGACTAGTGGTTGCGAAACCATGAATCCAAGCTATAAAAGTTTATTATGATTAATTATTATGATTTATTGAGTGATTAAATACATGTGTTAGAGTATTGATAAGAAATTTTATTAATTTCATGCTTAAATTGCCTATTAGGACTTGTTTGCAAAAGTTGCTAAATAGGGGTTCTAATTTATAGAGTACTTGATTGAAATGGGGGTTTGAAGTAGGAGTCCTTAAATGGTAATTAGACCATTATATTTTCATGGACAAAAATAGACATAAATAGGTAGAAAGAACCAAAGTTTTTAATGAAAGATAATTTAGTCATTTGGTAATAAAATGAATTAAAAAGGGAAAATATGAGAAAATATGCTCATCTTCTTCATTAGGACGAAATTACAAGGGTTCTCCATAGCTAGGGTTTGTTTCAAGCTTCCAAGCTCCATAGTAAGTGATTCCAAGCCCGCTTTTAATGTTCTTTACATTTTAAAGCCCTAGAGCTCGATTTAGCTTATTCTATCAATAATTCATGCTAGGGTTCATATTTGGAAAAATACCCATAGGTGAAATGTGTTTATTTTGATGTTTTATGATAGAATATGAAGTCTGAAATTATGTTAAACAACTTTTGCTAAGTGATTTTAAGTGAAAACGAGTAAAACTACTTAATTGGTAAAAATACCTAATGTTCATAAGTACAAGTTAGAGTGAGAATTTGATGTTTCCATAGAAGGAAAAATGATCAGCATGTCATAAAACATAAGAATAAGGGATAAAGTTTAATTTCCGAGCTTTGGGGTAAATGTGTAAATATGTAAGTTTAGGGCAAAATTATAATTTTGCCAAAGTTAAGAGTTAAGGACTGTTTTGATGAATGTGAGTATTAAATAAGCTAAATTTGCTATTATAGATCAAGAAGAATGAAATCCAGAGTTAGATAGAGGAAAGAAAAAGATAGAAGACTAAATCAATATAGTTGATCGTATTTTGTTTCGAGGTAAGTTTACGGTAAATAAATGCAATATTCTATTATTTTACATTTAATACTGTTAAATTTCAGTATTTACATATTTATTCTGTAGATTTATTATTTAAAGACTCAAGTATGAATTGACGGAAAAGTTATCCCAGGAAGTTCCGGTTGAACCTTAGGAATGTGTAGGATACAAATGTCATGACATTAGGGTTTAAGGAAATCATGTAAGACCATGTCAAGACATGGCATTGATATGTTACTATAAGGCAAAGATCCCATGTAAGACCATGCCAAGGCTTGGCATTGGTGAGTTCATAAGGCAAGGATACCACGTAAGACCATGTCAAGACATGGCCATGGTTAAGTCTCATAAGGAAAGGTACCCGCGTATCCTTAATATTCCAAGTGGTTCAACGGAAAATTCAAAGAGTATACCAAAGTAAAGGTAAGACAAGTTCAAGCTAAAAAAAAGTAATGTAAGGCAAATTCATATTTAAAAGTACAAGTAAGAATACAAGTTTAAGTATAATGAGTTAAAAGCTTAAGTGATCTTGATAAGAAAAGAATAAGATAATTGATTAAGAATGTTGTTATTTATTTACATGTAAACTTACTAAGCTTTATGCTTACACCCATTCTTTATTTTTCTTATAGTATTACAAGCCAATTCGGGGAATCGAAAGGACGTCGGAGATCGTTACACACTATCAAAAGATTATATTGGTATTTTGTGACTCGAACGTTTTAAGTTATGGCATGTATAGGGGGGACTTAGCTATCTTGTGTGTATAACCTTATGATATGGCTTAAGATTGGCTTGTAAATGTTTGGTAATGATTAGCTATTAAAATGGCTAATTAAGAGCATGTTTTGGACATTATGAAATGCCTAGTTGGTAATTATTAGAAAGAAATTATGGAAGTATATGCAGGGGAACAGTTTGTACAGCAGCAGTGATGTAATTTTGAAAAATCACCAAAATAGTAGAAATAGAATTATGTTGTGCATGAGATATATAATTAAAGCTTATTGAGTCTATTTTATATGAAAGAAATGGTGTAGGAAAAATAGTTGTATATTATGATATAATTGATTTTTAGTGAAGAGAGGTCAGAACTGTCAAACTGTGTAACAGGGGAGACTTTAACTAATAAACTGTACTAATTGGCTGCACCAAAAATTCTGGAAAAATTATAGTAAGAAGATATATGAGTCTAGTTTTAGGGAAAATTTATAGATCTAGATTTTGAGTTTCGTAACTCGATTTATAATTGATTTAGTGAACATGATGCAGATGGACAGTTTTAAACTTTTATGCCCCGAACTAGTAAGTTAAGTCTAGTAATGCCTCGTACTCGACTCCAGCAACGGTCTCGGGTAAGGGGTGTTACAATGGGTGCTACAAAGGCTCCAGGTGAAGATGGTTTTCCAGTAATTTTCTATCAAAAATTGTGGCACATTATTGGTAACGAGGTCTCAAGTTACTGCCTTCAACAACTTAATGGTGGCATGGAGGTTAGTCGAATTAATACCACGAATATAGTGCTTATTCCTAAAAAGGTACATCCAACCAATATTTCTCATTTTCACCCAATTAGCTTATGTAATGCCATCTATAAAATAATAGAAAAGGCTATTGCTAATCGTTTTAGAGGAGTCTTGGAAAAGTGCATTGATAAAGCACAAAGTGCCTTCGTTCCTGGAAGATTAATTTCAGACAATGTACTTGTAGCATACGAAATTTTAAATACTCTAAAAAAAATAGGGAGAAAAGGGTTGATGGCAGTTAAGCTGGATATGAGTAAAGACTATGACAGAGTAGAATGACCTTTTTTAAAGGAGATGACGAGGAAAATGGGCTTTGAACCAAGTTGGATCAACTCAATTATGAAATGTATATCTACTGTTTCCTATTCAGTAGTGCTTAATGGTCAGGTTGGGAATATATTCTATCCATCAAAAGGACTACAGACAGGCGATCCTTTGAGTCCGTTTCTATTTCTATTCTATGGGGAAGGTTTATCTAGTTTAATGAGACTGGTACAACGAGAAGAGAATTTTAGAGGGTTTAAGCGAGTAGAAGAGGGCCACAAATTTCACATGTATTATTCGCTGATGATTGTATTTTATTTGGTGAGGCTACGGAAATAGGAGCTGGTCTATTAAAACGGGTTCTATGCGAGTACAGAAAATGTTCAGCAACAAGTCAACTTTGATAAGTCTATGGTTTTCTTCAGTTCAAATACAAGAGTAGAGGAGAAAGGTCTAGTCACTCGTATACTGGGCGTGCGAAGTTCAAATGGTCCAGAGCGCTACCTTGGGTTACTGAATATGGTGGGCAGAAGGAAAAAAGAGGCACTCCAAAATTTAAAAGATCGATTTAGACAAAAAATTGATAATTGGAGTATTAGACACCTTTCGCAAGGGGGGAAAGAAGTTTTTATTAAGGCTATTCTCCAGGCTATACTGACGTATACAATGGCATGTTTTCTACTTCCTAAGACGTTGTGTTCCGATCTTGAAAGCTTTATCGCGAAATTTTGGTGGCGAAAGGTCATGGTTAGAGGGGAACTTATTGGTGGTGCACTGGGAGGGAGCTTTGCATTTCGAAGGAAAATAGTGGTTTGGGATTTCGTAGTCTTGATCAGTTTAGTGTTGCTTTATTAGCCAAGCAAGGTTGGCGCCTTATTAATTATCCCAATTCATTATTAGCACAGATCCTTAAAGCAAAATACTATCCAAACTCAGATTTCATCCATGCACAGTTGGGTAATTTACCTTCTCTCACCTGGAGAAGTGTCTGGGCAGCAAAATGACTACTGAAGGATGGTTTATGCTGGTGCATTGGAAGAGGGGACCGAGTTTCTGTCTGGAATGACTGTTGGATCCTAGGTGTTGACATTAATGGAATCGGCAACAGGATCAATAATTCAGGAATAGAGTTAGTTTCGAAATTAATTGAAACAACAATAAGAAGGTGGAAAAGAGATTTTGAAACACCCCAAACCTGGCCCACAAGCCTTAACCGGATCTGGTATGTTCCCCGGTGTAAACCGTTTCAAATTCTTTTGCTACTTAGGAAAAACTTTTGTGTTTTGAAAGAAAGGTTGTTTTGGGTTGGGCTTGAGTTGAAAACCAGTTAATTTTCATTACTAAAATCCTTTACTTTAGGTGACAAAGCATTTAGGGTTTATTTTTTAAAATAAAATAAACTTAGTCATTAATTTAAGAAAAAGTTCGTATCATAATAAAATAATTTATCGTGCATGCATAAAATAAAATTCATACTATGGCCTTATTACATTAAAACAACCCAAAATAAATTAAAGTGCTTAAATAAAAATTAAAATGTCTAAATAAATAATTTCCTTCATTGCATGGCCACCTTTAAGCTCCTGCCGACCGGTCCATTACTGATCGTTACCTGAAAAATAATCCCACAAGGGGTGAGTCAAATAGACTCAATGTGTAACCAACACTAAAATTTAACAATTTAGGCATATGTTCACATATTACATGCATTTTCATATAACGATAGAAATAATGATGCAACCCAAACCCAAACCTATATGCCATCCGCTACACATCACCCGTACCATCCTCGCACACAAGTGGGACTACTAAGTCAACCCTCCATCCGCTACACACCATCAAGGCGATCGCTACAAATGACGTGCTCATCGCCCTTATAAAATTCGTGGTCTTAGGTCACCACATTCAGTTATCGTGGTCTTAGGTCACCACATTCACTTCCACTTTTCATATAACCCATATGCCCCATATCATACATATCATGCATTAACATGCCAAATTCTTATTTCACATTCTTATAATGTCATATGTGTGTCGTAATAGATATTTAACATAATCCTAGTAGGAGTAGGAAACGTACCTGAGTACTTTGTACCATAGCATGGTACTTTAGCCATATTCACATTCTTATAAACATGCTCATATTAAATTCTAGCCATAAATCTTATTAAAAGATAGTGTGGGGTACACACCTGATTCGCTTAACAAATTCGCTAAAATCCCAAAAAGCTTGATCTAATGCCTTAGATCTTAAATCTCTACATTTAATCAACCATTTAATACTTAGTAAAGAGCCATTCGGCCATAAATCCAAATCCTAGTAGGATTAGTACACTAAAACTTACCTTTGATGTCTAATCAAATGCCAAAACTTTGTATCCTTCTTTCTTGAAATCGGCAATCACTAGATTACTTGAATAGATTAGTTTGCTTTTAAATATTAATGAAACACATCTATTTACTCAACATGGCCTTGGCGAATGCTATAGATACTTACCTTGTGGATTTTAAATCCCAAACTCACCGAATAACTAGGGAACATGCGGCCTATAGTGTACCTTCGGAAAAGAATTTCTCCTTCCTTGTAGTCAACACTTAGTAAATCCCAAAGATCTCTTCAAAGTTTCGCAACAAGATATTAATGGGGTTAGTCCTAGATTTCGCAAATCTTAAAAGAAAAGGATGAAACTGAATGAGATCTTACCCTTACTTTAGAGATCGGCAATCCTTGCTTGAACCTTTAGCAATATTCGCTATGTAGGCTAGAAGGATCTTGATTTCGGCTTTTGATTGGTATAAAGAAATCAGCTAATGATGGTATCTTGAGGAGTTTATGGATTCGGTTTTAATGGAGATCACAAAAGCTATGAAGAATTCGGCTAGGCTTACTTTAGTTTTCGACTTTGGCTAACAAAAAGAAGAAGAAGAGATGCTCTAGGAAATTCTAAGAGAGAAGAGTTGAAAGAAGATATGATGAATGGCTCTCTTTTCCTCTAGTAGCCAAAATTACTAACTTAAAATCCTTTACTTGGCCATCACTCCTATTTTGATAACTTTATCACTTTAATTATCACCCATTCAATTTAGTAAAACTTAATCCAATATTTATCTCTTATCTCTTAATAAAAATAATAATAATAGTCCATCATTATCTATCTATTTGCCGAATTTTAAAAGGATAAAAACTCCTAAAAATTAGCCTTGGTGCCGTCCTCCCCACTCCCTCTCATTGACGCCTCCTAGCAAAATAAATCTATAAAATCTTGCTTCCCACGCGACTCGAACACAAGCCCTCCTTGCACTGCATGGGGCGTCATTTCCAGAGGCCCTAAGTGGCATCTCCAGGCCACTTTTCCAAGCCCAATTTCATGTCATATTTCCTCCATAAATTTTCTTAAGACCACTTTGCCTTAGTTCCCTTCTTTTGAAACTTAACATTTCTAAATCATTTCTTACATTTCCAGGTTTCCAAAAAAATGTTCAGAATACATTCATAACACATAAGACATGCCATTTCGTATAATTAAATAAAAAATGCATAGTGTAACATCCCGAAATAGGGCCTAAACGGAATAGTGGTTGCGAAACCATGAATCCAAGCTACAAAAGTTTATTATGATTAATTATTATGATTTATCGAGTGATTAAATACATGTGTTAGAGTATCGATAAGAAATTTTATTAATTTCATGCTTAAATTGCCTATTAGGACTTGTTTGCAAAAGTTACTAAATAGGGGTTCTAATTTATAGAGTACTTGATTGAAATGGGGGTTTGAAGTAGTAGTTCTTAAATGGTAATTAGACCATTATATTTTCATGGACAAAAATGGACATATATAGGTGGAAAGAACCAAAGTTTTTAATGAAGGGTAATTTAGTCATTTGGTAATAAAAATGAATTAAAAAGGGAAAAATATGAGAAAATATGCTCATCTTCTTCATTAGGACGAAATTACAAGGGTTCTCCATAGCTAGGGTTTGTTTCAAGCTTCCAAGCTCCATAGTAAGTGATTCCAAGCCCGCTTTTAATGTTCTTTACATTTTGAAGCCCCTAGCTCGATTTAGCTTATTCTATCAATAATTCATGCTAGGGTTCATATTTGGAAAAATACCCATAGGTGAAATGTGTTTATTTTGATGTTTTATGATAGAATATGAAGTCTGAAATTATGTTAAACAACTTTTGCTAAGTGATTTTAAGTGAAAACGAGTAAAACGGTTTAATTGGTAAAAATACCTAATGCTCATAAGTACAAGTTAGAGTGAGAATTTATGTTGCCATAGAAGGGAAAAATGATCAGCATGTCATAAAACATAAGAATAAGGGATAAATTTTAATTTCGAGCTTTGGGGCAAATGTGTAAATATGTAAAAGTTTAGGGCAAAATTGTAATTTTACCAAAGTTAAGAGTTAAGGACTGTTTTGATGAATGTGAGTATTAAATAAGCTAAATTTGCTATTATAGATCAAGAAGAACGAAATCCGGAGTTAGATCGAGGAAAGAAAAAGATAGAGGACTAAATCGATATAGTTGATCGTATTTTGTTTCGAGATAAGTTTGCAGTAAATAAATGCAATATGCTATTATTTTATATTTAATACTGTTAAATTCCAGCATTTACATATTTATTCTGTAAATGTATTATTTAAAGACTCAAGTATGAATTGACGGAAAAGCTATATCAGAAAGTTCCAGTTGAACCTTAGGAATGTGTAGGATACAAATGTCATGACATTAGGGTTTAAGGAAATCATGTAAGACCATGTCAAGACATGGCATTGATATGTTACTATAAAGCAAAGGTCCCATGTAAGACCATGCCAAGGCATGGCATTGGTGAGTTCATAAGGCAAGGATACCACGTAAGACCATGTCAAGACATGGCAATGGTTAAGTTTCATAAGGAAAGGTACCACAGTATCCTTAGTATTCCAAGTGGTTCAACGGGAAAATTCAAGGAGTATTCCAAAGTAAAGGTAAGACAAGTTCAAGCTAAAAAGGTAAGGTAAGATAAATTCATGTTAAAAGGTAAGGCAAGTATACAAGTTTTAAGTATATTGAGTTAAAAGTTTAAGTGATCTTGATAAGAAAAATATAAGATAATTCATTAAGAATGTTGCTATTTATTTACATGTAAACTTACTAAGCTTTATGCTTACTCCCATTCTTTAATTTTTTTATAGTATTACAAGCCAACTCGGAATCACCAAGACGCCGGAGATCGTTCGCACTATCAAAGGATTATACTGGTATTTTGTAACTCGACATTTTAAGCTATGGCATGTATAGGAACTTAGTCATCTTGTGTGTATAACCTTATGATATGGCATAAGATTGGCTTGTAAATGTTTGGTAATGATTAGCTATTAAAATGGCTAATTAAGAGCATGTTTTGGACATAATGAAATGCCTAGTTGGTAATTATTAGAAAGAAATTATGTAAGTATATGCAGGGGAACAGTTTGTACAGCAGCAGTGATGTGATTTTGAAAAATCACGAAAAATAGTATAAATGGAATTAGGTTGTGCATGAGATATATAATTAAAGCTTATTGAGTCTATTTTTATATGAAAGAAACAGTGTAGGAAAAAGAGTTGTATATTATGAGATAATTGATTTTTAGTGAAGAGAGGTCAGAACTGTCAAACTGTGTAACAGGGGAGACTTTAACTAATAAACTGTACTAATTGGCCACACTAAAAATTCTGGAAAAATTGTAGTAAGAAGATATATGAGTCTAGTTTCAGAGAAAATTTACGGATCTAGATTTTGAGTTTTGTAACTCGAGTTATAATTGATTTAGTGAACATGACGCAGATGGACAGTTTTAAACTTTTATGCCCCGAACTAGTAAGTTAAGTCTAGTAATGCCTCGTACTCGACTCCGACAACGGTCTCGGGTAAGGGGTGTTACATTTATTGGTATCAGAGCAATGTTTAGTCAATTCTCGGAATATTTAGTATGAGTAAGAGTCTATCTATACATGCCATACTTATATTTTGATAGTGTGACGACTCTTGACGTTTAAAAAATGTTTTTCTTTTATAGTTATGGATCCCTAACGAGTGGTGCAAATGATGTAGAGTAGTGCACCCACTCCAGCTGAGGGGACGGTGCCACAAGATAGTAATGAAAGGCCCGTTATGCTTAGTCGGGAGGAGGGGCTCGAGAAGCCTTCTTCCAAGCTATGAATGAATGGTTTGTTGAGTTCGTCAGACGAACCCTACCGTTAGACCTCCACCCCTCATGATCCACAGACCACCCATGTAGCTTCCCGATCCAGAATACAAATAAGAGAGAAGCCACCCATTGACAAAATCGAAAACAAGGGCTGAAGAGTTTGGGCTACCAAAGATGATGATGCGAGAAAGCTGAATTTTGGCTCGAAAATACTATCGAGTTTTTGATGAGTTATCCCGCATAACCGAAAGAGTGTATTAAATGTGTAGTGTCACTTCTTAGAGATTCAGCTTACCAGTGGTGGAAGACATTTGTATTAGTAGTACCGAAAGAAAAAGTTACATGGGATTTCTTTCAGGAGGAGTTCCGTAAGAAGTATATCAGTCAGAGGTTTATTGACCAGAAAAGAAAAGAGTTCCTTGAATTAAAACAGGGTAAGATGACTGTGACCGACTATGATCGTGAATTTGTTCGACTCAGCAATTATGCTCGAGAGTGTGTGTCTACAGAGGATTTGAAGATGGGCTCAATGATGATATCCGACCGCTGCGGTTGGTGTTCTAGAGATAAAAGAGTTTGTTGCTTTAGTTGAACGAGCCTGTAAGGCGTAAGAATTGTTAAAAGAAAGGGTAAATCAAATTGAGATGCAAGACTCAAAGAAAAGACGGATGAGCAAGTCATTTCTACCTACATCCAAGAGGCCTAGAGAGTTTTCTACGAGATCTAATTTTTCAATGGGTATTCTAGCCGAACAGAGGTGGAAGATTTATGGATTCAAAAGCTCAAACCACTTCGATTATGCAGTGTTGGCGATTCACCTAATAGACCGAGTGTCCTCAATGTGGTCGACGTCATCCGTGTCAATGTCGAGCGATCGAGGTTGGTTGTTTCGATGTGGTGCACGGATCATTTCATTCGGAGTGTCCCGAGATGGCAAAAAAGAAGTAATACCGAGTGCAAGATCGTGTAATGCCGCCGTTAGAGGCGCACCTCGAGAGAAATCCGGAGAGTAGGCGGTAGAGGTACATTTAGAGATACAAAGAACGAGATCGGATGTTAGAGCACCCGCAAGGACTTATGCTATCCGTACTCGTGAAGAGGCATCCTCCCGATGTAATTACGGTACATTTTCTCTTCACGATGTTAATGTTATTGCTTTGATTGATCCGGTTCAACCCATTCCTATGTTTGCATGAAATTAATGTCTAGTATGAACATGCCCATAGAGTTTACGAAATTTGTGATTAAAGTATCAAATCCATTTGGTCAGCATGTGTTAGTAAACAAAGTATGTAAAAAATGCCCTTTGATGATTAGAGGTTACTGTTTTCCGGCTGATCTCATGCTATTACCATTTGATGAGTTTGATGTGATTCTTGGTATGGATTGGTTAACTGCACATGATGTGATAGTGAATTGTGGAAAGAAATTCATTGAGTTGAAATGTGAAAATGGTGAGATCCTTCGGGTTAATTCAGATGAGTCAGGTAGTTCAATTTCCATGATTTCTGTTATGTCTGCTCAGAAATGTTTAAGGAAAGAATGTGAAGGTTATCTTGCTTTTGTGTTGAATACTAAAGACCCAGAGTTGAAAATTGAATCATTGCATGTGGTAAATAAGTTTCCTGATGTGTTTCCAGAAGAACTACCAGGTTTGCCTCCTATTAGAGAAGTTGAGTTTGGTATTGAATTGATTCCAGGTACCACACCTATTTCTATTACTCCTTATAGAATGGCTTCAATAGAATTAAAAGAATTGAAAGCCCAGCTTCTGAGAATTAACCGATAAAGGCTTTGTAAGACCTAGTTATTCACCATGGGTGCACCAGTGTTATTTGTGAAAAGAAGGATGGTTCCATGAGATTGTGCATAGACTATCGGCAGCTTTAACTAGGTAACCATCAAGAATAAATATCCACCGCCTAGAATAGATGATTTGTTTGATCAACCTAAAGGAGCCATCGATTTTCTAAGATAGATTTGAGATCCGGATACTATCGATTCATGAGTTAAAGAGTCGATGTTCAAACGCTTTTCGAACTAGGTATGGTCACTATGAGTTTCTTGTGATGCCATTTGGCTTAACCAATGCTCATGCCATCTTCATGGATTTAATGAACCGAATTTTCGACCTTACTTGGACAAGTTTGTAGTTGTGTTTATTGATGACATCTTGATTTATTCTCGTGATGAGACCGAGCATGCGAGCATTTGAGAATAGTTTTACTGATTTTGAGAGATAATCGCTTTATGCCAAGTTTAGCAAACGTGAGTTCAGTTACGGGAAGTTTGTTTTCTTGGACACATTGTTTCGTGAAGGTATTAAAGTTGATCCAATAAGATTTCACCATTGTCGATTAGAAGCCTCCAAGAATGTATCGAGGTCGAAGTTTTCTTGGTCTTGCTGGCTATTATAGACGATTTGTAGAGGGATTTTCCATGATAGCTACTCCATTGACAAGATTGCTACTGAAAGATGTCAAGTTTGAATGGACCGAGAAGTGTCGTGAGTTTCGACAAGTTAAAGGTATTGTTGACTAAAGCTCCTGTCTTAGTACAACCGAACCGGTAAAGAGTTTGTGATTTACAGTGATGCATCCTTGAATGGACTAGGCTGTGTACTTATGCGGAAGGAAAGGTAATTGCTTATGCCTCTGACAGCTTAAAACCACATGAGAAAAATTATCCGGCACATAATTTAGAGTTAATGTTATTGTATTTGCATTAAAAATCTGGAGACATCATTTGTATGGTGAGAAATGCCGAATATTCACCGATTATAAAAGTTTGAAATACTTGATGACTCGTAAAGATCTAAACTTGAGGCAAAGAAGATGGCTAGAGTTGATTAAAGATTATGAACTAGTGATCGATTATCACCGGTAAGGCAAACGTTGTTGCTTGATGCTTTGAGTAGAAAATTGTTATTTGCATTGAGAGCTTTGCACACTAGTTTGGCCTTGTCGATGATGGTTCTATTTTAGCTGAGTTGAGAGCTAAACCGATGTTTCTTGAAGAAATTTATGAAGCTCGGAAGGATGACGGTGAGTTGCAAGCCAAAAGGTTCAAGCAGAGTCGTGTAGAGTCGATTTTCGGATCGATCCGACGGTTGTTTGATGTTTAGAGACAGGTATGTGTACCAAAGAATGATGATCTTATTCGGAAGGTTTTACAGAAGCACATAGCGCTTCTTGGTCTATTCACCCAGTAGTACAAAGATGTATAATGATTTGAAGAAAATGTATTGGTGGACGGAATGAAAAGAGATATATCGAGTTTGTTTCTAGATGTTTGATCTGTCTCAGGTAAAGGTCGAACATCGTACCTTCGTGTTTATTGCAACTGTATTAGTTCCCGAGTGGAAATGGGACCGAGTTACTATGGATTTTGTGATAGGATTGCCTTCAAATCGAGAAAGAAAGATGCGATATGGGTTGTGATTGATAAGTTAACGAAGTCACTCATTTTATTCCATTCAGATGGATTATTCACTTGACAAGTTGGTGAGTTGTATATTTCGTAGATTGTGAGACTACATGGAGTATCATTATCGATTATCTCGAGATAGAGATCCGAGATTTACTTCACGGTTTTGGAAGAAATTGCAGGAAGCTTTAGGTACAAAGTTAAGTTTCAAGATGACTTTCCATCCTCGGTCGATGGTCACCGTAGAGAATTATTCAGTACTTGAAGATATGCTTAGATGTGTATTGGAATTTCAAGGTAGTTGGGAGAAATATTTGCCTTTAATAGAGTTTGCTTACAATAATAGTTATCAATCGAGTCTAAAGATGGCACCTTATGAAGCTTTGTATGGACGTAAATGTCGCACGCCTTTGTATTGAATAGAGCTTAAGGAAAATCGATTCTGGGGTTGATCTAGTCTAAGAAATGAAGAGAAAGTAAAAGTCATCGAGATTGCTTGAAAGCGACGGATAGACGAAATCTTATTGATTTGAAAAGAAAAGAAATTGAATTTCAAGTCGGTGATGGGTATTTTAAAAGTATCCCTTGGAAGAAAGTTCTCGATTTGGCAAGAAAGGCAAATTAAGTCCTCGCTTTATTGGACCGTTTGAGGTGATCGAGAGAGTTGGGCCATTGGCATATCGGTTAGCATTGCCGACTGAGTTAGAGAAGATTCATAATGTCTTTCATGTGTCTATGCTACGTCGTTATCGTTCAGATCCATCACATGTAATTTCGCAGACAGAGGTTGAGATTCAGCCAAATATGACTTACGGTGAGGAACCGGTAAAAATTTTAGCTCGGGAGGTTAAGCAATTAAGGAACAAAAGTATTGCACTTGTGAAAGTATTATGGAATAGGCATGGGATAGAAGAGGCTACATGGGAGCCCAAGAGATTATGCAAAAAACAAGACTCAAACCTCTTTACTGTAAGATTTTCTGGGACGAAAATTCCTAAAGGGGAGAAATGTAACATCCCGAAATAGGGCCTAAACGGAATAGTGGTTATGAAACCATGAATCCAAGCTATAAAAGTTTATTATGATTAATTATTATGATTTATCGAGTGATTAAATACATGTGTTAGAGTATTGATAAGAAATTTTATTAATTTCATGCTTAAATTGCCTATTAGGACTTGTTTGCAAAAGTTGCTAAATAGGGTTCTAATTCATAGAGTACTTAATTGAAATGGGGTTTGAAGTAGTAGTTATTAAATGGTAATTAGACCATTATATTTTCATGGACAAAAATGGACATATATAGGTGGAAAGAACCAAAGTTTTAATGAAGGGTAATTTAGTCATTTGGTAATAAAATGAATTAAAAGGGAAAATATGAGAAAATATGCTCATCTTCTTCATTAGGACGAAATTACAATGGTTCTCCATATCTAGGGTTTGTTTCAAGCTTCCAAGCTCCATAGTAAGTGATTCCAAGCCCGCTTTTTAATGTTCTTTACATTTTTGAAGCCCTTGAGCTCGATTTAGCTTATTCTATCAATAATTCATGCTAGGGTTCATATTTGGAAAAATATCCATAGGTGAAATGTGTTTATTTTGATGTTTTATGATAGAATATGAAGTCTGAAATTATGTTAAACAACTTTTGCTAAGTGATTTTAAGTGAAAACGAGTAAAACTACTTAATCGGTAAAAATACCTAATGTTCATAAGTACAAGTTAGAGTGAGAATTTGATGTTGCCATAGAAGGAAAATGATCAGCATGTCATAAAACATAAGAATAAGGGATAAAGTTTAATTTCCGAGCTTTGGGGCAAATGTGTAAATATGTAAAGTTTAGGGGCAAAATTGTAATTTTACCAAAGTTAAGAGTTAAGGATTGTTTTGATGAATGTGAGTATTAAATAAGCTAAATTTGCTATTATAGATCAAGAAGAACGAAATCCGAGTTAGATCGAGGAAAGAAAAGATAGAGGACTAAATCGATATAGTTGATCGTATTTTGTTTCGAGGTAAGTTTGCATAAATAAATGCAATATGCTATTATTTTATATTTAATACTGTTAAATTCCAGCATTTACATATTTATTCTGTAAATGTATTATTTAAAGACTCAAGTATGAATTGACTGGAAAAGCTATATCGAAAGTTCCATTGAACCTTAGGAATGTGTAGGATACAAATGTCATGACATTAGGGTTTAAGGAAATCATGTAAGACCATGTCAAGACATGGCATTGATATGTTACTATAAGGCAAAGGTCCCATGTAAGACCATGCCAAGGTATGGCATTGGTGAGTTCATAAGGCAAGGATACCACGTAAGACCATGTCAAGACATGGCAATGGTTAAGTTTCATAAGGAAAGGTACCCAGTATCCTTAGTATTCCAAGTGGTTCAACGGGAAAATTCAAGGAGTATTCCAAAGTAAAGGTAAGACAAGTTCAAGCTAAAAAGGTAAGGTAAGATAAATTCATGTTAAAAGGTAAGGCAAGTATACAAGTTTTAAGTATATTGAGTTAAAAGTTTAAGTGATCTTGATAAGAAAAACATAATATAATTCATTAAGAATGTTGCTATTTATTTACATGTAAACTTACTAAGCTTTATGCTTACTCCCATTCTTTAATTTTTTTATAGTATTACAAGCCAACTCGGAATCACCAAGACGTCGGAGATCGTTACGCACTATCAAAGGATTATCTTGGTATTTTGTAACTCGACGCTTTAAGCTATGGCATGTATAGGAACTTAGTCATCTTGTGTGTATAACCTTATGATATGGCTTAAGATTGGCTTGTAAATGTTTGATAATGATTAGCTATTAAAATGGCTAATTAAGAGCATGTTTTGGACATTATGAAATGCCTAGTTGGTAATTATTAGAAAGAAATTATGTAAGTATATGCAGGGGAACAGTTTGTACAGCAGCAGTGATGTGATTTTGAAAAATCACGAAAAATAGTATAAATGGAATTAGGTTTTGCATGAGATATATAATTAAAGCTTATTGAGTCTATTTTTATATGAAAGAAACAGTGTAGGAAAAAGAGTTGTATATTATGAGATAATTGATTTTTAGTGAAGAGTGGTCAGAACTGTCAAACTGTGTAACAGGGGAGACTTTAACTAATAAACTGTACAAATTGGCCGCACCAAAAATTATGGAAAAATTATAGTAAGAAGATATATGAGTCTAGTTTCAGGAAAAATTTACGGATCTAGATTTCGAGTTTTGTAACTCGAGTTATAATTGATTTAGTGAACATGACGCAGATGGACAGTTTTAAACTTTTATGCCCCGAACTAGTAAGTTAAGTCTAGTAATGCCTCGTACTCGACTCCGACAACGGTCTCGGGTAAAGGGTGTTACACATAGGCCCATTTTCAGGGTGTTACAGTTTTAATAGAGAATACCTTTCCAGAACACACTGCACAGAAGATATTGCAAATTCCTCTAGCCGAAGAAGAACACGAAGACTTTCAAGTCTGGCGAGGTGAACATTCAGGAGAATTTACAATGAGGAGTGCCTACAAACTATTACAATAGGCTACTATGGATCCTAATGATTTATTATTACAAACCGAAATTAAAAATTTCTACAGGAAATTATGGAATTTACAACTTCCATAAAAAATTATCATCACTATATGGCGTATCAATTGAAACTTCATTCCAACCCTTCAAAATTTAAGATCAAGTAGAGTGGTCCGCAACAGTTTATGTCCCCGGTGTCGAAATGTAGAAGAAGACAGCAACCATGTTTTTAGGCAGTTCCCTACAACAATGGAGTTATGGCAAAATCTTAATTTTTCATGGGTTATTAACTCTAATATCACAGATCTGTGGAACTGGCTTACTTGGGTATTTGCTAGAGGAAGTAACAATCAATGTCGCATTTTCTGCTGTGCTGCATGGATGTTATGGATTTCCAAAAACAAGCTTGTCCATGAGGAAAAAACAACAACAGGGAGGGACTTGTCACAAAAAGTAAAGAACTATATAGCAGAAATCGACAGATCGAACGAAAAAAACATAACTTCGAAAATGATAATCGACAGAGACAGGTCATAAGGGAGACAAAAGCCACCATCTATTTTGACGCCGCATTCGACAATAAAAACTCAAAATCAGCCTCGGGTCTAGTGGTGAGGGGAGAGATGAACGAATGGCTCGCCTCGAAAACAGTACTCCACTCCACAATATCGTCTCCGTTCATGGCAGAGGCACATGCGGGGTTACAAGCAACAAAATTAGGGAGTTCAATGGGGTTCCAGACCATTACAATAATAGGAGATTCCAAAACAGTATAAAGAAATGTAACTTAGTAGCAACAGATAAGTCAGTTTTAGGGGCGATTATTAGAGATATACAAAGGAATAAACAGTTCTTTCAAGAAAGCTATTTCCAGTTTGTAAGCAGATTAGAGAATGGAGAAGCCCATGATCTTGCTGTAGAAGCCTTAAGAAAGGGAGAGGAAACGTACCTGGAAAATGGAGCTCTCATTTGTCTTCAGCGAGGAGGGAGGGAAATGGGTTTAGGAATCCAGATTGATTGCTTTTAGAGAAATCTAATGAGATAGAGATAACAGGAAATGGAAAAGTTATTTGAAACACGCTATCAATGAATGGCTGGTATGGGAAAATGGAGAGGCAGATGTTAATGGGTACCAGCTATATGACACCGATTGGACAGAGTTAGGATTTGACGTTTTGTTTTCTTTAATTCTTCTTTAGGTTATGACAGTTTCATTGTGTTTGGGCCTAGGTCTGTTGGGTCGTCGTTTTTTTTCCTCTCTTTTTTTTGTTGCTTAGGGTCCAATCCAAATGACCCAACTTTCTGCTATGGTTTATTTTATATTTAATAAAGTCCAATCGAAATTCTTCAAAAAAAAAATATAGTCAAAATATGTCGATATAGGAAAAGAATTTTACAAAATTTATAAGAAAAATAATATGTTGAAAAGATATTTGAATACATCCATTTCTAGTTTTCTAGTCCTTTTTATTATCCATAAACTTCTCGTAAATCGTAATAGATTGCTTGCTTGCTTGATTAATACAATCTATAAGCCTACAATTTGGGGTCACTCCCTTACATTCATCCCCTGACCCCCCTCTTATTGAACTGATCTTTCAGACAATCCCTGGATCAATGCTGTCTCTTCTTTGTTACTGTCTTGTGCTTGCTTTGCAGATTCTAGAGCCCGGATCAGGCTTTCGAAACAAGTTTGAAGATCCCTTGATGCAGTTTTTGGCAACAAATGCTCAGCAACATCAGCTGGAGTTATTCTAACTTCTCTCAACAAATCCTGAATCCTGCCGAACAACTTATGAGAGTCGAGCTTTTGATAGTTTTTAGCCAACACCTTGAATGCTTCAAATCCACAATACGACAATTCTATATGTTTGTCCATTCGACCCTTTCGAATCAAAGCTGGATCAAGTTTCTCAACAAAGTTGGCAGTGAATACTATCAATCTTTCACCCCCACAAGCTGACCATAGCCCATCAATGAAATTCAACAACCCCGACAGTGTAACCTGACTGCTTTTAGCTTCTTCTTTGCTAGCCTTGTGCATTGGATGTTGTTTCAACTCTTCTGCTTCATCCTTTTCCTCCTTTTTTGGCCTCCTTTGACCAGTTAAATCGAGTGAACAATCAATGTCTTCGATAACAATGATCGACTTGATTAACGTTTCAATCAACAGTTTCTCAGTTCTGTGTTGTCTTTCACAGCAGTTAACTCAAGATCATAAATGTCGTACCCTAAAAGATTAGCCATTGCAGCAATCATGGTGGATTTACCAGTCCCTGGTGGACCATAAAGAAGATAACCCCTCTTCCAAGCCCTCCCAATTCTCGAATAAAACTCTTCTGCTTGGCTGAAAGTAACCAAATCTTCCATAATCTCCTCCTTCTTGTCCTGTTCCATTGCTAGTGTTTGAAAAGTTGCAGGGTGCTCAAACACAACATGGCTCCAATTCGACCCATTGTTTGTATAAAGCTTCCTTTGCCTGTTCCTTACCTTGATAGCCTTACCTTCTTTCAAAACATGTTTGAGGTAAGGTCCGATGATCAAATCCCTGTGTTTTTTTATGGAAAGTAAGCTTGTAAAACCTTTTCTCATCCGTGACAGGATAGAAAGCAAACGACTGTGTTTTGCCAACATGTTTGCCAGAAGCCCACCATAGCTTTACACCTTGAAATTCATCTGCAACTTCTTCATGGTCATTCATGCTAAGAACCAGAGACTGATTGTTCTTCAGTATGTCAGCTTTGAGCCTCTTAGCTTGTGAAGACGAAGTGGAACTAAGGTAGTTTTCAATGGCGGAATATGCTTCGCTCCTCATCAGACGTTCACCTGTGAACTCATTGAAAGTAATCTGAATGTAAGGATAGACAAAACTAAGCAATCTTTGGGAGTATTTTTCGATATAGCCTCGAAATTGGTTTGGGAAAGACTGCTGGAAAACTGCCCAAACAAACATTAAAGTGGCAAATATGGAGCCTAGGTGAGAAATCATGTCTGTGGGGATTTCTTAATTTGTTTTGTCCTGGAGATTTGCAAACAAAATGGGTGGTTTGCGTTTATAGAAATGAGGTTAATCTTGAAATAATGGAAAAAATCAGGTATAGACTTGACTTGCAATTTGTCTCGTAGTTTCCAAAAGTCGCCAAAAAACCTTATGAGCTAAGCCTCTTTTTCCGACGCACTAAATTTGCTTCCTCGTTAAGACTTTTTGCCTGTCCTTCATATTCTAATTATATTAAGTTTTAATACAAAAGATTTAACTGATATTATTTTAATATTTTAATTAAAATAATTTAAAGTAATAGATAATAATTTTGATATAACTAATTTAAAGGTAATTCATATTTGTCTACTTTAACAAGTTTTAGTTATAGAATTGCACTTCTAAAACGTTCAAATTTTAAAAACTAATATTATTTAAAAATAACCACCAAATTATAAAGTAGTTAGTGAAAAATGAGCAGACTCAAATTTTATGTTAGACTCAATTGCTGAATAATTGAAAGTGGGCCTAACAGCTTTCAATTCTATAGCATTCCATTTTATTTTATTTTTATAAACACGGTAATTAAATGACACACTATTCTCATTATCCAATAATTATATTTTTCTATATTTTAATTACTCACATATATATTTAAATTTAAATTTAAATTTAAATTTAACCATTTTTCATTCTAGGTTATGAAACCCACGTCAAGTTTCATTTTCCTTTGTATAGACTCCTCCCACGAAGAGCCACCAAAGGCTTAGTTTTTTAATTAAAAACTCTATCCAACCTCCTCCCTAGTTCTCCAAATCTCACCATTTTTCCTAAACATTACTAGCGGCTTTTGACACCACCATCATCTCCAGATAACACATATTATTTGAGAAACAAGTCAATATCAGGCACAATTTTATAAGACTAAGGACATCAATTTTAGTTAATTATGTGTAAGGAACTGCGTACTCTTCATGCGCTTTCATATAATCAACATCAGAGATATAAATACTCAAGTATCTTCATCTTTTTCACTTTATTATTACTTTGTCAAAATTAATTCTTTAAGCATCCTTTACTTTCTCTTATTAAAATTTTAGAAAGTGTCTTAAATCACCAACCCTAACACCCTATAATTTTTCTTTACTTTACTATCCTAACCCTAAAATAAACATAATTTCTATGCTCACCGGTGATTAGATTATGGACAGTACCTCTATATGATTAGCTTGGTTTCCAATTACTAAACTCTTTCTTACATCCCAGCTAAACCCATCACCACACTTGACTCTTGTGCACCACTACTATGACTCAAAACACAATTAATGGAGCTCTGCCTTTGACCTTCACCTTCCTAGCCAAACTCAAAGGACTTGAAAAGAATTCATGGAAGACCAAGGTTGAAGGCTCCACATGGATGCTAAGTAGCATCGTCTAGAAGTTTTCAACTTCTCCATCACACTGTTCCATGATATGCACAACATTGTTATTTCCGCTAGAAAGTGAAGGAAAATAAATCCCACCTCCCAACATTGGACTTTACAATTCTCTGCTGCTTGTCTTCATCCTCTTTTTCTTCCGAACCTAAAATGACATGTGTATGATCCAATTTTGGCCCGAGGCCCACACCAATACCAATAAAACAAAACAGTCCAATAAACAGGCCCAAACCCAAAGCCCAACAGCTAATACAACCCACAAAAAAAAATTTTCTCCTGGAAACCCTAGCAGCTAGCAATCCGGCACCACCAACAGAGCCACGTCACCACGCCTTCCGAATCGTGCGCATCCACTCCTCCGGTAGTCGAACCTACAAAGCAGGAAGCAATACAACACGGAAGGGAGATGGTAGTTTAGATTTTATCCTATTTTTAGGGGGTTTTTTAAGGATAAAAAGGAAAAAAAAAACGATTGTAACGGGGGGGTTTTTTTGATAGGATTTACGCAAAAAAAAAAATAGAATATAGAGGCTACAGTACATTTTCACAAGGGAACAGAATCAAAAACAAAGAAAAGGTTTCCACTTTATTTTTGTTTATTTTCGAATCTTTCGTGTTTTTTTATTTTGCTTTTTTTTCCTAAATTCTTGTTCTGTTTTTTCAAGAAAAGTACAATATATATGTATGTATATTAAAGTTTTCAAGAAAAATAAACAAAGTTAAAAAAAAAAAAAAAAAAGAGGGAGAAGTCGAAAAGATCTCACCGGGCTCCCTTGGCCTCCACCGTTGATTCGCGCATTGGGGGTCTTGGTTTTGTTTCGGTACAGGAAAATGGCCTCAAAGAAAAAGGGATTGAAACCCTAAAAAAAAAAGGAAAGGGGGGGTTTCTGTTTTGAAACAGATAAAGAAATGAATGAAAGATTTTGGTTTTTTGGTTTTAAGCATTAAAGGATGTGGGCGCCGCGCATTACTTGCTTCTGCAAGTGGATATGCGCAATTTCACCCTAAATGGGTAAATTGCGCTATTGGCCCTCCTTTTTTTTGCTGATGTTTTAATTGCGTCCCCTTCAGTTTTTCATTGTTTTAAAATTTGGCCCCGAATTTCGCGCGCCACTGCAATTTTATCCGCGCGTACTGTTTCAGGGGTTTTATTTCTGTTTTGATCCCTATAGGTTGCGCATGCCTCGCAATTCGGTCCCTCCCCTTTATTTTACCTCTGATTTTACCCCAAAACTTGTGATTTTGATACGGTTTAGTCCTTTTTCGTTTATGCTGGCTATTTTACCATTGGATTAGTTTTTTTAATTTTTTTATTTACTTTGTTTTATACCGTTATTATTATTCCAATCATATTATTTACATTATTATATTATATATTAGTATTATTATTATATATATATATATACTATTGCTTTACTACTATTAGTTTATTATTATTGCTATTAATTTTATTGTTGTTTTATTATTTTATTTATTAAATCTTACTTTTATTTTATGTTATTTACTACTATCCTTTTATTATTATCCCTATTACTTTACATCTATATATCATTATTACTATAATATATTTATTATTATATTTATCACCATATTATTTTTATTACATACTATTATATCATTATTATATATATTATGATTCACTTTAGTGTCTTATTATATATTATTACTTTTACATCTATTATTTTTATATCAAGAAACCTTTTTTTTTACTTGTTATTCTTTATTAATATCATTACTTTTTGCCATATATTCGTTATTAATTATTTATTATTAGTTTTACATTTCATTATTATCACTACTTTATTTGTTATATATCGTTTTTATAATTGTAATACTAGTGTCTTTTTCTTTTAGTATTTATTGTCATTCCTATTATCATCGTGTCTACATTTCCACGTTTTTATTTTAGCTTTTCTCCAAAACTTAAAAATGTTTCAAAAGAGAATTTTGTGTGTTTGAAGTTCGAAAATCGTGCCCAATCGTCTTTGGCTTCGATTTTTCGCTCGCCTAGATAACTAAATATCCTTTAAAGATTCCGATTGTTTTTTAGATACGACAATGTTTCGTGTTTGGAAGTTCGAGAGATTCGTGCCCAATCGTGCTGGGTTTTGATTTTCTATTCATCCAAACAACTAAATATTCTTCAAAGATTCTTTTATTGTGTTTCTTAAATAAAGGCAATATTTCATGATTGGAAATTCAAGGAATCGTGCCCAATCGTGCTGGGTTTCGGTTTTGGTTTGGCCAAATAGTGAAATATCCTTTAAAAATCATGAAATGATCTTAGTATCGATAGTTTGAAACACCGTGTCCCATCGTCTTTGGATGTGGTATTTCAACTTTTCAAACAAGAGAGTTTCGATATCCAATGTGAGTTATCCAAACATTTTAAAAGATTCATATTTTGAAATATTTTTTTAATTTTTGATATTAAGGACATTAATCAATTAATACGGTACCAATTTTGGGCGCTTGAGGTGCTAACCCTTCCTTGTCGTAATCGACTCCCGAGCCCATTTTCTTAAAATTAAATGACCAAAATATTTTATAAGTGGCCCAATCACACTTCAAAAAGATTGGTGGCGACTCGCTTTTGTATTTTAAAGTCGGCCCGTTTTCCAATACAAAAATGGTTTCGACAGCTTGGCGACTCCACTGGGGACCAATAAGAGAGTCAAGCCGTAAAATTTATTGATTAATGTCCTTTTATCGAAAATAAAATTTTGGATTTCGTTTCTTTCACTGCATGAACTCGTGTTACATCATATGTCTGTATGGTTTGAAACCCATAGGATATTTCTGCATTCATATTGCATGACCGTTGTGGTCACACCCAAGTGGGAGCAAAATCTATGCCTTCGTGAGGTTTTCACCTCATGGGCTAGGGGACTACTTAGGGATACATCCGTACCTATGGTTCCGTGAGGTTTTCACCTCAAGCATGGCTATAGGGAAATGTATCTCCTGAACGGAACTCGATCCATATGAGCCTATAATGGGTGAGGATTGAGGAATCTGCTAGTTCGGGTACCCTTCCTTGAGAACTAGACCACATATAGTGAACCTCAAGAGCCCACCCTACGTAGAGCCATGCTAAACCTTAGTGGCTACCTATGTAGTGGTTTGACATTTTTTTTACTTGCTTGGGTTACTTTTATGCGATACTAACTTGTTTTATTTTGGCCATGTTTGCATATCATTTCATACTTAAAAGGTGTTTTGATTACTAAGTTAGAAGGCTTGTTATGAAGAACGAATTCCTTAATAAAGTAGAAGATAATGCGGCTGTGTGTATATGGTCAGACTTGAGAAGGGATAGGCCGTATATGTGACTCTATTTTATGTAAAGGATTTTATTTTTTAAATAAGTTTTTTAAAAGAAATTGAACCAGAATCGATACTTTTTATTTTTGCATTCATATCATGTATTAGCATCACATCGCATCATGTGCATTTAATATCATAAAAAAACCCTATTAACTAGAGGTCATATTATAGTTATCCTGGAACACCACTATTACACTCGGAAAAAGACGAGAGTAATGGATCAAAGGATGAAAAGGTTAGAACAAATGCAGAAAGAGATGCAAGACCAACTACGTGCTCGGATGCAAGAGCGCGTTAGCCAAGATCCAACAGATATGAGGATCAAATGCTGGAATCCAGAGAAGCATGATGAGCCGCCTAACACGATTAGTGACCTGGAGGGTGCGGAAGCGAAAAAAGGCCTATGGTCGATCATTGGAGGAGATAATGAAGATTTTGCTTGCCTCTCCGGCCGGCTCCGATAAGTTCCCAAGTGCAACCACCAAGAGTATCGGTCAATATCAAACTCAAGCACCAATCCAAAGGCTCGACACTGGAAACTTCTCCGCAGAGCTCGAGCTCTAACCACAAGTCAATTTGGTAAAACCAATAGTCCCGACTTGATGAGGTGGCGAAGGGAGGAAGTAAGCGAGCTTCCAAAAGAGTTCAAGATCGATGCAAATGGTGAAGGAGAAGTTTCGAGCATTGGAAAGTGCGATCACCAATGCGAAGTGGATGCTAAGAAGTGAGTCTAGTCCGATTTAGTACTTCCTCCAAAGTTCAAGATGCGAGTTTGAAAAGTATAACGGGACTAGGCATCCGAGGCCCATATTACGATGTTACGTCGGAGAATGACGGATATGTCAACAATGACCGATTGTTGATCCATTACTTTCGAGGATAGTCCGATTGGGCTGCAGCAAAATGGTACAACCATTGAGTTGTACTCAAATCAAATCGTGGAGAGATTTGGCGCGAGCTTTCATCAAGCATTACGGCAATGTGACCGATATAGCACTTTGACAGGATCACGTTGCAAAACATGGAGAAAAGCCAAGTGAAAGCTTGGAAAATGTACCAAAGATGGAGGAAGGTCGCTCTGTGAGTCCAACCACCGTTACTAGAAAAGGAAATGGCCATGCTCTTCATCAATACCACAAGGCACCTTTCATTAACCACATATTAGGAGGCACGACTAAGAGTTTCAGAACATGGTGATGTCGGATGAGATGATAGAGAACGCGATCGGTGTGGGAAGATAGAGGCGGAGAGAGCACAAGAAGAGCGTAGAAGAAAAGGAAGGTGAAGTAGGAAATATAAGCTCGGGTTATCTTAAACCTATTACTATTACCCAACCGAGAAGCGGTAGGCGTGGGCCGCCAGTTCAGACCAAGACAAGAGCCCAACATGAGGCAAAGGATGAGAATTCAATTTACTCCTATCTGGGTGGCGATATAAGGAGTTGTATAAAACTTTATTAGACGCACACGTAGTAGCCCCTGTCTCCTTAGAACCGCTGCAACCCCCATATCCTAAGTGGTACATGCAAGCACTCAATGTGAATACCATGCAGGGATAGTGGGACACCCGATAGAGAATTGCTTTCTTTTCAAAAAGCTAGTCGAGAGGCTCATCAAAATGGGCATTGTGGAGTTCAATGATCTTTGTTGTAGAAAATCAGTTACCCAGTCACATTGATAATGGGATGAATGCGATAATCGAGAGCGCAGAAAAAGAATCAAGTTGAACGTCACAGAAATAAGAACCCCGATGAGAGAGGTCTAGAGAAGAATGGTGGAAAGAGGTTTAATCATACAAGACGTAAGGGGCAAATCCGAGGATACGAGGAACTATTGTGAGTTCTATAACAAGGAAGGCCATGAGATCCAAAGAAGGTCAAATAATTGAGCCCTAGTACAAGGACTAATGGATAATAAAGAGCTGGAGTTCTTTAACTTTGCGGGAGGGGAAAACGTTTGTACCATAGGAAGTGAGTCAGTAAAGAAGGACGCCGAGGTCAAATGGGGATCAATTACTTTTCCATATATATCCAAAGTATTCATATCGGAAAGAATTATTCCTCCTAAATTGGGGATGACAAATGAAGAAACGGTCGAAGACATGTTAAAAGCCTTGAGCATCAAAGCCGTATTCGAGGAGAGATCGAATGAAGGAAACCTAGAGGCGTTCACCCTACGAGCCCGAAAGTGTTTTGAATAAGCGGACTGTGAAGGAAACTCCTATAGTTTTTAGAGCTAACACGAGTAATGTTCAAAACACACTTGTTGTTTTAAGCTAGAAACAATAAGAATCTTTTGTGAAATAGGCTCATGTTCAAACATCTTTATTTTCAATAAAATGCATGTTTGTGTTTCATGTCGAGCAAATATTTTCTCATTTTTTCCCATGTCATACTATATATTCTTTTGTTCTTTGAATGTTCTTTCATTTTTCATCCATCATTATAAATAATCATCTTGAACCGTTTGTTCTTTAGAATTTACCTTCATACCTACAATAAGTACCCGGATATCGGGACATGAGCAACGTCATTCATGACTCCTTTTGAGTACAATATGGGTCTAAAAGGATCTGAATATTTTGAAGATGTCGAGAGTACAACTTACCCATCGATCATTAAGGATGGGAAAACAAAATGAAAATAGACTCTATCGTACAAAGGGTCGATGGACATTGTGAGTGCAGGAAAGGAGTGAAGATCAAACATTGCCTCACAGTAGAAACAAAGCGAGACGACATTGATTTATTCAAAGAATTCAAAGATGTCTTTGTGTGATCACATCAAGATATGCCTAGGCACGATGAGGTTACCATGAAAGGGAGATTTCGTCAGTATTGCCGTAAATGCCAAATTGAGAAGACATGACTTATATGCTTTTTCTATACGTGGGGCATAAATGTTACGGAGATGATTTCGTCAAAAGTATCTAGTTGACGCCTATTCATTTTTGTGATTGTCAATTATTCCACTAAGAGGATGATGGTGGCCCTATGACAAAGTTACAAGGTCAATCATCAAGTTCAATTTCAACTTCGAGTTCAAGTTCAATTTAAAAAAAACAAAACAAAACAAAAGAAAAGAAAAGAAAGAAAGAAGAAAAGAAAAGAAAGAAACTATCCAAAAAAAGATTTTGAAAGATGATAGAAACCTGTAAATATTGGCATAGACTAGTTACCATTTACCCTCTATGCTTCTCGAATGTTGGCAAAGACGTCCGCCGAGGCAACATCCTTCTCATTGGTTTATGGATGGATACAGTCTTGCCCATCGAAGTTGAAATGCTTACTCTTTAGATTTGGTCAGAACTGAAGTTGGACGAAGCAGAATGGGTTTACTCTCATGTATGATTGATCAAAAAGATCGAGGAAGTGGCTAAAAGCTATTCACCATGGTCAACTGTACCAGAAGCGGATGATACGAGCTTACAATAAGAAAGTCCGCCCCAGAGTATTCCATGAAGGAGACTTGGTATTGAAACAGATCCTCTATATGCAAAAGGACTTTGGGGGAAAGTAGATGCCTAATTGGGAAGGACCTTATGTTGTAAAGAAGGCCTTTTCTGGACGAGCTTTGATGCTAGCCGAGATGGACGACAAAAGTCTACCAAATCCAATTAATGCAGACTCAGTCAAGAAGTACTTCGCTTGAAAGTAGGCCAAGATGAAAACCCACAAAAGGCATCTTGAATCCAAAAAAAAAAAAAAACGGAGAAGCCAAGGTGAAAACCTGCAAAGGGCACTTTGAGACCAAAGGGGCTTTGAGTTGAAAACCTGAAAAGGGCGGCTCAAGTTGTGATCAAATCATGATGGGGCATACAGTAGTTTTGCCACGCTTGAATTGACAATGAGGAAGTATGTTACATCTTGGGGCATCGACAAAGTACTCAATCCCTAAACACATATTGAGCTTAAATGGTCCTTAAGAAGTTTGAATAAAGAAGCTCAGTCGGCGATATCTGGGGCACCTAATTGCCATCTTACCCATTCTTAATTTGCTCGTTCCAAAATACACTACCAATAAATTTCCTTCTTGATTGCATTTGCTATCTTATTTGTTTCGAGCTATGCTCCTAATTAATTTCTTTCTGGTCCATTATTATGATCTTCTCCAAGCATTTTTCATTGAAATAATGATTATGGAACTAATAATGCTTTCACAAAAGAAGTTTTGTGTATTACTCTGAAAGTCTCTAAATAATACAAGAATCCGAAACAGGACAATTATTTAGAACTAACCAGGCTTAAAGGGCTCGGAGCACTTGAGGAAAGGGACTAAGCAGTGACAACATCTTCAGATTCTCTGTTAGAGGTATCAGCTGAACAAAGAAGACATACGTCAGGGATATCACCTTAGTAAACAACAAGCAATGACAGCCCAAATGTTAAAAATGGATCATTCTCATGACATTTTGCATTCATTCATAACATTCATAATACACATGGTTAGGAGCATTTTCATGACATCCTAATCATTTGGCATAAACATATACCCCATGAAATCAATTCTACGGTAGGTTCCCATAGGACAATGTAGTAAAATTGATGGGAGTTACAGAAATTACGACCTTATCCCACCGGCGGGGAGGAACAGTCGAAAATATTGAGCCTCAATTCCCTAGCGGTGGGGTAGTAGGCCAAAATAGCAGATCTTATCCCATCGAGCGGGAGTGGAACAGATCAAGTCGATGAGCCTTAATTCCTAAGCGGTAGGGTAACAGCCAAAAATAGCGAGATCTTATCCCACCGAGGTGGAGGAATGATCAAGTCGATGAGCCTTAATTCCTAGCGGTAGGGTAGTGAGGCCAAAAATAGCAGATCTTATCCCACCGAAAGGGTGGAACGGATCAAGTCGATGAGCCTTAATTCCCTAGCGGTAGGGTAACAGGCTAAAGATAGTAGACCTTATCCTCATCGAAAGTGAGAGAACAGTCGAAAACATTGAGCCTTAATTCCCTAAGCAAGAGGGTAACAGGCTAAAGATAGTAGACCTTATCCCACCGGCGGGATGGAGCAGTCGAAAACATTGAGCCTTAATTCCTAGCGGTAGGGTAACGGTCAAAATATCGGACCTTATCCCACCGGCGAGGGTGGAGCAGTCGAAAGCATTGAGCCTCAATTCCCTAAGTAGTAGGGTAGCAGGCCAAAAGCAAGAGATCTTATCTCCACCGAAAGGTGAGTGGAGCAGGATCAAGATTGAAGCCTTATCTCTCGAGCGAAGTGGGCAGGTGAAAGTATAGATCTTATCTCTACTGAGCAGGAGTAGAGCAAATCAAAAGCAACAGATCTTATCTTCACTGAACAGGAGTGGAGCAGATCGAAGATTGAAGCCTTATCTCTACTGAGCAGGAGTGGAGCAGGCTGAAAGTATAGATCTTATCTCTATGGAATAGGAGTAGAGTAGATCAAAAGCAGCAGATCTTTTCTTCACTGAGCAAGAGTGGAGCAGATCGAAAATTGAAGCCTTATCTCTCTGGAGAGAGTGGGCGGGCTAAGATAGCAGATCCTATCTCCACTGAGCAGGAGTGGAGCGGATTGAAGACAACAGATCTTATCTCTACTAAGCAGGAGTAGAGCAGATCGAAAGTAGCAGATCTTATCTCCACTGAGCAGGAGTGGAGCAGATCGAAGATTGAAGCCTTATCTCCACTGAGCTGGAGTGGAGCAAAGCTAAAGGTAGTAGATCCTATCTTCACCGGCGAGGTGGGCGGATTGAAGACAACAGATCTTATCTCTACCGAGGGAGTAGAGCAGATCGAAGATCGAAGCCTTATCTCCACCGGCGGAGTGGAGCAGGGCAAAGATGCAGATCCTATCTCCACCGAGTAGGAGTGGAGCGGATCGAAGATGGCGAATCTTATCTTTATGTATCGACGATGGAGCGATTTAAGCCACCCTTAATTCCCTAAGCGGTAGGGTAACGAGTTAAAGAGGAGATCTTATCCCACCGAAGCAGGAGTGGAATGATCGAAAACAACAAATCTTATCTCCTAAGCAATAATGGAGTAGATTGAAATAAAATTCTTATGCCACGAAGATATAGTAGGTTAAAGCAAAGGCTACGAAGGAAAGAAACGTCAAGTCAAGACTTAACAAAGCGGGCAAAATTGGCTCTTTTAGAATCTTTGCTTTGTTCTGTTACCGACAACAAGCAAAGAGGGTAGTCAGATGATCAATTTTGGCCCGAGGCCCACACCAATACCAATAAAACAAAACAGTCCAATAAGCAGCCCAAACCCAAAGCCCAACAGACTAATACAACCCACAAAAAATTTTCTCCTGAAACCCTAGCAGTAGCAATCCGGCACCACCAATGAGCCACGTCCACCACGCCTTCCGAATCGTGCTCATCCACTCCTCCGGAGTCGAACCTACAAAGCGGAAGCAATACAACATGGAAGGAGATGGTAGCTTAGATTTTATTCTATTTTTAGGGGGTTTTTTTAGGATAAAAGGGAAAAAAAACGATTATAACGGGGGGGTTTTTGATAGGATTTACGCAAAAAAAAAAATAGAATACAGAGGCTAGAGTACATTTTCACAAGGGAACAGAATCAAAAACAAAGAAAAGGTTTCCCCTTTATTTTCTTTATTTTCGAATCTTTCGGGTTTTTTTATTTCGCTTTTTTTTCCTAAATTCTTGTTCTGTTTTTTCAAGAAAAGTACAATATATATGTATGTATATTAAAGTTTTCAAGAAAAATAAACAAAGTTAAAAAAAAAAAGAGGGAGAAGTCGAAAAGATCTCACCGGGCTCCCTTGGCCGCCACCGTTGATTCGTGCATTGGGGGTCTTGGTTTTGTTTCGGTACAGGAAAATGGCCTCAAAGGAAAAGGGATTGAAACCCTAAAAAAAAAAAAGGAAAGGGGGGTTTCTTTCTTTTTTCTGGTTTTGAAACAGATAAAGAAATGAATAAATGATTTTGGTTTTTTGGTTTTAAGCATTAAAGGATGTGGGCCCCACGCATTACTTGCTTCTACAAGTAGATATGCGCAATTTCACCCTAAATGGGTAAATTGCGCTATTGGCCCTCCTTGTTTTTGCTGATGTTTTAATTGCGTCCCCTTCAGTTTTTCATTGTTTTAAAATTTGGCCCCGAATTTCGCGCGCCACTGTAATTTTATCCGCGTGTACTTGTTTCAGGGGTTTTATTTCTGTTTTGATCCCTATAGGTTGCGCATGCCTCGCAATTCGGTCCCTCCCCTTTATTTTACCTCTGATTTTACCCCAAAACTTGTGATTTTGATACGGTTTAGTCCTTTTTCGTTTATGCTGGCTATTTTACCATTCGATTAGTTTTTTTTTAAATTTTTTTATTTACTTTGTTTTATACCTGTTATTATTATTCCAATCATATTATTTCTGTTATTATATTATATATTATTATTATTATTATATATATACTATTGCTTTACTACTATTAGTTTATTATTATTGCTATTAATTTTATTGTTGTTTTATTATTTTATTTATTAAATTTTACTTTTATTTATTATTATTGCTATTAATTTTATTGTTGTTTTATTATTTTATTTATTAAATCTTACTTTTATTTTATGTTATTATTACTACTATCCTTTTATTATTATCCCTATTACTTTACATCTATATATCATTATTACTATAATATATTTATTATTATATTTATCACCATATTATTTTTATTACATACTATTATATCTCATTATTATATATATTATGATTCACTTTAGTGTCTTATTATATATTATTACTTTTACATCTATTATTTTTATATCAAGAAACCTTTTTTTTTACTTGTTATTATGTTAATATCATTACTTTTTGCCATATATTCGTTATTAATTATTTATTATTAGTTTTACATTTCATTATTATCACTACTTTATTTGTTATATATCGTTTTTTATAATTGTAATACTAGTGTCTTTTTCTTTTAGTATTTATTGTCATTCCCTATTATCATCGTGTCTACATTTCCACGTTTTTATTTTAGCTTTTCTCCAAAAACTTAAAAAATGTTTCAAAAAGAGAATTATGTGTGTTTGAAAGTTCGGGAAATCGTGCCCAATCGTGCTGGGCTTCGATTTTTCGTTCGTCTAGATCTCTAAATATCCTTTAAAGATTCCGATTGTTTTTAGATAAGGCAATGTTTCGTGTTTGGAAGTTCGAGATTCGTGCCCAATCGTGCTGGGTTTCGATTTTCTATTCATCCAAACAACTAAATATTCTTCAAAGATTCTTTTATTGTGTTTCTTAAATAAAGGTAATATTTCATGATTGGAAATTCAAGGAATCGTGCCCAATCGTGCTGAGTTTCGGTTTTTAGTTTGGCCAAATAGTGAAATATCCTTTTAAAAATCATGAAATGATCTTAGTATCGATAGTTTGAAACACCGTGTCCCATCGTGCTGGATGTGGTATTTCAACTTTTCGAAACAAGAGAGTTTCGATATCCAATGTGAGTTATCCAAACGTTTTTAAAAGATTCATATTTTGAAATATTTTTTTTAATTTTTGATATTAAGGACATTAATCAATTAATACGGTACCAATTTTGGGCGTTGCGAGGGTGCTAACCCTTCCTTGTCGTAATCAACTCCGAGCCCATTTTCTTAAAATTCAATGAGACCAAAATGTTTTATAAGTGGCCCAATCACACTTCAAAAAGATTGGTGGCGACTCGTTTTTGTATTTTAAAAGTCGGCCGCTTTTCCAAACAAAAATAGTTTGACAACATGTAAACAAATAATAAGCCAATGATTGATGTTGCATGATACTGATAGGTATCCAAAGGTAATTCTTGTTAAATTTATTTTAATTTAATTACAAATAATATACGTTTTAAAGTAAAAATAATTTTTAAAATTTTAAAATTAAAATGACCATTTCGAGTTTGATAAGTTGTGTTTGATTCATTCACAGCTATGTTTTTTCTTTAATTATTCTATTAACAGTGGTGGAGTACAAATTTTGGATTGTGTTTTTTTTTTTTAAACGTTTATAAAAGTTATATAAATTAATCCATAATATTTTTGTTGTTGTTCTTTTCTCTTTCACTAGTAGGCTGTTGTTTTAAAAGAATTTTATTCATGTTAAATATTTAGAATAAATATATCTAAGTCTTAAACACATAAAAGTTTTCATGAAGCCAACATACTATTAGTAATTTTTTTTCAAAAATAAACTACACTTAATTGCTTTTTGGTGTCATGAGAATGAAATATACCAATTTTCAAACACAAGATTCACAATAGTCACAATAGCAACAATATTTTCTAAATAAAAATACTAAATTTCTAATCAATCCTGATTTTTTCATGCTCCGTTCAGAATTTGGATTTGAATTTCAATTATTATGTAAATTGTAAGAATAAAATGCATATATAATAGTGAAATTAGTTGAGATCCATCTAATATGTATTATAAAAATATAAAAACATGGATTTGTCAAATCTAAAATATTTTAAGAATTGCAATTTTATTACTAAATAGGCAAATCCATGGACTGGAGAAATGATTATGTTTATTACTCAATTTGCACTATTTTGAAATCCAAATTTAAATTCTGAAATCTTGGTTCCAAATGCTACCTCAAGGGTTTGTATTAATCATTTACCTACTCAAAATGTTGGGAATTATTTCTTACAAAATCATTCAATATAGAAAAAAAAAATTAAATCTTGCACAAAAATCCTAATCTATCATAAGAAAAGTCACAATCCTAATTTTTAGTAATTAATCAATAAAGCATGAAAAGAGAAAAGAGTTGTTATCAAATTAGGAGACCAGCATGAAAGTATTGACAGATTGAACACATGTCTTGAAAAAATTCTAGATAATAAAAGAATAAAAAGTGAAAAGTGTGGAAAGAAAATAAAAGAATTAGGGATGGCTAGGTTTTAGTAGCTGGGTAGAGATTTATTTATTTTATATAAAATAATTTATTTTATAAATAAATCTTTTTAAAATATTGTGGGTGTTTTTCAAATTTTTGTAGGATTATTTTAAATTTTTATGTGAATTAATACAAAAATTTATATAAAAATATTTATTTTTTATTTTTTGTAGTCAATTAACCCCACAAACATCAACTTGACTCTGCCTCTAATTAACAAAGTGAAGGCTTACAAAATCAAATTAGAAAAGGAATATCTAGAAAAATAGGAAAAAAAAGAAATGGAAACATCAATTAAAAATGTACATTTTAATCAGCCGACATAAATATAAATGGATTGGTTATACATTTTAACCAACATAGCTTTCTCTGATCCCCTCCCCCACCGTCGGATCAGCTTTTGTTTTCTATATGTTGTTTATCTATTCTAAGCTTCAATTTCACTGTTGGGATCTGCGAATGGAGCACCAAAGCCTCATCAGTCTTTTCCTCTACACTATCCAAATTTCTTGGGCTTGAGGCTTTGTTGGGCTTTTTCATAAAAATAACTTTAAAAAATTAATTAATTACTTAAATAATTTATTTTTAATAAAATACGAAAATAACTTAAAATCTACAGTAAATTTTGATGGATCCAAAGCGTTTGGCGCCATCAATATATCATGTTAGCAATCTATATTAAAAATTAATTTTTTGGTAGAGCCATTTAGAATGGCGCCACTTAGATAAATACTAAAAATATATTGTGATTTTTGAAAGTATAAAGAGACTTTAGCAATTTTACCTTTTTTGGTAGAGTCAAATAAATTGAAATTACCTGACAGATTATTTCCCTATTAAAACAGCTAAAGGCCAATTATTTATTTATTTTCTTTTAAGTCAGTTTTTTTTAATTGTCCTTTTACTTTTTTTCTTTCTTTTTAAGTTTTTATTTATTTACTTTTTTAAGTTTTTTTATTTGTCCTTATTTATTTTATTTATTTATTATTTTATTATTGATTTTAAAAACTTGAAATGTATATTTGAAATGTTTTATAATATTTTTAAAATTTTAAATATATATTTTTAAAATTATTTTTAAAAATTTTAAATATTTTTTAAATTTTAAGTATTTTTAATAATATAAAACATTTAAATATTTTAAAGGTATGACCTTTCAAATTTATTATTAGTTGTATAATATTTTAAATATTTTAAATTTATTTTATAATATTTTAAATATTTTAAATTTATTTTATAATATATTATTTTTAAAGATATGACTTTTCAAATTTATTATTTGTTTTATAATATTTTAAATTTATATTTTAAATGTTTTTATTTTAAATATAATTTTTATAAATTATTAATTTTAAAATAATTTTAAAGATATTCAATGTTTTTTAAATTAAATTTAAAATTTTAAAATTAATATTTTATCTGGTTACATCACTTTATAGTGTACTTTTTAATTTTTAATATAAAAATAAAATATTTAATATTTTATTTTGGTGGGGCCATAATGGTTCTCTAGCATATATAGAATGGTGAAATTGTTGTGTTCAGTAGAAGAGTTTAAAAATCTATTGAAGATAAATAATGAGGTGTTTTTGGTGTATGTTATTTTCTATGGTGAAATTATAGAAGGTGATGTTGGTTGTGTATTTCAAGGTCGGCAAAGAGTAGGTTTGCAATTCAAAAAATAATGTGAAGTTAGCAGAAATGAAAAGGAAGATCAGTGCGAAAATAACTATTCGTTGTGGAAGGGCGGTGTCCAGATTATTTTACAAGTTTCTAATCTCTACAAATCCGTTCAAATTTTGTGAGATGCATCTGTTAGATGATGATGACTTGGGCACTATGATGGAAATATGGTGGTCGACTGGGAGTGAGAACCCCCAACTAGTTGAGTTATTTGTTGAGTTAGCAGACTTAGAGCCTGTTGAGAATGTTAGTCAAATAAGTCTACATCGCGAATTTGACTTGAATCTTAATGTCGGATAGACAGACCAATTAAAATGTGAAGGGACATTGCAGATACCCAAAAACCGTAATTATGGTGGGAGTTCGTATAACAACCCTACCCCCGGTCCTCGTCTACAAATACATGCGAAGGTGATAATAAGCACAGAGGCAAATGTTAGAGAAATGACCAATAATGGTGAAGATTCTAATCAATACATTGAAGATTTTAGTTACCCCGATGTTGATGAGGTTCGGATGATATCGATGAAGAAGGCCCGGAGGAGGTTGAAGATGTTTACGGCCCTTCATTTAGTAACCCGAGTCGTGGTATTATTTTACGAAATGAACCTGGGGACGACATGTTAAACATAGATCCAGATGCAGCGCATGCATCCGAGTTCCCTGAATACGCCGATATAGTACCTGCTCATAGATTGGAGTCAAATTCGTAGTTCGAAGAGTTTTTTGTTGGGCAACAGTTCGAGAATAAGGCGGACTGTGTGTTTGCCATCAAACAATACAACATGAAGTTGTTGATTGATTACAAGGTTGCCAAATCTACACCGACATTATATGTTGGGGAATGTTGGAGAGCCAGAGATGGGTGTGGTTGGCGAGTTCAGGCTGCATTTATACAGATGACTCAACAGTGGCAAATACGAAAATTAGAAGGGCGTCATACATGTACTGTTGCACGTATGCCTCAAGACCACCGAAAATTGGATGCAAAAAGTATTTGCAACTGCATCATGCCACTAGTGAAAGATAGCTTAATCATTACTATGTCGACATTGATTGCGGACATGCAAGCTCGATTTCAGTACAGAGTGTCGCACAAGAAAGCATGGTAGGCGAAACAAATGGCCATGCAACAAGTGTACGACGACTGGGATGAGTCATACAATGGACTTCAGGGTTGGATTTCAGCAATGGTGGAGTATATCCCAGGAACTATTATGGACTTACAAACGTTGCCTTATAGAGGCCCGAATGGACAATTGGAACTGGGGAGAAGAGTTTCTTGTCGACTGTTTTGGACTTTTGATCTATGTGTTAGGGCCTTTTCCCACTATAAACCGCTAGTGCAAGTTGATGGAACATGGATTTATGGAAAATACACGCAGATACTTCTGATTGCGGTTGCACAAGACGGTAACAAAAATGTACTACCGTTCGCTTTTGCGATCGTGGAGTTGGAGAACTCCGAATCGTGGGCATATTTCATTCGAACTTGAGGAGACATGTTATCAGGTAAGACAACATTTGCATTATCTCTAAAAATAGAAGGTTTTTGTTGCTGCAATTCAACAATCCGAGGTTCTGTGAAGGTCTGCCTATTGTATTAGTCACATTGCTGTCAATTTCCACAATGAGTACAAGAACAAAGACTAGCACAAACGAATTGTAAACATGGGTAAAAATATCGTATTTAAATTCGTATTTGTAAATATTTCGAGTCCATTTCCTAATTAGGATGGTAATGCCTTTTATCAAAATACATACGTAGGATACGAGCTGGAAGCACACCGATTCAGACATAAATTGGCGTAGTTAGAGATTAATATGGCGAGTCCAAACCTTCTCTCAGACAGTGGTTGGGTAGCATGGAGCTGTGGCAATTGGCTCAATGTTTTGACGAGAGGTACCGGTATAGTCATATGACAACTAACCTCGTTGAGATCGTTAACTCCGTCTTGAGGCGTATGCGTCACTTGTCAATTTCAGCGATTTTTTCAGCCACATTTTACAGGCTAGCAACCTTAATGCCAAAAATGGGGTTGAAAAAGCAAAACAATTAGAGGTAGGGCACGTACACGTCGAAAGAATCATGGATGCAATGAAAAAGAATGCTCAAAGGGCTAGGCCGATGAATGCAGAACTATATTCCCAAAATTTGGAAACTTTTCGATGTGGGAAATGCAATCGCTGCGTTCGAGATGTAGAGTCAAAGGTCATCCGACAACAATGAGGATTCGGTGTGGGGATCAACCCACGGTCATACCAAATCATCGGTCAGTTGATCTCCAACCCACCGTGGTGCTAGTGCGAGAGTTGATCTCCAAACCTCTGGTACTAGTGCGTATCCAAATACTATGGTATGCAGTACATGTGGTTGCAGCGTGTACTACCTATAGTTTGAATGTCGAACAATATATCAACGATGTGTACACACTTGAACGTACGTTGCGTATTTAGGGTAACGAGTTCCCTTATTAATGGATGTATCAACATGGAAAATGCAATCGCCTGCGTTCGAGATGTTGCCAGATCGGTCACTACATAGGAGAGTCAAAGGTCAATCGACAACAATGAGGATTCAGAATGACATGGATATAAGAGAACAAGTCGATCCAAAGCGTTGCACTATATGTAGAATAGTTCGACACAATCGGACCAAATGTCCCCATGGAAATGTCTACACTAGTCAATCTTCACTGTCTGAAAGAAATTAAATATTGTACCTGATGTTTGCATTTTATGATATTTTAGAAATAAAGTTTGTATTATTAGTGTTAAGCTTTTATTTAAAATTAACAGTTGTAACTTTTAATACTTTAAAAGATATTATAAATTATACAAAAAAAGACTAATATATAAGTTGTGGAACCCTAAACCCATACAACAAATATTACATAACACTTGAAATTTACATAACTCAAAATTGGATAGAACAAGGAGTGGTATCGTCGTTTGGGGTATAGCGTTTTACGGGCCTTCATTGATGGGGTGAACATTAGGGTGTACTGTACACATCAGGAGGATCGGCAGCTAGATCGAACGTGACCTGAGGCGAGGTGGAGTACATGTTATTACCAAACATATCAAATGATATCAGTGGTTGCTCTAAGTGAAATGAACTTGAACTGCTTATGTACGAGTGATATAAACTCGAACCGCCCATGTCCGGGTGATATGAACTTGAACCGCCCATGTCCGGGTGATATGAACTGCTCTGCAACTCATCTCAAAAAGCGTCAACCCATTGGTCCGATGTGTTCAAAGGTTAGTCCTCTGAGTTGGGCTCCGCCATATGTTGATCCTCTAGCTCCCCCATAGGTTGATTTTCACGTCTGTAGCCGTGACCCGGCATTATCATAAGTTGTCCACTATATAAATAAACGTGTCATCGAGTCATGTACCACTGCATGTATTCAGTCAAGGGACTATGTTGTACCGGGCATTCTATAGTGCTACATAACATTGATGTTCTACGCTCCAATCTGTTGTATGTTTCCCCCTCATGGTCTTACCATAAACATCAGTAAATTGTTATGGCTCGACCGGTACAAATTGTCTACACCTAAATTATCGCATAAACCGATCACCGTTGTACTACTCAACAGTTGAGAAGTTGAGCATCGTGTGTTAATGCACCATATATGGGCTTCAGCGTGAACCCACTGAGGAATAAGGGTGTAACACCCCTAACCCGTATCCGACGCCGGAACAGGGTTACGAAGCATTACCGAACTTATAATCGAACAAACATACATTTCATGTTCTTCTCACATTCAAATAAAAAACCATTCATAATCAATCATAAAGTTCCTTATATGGGTCCTCGAAGCCCAAAATAAAGATTAGAATTAAGTCGGGACTAAACCAGAAGCTCAGAAAATTTTTTTTTGCGAAATCACATAATTTCTCCTAAGTTCAGGGGACACACGCCCATGTGGCCAGGCCGTGTGGCTCACACGGCCGAGTAACACGCCCGTGCCTCAAGCCATATGGGCATTCGATTTGAGGCATACGGCCGTGTCCCAGCCCGTGCCTATACCCGTGTAACTCTCTAACTTGGGTCACACGGCCAAGCCACACGCCCGTGTGCTAGGCCGTGTGAACAATTGAATTTGCATTAATTAGGTGCAGGGGCCATACGGCCAAGACACACGTCTGTGTGCTAGGCCGTGTGTCACACACGATTGAGACACACGCCCGTGTCTCTGTCGTGTGAACGAAAATAGGTCATTTTCCAAGCCATATTCCTCACCCAACTTGGTACCAACCTAAACTTAAATGTACATATAAACATGTCATATTTAAACATTCAAAACCAATCAATAACAAGCTTATAACATTTTATAAGATCATACACAACTATGATACTAATAGGTATCTTAATTGGCTACTTTGTGCCAATTTATACTCCTGCTGACAGTGCACCCTGTTGGAAGCGTTTTTGGCCACTGTTTGTTCAGAAACGTCTCCTCAAAATTATTTTGCGGAGACTCATCAGAATAAAAAGCGTCCCGTGGGAGCTCTTTTCAGTACTCCTGCTGACAGTGCACCCTACTGGAAGCGTTTTTAGCCACTGTTTGTTCAGAAACATCTTCTCAAAATTATTTTTCCGGAGACTACTGTAGCAAAAGAGCGTCCATGTGGGAGCTCTTTTCAGTACTCCTGCTGACAGTACACCCTACTGGAAGCGTTTTTGGCCACTGTTTGTTTAGAAACGTCTTCTCAAAATTATTTTGTCAAGACTCATCACAAAAATTAAATTAATTTTTTATGCTAATATACTTTGCCCAAAACCCTATATATATTTTTTCCCTAGCCCAAAAATTTCGTAGGGGGAGGGAGGGCAAAAACGCGTCCATGTCGGTAGCGTTTTCACAGGTATTCAAGAAAAGCGCCCGAGAGACGCTTTGTGCCAAAGCGCATCCTCGCTTTGCTAGCAAAGCGCGTCCTCGGGCGCACATTTGTTTCCCCAAACGCATCGACGTGGACGCGCGTTTTAGGGAAACGCCTTTTTCGTAAATATTCTTCAAACTGGTCCATTTCCGTAAATAATTTAAATTTTTAGTATATATGGGATATTTACCCAATAAATCTACCGCATTAAATATTTACTTTATAACTATATTAAATAAATATTAATTAGGATGAAATTAAATTAATCAAATCGCATTTTAAAATTTGTATTGCATTTTAAACACGTGCATTTTAATTAATACATATACAATTTATTTAATATAATTTAATTCATAGATATAATCAATTTTTAACCTTTTGTTTTAATTTTAAATTTTAATGATTTAAAGACTAGATAAAAGTTTAATCTTAATTTTTTTAAACTGTATAAATATTTACTTTAATATTAAAAATATTTTAAATTAAGAATAGACCTTAATATTTTTAATATTTTTAAAATTTAAATCTTAATTTACTTTAATATTTTTAACGGGAAATTTTCTTTAAAATTTTAATGTTAATTTTGAAATTAACTTTAATATTTTTTCTAAATTTATGCACACGAGTAGTCCATGCATAATTTACTTTAATCTTAATTTTTTAAACTTATCTCAAAATTATTTTAAATATTTACTTTAATATTTCTGAACGGTGTATTTTAAACAATTAATTTTATCTTAATATATAAATAATTTACCCAAATAGTATTTTTTAATTTATACAAATAATAGGGTAACTAAATTTTAGGATAAATATTTGTTTAAATTTTTATTTAAGTTAAATTGAATTAATAAATTATTTTTGAAATTCATGGTTATCCAATTAAGTATTTATTTTAAACATAAAATTTATAATTTAATAAAAAATAAAAATTTCAAATTTATATTTTAAAAATATAAATTATATAAAAAATATACTTGCATCACTTGTCACAATTCTAATTAGTACACCTTATTATATTATATACTAGTTTGTATACTCGTGCAAGGCACAAGCCGATGGTATGTATTAATTAAAATTATAAACTTAAAAAGTATTTGAATGAAAATTATATATATCTATATTTTAAAAATTATTATAAGCAAATTTGTATACTTATTATAATCCTTATAGCAAGTTCAAATTGGAATCGTTATTCCTCAAAGAAATATTTAATTTCATCAAATTATGAAAACAAACTTTACACTAAATTGAAACAATTTAAAACAAATTAGGGTTAAATTATAAGTCTTATAAAAGTTTAGGACTAAATGTGAATATATGTAAAAAAATCAAATCTCATTCTCACGTGGATGGCTGAGTTGGGAGCAATTTGTCATTTGCAATTATATTTTATTATATTTATTAATTACTCTTTTACTTTTACTTCTAATTTTTCCTTTTCCTGTGTATGTTTATATCATTTCATTTTCTAACAACAAAATTTAATATCATCTCCTCTCATCCTTATCCAATAAAAATTGTACCTTTTTGTTATTTTTATTTATTATTTTATTATTTTTCAATAAATTACATTAACTGAATGTTCGAAGAAATTATAAATTTTAACTTTGTAATAAATATTAGTGGTATATTTACCTTACAATGTATTTTTAAATAATAATGATTTTTTAAAATAATATTTTTATTAAAATATTTTAAAATGGGTGACGAATATTATATTTTAAAATTATTTTAGAAATATGTAATCCGTATATATTTGATTTTATTATTAAGTGGTATATATATATATATATATATATAAGTTAAAATTAATTTATTTTCATTTAAAATAGGAAAAGAAGAGTACTAAATTACAAACAAGTAATAAAAAATAAAAAATAATGTTGTTCAGTTAGTAATCACAAATCGATCAAATTAGTAAAATTAATTTGTAGTTTTTAGTTATTAAGTATAAATAAATAAAATTTGGTTAATTTTATTAAAAATTTCAAGAAAAAACAATTCAAGTACAAAATCAGTATATTTTATTTGAGGAAAGCAACTTTGGTGCAAAATTAATAGTTGTTTGATTCCAAAGCTTTTGTTACGTACTTGATTATTTTTGTATATAGAAAAAATCAAAGCAAACATGGAAAGAAAAGTCAGTTTTCACTTTTCACACAACATTGTTATTTCCCCTAGAAAGTGATGGGAAAAGTTCCACGTCGCAAGGGACTTTGTAATTCTCTGCTGCATCTCTTTCCTTATTTCCAAGTTAGATTAGAATGAATCCGATCATTATTTCATAAATAAAATTGCTTTTGTTTAAATTTAATTACAAACAATATAAATTTAAATCTAAATGATATGTTAATCGATCTAGTTTGGTCAGAAGTCAATTAAAAGTTTTTAAAAATATCGGTTAACGGTTAATTTAATTCTAAATCAGATAATTAATCGAATTAACTGAACTTAGTAAATAATATTATATATTATATGTACTATGCTATTACTAATTCGGTTAATTTAGTTAATTTATATAATTGTTCGAATGAACATTATCATTTGAATACCCCACTTTCAAAAATGATTAAAGTTCTGTTCTAGCATTAAAATGATATAGATTCAAACTTTGTCATCTTTTTCTTTAATATTTTAATGATAACAAAAAAAAATCACAAAAGTTATGTTGGAGACGACTTTAATTCTTATATTATGATAATTAACTGATATTGGTTTTTACATTGTGATAATTAAGGCATGCAGTACCTAATTAGTGCATTTATGTATAGCCTGCGTAATATTTTAAGCTTTTTAAATAAATCTTAACTTTTTTTGGTGACACATAAATCCTAACTTTTGGAAATATTTTAAGCTTTTAAATAAATCTTAACTTTTCCTTTTGGGTGATACATATAAATCCTAATTTTTGGAATCATTATAGCAAAATAGATTTTTAGCGGTGGCCAATTAATTGTGTTTATCAACTTATATAAAGGTGGCAAATTTAAAATTCAAAACACATTTATCAACCTATATACAGTTTTAAATGTATTAAATGTCTATTATGTATTGATGATCAGAGATTTCAAAAAAGGATGAGAGAGTGATGGAGAAATGTGTCGATTTACTTATAATAGATGGAGAATCAAAATAATGGAGTTGATGGAGGAGAAAACTAAGGTTGTTGTTAAGGGTTTTCAAGGTGGAAAGAGTCAATCCCAAGTCTCTCGTGCGCTAGGGCTTATAGAGGGGTCATCCCTTATCTCGTAGGTGTTCTGTAAGGCTGTGTATGCCAACTAGGTGGCAAGGCTATTATAGGTCAGTTGTCACCTTATAATGTACTATGTAGTCTTACTCTGACATTCTTGTCCTTGGGAGTTGTACGAGGTTGTTACATATTGGTGATCCCTTAGTAGTCCCATAAGGATGCGTAGTTAGTCGTCTCCAGACTAGTTCAATTAAGGTGTGCAAGGGGGTATCTATTGGCCATCCTAAGTGAAGGGTTGCTATAGATAATTTCTAGTAAAGGGTTGTGTCGTAACCATTTTTTGAAGACGGGAATTGACTTTAGTTTTGAAGACGAAAATAAAACGGAAGTCGCCACCGATCTTTATTTGGTGTGATCGGATCACCTTTGTTTTAATAAAATGTTTTGGTTTACTAAAACAGTATTTTTGGTCTACGAAATTTGAGAAAACAGGTTCGGGAGTCGGTTACATGCGAGGAAGGGTTAGCACCCTCCTCACGCGCAAAATTTGTACCAAATTAATTAATTAATGTCTCAATATCGAAAGTTGAAAATTTCAAAAAGAATTTAAAAATTCGATCTCTTTTGGAAATATTTGAATTTTCTCGAATTGAATATCAAGATTTTCTCGTTCCGGAGGAACAAAATATCACATCCAGTACGTTAGGACACGATAATTTAAATCCTTGAATCCAAGATCATCTTATAATTCTCGAGATTCATGCATTAAAAATATCAAAAGGATATTCGATTGTTTGGCCAAGCGAAAAACCAAAACCCAGCATGTAGGGGACGATTTCTCTGGTTTCCAAACATAGAATATTGCCTTATTTTGAACACGTTTGCTTTTAGATGAAATTTATAAAAAAAATTTAGATTATGTTTTAAAGAAACATTACTTAAAGCGTGAATGGGGGTTATGCTCGACGAATAATGGTGATGTGACACGAATTTGACATAACGATAACATAATACACATAATACATAACATCGGAATCATTAATCTAAAATATTAACAAGCATGAATAATAATAACAATAGTGGAACAATAATATGAACAATAATAATGGTGATGATAATATCAATGATATGAAAATAAGAACAAACAAATCATAATACATGCAAGAATGATAATCACATAGCTTACGATTTAAGTATTAATATTAATAGTCAAAGAGCAATGAATTAAACAAATTTTAAAGAAATAATACATGAAACAATTTAAAATAATTTACAAAATAATTTTGAGTAAAGAATACATAGTAAAATATATATATATATATATTGAAATACTTTTAAAATGATGTCAAAATTTAAAATAAACAATATATATAATGTTTATTAAAATAATATACAAAAGCTCAGAATAATTCCCTACCCGTATTCGTTGTCGAATAGGGTACAAGGCATTACCAGAGTTTACGATTTTTTTTTTTTTACTCAATATAGCCCCTTTATAAATATTTAGCCTTCCTGCAATTTTAAACCGAGACCAATCCACATCAACCAATCCAATTCAACATATTTTCAAAATAGATTCATGCATATTTATAAGATAACATCAACACATACCAAGCCAATGTTTGCTAGCCATACCAATGGTGACCTTACATTCATTTCATATTAGCGATACTTTATTAGCTTATACATGCCATTGATTTCCAAAATAAAGTTTCTTTATATACGAAATCTTGAGGTGATAGTGTGATATATCTCCTACCGAATCTGACCTCCGAGCTCTTCTCACTACAAAACAGAGGAAAAAGAAACAGGGTAAGCACTTTGTGCTTAGTAAATCCATGTAACAAGAATTATACTTACCTAACATTTTCAATACAACGCAATAAACATTCATATATCCATTCAATGCATTATTACCCTAACATACACAAGCTCAACATTCAAGTTAGTTCAATAATTTCCATGTATCAATAATATGTACCATGATTGATGAGCTCATCAATACCATGATTTCCATTTCTTTGTTATATTTCCATATTTATCCCGTTGAATTACTCGAATTTCGATGGGTTTTCAGAAGTACACTTTAGTGTACAAATCGAATCCGTCAATTCATATTCATGTGCGCACATTTTCATTTGGAGAGCACACTCATGAACCTCATCCTTACGGTGGGATTACGGTCGAGCTAAATCACATAATATAAACTCATAGAGTATTGTCGGGATTACCGGTCGAGGCTAAATCCCAACGACAATTACTCTAATGAGCTTGAATCTGAATTACCGATCGAGCTAAATTGAGACCCTAATTGGATTACCGTCCGGGCTAAATCCATTTTACACATATTCTTGGAGGGCTATATCAAGATAGGATCACCCGTCCGGCTAGATCCTTTTACCGTCAATTCCTTTTCAGAGATCCATCGAATTTTCCTTTCATTCAACCGGATTTCTTCCACTTTTTATCAAATATATCAATGTTTCATCAACTTCCATACAATGAACATTGAAATCATATTCACATCAATAACATACATTTCAAGCATTTAAGAAGATAATTCAAGTTACATGAACTTACCTCGATACTAGTTAGTATATAAAATCTACTAATCCGGGACTTTTCCTTCCCTCGATCTAGCTTCGTATTTGAGTTTTCGGATCTAAATAAATAAATTCAATCATCAATTCAATACATTTCATGTTCACATGTAGCATTTTCTATAATTCTATTATTATTTTAGTTTATTCAATGCTGTCTACTTGAGTCACAGTCACTAAATTATTTATTTCTCGAGCTACAGAGCTCCAAATAAGGAATCGTTAATTTTCTCTGAAACTAGATTCACATGTCTTCATACCATAAAATTTCCAGAATTTTGGCCTAGCCAATTAGTACAGTTTATTCATCAAAGTCACCCTGTTCTGCTGTCTGACAGTTCTGACCCTTATTCACTAAAATTAATTATCTCTTTATACAAGATTCAGATAATGTTCTCGTTTATTTCTATTGAAACTAGACTCATTAAGAATTCTAAACATATAAATTTAATCCCATAATTATTTTTATCCAATTTTTAATGATTTTATAAAGTTAAAACAGGGAACCCGAATTCATTCTGAACCAGTCTTACAAAAATCTAAATATCTCAACATACAGAACTTCTTTTCTTTCCTTGTTTCTTTCATATGAAAATAGACTCAATAAGCTTTAATTTCATATCTCACTCAACTTCTAATTCCACTTCTACGATTTTTGGTGAATTTTCAAACTTACTCTACTGCTGCTGTCCCAAAACTGTTTTCTTATAGCTTTTTTACAATTAAGTCCTTTATCCAATTCTAACTTCAAATTCTTTCAATTAAACCACTAATTCATCATTTTATTCATCATATGCTATATTCAAAACTCTAAAACTTCAAAAACTTCAACTTAAATTCATCAAAACTTGATTCTAAAACTTATAAAGTATCAAAATTAAAAGAAAAGGGCTAAATTAACTTACCAAATTAAACTCCAAGCTTCAAACTTAAATTTTCCTTTTTTCTCTCTTTTCTCTTTTCTTTCTTTCCTTCACGTTAGCTCTCTGTTCTTCCTTTGTTTTTATCCTTTTGTTTCTTTTCTCCTTTCTTTATATATATAATAATATAATATAATAATATAATAATATAATATAAATATAATATAATAATATACTAAAAAATCTCAGATTTTCTTCAATGAACCGCCTCAATCTAGACAAAATGGCTTAATTGCCATTTTGGTCCTTCTCTTTCTTTTAATTTATAATTAAACTTTTACTTTCATTTTAATTTAGTCCTTTTCATTTAATTACCTACCCAAACATTAAAATTTTCTAACGAAAGTTTAATACCACATTACTAACATTTTATAAATATTTATAAAATATCTCCTATCATATAAAAACTCATGCAAACATATTGAAATAAATTTCTATTTAAATCGGATTTATGGTTGCGAAACCATTGTTCCGATAACCTTGAATTTAGGCCATTACAACTCTCCCCCCCTTTTAAGGATTTTCGTCCTCGAAAATCTTACCAGTAAAGAGGTTTGGATATTGTTTCCTCATTGCCTCCTCCGGTTCCCATGTCGCTTCCTCAATCCCGTGCTTTTGCCACAATACTTTCACCAAATTTATTTTTTTATTTCTAAGCTCCTTTGTTTCCCGTGCTAATATCTTGACCGGTTCTTCACTGTAAGTCATATCCGGCTGAATCTCCACTTCCGTTGGAGAAATAACATGTGAAGGATCTGACCTATATCGTCGTAGCATAGACACATGAAAAACATTATGGATTCTATCAAGTTCTGGTGGTAATGCCAACCGATAAGCGACCGGTCCAATTCTTTCTATGATCTCATATGGCCCGATAAATCTTGGACTCAATTTACCCTTTCGACCGAACCGGAGAACTTTCTTCCAAGGAGACACTTTCAGGAATACCTTGTCACCGACCTGAAATTCAATCTCTTTTCGTTTAAGATCGGCATATGATTTTTGGCGATCGGAAGCTGCTTTTAAACTATCCCGAATAACCTTCACTTTTCTTACATTTCCGGATTAAATCAACCCCATGTATCTTCTTTTCATCGAGCTCATCCAATACAACGGTGTTCTACATTTTCTACCATACAAAGCTTCATATGGAGCCATTTTAATCTTGGATGATAATCGTTATTGTAAGCAAATTCAATCAAAGGTAGATACCTCTCCCAATTACCTTCAAACTCTAGTATACAACATCGACATATCTTCCAATACTTGAATTACACGCTTCGGATTGGCCATCATGTCGAGGATGAAATGCGATCTTGAAATACAACCGAGTACCCAAAGCTTCTTGCAATTTATCCCGAAGCGAGGCGTAAATCGGGGATCTCTATCGATATAATGGAGACAGGCACTCCATGTAGCGACAATCTCGGATATGTACAATTCACCGGTTTATCTAAAGAATAATCCATACGTCATGGAATAAAGTGTCTTGACTTTGTCGATCGGTCAACAATCACCCAAATAGCATCTTTTTTCTCGAAGACAATGGTAACCCGATACAAAATCCATAGTGATTCTTTCCCATTTCCATTTCGGTATAGTAATTGGTGAAGTAACCCGAAGGTACGATGTTACTGCTTTGACACATTGACATATCAAACATCTTGATACAAACTCGAAATATCACGTTTCATACACGCCACCAAGACATCTTCTTCAAATCATTATACATTTTATTACTTCCGGATGTACGGACATAATACCACTTTGTGAGCCTCGTGTAAAATCTTACAGATGAGCTCTCGAATTCTTGGGTACACATACCTATCTCCGAATAATAAACAACCATCAACCCCAACTTGAAATTCGAATCGATGCTGACTCACATTGTGCCCGTTTAACTGCAACTTCTCATCATTCTTACGGGCTTCACATATTTCTTTGTAGAAATGTCGATTTAGCTCTCAATTCAGCTATAATTGAACCATCATCAGTCAGTGACAATCGGGTATTCATAACTCGTAAAGCAAACAAAGATTTTCGACTCAAAGCATCAGCCACAACATTAGCCTTACCCGGATGGTAATCAATAATCAAATCATAGTCCTTTATCAGTTCAAGCCACCTGCGCTGTCTCAAATTCAAATCTTTCTGTGTCATCAAATATTTCAAGCTTTTATGATCAGTATAAATATGACATTTCTCACCATATAGGTAATGCCGCCATATCTTGATATAAATACAATAGCGACTAATTCAAGATCATGTCTAGGGTAATTTCGTTCATGTGGTTTAAGTTGTCTTGAAGCATAGGCTATTACTTTACCTTCTTGCATCAAGACACAACCTAAACCATTTAATGAGGCATCACTATAAATAACAAATTCCTTACGGTTAAATTGCACTAATCTTTGGGCTTTCGTTAATAGATCTTTTAATCGGTTAAAACTCTGCGACATTCATTAGTCCACTCGAACTTTACATCTTTACGCAATAATCGAGTCATCGGAGAAGCTATCATAGAGAATCCTGTACAAATCTCCGATAATAACCAACTAAACCCAAGAAACTTCTAACTTCGAATCGGTCTTTGGTGGATTCCAGTTGACAATAATGAGATTTTACTTGGATCTACCACGATGCCTTGGCGGATACAATATGTCCAAGAAAACCCACTTCTCGAAGCCAAAATTCACATTCTTGAATTTAGCATATAAGCGCTTCTCTCAAAAATTTGCAACACAATTCTCAAATGTTACGCATGTTCTTCTTCATTTCGAGAATAGACCAAAATATCATCAATGAAAACTACCACGAACTTTGTCTAAATATGGTGCGAATATCCGATTCATCAAATCCATAAATCTGCAGGTGCATTAGTCACCCAAATGGCATAACGAAACTCATAATGCCCGTACACGGTTACGAAAGTCGTCTTTGCACATCGACTCCTTTACCCGTGGCGATAGTAGCCGATCGGAGATCAATCTTTGAAAATATAGTAGCACCTTTTAGTGATCAAATAAATCATCAATCCGGGCAACGGGTACTTATTCTTTATAGTTACTTTATTAAGTTGCCGATAATCAATACACAATCTCAAAGACCCGTCTTTCTTTTCACAAAGCAGCCGGAGCACCCAAGGTGAATGACTCGGTCGGACAAAACCTCTATCAACAAGTTCTTGCAACTGTGTCTTTAATTCCTTTAATTCTGTAGGAGCCATCCGGTACGGAGCTATGGAAATCGGAGTAGTTCCCGGAATCAAATCTATAGAGAATTCCACTTCCCTTTCTGGTGGCAACCCTGGTAATTCCTCTGGAAACACATCAGAAAATTCGCATACCACTGGCACTGCCTGTATCTTTGACTCAGATACCTTGGTGTCGAGTACATAAGCAAGAAAAGCATCATACCCCTTTTTAACATACCTCTGAGCAGTAATAACTGAAATCACATCAGATAATCCCTCTGTCTGATCAGATTTAACCCGGAGTAATTCGCCATTCTGACACTTCAACACAATATATTTCTGTTTACAATTTACTACTGCATCATGCTGAGTTAACCAATCCATGCCCAATATCACATCAAACTCATCAAATGGCAGTAACATCAAATCAGCCAGGAAACAATAACCTCTTACCATCAGTGGACAATTTTTACAAATTTTATCCACCAAAATAGATTGGCCAAAGGGTTCGAGACTTTAACCACAAATTCATGAGGTTCAACAAATAAATCTTTAACGCATGCAAGCTTTACACATATATATGAATCGTAGAACCGGGATCAATTAATGCGATAATATTAGTATCAAGTAAAGAAAATGTACGATAATAACATCGAGTCTTTGTGGCATCTTCTGCGCATGCATGACATATGTCCTAGATGGCGCTGTGTCTCGGGCCTACTTGCGATATCTTTTGTAGCTCCTCGACTACCACCGACATTCTGGGATGGTCGAGATGATCTACCCTCAAAGATGGATTACTTGGCTTCGATATATATTCACTTCTTTTCACTTCTTTCGGACAATCTCGAGAAATGGTCAAAAGAACCACATCGGTAACAAGCTCGCTCTTAAATCGGCATTCACCAAAATGAGCCTTATTACAATATTGGCATCTCGGCTAGGGTACCAACACTGCCAACACTAGTCACTGATGGAGTGGAAGGTCTTGGATTATTGCGTTGAGAACCTCGCTCTCTGCCCGAATACCCAGTGGTTGAGGTAGAACGATCCTGGTACTTCTTCAATTTCTTTGGAGCAGAAAATTGGGATTTTCCCATTGGTCTTTTACTAAAAATTCGAGCTTCCTTTTCAGCCTGTTTCTTTTCTTTGCTCAATTCTTCTGCTTTATAAGCTCGCTCTGCCAATGTAGCAAACTCTCGAATTTCAAGAATTCCGATAAGTAGCTTAATTTCTTCATTTAACCCCTCTTCGAATCGTTTGCACATTTCAGCTTCCGACTGTACCCATTCTCGAGCATATTTACTCAACCGAACAAATTCTCTTTCATACTCAGATACTGGCCTATTGCCCTGTTTCAGCTCAAGAAATTCTTTTCTTTTCTGATCAAGGAATCTCTGACTGATATATTTCTTTTTGAACTTCGATGCGGAAGAATTCCCATGTAATTTCTTCTTCGGAACAAGCTGAAGCTTTAGTATTCCACCAATGATAAGTTTGTGTCTTTTAGCGGTGAGGCGGCACATTTTAAACATTCTTACGGTGTGCAAGATAATTCTTCCAAAACCCGAGTAGTATTCTCTAACCAAAATTCAGCCCGTTCGGGATCATCATCAAGCTTTTTCGAAATTCTTACCCCATATTTTCGGATTTTATCAATGGGAGCTTTCCTTTTACAGATTCGATTACACACCACCTGTGGAATCTCGGGGCCGTGGAGGAACAGGAGGGGAGCTTGAGTTTGTTGCCTTTGTAGGGTTAGTTCTTATGTCTTGAGTAAACCATTCATTCATCATTTGAAAGAAGGCTATTTTGCCTCCTCTCCTTGACCCTCTATACTGGCCTTCTCTGCTAGTTTCTTCTCTTTGTCTTGAAGCGGAGCATGACTCGACTTCCTCAGTTGAGCTCGGTCAGATGACATTACTATAAGGAAAACACAATTTAAATGGTCAGGAGATATCACACTATCAAAAATAATTTAAATGGCATGCATAGCTAATTTGTATCAGCTATGTCGATCCTAGAACCGGCTAAACCGTAGCTCTGATACCAACAAATGTAACACCCCCTACCCGTATTCGTTGTCAGAATAGGGTACAAGGCATTACCAGAGTTTACGATTTTTTTTTTTTTTACTCAATATAGCCCCTTTATAAATATTTAGCCTTCCTGCAATTTTAAACCGAGACCAATCCACATCAACCAATCCAATTCAACATATTTTCAAAATAGATTCATGCATATTTATAAGATAACATCAACACATACCAAGCCAATGTTTGCTAGCCATACCAATGGCTGACCTTACATTCATTTCATATTAGCAGTACTTTATTAGCTTATACATGCCATTGATTTCCAAAATAAAGTTTCTTTATATACCGAAATCTTGAGGCTGATAGTGTGATATATCTCCTACCGAATCTGACCTCCGAGCTCTTCTCACTACAAAACAGAGGAAAAAGAAACAGGGTAAGCACTTTGTGCTTAGTAAATCCATGTAACAAGAATTATACTTACCTAACATTTTCAATACAACGCAATAAACATTCATATATCCATTCAATGCATTATTACCCTAACATACACAAGCTCAACATTCAAGTTAGTTCAATAATTTCCATGTATCAATAATATGTACCATGATTGATGAGCTCATCAATACCATGATTTCCATTTCTTTGTTATATTTCCATATTTATCCGTTGAATTACTCGAATTTCGATGGGTTTTCGAAGTACACTTTAGTGTACAAATCCGAATCCGTCAATTCATATTCATGTGCGCACATTTTCATTTCAGAGAGCACACTCCATGAACCTCATCCTTACAATGGATTACCGTCGAGCTAAATCCTCATAATATAAACTCATAGAGTATTGTCGGGATTACCGGTCCAGGCTAAATCCTACAACGACAATTACTCTAATGAGCTTGGATCTGATTACAGTCGAGCTAAATTGAGACCTAATTCGGATTACCCGTCCGGCTAAATCCATTTTACACATATTCTTGGGAGGGCTATATCAAGATAGGATCACCCGTCCGGGCTAGATCCTTTTACCGTCAATTCCTTTTCAGAGATCCATCGAATTTTCCTTTCATTCAACCGGATTTCTTCCACTTTTATCAAATATATCAATGTTTCATCAACTTCCATACAATGAACATTGAAATCATATTCACATCAATAACATACATTTCAAGCATTTAAGAAGATAATTCAAGTTACATGAACTTACCTCGATACTAGTTCAGTATATAAAATCTACTAATCCGGGACTTTTCCTTCCCTCGATCTAGCTTCGTATTTGAGTTTTCGGATCTAAATAAATAAATTCAATCATCAATTCAATACATTTCATGTTCACATGTAGCATTTTCTATAATTCTATTATTATTTTAGTTTATTCAATGCTGTCTACTTGAGTCACAGTCACTAAATTATTTATTTCTCGAGCTACAGAGCTCCAAATAAGGAATCGTTAATTTTCTCTGAAACTAGATTCACATGTCTTCATACCATAAAATTTCCAGAATTTTGGCCTAGCCAATTAGTACAGTTTATTCATCAAAGTCACCCTGTTCTGCTGTCTGACAGTTCTGACCCTTATTCACTAAAATTAATTATCTCTTTATACAAGATTCAGATAATGTTCTCGTTTATTTCTATTGAAACTAGACTCATTAAGAATTCTAAACATATAAATTTAATCCCATAATTATTTTTATCCAATTTTAATGATTTTATAAAGTTAAAACAGGGGAACCCGAATTCATTCTGAACCAGTCTTACAAAATCTAAATATCTCAACATACAGAACTTCTTTTCTTTCCTTGTTTCTTTCATATGAAAATAGACTCAATAAGCTTTAATTTCATATCTCACTCAACTTCTAATTCCACTTCTACGATTTTGGTGAATTTTCAAACTTACTCTACTGCTGCTGTCCCAAAACTGTTTTCTTATAGCTTGTTTTACAATTAAGTCCTTTATCCAATTCTAACTTCAAATTCTTTCAATTAAACCACTAATTCATCATTTTATTCATCATATGCTATATTCAAAAACTCTAAAACTTCAAAAACTTCAACTTAAATTCATCAAAACTTGGTTCTAAAACTTATAAAGTATCAAAATTAAAAGAAAAGGGCTAAATTAACTTACCAAATTAAACTCCAAGCTTCAAACTTAAATTTTCCCTTTTTTTCTCTCTTTCTCTTTTCTTTCTTTCCTTCACGTTAGCTCTCTGTTCTTCCTTTGTTTTTATCCTTTTGTTTCTTTTCTCCTTTCTTTATATATATAATAATATAATATAATAATATAATAATATAATATAAATATAATATAATAATATACTAAAAAAAATCTCAGATTTTCTTCAATGAACCGCCTCAATCTAGACAAAATGGCTTAATTGCCATTTTGGTCCTTTATACTTTCTTTTAATTTATAATTAAACTTTTACTTTTATTTTAATTTAGTCCTTTTCATTTAATTACCTACCCAAACATTAAAATTTTCTAACGAAAGTTTACTACCACATTACTAACATTTTATAAATATTTATAAAATATCTCCTATCATATAAAAACTCATGCAAACATATTGAAATAAATTTCTATTTAAATCGGATTTATGGTTGTGAAACCATTGTTCGATAACCTTGAATTTAGGCCATTACAAAACCATAAAATAAATAGCAGTAATAATAAAAGTTTGAATAAAAAATAAAAAAAACTTTTACTACAGGTTGAAAACTAGATTAAAACCAGAATAAAATACTGAGGACCAAAATCACTAATATCAAAAAAAGGACGGACAAGGACCAGATTAAAACACGATGAAAATATAGGGTAAGATTTTAAAAATAAAAAAGAATACGAAAGGGACCCGATCATCTAGCGCCGCAAAAAGGGGGGACCAAGCGCGTAATTATCCCTTTTAAGGGATATACGCAGATCCTCTTTGAGCAAACGGCGCCGTTTTGCTACATATATAAAGGCCCCAAATTTTCTGAAAATCACATTTTAAACCCTACATTCTTTAGAATTAGCAGCCCTTTTTGAAAAAGCCTCCCCTCCTCTCATCTCTCCCTCTCCGGCGAGTGGGTTTCTCGGCCGATCATCATGCCACCATTGTAATCGGTGACCGACAACGCGTGAAGAGGGGACTTTAACCCTGTTCGAAGCCCATTTTCGAATAGCCACGCCCCGATGCCCCGAAGAAACGTAGCCAAAGGCCCCTTAACCCTCTTTCCCTGAATCCGATTCGTGGCGACTGTACGAGTTCTCCGACGACGCGTCTGCTGGCTCAGGTAAGGTCCCTTCGTTTTTTATTTTCGTTTTATTATTAATCTTTGTATTAGGTTTCAAAAAACAGTAAGTAAATAAAAATAAAAAGAGTAAAAGAAACAGTCTTAAATCAAAGAAAATAAAACAGATAAAAAAATAAAAAAACAACATTAATTTTTGTTTTTGGATTCCTGAATGTTCGTAGTACATAAAAATCGGAAGAAGCAATTACAGGGGGATTATTTCAATTTTTATAACCGATTTTACAGATCCGATTTTGTCCGTTTCTGTTTTGTTTTTGTGCTATATTTGTTGTTTTCTTTTTGTTTGTTTGCACTTGCAGGTCGTTGTGTGTTTCTCGTCGTTGCAGGTGACAGAAGCGTGTCAAGCGCATGGAGGGGTCTGCTGGTGGCGTGCGCAGCAGAGGCGTGGGGTTGCTGGCGACGCGCGTGGTGTCCACGGTGGGAGGCCAAAGGTCGGCGGCGCTGAGGGGCTAGGGAGGCTGCTAGAAAATTTTGAAATGGGCTGATATAGATTGGGCTAGGGTTTTTAATTTGGGCTGTTGGGTTTTTTAATGGTTTAGGTTTATTTGGGCCAACATTGGGTTGGTTTGCTTGTAAATGGACACTGTTGTTTTTATTTTTGGACTTTTAAATTATTTGGGTTTATTTTGGTTTTGAATTTTGTTGGGCCCCGGGCTAAATTGGGCCTGTACAGCTGCCTAGAGGTGTGCATGGGCCTCGCGCGGGTCGGGTTTGAGCCGGGCCCAAAAAATTTTTTCGGCCCGATTGGTAGGCCCGAGCCCGGCCAGGTCTGAAATATGGGCCTAAAAATTTGTCCAGGCTCAGCCCGCTTTAAAATTGTAGGCCCGAGCCCAGCCCAAGCCCGGATAGACTAGTATAAATTTTTTTATTTTATTAAAAATAAAATATAATAAATTCAATACATTTTAAAAATAAAAATAAATATTAAAACAAAAAATAAATAAATAATAAATAAATCAAATACATTTAAAAATATAATAAATCAAATACAAATAAAAAACATTTAAAATAAATCAAATACAATTAAAATATAACAAATAAAAATATTTGGTAGGACTTGGGCCAAAAAAAAAATACCTTGAGGGCTGCCCATTTTCTAAACTGGCCTCATTTTTTTGCCCAAGCTCATTTTTTGGGCCTATATTTTTGTCCAAACCCTCCCACATTTCTAAGTGGGCCTTGGTAGGTCAGGCCGCCTTACCAATGCATACCTCTACAACCCTCTTTTGCTCATTGTCGTGTAACGAGAACAGAGTAAAGACTTTCAAAAAGGACCAATTTTGCCCAGTCCCGCCGAGCCTCGACTTCTTTGGTGCTCCTCTTCTGCATCTTGTTGCTTTGATCCACTCCCCACCACTTCAGGGAGATAGGACTTTGTAGTTTCAATCTGCTTCTCTATAACTTCAGAGTGATATGGGATTTGTGATTTTAGTCTGCTCCACTACAACTTCAGGGAGATAAGACTTGTATCTTCAACCTGTTGCACTGCAACTTCAGGGAGATAAAGTTTGTTTCGATCTGCTCTACTTCAACTTCAGAGAGATAAGATTTTCAATCTGACCTACTGCAACTTCAGAGGTATATGATTCGTCAATTTAATCTGCTCCACTGCAACTTCAGGGAGATAGGATTAACTGTCTTTAGTCTGCTTCACTGCAACTTCAGAGAGATAAGACCTGTGACTTCAACCAGCTTCGCTGCAACTTTTGGGAGATAGGGTTCATTTTGATCTGCTCTTCTACAACTTCAGAGAGATAAGATCTTCTTTAGTAAATTCAATCCGACCTACTGCAACTTCAGAGGTATAGGATTCATCAATTTAATCCTCTCCACTATAACTTCAGGGAGATAAGATTAGTATCTTCAACCTGCTCCACTGCAACCTTAGGGAGATAATGCTTGTTTTGATCTGCTCTACTGCAACTTCAGAGAGATAAGACCTGATAATTCAACTTCAATCTGTTCCACTGCAACTTCAAGGAAATAAGATTTGTATCTTCAACCTACTCCACTGCAACTTCAGGGAGATAAAGTTTGTTTTGATCTGCTCTACTACAACTTCAGAGAGATAAGATCTGCTAATTCAGCTTCAATCTGTTCCACTGCAACTTCAGGGAAATAAGATCTGGTATCTTCAGTCTGCTCCACTGCAACTTCAGGGAGATAAGGCTTGTATCTTTAACCTACTCCACTGCAACTTTAGGGAGATAAGGTTTGTTTCTTCGATATTGCTACACCGTCCTCTTGGGGACCTATCCTGTAGACTCGATTTCTTATGCTTATGTTTATGCCAAATGGTTAGGACGCAATGATTAAAATGAATCTAATGCTCCTAACTAAATGTATTATGGATGACATTTGCATGAATGTAGAATGTTATGAGACTGATCCTTCTTATTTAAGGTGTCGTTGCTCGTTGTTCATCTCTAACACTGACGGATTATGCTGTCTTCTTAATTGGATGGTACTTTGACAGAAGATGTGAGGAGATGGTCCCAATTTACATCATTCTTTCTTAAATCACTCCCAACCCCTGAACCTGATTAGTTCTGAATAGTGGTCTCACTTGAGGTTCTTGTAATATTTAGAAGTTTTCAGAGTAGTATGCAAAAATCCTTTTAAATATTAATAGTCCATTAATCGTTATTTCAACGAGAAATGCTTGAAAAAGATTATCACAATGGACAAAATGGGATTTTAATGAGAGCAATGCTCGATATGAATAAATTGATCGAGAGATCAAACTTTGTTGAAGTACAAAATGAGAACAAGTTAAGATAGCGAATTTGCTAAGAATACAACAATGAATAAGTTAATCAAGAATAGCAAATCTGCTAAAATATAAAATGAATAAGATGAAAATAGGTGTCCCAGATATCATAGTATAAGCTTCTCTGCACAAAACTTCTCGAAGACCTCTTTCGAACTTGATTGGTGTATGGCAGACTTAGAAGACTTCTTTGATGTCCCAAGATGTAATGTCCATCCTTTTTGTCAATTTGGGCATAGCAAGACTACGGCGTGCCTCCCCTTTAATCAGAAATTCGAATTGCCCATTCTTGGGTTTTCAATTCAAAATCCCTTTGGCCGCAAGGCGCCATTTGCGGGTTTTCACCTTGGCCTCTCTCTTTTTTTTCTTTTCTTTTTTCTTTTATTTTTGCTTAAGACGCCCTTTGCGGGTTTTCACCTTAAACCGTTCCTTCTTTCTTTTTTTTTTCGAACTCAATACGCCCTTTGCGAGTTTTCGTCTTGAATCGTTCCTTCTCTTTTTTCTTTTTTTTTCGAGCTCTAGACGCCCTTTGTAATTTTTCGTCTTGGCTCTTTTCTTTTTTTTTCCTTTTTTAGGCAAAGTATTTCTTGACTGAATCTAAGTTCACAGGATTAGGCAAACTTTTTCCATCAATCTCGGTCAAAATCAGAGCTCCTCCAAAAAAGGCCTTCTTTACTATATAAGGTCCTTCCTAATTCGGCATCCATTTTCTTCTGAAGTCCTTTTGTATGAGAAGTATCTTTTTTCAAAACAAGGTCTCCCTCATGGAATTCTCTAGGGCGAACCTTCTTATTATAAGCCATCATCATTCGCTTTTGGTACATTTGACCATGACGAATAACCTTCAGCCTTTTCTCCTCAATTAGGTTCACCTGATCGTACTGGGATTGAATCTATTCTGCTTCATCCAACTTTAGTTCAGACAAGACACGAAGGGAAGGGATCTCAACTTTGATAGGAAGTACTGCCTCTATTTCGTAGACCAAGGAGAAAGAAGTTGCCTCGGTAGAGGTTCTAACTGATGTACGATAAACATGAAGAGTAAATGGTAACTTATCGTGCCAATCTCTGTAAGTTTCAGTCATCTTCCCCATAATTTTCTTGATATTCTTATTAGCCACCTCGACCGCACCATTCATTTTTGGACGATACGACGATGAATTGTGGTGTTTGGTTTTGAATTGACTGCAGACTTCCACTATCGTACTATTGTTCAAGTTCAATACATTGTCAGATATGATTCTTTCGGGCATTTCATATCGGCATATGATATCCTTCTTTATGAACTTGCTGACTGCCGACTTTGTGACATTTGCATACGAAGTGGCTTCTACCCATTTAGTAAAGTAATCAATGACGACGAAAATGAATCGATGCCCATTTGAAGCTTTTGATGAGATTGGCCCAATGACGTCCATCCCCCACATAGAGAACGGCCATGGAGAAGTCATGACATGAAGAGGTGAGGGAGGTACATAAATTTTATCTCCATAAATTTGACATTTGTGGCACTTTTTGGCATAGTTGATGCAATCTCCTTTCATAGTGGACCAATAATACCCGAATCTCGTGATCTGTTTGGCCATTGTAAAACCATTAGCATGTGTTCCACAGACACCTTCATGGACTTCTTCCAGATTTTTTAGCTTCAACAGCATCCACGCATATTAAAAGTACCTGATCCTTCCTTCTCTTATACAGGATTTCTTCATCTAAGATATAATCATCGGCCAGTCTTCTCAGCGTTCTCTTATCGTTCTCGTTTGCTTGGTCAGGGTACTCATGATTCTTCACATATTGCAATATATCATGAAACACAGGGTGATCATATTTTTCTTCTTCGTCGATGTTGTAGCAATGTGCGAAACCTCATAAATGCTCATTTGGATGGGCTTCACTTCCTCTTGCTTATTTACTTTGATCATAGAAGCTAAGGTAGCCAAGGCGTCGGCCATCTGGTTTTCTTCTCGCGGGAGGTAACTGAAAATGATGTCATCAAACTCCTTAATCAACTCCGAAATTAGCTTTCAATAACTGATCAATTTGGGGTCTCTTGTTTCCCATTTGCCTTTGAGCTAGTAGATTACTAGTGCAGAATCGCTGTATACCTCTAACACTGTGATCTTACATTCAATTGCTGCACGAATACTCATGATGCATGCTTCATAATTTGTGCAATCAAAATCCAATTTGCTAGTAAAAGGATAATGATCTCTGTTTGGGGATATTAAGACTGCCCCAATTTTGTTTCCCACTATGTTATGTTTGAAGCTCCGTCAAAGTTTAGTCTCCAAGGATTACCCTTCTTTTGAGCACTTTCTTCAGTGATTGCAACATACATTAAGTCTTCATTTGGGAAATCAAAGTCCAATGGCTCATAATCTTCCAAAGCTCTGCTAGCTAGAAAGTCTGTTATTGCACTTCCTTTCACAGCCTTCTGATTTACATAGACTATATCAAACTCAGAAAGTAGAATCTACCATCGGGTCATTCTTTCATTCAGCACAATCGACTCTATCATGTACTTAAGAGGGTATAGCTTCGAGATGAGCCAAGTTGTATGGTATAGCATGTACTGTCTCAGTCTCCGGGTTGTCCAAATTAGAGCGCAAGACAGCTTCTCAATTGGCGAATATCTTGTTTCGCATTCGGTGAACTTCTTGATGAGATAGTATATCACTCTTTCTTTTCTTCCCGACTCGTCATGTTGACCTAGTACTCATCCCATAGAATTTTCAAACACCGCTAAATACAATATCAGTGGTCTATCTGGGCAAGGTGGCATCAGTACTGGAACTTTGGACAAGTAATGTTTAACCTTATCAAAAGCTTCCTGGAACTCCTCATTCCATACACCTAGGTTGTGTTTCCTAAGAAGACGGAATATAGGGTCACACTTCTCCGTTAGTTGTACAATAAACCGGACGATGTAGTTTAATCTTTCTAGGAAATCTCAAACTTTTTTTTGAGTACGTGGTGGAGACAGCTCCTGTATAGCCTTTACTTTATCTGGATCAATCTCAATCCTTTTTCGCTGACTACAAATCCTAGCAACTTTCCTGATCTAGCCCCAAAGGTACATTTTGCTGGATTGAGCTTCAGTTGAAATTTCCTCAACCTTAAGAACATTTTCCTCAAGATCTGTACATGCTCTTCCTCAGTCATAGAATTTGCAATCATATTGTCCACATAAACTTCGATCTCCTTGTGCATCATATCATGGAAAAGGGTTACTATGACTCTTTGATATGTTGCCCCCGTATTTTTCAGTCTAAATGACATTACCTTATAATAGAATGTTCCCCAAATAGTTACGAATATGGTCTTCTCCATATCTTCAGGGTGCATCTTAATCTAGTTATACCCTAGAAAAGTAGTCCATGAAAGAGAAAAGTGAGTAACCAGCCATGTTATCCACTAAGGTATCAATATGAGGCAGCGAGAAGTTATCTTTTGGGCTGGCCTTATTCAAATCCCTATAGTCCACGCACATTCGTACCTTCCCATCTTTCTTAGGAAAGGGTACTATGTTTGCCACCCACTCTGAGTATTTAACTACTTGTAAGAAACCAGTATCAAACTGCTTCATGACCTCTTCTTTTATCTTCAACAAAACATCGAGCCTCATTCTTCAGAGCTTCTATTGAACTGGTCTACATTCCTCATTTATAGGGAGTCGGTGTACCACAATATCCGTATTCAACCCCGACATGTCTTGATACGACCATGCGAAGACATCCTTGAATTCTTGGAGTAACTTAATGAGGTCTCGCTTCGTTTCTGCAGCAATGCTAGCTCCAATCTTCAACTCTTTTCCTTATCTTAAGCTCACAATTTCCACTAACTCTTTGTGAGGTATGATTTGTTTCCCATCTTGCTCTACCATCCTTAATAAATCAAGAGATATGTCACGATCCTGGTTATCTTTGAAATTCTAAGAACCCTCCATACCCGTATCTTGTTCAAAAGGAGATTCTGAGTTGATAACAGCGTCACTCATATCATTGATATCTGGGGACCTATTAGAAGGGCCAAAAAAAGTGCAAAAATAAAAGAATCTAAGAATAATTATTTGTATGATTGGTTATGAATGAAATGTAAAGAATATTTTGGTTATAAATGAAAAGAATAAAAGAACATTTGCTCGGAATGATTCAAAAATGTGCATTTTATTGAAATAAAGATATTTGAACATATACCTATTTAACCAAAGAATTCTTATTGCTCCTAGGCTTAGAGCAATAAGTGTGTTTTGAACGTTACTCTGAATTAATCCTAAAGGTTACAGGAATTTCTTCCATGGTCCAATTGTTCAGAACACTTCTGGGAGTGTAAGGGCAAATTCCAGATAAATCTCTTTCTTCAGTTTCTTCCTTGGATACAGCGTTAATGCTCAATTTTCTCAACGTTTCCTCCGCTACTTCTCTTCTTGCCATCCTTTGTTCAGGGTATATGGTTCCTCCTGAAACAAATATTTTGGATAAATGAGGAAAAGTCATTGGCTCCCATTTGGCCTCTTCTCTATTTAAGCGCGCCCTTCTTCTTTCTTATTTTTTCTCCACCTCTTTCCTCTTTTGCTTCACATCTGGCTTGAATCCCAAACCGAAGCGGTTTCATTTTTTCAAGATTGGCACCTCGGTCTTCCCTTGAAGATATTTTTCAAGTCATTTTCCAGGTAAGGTTCCCTTCCCAACTATCATTTGCAGGCCCATCCTCGTAGATTTGGATATTTTGGGCATGGGGATCTTGTTTCCTTCGACAACGAAGGTTGCGTTAACAAAATCAAGTGATCAAAAAGAACATTCTATCGCTTCTCTGTCACCCTAATGTACAGAGCATCACTAGTAACAGATGCTATGATATCCTCCTCCGCGTTTATTATGACCAATCTACCTTCAGTTACCAATTTTAAGTTTTAGTGTAGTGATGACGATTGCCCCTGTTGAATGGATCCAAGGTCTTCCTAACAGGCAATTTAGGAAGGTTTGATGTCCATTACCAAGAAGTCCACCTCGTATGTATTTGGACCAATCTGAAGGGGTATCTCGATCCTTCCCATGACCATTCTTTCAGTGCCATCGAAAGCTCTCACAATATTTTGGCATGTTTTCATATGTGAGCTATCCACGGGTAATCTGTTTAGCGTGGATAAGGGTAAGACATTCAGGGCCTATCCATTATCAACTAATACCCCTGGCAACGTATATCCTTTGCAGCGCATGGTTATATGTATAGCATTTGTAGATCTCATACCCCCCGGAGGGATCTCATCTTCATCGAAGAAGATGAAATTGTCGGTACTTATGTTGCTGACCAGACGGTCTAGCTTGTTGACAGATATATCATCCGCGACGTATGTTTCATTCAATACTTTCATCAATACACTACGGTGGAATTCTGAGTTCATGAGTAATGTCAGCATTGATATAAGAGCTGACTGCTTCTGCAATTACTCCACAACACTGTACTCGCTATGCTTTAGGAATTTTAAGAACTTTTTAGCCTCTTTTTCTGTTACTGGCTCATTGACAGGTGCTTCAGGTCCGATCATCCTTTCTTCCTTTTACTCAACTATCACAGATTTTCCCCTAAATGGTTCTGCCTTTGCGTTCGGGTATAACGTCTTCCACTGAGTGTGAAGAAACCCACGTCTTGGCCTTCCTCCAGAGTATTAGCTGGATTCTCCTTTCCTAGGAACATTACATTACAGTCATAATTTCACGGGGCCATTTTATTGTTCTTATAAGGGAAAGGTATAGGATTTTGAATTATGACCTTTAGCGTGATTGGTACTCCAGCTTCACCTGTTCTTGGTCGCGATATAATTATCACAGGATGATTGGCCTTATAGACATTTTTGGTAGATCTTTTTTCTGACGCACAGGCATCTCCTTCTTCCGATCCTTCGATCTCTGCATAAAATTTCATCTCTTTGTTATCCATGAGATTTTACATTGTGGCCCTGAATTCGATGCATTCTTGAATGTCATGGCCCTCCTCGGTATGGAACTCGCAGTAATTTCCCGCTCTTTCAGGCTTTTCCCCTGATCCTTGAGTGATTAATCCTCCACTTACCATTTATTTCCAAACCCATTTCAGTGGGGTTTTTACTTCAGCCAGGTCAACCTTGATCCTTTTACCTCCATTCTCGGTTACCTCATTTACCCTTCTGTTAAAATGATTGGGTAACGGGTTACCTGTTGCGTTAGGCCCTGATAGGTCATTGGCCTTTACGATTCCCATTTTGATAAATTTCTCGACCATCTTTTTAAACGTAGTGCAGTTCTCAATCGAATGCCTAACTACTCCTGCATGGTACTCACATTGAGCGTTCGCGTCATACCATTTTGGGAATGAGGGTTGCATGGGTTCTTTGTAGAATGGGGACACCACATGTTCGTCGAACAGGTTCTGATACAGTTCCCCATATGTTATAGGAATCAGCGTGAATTAAATTCTTTCCCTGTTAGGCCTTGGATTGGATTCCTACCTTGGAGTGTCTTGATGGCTAGTAGTTACTATCTTCGACTGGCTTACAGTAACTGGCCTCGAATAACCCTTATTATATGTGTTTACATTGTTCACTTCACCATACTTCTTCCTTGGGGCCAGTCTCCTAGCACTTTTCCCCACGTCTATTTTCTCACTCCGGATTGCGTTTTCTATCATTTCTCCAGACATTACAATATCTAAGAAACTTTTAGTAGCGCTCCCCAGCATATGATTAATGAAAAGAGCCTTCAAAGTATTGATGATGAACATGGTTGTTTCTTTCTCCAAGAGAGGTGGCTGAACTTGTGTTGCTATTTCTCTCCATCGCTTGGCATATTGTCTGAAGCTCTCGCTTGGCCTTTTCTCCATGTTTTGAAGCGTGATCCTATCAGGTGCTATGTCTTCCACGTGGCCATAGTAATTCATGAAGGCCTGTGCCAGGTCCTTCCATGTCTTAATCTGGGCTCGACTGAGTTAATTATACCATTTGGCCGTCGATCCGACCAGACTGTCCTGGAAATAGTGGATTAACAGCTGGTCATTATTGACGTAACCTATCATCCTTCGACAAAACATCGTAATATGAGCCTCAGGGCAACTTGTCCCATTATACTTCTCGAACTATAGAGTCTTAAACTTAGATGAGAGTACCAAGTCAAGGACTAAACTTAAGTCTCTGGCGTCAACTCCATAACAGCTATCGGTACCTTCTATCGCCTTAAACCTTTCCTCCAACAGTTTATATCTATCTTCTAGCTGCTTTGGTAATTCTAGTTTCGTCCTCTCTCCTTCAGTTATTTCATCCAGGTCAGGGACATTGGTATTGATTGGATTATCTCCTGAATCTGAGCCAGTTTGAAAATTTATTGAGGCACCAGCTTGGAATTGTTGAGGCCTGATTTCGATAGATGGTCTTTGTAAAGTTACTCGAGGTTGTGTCTGCGCATGTGGTGGAGTAAAACCCGATGGGGGTTGAGGATACTTAGCATTCTCCTCTGTGTTAACCATGGGGCTCTTTCCTTTATCCATAAGCCCGTTTAACAGCTGCGTCATTTGAGACATCATATTTCTTTGAGATTCCATCATTCTGTCCATCATGTCCTGCTGGATCTTGATTAGCTGCTCTTGCATTTGTGCTTACATCTGTTCTTGCATCTCTTTCTGTATTTGTTTCGACATTTCTAGTCTTTGATCCATTGTCTTTATTTTGCGTCGGGTATTCTAGCAGTATATAATTGGTGGATTTTCGTTGGTTTCCAGGGTAACTGTTATAATTTTAATCAATTAGGGTCTTTTTTATGGAATTTAATGCAAATGATGTAATGTAATGCGAATGAATAAGATGAATGTAGAAAAAAGGCGTTGATTTTGATTCAATTCCTTTAGCTAAATTGCACTAGAAAACAAATTTCTTTACATGGAGCGGATAATTATACATACGTCATCGCCCTAATACCTAAATCTTTCACTTTCCTAAGTAGCCAAGCTAAATTTTGACCTCGATCCGATCCTGACTCGTACGTTATACTTAATATATCAGCCTGAACCACCAAGGTTTGTAAATGATGGACCACCTCTCAGACTTGAGCCACATCTTCACCCATAACATAATCTCTATCTTTGATCTCTTCTTGAACGGTGGAGTTGCTATTTCTAATGTTCATTATTTGCTTCAAGAAGTTCAACTCAGACCTTACTATCTTGTAATGCAGTCTCAAGCTCTCTTATTGTTCTTTTCATCTCCTCGGTCTTGTTCTGGATGGCTCCTAATTCGATTACCAAGTTGTGACTACGGTGTAGATGCAGTAACCTTTCCAATTCTGCTACTCGGACGCGTAACCTCTCTTTTTCACTTTGACTTTCCAACAGGCTTTTTTTCAAAGCGTCCTCCCATACTCGAACATCTTGGAACTTCTTTTCCCACTGATCGGCTCTGGTCTTTTCTTCTTTAATTTTCTGTTGCCATTGCTCTGATGTTTTGCCCAAACAAAAGTTCTGATTGACATGCGCAGCTTCTTGTAGTTTGTCTTTAAGCTGTCCAAATCCTCTTCGGCCCTATTTTTTCCTTTTTCAATTTCTCAGCCTCGAGCTTGTGGATGTCGACGTCTAACCCCAATTGTATCTTTTCCTCCTCTAACTGCTCTATCTTATTTCCCATTTCTTGACTCATTTTCTCGAAATCTTGTCTGATGATCTCTAATTCAGACGGGATTACTTGTAATTGCTGCTCTATTGGCCGAGCATTTTCTTGACTCAGCATCGAGATATTGTCATTGATTCTTTTACTCCACCATCCGTCATATTCGGGGGTCATCATTGGTCCTGCGGTGAGTCCCTTCATTCTTTGGGTTTGGGTCCACGCACTCGATATCTTGTGAACTCTCTTCTTATAATTATCAACCTTTTATGAAAACTCGCGCTGAACTAACCCATGCGTCAAAGGTATGAATTTCCTTGATTGATACTGCCTCATTACGAGTAGTGGAGCGTACCCAACAGCTCTCTCATATTCCGAGTAAAGGGACCCAGTCAAACTCTCCACACCGATACAAGATCTCGTCATGAATCATCCACGGAGCTCTCCATTCGACATCTTCAACTTGTAAATTCTGGAGAATCGCTATCTATTTCTCTTTAGAAAGGTTGTCCCATCTTGGTGTAGTGACTAATTTCTTCAAAGGAGAGTAGTTCTTGGAAAAAACTTTATACGAGACCTTTTTCACCTTCCAAAAGTGGCCATGAAACCACGATAGCAAAAGCTGAGCACATCCTATGAACCTCCCTTCGCCCGCTCTTCGGCAAGCACTCAATGATCTGAAAGTTTTAGCTAAGATTACAGGGACGGATGTGACTCCTTTATCAAGTTTATCAAATAGGTCTGAGACTACTTCCTCTACATATCTTAACGCCTTGGGAAAAATGACCAAACCGTAAATGCTTAAGGCGAAAATGTCAACCCTCTTTTTCATATCAGGATGCGCTAGGATCAAATCCCTCAAATGTCTCCAAGGGATGCACTTACAATCCCCTTTTTGCTTGATTTGGGTTGTAATCCACTGCTCGCTCATCCCTGTAATGTTCATCAGCTTTTTTAAGAATGTCGGCACATTAACAGCTCTCGAATAAGCCTTGTCAGCTTAAATCTTTGGGCAATGGAGCAAGGCTATGTACTCTTCTATGGTAGGTACCAAATCCACTTTCCCGAAAATAGATAGGGCAAATCACCATAACTACAGTAGGATAACTGCTTAATCTCGTCGCCCCATGAATCCCATATCTCCTTCAATTCTTGTAGGTTATTCTGAGTCACACTGACACAGGTAAAATCCCACAACTCTGATTCATATCCCACGGTTAAACTGTCTTATTTCTCTTGATGTATCCTCTCGGACCATATTCGAATGGCCGCATTATCCTCCACTCTATCAAGGAACCCCTTTTCCATGTTGAGCTTTTCTATTCACTAACCGAACGTGAATCAACACCTTTTTATGATGAAATGCCATGCAATAACAGCAAAACATAACAAGTCAGTACTATGTACAAAAAACTCAAAACAAGAAATAATCAAACACCTATTCGGATAACCACTAAGGTTTGGCGTGGTTCTACCTAGGGTTGGTTCTTAAGGTTCACTATATGTAGTTTGGTTCTAAAGAGAGGTACCCGAACCAGCAGATTCCTCGATCTTAACCCATTATAGGTTCATATAGACTGAGTTCAGTTTAAGGGAATACATTTTCCTATGGCTGCACGGAGATGAAAATCTCACGAAGACATAGGTACGGATGTATCCCGAAAGCGATCCACTATCCTGCACGGAGGTGAAAACCTCACGAAGGAGTAGCTTCTCACTCCCACTTAAAAGGGTGTGACCCGACAGTCATGCAATGCAATGTGTGGAGATATACAAAAACTTGAAATACAAAAACATGAATAAAATGATGGCAAATCGTAAGAAAAAACGGATGAAATGCAATGAAATGGCCGTATATTAAAACCAAATTTTCAATTTTCGACAAAAAATAAAAGTTAATCAATTCATGGCTTGACTCTTTTATGTCCCCAGCGGAGTCGCCAAGCTATCGTAACCATTTTTTGAAGACGGGAATCGACTTTAGTTTTGAAGACGAAAATAAAACGTGAGTCGCCACCGATCTTTATTTGGTGTGATCGGATCACCTTTGTTTTAATAAAATGATTTGGTTTACTAAAACAATGTTTTGGTCTACGAAATTTGAGAAAATGGGTTCGAGAGTCGGTTACATGCGAGGAAGGGTTAGCACCCTTGTCACGCCTAAAATTGGTACCAAATTGATTAATTAATGTCTCAATGTCAAAAGTTGAAAATTTTAAAAAGAATTTAAAAATTCGATCTCTTTTGGAAATATTTGAATTTTCTCGAATTGAATATCAAGATTTTCTCGTTTCGAAGGAACAAAATATGACATCCAGTACGTTAGGACACGATAATTTAAATCTTCGAATCCAAGATCATCTTATAATTCTCGAGATTCATGTATTAAAAATATCAAAAGGATATTCGATTGTTTGGCTGTTTAAAACTCAAACCCAAAGACGTAGGGCACGATCTCTCGGGTTTCCAAACATAGAATATTGCCTTATTTTGAACACTTTTATTTTTGGATGAAATTTATAAAAAAATTTAGATTATGTTTTAAAGAAACATTACTTACAGCGTGAATAGGGGTTATGCTCGACGAATAATGGTGATGTGACACGAATTTGGCATAACGATAACATAATACACAAAATACATAACATCAGAATCATTAATCTAAAATATTAACAAGCATGAATAATAATAATAACAATAGTGGAACAATAATATGAACAATAATAATGGTGATGATAATATCAATGATATGAAAATACGAACAAACAAATCATAATACATGTAAGAGTGATAATCACATAGCTTACGATTTAAGTATTAATATTAATAGTCAAAGGGCAATGAATTAAACAAATTTTAAAGAAAAATACATGAAACAATTTAAAATAATTTACAAAATGATTTTGAGTAAAGAATACATAGTAAAAATATATATATTGAAATACTTTTAAAATGATGTAAAAATTTAAAATAAACAATATATATAATGTTTAGTAAAAATAATATACAAAACCATAAAATAAATAACAGTAATAATAAAATTTTGAATAAAAATAATAAAAAACTTTTTAATACAGGTTGAAAACTAGATTAAAACCAGAATAAAATACTGAGGACCAAAATCGCAAATATCAAAAAAGGGATGGACAAGGACCAGATTAAAACACGATGAAAATATAGAGTAAGGTTTTAAAAATAAAAAAGCATACGAAAGGGACCCGATCATCTAGCTCCGCAAAAAGGGGGGGGACCAAGCGCAAAATTATCCCTTTTAAGGGATATGCGCAGATCCCTTGAACAAACAACGCCATTTTGCTAGATATATAAAGGCCCCAAATTTTTTGAAAATCACAATTTAAACCCTACATTCTTTAGAATCAGCAGCCCTTTTTGAAAAAGCCTCCCCTCCTCTCATCTCTCCCTCTCTGGCGAGTGGGTTTCTCGGCCGATCATCGCGCCAGCATCGTAATCGGTGACCGACAATGCGCGGAGAGGGGACTTTAACCCTGTTCGAAGCCTATTTTCGAAGACCCACGCCCCGATGCCCCGAAAAAATGTAGCCAAAGGCCTCTTAACCCTCTTTCCTTAAATCCGATTCGCGGCGACAGTACGAGTTCTCCGACGATGCGTCTGCTAGCTTAGGTAAGGTCCCTTCGTTTTTTATTTTCGTTTTATTATTTATCTTTGTATTAGGTTTCGAAAAACAGTAATTAAAAAAAATAAAAAGAGTAAAAGAAACAGTCTTAAATCAAAGAAAATAAAACAGAGAAAAAAAATAAAAAACAACATTAATTTTTGTTTTTGGATTCCTGAATGTTCGTAGTACATAAAAATCGGAAGAAGCAATTACAGGGGGTTTATCTCGGTTTTTATAACCGATTTTACAGATCCGGTTTTGTCCGTTTCTGTTTTGTTTTTGTGCTATATTTGTCGTTTTCTTTTCGTTTGTTTGCACTTGCGTGTCGTTGTGTGTTTCTCGTCGTTGCAGGTGACGAAAGCGTGTCAGGCGAATGGAGGGGTCTGCTGGTGGCGTGCGCAGCAGAGGCGTGGGGTTGCTTGCGACGCGCGTGGTGTCCACGGAGGGAGGCCAAAGGTCGGCGGCGCTGAGGGGCTAGGGAGGCTGCTGGAAAATTTTGAAATGGGCTGATATAGATTGGGCTAGGGTTTTTAATTTGGGCTGTTGGTTTTTAGTGGTTTAGGTTTATTTGGGCCAACATTGGGTTGGTTTGCTTGTAAATGGAAACTGTTGTTTTTATTTTTGGACTTTTTAATTATTTGGGTTTATTTTGGTTTTGAATTTTGTTGGGCCCCGGGCTAAATTGGGCCTACAGGTTGGATGCGGATAGCTTCTAGCGAACTTCATATCTTGCCATGTGCCGTTGTTGAAGTAGGGTATAACATATTTCTCGCTAATAAGTCATGACAATGAAGTTGAAAATAAAATAAGGTTTCGTTTAATTTCTAAAAGTATTTATTTATTTTATTTTTAAAAATAAAAAATATATCTGATAAATATAAATAAAATTTTGTTTTCAATAACATGTTTGGTAAATATTTTCTATAATAGAAACATGATAAGTAAAATAAAATAATTTTGCATTTTATCGATTTAAACAAAAGCACGACACTTAATAGATGAAAATCTGTCTAAAAAAATATTTTGATTTTATATGGGTTTGAACTAGAGCCAATTTATTTTGAATAATCATATTATAGGTTTTAATCATATCTGAATTTATTTAAAGTTAAAAAATAAAAATCGTTGTTTTCATAATTTTTACTTTTATGAAGAATTTTAATGAAAATTACTTTCTATTATTCTTTAATTTTCACATATTTTCATTGTTCAAAAATTATTTTAAAATTTTCAATCAAACATATTTTCTTCAATGTAATGGGCAAAATTTGCCCAAGCCCAATAAAACAAAATCCAACAATCCATCATAAAGTAATATCGGGGCCCAATTAAGTTAACAACCCAAACGGCCCAAAAGTTTGCAAAATCAGTAAACCCTAGGGTAGCAGATGCATCTTCGCGCCACCAATACCCACGACAATCTCCCCAAGTCGCACGTCTCCAGTAGCTCGTGTCGTGCGCCTCTATGCCCCAATGTTGGAACCTTCAAAACAGGAAGCAACAGTTGTAGTTGGGATGGGATTCTTTGTTTTGTGGGCTATAAAAGGGGAATAAACGAATGTAAATGGGACTTTTTATATATATATATATACGATTTACACAAAAGAATACAAAAAAGGGTACAGAGCAGAATACACAGATTAATCCGAAGCAAACATTGAATCAGTCAAGGTTTACATTTTTTCTATTTCATTATTTTCAAATTCCGTTGTTTCTGTTTTTATTATATTCCATTTTTCAAAACTGTGTAATACATATAAATCAAATTTTATAAAAATAACCAAGAGAATAAAAATCTCATCGGGCTTCCCTTGGCCGCCGCTGTCGATGGGCGTATGAGGGGGGTTTGCTGTGCTTGCTACAAAAAAGAAGGAAAAAGAACCCTAGAAAGCAAAGAAAAGGAAAGGGCGTGGGTTCTGCTTTTCAGTTCTCAGATTGAAAAAGAATGGAAAGAAAATATTTTGTTTTATCCTTTAGGAAAAAAGGGCATCGTTTGAGGTATTTAGGGGGGGTGACCCGCGCGCTGGACCCGACCCGCAATCGGATCCGCGCGTTTTACCCAAAATGGGTAATTTGCGTGGTTGGTCCCTCCTGTTTGCGCCATGGTTTTAATCGCATCCCTATTCATTTTTTTTGTATTTTCTTAAATTTACCCCAATAATTTTACTTCTTTTTCAATTTAGCCCACTGTCATACGCACCGGAGGGGTTAACTGCTGCTTTGGACCCTTCAGGTTGCACACGCATTGCAATTTCGCCCTATTCCGTTTTTTCCTTTTAAATTTGGCCCAGAGTTTTCGATTTTGATTTTGATTCAATTTTTTGCTATTATTTTATTACTTTATTACTCTGCTTTTATATAAATATTACTATTATATTCCTATTATATTTACTATTGTTATATATATATATATATATATCCTTGTTTACTTTAATTTTTTATATCTACTATAATTATATCTATTATTTTATTTTATTATTATCAAATATTTTATTTTCTTTTATTACTATTATTTAATTAATACTATTATTTTCTTATTTTCTTATTATTTTTATTTTGTTCATCATTATTATCATTCTATTATTATTATTATTATTGCCATAGTTTTTTTAAAATTAATTTTCCTATTATTATTATATTTGTTATATTTGTGATTATTACTATAATTATTTCTTTATTTTCATCTTAATTTTTTTATTATGATTAATTTATTACTTATATTACCTACTATTTTACTAACCTTCAATTATTTATTCATTAATCATTTTGCTTAGTATTGTTATTGATGTTCTCGTCCATCTTATTTCCGTTACATATATTAACTGTGATTTATTTTCACCAATTCGTGTATATTATTTTTTACTCGATGCATTACAATCTTCGTTTCAAAATAAGCAAACCTTCTGTGTTCTAAGGTTCGAAAGGAGTCGTACCCTAACTTACTGGGTCTCAATTTCTCTTTTCGAGTCCAAAGAACCTATTACTTTCTTTTTAAAAGTTGAATAAAAAACTCATTCTTGAGAATTCAAGATAGTCGTGTCCTAACTTATTGGATGGGACGTTCTGTTATCTCGAAATAAGGATTTAAAAAAAAACAAAGGCAATATTCTTTATTTGGTATTTTGGGAAATCAAGCCTTAACTTATTGGGTTCCGATTTTTCATTAGACCCCAAATAACCGAGTATCCTTCTTAGATTTAAACACATCAATTTTGAAAGTCAAAGGACAAGCTCAATTTCGGGGATTTGACATGTACCCTAACTTACTGGGCGTGACATTTTGCTTCCTCGAGATAAGAGGGTTTGATTGCTCATATTTTATTCAAGTGTTTTCCTTTAAAAAAAAAAAGTCGTATTTTAAAATCTTTCAAATTTTCGATATTAGGACTTTAATTGATCAATTAGGTACCAATTTTGGGCATTACAAGGGTACTAATCCTTCCTCGTGCGTAACCGACTCCCGAACTCGTTTTCTTAAAATTCGTAGACCAATATGTTTTATAAGTGGCCCAATCACACTTCGAAAAAGATTGGTGGCGACTTCATATTTCTCTTTAAAGTCGGCCCGTTTTTCAAACAAAAAAATGGTTTCGACAGCTTGGCAACTCCACTTGGGACCAATAAGAGAGTCAAGCCGTGGAATTGATTGATTAATGTCCTTTTATTGAAAATTAAAATCTGATTTTAACTTCTTCTTTTTGTCCCATCGCATATGTTTTTTTTTACATTTTAAATGTCTAGGACACATTTGCATCATACTGCATGACCGTTGTGGTCACACATTTTAAGTGAGAATGAGAAGCTACTCCTTCGTGAGGTTTTCACCTCAGTGCAGGATAGTGAATCACTTTCGGGATACATCCGTAGCTATGTCTTTGTGAGGTTTTCACCTCCGTGCAGCCATAGGGAAATGTATTCCCCTGAACTGAACTCGATCCATATGAGCCTATAATGGGTGAGGATCGAGGAATCTACTGGTTCAAGTACCCTTGCTTTAGAGCTAAACCGCATATAGAGAGCCCTAAGAACTTACCCTAGGTAGAGCTATGCCAAACCCTAGCAATCACCCAGATAGGTGTTGTATTATTTTTCGCATGCCTTGAATTTTATTGTTGCTACATGATATTGACTTGTTGCATTTTTATTGCATGTCATTTTATTTCAAAGAGGTTTCGGTTCACGTTCGATTACTAAATTAGAAGCCTTATTATGGAGAACGGATTCCTTGATAAAGTGGAGGATAATGCGCCGTCCGAATATGGTCAGAGCAAACGCATCTTGAAAAAGGGGACAGTATAGTCGAGGGATATACATCAGAGTTATATGACTACACCCACATTAATGTGACGCAAAATAACCTTCGAGAATTAAAAGAGATATGGGACCAGTGGGATGAAGAGGCTAAGCAGCTGTTTTATGGTAATTATGGGGATTTGCCTTACTTACATGACATCAAGGTAGACGAGCAATTATTTAGGGCCATCACTCAGTATTGGAATCCTGCCTATAGTTGTTTTACCTTTGGGGATAGATTTGGTACCCACTGTAGAATAATATACAGCTTTACTTCATTGCCCGAGGGTCCAAGTTGACAAGGCATATTCAAGAGCTACTTGTGTCCTAACCTTTCTGAAAAGGTTGATGAATATTACTGGGATGAGTGAACTGTGGCCTGCAGCGAGCGTCAAACAAAAGGGTGAGTATAAATGCATCTCATGAAAGATTTTAAAAGATTTGATTCTAGTGCATCCTGATACGAAAAAGAAAGTCGACGCTTTTGCTTTGAGCATCTATGGTTTGATGGTTTTCCCTAAGGCATTAGGGTATGTAGATGAGGTGGCATCGGATCTCTTCGACCGACTTGACAAAGAGGTGACACCCGTTCCTGCAATCCTTGCCGAAATATTCAGATCTTTGAGTGCTTGTCGGAGGGCCGAAGAAGGCAGATTTATAGGATGTGCACAGTTATTATTGGTTTGGTTCCATAGCCATTTCTGGAATGTGGATAAAGTTTTCTATCAGGTTTTTTTCCAAGAATTACTCCCGTTAAAGGAGTTAGCGGTCACACCTAGAAGATATGGCATATCAGAAGAAAACTGGATTACGCTTCTTCAGAATCTACGAGAGGAGGACGTCGAATGGAGAGCTCCTTGGTTGATTCCCGACAAAATTCTTACCGATGTGGGAGTTTTGATTGGGTCCCTCTGTTGGGAATCTGGGGAGCTGTTGGGTATGCTCCTTTGCTTATGCTAAGGCAATACAGATCAAAGCAATTTATACCGGTGACGCATAGGCTAACTCAGTGTGAATTTACATATGAGGGAAATAAGTACAAGAAAAGGGTTAAAGAGATTTCTAATGCTTGGAATCAGACTCAGCGGATGAAAAGAGTGGCTGTAGGTCCCATGATGACCCTCGAATATAATGCTTGGTGAAGGAGGAGAATCAATGATAACATCCCCAGACCGACACAAGATAGTGCTTGATCGATAGAGGAATACCTGCAAGTAATCCCTTCCGAGTTAGAAATCTTGAAACAAGACTTCGAAAGTAAAAATTCAGAGTTAGGGAAAAAGATAAAGCAACTAGAAGAAGAAAAGGTGCACTTGAAGTTCGACATCGACATCCAAAAATCAGAGGCAGAGAAATTGAGGAAAGGAAAAGAAAAGTCGAAGAGGATTTGGACAGTTTGAAGACTGATTACAAGAAATTGAATTCATCGATAAGGACTGTTGGGTTAGGTAAAACCTTAGAACAATGACGTCAAGAAATTCAAGAAGAAAATGCCAAGGTCAATCAGTGGAAGGGGAGGTTCCATGAGGCTCAAGCACAAAAGGATACGCTGAGAGAGACTATGGATGAGAGCCAAAGCGAAAATGAGACGTTAAGAGCTCGAGTAGCAGAATTAGAGAGGGCATTGTGTCGAAGCCGCAACTCTATGGTGAATTTAGAATCAAGCTTAAACCAGATTGAAGAGTTGAAAGTAAAGGTGGTAGAGCTCGAAACGGCGCAAAATAGTGAGCTCCGGATCCAACTATTAGATGTAAATAACCAACAGTAGAAAGAATAGCTTCAAAGATCTCAGAACCAGGTCAGGGACAGAGACTACGTTATGGGTGAAGTCATGATTCAGATACGAGAGGTGGGCGATCATCTACAAACCTTAGCGGTTCAGGCTGATGTGTTAAGTATATTATATGAGTCAAAGTCAGACCGGGGTCGAGAGTTAGCTTCATTTCTTGAGAAAGTTAAAACTTTAGGCATAAGGGCTAAGTCGTATATGTGACTCTATTTTATGTAAAGGATTTTGTTTTTTAAATAAATTTTTTATAAGAAATTGAACCAAAATCGACGCCTCTTATTTTTGCATTCATATCAGGCATTGGCATTGCATCACATCATATGTATTTAATATCGCAAAATAACCTATTAACTAGAGGTCGTATTATAGTTATCCTAGAACACCGTTACTACACCCAAAAAAATAAAAGTTATGGATCAAAGATTAGAGAGGTTAGAACAGATGCAGAAAGAGATGCAAGACCAACTACAGGCTCAGATGCAAGAATAGTTGGCTAAGATCCAACAGGACATGAGGGATCAAATGCTGGAATCCCAGAGAAGTATGGTGAGCCAGTTGACACATTTGTTGACTGGAGAGCATGATAAGGGAAAGGGCCCAATGGTCGACACCGGAGATGATAATGAAGACTCTACTCATCATCCAGGCTTGGCCCCGTTAAATTCTCAGATTCAACCACCAAGAGTGTCTGTCAATATCTAACCTCAGCATCAATCCGATATCTCCGCCCAGTAAACCTCCCGACAGGCTCGAGCTCTAACTCAGGAGTCAATTTGGTAAAACCAATGGTCCCTGACTTCGACGACGCAACAGAAGAGGAAAGAACAAGGGCGGAACTCTCAAAAGAATTTGAGGACCGATGCAAGTGGTTGGAGGAGAAGTTTCAAGCATTGGAAAGTGCTGATTACCAATGCGAGGTAGATGCCAAAAAGTTGAGTTTGGTCCCTGATCTGGTACTCCCACCAAAGTTTAAGATGCTAGAGTTTGAAAAATATAACGGGACCAGCTGCCCTGAGGCCCACATTACAATGTTCTGTCGGAGAATGAAGAGATATGTCAACAATGATCAATTGTTGATTCACTATTTCCAAGATAGTCTAACTGGAGTCGCGACTAAATGGTACAATCAACTGAATTACACCCAAATCAAATCATGAAAGGATTTAGCACAGGCCTTTATGAAGCATTATGGCCACGTAACTGATATAACACCTGACAGGATCACGCTACAAAACATGGAGAAGAAGTCAGGCGAAAGTTTTAGAAAATATGCTTAGAGGTGGAGGGAAGTTGCTACACAAGTCCAACCGTCGCTGCTGGAAAAAGAAATGACTATGCTCTTCATTAATACCCTGAAAGTACCTTCCATCAATCACATGTTAAGGAGCGCGACTAAGAGTTTCGTGGACGTGGTGATGTCTGACAAAATGATAGAGAACGCGATTAGGTGTGGGAAAATAGAGGCTGGAGAGAACACAAGAAGAGCGACTCCGAAGAAAAGGAAAAGTGAAGTAGGTAATGTAAGCTCGAGTTATCCCAAACCCATTACTATCATTCAACTGAGAGCGGTAGCTGTGGGCCAATAGGCCTCACCAAAACAAGAGCCCAACACAAGGCAGAATGCTGAGAAATTCCAGTTTACTCCCATACCCGTTACGTATAGGAAATTGTATAAAACTCTATTCAATGCACATATCGTGACCCCTTTCTACTTGAAGCCGCTATAACCTCCATATCCTAAGTGGTATGACACAAACGCTCAGTGTGAATACCGTGCGAATGTCGTAGAACACTCGATAGAAAATTGTACCTCATTTAAAAGGCTAGTCGAAAGGCTTATCAAGGCAGGTGTTGTGAAGTTCAATGATGCACCTAGTGGAGGAAATTCGTTACCCAGTCATACAGGTAATATGGTAAACGCAATAGTCGAGTACATGGGGAGGAGAATCAAACAGACAGTTGCTGAGATAAGAACTCCATTGAGGGAGGTTTGGAGAGAGATGTGGAAAAAAGGTCTGGTTTCGCAGGAGTTGGGGAGCGAATCCCAAGATGTAATGAACTACTGTGAGTTCCATAACAAGAAAGGCCATGAGATCTAGCAGTACAACAAATTCTGAACCCTAGTACAAGGGTTAATGGATAATAAAGAGCTGGAGTTCTTCGACGTTTCCAAAGAAGAGGATGTATGCACCACAGAGGGTGGGTCTGCAGAGAGGATCCCTAAGGCCAATCACCCAATAGTGATTATCACACGACCAGAGGCCGACGAAGTAGGAGTGAAAGTGGCACCGAGGGTTAAAGTTCAAAAACTCGTGACTTTTCCTTATAAGGATACGCCGAGGGTCGTAATTTAAAAGCTCGTAACTTTTCCTTATAAGGATACGTCGAGGGTCATAATTAAAAAGCCCGCGACTTTTTCTTCTAAGGATACACGAGGGTTGTAATTCAAAAACCCGTGACTTTTCCTTATAAGGATAACAGGAGGGTACCTTGGAATTACAATTGCACTGTGATGGTTTCTGGGAAAGAGAGTTCGGTCAGCTCGCCCAACCCAAAAGCCGAATCCTCTATGATCAGAGGGAGAGAAGAGAAAACAAGGTCAATGGTTAATGAACCAGTGACAGAGAATGAGGTTAAAGAGTTCCTGAAATTTTTAAAGCACAACGAGTACAGTGTTGTGGAACAGTTACACAAGCAGTCGGTACGTAAATCAGTACTGGCTTTACTTCTAAACTTAGAAGGACACTGTAATGTGCTAATGAAAGTGCTGAACCAGATTTATGTTGTTGATAACATTTCGGTAAACAAACTAGACCGCTCGTTAGCAACATAAGCGCAGATAATTTTATATCGTTCAGTGATGATGAAATACCACTAGGGGGCATGGGATCCACCAAGGCTTTGCACATCACTACTCGATGCAAATGATATACATTACCGGGGTATTAATCGACAATGGGTCGGCACTGAATGTCTTGCCCCTATCTTCGTTGAACAGGTTGCCCGTAGATAACTCTCATATGAAAGCATGTCAAAATATAGTAAGAGCATTTGATGGCACCGAAAGGAAAGTAATGGGAAGAATAGAGATTCCCCTCCTAATTGGGCCAAATACATACGAAGTTGATTTCCTCATGATGGACATCAAGCCCTCTTATAATTACTTATTGTGGAGGCCTTGGATCCATTCAGTAGGAGCCGTACCATCATCATTGCACCAAAAGTTAAAGCTGGTGACAGAGGGCCGGTTGATAACCATAAATGCGGAGGAGAATATCATCGCGTCCGTTACTAGTAATGCACCGTACATAGAGAATGATACAGAGGCTATAAAGTGCTCCTTCAGGTCGTTGGAGTTTGTAAATGCGACTTTCATCAGTGAAGGAGGTAAGATCCCGGTGTCTAAACTCTCTGAAGCAATAAATATGGGCCTAAATCTGACAATAGAAGAGGAGCATTGCCGGGGAGGGGACTCAGAAAATATCTCCAAGGGCCGATTAGAGCACCAGGATTGGTTAACAAGCATGATCGCTTTGGTCTAGGGCATAGGCCAGATGCCAGACAGAGAAAGGAGGACTAGAGAGAAAACGTGAAAGACGAAGGGCATGACTGGATGGTGCAGAGATCGAGTGGGGTTCAATGACCTTTCCCCATATATCTAATACATTCGTGTCGGGAGGAATCATCCATTCAGAACTGGAGAATATGAATAAGGAAATAGCTGAGGATATGATGAGAGTTTTGAGTATCAATACAGTGACTGAAGAGAGTCCGAAGAAAAGGAGCTCGAAAGGTATTCGCCCCTACGAGCCTAGAAGTGTTCTGGACAACTGGACTGCGAAAGAAATTCCTGTAGTTTTTAGGACTAAAACAGAGTATTGTTCAAAACACACTTGTTGTTTCAAGCCTAGGAACAATAAGAATCTTTTGTGAAATAGGCTCATGTTCAAGCATAATTACTTTCAATAAAAGTGTATTTTTCTTCCATACTGTGCAATTATTCTTTTGCTTCTTTTTCGTTCCATTCATAATCATAACGCATAAATAAGTTATTTTTAAATTCATTTTCATTGAATATTCTTTCATACCTACCATAGGTTCCCAGATATCGGTGTCATGACCAACACTGTTACGGACCTAGAATTCCTTGATGAGCAAGACATGTGCCTAGAGGGACCTCAAGACTTTATAGATGACGGAGATTGTAGTGTATCCCTAGATTTGTTAAGGATGGTAGAGCGGGAAGAGAAGCTGATTCTACCTCACGAAGAGACAATTGTGAATATACTTCTAGAAGATGGGAAAGAAGTAAAAATCGACACCTGCATAACCAAGGAAACAAGGCAGGACCTCATTAGACTTCAGCTAGAATTCAAAGATGTCTTCGCATGGTCATATCAATACATGCCAGGGTTGAGTGCTGACATTGCGGTACACCGTATCCCCATAAAAGGAAAACGTAAGCCGTTCTAACAGAAGCTTCGAAGGATGAGACCCGATGTCGTGGTAAAGATAAGGCAAGGAGTCAAGAAGCAATTTGATGCTGGGTTTTTACGAGTGGTGAATTACTCAGAATGGGTAGCTAACGTTGTCCCTTTCTCTAAGAAGGATGAAAAAGTACGAATGTGCATCGATTACAAGGACCTAAACAAGGCTAGCCCAAAAGATAACTTCTCACTACCTCACATCGACACCTTGGTGGATAACACGACGGGGTATTCATTTTTCTCCTTCATGGATGGTTTCTCAGGATACAATCAAATAAAGATGCATCTTGAAGACATGGAAAAGACTACCTTCATAACCTTATGGGGAATTTTTTGTTACCAAGTGATGCCATTTGGGTTAAAGAATGCGGGGCAACATACCAAAGGGCTATGGTAATCTTGTTTCACGAAATGATGCACGAGAAGATTGAGGTCTCGTTGATGACATGATCGCAAAGTCTCAAACGGAAGGGGAGAATGTGCAAGTTTTGAGAAAACTGCTCAAGGTTGAGGAAATTTCAGCTAAAGCTCAATCCAGCCAAGTGTATTTTCGGGGCTCGATCAGGGAAATTACTTAGTTTCATGGTCAGTGAAAAAGGAATGAAGTAGACTCGGATAAAGTCAAGGCCATACAAAAATTGCCTCCGTCATGCACTCAGAAAGAAGTTTGAGGTTTTCTAGGAAGGCTAAATTATATTACCCGGTTCATCTCACAATTGACTGAGAAGTGTGACCCCATATTTCGTCTCCTTAAGAAGCACAATCCAAACATGTGGGATGACGAATATCAGAAGGTTTTTGACAAAATTAAACAATACTTGTCTAATACTCCAGTGCTAATGCCACCCAGTCTTGATAGACCATTGATTCTATACTTGACGGTATTTGATAATTCAATGGGATGTGTGTTCGACCAACACGATGAAACAGGAAAAAAAGAAAGAGCGATACACTACCTCAACAAAAAATTTACTGAGTGTGAAATGAGATACTCGCCAATTAAAAAGATATGTTGTGCTTTGGTCTGGACAACCCGGAGGTTGAGACAGTACATGCTGTACCATACAACCTGGTTAATCTTGAAACTAGACCCTCTTAAGTACTTGATGGAGTCAACCGCTCTGAATGGAAGAATGGCCCGATGGTAAATTTTGCTCTCTTGGTTTGACATAGTCTATGTGAACCAGAAGGCGGTGAAGGGGAGTACAATAGCAGATTTTCTAGCCAGCAGGGTGCTAGATGATTATGAGCCTCTTAATTTTTATTTTCCTAATGAAGATCTGATGTTTGTAGCGACGATTGAGGAAGATACCCTAGAAAATCATCCCTGAAAGTTGAACTTCGATGGAGCATCAAATGCCGTTGGTAATGGAGTTAGGGCAGTCATGGTATCCCAAAAGGAGAGCATTATCCATTCACTTGCAAGTTAGACTTCGATTGCACAAACAACATGGCAGAATACGAAGCATGTATCATGGGAATCTGAGCTACCATAGACCGCAAATTTAAATTGCTAGAGGTATATGGAGACTCCGCATTGGTAATATATCAACTTAGAGGGGAATGGGAAACAAGAGATCCCAAATTGATCAGTTATCGAAAGTTGGTCTTGGAGCTAATCGAGGAGTTTGATAATATCACATTCTTTTACCTCTCGAGTGATGAAAACCAGATGGCTGACGCCTTGGCCACATTAGCTTCTATAATCAGAGTAAATGATCAAGAGGGTATGAAGCCCATTCAAATAAACATCTGCGAGACTCCGACTCACTGCTGCAATATTAACGAAGAGGAAGAGAGAGATAATCACCCTTGGTATCATGATATTTTACTATATGTGAAGAGCCGTGAATATCTCGATCAAGCAACTGAAAATGATAAAAAAATATTGAGAAGGCTTGCCAGTGACTACGTCTTAGATGGAGAGATCTTGTATAAAAAGAGGAGGGATCAAGTGTTGCTAATATGTGTCGATGCTGTTGAAGCTAGGAAAATCCTGGAAGAAGTCCATGAGGGTATTTGTGGAATGCATGCCAATGAGTTTACAATGGCCAAGCAAATCATGAGATTCGATTATTACTGGTCCACAATGGAAGGAGACTGCATCCGTTATGCCAAGAAGTGCCACAAGTGCCAGATTTATGGAGACAAGATCCATGTGCCTCCTTCACCTCTTCATGTTATGACTTTTCCATGGCCTTTCTCAATGTGGGGCATAGATGTCATTGGCCCGATCTCACCGAAATCTTCTAATGGACATCGTTTCATCTTTGTGGTCATTGACTACTTCACCAAATAGGTAAAGGCAGCTTCATATGCCAATGTCACGAAGACGGCAGTTAGCAAGTTTTTAAAGAAAGAGATCATTTGCGCTACGGTATATCGAAAAGAATTGTATCTGAGAATGCTTTGAACTTGAATAACAGTGCGATAGTGGAGGTCTACAGTCAGTTCAACATTAAGCACCATAACTCATCTCCATATCATCCGAAAATGAATGGCGCAGTTGAGGCAGCTAATAAAAATATCAAGAAAATTATGGGAAAATGACTGAGACCTACAAGGATTGGCATGAAAAGTTACCTCTTGTCCTCTACGCCTATCGAACATCGATTAGAACCTCTACTGGGGCAACTCCTTTCTCATTGGTTTATGGGATGGAAGCAGTCTTGCCTATTAAAGTTGAAATTCCTTCTCTCCGGGTTCTATCAGAATTGAAGTTAGACGAAGCAGAGTGTATCCAATCTCGGTATGATTAACTAAATATGATCGAGGAAAAAAGGCTAAGAGCCATCCGCCATGGGTAAATTATCAGAAGCGGATGATGCGGGCTTACAACAAGAAGGTCCGCCCCAGAGTATTCCATGAGGGAGACTTGGTGTTGAAGAAGATCCTCCCCATGCAAAAAGACTTTAGGGGAAAGTGGATGCCTAATTGAGAAGGACCTTATGTTATAAAGAAGGCTTTCTCTGGAGGAGCGTTGATACTCGCTGAGATGGACGACAAAAGTCTGCCAAATCTAATTAATGTAGACTCAGTCAAGAAGTACTTCGCTTGAAAATGGGCCAAGGTGAAAACTCGCAAAGGGCGTCTTGGGTTCAAAAAAAAAGGGAAAGGCTAAGGCGAAAACCCATAAAGGGCGCTTTGAAACCAAAAGGGCATTGAGTCGAAAACCCGAAAAGGGCGGCTCAGATTATGACCAACTTATGATGGGACATACAGTAGTTTTGCTACACTTGAATTAACAATGAGGAGGTATGTTACATCTTGGGGCATCGACAAAGTACCACAGATCTCCTAGACACATGTTGAACTCAGAATGGTCTTCAAGAAGTACGTACAGAGAAGCTCAGACTATGATATCTGGGGCACCAATTCTACTCTTACTCATTTTATACTTTAGTAGAATTTATTTTCTTTGCTCAATCCATTCTTCATGGGTTTTATCCCGAATAAATTTTAATCCATTCTCCACGGGTTTTATCTCGAATAAATTTTAGTTTTATTCATCTTCTTCCAAGCATTTCATATTGAAGTAATGTTTACTGAACTAATAATGCGTTCATAAAAGAAGTTTTGCGTATTACTTTGAAAGTCTTTAAATCATGCAAGAATCCAAAACAGGACAGTTGTTTAGAACTCACCAGGATTTAAAGGGCTCGGAGCACTTAAGATAAGGGCCTAGACAGTGACGACATCTTCAGATTCTCTGTTAGAAGTATCAGTTGAATAAAGAAGACATACGTCAAGGATCACCTTAGTAAACAGCAAACAACGACAGCCCAAATGTTAAAAATGGATCATTCTCATGACATTTTGCATCCATTCATAACATTCATAATACATATGGTTAGGAGTATTTTCATGACATCTTAATCATTTGACATAAGTATAGACCTCATGAAATCAATTTTACAGGTAGGTTCCCCAGAGGAAAATGCAGCAAAATTGATGGGAGTTACTAAAGATAGCAGATCTTATCTCCACTGAGTAGGAGTGGAGCAGATCGAAGACAACGGATCTTATCTCTACTGAGCAGTAGTAGAGCAGATCGGGAAACTGAAGCCTTATCTTCACTGAACAGGAGTGGAGCAGGCTAAAGATAGTAGATCTTACCTCCACTGAGCAGGAGTGGAGCAGATCGAAGACAACAGATCCCATCTCCACTGAGCAGGAGTGGAGTAGATCGAAGATAACAGATCCTATCTCCACTGAGCAGGAGTGAAGCGGATCGAAAATAGCAAATCCTATCTCCACTGAGCAGGAGTAGAGCAGATCGAAAATTACAGATCTTATCCCCACTGAGCAGGAGTGGGGCAGATAAAAAAGGGTGAATCTTATCTCCATGTATCGACAATGGAGCAGATTTAAGCCACTAGCCTTATCTCGACTGAGCAGGAGTGGAGCAGGCTAAAGCATTCAGATCTTTTCTTCACTAGGCAAGAGTGGAGCGGATCGAAGATAGCAGATCCTATTCCACTGAGCAGGAGTGGAGCGGATCAAAAGGCCACAAGTCTTATCTCCATGTATCGGCAATGGAGCAGACTGAAGATTATAGCTTTATCTCCACTGAGCAGGAGTGGAGCAGGCTAGAAGAAAGTAGATCTTATCTTCACTGAGCAGGAGTGGAGTAGATCAAATACAACGAGTCTTATCTCCATGTATCAGCGATGGAGCAGACTAAAGAGTGCAGGTCTTATCCCCTCTGAGCAGGAGTGAGGCAGATCAAAAATGGTGAATCTTATCTCCATGTATCGACAATGGAACAGATTTAAGCCAATAGCCTTATCTCCACTGAGCAGGAGCGAAATGGACTAAAGATAACAGATCTTATCTCCACTGAGTAGGAGTGGAGTAGATCGAAGACGATGAGCTTTAATTCCCCTAGCAGTAGGGTAACAGGCTAAAGAATAGCAGATCTTATCTCCATTGAGCAGGAGTAGAGCAGATCGAATGACTAAGGTCTTATCTCCACTGAGCAGGAGTGGAGTAAGCTAAAGATAGTAGATCCTATCTCCACTGAGCAGGAATGGAGCGGATTGAAGATGACGAATCTTATCTTCATGTATCGACAATGGAGCAGATTCAAACCACCAGCCTAGTCCTCTAAGCAGTAGGGTAACAGGTTAAAACATATAGATCTTATCTCCACTAAGTAAGAGTGAAGCAGATCGAAACAGCGAATCTTATCTCCATATATCGGCAATGGAGCAGACTGAAGATAACAGATCTTATCTCTACTGAGTAAGAATAGAGCAGATCAAAGACAAGTCTTATCTACATGTATTGACAATGGAGCAGACTGAAGATAACGGATCTTATCTCTATTGAGCAGGAGTAGAGTAGATCGAAGACAAGTCTTATCTCCATGTATCGGCAATGGAGCAGACTAAAGATAGCAGATCTTATCTTTACTGAGCAGAAGTAGAGCAGATCAAGGACAGTGAGCCTTAATCCCCTAAGCAGTAGGGTAACAGACTGAAGATAGCAGATATTATCTCCACTAAGCAGGAGTGGGGTAGATCGAAATAAAACTCCTATACCATTGGAGAGGCAGTGGACAGAATGAAGCCTCAAGAAATCGACATTCAGCTAGACCGGGCAAATTTGCCCTTTTAAAGTCTTTGATCTATTCTCGTTACACGACAATGAGCAAAGAGGGGCAGCTGTAATGGGCAAAATTTGCCCAAGCCCAATAAAACAAAATCCAACAGTCCATCATAAAGTAATATCGGGGCCCAATTAAGTTAACAACCCAAACGGTCCAAAAGTTTGCAAAATCAGTAAACCCTAGGGTAGCAGATGCATCTTCGCGCCGCCAATACCCACGAAAATCTCCTCAAGTCGTACGTCTCCAGTAGCTCCTTGTCGTGCGCCTCTAAGCCCCAATGTTGGAACCTTCAAAACAGGAAGCAGCAGTTGTAGTTGGGATGGGATTCTTTGTTTTATGGGCTATAAAAGGGGAATAAATGAATGTAAATGGGACTTTTTTTTTGATATATACGATTTACACAAAAAGAATACAAAAAAGGGTAGAGAGCAGAATACACAGATTAATCCGAAGCAAACATTGAATCAGTCAAGGTTTACTTTTTTTCTATTTCATTATTTTCAAATTCTATTGTTTCTGTTTTTATTATATTCCATTTTTCAAAACTGTGTAATACATATAAATCAGATTTTATAAAAATAACCAAGAGAATAAAAATCTCACCGGGCTTCCCTTGGCCACCGTCGTCGATGCGGGCATGGGAGGTTTTGCTGGCTTCCTGTAAAAAAGAAAGAAAAAGAACCCTAGAAAGCAAAGAAAAGGAAAGGGCGTGGGTTCTGCTTTTCAATTCTTAGATTGAAAAATAAAGGAAAGAAAATGTTTTGTTTTAACCTTTAGGAAAAAACGGCGCCGTTTGAGGTATTTGGGGGGGTGACCCGCGCGCTGGACCCGACCTGCAATCGGATCCGTGCATTTTACCCAAAATGGGTAATTTGCGTGGTTGGTCCCTCCTGTTTGCGCCATGGTTTTAATCGCATCCCTATTCAGGTTTTTGTATTTTCTTAAATTTACCCCAGTAATTTTACTTCTTTTTCAATTTAGCCCACTGTCAGACGCACCATTTCAAGGGAGGGGTTAATTGTTGTTTTGGACCCTCCAGCTTGCGCGCGCATTACAATTTCGCCCTATTCTATTTTTTCCTTTTAAATTTGGCCTAGAGTTTTCGATTTTGATTCAATTTAATCCTTTTTAGATTATTTTGCTATTAAATTAATTATTTTATTATTATTATTTTATTATTACTGTTTTTATATAGATATTACTATTATATTCCTATTATATTTACTATTGTTATATACATATATATATATATATATATATATCCTTGTTTACTTTAATTTTTTTTGTATCTACTATAATTATATCTATTATTTTATTTTATTATTATCAAATATTTTTATTTTCTTTTATTACTATTATTTTATTAATACTATTATTTTATTATTTTCTTATTATTTTTATTTTGTTCATCATCATTATCGTTCTATTATTATTATTATTACGCCATAGTTTTTTAAAATTAATTTTCCCATTATTATTATATTTGTTATATTTATGATTATTACTATAATTATTTCTTTATTATCATCTTTATTATTTTTATTATGATTAATTTATTACTTATATTACCTACTATTTTACTAACCTTCTCTTATTTATTCATTAATTATTTTGCTTAGTATTGTTATTGATGTTCTCGTCCATCTTATTTCCATTACATATATTAACTGTGATTTATTTTCACCAATTCGTGTATATTAGTTTTTACTCGATGCATTACAATCTTCGTTTCAAAATAAGCAAACCTCTGTGTTCTAAGGTTCGAAAGGAGTCGTACCCTAACTTACTGGGTCTCGATTTCTCTTTTCGAGTCTAAAGAACCTCTTACTTTCTTTTTAAAAGTTGAATAAAAAACTCATTCTTGAGAATTCAAGATTGTCGTGTCCTAACTTACTGGATGGGACGTTTTGTTATCTCGAGATAAGGATTTAAAAAAAAAACAAAGGCAATATTCCTTGTTTGGTATTTTGGGAAATCGAGCCCTAACTTACTGGGTTTCGATTTTTCATTAGACCCCAAATAACCGAGTATCCTTCTTAGATTTAAACACATCAATTTTGAAAGTCAAAGGACAAACTCAATTTCTGGGATTTGACATGTTGTACCCTAACTTACTGGGCGCGACATTTTGCTTCCTCGAGATAAGAGGGTTTGATTGCTTATATTTTATTCAAGTGTTTTCCTTTAAAATAAAAGAATCGCATTTTAAAATTTTTCAAATTTTCAATATTAGGACTTTAATTGATCAATTAGGTATCAATTTTGTGCGTTATGAGGGTGCTAATCCTTCCTCGTGCGTAACCGACTCCCGAACTCATTTTCTTAAAATTCGTAGACCAAAATGTTTTATAAGTGGCCCAATCACCTTCGAAAAAGATTGGTGGCAACTCCGTATTTCTCTTTAAAGTCGGCCCGTTTTTCAAACAAAAAAATGATTTCGACATTCAATATTTTCCATTTTTCAAAAGAAATAAAAATAACCTTTATTTATTGAAACCAACAGAGCCATAATATTTTAACTATTATTTATTATTTTCAAATTGTTGGTTTGAAAAGAGGGTGACACATCTTTTGAGTTTTTTTTTATTTTTATTTTTATACATTATAAGACGAGGTCAAATGTTAATTTTGGTTCATATATATTATGTTGGAACTTAAATTAAATATAAATACTTTAATTTTGACATAATTTGATTCCTTTAATTTTTATAATGTCATTAGTTAGTCTAAATAGTTAATAGTGCTACCTATTTCAATTGCAATGCTATTTCATTTTTAATAGAACATTATTCCAACAACAAAAAATTTATTTCATCATAACAAGTTCGAATGAGTGTTTTTAAAAAAAATTCACATAAGCATTTTCAATTCAAATTTTTTGTTACATCAGTAGCAAGTGATATACATTTTTATTTTAAGATGTCACACTAGTGAATTTAACAGAAAAATTTTAATGGCGGTAATAATTAAACTTGAATTTTAAAATTTAAAAATAAAGAATCTATATTTCTAAAAATAAAAATAATGAAATTAAATTTTGAAATATATAAAACTTACTCGATAATTTAAATAAATAAATACTTAACCCAATCGAAAGCATGATAACAATACTAATTTTATAATGAAAATGGAAAGAGAAAAGGAATATGGAGAAAAAATATATAAAAAGAAAAAAATGGGAACACCAAATGCAACATTAATTATACACTGAAGAAAGATGACAAACTAAATAGCGGGTAAAACAAAGAGGATTAATTTAACTCATCATTCATGTAAGGTTATACATAAACCATTTTTAATCAATACATTTTTCATAACCACTTTTATCATTTACTTACTTTTAAATATATTTTATTTATTTAAGTTATACATAACCCCTTCCCAAATTATAAATAAGAGAATAATATCATAATACGTTTTGGTATATTTAAACTTACATTCTATTATACGGAAAATAATACCGATATTAATTAAACTATGACTCAATTTAATTTTTAAATACATTTTTATTGCTTATGTTATCAAATTAACAATTGAGAATAGAAGGAGAACAAAGTATATATGTAAACGTGATGAATGATAGGTTATTATGGAATTGAACTCGATTCCATCAATTAATTGATAAAAATAGTTTAATTATTAAAAGAATATTTTCAAAATTTTGGTTTTGATTATTTTAGATTAAATAAATAAAATAACTCAAATTTTTTATATTAATTGTGATAACGAGTAACCAACATAATTTTTCAGTTAATTCAATCAACACCTTTATAAATTATTATTTTTTTAATACTCACAGTAAGAAAAATTAATTCACGTAATGTACCCCCAAAAATTATAATCGTTGTCTTCAAGGAAATCTTTTGGAAATCTCGGTGCCCCCACCAAAGCGTTTGTTATGCACTTCATGAACTTTTTTTCTCTATATATAACTCAAAGCAAACGAACATTGAAGCAAAAGTACTAAACACAAAGCTTCAAGCCAAAAAAAGTTAGTTGTAAAAGCCTAACAATGGCGAAACCAAGGGAAGCCCCTACTTTTATATTTTCAAGTGTAGCTCACTGTGCATCAATTGGGCGTGAAAAGCACACGGTTGTGGCGGACATGGATGGAACCCTGCTAAGAGGACGAAGCTCTTTCCCTTACTTTGCATTAATTGCCTTTGAAGTTGGTGGGATATTAAGGCTTCTCTTCTTGCTTTTAGCTTCCCCCATAGCAGGGATCCTTTACTATTTCATCTCAGAATCGGCGGGTATTCAAGTCGTAATATTTGCAACCTTCGTGGGAATGAAAGTGTCGGATATCGAATCCGTGGCTCGAGCTGTTTTGCCCAAGTTTTACTCCACTGATTTGCATACCGAGACTTGGAGGGTGTTCTCTTCATGTGGGAAAAGATGTGTGCTTACGGCCAACCCAAAGGTTATGGTGGATCCCTTTTTGAAGGATTATTTGGGAGCTGACTTGGTTGTTGGAACTGAAATCCATGTGTTTAAAGGTAGAGCCACTGGTTTAGTGAAGAATCCTGGGGTTCTTGTGGGAACAAATAAGGCTGATGCACTTGAGAATGCTTTCAAAGATGAGCCTATCCCCGATATTGGTCTTGGGGATCGAAAGACTGATTATCCTTTCATGAAATTGTGCAAGGTTAATTTTCTTTCCCCTTTCTTACCAGGTATTGCACTTATTTTTAACCTTTCTTCTGCATTTTAGATTAAAAAGCTTTTAATTTGGTTTACAGGAAAGTTATGTGGTTCCAGCAAAGCCTGAAGTTGTTCCGGTAAGCCTCAACAAACTACCAAAACCAGTAGTTTTCCACGATGGCCGACTTGTTCAAAAACCAACCCCATTCATTGCACTTCTCATCATCCTTTGGATCCCCATAGGCTTCCTCCTTGCCTGCCTCCGCATAGCTGCCGGCTCACTCCTTCCCATGCCGTTAGTCTATTATGCGTTTTGGGCACTTGGTGTACGAGTTTACATCAAAGGCAACCCACCCCCACCGGCTAAAAAATCAATAGGTCAAAACGGAGTCCTTTTCATTTGCTCTCATAGAACCCTACTTGACCCTATCTTCCTCTCCACAGCTTTAGGCCGGCCGATACCCGCCGTGACATACTCCGTATCGAGATTATCCGAAATCATCTCACCTATTAAGACCATCCGTCTCAGCCGTGATCGCGCCACGGATGCTTCCATGATTAAAAAGCTATTACAAGAAGGCGACCTAGTTATTTGCCCCGAAGGAACAACATGTAGGGAACCGTTTTTACTAAGGTTTTCGGCATTATTTGCTGAGTTAACCAACGAACTTGTTCCGATCGCAATGGCGAACCGAATGAGCATGTTCCATGGAACAACAGCTAGGGGGTGGAAAGGGATGGACCCATTTTACTTCTTCATGAACCCTAGCCCAGCTTATGAAGTAACATTCTTGAACAAGGTGCCATATGCTTTAACTTGTAGTGGTGGGAAATCAAGCCATGAAGTTGCCAATTATATTCAAAGAATGATTGCTGCAAGCTTATCATATGAATGTACAAGTTTTACCAGAAAAGATAAGTACAGGGCTTTGGCTGGAAATGATGGTATTGTGGCTGAAAAACCAAAGCTTTCTCCTAATAAGGTCATGGGCTGCTAGAAAATATATTTTGTTCACGCTATTTTGTCCTTTAGTTTCGTAGCTTAGGGTGTTTTTTGGCTGAACAATGAGATATATTTTGTCCTATAAAATGTTGTATACCTAAATCATCACCTTCAAATAATAATAGTTGGGCAGTTTGGTGTATATTGATGATTAAAAATAATACTTAACATATGGGGTAATTGGGTGAGAAATTCAAGGTTATTAAAGTAAAGTTTGTTTGGATACAAATAATACAATAGAAAATAATGTTATTGAACTACGATTATACTCCAAACATACTTAAATCATCACATTTTAAACTATCGATATTATATTAATTAGATTATTTAGTTATTAAAATTAATTGTTAAATTTGATCTTATGTGATATAATTTAAAATTAAAATTTTAAAAATAAATATTGTAAAGATAGATGTTATAAAAATCTTAGTTACGAGGTTTTTCAAATTTTTATATAAACTTTATTATTCACTCTTTATTTTCAGTTTTATTTTATGTTTAATTTTATTTTTAAAATTTATGCAACATCATTCTATTTATTATTATTTTATTTTAAATTTAGTTGCATAAAACTTAACGAACTATTTAATAATTAAATTAATAATTTTAATAATAAAAATATCTAATTAATATAACATTAATAATTTAGAGATTAAATTAGATTCTAAAATAAACCTCATAGTTTGGACACCACAGTTGCAATTATGTCTTTGCATTTATATTGGCTAGAAAAGGGCTAAACGCATCGTTTTTGGTTTTATAGTTCCTCTACTGGACACGTTTTCCATTTTTGCTTTTTGACATTTGGACGAAAAAACAGTACACAATCCAACCAAACTCCAAGGCAGAAGTCTTCGAAGACCTATCATCTCTGTTATTATATTACCGATTGGATCCAAACAAAGGATTTTTTTTGCCCTTTTAATGGATCATTGGTATTTTCTAGGATTCTTGCTTCTTATTTTGCTTCATCTCTGTTTGGTTTCAGCTGAGATCAATGGATCGGTGCTTGAAATGAGGAGAGGAACTTCTTCGGTTCCAGTTGATCCCACTCGTGTTACTCAACTCTCATGGCACCCTAGGTCACTTTAATTTCTCTCTTCTTCGTTTTCGCATTTTATAACTTTTTCCTGTTTAATTTACTCAAAATTGTGAACTTTATGTTTTTTTTATTTTATTTTCAGGGCTTTCCTTTACAAAGGATTTTTATCAAGTGAGGAATGTGATCACCTTATTACTCTGGTAAGCAACATTTTTTTAACTAATTTGTTGATTAATTTCGATTTGTGATGTTAACCCCTCCTTTTTTTGTTAAAATGTGTGAATTTCAGGCTAAGGATAAATTAGAGAAGTCAATGGTGGCGGATAATGAATCAGGTGATAGCATTGAGAGTGAAGTTCGAACCAGCTCTGGCATGTTTCTTCAGAAAGCTCAGGTATATAATTAAATTGCCCCTTTTTTTAGTTTAAATCTGTGAAATTAGCTGGAATTCTGTTAATGGAAGATAGAAATATTACAGCGGTGAAGGCAGTTCACTTATTCTTCATAAATAACCAAATTTTGGATTGTAGTTTATGACAGATGATGTTTTAGGTGTCTTTTACTCCTTTCCCCTAATGATTCATTCACACTTAATCTAGGGCAAGCTCTTTACCTAAAGAATCCGTTTCCTCACTGAATGCATCGAAAGTTAAAGATGATAGTTGTGCTCTTTGGTATTGGCTTAAGCTTTTGGGTTAATTACTTTCCCTTAATGCTGTATCAGAGATCTCGAGTAGGACTCCTGATAACTGATTTACTTCTTATTTCTTCCTCTGGTGTCTTGTTGCTCACTGGGGAATGCTTTACTGCTTTAATCCTTCTTTAGTTTGCACCTTTTTCTTCACTGGAGTTCAGGTCCAAATGTGTACTGTTTAGTATTAGTTATTTGTTTCATTAAGTTTAGAGATCGTTTACTCAATACTAATTGTGATGACTCGGATTGTTTATTTTTGTGGACCGTGTTTGGAAAGCATTGTATCTGCTGATTCTTGAAGTTCAAATGCTTATGTGGTGTCCTTTATTTCTTATGTGAAGGATGAAGTAGTTGCTGATATCGAAGCTAGGATTGCTGCATGGACCTTCCTTCCAGTAGGTATATATCATTTCTTGCTTGTTGTCACCCTATAATTTCTTAATCTGCGTTGAATGGTGTTTTCTCATCTTATTTTAATATGGCACACCAACCAGAGAATGGGGAGTCCATGCAAATACTACATTACGAGAATGGTCAAAAGTATGAGCCACATTTTGATTATTTTCATGACAAGGCTAATCAAGAGCTGGGCGGTCACCGTATAGCCACTGTACTAATGTATTTGTCTGATGTTGAGAGTGGTGGGGAAACTGTGTTTCCAAATGCAGAGGTAAGCATTTGACTGTGAATTTTTTATCCCCCCCTATTTATGTTTGCTCTCTTCCTATTCTATCATTGTTAAATGCTCACATTTCCATTTTATTTTGTTCATCACTTACTAGCTTGCCTTCTGCAGGGAAAAATTTCTCAGCCAAAGGATGATAGCTGGTCAGATTGTGCAAAAAATGGATATGCAGGTAGTACTATGATTTCCATTGGAGATTTTGTGAAATGCTTACTGTGTTGTCTTTTTACTTTTCTCGGATATTAATATGCTAGACCATACCGATCTGTTGGAAGAATTTTCATTTGATTCTAGCTGATAAAATCTCACTTTAATGAACAAGTGAAATTAAGTTTGCCACTTTTGTTTGTTTGATTGGCTTGTGATCTGTATTCCAATGAATTCTGCAGATATTACTATGAACCTGCTGTATATGTTCATAGCTTCTTATTTAATTGTTCTCGGATAAAATTGCCACCTTAGAAATCCAACCATATAATCATCACAAAATTGTACTGTTCGTCCTTGCAGTGAAACCCAGAAAAGGTGATGCATTACTATTCTTCAGTCTTCATCTTGATGCAAGAACTGATTCCGACAGTTTGCATGGAAGTTGCCCAGTGATAAAGGGTGAGAAGTGGTCTGCAACAAAATGGATCCATGTCAGGTCATTCGATGCGGCAAAGAGGCAGTCTGTAAATAGAGATTGTGTTGATGAGAATGAGAATTGTACTACCTGGGCTTCAGCGGGTGAGTGTGAAAAGAACCCTAGTTACATGATTGGTTCTGAAGACTATTACGGATATTGTAGGAAGAGTTGTAAGGTATGCTCCTCGTAGAAAGTCGTTTCCCTGGCTGTTTCCCAAAGATCAATGGTTAAAGCTTTTAATAGCTGTATATACACACACATTTTTGAGTTATGCTCGATGCACACACATTTTTGAGGACTTGAATCTGTGAAGTTTCACATATTATATTGAGGATGGTTATTGGTTATTATATATCATCTCTACTATCATCTGGATTAGCTGGTGAAAACAACTTACCATCCAGATTAAAAAGGAATGATTTATACGAGTATGTGGTTAATCTAGTTGGTTCATTTAATCCCTCTTACAAGGTGGCATCCAGCACACGACTGCCTAGTGCAGCAGCAGCTGAGGAGAGAATGAATGTTTGGTATTTACAAAAAAGGAATTACTCACAAATTGCTGCATGATTTGTGCAATCAGTTCATTTGATCAGCCTAAAACAATCTGTTACGGAAACAGAAAATGCTGTTGTGTTTCCAGATGCATGAGCCATCAAAAGCATTGCTTTGATACAGTTTTGAATCAAGGTGTTCTCCAACAAAAACATCAAACCGAACCATGAAAGCATTGTTCAATAAGTACTTGGTAATGAATTGTGATTGTTAGGTAACTGTAATTGAACATCTCACAACATTCTGTTCTAAAACAAACAAATGTTGTTATAAAGCTTCCAAATGCTTTGCCCCATCATGAATGATAGACCAACAATCATATTGATGATCTTAATAGAAAGAATTAGCACTTAAGAATTTCAATGCCAATATATCATTTGCAATATTTGGTTAAATGAAGAAAGGAAAGCATAGATTGAAACAACAATCAAGAGCCATGGATGAATAAATATGCATTGCATACAGTCTTTCCTTTTATTCCTTTTTCTTTCCACCTTGATCAGAACTTTACATCTGAATATTTATATACCAAAAAAAAAAAAAAAATGAAAGTTTAACACTGATTGTAAAAATGGGATGATACAACTTGTAAGATTTTTTATTTGCAACCTGAAAAACAAGACGAAATCTAGGTTGTAATGGAATGAGGAAGGAAGACTTTAAAAGAAATAATAAAGAAATTATTTGTTTTGTTGATCAACTTTGGGTTGATGGTGAAAACAGCATTCAAGCATTTGCCCTAGTAAAAAGAAGAGTTCTTGCCTATAACTGCAGTTGACCATAATTAATGTGGTTGATTTGATTCAATCGTATGCAGCATAGCATGTTCTCCGGTAAATCTTCGGGTTTATTTCCCTGTTCAGAAGTGTTGCAATTACATCATATGCATGTCCGAGTGAAATCTCAAAACGTTGAAAGCAGTCAATGTAATTAAATATTTTACCTGAATTGTCAAGCCAAAATCCAGTATACACAACTTATATCTGTCCTGAAACGCCTCGAAACCTTTTCTAGATATGTAGCTAAATCTATGCAAATCTAAATCAATCTCAAAGTAGTTCTCGCCCTGAAAGAGTTTTAATCCATCAGAATCATATGCATAATTAGGTCATAAATTAATTAAAACTAAAATAATTCAATAGAAAGATCATGAGGGAAAAAAAAGAAGATACCAAGTAAAATTCATGCTGAGGTCGCGAGAGAACCGGCTTTTCATTATAAGCATTCATAAGCCTCTTCTCAGCTGTGCTTAAATGAAGATCCATAACATTTGCCACTCGGCCAATCATTTTCAGTCTTTCCCTAAAAGGTGCAATAGTATCTACGGGGAATCCTTTAACTCGCTCTACCTCATCATTGATAAACCGCTGACGGTAAAAGAATGAACGAGAAATGTTAATGAATTCAGATAAACAACAAAGGGATGCCCAAAACAAGGGACTTCTAATAATTAAATATTTAACATAGAAGCAGAAAGCAATAGATGTGTTTATCTTACTATAATATTTTCTCGGAACTGAAGTGGGAGCTCTTTTGAGTAACTTTCTGATAGTTTAAAGTACAACACCAAATTCATTCCTTCTCCATCGTTTTCACTTTGAAAGATTGTAATAGGGTACAACGGAATCTGCAGGCCGAAAGAAAATGTCTTTATTAAAAAAGGTTCAATGACAACATAAAGAGATTTGAACCTATAAACACATTGAGCATACTTATGTCCATATTTCAGTTTCAAGCAAAGAATGTAAGTTACAATTGAAAAATAACAATTCGATCTAAAGCTTGGGAGAAAATATTTCGCATCAACATCTATTGTAAGGTCTTAGAAAACATGCAGATAACCATATGGAGTGAGTTCTACGAGAAAAAGGAAGAGATGAAAAAGGTATATGCACCTGAATATTTACAACAAGAATAGCAGGGATTTCTTCAGATAAATTAAAAACCGGAAGTTCCACAAAACGAGCAATGTGATCAATTTTGCGTGGAGATAAGAAGAGGTCAACTCCAAAGGGATGAAATGCTGCAGAGTTTGAAGCAAATTCCTTCTTTTTGTCCCTTCCAAGAGAGTCAACAGAAAGCATCATTGAAATCAGTTAAGCTGGCAAGTTGCAAGTACATTTATGAAGAAAAGTTGAACCAATTAAGAAAAAGCCCTCTCACCTAAAGTAGTTCTGGCCACGGACCTTGAAAGAACTTGGCTTGAGAGGAGACCAACAATCAGGCATGCTTTTCTCTTTTGGACAGTGTGGGACTGAGGTACCAGCTACCGGTCTTTGGAAACCCACCTTCGGAGAAACTAAGATGAAATAAGATCATGCACATGTAAATATATGGCATATGACAAATAAAGAATATATTCAAGGATGATAAGGAAAAAAACTGGTAGCATAGCATTCACCTAATGTCGGATTGGCATGTCCGTCCCTCCATTTAAAGGATAGTTTCAGAGGTGCTTTCTTCTTTGAACCAAGAGTACTTGGGTTAAACGATCTTTTTCTCTCAAGTGAAGGGGCAGTCGACTGAAGACAAGGCAAGCAAGTATTTGGAAGAAGTTCAGCATGATGCGCAGCTTGCTTTTCATCCCCACGAATACTTTCACTAGAAATATCATCCACAAATACAGCACTCCCCTCAGTCTGATTATCATTCGCCTTCGATTGAGAATTAACATTGTTAATTAGACTCAAATCTCTAGGAGACGATACACTCAATGCAGATGCATTTTCAGAGCCGGTCACAGATACTACCTCTGCAAACAACACGCAATGAGCTTATGAATTTAAATCATTATCATGCTTAATTCTTTCACCAAAAGAGAAAGAAAGAGAGATTCAATTGATCATAAAATAAACACATACCATCATGGAGGCTATAAAAATCTTCATCCAATTCAGATTCAAATACTGAAAAGCAATCACGCCATGCCAATTCTGCACTTCCTGTCACTAGCAACCAAACCAAAAGTCAAGATCAAATTCATGAAAGCCAGTAAAATACAAATAAAAAAAAAATGCATCAATAAACTTTAAAACTCAAAGCCCAGAATAACCGTATAATATGAACTCAATTTTTCCATGCCCCTCTCCATTAAGATCATACAATTCCAAGACTAAAATCATCATTCATTTATGATTCAATAAAAAACCTAAATCAAATAAAATCGCTTCTTTTTCCCTCAATCAATCCAAGAAATCAAAAACCAAACAACAAGATTCAACAACTCAAAGCAAAAACAGATAAAGAAAAAAAAAAGGGTAATCAAGAAAAACAATTAACCTTGGACGGTAGAACTAGCACGAGAAAAATCCTTAGAACCAGCAGCAAATTCCCCATTTTCAAGCTTGCGAGAAGAAACCCTCCTTTTAATGGTCTTTCTTCTGCACAGAATCCTGCTTTTCTTCTTCTTTGACAATCCCCCAAAGCTTCCTTGCTTTGAAACACAACTACCCATTTTTTGTTCTTTTTCTTTATGTGAAATTCACAGAAAAAATAAAGTACATAAAGATGGTAACTTTTTTATATTCCAAATGATGGGCTTCAGTTTTTGACTGTTAGCGTAATAGCATTAGTCTCGAGTGAAAATTCCAAAACAATAGCAGAGAGTAGTAATTACTTTTTTATTTTAATTTTGTAAGGAAAATAAAAACACTGTTTCAAGTCTTAAGCGACAGCTTCGAACTCGGCCGAAGACTTGAGCTTTGAAAAGTCTACCGATGAAAACCGGTTTTTACCAAATGGGACTGGGGGCCCACGTGAAGCGTATGCATTGTCGATTGGCTGATCGGACGGTGGTGGTATGTGACACGTCATGGTAGGAACCTAAATGTCGTGTTGGACAGCGTCTAGAGCCAAAAGAGATATTGGTTTTCTCTTGAAGTGTAACTAACCAATTGGAGATAACTAAACTCAAATTTCATTAAAATAATCAACAATTTATTTACAATATTTTATCTCAAATTATTTAAAATTGAATTCAGTATGCTTTTTTTCTTTTAAAAGTATTATATAGAATGATCATTTATTCAAACAAAATATGTTTGTCTAATTTTTCAAAGATAAATTCGAAGAACCCCACATCAGCGGAAAACACCCAAAAATATATCCAATTTGTTTATCAATCAAATTACTTTTCAGACAATTTTAATTTATGTTTAGATATTTTAGAAAATCTTTTGAAATTTGATTTAAGCGAATGAAGAAATTGCTAATATCTTTATATGTATAATATAAATAAATTTTTTATATTCATAAAAAATTTGGTGAATATTTTATATAAACTTTTAATAAATATAATTATCAGATAATTTATTTTAAGCGTGTCATAATTATGTAAATTTTAAATTCACTTTCAACTCAACTATGAAATTATAAACAAGATAACAGATATATACTATTTGAACCTAAAACATCATATTTCAATTTTATCATTTCAACCAAATTCATATTTAATTGTTCTATACACACTCAATGAAATAAAAAACCTTCACAAGTGAATTTAAAAATTGTTATGGAACTACTCATAGTAAGATAATGTCTTCAACGCATTTGAATTCATATCCTCTTTGTCCTGATAATAATACATATACTACTCAAGATAAGATTCCATCAATAATTTTTTTTTTTTGTGAATTCAAGTTTTTTCTTTGAATAAAATGATTACTCATAAATATATCCCAATCTGAAATATACTCAAATCCAATTCCCAACAACAACAAAAAGAACTAGGAATATCGCTTGGCCGTCACTAACCTGATCCCTAGTAACACAAGTGTCCTAAGTATATTAATATACTCATATCACCATCAGTCTCCAAAGAGAAAAGATGTACAAAACAAAACAGCAGGGCAAGCATAAATATATGAATAATATGTTCAAGCAATCAGCATTAATTTCAATAGAAAAAAAAAAAAAAAAAGGCAAGGTTCAAAATAAATAGATCCTTTCAAGATCTAAGAACCTACGGTTGTTTAACATGTTTATTGATATTATACAACTATTTATAACTGACATAAATAAAAAGCAATTAACATTACTCCCAATCTATATTGATTCATCATCTTGGTCTGTGAAAATCAGAGGGAAATCATCAAACTCTTCTGATAAACCATTTTCCTCAGCCATGGTTCGCAATGACTGATAAACCTTGAACATGGACCATCTCTTCTTTGGATGAGCAACCACACAGTTGCATCCAATTTTGAGGACCTGCAAAATTTGTTCATCATGCCCCTTCCCATACAGATCTTTGTCAATGGCATCTTTGATTCTCCCTGTGTTTGAGAGATGGTTTACCCAATCCACCAAACCACCTTTGAATCCTTCTTCACCTGCATTAACTTCTAGGGGTTTTTGTCTGGTTACCAATTCTAGAAGCACGACACCGAATCCGTACACATCGGATTTCATCGAAGCAACCATTGTGCTTGAACTCTCTGGAGCTATGTAACCGAATTCACCTATATCCCTTTTGGCAAAACTAGTTTCATAAACATCTGCAGAAGTCATAAGGCTTGCCAATCCAAAGTCCATTATCCTTGCATCAAAGTCCTCATCCATGAGAATCACATTCGAACATATGTTCTGCTGCAGAATTGGAGGCTGGCACCCATGGTGCAGCCAAGCTAGACCTCTGGCTGCACCCAAAGCTATCTGAAACCTAATCGACCAATCTATAGCGGCAGTATTCTCATGTAGCAAGGAATATAGCGTCCCATTTGACATGTGCTTATAAACAAGTAATTTCTCCTCCTCCACAACACAAAATCCCAAAAGGGGTGTCAAATTTGGATGCCTAAGTTGGCCTAATCTATTCATCTCCCACCGAAACTGCCTCTCGCCGAGCTTGCAAGTCGTCAGCCTCTTGATTGCAAGGGCTGATCCATCAGGAAGCATTGCCTTGTAGGTAGTTCCAGTCCTAGTGGAAACTATGATACTCTCTGGACTGAAATTGTTTGTTGCAGCCATTAGATCAGCCAATTTAAGCTTCACAAGTGGCTTCTGGAACAATGAAACTTGAGTCAATTTATGAGCCCTCAGCCTCCCAGCCCAACTACTGTCATATCCCCTTTCAATAAACCCTTTCTTCCCCATCCCTGCCCCTCTCAAATGGAACCACCACCAAACCCCAAATCCCAACAACATTGAAGCAGCAGCACCAAAAACACCTGCAGCAATTATAATGGCTAAATTCCTCTTACTCAAACCCCCACACTTTCCAAGAGGATCCCCACAAAGACCACTGTTCCCAGCAAAATCTGCCTTATCACGATTCTCAAAAGATGAAGGAATAGCACCCGAGAGATCATTATTTGCTACAGAAAACCTTTTCAGCCTATCTAAACCTGATAATTGGTATGGAATTGAACCTGAAAGCCTATTGTTTGACAGTATCAGATTGTTCAGATAAGCACAATTTGATAACTCAGGTGGGACCGAACCATGCAGATTATTGCTAGACAAATCAAGGGTTACTAAATAAGGCAACCAAGAACATATCTGTGGAGGGATCGTACCAGAAAGCTTGTTAGCCGACAGATCTAAGGCCTGCAAACTATGACAGTACCTTAAAGATTGAGGTAACTCTCCCGACAGTTTCATGTCTCGAAGTTCGAGACCTAACAGGCGGTTTTCTTGTTCATTCCAACATTGAACGCCGACAAATTTGCATACAAAACCAACAGAATTGTTGTTGAAAGTCCATGAACTCAACCTCCCATCTGGGTCTTTTAGAGAATTCTTGACACCTTCCAGGCACTTCAAGTCATCTTGCGCCGTAGCTGGGAAAAAAAGGGCTAGCAAAAACATCCATGATAAAACAAAGCTTAAGATCTTTAACCTCCTAGAAAAAGATCCCTTCATGGTTTATCTCACACACACACACACAAAAAAAAAAAAAAACCAGAGTTTTACTTGACTTAGATCACAAAAACAACACTGGATTTCATGTGATAAATTTTGCTATTTCTTCTGATACGAGATCGCTTGGAAGGAAGCAAAAAATGGGCGTGAAATGCGTTGAATGGTCTAAAGAGGAAGAGCAAGTGAAGGCTGAAAGATCATTGACTTGGATTTGTCTGTGAGTAATTACCAAACACCATGATTGATTTTATTATTTTCCCTAATACTACCAATATCTTTTTCTATTATTTTTTCTTGGGAGTACTCTTTGTTTTAGACACACACACAAAAAAAAAAAAAGGTCAGTTTGAATATGATTGTGCTTTGATGATAACATTTTCATTTTGTTTTACTATTATTCAAATGAATTAGGTTAAAATACTACAAAATAAAGTTTTAATTTTATTTAAATCAATTTTTGTAATTTATTTAAATACTTATAAAAGATACTTCATGGATAAGTGACAGAAAAGCAATTTAAAAATACTTGTTTTTTAATATTTTAACCAGAGAATTAATTAAGATTTTGTTGACCAAGAAACTATTAGTGTATGACGGATAATATTCCTTGCTTCTTACTTTTATTGTGCTTGATATTAAAAGGTTGGTTAAGGTGATATAAAAATTTGTTAGAATATTGATTTAATTAGTAAATTTTTAAAATCTGTTAATTTTAGGGACAATAATATATTTATTTCAAAAACTTATTTATTAATCACATTTTTAGAAAACAAAATTTTCTCATCCATTTTAGTCAAAGTTTTACCCTTTATTATGCTTTTGGATAGACGATGACTAGATTTTATCTTATAGCTACAGTAATTAATTTTACTGTCATCGTTGGTTTTAATTTTATTGGAGATAAACACACTATTCATCTAAAAGCACATTAAGGGTCCGTTTGTTTGTCAGTAAATATTTTTGAAAATAATTTCGGAAAATGATTTACTAAAATATTTGCTGGTGTTTGGATAAATTTGTGTAAAATATTTTCTGTTGTTTGGCAAATTTTCTAAAATATTTTTCGAAAAATTTGTTTTATATATATTAATAATATTAATAAATTTTTATATTTTAAATTTTTTTACATATATTGCAATTATTTATTTATAAATAAATAAATAAATCAAATTTTCACATATATTGCAATAAAACAACAAGCCATGCAAGTATATATTGTACATAGACTCTCCTTTGAGGGCACTAATAACAATAAAATCCATTTTAATTACCAAATTTTAAACAAAAGATGAGTTAGTGTAACACCCTAAACCCGGCCCAAACACCACGACCGGATCTGGTATGTCACTAAAAAAAATTTTATAAAACAATTTAGTTTATTAGAAAATCCAAATAATAAAATAAGTCTTTACAATTGAAAGCCCAAAACTTAAAGAGGAAAAAAAACCTTAGTTTAAACGAAGTAAATATAAAAAAACAAAGCAAGCCCATAATAAAACCAAAACATAAACTAGTGGCCCATGGCCTTATTACAACGGGTTTAAAGTCCATAAAATAAAACATCTTATAAACTATTTAGTTGAGACGTTCACGGATCCACATATTCTTTTGCATGGCCACCTTGCGTTCCTCTCGGCCGGTCCCGAGCACTAGGTATCACCAAATGTTAATTAAAAGGGTGAGTAGCGAGACTCGGTGTGCAACCCTCATGCACCACTAGATTTTTGGGCCTTAGGCTGTTAGACAAAATAAACAGTTTAATACTCATAATAAAATTAACAACAAATAATATGCAAGGCCCAACCTGCTTGCCAAGGTTTCCATCCGCTACACCCCCGCACTCAACCGCTCACACCATTGGGGATTTCTACAATCGACCCACACCGCTACACGCCAATATGGCGGTCATCATGTCGCTCATCCACATATGATGGTAAAGCCCTTATAACATATAATGGTCGAAGCTCAGATAACAATTCACGGTAATAGTCGCTACATCGATCACGGTAAAACCGCTACACATATAACGATAACTCCTCCTTTCATCAACCCAACCCATGCAATCACATACAAGCATTTTACTTATAACATTTAAACAGATTATTTACTAACCTAGTGATCCGCTTTTACCCTTATTGGGCTTTCATCAATAAACCGAGATGTTGGCAATTATCAAAACATATAAATCTTATGATCATGCATTTTATGATTAGATCTAGATGGTGGGAAGTATTACACACCGTTATCGCGAAAATCTATTATCCTTAACGTAGAGCCTTATTTGTCGAATCCGAATTTCCCTAAGAAACATCACCTCCTACCTATATTCGCCACCATCAAAACAAATATCAAACCAACCGATATACACAACCAACCTAACCCAAACAATATTCGCCAAAGCAAAAAGGAATCATGGAAGGCCATTCGGCCAAACCTACCACCACCTACCTTCGGCTTTTCCACCAAATCGGCTTTAATGGAACAGATTAAACCGAGGAGTAAAGAGTATAACCGACGGGGACTTGGAAACAATGATTTAGATTAAGAGTTGATCAAAATAAAGGAATCACAGAAAAGGAAAAATCCCGAAACTCACCGGATTAAAGAGGAGTATACGGCTTACGGTGCACGTTCGGGAAACAGAGATTTCACTTGTAGATTCAACTTTGAGAAGAGAAGAGGGGAAAGTAAACTGTGTTTGGAGAGTTACGGCAAAGAAAAGGTTTTGAGAGAAAAGAAGAAGAGAAATTCGGCTAAGTGAGGAAGAAGAGAGAAAAATTGAAAGAAAGGATGATCACTTGGCTTATATAGATTTCAGTAATACACTTCCCCTCCCAGAGTTGGATTTTCGGCCAACTCTGCTGTCATCTGATAGCTTTTATCTTCCTTGTTATCTTAATCCCTTATCTCCCTGAAAATAGCCCTCATCTTTCTCTTCATTATCTTCGTATTTATCAAGAAAATAAAAGAATTAAAATCCTTATTTTGTAGCTAGTGTGCCGTCCACTTCTAAGGCACCTAAGTGCCGAATTTTTGACCCAAAACTTGGGCTCTAAGTAGCCCTCACTTGGCCCAAACTCCTCCCCCCTTATGACGCCACCTTATGTCCAGTTAAAGCTCCCCAAATCTTTGGGCCACAAGCCCAGCTTGTCACTTAGTTAACTATCTACTTAATTTATGAGCTAACAACATTTATTAGCCACCTAACCCAAATTTTAAAGCCCAATATATATCACTTTAAAATACCCAGAGCACTAATTTAAAAAAAATCAGCCGGTCCTTAAAATCTCAATTTAACATATTAAACTATCATATAAATACGCAGGCCCACATTTAGGATGTTACAGTTCTACCCCCTTAAAATAAATTTCGGCCTCGAAATTTACCTGATCAGAAAAGATGGGGATACTGTTGTCGCATAACATCCTCCGGTTCCCATGTCGCCTCTTCTGCGCCATGGTTTCTCCATAAAACTTTAACCAAAGGAACGGACTTCCTTTTCAACACTTTTACGTCTCGATCCAGGATTTGCACTGGCTCCTCCTCAAAAGACAAAACTGGGCTTACTTCTATCTCTTCTATCGGCACTATGTGCGATGGATCAGATTGATAACGTCTCAGCATCGAGACATGGAACACGTCATGTATCTACTCCAACTTTGAAGGCAATTCAAACGATAAGCCACGGGGCCCACACGTTCTAACACCCGATAAGGCCCAATAAACCGAGGACTTAACTTACCCTTTCGTCCAAACCTTATTACTTTCTTCCACGGAGATACCTTGAAGAAGACTTGGTCTTCTACTACGAATTTCACCTCCTTCTGCTTTAGATCCGCATAAGATTTCTGCCGATTAGACGCTTTCTTCAATCGAGTCCATATTAACTTAATTTTTTCCTCCATTTTCGAAACTAGTTCCGGACCCAATACCTGACGTTCACTCAACTCCATCCAACAAGTTGGCGTACGACATCTCCTTCTATATAATGCTTCATACGGTGCCATTTGAATACTAGCTTGATAGCTATTATTGTAGGCGAATTCAGCCAAGGGTAAATGCTCCTCCCAACTACCCCTAAAATCGATGATGCAACCCCTTAGCATATCCTCCAAGATCTGGATTACCCTCTCAGACTGACCATCAGTCTGTGGGTGAAAAGCGGTACTAAAGTCTAACCTTATCCCCATTGCCTGATGAAGAGCCTTTCAAAATCGTAACGTGAACCTAGGGTCCCGATCCGATATGATCGACACCGGTACACCATGTAATCTTACAACCTTAGCCACGTACAACTTAGATAACTTTTGTAGAGAAAAGTCCACTCAAATCGGTATGAAGTGAGTAGACTTCGTCAGTCGATCCACAATTACCCAAATTGAATCTTTCTTAGTGGGTGTAAGGGGAAGCCCACTAACGAAGTCCATGGTAATTCTCTCCCACTTCCATTGCGAAATCTTTATCGTTTGAAGCAAACCCGAAAGTACTTGGTGTTCAGCTTTAACATGCTGACACGTTAAACACTTCCTACAAATTCGTAACTTCCGCCAAGACCGGGCCACCAAAAGCGATCCGTAGATCTCTCAGATAACTTACTTCCTCCAGATGCATAGCATATAGATCGCTATGCGATTCTCAAGAATTTTTCGCCTTAATTCTTCATCCTTGACATACAAAATACAAGACTCGTCACCGTTTACACCATAGCCTTCTAATTCCCCATCCCGCACTACTTAGCACTCGATCTCCATCTACCAACTGCTTCTCCTTTACACTTAACCACGTCGGCTTCACTTGTAACTCGCTAGCAAACTTCCATCATCATAAAGGCTAAGATGTGCAAACATCGCCTCGATCCGACACCACTTTTCCTTAGGCATCCGCCACCACATTTACCTTGCCCGGTGATACTCTATTGAACAATGAGTCTTTCGAAGAATTCTACCCACCTTCGTCGTCTCAAATTCAGCTCATTCTGGGTCAACAAATATTTCAGACTCTTGTGGTCTGTGTAAATCATCGACCTTTCTCCATACAAGTAGTACCTCCACACTTTTAGAGCGAACACTACTGCAGCCAACTCCAGATCATGCGTCGGATAGTTAACCTCATGTGGCATCAATTGTCGAGACGCATAAGCGACCACTTTCCCGTCTTGCATTAGAACACATCCCAATCCTGTATGGGAAGCATCACAATATACCATAAAGTCTTTCCCTGCTTCCGGCTGAATCAAACCGGAGCCTCTATCAATACCCTCTTAAGCTTCTCAAAGCTCTCCTGCTGCTTATCCGCCCATACGAAAGGTATCTCCTTTCTCAACAACTTCGTCAAAGGTGCTGCTATTGACGAGAACCCTTCAACAAATCTCCTGTAGTAGCCTGCTAACCCTAAGAAACTACGAACCTCTGCCACAAACTTAGGTGGTTTCCAATCTAATACTGCCTCAATCTTCGAGGGTCTACCCTTATTCCTTCCACAGACACCACATGCCCTAAGAACGTAACTTCCTTCAGCCAAAATTTGCACTTGCTAAACTTGGCATAAAGCTTCTTTTCCTTAACACTTGCAACACCACCCGGAGATGCTCATCATGTTCTTCCTCAGACTTGGAATACACTAGGATGTCATCTATGAACACAACGACGAACTGGTCCAGGTAGGGTTGAAAAACCCGATTCATCATATCCATGAACGCAGCTGGGGCGTTCGTCAATTCGAACGGCATTACTAAGAACTCATAATGCCCATACCTTGTCCGAAAAGCTATCTTATGGATATATGCTTCCTTCACCTTAAGCTGATGATACCCTGACCTTAAATCTATCTTTGAAAATACCGCGGCCCCCTTAAGCTGATCGAACAAGTCGTCTATCCTCGACAATGGGTACTTGTTCTTGATGGTCAGCTTATTCAACTGCCGATAATCTATGCACATGCGAATAGTCTCGTCTTTCTTTTTCACGAATAGGACCGGCGCTCCCCATGGAGACACACTCGATCGGATGAATCCTTGATCCAATAGCTCCTGAATTTGAGCCTTGAGCTCCACCAGCTCCTTCGGCGCCATTCGATAAGGGGCAATAGATATCGGCTTCGTACCCGGGAGTAGTTCTATTTTAAACTCCACCTCGCGATCCGGGGGTAATCCTGGCAACTCCTCCGAAAAAAAGGTCTGCGAAATCCTTGACTGGTCGAACCTCATCGACAGTCACCTCTTTAGCATCTAAAACACTAATAAAAGTTAATAAGGTGTTACATCCCTTCCGAATCATCTTAACAGCTTTCATGGTCGACACTACGTTGGACAAATAATTCCTTCTTTCTCCTAATATAATCATCTCCCCGCCTTCCGGGGTACTTAACACCATGCGCTTAGTCCCACAATCCAACTTAGCACGATGCTTTGACAACCAATCCATTCCTAGGATAAGATCGAACTCTCCGAATGGTAATTCCATTAAGTCTGCCGGAAACACTACCCCTTGAGTCTCTAAAGGTACATCCTTAAATAGCTTGTCTACTACCCTAGATTGTCCTAGGGGACTAACCACAGTCATCTTCCTAGTAGTTGTTTCAGGATCTATACTTAAGGTCTCAGATATCGAACATGCAATATAGGAGTGGGTTGACCCAATATCAATCAAAGCAAGAAAAGGGCTGTCAGCTATAAGAAACGTACCGGTTATGACATCCGGTGCGTCACCATCCTCCTGTCGACGAACTGCATAAACTAGACCCAGTGTCTTGCATTTATATTACCGGCACTTCTATCAGGTGCTTCACGACCACGACTAGCCCCATTTCTTCCTCTACCTGCACCTCGACCCCTTGGTCCAGGCTGATCACCTCTCCTCACTTGATCGATACCTCAGCCCGCTGGCTACCCTCGATTCATCTGGGGACAGTCCTTAATCAAATGTTTTGTGGACCCACACCTAAAGCATCCATCTATTTTTATTCTGCACTCCCTATAATGCGTCCTCCCACATGTAGAACATGTTTGATTTTGACTTGTCGGAGCACGAACTGGCCCATCAGCCCTAGGCCTCTTCTAAAAATTCCCCGATGCTCTTGATGGCCCAAAACTCCTCTTATTCTTACCCCGATCCTTATCCCTTTCTTGCATCTCAACCCGTTTCACTTCTTCAGCTATTTTAACCTTATCTACTAAAACAACAAAAACCTTTTCCCGTTGCGGTGCTATCAGAACCCTTAACTCATTTCTCAGCCCATCCTCGAACCGAACATAACATTCATACTCTGTTGCTACTATTCCTCGAGCATAACGACTCAAGCGCAGAAACTCGGCCTCATATTCAGCCACAGACTTACTTCCCTGTACCAAGTTCAGGAATACCTTCCTTTGGGCATCCATATAGCTGGCCCTAACATACTTTTCATGAAATGACTCCCTAAAGAAATCGCAGTCAATCAGATCTACAGCAGTACCTTCTTTCACCGTGAGCCACTACTGGTAAGCATCGTCTCGAAGAAGAGACACGACCCCTTTCAGCTTCCCTCCACCGTAAAATCTAAGTCATTCATATACGTTCAGTCGCTTCCATCCAATACTCAGTTGTGTTAGGGGCTACACTAGAAACTCCCCTAAACACTTCTGCTCCATTGGCCTTAAGCCGTTCTGGCACAGATTTTCGAGCTCCCGTGCCCCTGCCTACTCCAGCAACCCTCTCTAAAACCCTTAACATCGCCTAGAGATACAGCATCATCTCCGGTGCCTCATCTCAAAATTCTCTTTCTACAGCCGGTAGTTCCGGCATCTCGTTTTCGACCGTGGCGGACCTCATCGGCTCGATGCGGTCATTCTACCCTACTGGCCCACGCGCGGGACGTCCTCGACCCTTTGAACTCATTCTTCCGAGTTACGTTTATCGATTAAGAATTTTATGAATCATTATTTCTTTCCACCGATTTATCGCGAGCATGTCTTATGATTAATTCTAGTTTCTTTCAATTCATACACACACTACGATCTCAAGTTCATTCATTCAATCATCAACATTCATGAACTCGCTTTCATTACAGAAAAGTGTTGTGGTTGTCATTGTTGTTGTTTTCCACTACCTAGGGGTATTTTCGTAATTTTATCCTATAGAGGTATTTTCGTAATTTTACAAAATAGGGTCCTTGGTGATTTTGTGAAATAGGGGTGTTCTGGTAATTTTGTAATCCCGAGGGTACTTTGATAATTTTGGGAATTTGGGGTTATTTCGGTAATTTTAAAATCTGGGGTATTTTGGTCATTTTGCAAAATAAGGGTAGTTTGGTAATTTTTTTTCAAACAGGGGTACTTTTGGAAATTCTTGTAAACGTGAGATTTTCGGGTAAATTTTCAAAACATAGGTATTTTATAAGTTCATGGTTGATCGAAAATTTTCACAAATCAAATATGTTTTGAAAATTATTTTTCAAAACCTTGGAATTTTTTTTTCAAAATAGGGTGGTTGGTCCCTTTCGGGTTTTAATTATAAGGTTTAGCCCATTAATAAATCCTCGTAGCTAGGATGAATAGTCACTACGCACCAGGTAGGATTCTAGTGAAGAGGAGGTGAGTCACTAGGACTGCTTAAATACCAAGCTCTTCCTGAATCCACTCCTAGACATGCGTATGCCCATTGCCACACCCTAACTCGACTAAGGTGAACAGTCACTACGCACCAGGTAGGATTCCAGCCAAGAGGAGGTGAGTTACTAGGATTGCTTAAATACCAGGCTCTTCCGAATCCTTCCTAGACATGCGTATGACGGTTACCACACCCTAGCCTTACGGCTCGTTAACGGGTTTGTTCAGTGAAATTAAGTTTTATGAATTTTTAAGAAGTAGTTTGTACTAAGCCTAAAGTTTATCAAGTTCTAATTCTAACTTAGTCTACGTCCCATAAAGCCCATTAAGCCCACATAAATATATCACACAATGGTTCGGAGTACTTACAGGCGGACTTGGTAGGAGGCAGTGCCATGCCAAACTAAAAACCTGTTACTATCTAAAAACATGTATATTTCAAAAGCCCATCTTTAGAAAACGTTTTGAGCCCAAAAACCTATAGAGCCAAGTTTTGAATCGGGCTCTGATACTAATTTGTAACACCTCAAACCCGGCCCAAACACCACGACCGGATCTGGTATGTCACTAAAAAAAATTTTATAAAATAATTCAGTTTATTAGAAAACCTAAATAAAATAAAATAAGTCTTTACAATTGAAAGCCCAAAACTTAAAGAGGAAAAAAAACCTTAGTTTAAACGAAGTAAATATAAAAAAACAAAGCAAGCCCATAATAAAACCAAAACATAAACTAGTGGCCCATGGCCTTATTACAACGGGGTTTAATGTCCATAAAATAAAACATCTTATAAACTATTTAGTTGAGACGTTCCGCCGGATCCACATATTCTTTTGCATGGCCACCTTGCGTTCCTCTCTAGCCCGGTCCGGGCCACTAGGTATCACCTGAAATGTTAATTAAAAGGGTGAGTCGGGAGACTCAGTGTGTAACCCTTATGCACCACTAGATTTTTGGGCCTTAGGTCTGTTAGACAAAATAAACAGTTTAATACTCATAATAAAAATTAACAACAAATAATATGCAAGGCCCAACCCGTTTGCCTAGGTTTCCATCAGCTACACGCCCCCGTACCAACCGTTCACACCATTGGGGATTTCTACAATCGACCCACACCGCTACACGCTAAGATGGTAGTCATGCTGCTCATCCACATATGATGGCCGAAGCCCTTATAACATATAATGGCCGAAGCCCGTATAATAATTCACGGCAATAGTCGCTATATCAGATCACGGTAAAACCACTACACATATAACGTATAACTCCCTCCTTTCATCAACCCAACCCATGCAATCACATACAAGCATTTTACTTATAACATTTAAACAGATTATTTACTAACCTGGTGATCCGCTTTTACCCTTATTGGGCTTTCATCAATAAACCGAAATGTTGGCAATTATCAAAACATATAAATCTTATGATCATGCATTTTATGATTAAATCTAGATGGTGGGGAAGTATTACACACCTGTTATCACGAAAATCTATTATCTTTAACGTAGAGCCTTATTTGTCGAATATCGAATTTCCCTAAGAAACGTCACCTCCCTACCTATATTCGGCCACCATCAAAACAAATATCAAACCAACCGATATACACAACCAACCTAACCTAAACAATATTTGGCCAAAGCAAAAAGGAATCATGGAAGGCCATTTGGCCAAACCTACCACCTACCTTCGGCTTTTCCACCAAATCGGATTTAATGGAACAGATTCGGCTTCGAGGAGTAAAGAGTATAACCGACGGGGCCTTGGAAACAATGATTTAGATTAGGAGTTGATCAAAATAAAGGAATCACAGAAAAAGAAAAATCTCGAAACTCACCGGATTAAAGAGGAGTATACGGCTTACGGTGCACCTTCGGGAAACAGAGATTTCACTTGTAGATTCGGCTTTAAGAAGAAAAGAGAAGAGGGGAAAGCAAACTATGTTTGGAGAGTTGTGGCAAAGAAAAGGTTTTGAGAGAAAAGAAGAAGAGAAATTTGGCTAGGTGAGGAAGAAGAGAGAAAAATTGAAAGAAAGAATGATCACTTAGCTTATATAGATTTCGGCAATACACTCCCCCTCCCAGAGTTGGATTTTCGGCCAACTCTGCTATCATCTGATAGCTTTTATCTTCATTGCTATCTTAATCCCTTATCTCCCTAAAAATAGCCATCATCTTTCTCTTCATTATCTTCGTATGTATCAAGAAAATAAAAGAATTAAAATCCCTATTTTGTAGCTAGTGTGCCGTCCACTCCTAAGGCTCCTAAGTGCCGAATTTTTGACCCAAAACTTGGGCTCTAAGTAGCCCTCACTTGGCCCAAACTCCTCCCCCCTTATGACGCCACCTTATGCCCACTTAAAGCTTCCCAAATCTTTGGGCCACAAGCCCATCTTGTCACTTAATTAACTATCTACTTAAGTTATGAGCTAACACCATTTATTAGCCACCTAACCCAAATTTTAAAGCCCAATATATATCACTTTAAAATACCCAGAGCACTAATTTAAAAAAAATCAGCCCGATCCTTAAAATCTCAATTTAACATATTAAACTATCATATAAATGCACAGGCCCACATTTAGGATGTTACAGTTAGGCACACTATATACCAATATCCATATCCATGTAACATGAACTATAGTATATAATTTACTAACAAATTGAAATAAACAACAGAATAAATGAGAAATAAGTAAGATATATAATAAAAGTAGTGGACTTAAAAGATTTGTAAGCTCCAATTGAATGCAGTTTTAAGTTAAAGCCCTGTGTTATTTACAATTTTTAAACATATCATTCAACTACAAAAGGTATGGACCAGAGGCATCTCCCCCATCATCTGCACAAGTATAACCGTCAATATAAGTTCTAGAATGGCAACATTGGGTCTTTTCATTTAGTTATCCATACATTCAGCTCCTATGTTTTGGTTCGAACTTTGAACCCCATACAGAAAAAGCAACATTACAATCATCATAATTATCAACAGTATGTATCATAACTACCAAGAAATTTTTACAGTATTGTCATTAACTATCATCAACATCCTTAACACTCACTATCATCACCGCCCTCGATATCTTCATGAAAATAGTCATCACTGTCATATTCATCCTCATGGACCTCATCGTCGTTGTCATCATCAGTAACATCAACATCAAATAATAAATAATAATCATCTTCATTCTCAACAAGGGGCAACCAAAGGAAGGCTGGATTTGGAAACTTCTACAAATGAGTAGTGATAGAGATTAGTTCCTCTACTTCTGCCATTTTTGTAGAACTCATATTATCATTTTACAAACCAATCCATGAGAATATACACAATAAACAACAGGAAGCCAATACATTCCTTGGCATCTAAAATACATGTCAGGTTCCTTACCTTTTGCAAAATTCTTAGGAGTACATGAATATTGGACCAGAGGGGCGGACTGAAAGAGATTACACAATAATTTATCTCGAACAAAAAATAAACAAGAAAACATTACTAAAAGCCATTGGACATTAGCTCAGTACATCACAAAACACAATAGATTAGTTTAAAAAGCTAAAGTACCAAAACCATATTGTAATAGGCACTTTTGTCGCTCTATTTCTTGAACCAAATCATATGTTATTGTCTATGTTGGAAGAGAGAGAATCAATAACGAACAATGGTGCGGGATGTTTCTACCATTTGCCCTTGTTGTGTCAAGCAGCATGTTGACAAGTAAATGCATTTCATGTTTAAAGCTAATACCTTATTTATAACCTGAAAAGTAATACTAGCGTTGTTACTTTTTCTTTTTCTTTTTATAGTTCTTTTTTCCTGGTAAGATATTAGGAAGACAAGACATACCTGTTCAATGTTTGCTGGAAGACTAGCTTTCTCAGCTAGGGGTGTGCAAAATTCGGGTAAAACCAAAAAAATTCGGTTAACCGACCAAATTCGATTAATCGGTCGGTTAATCGAATTTTTTCGGTCGGGGTTGATTAATTATTTTGTTAATTTTCGGTTAACGGTTAATTCGATTCGAAAAGGGTCGGTTAACCGAATTTTTTCGGTTAACTAGAAAAAAATAATAAATAAATTTATAATATAAATAACCTATAAGTAATAAGCCCACTATTCTCTATTCACCAACCCAAACCCAATACAACCCAAACCCAATAATAAAAATTAAACCTAACTCAAATAATTTTAAAACTAAAAATAAAATTACCCCTAAAGGCTAAACACACACACACGATCTGATATCTCCTCTCCTTCTTCAACTTCAAAAGTTCAAATCCCTAATTTCTCAATCACCAGTTCACCACTCCAGGCCAGCCACCTTCCGTCCAAGACTCCGTCTCTACCACCAGTCATTGAGGTACTTTCACCATCTGTAACCCATTTTAAAACCTGCATTGGCTATGGGTTTTGTTCATTTTATTAATCTCACTCTGTTGCACTCTTCTTGTCTCTGGGAATATTTAATGCTGGTAATAGCTGAAAGAGAAAAAAAATATGACTATTGCATATAACAATGGTGCAGCTTTGTGATTTAATTTTAGGGAAAATTAGGTTTCATGGAAATATCAATATTTCTAAACAAAAGGAAGAACAACTTTGGTTTGCAATTTCGCTTACTCCCGTTTGCTAACTTTAATGGTTGCTAATAATGGTTGCTAACTTTAATATTCATTTTTCTTACGTTAAGTCTTACTTGTATGTCAGTGGCTTGTAAAATAGGAATTTGTTTAATTCTAAATGGACCGAAAATAAGGTATTTATTATTTGTTTGAGATCTTTTGGTATCTAGTAGTTATATTAGACTCCCATAAAATCAAGTTCATCGATCAAACCCCTAAACAAGGGGTAAACTTCTGCTAGTGTAGTTTTTGCCATCTACGAGATTTTAACTCGAGACTTTGCTTAAGGGTAATGAATTTGTGTTTTTTATTGCTTGTCTAGAATGTCAGTTTTAAAAATATGAAGCAAATAAAGGCTCGCAAATATAGGGAAGGAAGTGGTTGTGCATATGATCCTTTTTAACATGAAATAAAATTTTATTATTTAGTCAATTGTACATGAAAAGAAAGGCTGAATTCGTCAACGATTTGGTATTGAAATGGAAGCTAAAGAGGAGATTTCAATATTTTTACAACACTTAGGCACACTTGTCAAACTTGTTACAGTAAGCAAAAGGTCCTTTCAGTTTTAGTTACTCTAATTAGACAAATATGTACAGCCATCAATCATCAATCCCGTTAAGCAAAATGCTTAATTTGCCGATTGCTTTCATAATTAGTCTGTAAAAATGGTGAATCTTGCTGGCAAATCTGAGACGTGTAACACTAAAGGGTTTGTTTCTTTTTCATAAATTAGCACACGAAAATAAAATATCAGGGAATGGTTTTTCATTATAAATTCTGAAAACAGAATTTGCAACAATGATTTATGTGGTTTTTTTTTAGAACATGTTATCTTTTCTTCAGATCTGCAGTGCCTTTTCACCGAAAATTCCACCTTTTTTATTCATTATAAATTAAGCATCTGCGATAATAATGATAAATTTTATGTGATGATTACAATATGTTATCTTTCCTTGTAGATCAGGATTCTCTTTTCACCCAAAATCCCACCTTCAAAAAAAATCAACCAATGATACTATGGAAAGTGATAGTAGGGAATCCACTAATTTCGCCTTCGTTAAAACAAATTTATATTTTCTTTTTTGTTTTACTTGAATATTCGCATTTGACACATGAGTATATTGATATGAATCTCCAAATGTCTTTCAAATTCATAAGATAACTTAGATGAAATTGAACGTACCCATCAAAATATGTTTATAAATTGCGTTTTGCAATGGATGTTACCTTTGTTAAATATCTAAACTATGTTTTTTCTAAAACTCAACATCAAAATATGTTTAATATTATAAATGTATTTTAATTTATTATATATTATTTTTCTTGCAGAATGTCAACTGAACCAACATCTATTGAGGCTAGTGTTACACCTACTACTTCGATAGATTCTGAAAATTCGAGAGTTGGAGCTTCAAGCCAAACAAAGGGAATTACTGGGAAAAGAAAAGCCACTCTTCCAAAGTCAGAAGTTTGGTCTCACTTCACTAAGATTATTAATAGTGAGGGTGCAAGTAAAGTTAAATGTAATTATTATCAAAAGGAATTTTGTTGTGATATGAAAAAAAATGGTAAGGGGTCATTAAAATATCATATTAGTTCATGTAAGAAAAATCCTAATAATGTTTTTGAAAATAGTCAAGGACAACTAGTTTTACCTAGAAAGGGAGTTGAAGGGGGGGAAGGGAATCTTTCAACTTGGAGATTTGATCAAGAAGCATGTAGAAAGGGATTAGCACAAATGATTGTGATTGATGAATTACCTTTCAAGTTTGTTGAAAGTGAAGGTTTTAAGAAATTTATGTTTATGGCATGTCTTAGGTTTCATATTCCTTCACGAACTACTATGGCTGGGGATGTTTATTAATTGTATTTAGATGAAAGGGCCAAGATAAAACAACTTTTGAGAAGTTCTTGTTCTAGAGTTTGCTTAACTACCGACACATGGACTTCTTTGCAAAGAGTTAATTATTTGTCTATCACTGCTCACTTTATTGATAACGATTGGAAATTGAATAAAGAGATTTTAAACTTTTGTCCAATTTCTAGTCATAAGGGTGAGTCCATTGGGATGGTGATTGAGAAATGCTTCTTTGAATTGGGGATTGATAAGTTGTTTCTTTATTCTCGTTGATAATGCAAGTTCAAATGATGTTGCTATTGGTTATTTGAGAAAGAAATTTAACCCCGAGGGGTTTAGTTCAAAATGGTAAATATCTTCATATGAGATGCATGGCATACATTGTGAATTTGATTGTTATTGAAGGCTTAAAGGAAATGAATAAATCATTGAACGTGTTAGGGGTCATTAGATATGTGAGACAATCTCCACTAGATTACAAAAGTTTAAGGAGTGTGTTGTGGTGGAAAAGATAGAGTGCAAGAAGATGTTGTGTCTTGATGTTTGTACTAGGTGGAACTCAACCTACTTAATGTTAGATCTTTTCGAACTTTGAGAGAACTTTTGAGAGATTTGAGGAGCAAGATACAAACTTTAGAAATTTGAACTTGAAAGGGGTGATGGTTGGCCTAGTGTGGATGATTGGGATAATGTTAGAAACTTGAGGATTTCTTGGAACATTTTTATGAAGTCACTTTGCGTATATCTGGCACTTCATATGTCACGTCCAATAATTTTTTGATGAGCTTTAAAATTGATATTCTTTTACGAGATGCTCAGTTAAATAGTAATGTTGATTTCAATGTTATGGCCATCAAGATGAAAGAGAAGTATGATAAGTATTGGGGTGATATTGATAAGATGAATATGCTTATGTTTGTTGCTTGTGTTTTAGATCCTAGATAAAAACTAAAGTATCTTGAATTTTCACTTAGTGAAATGTCTAGTTCGAAAAAGTTTGTGAAATGATGCAAAATTGAAGGAATCTTTGTATGAAATGTTTGATGAGTATAAGCCTCCACTTCATAGTACTTGTAACCAATCGAGTGTGCCAACACATGCTTCTCTTGGTGAACCACAACAAAAATGAAAAGGCGAATGCAAGCTTTGTATAAAAGCGTGAGTTGGAAATTTGTGGTGAGGATAAAACATCCGAGTTGGATAAATATCTAGTGAGGCTAATGAGGAATTTGTTGAAGATTTTGATATTTTATTGTGGTGGAAAGTGAACAACCCTAGATTTCCCACTCTTTCAAAAATGGCCAGAGATGTGTTAGCTATACCGGTTTCTACGGTTGCTTTAGAGTCTGCATTTAGCACCGGGGGACGTGTGCTTGATCAATATAGGAGTTCTTTAACTCCTAAAATTGTATAAGCTCTTGTTGTACTCAAGGTTGGATTCGAAAATCATCATCACAAGAAGACATCAAAAAGATTGAAGAACAAATCCAAGAGCTTGACAAGATTGAAAATGGTATATTTATTGTCTTATTTTAATAGTTTTAAATTTTTTTACCATATCACTCCTACTTATTTAATTGATTCAATGTTTAGACTTTTCTTGAAATGCATCAGAGCCTACCTTTAATTCATGAGCTTTTAATTCATGAGTTGAAGGGTATACTTACTATCTTATTCTTGTTAACTTATAATCTATTCGTTTGTTTATATTATTTGATTTTTTAAATGCGGATATTTCTATTATATGCTAAACTTTTGCACTTGTTTTTTCCTTTTTGTAGGTTTAATGCAAATGGAGATTTTTTGGAGAGAAGAAATAGATACAAATGAACAATATTAAATACTTACATTTCAATTATGTATTAATTTAAAGATTTATGTAATGTTTTTAAACAAATTAATTCGGTTAATTCGGTTAATTCGGTTAAGACGGTTAAGACGGTTAAGACAGTTAATTTGGTTAATTCGGTTAATTTTTAACCAAAAATTTAAAAAATATAATTTTCGGTTAATTCGGTTAACCGATCGAATTAACCGAAAAAAATTTGGTTCGGTTAATTTTTTTGAAAAAATTTCGGTTCGGTTAATGGTTAAAAATTTTGAAAGGTCGGTTAATTCGGTTAATAACATTTTAGGTCGGTTAACTGGTCGGTTAACCGAATGAACACCCCTATTCTCAGCAGCAATTGGAGTCCATATCTTGATGTCCTTCTCAATTCCACTGCTAGCAAGAATTGTGGTATGAGGATGAGACTCAGTACAATTAACCACATGTTTATCTGCCTCCATAACATGAACAAGCGCTCCATGTAACAGCCCGATTTTGACCCTAATCAGAATAGTGGTTTTGGGACCATAAATTTGAGTCCGAAAAATATTTTAAAATTATTTTCAGTGTTTATTATGTGTTTGCTTGTATTAAATTTTCGTGTTTTAATTTCACTATTTGAATGTTCGATTAAATAAAATGGCTTAATCGCGTAAAATAAAATTTTGATGGTTAGTTGTGAAAGTGCCTAATTATTGTTGTCTTTTTAATATGGAGGATTTATGTTGCAATTAGGCCATTTTTATTTATGTAGTGGACGGCAACATGCCATTATTATATATTTTTATATGTTAAATTTTATAAATTAAAATTTATATTAATATAATATAATGTTATATTATAATAAACTTAACATAAAAACAAAAGCAATAGTTTTATTTCTATTTTCCATGACCGAATAACAAAACAAAAAGAAAGAGAAAAGATTTAGGGCATTCGGCCATTGTGGGATTTGATTAAGGTATGTATCTAGCTCGGTTTTTGATAATTTCTACGTTTTTGAGATCGTTGCTTCGAGTACTACAAAGCTTATGTCTTAATTTTTGAATTTGATGAATATTTTGAGTTTTGCCATTGATGGTAGCTTGTGATTTTTTTTTTTTGTTTGATGATGAAATATCAAAGATATGTGAAAGATTAACATGTTTTGTCTTTGAATTTTTGATAAATTTGATTAATTTGGACTAAATTACAAAAATAAATTTTTGAGGGACTAAAATGTGAAATAAATGAAATGTATGGACTTGTATGAACATGGGTAATATTCGGCCAAGCATGGGTAATGTGAAATTTTGTGTGTTTTGTGTTTTGTACAATAGGGACTAAATTGTAAAAATGTGAAATGTTAAGGGCAAAATGATAATTTGCCCATTTATGTGTTTTTAGACTAAATTGAATAAAATTGTGTTTAAATAAGCTTAATTTGAATATGTTTAGATCAAGAACCAAAGAAATCGGATTTGGACCGGGGAAAAATAAAAGTAGTCGATTAGTCGATTTTACCGACCGTCAACGTCCGAGGTAAGTCAATAAGCATTTAAATGTTGTTATGTTTATGAATATATATTTCTATGTGATAACTTGAATTATTTGATTAAAATTATCCCTTAGCCGAATGTGATATTGAGAATTGACTATGTTCCGAGTTTGATTCGATCGAGATCCGATGTCTGAAAGCCCTGTTTGAACCCTAGGAATAGCTAGGATACATATGTCATGACATAGGATTTTGGATATGTGTTATCGTGTAAGACCACGTTTGGGACATTGGCATCGACTTGTGTTTACGTGTCAGACCATATCTGGGACATTGGCATCGTATTTGATTCGTGTAAGACCTATCTGGGACAGTGGCATCGATATGTGATTACCTGTAAGACCACGTCTGGGACATTAGCATTGTATGAGCTTCCAACTATCCGCGTATCCTTTTTAATTCTGAACGGTTCAATGGGCAATATTAAGTAAAGACCGAATGTGAAATCGAATAAAAAGATTCAGGTATATGCTTATCCTAAGTTGTGAAAATAAGGTAAGTTGGATGTTAAATTGATTTCATAACTGTAAAAGTTATAAATTTGAATTATGTGTTCATGTATATTCGGCCAAATGAGGTATATGTGATATTAGTAGTGAGATTCATAAATATGTTCATGTGTAATTATGCATTTATCCATATGATATATGTATGCATGATTAAAATGATAACTTTGTATTTGATGATATGTATATTCGGCCTTGTTAATCTAATGTTATTATACAAGTGTTAATATATATGTTTTTGCTTATGACTTACTAAGCTTAAATAGTTTACTCTATGTGTGTGTTCTTGTTACCTCTGTTTTATGGATTTTGGAGTTATGTTACGAGGTCGAGGATTGTTAGCAAAGCCAATCACACTATCGACAGTTTTTCGGTATTTTACTAAGTTGAATTTGGGCTTATGCCATGTATAGCATAGATGGAATGTTTGATTTTGGAACATGTATATATATAGCCATGCGAAAATGGCTTGATCACTATGTTTAAGTTCGATTTTATGTGTTTTTGGTTAAGTGCTTTATGTGTTTGGTTTTAGCAATTTGGCCTTGGCTTATTATATGTAAAACATGGTTGCTATGTTTATGTTTGTGTGTATGATCTCGGTCTAGGTGAGTTTATGTCTAACTTGGTTGATATGCTTTGTTAATGAGTGCTTGAATTAAGTCATGGTTCATGACAGGTATAAGTCTTGAGGTGCGAATTTGAAAATATAAGTGAAATGCTAAGTATATTATTGATGTAATGTTCATTAAGTTAGGTTATATGATATGTAATAATTTATGCATGTTCGGCCTTATGGGTTGCTACAAAATTGGTTATATTGTGCTTGTGTATTCAGATATGTGATGAATTTAAAATAGCTGAATATGTGGTTTGGTTGTGTTGTATGTTCGGCTATGCTGTTTGATTATTTAGGGTCGGTTTATAAAGGCATGAATGTATATGTTTTGAATGTTATAAAACGAAAATGAAATACATAAGTTTGGTATAAGGTTCAAATTGTATTTGTGGTTAGTTTAATAATTGGTTCATAATGGCATATCGATGAATTGAAGTTGATTTGGTTTATTAATGTTTGAGGTTTAGTTTCTTTGATAATGTAAGTGTATTTGTATATATGAATATGGCGTTGGAACTATAAAGATGAGCATGATATTTGGTTTATAGTATATTTATCTAAATATATATTTTATGTATTGAATGTTATATAGAATGACCGAATAAGAAACAATTCAGCTTGATTGTGTGAATGAAATTTTGGCATATATTAAATCATATAAATTGGCATGTGAACTATGTGTATTTGTAGTTGTTATTTGTGCTTAAAATAGCTTAAAATATCAAGGTCATATGCGCATGGTTTTGGTGATTAAGAAAGAAGTAAGTTTAGATTTAAATTATGTTAGTTTAAATGAAAACAATGTCGCATAAAGGAGTGATACCTAAATTGAGTTATGGTTCATTTTGTTTGGATGTAAATGCATATCATGTTTGTTATTAACCATTAATATATTCGCCATAATGTATGATAACCAAAAATTTGCATTTTGTGGTTGATAATTGATTTTAATATATGAACATGCTTAGATTATAAAATGTGATGTGTGATAATTAGCTTTTGATAAATTTTTATTAAATGTTTGGTATATAATGTGTAATGATATTTATATATATATATTTATATCTTAATAATTTTTAAAATATGTCAATGGAAGTAATATAGTAGATTTAAGTTCAAAAATGATTAAGATAAGTATTTTGATGAGTTTAAAATTACGAAGCTGGATTTTTAATAAATGACTGTTTTGAATTGTGCTATGTTTGGTAATGCCTTGTAACCTTAATTCAACGATTGATACGGGTTAGGGGTGTTACACTCCACCTTTCTTATTCCAAATAAATATTCAGCCACCGTCAGATCCACTGACCACATACTTAGATTTAGGTTTAAAGAAGCTAACACCCTTCACTGTTTCACAATTTCTATGTCCCTTATAAACTTGAGGAATAGCTTTTTCATAAGCTTTTTCCATAGCTGATGCTGACATAATTGAGTGATCAAGACCCATCTCACTTGCATCACTACCAGGCAATGGAAAAGATGAAACTGGATTGGGTCCCAGTCCCATATCCTGCGTAAAGAGATAGATGAACTCAACATTGTAGGAGACAAGAAGCTCACTCGATCCGAAAAGGCCAAGCCGTTATTCCAACTTGATCATCACCAATCAAATGAGGGGGCAAAAATACTCGTAGGTTGACCAAAAGCAGTTGAGCCATCCCACTTATATTTGCGAATATCATATAGTCGAGCATACCCATCGATCCTACAAATGCAAAGAGATTTGGGTTCATTGGATCAATTGCAATATCATTGAGCTAGATAAGCGGGATGAAACCCTGCTATCGAGAATTGCATGGCATGCAAAAGCTCAGAGTCTACTGCAGTTCTAAGGTCAATTTGAAATGCAAGTGATGTGTAACAGTCAGATAAGTCGATACATTAAAATCCGGATAAAAATTCGGAAGAAGAATAACATGAGCATGTAGACTTTGTTTTTAAGTCAAGATTATTAAATAGTTAAAAATCATTGGAAAAAAAGTTCATAATAAACACTTTCCAAATTACCAAGCATAAAAAACCCAAAAAATTCCATCATTTTCATTCACAGCACCAAATAAAGAACTTTAAAAAACTTCAAAAACACACTTTAAATAAACCTCGAAAAGAAAAACACACCCACGAATGGTATGCTGGAGATCTTAGCAGGAGCACGAAAGTGGATGGATCACAGTTTAATTGAGAACCCGATCAAGGAATAACAATATAGGATGCAAAATCAAACCATTCGAAAAGCAAATTAAAATGAAAAATGAAAGATTGGAGTGCAAATTTCTGGGTTTTCGTTTCAACAGAAAGGAATAGGAAGAGCCAAAAATGAAAAATGAAAAATAATTCAACAGAAAGGAAGATTACTAGTATTGTAGTAGAATCTCTGATGCTTTTAGCCGAAGAGGAACATGAAAATTTTTTGAGAAAAAAAGAAAGAAATTGGTTGAGAAAGAATGGGGTTAGGAAAAAGAAAGAAGGAGCGAAAAAGGGATCTGCCTGAGGAAAATGTCTTATAGAAATTGAAAAGGTAAGACATTTTCCTAGATTGTAAGCCTTTTTACCCGTATTTTAGAATTCATTTTTCAAATGAAAATGTTTTCTAGCAAATAAACATTGGAAAACTAGGAAAATAATTTTTGAAAAATTGATTACAAGCAAACAAACACACCCTAAATCTATCATTTTTTTAAAAAATCTAAAATACCAATTATTGAATAGGATAATGATTTAACAATATGAGCGAGTCTTTACAAATTTTAAAATTTTAAGTTTAAATTTCTCATCCTATATAAATTATGTATAAATCGTATTTAATTATATTTTAATTATCAATTTAATATTTTTATAATAGTTAATATTTATAATTTTTAAAATAAAATCAAATTTTATTATAAATTATAAATTTAATATTTGTTTGTAAATTTTTCAAAATTTAAAATTTAAATACTCAAATATTTAATTGAGATCGTTGGTAGTAGGAAATATTTTGGTAGGTAGAATATTTAAAAGTTAATTTTTCAAAATCCAAAGGGTATTCTCCTCTGCAGACAGCCAATCAAGTTGATGGGATTTGGATCTACCCAAATCTTTGTTTCCTTCCATTTGTAATATTCCAATTATTATTTTTTATGAAATTAAAGTGGAAGGTATTGCTCTTTTTTTTTTTTTTCTTTTTAAGAAAAAGATAATTGAGGAAAAATCATTTTATCTTTTAATTTCTTTTATTTTTTCCTCATAAATTTTTCTTCATAAAAGGAAAAAATTTGAGGTTTTACGAGAATTGCCTAAATTTTATATTTTCTTTTTATTTTCTTTCTTTTAAATTTTAATTTAAATTTTTACTAATCAAGAAAAAACTTGGTTGGAAAATTTTGAGTTTTACAAGGAAATAAATTACATGGAAAAATTTAGGTTTCGTCTATGCCGCTAAGTAACTCAATTCCCAGTGAAAATCCAATTTTGTTAAAGAATAAAATTAATTTAAAAAGAAAATAAGTGACCAAAATAAAAAATTTATTAAAATTAGATAATTAAAATTAGTGTACAATAAAATTGAATTAATAGCGGGTGACCAAGATAAGAACAGTTTTTAACAACAATACCTTAAATAATTTTTTAATGTCCAAAATAAAAATATTTAAAATTGGGTAACCCTTCTTTTCTTTTTTTTTTTTTTTGGTTTTCAAAATATCCATTGACAAAATCGAATGATTAACCTTTTTTAACCCATTGATTATTTATCTTTTAATTTCAATTCACGGTATATGGGTGTATTTTTAAAATGTATATAATAGCATTTAAATTTTTATATTTATAAATTTTATATTTTTATGCTTAAATATGAGTGCCGTATTTCTATATATATACTATGTATTAAGTCTTTAATTTAATTGGTGTTATGAGTCAATTAGAATATAATTAAATAATAACTAAAATATTATTGTTTTACAAAATAAATTATATTGTTTTAAAAATGTTTTTAATTTTATACATCTTTTATAGGATATTAATTTAAAGCACTCTAATTTTAAACAAATTTTATTTACCGCTTCAACAATTCTCATAAATATTAAAAAATTATGTTCAAATTAAATAAAAACATTTTTATTATTAAGCCAACCTAAGAAGGCTTGAACTCACAAATTCTATGTTCAAGACCTGATTCATACACGCGGAATGGGTAGCCCAGCCCATGAGTTGGTTTAAGATATTTCATTTTTAGTGAGTTTTTTTCCCTTAAAAAAATATTTTTAGAAAACTTATATAAGGAAAATATCCATTTATGTCAATATAAAATTGAATGCTTTTACATTTTTTTCATTATTTTTTATATAATTAATATTTTAATAATCTAAACATTATATTTTATATTTTATTCATGTAGATTATACACGTCAAATTTGATATAAATTTAAAAATAGTTAACTATTCAATTTATGTAGAAAATTCAAAATATTTTAAATCTATATGATAAAAATACAAGATAAATTACAATCTCACACAGATATTAAAATCCATAATAAATAGGAAGGGAAATGCCTTTAACGTATGTTTGATACTGAAATCTGGACATTTACAATCTCAAGTCCTTGATCTTTGCTAAAATTCTAAAAATTTCACCCGCAAATTGCATGTATTGTACCAAATATTTAAAAGCTTTAAATTAAAGTCTAATAGGAATTAATCTTTTAATTTTGATACTACAATGTTAAATTTACATTTTAAATAGCTGAGAGCAATTGAGTCTGAGATGTGTAATATTTTGATAAACGTAATAATTTAGAATATCACGCATAAGTAATTCACTTCACTTCATCATAAAATTTGATGAAATCGAATAATTAAGTTAATTTGTTTAAACTTCTGATTTATTTATTATTATTTTGGGCAGGACTTTCGATTTATCGATTTGCATGTTTATTTCCCTTTTTGCTGGGACTGCCCAGTGCCCACTGCAATATAGTTTGAGCTTATCTATAGCTATATTTGAAAAATATCTCGAATGAACAAAATATATAAATTAGTAAACATCGAATACGAAAATTTTATATTAAAAGGATTAAATTGAATTGTTAATCTTTATGAAGGTCCAAAACCAGAATATAACTATTTCATTCAATAGGCTCCAAAGCCCCTTAGATTCGCCCATGGTAAAATGGTATTGTTCACGCGATACAATTCAAGAAAAGACAAAGACAATAAAAATTTATATAAACAAGATTAAAGTGAAAATTTGAATATTCATAACCAAATGTTATATGGAAGTTTTCTTTATCTAATTCCATGTTTAAGTTTTATAACTTTAGTTGATGGTATACAAATTGTACTTGTAATTGTATTTTGTAAATTATTTTAAAAATATTAGATTTTAACTTTTTTTCAATTTATTTATATATCCTGAAAGCAAAATTTTTATTAAAAAAGTTGAATTTTCAATGTAATTTATTTTCTAATAATTCTCCAATAATTTAAGGAAGTATCCATTGTTTGAAAAGTATAAAAGAGTATAATAAGAAAAATAAAAGCCTAACACTTATTTTCTTTTTCCTTCTCTCTCCAATTTGTTAAATTGAGCTATTTCTCAATTTTCAAAAAACTTAACAAAAAATTTAGATCAATTTAATTGCGCGTGCTTCATAAACGTGCAATTAATTGGATGTAAATTGAAGTTTCTCAAATCTTAAATTCACTTTCATCATCAACTTCTCTTCAATATGGTGATTGATAAAAGGAATTTTAACATTTTTTAGTTGATTTGAGCACAAACGGAAGATTGAGTAGTTAAGCCATCTAATTGTAGTGTTTATTGAATGAGAATTTACAAGAGTTTGTTTAACTAAAACCTTCAAAACAAAAAATGTTGGGATGTGTAACTTTTTTCAACAGTTGTTTGGGAGTGAAATATGTGGAATGACATATTTAATTATATTTACTCAAAAAATACTTCTTTTGTCATGTGCTCTCAAAGCTAACAGGTATACCAATATATCAATAGCCTCCATTCTCCTGATTCCATTTTTATTTCCAAAGTCCAAAGTAAATCTAAAAAAAAAAAACTCCACCGTGAATTTACAAAATTCAATATTGCCACGAGAAATTTTCAGTCGAGCCGATTCATCCTTGAATATTTATGTACTCTTAATTTATTTTCAAATTATTTGTGCAAAATGATTTCTTATACAAGTTTATATTAATTGAAATATGCTACTTGACAAATTTATTTTGAGTATGACATAATTATTACTAATTTACATACTAAGAACATGACATAATTACCACTAAGAATATAGTTTACAATTATATTGATATACTATTAATATTTATCAATTTTCACGAGATTAATATTTACAAATAAGAACTTAAGAAATTTATTTATTTAAATATTCAAAAAGTTCACTAATTAATTTTCATAATGGATGTTTTAATTCATTGAAAATACGAGTTTATTTCAATATTTTGGATAATTTTTTATGCAAATATAATATAAATCTAATTAAAAGTTGTTTTTTCCTTCTAATAGATAAATAATTCCATTACGAATGTTAGTGTGTAATTCTATTCAAAATTTATCATTCAAAGGATATTGTAAGTTTTAATATATATGTGTATATACGGGGCACTTTTTTGTGTGTGAAATTTTTATTTTACTTTCATTTTCATAATAAAAGCTATCAAATTCGTTAAAATAAATAATTGATTGAGTCAGCAAATTTAGTTTTAGTTCGATTGTTATGAATATTATTGTCAATACAGGAGGAAGTAAGTTCGAGTACGCTGAAGCGCATTATCGTCCTATTTATAAATTAGGAAGGGACTATGAGTAAATTTAGGTATTATGTAAAAAAAACAAATATAATCATAACCTAAAATAAAATTACTCAAAAAAAGTAAATGAACGCGATTTAAAAAAATCACATAATAATGATAAATTAGTAAACTAAGTTTCTAGAGACAATATTAAATTTTTTGAACCAAATGCCTCCTAATTATATAATTTTTTTAACAAAATAGGTTATCATATGAAAAATCTAAACATATTTTGTCACATTTTGAGTCAAGATAAACTCGAACGATCATCAAACGCTTTTAATATTTATCTTGAAGTTAATTCAGATCCAGACAATCGATCATGTTGACCAACATATTCATTTGTAAATATATACAGAGACGACAATGTAGCGAGCGAAGAGTAGAGATTCTCTTATCCACTTAACCCGTTCTCGTTAAATTTTCAAAATGTTATTATAAATATATATAATGCATTAATCAACTTTTATACACTAACATTAAATATTAACAGTAATAAATATCTAACATATGTTCAGTTATTCAATTGTGAGGAGATGAGAGATTTGGTGGTGCATGGATATCATAAAAGAAATAAGGTATCAGATAGACTTTTAGGATTACATGCGTTCTACGTTGCTTTCCTTCTTTTTTTTTTTTATCAAATAAATAAATAAATAATTATCATATATATATATAAAATTATAGAAGAAAATATGAAATGTTTTAAGAAATAAAGTAATAGTTTGAAAATAAGGGGAAAAAATTATCCCAAAATCTGTTGAACGGAACAAGTATTATTTGGGAACACCAAGATAAATACAACAATTAAAAAAAACCATTATATAATTACAAATAAATTACATAAAATGAAGAAAAGGGTTTGTTTGCAATGAGTTAAAAAGCGAAAGAGAAGACTTAGGTGGCAACCAAATCAGCCTCTCCCAAACCCTAACTCACCAAAATCAGTTACGAAACTAAAATTAATTAACATGATAGATTTAATCTGTATATAAAAGATTTTATTAAATTTATAAATTATAGAGTTAAAAGAAACGACCTATATGCACCATTGATGTTTCTATTGGGAACTGCAAAGAAACAATTAAAAGAAAGAACAAAAAGACAACCTTGGCAAAGTACATTCATTATAAAAAGTTGTACCATAAGAACAAATTCAAAGATTTGCTTGATATTTGATAGAATTTTGAATAATTTTACTAAATATTAAACTTATAAAGTAATTTTAATCTCGACGCAATTCGTTTTATTTATTAGGTTTTATATAATGTAAATTAAAATATAAATAAATTTAAAATCTCAGTAAATATATCGCTTGTTTAAAGATGCATAGCTTATCTCATATGAATATAAATACGATGAGAGGCAAAAGGAGTTTGTAAATAAACTCAAACATGCAATCTCCTTCTATCCTCTGCTCCAGTTTTTGAAAAACAAATTTATTTTTATTTTTGTCATTCGGATTTTGACTCTCTCTCTTTCTTTCTCTCACGTACCAAAGGTTTTCTCTTTTTCTCTCTTTTCCTTCGCATATATTCTGCTTCTCCAATTCCTTCTCTTCACACAACCGACGATTAGAAAAAGAAAAAGAAAAAAAAAAAAAAGAGAAACATAAAAAGGATCATAAGAAAAAGCTACTGGATTGTATTTCTGTCCTTTTCTTTTTTCTTTAAGATCTGTTACAGAGGAAGTAAGTTTCTTTAACCCAGTTCTTCAAATGGGTTTCTTTTTATTTCTTCATAGATTAATCCTGTTATAAAATAACAATTCACTTTGTTTTTGTTTTTTGTTTGGTTTAAAGGATGAAGCGAGTAAAAGATGATTTATATTCTGGTTCGCATTTTAAACGTCCATTTGGTTCTTCAAGGCCTGAATCGTAAGTTTTTTTTTTCTTCCCTTGAGGGTTTGTATGGCTGGTTTTGTTCTTATATGAAAGTTTGCCTTTTTTCTTTTTGGTTTTATTGGTTGTTTTTGTTCTGATTACTGGTCTGTTATTGTTGTCAGCTTTAATGGTTTTGTTTGATGAGGTTTATCATGAATTTTTGTTTATAACTTGGATTGAGTGATTTGTTGTTTATGTTTTTGATTTGTCATTTTTTGGCTGAATCATGTGGGTTTTTTTTTTTCTGTCTGTGATTATGGGGTCATTACTTTAAGTTGGATTTACCACTTGGTTTTGCGGTATCTAGTAAATTCACTTCTAATTGAATGGAATTGTTAGCACTTTTTAAGAGTAATCATCTGTTGAAAGTCTATTAGGTTTAGTATTAGCTTTTGATTGGTGTTGGTTAAATGGCCGTGGTTCTGATTTTGTCTTTCTTTTAATTATTTCTAACCATGAAGCCATGGGCAAAACCAAATGCCGAGTGGAGGTGGGGGTGAAGGTGGAGGAGGAGGAGGTGGTGGTGGTGGGGGTGAAGGTGGAGGAGGGGGAGGTGGAGGAATGGGAGGGGCAGGTGTAGGAGGAGGTATATCGCAGAAACTGACTACCAATGATGCCTTAACATATCTAAAGGAAGTGAGGGAGATGTTTCAGGATCAAAAAGAGAAGTATGATATGTTCCTTGAAGTCATGAAGGACTTCAAGGCTCAAAGGTATCCTGTTTTTGAAATGCCAAGTTCTGCCTATGGACAATGAATTGTTGCTTTAAACTACCAAATGCTTAATAAATCTTTTGTCTTTTGCAGGACTGACACAGCTGGTGTCATTGCCCGAGTTAAAGAATTATTCAAAGGGCATAACAACTTGATTTATGGATTTAATACCTTCCTGCCAAAGGGTTATGAAATAACCCTTGATGAAGATGAGGCTCCAACGAAAAAGACAGTTCAATTTGAAGAAGCGATCAGTTTTGTAAATAAAATAAAGGTGAAGCCATCGTGCCAGGACCTTGTCCCTTACCAATATCTGTGTTTAGCTATCTAATTTATCCATTTTACTATGCAGAAACGTTTTCAAAATGATGAGCGTGTTTATAAATCATTCCTTGATATCTTGAATATGTACCGGAAGGAGCACAAGGACATAAATGAGGTCTATTGTGAGGTAATATGCCTTGTCTTGGTTGTTATGCATGTTCATTGGCTCTTTGATACTTACTGGATCTTAACCTCTCTCTCTCTCCCAGATAATATTACTTGTATGTTTAAATGGTTTCAGGTTGCTTCTCTTTTTGAGGACCACCCAGATCTGCTTGAGGAGTTCAAAAGATTTTTACCAGATCCTTCAGCAGCACCTTTGACGCAACAAGTTCCGTATGGTCAAAATTCAGCTCAGCGCTATAATGAGAGAAGCTCTGCTACAGCCACCTTGCGGCAGATACAAATGGACAAGGTAACTATTCAATCTTGTTTGTTAAAAATTATTTTCTTGTAAATTTCTATTTTTAATCCGTTTATTATATGAAATAATGATCAAATTGTTTTTTCAGCGTCGAAGGGATAGGATTATTACCTCCCCTGCTGATCATGGTATCAGTGTTGATCATCCTGAACTGGACGATGACAAAACTATGATGAAAATGCAGAAGGAGCAGAGAAAGCGTTTGGAAAAGGAAAATAGGGATAGGAGAACTCGTGATCTGGATGATTCCAAGCATGACAACAATAGGGATTTTAATTTGCAGCGTATTCATGATAAAAAGAGATATGGAAGGAAGATTGAAGGATTTGCCTCTTATGATGATAGAGATACTTTTAAAAGTGAGTCCACAACCTTTGACTGGTTTTTTTGTTCAAAATATGCATGGTATCACTTTTGTATTTTCTAACATATCATAGATATATAGTTCTCTTTATGGTGTTTATTTTAAGGTGACAATTTTGTTGTTCTTTTTCTATATATTACTAATAAAGCCTGTCAATTACTATTGCTATTTACTGGTGAGAATGAACTTGAAGTTTCATTTATGCATAAATGCAAATGTGAGATATGGTTACATCATGATGGTTGCAATTTTCAATGATGCTGTAAGGAAGCTGTGTGGGCACGTATCCTCTGATTTTGAAGTGATCTATGGCTGGGAAAAGCATTACTAGGCTAGCTAGTCTACCATGAGTTTGCGCCTTGATTTTTTTAGTGAACTTAGCTCTTAATATATTTTTTTATGTGCTCTGCTGGTGGATTTTTAAAATATAGGGAAATGACATCTGTCTTTTAACCCAAGGGAAAACTTGTTGGTAGTCTTTTGAGTTTGTTATCCAAATTATTGTTAACTAGCCTTTTCAGCCTTTCTTTAGAAGTTTTCTGATAGTTTGCGTTGTTTGTGTAATTAGATTTGGGTCTGCATGTTTTCTTATCCTTCACAAGGAATCCTTTTAAAGATTTACGTTTTTCTATTCAAATCTCAGGCATGTGCAACCAGGGGTTCATATTCTGTGAGAGAGTTAAGGAGAGGCTATGCAGCTCAGATGACTATCAGGCATTCTTAAAGTGTCTTAACATTTACAGCAATGGAATAATCAAAAGAAATGATTTGCAAAATTTGGTATGTTTTACACCATCTCTAGCAGTTATCTCTGACTCATCGATCAGTCTACTTTGTAGAAATATCAAGCACATATTTAACCTTCTACCTTGGTAGCTTAATTAGATAGATTGCTTCTTCCTATTTCAGGTGACTGATTTACTTGGCAAGCATCCAGATCTTATGAATGAATTCAATCAGTTCTTGGAGCGTTGTGAGAATACTGGTAACTGCTAAAGTTTCATTTTAAGTTGTTTTTATATGATCTGTATGGCTGTTTCTAATTTGAAATGTCTCCTGCAGATGGGCTTCTTGCTGGTGTTATCAGTAAAAGTATGTAACTGATTTCCTTTGTCGTTTTGTTATACATTTTCTTAATTTCTAGGTTGTTTTCGTTATTTCCTCATACGTGCATTATCCACTCATATATAATGCAACTGTGAATTATTTTCTTTCAATATAAAAATCTGTAATTGCAATGATGTTTACCTCTTGATTGCAGAATCACTTAGTGGTGATGGGCATGCATCCAGGCCATGGAAGTTAGAGGAAAAAGATAGAGAGCACAAACGTGAATTGGAGGGAGCTAAGGAAAGGGAGAGATGCAGGGAGAAGTATATGGCAAAGTCCATACAGGAGCTTGACCTTTCTACCTGCCAACGTTGTACCCCAAGCTATCGGCTTCTACCTGATGATGTATGAACTTTTGTTTATTTTTTTATGCATGGTTTGGCACTGATTTTGGCATTCATTTGTCTTTCTGTCTCTCAGTATCCAATACCTTCAGCTAGTCAGAGATCAGAGCTTGGTGCTCAAGTGCTGAATGATTATTGGGTATCTGTGACCTCTGGAAGTGAGGATTATTCTTTTAAGCACATGCGCAGAAATCAGTATGAAGAGAGTTTGTTCAGATGTGAGGATGATAGGTAAAATTTACTGGTCATCTATTTGTCCCAGTACTATGGTGGTTATTTTATCCATCTCTTTCATGGTTTGTGTGTTTTATTATTTCTATTACAAATTTATGTACTGCATGTGAAGGAGAATGAGTTTTCAGGAGAAAAAGTTGATGTGCACTGATTCATTATTCTGTTTCTTTTTGTCCTCGGAAATTATTCTAGATATTAACTCCCAGGCATAATAGACTTTTTGTTTGTTGGTCTTAGATTTGAGCTGGATATGTTGTTAGAATCTGTGAGCTCAACTGCCAAGCGTGCTGAGGACTTGCTGAATGGCATTAATGAAAATAAAATCAATGTGGATTCTCTGGTTCGCATAGAAGACCACTTTACTGGTTTGTATCTGTTACTAGGTTATCAATTTATGTCTCAATCACTGCTATGTGAACATTTTTCTTCTTTTTTACTTTTGGCCTTATCTGGACTACTTACTGCAGTTCTAAATTTAAGGTGCATTGAGCGTTTATACGGTGACCATGGTCTTGATGTAATGGAAATATTACGTAAAAATCCTGCTCTTGCATTACCTGTCATTTTAACTCGTCTGAAGCAGAAGCAAGAAGAGTGGACAAAGTGCCGTTTAGATTTTAACAAGGTTTGGGCTGAAATTTATTTGAAAAACCATTACAAATCACTTGATCATCGCAGCTTCTATTTCAAGCAGCAGGATTCAAAGAACCTGAGTGCAAAATGTAAGTGGAATACTGGAATTTTCATACCCAAGATGCAAAATGCTGTATTTTCCTTTGTTGTAAAATTTGGTTGAAAGATTGAAGATGATTCTTAACGATATGTTCTAATATATTGTGTTCATTTATTCTCTTCAACATCCTTAATGCTTTGCTTGTGTGGCCTAATTTGATATTTCTTTGTAATTGTAGCTTTAGTGGCTGAAATCAAGGAGTTGAAAGAGAAGAACCAGAATGAGGATGATGTTCTCATGGCGAGCATTGCTGGTCACAGACAACCCCTGGCTCCACACCTCGAATATGACTATTTGGATGTTGGCATCCATGAAGACCTTTATAAACTTATAGAGTATTCATGTGAAGAGATGTGCTCAACCAAAGAACTGTTGGATAAAGTCATGAGGCTCTGGACCACATTCTTGGAGCCAATGTTGAGTGTTCCTCCTCGACCTAATGGAAAGAGGGTACTGATGATGATGGTAAAGCTCAGAATCCAACTGTAAACTGCACTGGGTCTAGCATTGCTGAATGTGATGGAAGTCCTAGAGCTGATGCTAATGTTAATTCTGAGCCACAGAAGGGTGCTAGTGACGGAGATGAGAACAGTTCACCAGAGCTACCTATTTCTTGCAGAAATGGTTTGACAAATGGTGGAACTTTAGCCGAAGAAGAACCATCTGGTCGTGTCTATAGGGATGACTCAAAGCTAGAGAAAGAGATCAAATGTGCAGCTGATAGAAGGTCTGGAGTTAACATGCTTGCAATTGAAGCAGAAAATAATCAAAGCAGAAACAACACTGAAGGGGCTTCAGGTGTGTACTTCAGGAAACATTGCAATCTCATGATTTTGTTGTTTATTGATCTAGGTGTTTCTATTATTACTTTCTCTTTTTTATACCTTTCTTTCCAAAACCATGTGACTATACTTGGTTTTAATTTCAATGTTGTGGTGCAGCAGCTTCTAGACCTACTAGCGTTGCTGCTGGTAAGGGTCATGAATCTGAAGTTAATGCTGATCTTCTACATTCACCAGAGGTATGGGTTTATGCATACCCGCTACAGTATTCTAATTAACAGTTAGCATGGCTTAAGCTTATGTTTACTAATTGGTTCTGTCAAAATATTTGGCATTTTTTGACCTTCCTTTCCTTACTTAATTCTCCTCATCTCCTACTTGTTGAGGTAAAAAGCAAGGGGGTTCTTATATACTTATGTAAATTTTCTTGGTTATTCAGGGTGCTCGTGTAACAAAGCATGCTTTATTAGTAAATGGAGAGCCAACAGATGGCTTTTCTGCTAGTAGATATCATGAAGAATCTACTGGTCCATCCAAAATTGAAAAAGAAGAAGGTGAATTATCACCAAGTGGTGATTTTCAGGATTATTCTATTGCCTACAGTGATGCTGGTCTAAAGGCTGTGCCAAAGGCCAAGCATGGTATTGAAAACAGACAGTACTGGTCTGGAACTGCGAAAGAGTTGCATCCTGGAGATGCTGGAGGAGAAAATGATGCAGATGCTGATGATGAGGATAGTGGAAATGCCTCTGAAGCTGGTGACAATGCATCAGGCAATGAATCTGCTGGTGATGAATGCTCTCGTGAAGAGCATGAAGAAGAGGAAGAGATGGGCCGCGATGAAGTTGATGGCAAAGCTGAGAGTGAAGGTGAGGCTGAAGGGATGACTGATGCACATGTGGGAGGAGATGGCATGTTGTCATTTTCAGAGCATTTTCTTTTTACGGTGAAGCCTCTAGCAAAGCATGTACCTGCAGTTTTACCTGAAGAAGATCGAAACAGTTCTTGTGTTTTCTACGCAAATGATGATTTCTATGTTCTTTTCCGACTTCATCGAGTATGTAGAATTTTCTAAAGCTTGTTAGCTATTTCTTCTAATTTTTCTTTTTACATTTTAATAAGAATTCTTCAATCTTTTAATTTCTGTGTAGATCCTGTATGAAAGAATACTGTCAGCAAAAACAAATTCAGCAGCGGCTGAAATAAAGTGTAAAAGTTCAAAAGATGCTAGTTCTTCAGATTTTTATGCCAGGTGATTTACATATCAATTTCAGTGCTGAACAATGTGAACCTTTGATGCATGCTAATGTGAAAATTCTCTCTTTGTGCTGCACAGATTTACGAGTGCACTGTACCGTCTGCTTGATGGATCTGCTGACAATGCGAAGTTTGAGGATGAATGTCGAGCTATAATAGGAAACCAGTCATATGAGTTATTTACATTGGACAAGTTAATATATAAATTGGTTAAGCAGGTTTGCTTTCTTTGATGGTCTTTCTCCATATTCTACTCATTTTTCTTGCATCTGTCTGAATTATAGTTTTCGTTACAGCTTCAAGCTGTTGCAACAGATGAGATGGATAATAAGCTTCTTCAATTGTTTGATTATGAAAAATCTCGGAAACATAGGAAGACAATGGATTCAGTGTATTATGAGAATGCACGTGTCCTCCTTCATGAGGATAATATATATCGATTGAAATCTGTAAGTTTTGCATGTCCCTTGACTATGACCCCTTTCCAAAGAAAATTGAAAAGAAAGGAAACAAGGCACAGGAATGCCCTGCTACCGTTCTATCCATGTATATTTATGTTAACACATATAATGTTCTTACTTTGGTTCCTTTTTGCAGTCATCTTCGCCATCTCGGTTGTCTATTCAGCTGATGGACAATGTCATTGAAAAGCCTGAGGCATTTGCTGTTGCAATGGAACCTTATTTTTCTGCTTCTTTGCACAACGATTTTCTGTCAGTCTATCCTGGAAAAAATGAGCCACATGGCATTACGCTAAGGAGGTAACAACTATAACATTAAGATTATTAGGTTTTGTACTGATAGCCTTAGTATCAATGGGTTTCGTGGTTCTCTAACATGTAATTGGTGTTAAAATAAAATGTGGCATGTAAATGCTAGGCTCAACTATCCTCTCATGTGTTAACATTAGATGATTGTAACAAAGAAAATATTTCGATTGCTTTAAATAGTCGTTGTTTAATCTGCTCTTCTTTACTGATATTTGCAGAAACAAGAAAAAGTATGCAAGTCTAGATGAATTTGCTGCTACTTGCATGGCCATGGAAGGTGTTGAACTGGTTAATGGTTTAGAGAATAAGATAGCTTGCAACTCATACAAGGTATCTTTCTGGTACTAGTATCTGGTTTAATCTTTTTAGCTTTCTTTAAGATTGTATATAGAAGTGTTTACACCATTTTAACTTGAGGTGCCTAGTTGGCATACGATGGATGTTGGAGTATCACTAATAAATCGCTTACATACTAAATGTTTACATTGGGTCGTTGTACATATATGATCTGTGAACTATGTGGCAGATCTCTTATGTGTTGGACACCGAAGATTTCTTCTTCCGTAGGAGAAGAAAGTCACCGCAATGCAGATTTTCATACAATAATCAAGCAAGAGTAGAACGGTTCCATAAATTTTTATCTGCTTCGCAGTAATTCAGTATTCTTTCTCAGACCGGCATAAATGGTAAAAACCTCCTGAATCTTTATATCTTCACATTTCACAACCACTCACTCTTTCATGCTTTTCTTGCAGCAGCCCTTGCTTTAACCCAACCTTGAAAAGGCCTTCAAAACTGAAACATGTTTCTTGAATGTTCATAGTTTGATGCTAATTGGTCATACTAGTAGTGAAGGATGATTAATGGTTAGGAAATGTAAGCATATTTTGTAAAAGTTCATATCAGCCATTATTGTGTAGATAGGGTTTTGCATGATATTTTGTGGGGTAAAAAGGGAAGAAAATGGATTCTTTTTCAATTGTTACTTGTTAACAAAGTTTCTCATTGACGGGCCAACATGTCTTCTTTCCCCTCAGTTTTGATAGCTTCTGTTTCCAATTGTCACCTCTAACTCTGTACTTGATAAAAGATATAAATATCCTGATTAATATGGAATCTTAAATCGAATTAATTAATTATGCTAGTTTTAAAATTAGAAAGTAAATAGTTATTTTCTTAAAAGTACTTTTGCTTAAATTCCTCCTATATATTTATAAACAACTAATCCTGTTTAGGTTTATTAATATTATGTATATTCTACTGGCATTATAGATTTTTTTTTTTATTAAATCACTAAACATAATCAAGTTCATATATGTATATGGTATAGTAAATTTAATTTGTATACGTATTAGTAACATAAAACAAATGAAAATTAATACATTATAAATTTAAAAATCGAAGCTCAATAGTTTGTCCAAATTTATTGTTTGGGTGTCATATTTTTATCTAAATCTTGAAATTTTATATAGGTCTTTGAGCAATCAACCAACATAAATAAAATGTTCATCAGAGTAAGTAAATAGAAGTTGGAGGGTGAAAATGGATAAAGAGGAAAAGTTCCCTTTCTTCACGGTTGATAAAAACTGAAAAATTGATTGGATTCGAAGGGATTTATTGTTGGCACTTGCATGAAATTTAATAAATAAACAATTTTAGTATTTAAAATTGATTCGGATTTGAACATCTAAATCTATCAATTCACAAAAAAAAAAAAAAAAAAAAACTAAAACGTTTGAATTTGTTATAAAAATAAAATAAAATTATAGTTAATTTGAATTCAGATATTATCCCACAGGTAAAAAAGAACAAACCGTCAATTTTAGTTAAGCCAAGAAAATGATCATCATATTAAGAAACCCAACCCAAGACCAAGTTTAATCTAAGATAAGTTTCAATTTTAAGTCCAGCTGTGGATGCTTAAAGTGTAAATATCACAATAAACAAAAGCATACTTGTACAGCAAGTAATGGTTTTGAAGCTAATACGGTTAAAAACGATGCGACAATGGATAAGATTTCATTGAAGGGAAACGTTATATGATTAATCATCTGTTCTTTCTTTCAACTCAGCATTTCCATCAAAACCCAATAACTATCCAATGCAAGTCCCAGCATTCGAACAAAAATACCGAGGGACTTGAAACAGAGGAGACCTAAAAAAATTATTAATAGAGAGAGAAAATAGAAAAGAGGATAAACAAAAAGAACTTCATGGCTCAATAGCATTCACTTCTTGCCACTCATCATCAACCGTTTCTTTCCACAATGTAACATTGTTATTGGCATCGGCAACCGACAATAAGTTTCCAGTCAGCGACCATGAGACCCTCCAAACCGGGGTCTTGAAATCCTTCAAAATCGTACCCTTCCATTGCTCCCCTTCTTTACCGCAAGTCCAGATAATAACTTTCCCATCCTGAGAAGCACTTGCAATGGTGGATTTTGGGAGCCCCAAGTTGGGTGCCCAAGCAACATCCCGCACCCAATCAGTGTGCATCTGGAGGGCAGGGCTGTAGTCCATCTTCCAACTCCCATTATACAGCCTCCATACTTTGACCATATTGTCACATCCACCAGAGGCCAGCTTCTGAACAGGATCCAGTAGTCCAGATCCAATGAAAGCACCGAGTGCGGTTGATGGTGTCCATGAGACTGAGGTTACTCCAACAGGGTGAGCTTGCTCTATCCTGGTGGTATCCCAACTACCATCATCCCTAGCGGTAAAGACTGATATATTCCCATCAGAAGACCCGCAGGCCAAACAGAGGCCAAGCTCATGGGGTGCCCATGCAATGGAGTTCACAGATGACTTATGATCATTAAAAACATGGCCCTGCAGCCACTCGTTTTGATTATTTTCCTTCCAGATTATCACCTGGCCATCGTAAGAACACGATGCAAGGATTGATCCAAACTTGGGATGGGCCCAAGCAACCCCCCAAACAGGTCCTTTATGGCCATGTAGAACAGCAAGTTGCTGTGAACTAGATCCAATTATGCCAATGATCTTAATGGTAGTATCAGATGAAGCAGTCGCCAATCGTTTTCCATAATAATCCATGGCAACATCATGGAGTGCATCCTCATGACCTGTCTCGATTTTCTGTGCAGGCATCTTTTGAACTCCAATTCGCAGCTCTTTTATATCTTCAAATCTCAATATCCAAAATCATATCAAATATATATTAATCAACAATATCTACACTATCCAAGTCTTTTTAACGTAAATCTCAAACTTTTTTTTACACGCAACAGCAATCGAATACCATAACATTTGTGAGCATTTCAACTAAATGAAAAGTTACTAAGGCCTATTGCTTTTTCTTTAAGCAAAAGCAATAATGTTCAACAATTAGAAGTCGAAATTTTTAACTCTCTTAAATAACAAAATCCACAATATGGGTTCATAGAAATGTCGAAGATGCAACAAACGATACTCTCTAGAAAGGAATTATAATCCCAAACAAAAATGAAACAATTTTTCTAGAAATTCATAGGGAAAGATACAAAAATCCAAGAGATACCCACAAAAGGTAATCAATCCCGAAAATCATAACAGAAAGATCATTAAAAGAAAATTGTTTTAGTGCATAATAAAATTCAAATCAAAACAACCCATAAACAAAAAATAGAAAATGGGTTAATTTCATCATGATCTTCAGTCTAACTAGATCAATCCCGGAAATCATAACAATAAAAAAGATTACCTTTTCCAAAGAACCCAATTTATTTTGCAGAATAATTAATCCAAATCAATACAACCCAGAATTCAAAAATTCCAAAATGTGTTCATGTCATAAGATCTTCAGTCTAGAAACTATGGATCTAAATCGAACTTATATTACAAAAAACAAAACAGATCTGAAGATAAGATAATACATTTGAGTTAACAGCAAAATGAGTGAAGAATTAAAGAATAAAATAAGAAATTTAAATCACCTGATCGAGAGAGAGAGAGAGAGAGAGAGAGATTAGGGGTGTTATGGTAACGGCCAAGCCAGAGATCAGCTCTGAAATTGTTAAAATTTTGAGCGACAGAGAAAACTAAAGAATTGTATTGAATTACTAAAATATATACATACATTGAACAGTATTTCTGACCTGTTGTGTTTGGACGCATTGATTGTTTTAACCCGTCGGTGAACAAGAAATACCCCGAACTAATCCACCAAACAAATTTTTTTTAAAAAAAATTTCATTTTATTGCTGATATATCATTTTAAGTTTGGACCCAAAAAAAAATTAAATGAATTTTCCGAATTACACTTTAATCAACTAATTCCTAAGCATGTTTAGAACTTGTGGGGAGAATGCTGTTTGAGGTAATATGAAAAACAAATTAAATGTGATATGAAATAATATTATATTTATATTAGTTTTTTTATCCGTGTATAAAATAATAATAATTTAATTAATATTATCAAACTTAATTTTAAAATCATATTTACACGTAATTAATATAATATAAATTAAAATGTACTCAAAATTCAGAGAAAATCTCAATTACTCAGATAATCATGCTTAGGAACAAATTAAAATTATGCTTCCATATACTTTAAAATATATTTTATCACAATTAAGCAAAACAAATATACATATACAGTAAAATTAATTATTTTTACTAAACCAAAATCAAAATAGTTTTAATACTTGAAATCCTACAGCATAAAAAACTTAGATTTGGACGAAATAAAAGAAAAGTGATTAAATTGAAATGCATTTGAAATTAAATGACGATCACATTTAATTGGGTAGCAAACCGCACAAGAAACAAAATGAGAAGGATCAAAAATAGAATTACACTATCACCTCAAAATTCAGCTACACGGGTTATAGAGCGTCGACCCTCCACCTTTTAACATAAAAGATATATATATATAAAATAGTACACTACCCAAATTAATTATACGAATAGGGTGTTTTGAGTGGTGGAGTGTAATAACCTTAATCCGTATTCGTCACCAAAATAAAGTTACGGAGCATTATCGAAGTTTTTAGAACATTTACAGATAATTCATATAAATTACTATACATTTTTCGATATTAACCATAACATACCTATGATAGACCCTCGAGGCCTAAAATGAATATTAGGATCAAGTTGGGACTAAACCGGAAACATTGGAAAATTTTCGTAAAATTTAAAAAATTTCCTCATGTACAGGGTCACACGACTGTCTCCTTGACCCGTGTAACTCTTTGACTTGCAAAACATTAAGGTGCAGTTTTCACACGGCCAAGACACACGCCTGTGTCTCTGCCCATTTGCTCAATTTTGAGTATTCTATTTCTCAAATTTAAGATGCAGGCGACACACAGCCGGACCACATGCCCATGTGCCAGGCCGTGTGTCACACACGGTCAAGATACACGCTCGTGTGGACAAAAATAGGCCATTTTAAGGCCACTTTTCTCACCTTTTACACAATTAACTGCATGCAATACTTTCATAAACCATTATACTTCAATCAAGCAACCAATACAAGTTATAGCTCAAATTTTAGACCTATGTATTATCACACAACTCATTTACACCAATTTACCACATTGGCTCTATTCATTAAATTTTTATAAGATGCTACTAAATACTTGCTTTTAAACATACACATGTAAGAATTTGTATATACTACTCATATATATTTTATTTCAATTCGATCCTATACATGCCATATAAACTATAGGATATTTAACAAAATCTACCAGAGTTATCTGGATAGTGTGGCTTGATGTGTTGATCCGATCCTCCGAGCTCTCGTCAATCTACACATAACATAAAACACAAAAAAGTAAGCTTAAGAAAGCTTAGTAAGTTCATAGGCTTAAAACATAAATCTTACTGAACATTTAATAATAAATCATTAAACAAATGTTTCACTAACTTTTCCTGTCATCCACAATTTCAAATGATGAATTCACTTGGTTAAGCTCAATGTCAATAACTAGTTAGATTGTAACACTTTAATTCAAATAATACTTATCAATACTTGTCAAATTAGATAACGTCTTAAGGATTTGAATACATCGTTTGCTTAATGCCACAATCCAACTATGGTCTTACACATATATTACCATGGCTTTGCCATGATCTTGCACATATCACAATGCCATAGCCCTGCTATGGTCTTTCACTTTATACGATACCATAGCGTAGCTATGGTCTAACACGTACACAAATATATTACAATGGTCCAACCATGGTATTACCTTCATAATGCCATAATTCAATTATGGTCTTTTCACTGAAATGTCATAGCCCAGCTATTGTCTTACATTCCACATTTTGCCATAGTCCAACCATGGTCTTATCCGTCAATTCATCACTAGTCATGAAACGATTATACTCCATCATGCATTCTTGTAACACCACCTAACTCATATCCGTCGTCGAAACAGGGTTACTGTAACACCCCCTACCCGTATTCATCGTCGAAATAGGGTATGAGGCATTACCTAAGTTTAACGAGTTAATATTATTTTTATCATGAATTCAATATAGTCCCTTTATAAATATCCAATCTTCCCTGCAATTTTAAAACCAACCAATCCAATCCAATTTGATACCAAATCATATTTCTATTATAATTATATTATTTAGCATATTCATCACTCTTTACTTTAATACATATTCATTAAACAAGTTTTAGTATTTATATAATCATCAAACATATACATGCCATATAAATCAAAAGGAAATTTACAAAAGCTACTGGAGACAATCTTGATAGTGTGATCCTCGGTGTTGATCCAATCCTCCGTATATTTATCGTCAATCTAATGAGACATTGAATACACTCATGTAAGTTTATAGAAACTTAATAAGTTCATAGGCATAAAATATAAATCTTACCAAACATTCATACACTTATACATTATATCTGATTACTAAATTCAATTGTCGACCACAATTTGGAGAGTGCTCTTGTAATATCTCACTACCACTTATCCATTTACTTTAACTATTTTGGGCCCTTTTGTCACTTACCATCATTAATCAAATTAGAGAACGATTACTGAAAATTGAGTACTTCACTTTCACTTTGCCATAGTATAACTATGGTCTTATGTATGATCATTTATCATTTTCCAAAGCAATAGTCTTGCCACGGTCTTACACGGATTACATTTATCACTTGTCACTTATCACTGATCAGATAAGCGTAGCTAAAGCTACCACTTATCACTTGTCACTTGCCACTAATCAGATAAGTGTAGCTAAAGCTATCACTCATCACTTGTCACTTATCATTGATCAGATAAGTGTAGCTAAAGCTATCACTTATCACTTATCACTGATCAGAAGTACTCAAATCTGATGTTCCGCTCAATTTGATCATTTATTCGATTTTCGCATTGTTGTTTTATTCTCAATTCATCAGTAAATATATTTCATCATACATTTTATAATTCATGAAATTAACATTTAATCATTAATTTTCAGCCATATCAACTTACCTAGGTTGATTTGCAGAATTTGAGAAAATTCAGGGGCTACTCAGCTATTTTTTCTTTTCCTCGACTTGCTTCGGGTTCTCGATCTATCATTGTAAAATCATTCACTTATCAGTATTGATTTCACCTTTACTCTATTTCACATCCTTAATAATTATAACCCACATATAAGTAACATTATCTATAATTTTACTATTTACTTATATGGATATTCAAGCTGTCCATTCGTGTCATAGTCACTTAATTATTTTTATCTTGAGCTACAGAACTTCAAATTAAGATCTGCTAATTTTCCTTGAAACTAGACTCACATATCTTCTTACCATAAAATTTTCAGAATTTTTGGTTTAGCCAATAAGTACAGTTTATTATTTAAAGTAACCCCTGGTCTGCTGTCTGCCAGTTCAGACCCTTCTTCACTAAAAATTATTCATCTCCTTGTACGAGATTCGGATGATGTTACCGTTTGTTTCTATTGAAAATAGACTCATTCAGGATTTTAAGAATATAAATTTAAGTCCATAATTATTTTTATACAATTTTTGATGATTTTTAAAAGTCAGAACATGGGAACCCGAAATCATTCTAACCTTGTCTCACAAAACCTATTATATCTCATGATTTACAATTCTATTGCTTACAAAATTTCTTCTATACGAAACTATACTCAATAAGATTTAATTTAATATTTTATTCATACTCTAATTCGATTTCTACAATTTTTGGTGATTTTTCAAAGTTAGACTACTGCTGCTGTCCAAAACTGTTTTAGTGCAAAGTGTTAATTTCCATTTTGCCCCAAATTTCACAGTTCATACAATTCAGTCCTTGATCAATTAACCTATAAATTAAGCTAAATTTTTCTAAATTAATACTTTACCTAGTCATTATAAGTTATTTCACAACTATTGAATTCAAAATTTCCACAAAAAACCCTAACTTCAAATTCTTCTAAAGTTAGGTCCCAAACATCCACTTTCTATTCAATTCTTTCAATAAAATCAGCATATAAACAATTTAAAGTTCTAATTCCATGCTAAATTATCATATACTTCCAGCACATATTCATAGCAACTTCCAACTTCATTCATAAAATCTAAAACTAATGAATTCAACAAGTGGACCTAGTTGTAAAACTCACAAAAACACAAAATTTCAAGAAATAATCAAGAATTGAACTTTCTTGCAGTAAAAAAATGAAAAACCAGCTTAGAGAAACCCTTCTATGGTGTTTTTGCTGATGAGAATGCAGAAAAAATAAGGAGAAATCTAAATAATTCCACTTTAGTCCTAGCTTTATTAAGTAAATTTTGCAATATTCCAATTTTGCCCTTAATTCTCCTTATTTTCTTTCTGATTTCATGCCCTTGCCGTCCAGTCCAAATAGACCTTGGGTCTATTTTTCTTTTAAGCCCTCTTTCTTTTATCATTTAAGCTATTTAATCATTTCTCATAACTTTGCATTTGTTACAGCTTAGTCCTTTTTGTTCAATTAACTATCGAAACTTTAATACTAACTTATTAACACTCCATAAATATTTATAAAATATTTATGGCTAGATTAAAAATCTCTGAGATCTCGATACCTCGTTTTTGATTCTAATTATTTTTTTTCCTAACTTCACATTTAACTTATACTCACTAAATTAATAATATTTTATACTCACTTGTCGGATTTAGTGACCTCGAATCACCGTTCTGACACCACTGAAAATTCAGGCTATTACAATTACGAAGTATTATCGAACATTTCAGATCAAATATGAACATTACATAATTATCTAACAAACATATTATTTCACATATAATATCCCAATCAATTCAATTACTTCATTCAAATCAAATCAAATTTTCATACCAAAAACATATTGTATGACCCAATTTTACCCCAACCAAAGCCCAAACAACAAATCAAAAAAATCAAACCAAACCCAATTAACCAAGCCCAAGTAACCCTAACCCAACTAGACCACTAAACCGACCACTAACTCCACCACCCCACTAAACCGACCACTAACTCCACCACTCCACTAACTCCACCATCCCACTAACTCTATCACCCCACTTGCATGCATAAGTTGTAGAATTTGGCTATAAAAGCCATTCAAAACCATTGTAAAGGAGATTTTTTTTTCTTCTATTTTTCGGATAGTTACGAATACACGAGAAATCAAGTACACAAAAAGAAAAGAATTTTGAGATGATTCGAAATATTCAAGGTGTTCTTTTATTTTGTTCTTTTATTCATTTTTTACACTTCTTTTTAAGAATAAGCGAAAATACTGGAAAAAGAGGTAGAAGTGTATCCATTTTGAGATCGTCAAAAAAAAGCTTTTTAGTTTCATTGTAGTGTCTTTTGGTCTTGCATGACAGATTGTTTTGGAGGGTGGGGATATTTTCCTTTAGCCCTCCTTGTTACTCGCAAGTTCTAATTGGTCCATCCTTTTAATTTTATTTACGATTTTGCCTCGGATGCTTGTTTTAAATTCAATTTAGTCCTATCTCGCTTTACTTTCAAATCAATTATCTCTAAATATATATTATTGTACTTACTATTTTAATGTGGCTATTACCATTATTGTTTTTAATATTTTTTTCCTTTTACTTTATTACTATTACTAGGTTCGTTAGCATTATTAGCATCATTTTATTATTGCCATTATTTTACATGTATTATTATTATAAAATTGTTTTTTATATTACTATTTATTATTCTATTTTCATTATTATTATTTTTATCACCATTATTACATATATATTATTACTACAATTATAATTATTATAATTACATTTATTTTACTACTACCATTATTTTTTATTATTACCACTATTAATTCTAATATTATTACTATTATTTTCTTATTGATATTTTATTTTTTGCTTTTTTAAAATTCATAAAAAGGGTTTCACAAAGGTAATATTTCGTGTTGGGAAGTTAGAAATTGTGCCCAATCGTCTTTGAGCTTGATTTTTCGTTAAATCGGATCACTAAATATTCTTTAAAGATTTTGATCATGTTTTTGAAAATAAGGCAATGTTTCGTGTTTGGAATTTCGAGAGATTCGTGCCCAATCGTCTTTGGGTCTCGATTTTCTATTCAATCAAACAACTAAATATCCTTCAAAGATTCTTTATCGTGTTTTCTTAAATAAGGCAATATTTCATGTTTGGAAATTGAGGATCGTGCCCAATCGTGATGGGTTTCAACTTTTAGTTTGAGCAAATAGCAGAATACCCTTTTTTAAATCGGATGCATGGATTTTGGAAATCATGGAACGATCTTGGTATTGAGGGTTTGAAACATCGTGTCCTATCGTCTTTGGATGTGGTATTTCATCTTTTCGAACAAGAGAGTTTCGATATCCAATGCGAGTTATCCAAACATTTTTAAAGATTCATATTTTAAATAATTTTCTAATTTTCGATATTAAAGACATTAATCAATCAACACGGTACCAATTTTGGGCGTTGCGGGTGCTAATCCTTCCTCGTATGTAATGTGACTCGAGCCCGTTTTCTTAAAATTGTAGACCAAATGTTTTCTAAAGTGACCCAATCACACTTCAAAAGATTGGTGGCGACTCGCTTTTGTATTTTAAAGTCGCCTGCTTTTCCAAACAAAAAAATGGTTTCGACGACTTGGCGACTCCATCGGGGACCAATAAGAGTCAAGTCAGTAAATTGGTTGATTAATGTTCTTTTATCGAAAATAATTTTTTTCCGTTTTTTCCATTTGCATGAGTTTGTGTCGCGTCATCTATTTGTTTTGGTTTGAGACACATGGGATATCTCTGCATTCATATTGCATGACCGTTGTGGTCACACCTCTAAGTGGGAGCGAGAAGCTATGCTTTAAGGTTTTCACCTCCGCATGAGCTAGGGGATCTCACAGGATACATCCGTACCTATGGTTCCGTGAGGTCTTCACCTCGATGGCCATAGGAAATGTATTCCCAGAACCGAACTCGATCTCATAAGCCTATAATGGGTGAGGATTGAGGAATCTGCTGTTCAGTACCTTTCCTTTAGAACTAAACCACATATAGTGAACCTCGAGTCTACCCTAGGTAGAGCCATGCTAAACCTTAGTGGTTACCCATACCGTGGTTTGACATTTTTACTTGCTTTGGTTGCTATTATTCATTACTAACCTATTTTTTGCCATGTTTGCATATCATATCATATTAAAAGGCGTCAATCTGTTAGGTTACTAATTTAGGAGGCTTGTTATGGAGAACGAATTCCTTGATAAAGTAGAGGATAATGCGGCCGTGTGTACATGGTCGACTTGAGAAGGATAGGCCGTATATGTGACTCTTTTATGTAAAGGATTTTGTTTTTAAATAAGTTTTCTAAAAGAAATTGAACCGAATCGATGCCTTTTATTTTTGCATTTATATCATGCATTTGCATCACATCACATTATATACATTAAATGTCATAAAAGAACCCTATTAACTGGAGATTATATTATAGTGACCTTGGAACATCATTGCTACCTACGAATGTAAAAGCAATAAGGATATAGTGAAAACTTTGAGCATCAACGCCAGATATCGATGAGGATCGAATGAAGGAAACCTAGGAGGCATTCGCCTTTAGAGCTGGAAGTGTTCGAGCAATTGAATCTGAAAGAAATTCCTTTAGTTTTTAGAGCTAACATAGAGTAACGTCCAAAACACACTTGTTGTTTTAAGCCTAGAAACAATAAGAATCTTTTGTGAAATAGGCTCATGTTCAAACATCTTTATTTTCAATAAAAAATACATTCTTGTGTTTCATGCCGAGCAAATATTTTTTCATTTTTTTCCATGTCATACTATACATTCTTTTTCTTTTTGGGATGTCTTCCATTCTTCATCATCCTAAGAATTACTTATTCTTTGGAATTTACCTTCGTACCTACGATAAGTACCCGGATATCAAGACATGAGCAACGCATTACGGACTCCTTTTGAGTGAAATATGGTCTAAAAGGATCCGAGGATTTTGAAGATGTCGAGATTGTAACTTATCTTTTGATTTGAACAAAATGAAGGTAGACGCCATCAGTACAAAGGGCCTGATGAGACATCGCGAGTCTAGGAAAAGAGTGAAAATCAAGCCTTGCCCACCATAGAAACAAAGCGAGACGTCATTGAGTTATTCCAAGAATTCAAAAATGTCTTTGTGTGATCGCATCAAGATATGCCTAGGTACGATGAGGCTATGGAGTGTTCAAAAGGCACATGCTAAGAGTTTACCGATAACCTCTGTAATTTTGATCCGCTCCACTCCTACTCGGTGGAGATAGGATCTGTTCTTTCGATCGCTTACTCCTACTCGTAGAAATAAGATCTGCTATCTTTGGCCTGCTCCACTCCTACTCAGTGGAGATAAGGCTCATTATCTTCGATCTGCCCCACTCCTTCTCAGTGGAGATAAGATCTGTTGTTTTCAATCTGCTCTACTCACCTCGGTGGAGATAGGATCTATATCTTTAGCTGCTCCACTCCTTACCGGTGGAGATAAGGCTATGATCTTGATCGCTTCCTCGCCTTTCGGTGGAGATAAGATCTACTACTTCGATCTGCTCTACTCCGCTTTCGAGAGATAAGATCTATTGTCTTCAATCCGCTCCCTCCTACTCGGTGGAGATAGGATCTACTATCTTCTTTGCTCCCTCACCTCGCCGTAGAGATAAGGCTTCAATCTTGATCTGCTCACTCCCCTGATGGAGATAAGATCTCTTGTTTTCGATCTGCTCTACTCCTTCGGTAGAGATAAGATCTTGTCTTCAATCCACTCCACTCCTGCTCGGTGGAGATAGGATCTACTATCTTTGCTTTGCTCCACTCCCTTTCGTAGAGATAAGGCTTCAATCTTTGATCTGCTCCACTCCTCAGATGGAGATAAGATATCTTGCTTCGATCCTCTACTCCTTCTCGTAGAGATAAGATCTTTGTCTTCAATCCGCTCCTCCCTTTCGGTGGAGATAGGATCTACTATCTTTAACTTTGCTCCCTCCCTTTCGATGAGATAAGGCTTCAATCTTGATCTGCTCCATCCTGCTTAGTGGAGATAAGATCTGCTACTTTCGATCTGCTTACTCTCTGTTCGAAGAGATAAGATCATTGTCTTTAATCCATCCACTCGCTTCGATTGGAGATAGGATCTACTATCTTTAACTTCTTCCTCCTTGTCGATAGAGATAAGGCTTCAATATTGATCTGCTCCCTCACCTTTCGGTGGAGATAAGATCTGCTTGCTTTGATCTGCTCTACTCCCTTCTCGAGAGATAAGATCTGTTGTCTTCAATCCACTTCACTCCCTCGATGGAGATAGGATCTACTATCTTTAGCCTACTCCACTCATGCTCGGTAGAGATAAGGCTTCAATCTTGATCTGCTCCACTCTTGCTCGATGGAGATAAGATCTCTTGCTTTCGATCTGCTTACTCCTTCTCATAGAGATAAGATCTATTGTCTTTAGTCCGCTCCTCTCGCTCGGTGGAGATAGGATCTACTATCTTTACTGCTCCACTCCTCTTCGATGAGATAAGGCTTCAATCTTGATCTGCTCCTCACTCTTCGGTGGAGATAAGATCTCTACTTTCGATCTGCTTCTCTCCGCTCGTAGAGATAAGATCTGTTGTCTTAATCCGCTCACTCCTACCGTGGAGATGGGATCTACTATCTTTAACTTTGCTCACTCCTCTGTAGAGATAAGGCTTCAATCTTGATCTGCTCCACTCCTACTCGGTGGAGATAAGATCTGCTTCGATCTACTCTACTCCTGCTCAGAGAGATAAGATCTTGTCTTCAATCCGCTCCAATCCGCTTTGGAGATAGGATCTACTATCTTTAGCCTACTCCACTCCGCTCGTAGAGATAAGGCTTCAATCTTGATCGCTCCCTCCTGCCGGTGGAGATAAGATCTGCTACTTTGATCTGCTTACTCCCTGCTCAGTAGAGATAAGATCATGCTCTTCAGTAACTCCCATCAACTTTGCTACATTGTCCTCTGGGAACCTACCGAGAAGTGATTTCATGGAGTCTATGCATATGTTAAATGATTAGGATGTCATGAAAGATGCTCCTAACCATATGTATCATGAATGTTATGAATGAGTGCAAAATGAGAATGGTCTATTTTAGCTCTTGGCATCATTGCTTGTTGTTTATTAAGGTGATATCCAGCAGTATGTCTTCTTTGTTCGAATTGATACCTCTAATAGAGAATCGAAGGCGTTGTCTCTGTTTAATCCTTTTCTCAAGTGCTCAGGCCCTTTAAGCTGGTTAGTTTTAAATAATTGTTACATTTGAATTCTTGTATTATTTAGAGACTTTCGGAGTAATATGCAAAACTTCTTTGTGAAAGCATTATTAGTTCAATAATCATTATTTCAATGAAAATGCTTGGAAAAAGCGATAATAATGGACAAGAAAGAAATTAATTAGGAGCATAGCTGAAATAAATAAGATAGCAAATGCAATCAAGAGGAAATTTATTGGTAGTGTATTTTGAAGCGAGCAAATTAAGAATCGGTAAGATGGAAATTAGGTGCCCAGATATCGCCGATGAGCTTCTCATTCAAACTTCTTGAGGACCATTTAAGCTCAATATGTGCTTAGGGATCTGAGTACTTTTCGATGCCCAAGATGAAACATACTTCATCATTGTTAATTAGATGAAGCAAGACTCTGATGCCCCACTTTTATTCAAAATTTGAGCCCATCTTTTGGTTTTCAACTCAAGCGCTTTGGTCTCAAAGCGCCTTTGGTTTCCTGGCCTCTCTTTTTGATTTTTTTGTGAAAAACTTAAGCGCCCTTTATGGGTTTTGTCTTGGCCTATTTCCATCATAAACAAAGCGTTTCTTGGTGGATCCGCATTAATTGGGTTTGACTGACTTTTACCGTCTATCTCGACTAATATCCATGCTTCTCTAAAAACTTTCTTTTCACCATAATGTCCTTCCCAATTAGGCATCCACTTTCCCCTAAAGCCCTTTTGCATAGGGAGGATCTTTTTAATACCAAGTCTCTTTCATGAACCTCTCTGGGGTGGACTTTTTGTTGTAAGCCCGCATCCTTCGCTTCTGGTATATTTGACTATGACGGATGGCTCTTAATCTTTTTCCCCGATAAGATTCAGTTGATCATACTGAGTTTGAACCCCTTCTGCTTTATCCAACTTTAGCTCTGACAGCATCCGAAGAAAAAGAATCTTAACTTCGATAGGCAAGCCTGCATCCATCCCATAGATCGGTGAGAAAGGTGTTGCCCGATGGAGGTCCTAACCAATACTCGAGAAGCAAAGAGGGTAAATGGTAACTTTTCTATGCCAATATTTACAAGTCTCAAAAAAAAAACTTTTGGATGTTCCTCTCTCTTTCTTTCTTTCTTTCTTTTTTTTTTTTTTCCGATATGGCGTCGATCTTTAAGCAGTTCAACTTTGACATTATATTTAGACATGTAACTTTTGGCATATGAAATGACCTTCACCCTCTTAATGAAGTAATTAACAACCAGAAAGATGATGATGTCTGTTAGAAACTTCTGACTAGATTATCCCCGTAATATCTACGCCCCACGTATATGGAGGAAGTACATAAGTCTTGTCTTCTCTATTTGACATTTATGGCATAACGGCTAATCTCCTTTTCATGGTAGACCAACAGTACTTGAAACTTATAATTGACTTGGATATCGAAAAACTCTTAACATGTGCCTTTTCAAACACTCCATAGTTTCCTTGTGCCTAGAAATATCTTGATGCGATCATGCAAAAACATCTTTGAATTCTTGGAATAACTCAATGACATCTCGCTTTGTTTACGTGGTAAGCAAGGCTTGATCTTCACTCATTTCCCAAACTCACAATGTCTATTGACCCCTTTGTACAAGAAAAGTCTATTTTCATTTTGTTCTACCATCTTTAACAAATCAAAAGATAAGTTACAATCTTAACATTTTCAAAATCTTCAGATCCCTTTAGGCCAATATTTCACTTAAAAGGGAGTCTGTAACAGCGTTGCTCATGTCTTGATATCTGGGTACCTATAATAGGTACGAAGGTAAATTCCAAAGCATAAGCGATTCTTAGATGATGAAGAATGGAAGACATCCCCAAAAAAACAAAAGAATGTATAGTATGACATGAAAAAATGAAAAAATATTTGCTCGGCATGAAACAAAAGAATGTATTTTTATTGAAAATAAAGATGTTTGAACATGAGCCTATTTCACAAAAGATTCTTATTGTTTCTAGGCTTAAAACAACTAGTGTGTTTTGAACATTACTCATGTTAGCTCTAAAAACTACAGAGTTTCCTTCACATCCAGTTATTCAAAACACTTTTGGGCTCGTGAGGCGAATGCCTCCTAGGTTTCCTTCATTCGATCCCTCTTGAATCGCGTTGATGCTCAAGGTTTTCATTATATCCTTAGCGTTTCTACATTCGTTATAGTAATGATGTTCAGGTCACTATAATACAACCTCTAATTAAAAGGGTTATCTTATGATATTTAATACAAATGATGTGATGCAATGCAAATGCATGAAATGCAATGCAAATGAATGAATGCAAAAAAATAAAAGGCATTGACTCTGAATTTAGTTACATTAGAAAAACTTTACTAGAAAATAAATTTCTTTACATAAAACGGATCACATACACGGCCTTGTCCTCATAGTCCAAGTGAAAACATGAATCCCTTCTTCGCAAAAGTCAAGTCTTGCAAAATTCTAATAGATACTTCCTCTAACTCCTTTTGCTTGATCAGGACCGCTACTCCTGTTCACTTGTTAGCTTCTTCAAGAATACCGAGACGTAGTAATCTTCGAATAGTCTTGTCAACTTGGGTGATAAGGTCTTGTATTCCTTCACGGACTATCAATCTTCTCTCGTTGTATTCACTTGGACTATATTCGGATGACCTTATTATAATCCACTTTATCAAAAAATTCTTATGACCAACTTTTCTATTTAGTAATCGAATTTGAAATTAACACCTCTTTTCTATGATGTGAATGCAATGCAATCAAAATAGAATAAAACCAGTCAGTACAAGAAAAATAAATAACATAGAACCTATCAGGGTGACCACTAGGGTTTGACATGGTTCTACCTAGGGTAGGCCCTTAAGTTTTCTACATGTGGTTTAGTTCTAAAGGAATGGTACCTGAACCAGCAGATTCCTCAATCCTCACCCATTATAAGCTCATATGGATCGAGTTCGATTCGGGGATACATTTCCCTATGGCCATGCAGAGGTGAAAACCTCACGGAGATGTATCCCGGAAGGCGTCCCCAGCCCATGCGGAGGTGAAAACCTCACGAAGGCATAGATTTTTGCTCCCACTTAAGGGTGTGACCACAACGGTCATACAATATGAATGCAAAATATTCTATGTGTCTCAAACCAAAGCGGACATATGGCGACACGACTCATGCAATTGAAAAGCGAAAAATTTTATTTTTGATAAAAAGACATTAATCAACCAAGTTTACGTCTGACTCTCTTATTGGTCCCCATGGAGTCGCCAATTGTCGAAACCATTTTTTGTTTGGAAAAGCGGCACTTTAAAAAGAAAAGCAGTCGCCACCAATCTTTTTGAAGTGTGATTGGGTCACTTTAGAAAACATTTTGGTCTACGGATTTTAAGAAAATGGGCTCGGAGTCGGTTACATACGAGGAAGGATTAGCACCCTCATGGCCCAAAATTGGTACCGTGTTGATTGATTAATGTCATTAATATCGAAAATTAGAAAATATTTTAAAATATGAATTTTAAAATATTTGGATAACTCGCATTGGATATCGAAACTCTCTTGTTCGAAAAGATGAAATACCACATCCGAGCGATAGGACACGATGTTTCAAACCCTCATACCAATATCGTTCCATGATTTCCAAAATCCATGCATCCGATTTAAAAAAGGGTATTCCGCTATTTGGTCAAACTAAAAATCGAAACCAGACGATTGGGCACGATCCTCAATTTCCAAACATGAAATATTGCCTTATTTAGGAAAACACGATAAAGAATCTTTGAAGGATATTTAGTTGTTTGGACGAATAGAAAATCGAAACCCAACCACGATTGAGCACGAATCTCGAACTTCCAAACACGAAACATTGCCTTATTTTCAAAAACATGATCAAAATCTTTAAAGAATATTTAGTGATCCAGCAACAAAAATCGAAGCCGGACGATTGGGCACAATTTCTCGAACTTCCAAACACGAAATATTACCTTTGTGAAACCCTTTTTATGAATTTTGAAAAAAAAGCAAAAATAAAGATATCAATAAGAAAATAATAGTAATAATATTAGAATTAATAGTGGTAATAATAAAAATAATAGTAGTAGTAAAAATAAATGTAATTATAATAAGTATAATTGTAGTAATAATATATATGTAATAATAGTGATAAAAAATAATAGTAATGAAAATAGGAATAATAAATAGTAATATAAAAAGACGATTTTTATAATAATAATACACGTAAAATAGTGGCAACAATAAAATGATGCTAATAATGCTAACTGAACCTAGTAATAGTAATAAAGTAAAAGGGAAAATATTAAAAACAATAATGGTAATGGCCACATTAAAACAAGTAAGTACAATAATATATATTTAGAGATAATTGATTTGAAAGTAAAGCGAATAGAGACTAAATTAAATTTAAAAACAAGCATCGGCAAAATCGTAAATAAAATTAAAAGATGGACCAATTAGAACTTCGAGTAACAAGGAGGGCTAAAGGGAAAATATCCCCACCCTCCAAAACGAATGTCATGTCACCATGCAAAAGACAACCACTTCTTTTTAAGAATAAACGAAAATACGGAAAAGAGGTAAAAGCGTACCCATTTTGAGATCGTCGAAAAAAGAAGCTTTTTAGTTTCAAATTACCAGTGTCTTTGCGGTCTCAGCAGTGACCCTTTTGGAGGGTGGGGATATTTTCCCTTTTAGCCCCTCCTTGTTACTCGCAAGTTCTAATTGGTCCATCCTTTTAATTTTATTTCTGATTTTGCCCCAGATGCTTGTTTTTAAATTCAATTTAGTCCTATTCGCTTTACTTTCAAATCAATTATCTCTTAATATATATTATTGTACTTCTTGCTTTAATGTGGCCATTACCATTATTGTTTTTAATATTTTTTTCTTTTACTTTATTACTATTACTAGGTTCGTTAGCATTATTAGCATTATTTTATTATTGCCACTATTTTACATGTATTATTATTATAAAATCATTTTTATATTACTATTTATTATTCCTATTTTTCATTACTATTATTTTTTATTACCATTATTACATATATATTATTACTACAATTATACTTATTATAATTACATTTATTTTACTACTACCATTATTTTTATTATTACCACTATTAATTCTAATATTATTACTATTATTTTCTTATTGATATTTTTATTTTTACTTTTTTTAAAAATTCATAAAAAAGGGGTTTCACAGAGGTAATATTTCGTGTTGGGAAGTTCAAGAAATTATGCCCAATCGTGCTGGGCTTCGATTTTTCATTCGTCTGGATCACTAAATATTCTTTAAAGATTTTGATCTTGTTTTTGAAAATAAGGCAATGTTTCGTGTTTGAAAGTTCGAGAGATTCGTGTCCAATCGTGCTGGGTCTCGATTTTCTATTCGTCCAAACAACTAAATATCTTTCAAAGATTCTTTATCGTATTTTCTTAAATAAGGCAATATTTCATGTTTGAAAATTCGAGGGATCGTGCTCAATCGTGCTAGGTTTCGACTTTTAGTTTGACCAAATAGCAGAATACCTTTTTTAAATCGAATGCTTGGTTTTGGAAATCATGGAACGATCTTGGTATTGAGGGTTTGAAATATCGTGTCCTATTGTGCTGGATGTGGTATTTCATCTTTTCGAACAAGAGTTTCGATATCCAATGCTGAGTTATCCAAACATTTTAAAGATTCATATTTTAAAATATTTTCTAATTTTCGATATTAAGGACATTAATCAATCACCACGGTACCAATTTTGGGCATTGCGAGGGTGCTAAATCTTCCTCGTGCGTAACCAACTCCCGAGCCCGTTTTCTTAAAATTCGTAGACCAAAATGTTTTCTAAAGTGACCCAATCACTTCAAAAAGATTGGTGGTGACTCCGTTTTTGTATTTTAAAGTCGGCCCGTTTTTTCAAACAAAAAAATGGTTTCGACACATACTATTTATAATCTTAATATAGTACATAAGCTTTTATATATATATATATATATATATATATATATATATAGATATATATATATATATGTATGCATCCAATAACATTTTATAACATATTTTGCAACACTTTTCAAAATGACAAACACAAATGTCCTAGGTATATGCCATTACCAAGAAGATATGTACTTCACCACAATGAGTTCGGGATTGGCCTTGGATGCTAATTCAACAATTCGACTTTAACCTAGCTCATGCATGGAAGCAAACCGTACGCTGAGAATAAAACTCAGTGGTATTTCTATAATCCGAATATTTAAAAACAATATAATATAATAATAAGCACAATTAAATTTATAAGGACATATTAATGTCTAGTATTATATCATAACTATCATTTTCATTTATTAAACAATATCCTAATTCACTTCACACAATTGCTATATAAATGATTATTCACATATCAACCATATTTATTCAGTATAATAGCATCAGTCATGCAATCCTCAATTCATGAATACATCATTTCATACCGTACTCAATTCATGAGTATATAACTCATTTATTCCATGTATTGTCAACATATTTCACATTCTCATCACTTACTATTTCAAATATTATATTTGCTATTCAAATAGTTTTTCATAATATAATACACAATTCATTTTCAATATCATTATCCATTCCATGAATCTATGATTCATGCTTTCCATTTGAATAATTCAATTCCATATCCCATTCCAATTTCATATTCAAAATCATTCATATTGTCATTTCATTTATTTACCCATATTAACACGACTCGGACTCGAACGAATATACGAATCCAACAAAAACACACCTATTTGGCAACCAATCCTCATCGGATAATTCGAAGTAATAAGTTGACACCTAGTGTCTCATCGGCCTTGCCGAAGTAAGTTGGTACCCAGTACCTCATCGAATTTATCCGAAGTAATAATTTGACACCCAGTGTCTCATCGACTCGTGGTCGAAGTATCCCTACTCTTCCAATCTTATGGCATGCCAACTATAGTCGACTCAACCCGATATAGTTAATAGGGTTTCCAATTAAATTTTCAGGCCCAATCAATATTCAGTATTCCATTGTCACAAAATTCACATTTCAATACCAATCAATAATTTCATCAATCAGAAATTCATAAATTCACATAAATCTCAACTCAATATTTATTTATTTATTTATTCATTTTAACAAAATCAATATCCAATATCAAATTTTTTCATATAATCACATAATTACACATACAATCATTTCAATTCAAAAATCAATCCATTCAATATATAATTCACTTTTCCAATACAACCAATATTCATTTCAATTCAAATAATCAATATATATTCAATATATATACACATATATACCAAGCCAATCAATATAAATTCAATAAATTCATCATCTTCTAAATCAATCCATTTCAATTCAAAACACAATAATTCTCACATTAACACTTACCATATACATTAATTAAAAATATAACAATTAATAACTAGTTTCGGATTATAGAAATACAAACCAAAAATTCTGAGCTATTCCACGTCGACTTTATCTTTCATTTTTTTTTCGATGATTCCAGTACGACGTTAGTTATGAAATTAAAAAATTAAAATTCATCAATACAACACAATTTAATTTCATATTAAAATTTCAATTTTTACTCAGTATTTGCCTAAATTTCAATTTAGTCCCTAAACCGATACTAACTTTTATTCTTCACATTTAATTCTTTATTTTCATGCAATTTCCACTTTAAACTGATTTCAACTCTATAATTTCACTTAAATCCCTAAATTTTAAAATTTTATCAATTTAGTCCCTATTACTCAAAATTTATAATTTATTTTACAATTCAATCCTTTTCTCAATTCTAACTTGAAATTCTATCAATTCAAATTCTAATACTTCAATTTATTCAACATGAACAACATCTAAAAATCCATTAACTTTTAAAATTTTAATATAAATCAAATAGGATTTTGTTCTAAGATTCTAAAAACTTAAAAATTACAAGAAAAGGACTAAATTGACTTACCAATCAAACTGTGAACCTTAAAATCCCAAATTTCCTTCTTTCCATCCCTTTTTCTTTTTCTGTCCTTTCTCCCTTGTTTTCGTTTTGCTTCTCTGTTTCTCTCTTTTATTTCTTTGTTTTATTATATCGTATAATATAATATAATATATATACTTAGCTTTTAAGTAATATTATTATAATATTATATTTTAACTTTAGATTTTAAATAAATATCTACTTATGCCGCCTCAACTTTAAGCAATGGCATAATTACTTCTTTGGTCCCTTTAATTTTTCTTTAATCTATAATTCAACTTTCACCCTATATGCTATTTAGTCCTTATACCTAATTATTTTTAATTCAAGCAAATTCACTTAACCGAAACCTAATTAACTACACAACTAGCTTCGTAAATATTTTTTAAAAATATTTACGAATCCGATTTACGAGAACTGAGTCTCGGGAATGCATTTTTTTTAAATTTGATCCTTTTTAATTAATTAACTATCAAAACATTAAAATTTCCTAACGAAACTTTAATACTAACTCAATGGCACTCCGTAAATATTTAAAAAATATTTATGGCTCTGTTTATGAAATCAAGGTCTCGATACCTCGGTTTTAAAACTAATTAATTTGATAAATATTTCTAAAGCACAAATTACTAATTCAGAAGCCTTCCTAAATTCACGATTGGCTCATAAATACTAAATAATAATTTATAAGCTCATTTAGTGGTCTCGAACCACTTTTTTGACATCACTGAAAATTGGGTTATTACAGTTCTACTCAATTTGTACTTTTGCTTCGGTTTTCATTTTATTACAATAATCATAATTCTATAAAAAAGACATGAAATAATACATATTATCATTCCTAAATTAACAATTAAACATGAAAATTCAACCGTATGAACTTACTTGGGTTAATTTGTAAAATTTGTAAAAATTTAGGGACTAGTCAAAAATATTCTCTTTTCCTCGTTTATCTTCAGATTCTCGATCTATAATATAAAATTTTCAATTCATTAGCATCTAGATCAATTCTAATTTACTTCACACTTTACGCCCTTTAATTTTTAAAATTACACTTTTACCCTAAATTTTATAATTTTTATAATTTTGTCCCTCATCAATTAGCCCATTAATTGAACTAATTTTTTCAATTAACACTTTATTCCATCATCCTAAACTACTACATAACCTTTAGTATTTATAATTTCAGCACAAAACCCTAATTCTTAACTTTTTCACAATTAATCCTAAAAAATCAATTTCTATTGAAATCACTTAATAAAATCATCATATAATGAAATTAAAGCTTCAAATCTATGATAATTCATCATAAACTTCTAGCACTTATCCATGGTAACTTTCATAATCACTCATGAAATAAAAAACTAATGAATTCAATAGTTGGACCTAATTGTAAAAGTCACAAAAACATAAAATTACAAAGTAAAAACAATAATTGAACTCACATGTGTAAAATATGAAAACCAGCTTGAAAGACTCTCCTATGGCGTTTTGGCTGAAGAAAAATGAAGAAATCTCTTGATTTTTCAATTTAGTCTTTGTTTTATTTAGTAAATTTAAAAATTTTCCAATTTTGCCCTTGTTTCACCTTGTTTTCTTGCTTATTTCCTTGACCATACCGTCCAGCCTATATACTTTTAGGCCCAACTGCTATTTAATTCCTTATTATTTTACTACTTGAGCTATTTAATCACCATTTACAAATTTTATACATTTTATAATTTAGTCTTTTTAATTAATTAACTATCAAAATGTTAAAATTTTCTAATGATACTTTAATACTAACTCAATAACACGTAATAAATATTTCTAAAAATATTTATGGCTCGGTTTATGAATTCGAGGTTTCGATACCTCGCTTTTTACCTAATTTTTCTAATAAATTCTTTTAAATCACAAAATTTACTAATTCAAAATACTTTTAATGCCATATTTGACTCATAAATGTTAGTTTATTTAAAATTTTAAATTCACTAGTCAATTTAGTGATCTCAAATTATTATTTTTGATATCATTAAAAATTAGGCTGTTACATGGAAGGTGGTGCATAGGCAACCACCTGTGGGAAACGTAGGAGAAAAATATTTTAGTGCCGCCTATCAATAAGGCTACACCACAAAAAAATTATTTTTTTAAATTGTTAGTTGTTGGTGTCAGAACTTAGGAGTGGTGCTGCCGCCTTTACACTACATTCTACCAACTCCAACTTCCTATTCCGTAATTAATCAGGGTGGTGTACCATTTTAGATATTTTTATATATATTTTGTATTATATACATAAAAAAGCCCACGACGACGCTTACCTTACATTTTATCCACGACGTACGTCATCTGTTATTCATTCATTCCCTCTCTTTGATTTCTTTGCCTTGTTTTTCCTTTGTTCAAACCAAAATCAAATAGATTTTCTCGAGATTCCATGTACAATCTGCCATCTTTTGCACCATAGCTTAAGCCCCCACAACTGAGAATAAGTCACATTTCATCATAAACATGCATGGACAAAAATGGTTAAAAAGGTTAGTTTCATTTTTTTTCTATCCTGGCCAGCAAACAAAGCTTAATTTAAAGGTTGAATATGATCCAGTACTAACCATGTTAGCCACATTAATGGCTACTGAACACAAACATGTCTGTACAAGCCAAAGCATTAATCTTCAGTTCGTAAAACAATTCCTGCACCAGTACTTGGTCTAGAATTTCCTTTAGAGGCTGTAGATGCTTGTTTTATTTATTAATTGTTCTATCAATAGTAATTTTGGTAAATTATGTTGGCAGGATTATTAAATTGTTTGAATTTGGAAATATCCTCGAAAGCACGGCTTGAAGGGAAGGCTCAATTGCTCAGATATAGAAATTGTTAAGAAATTTACTTTTTTTAATCTTATTCTTTACAGTATAAGTGCTTCTTCCTTACTTTTTCAATGAACAAACTATGCATTTGTACTAAAGACCTTTATTGCTAAAATACTTTAATTAGGTGTAATTTTTATGTAATTTTAATTACACATTGATTTTATTCTATGAATTATTGAACTTAATAACAATAATTTATTTATATGATTTATAATTGTTTATTTTAGATAATTTAATTTGCTTTTATTATGAAAAGAGAAGTGAAACTAAAATTAATAAAATGAACCTCCAAGTTTTATGTTATATTTAATTCGGTTTGGGGTTCAACAAATTTAAAACGGTTGTGTTCTTTCTTTCTTTTTTATTGAAAAATCTGATTTTTTAATTATTAATGTTTATGGCAATATATATGAATTTTGTCCTGTAATATAATAGCTATTATAATATTATTTGTAATTTTTATCTAAGAAAAAAATGAAGAATTTTATTTCAAAAGATAAAACCATATACACAAACTAATAACTAATATTAATAAAATAATTTCATAAAAGAAAAAATCAATCAAACAAATTCATAATATTCCAATGTCAAAATTCAAAATTTATAAAACAAAAATATTTTCCTAAAGCATTTAATAATTTCTAAAAAATAATAATAAATCCTTAACAATCAATATAATAAACCACAAAGTAATATGGAGATAAAATATAATTTTGTCTAAATTTCATATTTTGCCTGAAATTTTGATAACTTAAAAAATTTTATTATTCTGGCTCAATCGATTTGATTCATACACTACTATAATTTATTATTAGTTGGAGTACAAAGCTTGTATGCCATCAATATCATCTTGGCCTAGATTCCTTTTGACTGTTCCACGCTTATAATATGCGTACACTACAAAAAAAAATGTACTTTTAATGGCGTTTTTAGTGGCGTTTTAAACAAAACGCCACAAATATTATATATTAGCGCGCTTGGAAAAAACGCAAAAAAGAAATAGCGCTTATTTACAAAACGCCGCTAATAATGATATATAGCGGCGTTTATTTGTAAAGCGCTAAAATTCGATCTTTAGCGACGGTTTTATAAAAACGCCGCTTAAAGTTCGATCTTTAGCGACGCTTTTATAAAAACGCCATAAAAGTCGATCTTTAGCGGTGCTTTTATAAAACGCCGCTAAAATTCGATCTTTAATGCGCTTTTATAAAAACGCTAAAAGTCTAAAGTTTTTTGGATACATATGACTGATTGTTTTAAATATATATTAAATAATTTCTTATATAATTTTGATTCTAGTTTAAATTATTTAAAAGAAAATATTTGATAAAATGAAAAAATATTAAATAATTTCTTATATTAATTTTAAAATGTTGAATTAATTCTCATGATTGTTTAGGGTTTATGGTTTAGCATATATAATTTAAGGTGTAAGGTTTACGAGTTACTATTTTAATGTTTAGGGATTATGGTTTAGGGTTTTAGGTTTAAGGTTTAGGTTGTGGTTTGGGTTTAAGGTTTAGGGTTTAGGGTTTAGGGTTTAAGGTTTAGGGTTAAAGGTTTATGGTTTATGGTTTGGGGTTTATGGTTCGTGGTTTAGGGTTTATGGTGGGATAGAGGATAGGGGTTATGAGTTTAGATTAAATTAGTGTATTATAAGCTTTGTTGTTTATGGTTTGGGGTTTAAGAATTAAGATTTATGGTTTCGTGTTTAAAAGTACAGGTTAGGTTATGGTTTAGGCCAGTTTATAGTTTAATTTTAGTTTTAGATCTATATATTGGGTTTAGGTTTAGTGCTTAAACCATATCGAACAATGTAGTTAGAGTGTTAGTGTTTAGAGATTTAAGTGTTCAAGAATTTGATAAAAGAGGTAAAATCAAATTCTTTTAGGGTTTAAGGTTTGCAATAAGATTATTTTTTAATTACTTTTGCACCTTGCAATATATGTATGAGTTGCGGTTTAGGGTTTAAGGTGTATGAATAAGGGTTTATAGTGTATAATTTGTGTATATATACACAAACATGTTACAAAACACTGTCGTTTTAGGGTTTAGGGTTTAAGGTTTAGGGTTTGTATAGTTTTAGTGGCGTTTGTTCCAGAAAACGCCGCAAAAATGTTACAAAACACCGCTGCTTTATCTTGTCCAGTTTTAGTGGCGTTTTGTCAAAACGCCGCAAATAATTTTGTATAGTTTTAGTGGCGTTTGTTCCAACAAACGCCGCAAAATGGTTACAAAACACCGCTGCTTTATATTGTCCCATTTTTAGTGGCGTTTTTTGTCAAAAACGCCGCAAATAATTTTGTATAGGTTTAGTGGCGTTTGTTCCAACAAACGCCGCAAAATGGTTACAAAACACCGCTGCTTTTACTTATTGTAGTTTTAGTGGCGCTTGTTCTTAAAACGCCGCATATAATTTTATATCGGGTTAGTGGCGTTTGGATATAAAACGCCGCAAATATGTCACAAAACACCGCCGCTTTTACTTATTGTAGTTTTAGTGGCGTTGTTTATAAACGCCGCTAATAATGTTATATCGTTTAGTGGCGTTTGTTCCTAAAACGCCGCAAATATATCACAAAAACACCGCCATTTTATAACATGAGTATGTAAACGCCATATTTTTATTAGTGGCGCTTGAATAAACGCCACAAAATTTATATAGCCAAACGCCATCGCTTTTAATTAGCCAACGCCTATCTTTTCTTTCCTCTTTGGTATCGATTCCCCAAATCGATTCCCCAAACGATTCCCTCTTTCCTCTTTGATATCGATTCCCTCTTTAATTAGCCGCTTCTTTCTCCCTTTCTCCTTTCTCCCTTCTCCATCCAACACCCACCGCCAAAGACCGTCTGCTTTACCTGCCCCTTAATCCACCTAAGATTAGTTTCCTGGATTTGTGAAACCCGACAAGGAATTTCTCAAAAGAGGTATGGAATTTGTTTTCCATTTGTTTTCCACCGGCATTATAGTTTTCCTAAAACCATGAGGTTGGTCAGTTATAATACACTAAATTGGAATGGTCAAGAGATATTTTTTGCCCTTTGTTTTTTGTTTCTCTTCTGTTCTTACCTCGTGTATTCTCATTAATCAATTCAATGCTTGTCAAGGTATATTGTATTTGCTGTGTCTTCGTGTAATGTGTTAACTTTGTAGCTTTAGCATTGTAATTTTACTTAGTGAATAGATCTTTGTGTTATTTTGTTGTTTGATATCTGTACAGTCTCATCTGTGGTGATAGGAAGCTTGTGTTCGGAAGGGCTTCCGATGAAGTCGATCGCTCTCTTGTGTTGAATATGGTAAGAAAATTCTTAGTTGTGCAGCATGTTTATTCATTTCTTTTAGTTTTCTCACTACTATGATTCATTGAACAAAATTCTCCATGCGATTAAATGCATTGCTTATCTTTAATGCTCGTTTCAAAGTTTTTCCGATAAAACTTGGCTCACTGCAGCTTTTAGTTGTCTTGTTTTAAGTTGAATGTTTATTTGGTGGAGTAGATGAAATAGAATCAAGCAAATAACATGGAGGCATTACATTGTTTTATGTATCTCATCATTAGGATTGTGTCCTAAGAAGAAACATAGCAATTGTGATACTTTGATAACATCTATGAATTTAGTAGATTTGATGTCATCTTTATTGAGCTTCATTTGTGATGCATGGGCTCTTTGAAAATTAATGAAGAATCTCTTCCGCTTTTACAAAGATGTTGCCATAGGTTTTATTATGGTATTTATTTTCCTTTGCTAAGAAGGGAGAGTTATATGGATTTGATGTTTCTTCTTACAAAACGTGTTTTGTGAGTCAAATTAAGGAAAGAGATAATTGCCTTATCTATTATAATATAATTAATCTTAAGATAAAAGACATATTTGATTGGTTAAATTAAAATTACATCCAACTAGATCCAAAATAAATGAATCTTAAGTTAATTTATAGATTAATTATCTTGTGATGATCATTGTGCTACTTTAATAATAAGTGAATGATTATATATGTATGGCTTATATACTTAGATGTATTGATAACCAATGTATCTTAGAGTAGTAAGCAAAAGGTTGGTACATTTGGTATATAACTTATATATGATACAGCTTTCACTTATAGATAGTTGAATTATAGTTTTCCTAAAACCATGTTTCACCATGTGAAATTTTGGCCTTATCTCGAAAATTAACGTACGCCAAAGACATTAGCGGTTAATGACGAAAACCATTAGTTAAAGGATTTTAACGCCTAAGTGTCACCTTGAGTAATGAAAATTATATGTCGATAACATTATTATAGTTAGCAAGACATTCCCATTTCTATCTCGCAGAATGAACACAAATCGGGCTTCACCTATTATTGTTATAGTCATATTTCTTGTAGGTGAACCAAGAAGACCAAGACTCAAGACCTGCAAAAAGACCTTCCTCAATCTATTCAATTTAGAATGTAAACTTGATTGTTTTTATTTTAATTTCTCATTTTCTTCTTTTTAATCCTTGATGGCGTGGGTATTTTATCTTTCTTTCATTCACTCATAATCGCTTCTATATACAAATTAAATGGTTTTTGAATAGTGGTAAGATTAGCCTCTTTTTTTTTAATAAATCTTGTATATGTAACTCTTCTTTTCCTTTTCTTTTGGGCATGACTTAACACAATCGTTATTCGTTAATTTCTTCCTAAATGGCTGAAAAAAACCAAGTCTTTGATTTTTTCATTCTTTTAGCCGTCGCTCCTAACCGTCTCGAGCTAGACCGATCGAATTTAACTTCCATTGTTTTATTGTCGAGAAACTTTGTCTCATCATCGTTGATTTCTATTAAAGCAATCAGAATCGAGTCGGTAAAAGGTGGGGTCATACAACTACAAACAAAATGACAAAATAATTTTTAAAAGAAAATAATAATATAGATCATTATTGAAAATAATAATTTTAAAATTTTAATTTTGATAAAATCATAACTATTAAATTAATTAAGTTAATTCCAAAATTTCATTCTACAAACATATGTAGTGTCATTTAACTTATTATTTATGCATATTATTAAAAAAGAGCTCGTTAATGAATTTAATGAATGTTAAAAAGTTAGAATAGATAAATTAAAAAGATAAAACTAAATCTATGATTTTAAGCATAACACAAGACTAATAGCAAAATTTAATCAAAGGGATTTAAGTTGTACTAGTTGAGTTAGGAGACAAAATTTAAAATTTAAAAGTAAAGAGATGGAAAATAAGTAATTTAAAAAGTATAAAAACAAAAATAGATGAAATTAAAGTATAAAACTAATACATAGCTTACTCATAGTAAATGGATTAATTGCAAAATTTGACTCAATCCAATCGTCAAAAGATTAATATACTAGATTTATGATTAATCCATAACTCATAAAACTAAACTCGCTTATATTTGTATAAATTAAATAAAAAAAGACTATATAAACACTACTTTCTACAAATTAATAAAATTGTTACATTTTAATTTTCTAATAGGATATTTTTTCAACCTCGACATTTTATTATTGAAAAAATATATTTTAAAAATTTAACTATAACATTCTAATTGAAACGGAGAGAATGTAATAAGCGAAATTAACAGATATAGACAAGTATCTTTTTCCGCATTGGATTAGGACCACCATTGGTAGGAAAGGTTTTAAGACTACCTAAAAGTTAAGCTATTTGTCCGACTAGATGGAGGGTTAGAAGAATTTTGTAGTTTTATCAAAATGAGTCACACCAAAAAAAAAGTTTAGATTGCTAATGATAATCGATAGTGGACATGTCTATCAAGAAATTGGTGTGGGCTTGTTTGTTAGTGTAAGGAACTTGGTTGAAGTTGGAAACAATGCTTGGCCCCGATTGTTCAATCATTATGCTTTCTTTGGTCGCTAGCTTATGGCATTCTTCCTTTTAAAAGGTGGAATTAACATACATAATATATAACCTACATAATACATAACTTACATAATACTTGTATAGAAAAAAGAGATTCAAAGTATATAGGTTTGAAACTGACGGTTGCCGATATCTCACTCGTTAGATATAACGGATCCTCCTAGGTGTAACAATGCCACGTATGTTGAATCTTAAAGAATACATAACTTACATAATATATAACCTACATAATACATAACTTACATAATACTTACATAGTACTCATTATATATATGAAATTATCATTACTTACGTAAATTATAAATTAACAATTTAGCTGTAATTTATTGTCAACATTAGACTTCAACAACTACGAAATGGATAGGACTTGGATGAATTTGTCAAGGGTGAGACCGGTTATCGAAATGGAGTAGAAACTTTTCAATTTCGCATTTCAAAATGCAAGCCAAGAGAATATGATTCTTTGCCTGTGTGAGAAGTGTTGCAATACCAATTGGCATTACCGTGAAGTTGTCTATGAACATCTAGTTGTTGATGGCTTTGTTCGGGGGTATAAAAAATGGATTTTTCATGGAGAGTGTACATCTAGTGGAGCATCATCATCGATGAATCTAGGTTATCCTCATAGTGCTTACAATGAGAATGTTAGAGATTATAACATGGAAGGCATGTTGGGATGCTTTTAATATGCACAATGATGGTTTCGGTCATTTCCACCGACATGGGTGCAACCGATGATTATAGTTTTGGTGGAAATACTTTCACCGAAGGTGGAAGAACTGTATATGATGAACAACCAAATGAAGAAGCGGCAAGGTTCTACACGTTACTTGGTGAAATGAATGAAGAAGCGTATGAGGATCAAAATTTTCCAAACTGCCTTTCAGATTCGTCTTTTCACTTGAAATGTTTGGGAGGATGGACCGAAACTCGTTGACAATGTTGTTAGAGTTTCGCAAGAAATGTTCCTGCTTGCGAAAATCCCTAAATCGTCCAAAGACATGAAGAAACTAATAAAGGATTTGGGTCTTGGCTACAACAAAATTCATAGTTGTCGAAATGATTGCATGTTGTATTGGGGCAACCGGATAAACCAACAAAGTTTGTCATGTCTCATGTGAATCTCGCTGGATTAAAAGAAATGCAGAGGATGGTAACGATGACGAACAGGATACACATTCGAGGAAGCACCGGTTAAGATTTTGCGGTATTTCCGCTAATACCAAGGCTTCAAAGGTTTTTCATGTCGTCAAGACAATGAAGTCAATGACGTGGCACCATGATGGACGAACCGATGATGGATTGTTAAGGCACCTCATGATTCTTTAGCTTGGAAATCATTTGACTCAAAATTTCCAAGCTTTGCACGCGACCCTGAGTGTTAGGCTTGGCTAGCATCGATGGATTTAACCTTACAAACTCATGAGCACAACAGATAGTACTTGGCCGGTGGTGCTTGTTCCTTACAATTTACCTCCATGGGTTTGCATGAAATACCATCTTTATCTTATCTATGATTATACCGGAGAGAAAGGGCCCGGAATGATATTGACATATATTTGCAGCCACTTATTGAAGAGTTAAAACAACTATGGGTTGGTGTTGAGACATACGATGCAATGAGAAAAGAGAACTTTAACTTACGTGCGACTTTGATGTGGACTATTAATGACTTCCGCTTATGCTAATTTATCCGGTTGGAGTACTAGGGACGTTATGCTTGTCCTTGTCAGTCTCACTGAGACATGTTCGAAATGGTTATATAATGGGAAGAAGTTCTCTTATATGGGGCATCGCTTGTGGTTACCGTAAAATCATAGATTTAGATATCGAGTGCTCGTTTGATCCAGCATCAAGAGTTCAAAGAAGCTCCATCACGCACGAATGGATCCAAATATTATTCATGTTGAAAGATATAAATTTTATTTATGGGAAGATGAATCAACCGCCAAGTCGAAAAGAAACTGCAGAGAAAGGGATGAATCGATGATGAATCGACGAAGAGGATGATCCTAATGAGGCGGAGTTGTGGAAAAAGAAGTATTTTTTTGAGTTGCCTTATTGGGAGCATCAGATATTACGCCATAATCTTGATGTCATGCACATTGAGAAGAATGTCTGCGAGAACATTATTGGGACTATTTTGAATGTCGATGGAAAATCAAAAGACAATCTTCAAAGTCGACTTGATTTAGTTCACATAGGAATTCGGCGTGAGCTTCATCCTCAAGCACTTCCGAATATGAAATATCGGTTACCTCCTGCTATTTATTCAATGTCGAAGATAGAAAAAGAAGTGTTCTGTACGGTGTTGAAGGATATAAAGGTCCCGGATGCATATGCATCAAATATATCTCGATGTGTTAGTCTTAAAGATCGAAGACTATATGGCTTAAAATCGCATGACTATCACATCTTGATGCAAGCCTTACCGCCAGCCATGCGGTGTTGTATGTCAAAAAGGTGACGTCTTGTGTAATTGAACTGTCCAACATAATGAAAGGCATTTGTGGCAAAGTTTTGGACGCTCAAGAACTTGAGACACTACAAGATCGAGCCAGACCGGCTTTATGCAATCTGGAGAAGATCTTCCCGCCTTCATTCTTCACAATTATGGTGCACTTGTTAATTCATCTCCCGCGTGAAGCGATACTTGGTGGACCCGTGTTCTATCGATGGATGTATCCCATTGAAAGGTATTAATTTATTTGTAAATTATTCCTTCATTCACCTAAATGCCTTTAGTTCCAACTTTTGATAATGTTCTATTTCGTGTTTAGGTTCCTCTCCAAATTGAAGTCTTATTGCCGCAATAAACGTTATCCTAAGGATCAATTGCCGAAGGCTACTTGGCAGAAGAATGTATGACTTTCTGTTCAAGGTATTTGGAAGATGTTGAAACAAGAATGAACAGACCAAGTAGAAATGCTGGGCTCACAGATCATAACTTGGCCGGAACTTATTTATTTCAAAGTTTTGAGAACCGATCAAGAAAGTCGAAATTGCGTAATTAGACGACGATCATGGGTCCAAACACATCGACACGCTCTTTTCATCACGATTCAATGGAACCATTTTAAGTAAGTTCTAGAATTTGATAAATACTCATCAATTATAGTTTGTTTGTCTTTTAACAAATTAACCATTTTTAACATAGTGAGTACAAACAAGTATTGAGAGCTCGCTCACGGTCCCGAAGGTTACATCGACGAGAAATTAATAAGATGTTCATGTAATCATTCCATGAATGGTTAAGCCAAATGGTATAAAATTTAAGTTTTCATTGACAAGTAATAATGTTTTCTCATAATATTTATAATTACTCGATTTACTTTCGATTCAATAGGTTTGGAGTCGGAATGAAGTTAATGACGGTTAAATGGCTTTCACAAGGTCCAAACCGAATAGTGAAAAGATATAGTGCATTCCTCATCAACGGATACATAGATTTCATACAAGGTATCGCGAGAGGTTGAGGAGAACCCAAAATTGTGGAATTGTAGTTAATTCTTCAATTACGAGTTATTCTAGTGCTAGGGACAGTAATCCTGTCGAGGGGAATTTGGAGTATTACGGACTTATTACTGACATCATTGAGTTGGATTATTACGGCAAATGGAAAGTTGTCTTGTTTCGAGGTGAATGGGCTGATGTGAATACGGCTCGTGGAATTAAAAAAGATCAATATGGTTTTACAATGGTGAATTTCTCTCGATTGATTCACACCGGAGAACAACTAATAGACGAGCCGTATGTGTTTTCTTCTCAAGTGAAACAAGTTTTTACTCCGAAGATCCAACTGATGAGGGTTGGTATATTGTACTTCGAAATACTCCTAGAGACTTGTTCGACATGGGCAGTGGAAGTAGAGATGACATCGTCGAAATATCAGAAACTCGGCCTTTTCCAGAACAAAACTTAAATGAAAATATCCCTAGTACTAGTGCACAATTTCAATGGGTTCGTCAGGATGTGGACGAAGATATTTACTTAATAATGATGTAGTAAGATTTTACTATTTTTATTTATATGTAATATTATAATTTTAATCATGGTCATTTTATGTAATTTAAATATTTTATATGTACCATTATTGTTGTTATTTGTTACTAATATTTCAACTATTTTATGTGTATTGCGGAAAAAATGAGTAGAAGAAGAATGCTAGATTTAAATATTGTACATGATACTATAAATCTTGAGAGGGCAATAGTGAACAATGTAATGTCGTTGGATCTTCTAATGTGCCCGATATAGATGATGAGCTTACTGTAATTACAAAGTAAAATTAAATTATTTTACATGGATGTTGACTTTTTTATTGATTTATTTTTCAATTTTAATATAACAAAATTTATCATTGGTCACCGAGAATGGTGGGACGCGCAAAGGTCGCGACATTCACCGCTAAAGGTTTATACTGAATTAAATTTCGCTACCGTGTGAAAGTAAGGAGAAATAGTTATGGCCAGACTGTTGGCCTCAAGCTCGAGTTCTAGGAGGCTATTTGGGCATTATTGCACTAAATGCAAATATGTTGCCCATCAATTACGAGTAATGGCATCACATGCCTAACGCAAACAAAAATCAAGCTCGAGAACATTAAGGTAACAAAACATGAATGTAATTTATAATACTTTGGTTGAAGTTTCATTTATATTTACTTTTTAAATTTATGTTTTTTAGGAGAGGTTTAATTTGGAGGTCTCCATGACTATATAAAAAGACATTGGGAAAAAAATGGAGAGACAACAAAAGCATATTGAAAAAGAATATTTTAAGAAAGAAATAAGCATCGAGGATAAATCATGGAATGTCCCACCGGAATGTTGAGGCATCAATGGGAAGATGCGTTAGATTCTCGAACTCAAAGAAAGGAGAGGTATTACCTACTTCTAAACTCTTATAAGTTTTTCTGTATAGTATTTACTATATACGTAATAATAATATCATTATGTAGGACCGTGAGCGTGTCGGAACAAAGCAAAGAAGCGTAAACAAAAATTCACGCATACCTGCAGATCGAGAAGTTTTGCTTCAGAATGAGGCCGAGGTATTATAATTTATTAATTTCATCAAATATTAATGACTTTATACTATTAAATTATATTTGTAATACAACACCAGGAACTCTTCACCGGTCAAAAAGTTGGACGCGTTCAACTTTTTGACATTACGATAGGAAGAAGGATGGGTCTCCGATGACACCCGGTTGGAGAGATTATGGTATATTTACTTAATAAAATTTGATTTATTAAAATGGATTTATAATGTTTACTTATAATAGTTTAATTCTTCGTTAGTAGTTTTAAATTAATAATGTTAAGTTATGATGCATTCCTTATTATCAGATATTTCGTTTCTAACTTTTTGATTAATTTATTAGGAGAAACTAAAGGAGAAGAAGGCACTTTATGAAGCTACCGCTTGAGTGATAGTTCTGTTCATCTTGAGGATGTCGATAATGTAATTATTACCGATGTTTTGGGTCCCGAAAGTACGATCGCTTCGATCGATAGTTCGTTAATCTTGAATATATTTATAACAAAATTATCACTAATGTTTTGGGTGTTGAAAGGTACGGTCGGGTTCGACTTCAAGGATCCGTGTTACTCTCGACCCAATATTTTGGATCCGACTCCCAACAATATATGCCTTCCGGAGTCAATCTCGTCAAGTTCGAGGCTAAAAGACCAGATTACTCAAATGCAAGCTAGCACTACCGAGCAAATTTCTCAACTTAGAGCCGAGGCAAAGAATGAGGAGGCCGAGGCAAAGAATGAGAGGCCGAGCAAATTTCTACTTAAAGCGGAAGCAAAGAAGAAGGAGGCGGAGCGTAGCAGAAGTATGAAGAACTTCACCATACCTTCAGTTATGATGAAGATGTTGCAACAGTCGCAGACGCCGCCATCTTAGACATTTATGTTCTTATTGTAAGATGATTTTAACATTGTTACATTTAACAATGTACGATATCATATTTTTTATTTATTTTAAAATAACATTTAGAATAAATATAGTTGGTGCAATTTTTTATGCTACATTTGTTATTTGGGTTGAAATTATATATTATATTTGTTGTCATTGGTTGGTTTTAGTGCGAGGCGATAATATTGGATAAATTGAATATTTTAGATATGCACAAGTTAGCGGCGTTTGTGAGAAAAAGCGCCGCTAAAAGTCAAACATATAGTGGCGTTTGTGAAGTAAACGCCGGTAAGAAGTCATAGTTTTTAGCGGCGTTTTAGAATTAAGCGCCGCTAAAAGTCAAGTTTTTAGCGGCGTTTTAGAATAAAGCGCCGCTAAAAGTCAAGTTTTTAGCGGCGTTTTAGAATAAAGCGCGCTAAAAGTCAAGTTTTAGCGCTTTTAAAAAAAACGCATGAAAAGTCGCCACCTTTAGCGGCGTTTGTGTAGAAGCGCCGCTAAAAGTCATGTTTTTAGCGGCGTTTTATAATAAACGCCGCTAAAAGTCATGGTTTCTAGCGGCGTTTTATCGTAAAACGCCGCAAAAATTTATACCACATATAGCGCGTTTTTGTGTATGTTTTCAAAGCGCCGAATATCTATTAGTGGCGCTTAAAACGCCGCTAAAAGCCTAAAAACGCCGCTAAAAGTCTGTTTTGCTGTAGTGGTACATAATAGCATTTGGGTCCTGACTATGCCCAAGTCCTAAAATATGTCCTGACTATGCGTACATAATCGCTATGGTCTTTCACTTTATTCGATGTCATAGCCCAGCTATGGTCTAACACGTACACACATATATTGCGAGGGTCCAACCATGATATTACATTCACAATGCTATAATCCAATTATGGTCTTTTCACTGAAATGCCATAGTCCAGCTATGATCTTACATTCCACAGTTTGCCATAGTCCAACCATGGTCTTATCGGTCAATTCATCACTCGTCACGGAACGATTGTACTCAAACCTGCATGAGCGTAAGGACAAATATTTTTATTTGCTCGTCGGTTGAAGAGTTTCAATTGTATTGGAAATCTAAGTAGTGGGGTTTGGTAGAGAGAATTTAGGGGAGTGGATTTTGGGGTTATCAGATTTTCTGAGCATTATCGTTCCTTTTCGTAAAATTTCAATTTTCCCAAAACTCCCCACCATTCTGACGCCATCTCTTCACCCTTCTTCTTCTCCTTTCATTTTTTATTGTCAAACTCGAATTCTTTTTTCTGTTTCCGTCTCTTTTTGTTGGCTACCACACCTTCGTTCCGCTGGGTCAATTTTTGTCATACGTTTTGGTAAATTGAATTTTGCTCTCTTTAACTTACGATTTTTCCAACTTTGGTTCAGGGGTTTTTGACGTTTGGCAGCAGCATCTCGTGTAGATTAAAGGTCTCATCGTGCTATTGCGTAATCAACTGTTTCAAGGTGCTGGGGTTCTGGAGTGCTCGGGGATCGTTGTAGCATTAGTCAAAACCAGTGTGTGCCGATTACGTAGAAATTGGGGTTTCGATAAAAGTCAAAAACCCTACTGTCGATGCCACATAGGCGTGTAGTTGCCCGTGTGGTAGGCAGTGTGCTATAATACAAGTGTGCAATCGACAAGCCCGTCCATGCGCAAGACAAGACACGATCAGTGGCCACACACAGCGTGTGGTCTACACGGCGATCCATACGCACCTATGGGATTCACGGCCAGGCCGTATGATCTAAACGGCCAAGGTCAATTTGGGGCGTGTGGGCTCACACAAACAGGCCATGTGGGCGTGTGAGCCTATTTTTACTGAAATGTTCTTTAGGGTTGCACGTGTCACCCAAGTCTACTGTGAAGCTATTGTAGGGTCAGTAAGCGTTACTTAGACACCAAGATGTATGATCTGATTGTATTTAATGCATGTATTAAGCATGATAATTTATGCATGATCACTGATAATTATATATGAATGACTGATACTTGCATAAAAGCATGATACACTATATGTTGCATTGCATGGGGTGGGGATGATTATGATTGGAGGAAGTGTACTAAAAGGCTCTTAAGCCTATTATCTAGCAGCTCAACTGCAAATTTACTGATATGTACCGTATTCGGTACAACTTGGAGCGTAGGGATGGGTGGGTGTTATAAACCCCACATGGAGTGTAGGGATGGACGGAGATGGTGTGTAGAGGCTGGTAGGTAAGACTCACATTCTTGACATCGCTTGTATTACGCCATCTTGTGATGGGAGCCCTAATGCATATCTGATACTGAACTGAAATGGCTAATGCCCAAACTATTACTGAATATGTAATGGGCTTAGGCCCGAGATTGCATTTGACTGTTTACTGCTAATTGAATGTATGCATGTTTTCTGTGGGGATTACACACTGATTTTACGTAAACTCACCCCTCTTGTTTAATGTGATCAGGTAATCCCTAAGCTTAGATATTCAAATAAAAGCGATGATGCAAACGTTAGTGAGGCAAAGTCAACACCTTCATATAACGTTGGTGAGGCCAAAGTCAACACCTTCATATAACGTTGGTGAGACAAAGTCAACACCTTCTTCCCTTTCACATAAATCCCGAATGCCCCAAAATATATATATCATGCATAACATACTTAAATTCATAATCATATACATATATTCACATGTTATAAAATAACATATTTCATAATCCTATCGGAGTAGGAAGCGTGCACAGTACTTTTGTACCACATTAGGGTACTTTAGCCATATTCACATTTTTATTAATATTTGCCATATTTCATATTGAAGGTTAGTATAGATTTTACCGATTTGCTTATCAATTCTTTGAAATCTAAAACCGATCTATTGCTTTAGATCTCAATTCCTACATTTGATTAATCACTTACTACTTTAATAAAAAAAAACCATTTGACCATAAATCCAAATCCTAGTAGGATTAGTATTCTTAAAACTTACCTTGTTGCCGATTTCAATACTAATCAAATCCGAAATCTATGCTATGCTCCTCCTTGTATTCTGCCAAGCACTAAATCTCATCGGGGTTAGTTTAGAGCTTTTTAAACAAGCAAAATTAGATCTAATTATCAAAATAGGCCTTGGCAAGAAAAGCTATGACACAACACCTTGTGGATTTTAAATCTACGAAACTCATAGAATAACTAGGGAACACGCGACTATGGTGTACCTTCGGAAAAGAACTTCTCCTTCCTTGTAGCCTACACTTAGTAAATCCAGAAAGATCTCTTCAAAGTTTCGGCAACCATGAACATTAATGGGATTAGCCCAGAGTTTGATAAGTCTAAAGAAAATGTTCACTTTCTAATTTGGGAGGACTCTTTCAACGGTGACCACGATTAATAAAACTCTCTATTTTTTATTTCTGGTTATTTTTTCTCTATTATTGTTGGGTAATTTTTTGATGTAATTTGGGATTTTCCTTAGACTTTTACTTTATTGTGGTTATCATGGATTTTATAACTGCACAAACTCAACGAACAAACAGTTTTCTCTAAAACAAATGGGTTTTTCTAAAATGGAAGAATTTACTTGATTAACTCGGTTTTTCATAAAATAAATTATTTCTAAAGCTTCTGTAACGACTTATGTTTTAAAACAATCGATTAAATAAATAAACAATTTTTGGAATCAATAAGAGTAAATAAACGAAAACGGTCTTATCGTAACAACTTAGTTTCAGTACGCTATCATATGATTTTGTCAGATTCGACCATAACGTCTAGGCCGGGTTTGGGGTGTTACATTTAGTGGTATCAGAGCCAGGTTGTAAAACTCAGCTATAGATTTTGGGTTTTAAAACTTGGTTTTTAAGAATTGATTTTCAAATAATTTGAAACGATTTAACTGAGAATGTGGTACACCGAGTCTTCGACGCCGATTCTGTAAGTATTCTGAAACTGTGATAGTTAACTGAAAATACTATAGATAGAATATTCTGAAACTACTGTAGGTAGTATACTGTGAAAGCACTCTAGGCAGTGTATACTGAAACTGTAGTAAAACTGAGATTGTAGCAAAACTGATAGAGACTGCAATTTGCGAAAATCACTCTGAATTACTGAAACTATTTACATAAAACATCTGCTAATAAATATCAAAAATGTAACTGATTCATAAAACTATTAATGTGGATAAAATCCTGAATCTACGATGGGTGCAAGAGGTATTTGTGGATGTGGTACTAGAAGCCGAGGTAGGGGCCGTAGAGGGGTTCGAGCCGAATCCTCTTCCCTGGGTAGTATACCAAATTTGGAGACGAGTGAACGCTAGTGTCACCTATTACTGAGACTGGGTCTCAAAGTCGCATGGCTGAGGACGACGTACTGTCCTAGGCTATGCTAAGAATACTGGAGAGGGTCGCTGGACCCAATATTGGATCTGGGGGTCGAGGGTCGGTCATGGAACGACTCCGGTCCAATAGAGTTGAGCTTTTTAAGGGTGTCACTAGAGTCGCCTAATGTGGTAGAGTACTGGATTGAGGCCACGGAGCAAATTATGGATGACCTGGATTGCACTCCTAAGTAGAATCTAAAGGGTGCAGTCTCTCTGTTGCGTGATGAGGCTTATCAGTGGTGGTTGACTGTTAAAGAGGGCACTTAGCTCGAACGTCTGACATGGGAATTCTTTAAGACTGCATTCTAGGGAAAGTATGTGGGAGCTAGTTACATTAATGCTCGTAGGAGGGAGTTTCTGAACCTTACCTAGAGAGACCGATCTGTGGCTGAGTTCCTAAGATTGAGCCGCTATGCACGAGGTATGGTGGCATCGAGTATGAGAGGTGTGTCCACTTTGAGGATGGCCTCCGAGATAATTTGAGAGTTCGATAGCTCCGCAGAGGGAGCGAGATTTTTCTATTCTAGTCGAGAAGGCGAAGATGGCGTGTTTGAGGTGTGAATTATTAGATCATCACATTAGGGAGTGTCCATTGAGGGCCGATCAGATACAAGGTTAGGGTACTGGTACTGCGCAACCACAGAGAATAGCACAACAGCCACTGAGTAGCCGTGGTCAAGCTAGGGGTGATAATGGCATGGGTCATGGATAAAGGGCACCGGACAGATGTCTTTGGATGACCGAGGCGAGACAGTCGTTTTTGTTTACATCAGACGTCGTCGAGAGGACAGAGATACTCTAGACATCATCACGGGTACGTTCTTAATTTATGATGTACCTTATCTTGCATTAATAGACATAGGTTCCACACATTCCTGTGTGGCTAGTAACATATTTGGAAACTTGAGGATTTCGGTTGAGAGCATCACGAATGAGGTTACTGTAATGAGTCCGTTGAGGCAGTCTATAAGGGTTAATAAGTTATTTAAAAATGTACCGTTACAGGTTCAAGGGACGATCTTTTTGGCCGATTTAATGGAGCTTCTGTTTTGGGAGATCAATCTAATTCTGGGGATGGATTGGTTGGTCAAGCATCGTGTATGCTTGGATTGTGCGACTAAGAGGGTCATATTTAGAACTAAGGAGGATGATGAGGTAGTCGTGATTGGAGAACGTCAGAACTACTTAGGTAACGTGATCTCTGCACTGGTAGCTAAAAACGTTTCGCAAGGGATGTGAGGTATATTTGGCCTACGTAAGTGTTTTCGCTTTTAGGGACTCTACTGTAAAGGATATCCGCACCGTAAGAGATTTTTCAGACGTTTTTCCTGAGGAGCTACCTGGTTTACCTCCGAATCAAGAAGTGGAGTTTGGGATTGAGCTTTTTTCTGGTACATCTCTGGTGTCTATCGCTCTATCGAATTACACCGAAGGAGCTTATGGAGCTTAAGGTTCAGATTTAAGAGTTGTTGGATCGTGGATTCATCCGTCCTAGTATGTCTCTGTAGGGAGCACCGATACTATTTGTTAAGAAGAATGATAGATCCATGAGGATGTGTATTGACTTCCGATAACTAAATAAGTTGACTATTAAGAACAAGTATCCACTTTCGAGGATTGATGATCTGTTTGACCAGTTCTGAGAGGCGTTTGTGTTCTCCAAAATTGATTTTGCATTCTGGGTATCATCAGTTGAAGGTCAAGGAAGCTGATGTGTATAAGACGACATTTAAGACTCGGTATAGGTAGTATGAATTCCCAGTTATGCCCTTTGGGTTAACGAATGTGCTGGCCACATTCTTGGATTTGATAAATCGGGTATTTTAGCCTTATCTAGATCAGTTCATCATAGTTTTCATTAATGACATATTGATTTATTCGAAGACTGAGGATGAGCATGACGAGCACCTTAGGATTGTTCTTCAGATTTTAAAAGAAAAGCAGTTTTATGTTAAGTTCAGCAAGTGCGAGTTTTGGTTATGTGAAGTAATATTTTTAGGTCATGTGGTGTCTGCTGAGGGGATTCGAGTCGATCCTCCAAAGATTGAGGCTGTAGTAGGTTGGAAGCAGCCTAAGAATGTGTCTGAGATCCGCAGTTTTTTAGGGTTGGTGGGTTATTATCGGTGATTTGTGGAAGGCTTCTCACTGATTACAACACCTTTAACTAAGCTGCTACGTAAGGGTGTACCATTTGTATGGTCTGATGTGCAGCTGGAGAGCTTCGAAAAGCTTAAGACTGTACTGACTGAGGCTCCTGTTCTGATACAGCCTGAACTTAAAAAGGAGTTCACAGTTTGTAGTGATGCATCACATGTCAGTTTGGGATGTGTGTTGATGTAGGATGGTAAGATGGTAGCATATGCGTCTCATCAACTAAAGACACATTAAGGGGAACTACCTGACGCATGATTTAGAATTGGCCGCCGTAGTCTTTGCTTTGAAAATTTAGAAGCACTATCTGTATGGTGAGAAGTGTATCATCTACACTAATTGCAAGAGCCTCAAGTACCTCCTTACTCAGAAGAAGTTGAATCTTAGGCAGTGTAGATGAGTTGAGCTACTTAAGGATTACGACTGTACCATTGAGTACCATTCGGGCAAGGCCAATGTGGTGGCTGATGCATTGAGTCGTAGGGCTATGACTAATCTGAGAGCGATGTTCACTCGACTTAGCCTGTTCGACAATGGGAGTTTATTGGCTGAGCTAAAAGTCAAACCGACTTGGATAAAGCAGATTAGGGTAAACAGTTAGAGGATAAATCTTTGGGTCTTCGGTTTCGACAGGTGGAGAGTGACAACACTCTAAATTTTGGGCTGAATAATGATGGAGTGCTCTGTTTTCATGGACGGATCTGTGTTCCGAATGACACTGATTTAAGGCAATGTATTTTGAGAGAAGTGCATAGTAGTCCTTATGTTATGCATCCTGGTGGAAATAAGATGTACCGAGATCTTCAAGAGTTGTATTGGTGACCAGGATTGAAGCGAGAAGTTACCGATTTTGTGGCTAGATGTCTGATATGCAAGCAGGTTAAGGTTGAGCATCAGTTGCCTTCGAGTTTGCTACAGTCGGTTAAGATTCTATTATGAAAATAGAAGCGTGTAACGATGGATTTCATTAGTAGGTTACCTTTAACACCCACTAAGAAGGATTCAGTGTGGGTCATCGTGGATCGGTTGACTAAGTCTGCACACTTCATCCCAGTTAGGACAGATTATTATTTGCAAAAGCTGGCGGAGCTCTATATTTCTAAGATAGTGAGATTGTACAGGGTACCGGTTTCGATCATCTCTGATAGGGATCCTTGTTTCACGTCTCGATTTTAGAAAAAGCTACATAAGGCTCTGGGTTCAAGGTTGGACTTCAGTACTGCGTTCCATCCTCAAACTGATGGTCAATCAGAGAGGGTGATTCAGATACTAGAGGATAAGTTGAGGAGCCGTGCTATCGATTTTCGAGGCAGTTGAGAGGAGTGTCTGTCGCTAGTGAAGTTTGCTTATAATAACATTTTTTAGTCTAGCATTCAAATGACACCTTACGAGGCTTTATATGGTCGTAAGTGTTGCACTCCCTTGTGTTGAACCGAGTTAGGTGAACGCGTGTTCTGGGTCATAAGTTGGTTTCTGAGACTGAGGATAAGGTCAGATTGATTCGAGATCGACTGAAAGCGGCATCGAACAGACAGAAATCTTATGCTGATCTGAAGAGACGCGAGATTGAGTATTCTGTAAGGAACTTCGTATTTCTCAAGGTATCGCCATGGAAAAAGATTCTGAGGTTCGGTCGTAAGGGCAAGCTGAGCCTTAGGTTTATTAATGCATAAGATTCTAAACGAGTGGGACAATTAAACTATCGCTTGAAGCTACCTTTAGAGTTAGACTGTATTCATGATGTGTTCCACGTCTCGATGTTGAGACGCTACCGCTCTGATCCCACACATATTTCCTTGTTGAGAAGATTGAGGTTAGGCCAGACTTGACCTTTGAGGGGAGCCAGTTCAAGTTCTAGATCGTGACGTTAATGTTATAAGGAAGAAGTCCATTCCACTGGTGAAGGTTCTATGGTGTAATCATAGCACTAAGGAAGCTAAGTAGGAACCTAAGAATGTGATGCGTCAGCAGTATCCTCACCTTTTCAGACCAGGTAAATTTTAAGGACGAAATTTTCTTTTAGGGGGTAGAGTTGTAACGCCTCAAAATTTTTATTTTTGTTATTGTGAAAACGTGACACAATTATGTATCTGCATTAATGGTTAAGTACTTTGGGTGTGTCTAGAAGGTCTTGAGTTCAAGCCCTGACTTTGGCAAATTCTAGTATTTTTCTGACTTAACCCTTATTTCTGGCTAGTAGGCTTTTAATTAAAAGTTTGTAAGTACTTACTTGAATGGGCCTGCTAGTCTGGTGGTAAAGGAGTGTTAGTTGGCAGAGGGTCAGGAGTTCGAATCCCTGCGTGAGCGTAAGGACAAATATTTTTATTTGCTAGTCCGATTGAGAGTTTGAGTTGTATTGGAAATCTGAGTAGTGGGAGTTTGGTAGAGAGATTTTAGGGGAGTGGATTTTGGGGTTATCAAATTTTCTAAGTATTATCGTTCCTTTTTGTAAAATTTTAATTTTCCCAAAACTCTCCACCTTTCTAACGCCATCTCTTCTCCCTTATTCTTCTCCTTTTTTTTCCGTTGTCAAACCCGAATTTTTCTTTCCATTCTTCTTTCTTTCGTCTCTTTTTGTTGGCTACCACACATTCATTTCATTAGGTCAATTTTCGTCACACGTTCTGGTAAGTGAAGTTTTTGCTCTCTTTAACTTGCATTTTTCCAACTTTGATTCGGGGGTTTTTGACGTTTGGCAGCATCATCTCGTGTGGTTTAAAAGTCTCATCATGATATTGTGTAATTAACTGTTTCGATGTGCTGGGGTTCTAAAGTGCTCGGGGATCGTTGTAGCATTAGTCGAAACTAGGTGTGTACCCGATTACGTAGAAACCGGGGTTTTGGCGAAAACTAAAAACTCCACTGTCGACGCCACATGAGCGTGTGGTTGCCCATGTGGTAGGCCGTGTGCCATAACACGGTGTGCAATCGACGAGCCCAGGTCGTGCGCGCAAGTCATAGCCATGTGATGGTCAGGTAGGTCGTGTGGGTCACACGGGCGTGTGGGTCCACACAGGTAGTCCACACGGACGTGTGGGATTTTGGGCCAGGCCTGTAATCCATACAGCCAAGGCCAATTTGGGCCATGTGGGCCCACACGGACAGGCCATATGGGGGTGTGAGCCCATTTTTACTAAAATGTTCCTTAGGGTTGCATGGGTCGCCCAAGTCGACTGTGAACCTACTGAAGGGTCGGTAAGCGTTACTTAGACCCCAAGATATATGATCTAATTGTATGTAATGCATGTATTGAGCATGATAATTTATACATGATCACTGATAATTATATATGAATGACTGATAGTTGCATAAAAGCATGATATAATGTATGTTGCATTACATAGGGTGGGGATGATTTTGATTGGATGAAGTGTACTGAAAGACTCTTAAGTATATTATCTGGCAGCTCGGATGCAAATTTACTAATATATGTCGTATTCAGTACGACTTGGAGTATAGGGATAGGTGAGTGTTATAAACCCCACATGGAGTGTAGGGATGGACGGAGATGGTGTATAGAGGTTGGTGGGTAGGACTCTATTTACTGATTACTGTTTGCATTACTGTTATTGTGATGGGCTAAAGCCTAATACATATCTGATACTGAACTGAAATGGGCTAAGGCCCAAACTACTACTGAAAATGTAATGGGCTTAGGCCCCAGATTGCATTTGATTGTTTACTGCTAATTGACTGTATGCAAGTTTTCTGTGGAGATTACACACTGAGTTTACGTAAACTCACCCCTCATGTTTAATGTGGTCAGGTAATCCTCAAGCTTAGACGCAGCGGTGCGGCGGAGGACTCAACGGTGACCACGATTAATAAAACTCTCTGTTTTTTTATTTTTGGTTATATTTTTTTCTCTATTATTGTTGGGTAAATTTTTTTTTTTATGTAATTTGGGATTTTCCTTGGACTTTTACTTTATTGTGGTTATCATGGATTTTATAACTGCACAAACTCAACGAACAAACAGTTTCTCTCTGAAACAAGAGGGTTTTCCTAAAATAGACGGATTTACTTGATTAACTCGGTTTTTCATAAAATAAATGATTTCTAAAGCTTTCGTAACGAATTATATTTTAAAACAATCGATTAAATAAGTAAGCGATTTTTGGAATCAATAAGAGTAAATAAACAAAACCGGTCTTATCGTAACAACTTAGTTTCAACACGCTATCATGTGTCTTCATCAGATTCGACTATAACATTTAGGCCGAGTTTGGAGTGTTACATTAATGTTTATTAAAAGTAGAGTTTTATTTAATGTATACTTCTTATGTATTTATTAGGTTTATTATTTTGTACACATGTGGTGGAAGTTGTTAATTCCATAAATAGGATTGAGATTTTGCCACATATCATATTTACTTAAAAAATTTTAAAATACATCTTAAGAACACGTGGCTTTCACAAGTAAAGTTGAAATTTTGTCAACTATAATCTAAAAATCTAATTTTCATATTATTTTCAAACAACAAATATTAACTGCATTAAAAATTGATATTATAGTATAAAGACTAAATTAATTCATTTAATAACATAAAAAACATGCTAAATACAGTCCCATAATAAATGCATCACTCTTAATTTAAGTTAAGGAATTTGAAGTAGCTAACGGTTAATGACCGTACGGGCACCTAATTTTTGGTAAAGAAAATTAACAATTTGGGGTTATAAATTTAATATTTATTTAACTCGTTTAAGGAAGGATGATGCAATGATAGCTTTTTTACATATATAATATAAAAATATCTAAAATAGTACACTACCCCAATTAATTATTCGAATGGGGTGTTTGGGGTGGTGGAGTGTAACACCCTAACCCGTATCCGTCGCCGGAATAAAGTTACGGAGTATTACCGGAGTTTTCAAAACATTTACAGATAATTTATATCAATTACCATATATTTTTTGATATTATCCATAACGTACCTATGATAGACCCTCGAGGCCTAAAATGAATATTAGAATCGGGTCAGGACTAAACCGAAAACATAGGAAAATTTTCGTGAAATTTAAAAAATTTCCTCATGTACAGGGGTCACACGCCCGTGTGGGTAGGCCGTGTGGCTCACACAGCCAAGTGACACAGGTCACACGGCCGTGTCCCTGACCCGTGTAACTCTCTGACTTGCAAAACATTAAGGTGTAGTTTTCACACGCCCGTGTTCTAGGCCATGTGACACACACGGCTGTGACACACCTCCGTGTCTCTGCCATGTGTGCTCAATTTTGAGCATTTTGTTTCTCAAATTTAAGATGCAAGGAACACACGGCCGGACCACATGCCCATGTGCCAAACCGTGTGTCACACACCGTCAAGACACACGTCTGTGTGTCCACTCGTGTGGACAAAAATAGACCATTTTAAGGTCACTTTTCTCATCCTTTACACAATTTAACCTGCATGCAATATGGTAAATCAAAAAAGTATATCAAAAGAAACCCTCCCATTATTCCTAACAATTTTACATGCAAGATGAACATGATAAAAGAAGAAGGAAAAAAAAACACAACACAACATAACATGAATACACAAATGTTAGAATATATAAAAATTATATAACACAAATTATTACCATTTCAAAATTTATATAATCACAGGAAAATATAACATAAGACAATACAATTATACAGTAAATAAAATAAATTCATCAAGTGGAGATTGGAGAATAAACCTGAGGAGGTTAAGGAATGAATTAGTTGAAAGTTGATTTTTACAATTGCAGTAAACTAAAATTCTCGAGTCATTAAATTAAAATTTATGTATAATTTTAAAACCATTTTAATAAAATTTAATTAATATTTAAAAATATTTTCTTTCAAAAAAATTAAAATTTCAAATAGTAAAACCTATTTTTGATAGCAAGTAAAATTTCACCCATTTCTATTCATAAACAACAATAACTTGCATCAAAACATATAAGTTCATTTTGTTACCGACCGAAGAACAGAGCTCGTATGCCATCAATATCATCTTGGCCTAGATTCCTTTTGATGGTTCCAGGCCTATAATATGGGTACGTAATCGTATTTGGGTCTCGACTATGCCCAAGTCCTAAAATATGTCTTATTTCATGAATAGATACAGATTCTACATCGATTTGATCTAGTCTTGTAAGATTATTAGTACTCCAATTCTCGTCAGCATCGTAATGAAGCCTCCCGTCTTGGGGTGCAAAAGCATGAGCCAAAACATTTCCGGGGCCATCGAATAGGTAGTTGTACTAATGAAAACGACAATGAAACCCCACTACGATATTTGATGGATTGAATACCCACGCTTCTCGGAATGTGAAATTGGAAACATCAGCCCATTTACCAAATGCCCTAGCGATGATAGGCCTTAATTGTCGATCACTAATCACATATGCACTAGAACATAACTTGTAGGTCAATTGGCGTTTGTTCCATCGAGGCATCCCATTAAAAAAGGTATAATTAGCTATCATATGAAACTTGAAACCATCATTTGAGTCGTTGAAAACATCTCGAACGCCACATCTAGGGGTTGACATTTTTTTTATGGTATCAGAGTTGATTTTTCCTATTACTTTGAGACGATAGTATTGCTGGTAACTTTTAAGTGCAGATTCTAACAAGCTATCGAAATGATCAGTGAATTTGGCATTGTTAATGGAATAATAATACCCAAAAGCTTTCAAGTATTGCTTGACGTGATTAAGTTCTTTAAATGTGTATCCCTTTTGAGCTTTTTCAAATAATTGGAGAGATATGGAATGAGATTCAAATTAACAAATAAAGACTATATTATAAGCAACAACAAAGCTTCTGAGATTATATGATGAGAACGCTTGGGAGCCATGGTTTTTTTGCTATAATCAATTGAAGAGATTTCAATTATTTATATTCAAATTTTGGTGATTATCTGTAATGACCCAAATTTTATGGTAATCGAAAAGTGTAGTGTCGGGTCTCTGTTTTTGAAAAACAGGTTCGTAAATATTTATTAAAAATATTTACGAAGTTAGTTATGTGTTTAATTAGGTTTTGGTTATGTGAATTAGCTTGAATTAAGATTAATTAGGTATAAGGATTAAATTGAATAAAGTGTGAAAGTAAATTATAGATTAAAAGAAAAGTGAAGGGACTAAATTAGTAATTAAATCATATGTAACACTTATATGGTAAAAAGTAAATACAAGTGTATTGTAATTATAAAATACATGTGTAATGGGACATCCAATAAAATTGGAACGATACAGAGAATATTAACATGGCCCTGCGAATGATGACACGCACAAATCAAGAAAGGGGGCTAAATTGACTTACCAATTAAATTTGTAACCTTGAAATCTCTAATTTCCTTTTTTCTTTCTTTCCTTCCTTTCCTTCTTTTCTTCTCTGTTTTCGTTTTCAATTCTGTTTCTTTTTCTTTCTTTTGTTTCTTTACTTTCTTTATTTATTTGTTTTATATTTAGTTATATTATTATATTTTAGTTATATTATTATATTATAATATGTATTACTTAAATAATAAGTAAATACATAATAATTACAAGTATATGTATTTTAGTATTACACATGTATTTTTAATTACCATACACTTGTATATACTTTTTACCATACAAGTGTTACATATGGTTTAATCTCTAATTTAGTCCCTTCACTTTTCCTTTAATCTATAATTTACTTTCACACTTTATTCAATTTAATCCTTATACCTAATTAATCTTAATTCAAGCTAATTCACCTAACCAAAACCCAGTTAAACACAGAACTAACTTCGTAAATATTTAGTCTATTCCCTTGCTACATCAAGAAGATAAGACTATAATCTTCAGCCTACTCCCTTACTACCTCAGGAAAATAAGGCTAGTGGCTAAAATCTGCTCCCCTGCTACCTCGGGAAGATAAGATTCGCCGACTTCGATCTGCTCCACTACTATTTCGAGTAGACAAGATCTACAATTTTCAGTCTATTCCTTTGCTACATCATGACGATAAGATTATAATCTTCAGCCTGCTCCCTTGCTACCTCAGGAAGATAAGGCTAGTGGCTAAAATCTGCTCCCCTGCTACCTCGGGAACGAACCCATTTTTCAAAAACGGAGATCCAAAAATATACTTTCTGATTACCGTAAAATTTCGGGTCATTACATTATCTTTGCTAAAGCAACTGTTTTTACATTAAATATTTGGTTACCTTATTGATTATGAAAATTAATGAAGTTCAATTTTCCTTGAATTTTACTTTTCGTGCTATACAATCTAAAGGCCAGTTTTTTGACTTCTAGATGAAAATTTGTATAAATTTTCAGTGTAGATAGGTTGATTTAATGGAACATATATATTGTTTCTATTATCATATATAAAGGAAGGAGGTTAATTTTATATAATTTCGTAATTTTTGTAAAGATAATTTTACTATTATGCGGGTATAAATTTTAAATCGATATGATATTTCTATCGGATATGATATTTCTATTAAGAGGGTAATATCTTTCAAGAGAATGATTGTATGAAATTATTATTTCACGTCATCCCTATCCTTTTCAATAGAATAACGACAAAATCAAAATTTTCTACTAAATTTTAGCCTTTTCCTCCTTAAAAATTCAAATCCAAATAAAATGCTAAAAATTAAGAAGAAAAATTAATTTGTCATTCTCTTATTTGAAAGAGATAGGGATAATGTGGAATCACAATTTCATACATTCCATTCTCTATCTTTAATATATATTAAATATTGAAACCTTTTATATCAAATAAAAAATAATTTTAATTTACTTAAAACTCAATGTTGATAATATATTTGAATAAAATATGAAATATTAAAATTAATTTATCAAAATATTAATTGTACAAAATTATAAATGTGTGTATAATTATTTTAATTTTATATTAATATAAATGAATTTATGAAAGATAGTTTTAAATTAATAAATTTATGTTGTTGTGAAAGTAAATAATTTCAAATGAGAAATGATAAGGTCTAAAGCTAATAGGTATGAATAATTAAGGGAAGATGCAATTCGGTAAAAATAATACCATTAAGTTAAAATATTATATAAAATAATAATTAAATAATTTACAAACTTCAATTAACACCCAACCTTTTCTAAATAGCTTTTATTTTATTTTTATCATCAACATAGTATTTTAATTACCCTTAACTAATGTTAACAAAATCCTATATAAACTTATGATTTACAAATATTTCTCTATGACACTTCCTCAAACGTAACGTAGAAAAGGAACACAAATCTCCCACACAGGAAGCAAAATAAGGACAAGCGCTCATATTGTAACCGGGCATAAATCTGATTTGCGTGTGCCAATGCAAGTTTCTTCTGTCTTTGAGAGGAACCCGAACGTCCACCATCGCTCGAATCCTCATGTAATTCCTAAAACTCCTAGTAATGGTGTTTGCATCATAATCGATAAACAGGCCAATAAAATTACAGAGTTGTTGGGCCATTGCTTCCAAGAACAAACTATGCAACAGATCATGCACCTATACCCAAAAATCACAGAACAAAGGAACTAATATCAGATCTTCCCCTCAACCAATTTATGAACCAATAGCAAATGGGTATTGAAGGTCCACAATCCCCCTTCTTGCACACAATCTGTATCAATCTCGTAAAAGAATCTAAAAGGAAATTGCTTGTCAGCCTAGATTAGAGATCGCCACTGATTTGCTAGAGCACTCCTCATTGATTGAAAACTAATAACACTAGCAATCAAAAAACCTCTCACTAGGCAAAAATATTTTTCCACATAACTTTTTAAAAGTATTGTTAAACTAACTCTAAATTTGACGCTTGGATTTCCCATGCCTCATCTTCATCATCTTCTATTGACAATCCCACAAGTTTCTCCTCCATCGACGGTCTGTCGTCTACAACACCCAAGACCAAATCAAATAAAAAGACAAAATTAAAGAACAAGAAAAAAAAAAAAAAGAGAGAAAAAAAATGTGCTACAAGAGACCTAAATATTTTAATTAATAATTTCTTAACATTTTAATATTTATTTTATTAAATTATTTTAATATAAATATTATGTTAATAACTTTGAATGATTATTATTTAAAAATAAATATAGTTTTTCTAAATATAAATATTATTTTATACGTTTTAATGACTATTATTTAACATAAATATAATTTTGATATATATATTTATTACTTAATATATATTTAATTATTATTTAATATATATTTTAAATTATATTTTTATTAATTAATGTAAATATAATTTTAATAAACTTTCATTATCTATTACATTTAAATACATATTTTATTATAATATCCTTGTCATTTTCAATTCTCATCTCATCACTATTATTACACTTGAATCCAAACATATATCAAATTGTTAATTTTAATCTCACCGTCCATCCAAAAAGAGCTTAAACTGCTGACCAAGAAAAAGAATCCAAACTATATGCATATATGCTTTAAGAAATATCTTTAGAAGATAAGAAAACAATTGAAAGATTAGACATAGATAATCTCTTAATTTTTCTTTGAAATCACTGAGGCTTAATCCATAAATTACCAATTTATTGAAATTACCTAGGGTTAACCTGGTATAATTTAGATAGTTTAGGACATAAATTACTTAAGCCAAATTAACATGTGAAATATTTATTTAAGATGTGAAAAATTCTACAACTAGAACGCACTTGCTCATCATTAATTAAGAAATATCTTAATAATACTTATTGTGAAATGTGATTTTTTAGTAAGAAGTTGACATAACCCGTTAACCAAAGTCCAGTTGAAAGCCTAACCCTAAAGGCTTGGAGGTAGAAATTTAATATTCATTTAATTCGTCTTTAATGAAGAACCTCAGAATTCTAACTCAATGATGCTTACCTTACATTTCATCTTCATATTATCTCTAATTCATTAATGCCCTCTCTTCGATTAACGCATCACATTCACACTCTCTTACAGATTTCATGGACTAGATCAAATGCTCATTGTAACCGAGAATAATTCACATTTCATGATAAACATGGACAAAAGTTGGCTTAAAAGGTTAGTTTGATTTTTATCCTGGCCAAACCAACAAAGCTTAACTGAAAGGTTGAATATAATCTAGTAACCTTGTCAGCCATCATAAAAACTACATTAATGGCTAATGAACAAAAAACATGTCTGTGCAAGCTAAGGCATTGACAAATGTGATGAACCAGTTAAAACCTCGAGTACTTCGTAGGCATCTTCCATAGTGTTGGCCTAAACTTGGGTTTACTTCAAGAGCCAGTCCTCTTGAACCTGACCATCTGCATTGCAACAAAATCAATCTAATATTATACTGGAACCAAGACTAAAGTGTCGCAAACTTCAGAAAGCCGCAAATAAAAGGTTTGATGAGCTTGGAGACCCTTACTCATGAGATTAACGGCTTGGTTTGCGAGAGCATCAGCTTCGGAGTTAAATTCCTTGAAAATAAACAATGTCATTTGCATCCCAGAGTCGGAGAACAAGAATCAATTATCCGAGTTGACATTAAAAGAGAGAGTTCCAAGAATTGTTTGAAAAAGAATACAACAAAACCACAATCACAAAACTAACCACATCTGTACTTCTAAAGCATCTGAAAACATAGATGACCAGAAAATTGTCATGGGGTAAGGGTTTCTTATATTATAGACGCATGAAACTTCTAATGGCCAGAATCTAAGTTATAGAAGAACTAAGCCAAATATGACAAAAGAATCCTAAATTCATTATATATCCCCATAACTTTCATATTGCTTCATTGCCATTTATAAAATCTAGTCTAAAACTGGCAATGACATGCTGTTACCTAACACTGATTTGTTCAATTATTTCCAAGTTTTTCCATGTATTTGGAGAATCATACTCCATGCCCATGTCCAAATATGTTTTGCATACGAGCGCCAGACAATGGCACTTAAAAGGAAGATGAAGAGTGATAAGTAAGAATTTATTATCAGCCTGTACCCTGTCAACATGATTGATCTGGAATGATATGAACTTATCCTTGAGATCCTTTGCCACTTTATTTAACTCAACCAAATTCTGACTTTTAATTTTCCACCGACCCTGAACCTGTTACACGAGGAAATTACAAAAGAATGATGTGAACAAAATAAAGAAAATCACGAAAACAGAGAGAATACTAGAATGTAGTAAAAAACAGTAAAACTCTCAACCTGCATACAGACGAGGTTAGAGTCTCCTTGTACACGAACATGTTTGAACCCCTTTCTAAGAGCATATTTCATCCCCAAAATGGCAGCTCGATATTCAGCCACATTATTCGTGGCAATGCCGACACCTTCACGCAATCGACAGACCTATTATATTTCAAGGTTAAACACAGCTAGGCCATTAAAAAAAGAATGATTCATACCCTAAAAGTGTTGCATATAATTCAAGTGACATCATACCACTGTTCCATCTTCAGTTCGTAAAACAGCTCCTGCACCAGCTGGTCCAGGATTTCCTTTAGAGGCCCCATCAAACTCAATGATATAGTACGGCTAGATATTGACATAAATTGCATCCTTTGTTAAAAAACCAAAGTACAGAATCCCATACAATTGTAGTCTAATCATTGTCTTGGTGCTGATAACAGCATCAATTTAATAAAAAAGAAACATTTTAATTCCACAATGATACCAATAACTCACAGAATTTGAGGGCATCATTTGAGTTGAAGGCATCACTTGATTAGTAAAGTTCATATGATTTATCCTAGGATCAGTGTAAAGTGAGGTTGATCCAACCAGATCCTGAAATTAGAGTAAAAAACCGGTCAACTTAGTAGAAAAACAGAAATGCTGTTAGGCATCAGTCTTGCTTCACTTTCAGTTAAGTAATAAGAAATTACTCAACCTCCATACTTGTATCTATTTCTTTATTTTGAAAGCTGAATCTCATACAAAACCACTTGAAATTTAGACTACTCAATCATCTAAAGATTGCCATATGTTTGTGCCTAATTCTTTGATCCAGACATGTTAGACATAACGAGTTATTGCCACAGAATCATAGTTTAATATTCTTTAAGTTTCGGGAAAGAACCTTTCCAAGTATTTGATGCAATCTATTTGGTGAAGGGTCCCTGTTGGATGTGTTTCCTCTGAAAGAAGTTGGTTGCTGAAAGCAAAATAGCATTTTTAATGAAGATTCCCCTATTATGACACAAGTTATGCCAAGTAAGAACAACATATCATCTCATTTAAGAACATAGCATACAGATATACACGCGATTTTCACCTACAATTCTTTTCACTACAATACTACAATATCCAATCACATTCAAGAATTATGTCAGAGTCCACCACTTATAAGTGCAGGCTCCACATAATTGTTTACCTGGACCCTACATAACTTTGAATTCTAATAGGTTACTTGTAGTATCGTAAGTGATATATTCCTCATATATACTTATAGAGTTGTACAAACAGACAGTAAAATGAAATATGATAATAAAAAAGGTGTATCAAAAGAAACCCTCACGTTATACCTGGAAACTTTACATGCAAGACGAACATGACACAAGAAAAATAACACAACACGAATACACAAATATTAGAACAGGTAAAATTCTACATAACATAAATTATTACCGTGTCAAAATTTATATAAACACGGGAAAATATCGCAGAATACAATACATATTTATATAAATTCATGAAGAGGAGGTAGGAAAATCAACCTGAGGAGCGCAAGGAACAAGTTTGCCAAAGGTGTTATCATTAACTTCAGAGGCACTTATGGAATAGGCAGAATTTTTTAGCCCACATGACCCAAGGTACACCTCAGCCTGCTTTGACAAGCCATATCCTTTATAAACCCTTAAGGAAGGATCATATGCCTGCTAAGCAAAATTAGAACACCTTTTATACTATTCAAAGCACATGTCTTTATACCTTATTCAACAGGTAAAGTAAAAACAGATTAGCTAAACCCGCACAAAATAACAGCATTGAAGAAGGATTAACGTAAGTACAAGAAATTCTAACATTTGAATGAAATGAAGTATTGAGTATCTCGTCAAGGTAAAGCAAACCCAGAATTGGAAATATATATAATTTGATTAAGAAAAACAAAAAGACCCACTAGCAAATTCGCAGTAAAAAAATTGGCAAAAAAAAAATCGCCTTAAAAAAAGTGAAGTAAAAAAAAATAACATTGCTAGAACGTAATTACGTAAATAAGTGAAACGAAAAAGGGGGAAATTTACTGAAATTCCAGCTTCTGCTATTAGATCCCTTAAACTTTTGTAAATGCCAATTACATCTCCCTTCTTAACAACATAAAAAGCATCTTTCTCTTCCTCCATTGATGACCCAAAATCTTGAATTTACAGATCGACGATGAAATAAACCAAAAAAAAACGTCTTTAAAGAATTTCGAAAGAGTGAGTAAGAAGCTTTAAAGTACAACTGTAAATGTCAAGGGTTAGTGGTAGTTGTCTTTTCGAAGTAACAGGGAACATGAGCATATGACAAACGCTGATTTGGGCTTTGGCGGGAAACACGAAAAGAGAAAGAACAAGACAAATGGCCCATTGATTATGGACTTCAAACCCAATTTCATAAAACTCTTTATGTTTTTTTTTTTTATCAAATTTAAAACCGCTTATTTAAAGTATTATTTATTTTCTTTAAATTAAAAGTTTTTTAATTTAATGTATTATTTATTTTATTATTTTTAAATGTTATTATTTTATTGAATTATTTAAGTAATAAATTACATCTAATTAAAATATATATCACACATGAAATATCACATCATCCCAATAATTTTTTAATGTTACTTTCATTTAATTTGTTAAAAAACAAATTAAAAAAAACATAAGTTGCTGGTCAAAAGTTCAAAAATACAATTAGAATTATTTTGACAAAACATACAAAAGTCATTAAATTTTTCATTAAGCGAATTTAATACTCTCCATGCTTTGCTTTCGAGAATTTCCAACATAAAATCTGCAACTTTATTTTGTAATCATGGTTTTTTTTACATCATCGGTTTTTATCATAATTGATTGCAAAAATATTCATCACTTTTATAATCACAAATGATAAACACACAGCATGACATTAGATTAATTAATTTGCGACTCAATTTTAAATTCTTGCTAATGATCGGTGGATAATGGCAGGTTGGTGAGTGATGCATAGATTTTTGCACAGTATTTTTCTTGCTGCAATTCCTTCAAGGAGAAACCACAAGCTCCCTTCTAGATTTCTTGTAATAGCCTAATTTCAGTAATGTCGAAAATTGTGATTTGAGGCTATTAAATTCAGCAAATGAGTTGGTAAATTTTATTATTTAATATTTATGAGTTAAATGTAGTTTTTAAAAGATTTTTGAATTAATAAATTTGTGTTTATAAAAAATTATTAAGTCAATTAATTGAGAAAAGATATATCGAGACCTCGGTGTTATAAACCGAGTCATAAATATTTTTATAAATATTTACAGAGTGTCAATATGGTAGTATTAAAGTTTTGTCAGAAAATTTTAACGTTTCGATAGTTGATTAATTAAAAATGATTAAATTGAAAAATGTACAAAACTTGCTAAAGTGATTAAATAGCTTAATAGTAAGTAAAGTAGGACTAAAAGGGAAAATAGACCATCTTAAATGGCTGAGGCTGCATAACGTGAAAAAAATCAAAGATGTTTATGTGATTAGGGACAAAATTGGAATTAAAATAAAGTTTATATGGCAAAATGTTATTTTAATAGTTTCTAGACATTTTCTTCATCAATTTTCTGTCAAAAACAGGCATTGAAGAGGGTTTGAGCTGCTATTTCATATTTTAACTTGAAGTAAGCTCAATTCTTGCTTTTTCCTTTAATTTTTTATGTTTTTGGACTTTTACAATTAGGTCCAATTTGTTATTTCATTAGTTTTTTTTTATTTTTGTGGAAGTTTTGGAAAATACCATTGATAAGTTCATATGATTTTAGTTATTTGATGATGAAATTGAGATGTTAATGGATATGTAAAGGTATTTTATTAAAGAATTTTGAGTGAAATCGTGATTTGGGGATTAAATTGTAAAGTTGTTGAATTTATGGAAAATTCTAAAATTTCATGGATTCAAGGGCTGCTATTGATATATATATAAATATTTAGGCTTGGAACAAAGAATAAATTACATGAATTTCATTTTCCGAGCCTAGGGACGAAATCGTCATTTATTAAAATAAGTATGAATTACATTAAATTGATGTTAAACTTACTCATATAGATCCAGGTAGATCGAATAAGGAGTTAGAACGAAGAAAGGATAAAATGTCGGATTAATACACTTTATGTATATGAACATTTATCAAGGTAATTTCGTATAATTTAGCTATGCATGTTTTTATGCTTGAATTGAATTGTGTATGTGATTGTATAAATATTTATGTGAAATGATTACATATCTAATAAAGCTCGATAAATGATAACGTTTGAAATAAATGATAATACACGTAAAGTGATAAATGATAAAAATGTTATTTTTGTGCTTGAGTTGAATGTGAAAATCTGAATTACATAAATGTATAAATATATGAGATGGAACATATATCTGATAATTTCCTGATAAATGTTAAATCCCGTTTGAATAAATGGAAGTCGATGGATAATGGTGATTTCCCTCATTGAATGAGGTCCTGCATTTGTTGTTGGAAGGATTTAGCTCAGACAAGTAATCCTATTGACCTCATTATGGAAAGGATTTAGCCCGGACGGATAAATTGAAACGAGCCTCTCGAGCATATGTTTTAATTAGGATTTAGACTAGATTGGTAATCCTAATTGACTGGATTTAGCCTGGACTAGTAATTCATATCAGACTCTATAGGAAATTCTTTGTCATATAAAGGATTTAGCTTGAACTGGTAATCCGACAAAGCCCTTAGAGTATATGTTAAAGTCAGAATTTAGCCTGGACTGGCAATTCTGCTGTATGATATGTGGCTCAAGAGTGTACCTAAAAGGTACTACTAGATATGAATTGACGGACTATGGAATTGTACACCTCAAGTGTACTACCTATGTATCCATCGATGTTTTCAATAATTCAACAGGTAAAATACTGATACGAAAAAAGAAAATGAATTTTTTACATGTATCTATCTGAAAAATATGAAATGATGTTACATGAAATGAAATATGGAAGTATGAGATGTTTATATATGAACATGAAATGGTTTGATGAATACGTTCATTTTTTAGAATAGATTTGTACACCTTGAATGTACTACCCGAGTGATTATCAATACTGTAATTGATTTTTTTTTAATAAAGACCTGACATGAAATACACTTGAACTCGAGATAAATATGAAATATATCTGAAATACATGGAGATAATTTGTATATATGTTATGTGAATATGTGTTGTGGAAAAATATATGTATATGAGAATCTGAATATTGTTGGATGTATATATGTGTTTCTGGATGTCTATATGAAATATGTGATTAACATGGGTAATGAGAATATGTGTAAGGGCTTATGACCAAATGCTTTAGCTGTACCTTGTGTGTTAACTTGAATAGGAACTGTTGGTAAGTTAATTACCAAGTTATACGGACTTACTAAGTATTTTATACTTACTCTTTTATTTTCCCTTGTTCAATAGTAAATTAGAAGTTCCTTGGATTGGAAGCTTGGCGGAGATCACTCACACTATCCAACAGTTCATTTCAGTATATAAGGTAAAATAATTATGGTTATAATGGCATGTATAGGCTAATTTGACTAAATATTATCTTGTAAATCGTGGTTTGAAACCTAGCCATTGGAATGGCTAGTGATGATTGGTTTGGTATATTTATGAAATTATGATATGGTGATTATGTGTTAGCATAGTCTGAATTTGAAAATTTACCAAAAATTATGAAAATCTAATTAGAGGTTGAATAAAATATGAAATTAAATTTTATTGAGTCTAGTTTTTTTCATAGAAGAAACGGTGTAAGCAATGGAGTTATAAATTATGAGATATAATAAATTTTGTGAGACAAGGTCAGAATGATTTTGGGTTCCCCTATTCTGACTTTGGAAAATCATTGAAAATTGTAAAAAAATAATTAGGGGTTCAAATTTATATGCTTAAATTATTAATGAGTCTATTTTCAATAGAAGTAAACAGAAGCATCTTCCAAACCCCGTACTAAGAGATAATTAATTTTTAGTAAAGAAATGTCGAAGTTGTCAAACAGCAGAGCTGGGGTAAATTTGAATATTTTACTGTATTTATTGGCTAAACCATAAATTCTGAAAATTTTATGGTAGAAATATATTTGAGTCTAGTTTCGAAAACATCAAGCGGATTTTAATTTAGAATTCTGTAGCTCAAGATATAAATAATTTAGTGACTATGACTCAAGTGGATAGTTTTGCTATGAACAGTAATTTACTCGATTTATCTGAAAATGTTCTGTAATTACCGATAATGCTCCGTAACCTTGTTTCGGCGACGGATACATTACATTTCTTTTCTACTTTCTCTCAATGATTTATCAAGGTAGATGTGAAGTCAGAAAAATTTTTAGGGGTCGAGATTATATTATAATTTTTATGATAATAAAATATAATTTTAAATTTTTTAAGAAATCAAAATATATTTTTATTTTCACTAATTTAAATTTTAAAACACCTAAATAAAAAAATTATTTTAGAAAGTTGAGACTTGCCAACCCCTAACTACCCCATTATGGGATGGCTATTTTTTAAGGTTTTTTTTTTTTTCCATATATGTAGGATCACATTTTTACATCCATATAACAAAATCCAGTTAGTTCAAATAGTTTAAAAAGGGTAAATTATAAAAATAATTATTTTTATTTGCTTTAAATTATATTTTAGTCACTTATATTTGAAATGTTACGTTTTAATTACTTACGTTATCGTTTTGTTATGAAATAGTTACTCTGCCATTAAGTTCTATTGCCTCGCTAACGACGATCTTACGTGACAGTCCAAATGGGTTTTAAATGTCAACTTGGAAGTCTAACTAGTATGGAAATAGTTTTTTTCAGTCAAAATGGAAAAGAAAACTAAAAGAAAAAGAAGACGGACGATTTTTCTTTTCTAGTTCAAGTTATAATTAATTAAATTTATTTAATTAAAAAAATATTCTCATCCAAATTGGATATCTAAGTTTACATTTAAAACTCATTTAGATTGCCACGTAGGATTGCCATTAGGGAGGTAATGGAGCTTAACAATAGAGTGACAAATTCATAACAAAACGATAATGTAAGTGACTAAAATGTAACATTTTAAACATAAGTGACTAAAATGTAATCCGAGGCAAACAAAAATGACTACTTTTGGAGTTTACCCATTTTAAAAATAAAATGAAAAAAGTAAACATTTTTTTTTCATTTCAGCTGCAAAATATAAAACAACATTAATGCGCTAGTAGCATAAAAAGTTAAGCGATTTTATATGAAGTTAGGAGGAAATGAAGGCTACACTTTCCAATTCCATTGTTTCCATAAATATTTACTCATCAGTCACTTTTGGGCACAAAATAATTCATATTTGTTTTCTGGAAATATGTCGGATACATGTTGAATTTATGAGTTACTTAAGGTCCGTTTGTTTGTCAAGAAAATATTTTTAGAAAATAATTTTTAAAAATAATTTATTAAAATATTTTTGGTATTTGGGTGAATCTGTAAAATATTTTACATTGTTTGTGATTTCTAAAATATTTTTCAAAAATTATTTTTTACATATATTAATAAATTTTATATTTTAAATTATTTTTACATATATTGCAATGATTTATTTATAAATAAATAAATAAAATAAAATTTATAATAATACTCAATTATTAAGCTACAATATTAACCGTCATAAATTGAAAACAACTAAAGTCAAATAAATTATTTGTAATTGTGTTAAAAAAAAAAAGGATTGAATAATTATAAATTAGCTCCCAAACCACAATTAACACTAGAAATTAATAATATTATCCAAATGCATAATTAGTAGTACACCATATAATAACACCACACTCTAGCACAAAGATCAATTGATCCATCACTTCCACCACCAACCATTTCACAATCCACAGCAACGGCTATTTGAGCTTTGCCATTGTGCATTTCATCCATGATTGAACCTGACATAGTGACTTTAGATTCTATACAAGGTGTGATCTTTGTTACCTGCAACAACAACATAATATTAGGTTATATCAAGTTATAATGTAATATGAATGTGTTCCAGTCCCTACACATAAGGTATTCAACCATCTAGTCTCAATTTTAGCCAAAATTTTCCTTGTTTTCAATATTATTTTGACATAGAACTTACTGCATAAAAGTACAGACATAGACAATAAGATTGCAAAATGTTATCTTTAATCAAATGATCATGTAGTCCATGTAGGCATGTGTGTACTTCTGATATGAAAGATCATTACGTAAGAATATAAGTCATACAGAATATGCATGATAGTTCACATACAAGGTGAATTACTACTACTGATTCACTAGGATGAAGCATGTGATACATAATCTAGCGTTTATCCCATAGATGAAACCCTTAAGTCACTTAGCTTACAGCCATAAGTACTCACTGTTTCTAGGTATCAATCAAAGAATGCTTTATTTATGAAAAACTAAAGTACTTACACTTGCTCGTACTTTCTACACAGTCATGACTGTTAATGCAACCAGCTTCAAGGTACGACTTTAACCTCTTGGTTTCATTGGCTTTAAGAATGTTCTCAATCAACTTGGATGTCTTCTTTATTGGAGGGCGTTGAAGAAACTCTGAAAGATAATTGAGAAAATACTATCACTAAGGGAAATGGCAAGGACACCACCCCAACAATTGCAATGGATAAAAAACATAATGCTGCTTCAAAAAGCACTGACCTAGTCCTTGCTGACAGCCCGTAAGTAGTCTGCCTCCAACAAACACCAATTCATCAAGCTTTGCCACCCTGCAATGCCCCAAAGCACCAGTTCAGACAAACCTAAAAATAAAATAGGTGCATGGAAATATAAAGACAAACCTGCTCAGTTGAAAACAAACAGATATTCAAAAGTTATAAAAATTAATTATACCAAAAGGACCACAAGCATGAGAGAAGCAACGTACCGCCTCATCAACATCCATTGAAAAATATTTAAGGGAAATGAAACTTCACTTTAACAATTATGTAATGGAAACCTAGAAGATAGGCAACAAAACTAACCCCGTGTTATCAAACTAGAGTAGATATCCATAAAGCAACTGCTATGTAACTGCCAAATTGCAAGGCCTATTTTTAGACCTTATTAGTCCTCATTACTTGGTCTGGTTTACTATTTGTTACTAAACCCCATATGATCTACAAATTCATAACCTTCAAGTTTCTACATCTGTGTTTAAGCTCAAGGATATGGTCTGTGTTAAGAAAATTCAAGGTTCTCTGGTTAGGGAAGGCAAGTGCAAGTGTAAAGATTATAGACAAAGTATCACCTTTTGTGCTTGTGCTACAGTCTTGGGAAACCCATCAAGTAATGAAACCTTTTTTACATGAAGGTTTCTTCATCGCTTCATCGATAATGCCAACAACCAGGTTATCAGAAACAAGTTCTCCCTGAGAAACAATAGTTAAGCACCTCATTGGTCATTAGCAAACTAGTAGTAAGAAGTATTTTAAAAAATCCGAACAGGCAGGGGAACTAATTTGACCTTATCCATAGCTTCCTTGGCCTTGATACCAAGTGGGGTTTTAGCGGAAACAGCAGCTCTAAGCATATCACCAGTGGCCAAGTGACACAAGCAGTGCTCATATTTAATTATTGGTGATTGAGTGCCTTTTCCAGATCCAAGAGAACCTGTCAATCATAAGATTGCCCTGTAATTAGAAACATGCCATTCTTCTACCAAATTTGAGACAGTAAATTGATAGATATGTAAAGAACGCTATTTGAATGCAGCATGCTTCTGTGATGCTGCTATGACACAATACGGGCTGTTAACAAATTGAGACTTCTGAGAAAAATGAACGTAAAAGCCAAGTGTCTTTCTAGTCACTTTCAAGCAACCCAAATTCCACGCTATGCAAGCAAGATTTGTACTTCGGATCAATCGATTGTCTGAACATTGCTGCATGGAACTCTACAACTAAAGACAGACCAATATCTTAGCAGGTCATCAACAATGGGCTACGTTTCCCAGCACTCATACTTTTTCAGAAAATAATCATTAGAAATTCATCCAGTGCCCCCACTTTGACTCTACCTTTAGAGACATAGTTGTTCATTTAAATTGTATGAAAAGTTTAATAAAATAGAGTTAAAAAATTTAAGCTAAATTTGGAGCATTGAAAATTTGAGTATATTTTTTTGCAATTCTATTTAAACGAACAAAAAATATGACATGAAGAAACTTCAGAGAAAGAATTGAAAAATTAAAAAGAATCAATCCAAATTGCAAAAATAAAGATAAAGCGAGGTCAAAAAATAAAGGGAAAAAGAGAGAACCAATGAGGATGAGGCGCTTCTAGGGTTTGGGGCACACTTGGTCTGTTTCGCTGCCCATCAGAGATGGATTTTTGGCCAAAAGTCCTTTTAAGTAAAAAGGAATGAAGAACAAAGGCCGATGGAGAAAATTTTCACCGCTTCGAAGACCTTTTTCTCGGATGAAAAAGCTAAAATTTTAGCTTTTTCATGGCAAAAGCACTTTGGCTGTTGTTTTACTTCTTTATCCTTATTATTTCTTCCCAATAGACGCGCATGATCTCCTTTTTTCCCCTTTTCTTTGTCCGATTTTTCCTCCGGTTCCTCCGGTGATTTTTCGATTCTCTTCGATCACAGTCAAGATCATGGTATTGGGTACTAGTTTTAACTTCTTACATAATTCCCATCTTACAAAAATTTTGAAGCTTCATTTTAGTTCCATTGTTCAGAGAATACCAATGAAGACTTGGAGCTTCATCTAAAAGAAATTACAAGCTTCATCTGCAGTGAAGAAATTATGTTCTTCCATCTTCACGCATCGGTGGGGTTGATAGCTTGTTTTGTGAAATTGAAGCAATCCATGGAGGATGTTGGTGACGAAGAAGATGATATCAAAAGGTGGTGTTGGTGCCTAGCTCTAACACCCAGATGATGAAAAAGCCCTGTTGTTAGTAATTCATTGTCCTTGTTGGTGTTGGCGTTGAAAATGAATTGGAATCACCGTCCGATGATCCATCTTTCATGTCCGGAAAAGGGTTGCACCAACAACAATCGATCTGCTCAACAAACCGAGCAATCAAGTTGAAACTTGAAAGTCTTGTACGAGTTGATGTGTAGATAAGGTTCTATGCGATTGAGGTTTCGTATTTTATATAGATCGATATATGGTCTTAAATCTTAATATTTCTTCAATTTGCTTTTATTGTAATCCCTTTTAGAAAAAGAAAAGAATTGTTGATTCAAAATCTTAATGTATAAGGAAAGATTCTTAGACATACTAGAGCCATCAAGATGTGAAAGTTAAAAGAGATATCTCATGAGCTAGAATCTAACTTCCAAGGGATAGTATAAATGCTAAAGGAAAACTATGAGTAGATCTTCATTGAAACCGCATGTTCTTATGAACTGGTATGTATAGTCTCTCATCATCCGAGCATACAGTTGATATGAATTGAATATAGACACATGCTTTAGCGAAGCCTTCGTGTTTTAGTTCTCAAGCTATTTTCACGCTTAGTAATTATGTAACATATGTTTACACTTCACAAGATGTTTCTTTGGGTGATTTGAATGTCATTTTCTTTTTCCGAATGGTGAATTTCTTTTCTTGTCGCATTTCAATGTTGAGTTGTTTCATACTTCTTTTCTTATGGTTGCTACCAATCATCAAGTCGCATTTTTGCATTTATTGAACATTTAGAAAAGCATATCAATGTAAATGTGTAGGATCTTGTTGCCATCACAATGCAATCAAATTTCGTCGACTTTCTTGATCCAACACCTACATGACTACCATCTTGATTGAAGTAATATAAAGCCCCAATTTCTCTTTTGATGTCTATAGTTTAGGTGGATGGCCATTCCAATTGTTCATTTTTGTATGTAAATGAGATAATCTATCTTTAAGTTGTTGATATCATGCTCCTCCTAATGGAGATTTCTTCACATTTGATACAAGACATCTTACTATATAAGCAAGGTTTTTGGCAATTAAGATTTCATAGCTACTCTTCTCGAAAAGCCTATGTTACACTTGTATCCTTTCAGTTCTTTTCTTGCATTTGCATATATAGTTCTCTAGGAAAGGAGGAAATCTATATGATTCTTTTGAACCATGACTGCTTTGGACAGTCATGACTTTCCATATTATCGTGTGTAATCCTTGGCATGCGGTACACATTGTTTGTATATCAATGAATAGTTATGTATCTACTAGTCAGATTCGCTTCTTGTGATAGGCGATGTCACGAGCCTGTATGATTTGTTTCAAATTTCCTAGGAAAGTAAGAACACTCGAAAAAAGCAATTGCATTTATTTCTAGGAGCAAATGCTTTCAATTTGATTATTGAATGATAAATGATACAAATGAGGGCAAGGAGACAGTTGATTTTTATTCAACTATTTATAGTTGAATCTCATCAATACAAATTGATCCAACAACATAAGAAGGAAGTAGTGGTTAAGCTCTTTGTTGGCACTCAAAATCTAGAGTTTCAACTCAATTGTTGCCATCCCTCTTCCAATTTGTAATGAGTACAAAAAGAAATCAATTACATTGACCAATTTATAAAATAGAGTTTACTTTTATTATCTCTTTGCTTATAATTCAAGTTAATCTTATATAAATCATAAGCACAAGAGCAAAGAGATCTCTTCTCAAGAAACTACACTCTCGAATGGAATTGCGACAAGTGTTCCACAAGATGTCGGACTTATTCCTAATGACCCGACGTAAGAGTTCAGGTCAAGGAACACGCAAATCTGCTCATGATAGAATTAGGGTCCTGTTTCATATGAAGACCTTCTAGGAGAGGATTCAAAAGGCGATTAATTTGAGCATTTTCAAAATATTGAAAACTTTGCTTGGCATCAATTTTCGTAATTGGATCTATGTTTTTTGTTGATTAAGGATTTTAGTGAGATATGCACTTTTCAATGACAAAGAATGTTCTTTTAATGAAAACACGTAAAAATTTGATGTTGCTTCTCTACATTTTCTTAGTTTTAAAGTTCAAGCAAAAAGCAGTGTTGTTATGCAATCATCACAATTATCCGAAACCAATTGATCAACTAATTATCTAACTCACAAAGCAATAATTCTAAGCTTTCAAATACTGGTCATATATTTAACAAACTTGAATAATTGTAATTAAACCAAAAGACATGCAAATAATACAATTGTAATAACTAATTACAAATATTTAATTATTATATTTAAATATTTAAATATAGTTTATATATTCTAATTAAATTTAATAAATAATTAATATTAATTACTTACAAATATTTAAAATTAATATTATTTATTAAAATATTAACAATAAATTATAATAAATTATTTTTATATTTTTGCTAAAATATCATAATATTAATTAATTTGAACATTATTTAAATACATATTTGTTACTTTATATTATCATGTCTAAAATAGACATTTTACTTCTCAAAAGTACTTTTCACAAAGAATGCCAAACACTTAAATTTTTCAAAAGAACTTCTCAAAGATTCTCGAAGACTTCAAAAGACTTCAAAAGACTTCTCAAAAGATCGCCAAACTGGCCCTTCATGCGGCGTAGAAGCTCATTCATCAAAGATTCGGAGGGTATTTCTTCCAAGTTCACCGAACTGCTCGCTATTTCTTTACTTTCTAAGGATTTTTGGTTCTAAGTTTTAAACAGTCTTTCAAGTTAACGGGAAAGGGAAGATCGGCTTCTAATTTTCCTGAAAATGTCCAACCAAATTAGAAACGGTAAGACATTATTTAAAATTATGAGCTCCTTTTCCCGTATTTTGTAATTGGTTTTATTTTAAAAAAAAATATTTTCAGCCAAACAAGCAGGAGAAAAGATTAAAATATTTTTCAAAAAATGTTTTACCCAAATAAACGTACCCTTAATAATTAAAAAAAAATGTTACATACTTTAAAATTCCAACTCAAATATGAGTTGTTTTTTAAGTGAGGGTATAAATCGAGCTTGTTGGGATGATGCCACTATTGGTTACTGTCTTTACAGTACGAGTAGCTCACCTCACCTGCTATTAACAAGCACAGTTTGCCATTTGGAGAGGGCAAAGGCTACTGCTGCCACTAGAATAGATAGAACTTATTCCCTTTGTTTAATGCCTTTGCCTATGGTAGATAAATTTAATTAAATTGTGTCCACCTTCTTCATGTGAAACAGCCTTTAAAATTGTCACTGTCCCCTAAAACCCTTGCAATTTCTCATCCTCTACCTCAATTCCACAGGAGCTCAACCCTAACAGCAGCAGACAAGCCTAGTCAATGTACAAAATTCAATCATTTTCCTCACAAACTTTGGACGTCTACATACACTAATTTAATATTGAAAACAATCTTCCATTAAATCTTTTTCCAACTTTGTCGAAAATGAATTTTCCACTGGAAAATAGATTTGGGTCTTATGTGCACCAACTTTGTGCCCCGATACTCTACAATATAAATTACATATTTTACTCTCTCTTTTTTTAATAAAATATTTTACCCTAAAAATATATAGTATGATCTGTGTAAATAATTTTCCATAAAGAAAATGTCGGTAAGGATGTGACGATTCTTGAGTGAATGATAATTTTGGCTCATTGTATCTGATCATTTGACCCCATAGTCAAGACCTTACATCACTAATAATTCAAATCCATCCCTTTCTTTTCACCTTAAATAAAACAAATGAATAAAAAATAATTCACTGTATTCATTAAAATATTTCTTACAAATTACCCATCACAACTTCAAATTTAATTTTCAAAACTACGATTTTGATCAAAGAAATTAAAGCTGATTATTTTTAAATTAAATAGCTTTTATAGTTATATTATAAGGATAAGTTTTTGTTTTTGTTTTTATCTTGTACATCCACTAAGGAGAGTACCTAATTAATGAGAATTTTATTAAGGAGTCTTTACACATAGTAAATGAGTGTATAATCACAAACTATTATAATTAATACAAAAGCCAATTGAATTAAATTTTAAAAATATATATATCGATTTAATCTTAACTCAATTAGTATAAATATTATTACTAATATAAAAAACATAAATTTAAATGAATTAAATCATATTATTCTCTTATTTATAAATTAAATTTTAAAAATAACTATAAACAACCGCATAATAAAAATTAGATATTAATACATAAAAATATTTTTAATACAATATAAATTACCCTATTCCGTTTCCCAATCCCTCCTCGAAAATGAATAATAAATTACAATTTTATACTACCTTTCTCAAAATCAAAATCTGATTAGGACAATTTCTTCTTTTAAGTAAGGAAAGGGAAAAAGAATATTTTGACTCCCTTTTTTTTTTTTTTGACCTTTCAACTCATAAAATCTCGTTTAAAAAAAAAAAAACTCATAAAATCTAAAAAAAAAAAAAACGATTTTTTGTCTGATTAATTTGGTATTATAAGGAAAAATTAAAAAGTAAAAAAATCTCCTCCTCTTCTTCTTCTTCTTCTTCATCTTCTTTATTTTTTTTTTGTTCAAGATAAAAATACATTAAACCATAACAAAAATAGAGAGAGATGATGATCATGCCTAAACTTGGGAAGCTCCCTCCATTTTTCTTATCTTGTCTTCTTCTAACCATCATATTCATAGTCTTCATCCTCTGTTCTCCAAACCCTTTCAACCCCATCTCCAAATCTGACCTTTATCAAACACTTGCTTTGGCCAATTCTACCTCTCATGGTAATTCAATCCATTTCTATTCTTCTTTCAGTTTAACCAAATGAGAATTTTGTTTGATTTTTATTTTTCTTTGGGGGTATTTTAGGTGATGACGATGATGAGATTCTCAAGTGTGACTTGTTTAAGGGAGAATGGGTGCCTGACCTGCAAGGTTCTTTATATACGAACTGGAGTTGTTCAACGATTCCTACTTCAAAGAATTGTTTCCACCATGGAAGAAAAGACACAGAGTTTCTGAAATGGAGATGGAAACCTCATCAGTGTCAGCTTCCCAGGTTTGATCCTAAGACTTTCCTGGAATTTGTTCAAGGGAAGAAACTTGGATTCATAGGTGACTCAGTTGCCAGGAACCACATGGACTCCCTCCTTTGTCTCCTCTCAATGGTTAGTACATTCATGTCGCGTACACATTTTCTTCTCCAACATTTACTCAAAACCGAATAATATTGCTTTTCATCATAACAGGGCATTGTTTTTTTATCTGTGGCATGGTACGAAGTAATTTATCTTTAGATAAATTAAATATAATTTACGGTTTGAGCTGCTTGAATTGCAAATCTTTTACAGGTAGAAACTCCGGTGGATCATTACAAAGATTCCGAAGACCGGAAACGGGTATGGTACTTTCCCGGTCATGATTTCACTCTCATGATCCTTTGGACGAAATTCCTAGTAGACGGTGAAGAACGAGTGATCAATGGTTCATCATCCGGTATTTTTGATTTGCACGTTCATAAAATTGATAAGAAATGGACCACAGATCTTCCTGTTCTAGACTATATCATCATCTCGGACGCACATTGGTTTTTCCGAACGATTTACCTACACAACGACACTGGTGTTGTCGGATGTGTGTACTGCGATCATCCGAATGTGACCGATTTCGGTGTCGGGTTCGCCCTCAGGATGGCTTTTCGATCGGCATTAAACCATATCAACCGCTGCAGGGAGTGCAAAGCGAGGGTGACCCTCGTCCGGACGTTTTCGCCGGCTCATTTCGAGAACGGGACATGGGATACAGGAGGAAGATGCAATAGGACAAGCCCTTTGAGTGAAAGAGGGATTAAGTTGACAAGTAATGAATGGGAACTGAGGAGCTTGCAAATGGAAGAGATTGAAAAGGCAAATATAGAAGGAAATAAGAAAGGAATGAAGTTTGCATCATTGGATGTGACAAGGGCAATGTTGATGAGACCTGATGGTCACCCTGGTGAATTCTGGGGAAATAAATGGATGAATGGATATAATGACTGTGTCCATTGGTGTTTGCCCGGTCCGATTGATGCTTGGAACGATTTATTATTTGAGGTTTTGAGAAGAAAAGTTATATAAATTATATTGTTTGGACTTCATCTTTTTTTTAAGTATTCGTGTTCGACACTTGTATTTGATATATGAATATAACTGAAAAAAACTTAAAAAATATATTATATTTGTATTAGATACATATACTTATGTTGGACTTTCACACTCAAATTTAAATAACATATACTAATTACGTATGATTAATACAGGAAAACTTCATACATTATACAAACAAGCCACGATGATACTCCAACATCACACGGCAAAATACACGATTTAACAGCCGATAACAAAATAAAGCCCAACTTGGCACAACTAAAACAAAATGCTCCAATTGGGCCTTGAACCCATATTTCAAACCCATATAAGCCCAATATGGGCCCAAATATACTCTCTCTTTCGCTCCATCGACTCGCACATTTCGAAGCTTTCATTTCCCTACGTAATTGCCTCTGTTTCAAAGAAGCCGAAAGCAAAGAATCCCATACCCCAAAATTAACAATCTTCGTATCGAAATCCCTAATTTGAAACCCTAAATCCCCTGAAGGACATATTCCGATGGGGGAAACTAGAAAACGAGGTCGGAAACCTAAAGCCCCTGCATCTACCACCGAAACCATGGACTTCCAATGTACGAGTGCCTCCAACGCCACTCAAACCGACTACGTTGCCGCCCAAAACGACGTCTTTAGCGCTGCAAACGATTCCGTACAGACCGCCGCCGGCGCCAAAAATGACGCCAACAACCCAGCACCGGCAAGACGGGGCCGAGGGAGACCGAGGAAGCCTGAGGCGGAGCATATGGAGGTTAAGGAGCCGCATGCGGCGGCGTCCCCGGAGCGGAGACCTTATCAAAATGGGGCAGTGGTACTGGAGCCTCCACCGCAGCCAGTGGCGAAATGGGAGAGTGTGGCGGCAAGGGTACCAGCGATGGATGCAGTGGTGAAAGTTTTTTGCGTCCACACTGAGCCAAACTATTCTCTGCCATGGCAAAGGAAAAGACAGTATTCTTCAAGTAGTAGTGGATTTATAATTGGAGGGAAAAGAGTGTTAACAAATGCTCATTCAGTGGAACATTATACTCAAGTGAAGTTAAAGAAAAGGGGGTCTGATACCAAGTACCTGGCTACTGTTTTGGCTATTGGGACTGAATGTGATATTGGTAAGGAAAAGTTTTGATTTTGTGGGAATTTTCATCTTTTTCGGTTTTTTTTTTGGTTTTAAGGAAGTTAGGTGGTTTAGTTTCTAGGACTATAGGAATGGGTAGAAAATGGTATTTGGTTATTCGTATTGAGTGACCGGCTTAAGGTATTAAAGTTTGCATTTTTTTCAGGAAAATCGTTTCGAGTGCTTGGAAATTTTTTCTTCTTTTTTGCATTATTCTCTTGCCCTTCGTGGATTTAGCAAATTTCAGCAATGCGATTTTATTGTAGGAAAAAGGCAGAGGATGATTCATTGGTTTTGCTTGTTTAGATTGGATTGCAGTAGCTCTTGTACTCTTTAATTGGAACATGTATATGCGGAAATAACTCATACTAACTTGTTTTCTTAATTTATGGTAACTTTGTTATTAACTGAGGGTTTTTGGATGTTGTAGCAATGTTAACAGTTACTGATGATGAGTTCTGGGAAGGTGTTTCACCTGTTGAGTTTGGAGATTTGCCTGCACTCCAAGATGCTGTAACAGTTGTGGGCTACCCCATTGGAGGTGACACGATCTCTGTTACTAGTGGTGTTGTATCACGAATCGAGATACTCTCTTATATTCATGGGTCAACTGAACTTTTGGGATTACAGGTTGTGAAATTAGTTCCTGCTTCTAGTGGTTCAACATGTTTGTTTGACATGTTTATTGATCTATTGCAATTGATATGGTTTTGCAGATAGATGCAGCTATAAACTCTGGAAATTCTGGTGGGCCTGCTTTCAGTGATAAGGGCAACTGTGTCGGTATCGCATTCCAATCTTTGAAACATGAGGATGCAGAAAATATTGGGTATGTCATACCTACACCGGTTATAATGCACTTCATTCAGGATTACGAAAAGAATGGGGCGTATACAGGTATTTTTCTTCACATTACTATTTTATTCAAGTTCAGTCATTTCTATTTTGGAATTAGAAAGAGGTCTTTCTTATATCTGGTATTGTGCTTGAATTCTTATTCCTGTCCTCTTCATCATTTCTATTTTAGGCTTCCCAATCCTTGGTGTTGAGTGGCAAAAGATGGAAAATCCTGATTTGCGCCTGGCAATGGGGATGAAATCAGATCAAAAGGGGGTCCGTATTAGGAGAATTGAGCCCACTGCTCCAGAATCTCATCTTTTAAAGCCATCTGATGTTATACTTAGTTTTGATGGGGTAAAAGTTGCTAATGATGGAACAGGTAAGTTACTCCCCCTACGCCCCATATGTTAGTAGGATGTCATTTATTCACCTATGAATGCTTGTGTGCATGGCCTATATATGCAAATGATGGGCTCGAAACTAACTATTATTTCGACAAAGGTAAGCGTACCTATCGAACAGTAGTATAGTTATGGCGAGTCCGGAATATCGTATCCTCAAGAACTAAAATTACTAATAATAATTATTCTTTTATTATTTAACCTAATAATTAAAGTGATTTATTTTTAATCTAAAATTAACTAACTAATTTAACTAATTAAATGACTATAAATGTGACAGAGAGTAAATTGAAAAATACTTTTGAAAAATTTATATGAGATAGGCAATACCTAAAAAAGAATCTACCTAGAATTCACTTATTACTTTTGATTCATATAATTTATTTACTTCACTTAATTCGTAGAAATTCTCGATTTATGTTAATATCTTTTTAAGACTAAAACAATTAACTCTATAATGATTAATTAAAATATCTTTCTAATTAAAATCCCTATTGTTGCATTAACTCGATCTATGAATTTTTTTATTAGATTTAACTCTAATTTGGCAGATTTTCGTCGCTCTATTTCTAGGGTTGTAATCAACTCCGCTTAAATTGTGTTGATCTTATCTTAAATAAAGACTTTTACTACACTGAATAAACACATTCGACTTGGATCAATAACCCGAATTATCAAAACAAGAATAAAAACTCACAATTAAGAATAAGAACAAGTATTTATCTTATAAATTAAATTATAATAAAATTCGTCTAGGTTTCACCCCCTTAGATATTTAAGTGATTTAATTCATACTGATAGAGTGAAACATATTAGAATAAGGAAAACAACAAAACATAAGAAAATCCAAAAACTTCTAAAGAACTTAATGGAAGATTCTCGATATTATTAGAAATCCTTCTCCTAAGTTGTTCCCGATGGCTGTCTTGGAGTACTTTTTGCCTTCTGCATGATGCCCTCTTTTAGGTTGCCTCCTAGGGTGTTTATATAGATTTTGGAACACCTCTCTTGGCCCATAAGTAGTCTATTCCGAATAGAATTCAATCTTGCTACAGCAGGGGCACATCCATGTTTGACTTAGATCGTGCTTGTTTCTGCTCGCCACACACGGCCGTGTGGTCAGGACTTGTACGTTGATCCAGGCCGTGTCTCAATTTTGTTCGAAACACACGACTGTGTTTGTTAGCCCAGGCCGTGTGAGTTACTATGGTAGGCCCATTTTGGCCTGTTTCTCTTTTTTTCGACTTTCTAAATTCTCTTGAGTGAAACATGAAATTAAGAGATTAGGAGTATCGAATTCATCAAATCTAATGAGAATTCATCTAAAAATAAGCCAAACATGAGGTTAAAATATGTGTAAATTGAGGTTTATCAAATATCCCCACACTTAAGCGTTTGTTTGTCCTTAAACAAAATCCTCAACTCACAATTAAAATTAACTTTTCTTAATTTATAATTCTTATCAATAATGTTATCATAATTCACAGATAATTCATACATGGATAATTTAACTCAAATAGTCCTAAAGATTTAAACAATCTAAGTCATAAATTTTTATAGTACGAAAATATAGTTGTTTCTCTTTACTTAAATAATTACCTCTAATTAAAAATCGACAAGAATTGACATCCTTACTAAGGATTCACTCAAATCATTTAAAGTGTTTAAGGTTTAAAATAAAGCACTCAAAAATCAAATATGAAGAGTTATTACCATAGGCTTGCATGAAAATCAAATCTCCACCACTATAAAATGATATGATACACAAATCAAAAAGTCTTTTAAAAGGATTGTAATGGGGCTTGGGTTAAAAATGTGGATAAAGGCTGAATTAAAGGGTTAGAATCGAGATTGACTTGTCAAATTACCTAACTAGAACAATAGACTAATATTGAATAATTACATTAATTAAAAACTTATAATAATAACACGAACTTCTTCTCAAAATATGAAATTAACTACTTAAGCTCAAATAACATATAAGTAATAATGAATAAATATACAATTTTTTTTTAAGAATAAAAACATATATGAATAAGATGAATTTAACCTAAAATAGAGAACATAGTTAGGTAACTGCTCAAATCAAATCGACAAAAGGGAGTTTATTTAAATAGGGAAAATTCTTAATAAATCAAAAAGAGAGTTTTAGGTTAATATTAAGGGTAAATTGAAAACGGTTTATTAGGATTAAAAGGGGTTCACTAGTGGTTAATTATGAAGGTAATTTTTTGTGGAGTGAGTGGGTTAAATCTTATGTGTCTTTATCGTCTCAGCATATCAAATCAAAGGTGTGGTCTCGACATGCATAATCGAAACAAGTTTTAAAATAACAAATCAATGTTGACGAACTCATAATCAATAAAGTGAGTACGAAAAATGTATGCTCCAATTCTTAAAAATCTCACAAAATTATAGTTTTTATGTTAATCTTCCAAATTTAAAATTTCAAAATAATATTTACATTTAGGAAAATAACCTAGAAATTTTAATTTTAAAATAGACTTATCATGCTAGATTTTTAATGTCTTAAAGTTTAAGCCATTAATGCACAATTACCTATGACTTAATTCAAGACATATCAATGAAAATCATAAATCAATAAAAGTTTCATTTTAATTAGTGATATGAGAGAATTACTTAAGATCAGGACATAATTTAGTATTGTTGACATCTTCCCACACTTAAGATTTATATTATCCACAATGTACAAAGATAAATAATGACAATATGGTAAGAAAAAATAATATAGGGAAAGAGGTGAAACTTCTTGAATTTTTGGATGGAGTCGAAGAAAAGAAACGGTGTAAAGTTAAGCAGAGGAGGTGGATATCCGGTGGTGGTGTGGTCGTTTCTTAACATCTCCTTGAACCTAAATTAAAGAAATCAAAATATATTAATATAAATCAAGGATAGAAAAGATAAAGGGAAAGAATTTAAAAATAAAAATAAAAATAAAAATAAAAAATAAATTGACTTAAAGGTCCTTGTTTTGTCGAGGGAATAAAGTGGTCGGCATGAACTTATGTAAAGTGGTCGCATACGGAGAAATTGTGTTAGGATCCTTTCGCATGGGGATGATGGTATAAAGAAAGAATTACTGAAGGGAGGAAAGGAAAAGGGATAAAGGGAGTGTTTGGCTGTTGAAGAAGTGGAAAAGTGGAGTGAGTGAAGTGAGGAGGCGGTGGCCGGTGGTGGAAAAGGAGAAAAGCTGTGGTGGCTAGGGTTGAGAGAAAGATGGGTTTGAAGAAGAAAATGAATAGTGTGGTGACTTAAATAGAACTTAATCTATAGAAATCACTGATTTATGTTAATATCTCTTTAAAGACTAAAAATAATTAACTCTAGGTTGATTAATTAAAATTTCTTTCTAATTAAAACCCTATTATCGTATTAACTCGATTTATGGATTCCCTTATTAGATTTGACTCTAATACGGTAAATTTTCGTCGCCTTATTTCTATGGTTGTAATCAACTCCGCTTAATTGTGCTGATCTTCTCTTAAATAGGGATTTTTGCTACACTGAATAAACACATTCGACTTGCATCAATAACTTGAATTATCAAAAAAGAATAAAAACTCACAATTAAGAATAAGAACAAGTATTTATTTTATAAATCAAATAATAATAAGATTCGTTTAGGTTTCATCCTCTTAGATATTTAATGGATTTAGTTCATACTGATAGATGGAAACATATTAGAATATGGAAAACAAAAAAATATAAAAAAACTAAAAATTTCTAAAGAACTTGATAGGAGATCCTCGGTCTTGATGGATATCTTTCTTCTAAGCTGTTCTCGATGGCTATTTTGGAGTATTTTCTGTCTTCTACTCGACGTCCTCTTTTAGGTTGCTCAGTAGTGTGTTTATATAGGCTTTGGAACAACTCTCTTGACCCACAAGTAGCCCATTCCTAATAGAATTCAACTTTGCTACGGCAGGGGAAATGCCCGTGTGACACGCTCGTGTTTGACTCCGTAGATCGTGCTCGTTTCTGCTCGCCACATACGGCCCTGTGGTCAGGCTGTGTACGTTGATTCAGGTCATGTCTTAGTTTTGCTTGAAACACACAGCCGTGTCTGTTAGCCCAGGCAGTGTGAGTTCTAAGGTAGTCTCATTTTGTCCCGTTTTGACCCGTTTCTCGTTCTTTTTCGACTCGCTAAGCTCTCCTTAGTGTAAAACATGAAATTAAGAGATTAGGAGCATCGAATTCATCAAATCTAATAAGAATTCATCCAAAAATAAGTAAAGCATGGGTTAAAATGTGTAAATTGAGGTTTATTAGCATATATGCATATTTTGCTTATTGCCAAGTAATTTCTGCATCAGCACTATACTGTTCTTGGAGACACAATATCTTTTTTACTTTTTCTAGAATTAGCAACTGAATGTGTCAAGTATTGCTTTCGTTTTAGTGAAGAGATTAGAAGCAGATGTTTCTGTAGGATTTCCCTCTGAGCTGAGAATTATAATCTGGCTGTGTGGTTTCTTTATCTACATGAAAATGTTCTATGGAGATATTGTTTAGTTTAATCGGTGGTTCATTTATGAGATTAAGAACTAGGCAGTAAAAGCAGTGTATGACCCAATTTTACCCCAACTAAAGCCCAAACAACAAACCAAAAAAAAAAAAATCAAACCAAACCCAATTAACCAAGCCCAAGTAACCCTAACCCAACTAGATCACTAAATCGACCACTAACTCCACCACTCCACTAACTCCACCATCCCACTAACTTTATCACCCCACTTGCATGCATAAGTTGTAGAATTTGGCTATAAAAGCCATTCAAAACCATTGTAAATGGGTTTTTTTTTTTCTTTCTATTTTTCGAATAGTTACGAATACACAAGAAATCAAGTACACAAAAGAAAAGAATTTTGAGATGATTCAAAATATTCAAGTTGTTCTTTTTATTTTGTTCTTTTATTCATTTTTTACACTTGTTTTTAAGAATAAATCGAAAATACGGAAAAAGAGGTAGAAGCGTACCTATTTTGAGATCGTCGAAAAAAGAAGCTTTTTAGTTTCATTACCGTGTCTCTGCGGTCTTGCAATGACCGCTTTGGAGGGTGGGAATATTTTCCCTTTTAGCCTCTCCTTGTTACTCGCAAGTTCTAATTGGTCCATCTTTTAATTTTATTTCGATTTTGCCTTAGATGCTTGTTTTAAATTCAATTTAGTCACTATTACGCTTTACTTTCAAATCAATTATCTCTAAATATATATTATTGTACTTACTATTTTAATGTGGCCATTACCATTATTGTTTTAATATTTTTTCCTTTTACTTTATTACTATTACTAATTTCGTTAGCATTATTAGCATCATTTTATTATTGTCACTATTTCAAATGTATTATTATTATAAAAGTCATTTTTTATATTACTATTTATTATTCCTATTTTCATTACTATTATTTTTTATCACTATTATTACATATATATTATTACTATAATTATACTTATTATAATTACATTTATTTTACTACTACCATTATTTTTATTATTACCACTATTAATTCTAATATTATTACTATTATTTTCTTATTGATATTTTTATTTTGCTTTTTTCAAAATTCATAAAAAAGGGTTTCACAAAGGTAATATTTTGTGTTTGGAAGTTAGAAATTGTGTCCAATCGTCTTTGGGTTTCGATTTTTATTCGTCTTGGATCACTAAATATTCTTTAAATATTTTGATCATGTTTTTGAAAATAAGACAATGTTTCGTGTTTAGAAGTTTGAGAGATTCGTGCCCAATCGTGCTGGTTCTCGATTTTCTATTCGTCCAAACAATTAAATATCTTTCAAAAATTCTTTATCGTGTTTTCTTAAATAAGACAATATTTCATGTTTGGAAATTAGAGGATCGTGCCCAATTGTCTTTGGGTTTCGACTTTTAGTTTGACCAAATAGCGGAATACCCTTTTTAAATCGGATGCATGGATTTTGGAAATCATGGAGCGATCTTGGTATTGAGAGTTTGAAACATCGTGTCCTATCGTCTTTGGATGTGGTATTTCATCTTTTCAGAATAAGAGAGTTTCGATATCCAATGCGAGTTATCCAAATATTTTTAAAGATTTATATGTTAAAATATTTTCTAATTTTCGATATTAAGGACATTAATCAATCAACACGGTACCAATATTGAGCGTTGCGAGGATGCTAATCCTTCCTCGTGCATAATCGACTCCTGAGCCCGTTTTCTTAAAATTCGTAGACCAAAATGTTTTCTAAAGTAACCCAATCACACTTCAAAAATGATTGGTGGCGACTCCGTTTTTCTTTTTAAAGTCGACCCGTTTTCTAAACAAAAAAATGGTTTCGACAGCTTGGCGACTCCATTGGGGAGCAATAAGAGAGTCAAGCCGTAAAATTGGTTGATTAATGTCCTTTTTATCGAAAATATTTTTTTTTCGTTTTTCCCATTTGCATTAGTCTGTGTCGCGTTATATATTTGTTTTGGTTTGAGACACATGAGATATCTCTGCATTAATTTTACATGATCGTTGTGGTCACATCCTTTAAGTGGGAGCGAGAAGTTATGCCTTCGTGAGGTTTTCACCTCCGCATGGGCTAGGGGACTGCTCCCGGGATACATTCGTACCTATGGCTCCGTGAGGTTTTCACCTCCGCATGGTCATAGAGAAATGTATTCCCCTGAATCGAAATCGATCTGTATGAGCCTATAATGGGTGAGGATTGAGGAATCTGCTGGTTCAGGTACCCTTCCTTTAGAACTAAACCACATATAGTGAACTTTAAGAGCCTACCTTAGGTAGAGCCATGCTAAACCTTAGTGGTTACCCATACAGTGGTTTGACATTTTTTACTTGCTTTGGTTGCTATTATGCGATGCTAACCTGTTTTATTTTGGCCATGTTTGCATATCATTTCATACTTAAAATGCGTCGATTCCTATTTTAATTACTAAGTTAGAAAGCTTGTTATGGAGAACGAATTCCTTGATAAAGTAGAAGATAATGCGACCGTGTGTATATGGTTAGACTTGAGAAGGGATAGGCCGTATATGTGACTCTGTTTTATGTAAAAGATTTTATTTTTTAATAAGTATTTCAAAAGAAATTGAATCAGAATCGACTTCTCTTATTTTTACATTTATTCATTTGCATTGCATTTCATGCATTTGCATTACATCGCATCATATGCATCAAATATCATAAGACAACCCTTTTAACTAGAGATCATATTATAGTTATCCTCTAACACCGCTATTACACTCGGAAAAAGATAAGAGCAATAGATCAAAGGATGGAAAAGTTAAGCAGATGTAGAAGGAAATGCAAGACCAACTGTAGGAACAATTGGCTAAGATCCAACAGGACATGAGGGATCAGATGCTGGAGTCTCAGAGGAGTATGATGAGCCAGTTAACGCATTTGTTGACTCGAGGGCAAGATAAAGGAAAGGGCCCGTGGGCGATGTTGAAGATGAAAATGAAAATTCTGCTTGTCTTCCAAGCTTAGACCCGAAAAATTCTCAAGCACAACCACCGAGAGTGTGTGAATATCAGACCTCAGCACCAATCTGACACCCCAGCGCCAATAAATTTTCCTGTAGGCTCGAGCTCCAACTCGGGGGTAAGTTGACAAGGCCGATGGTCCCTGATTTTGATGATGTAGTAGAAGAGGAAAAGACGAGGGTAAAACTCCCAAAAGAGTTTGAGGATCGCTGCAAATGGCTGGAGGAGAAGTTTAAAGCATTGGAAAGTGCTGATTATCAATGCGAGGTGGATGATAGGAAGCTGAGTCTAGTTCCAAATCTGGTACTTCCTCCGAAGTTCAAGATGCCAGAGTTTGAAAAGTACAATGGGACTAGTGGCCCTGAGGCTCATATTACCATGTTTTGTCGGAGAATGGCGGGATATGTCAACAATGAACAGTTGTTGATTCACTGTTTCCATGATAGTCTGACTGGGGCTGCAACAAAATGGTACAAACAATTGAGTTGTACGCAAATCAAATCGTGGAAGGATTTAGCACAAGCCTTCATGAAGCATTATGGCTACGTAATTGATATAGCGCCTGATAGAATCACGTTGCAAAATATGGAAAAGAAGTCGGGCGAGAGTTTTAGGAAATATGCTCAGAGGTGGAGGGAAGTCGTTACACAAGTCCAACCACCGCTGCTGGAGAAGGAAATGACAATGCTCTTCATTAATACCCTAAAGGCATCTTTCATTAACCACATTTTAGGGAGCGCGACCAAGAGTTTCGCAGACATGGTGATGTCTGGCGAAATGATAGAGAACGCGATAAGGTGTGGGAAAATAAAAGCTGGAGAGAGCATGAGAAGATCGACACTAAAGAAAAGGGAGAATAAAATGGGTAGCGTAAGCTCAAATTATCCCAAACCCATTACTATTAATCAAACAAGAGCGGTGATCGCGGGCGTGGGCCCCACCAAAACAAGAGCCCAACACGAGGCAGAAGATCGAGAAGTTGCAGTTTACTCCCATACCTGTGACATATAGGGAGTTGTATAAAGCTCTATTCAATGATCACGTCGTCGCCCCTTGCTACTCAAAATCGTTGCAACCCCTATATCCAAAATGGTATGACCCAAGCACTAAATGTGAATACCATGCGGGGATAGTGGGGCACTGTTAGAGAATTGGTTCCTTTCAAAAAGCTAGTTGAAAGGCTCATCAAAATGGACATTGTGGAGTTCAATGATGCGCTTGTCGTAGGAAATCCGTTACCCAGTCACATTGATAATGGGATGAATGCGATAATCGAGAGCGCAGGAAAAAAAATCAAGTTAAACGTTACAGAAATAAGAACCCCGTTGAGAGAGGTCTGGAGAAGAATGGTGGAAAGGGGTTTAATCATACAGGATGTAAGGGGCAAATCCTAAGATACGAGGAACTACTGTGAGTTCCATAATAAGAAAGGCTATGAGATCCAGCAGTGCAGCGAATTTAGAGCCCTATTACAAGGGTTAATGGATAATAAAGAGCTGGAGTTCTTTGACTTTACGGAAGGGGAAAACGTGTGTACCATAAGAAGTGAGTTGGTAGAGAAGGACGTCGAGGTCAAATGGGGATTAATTACTTTTCCATATATATCTAAGGCATTCATATCGGAAAGAATTATCCTTCCTAAATCGGGGATGACAAATGAAGAAACGGCCGAAAACATGTTAAAAGCCTTGAGCATTAACACTGTATTCGAGGATAGATCAAATGAAGGAAACCTAGGAGGCATTCGCCCCTACGAGCCTGAAAGTGTTTTGAATAACTGGACTGTGAAGGAAACTACTGTAGTTTTTAGAGCTAACATAGAGTAATGTTCAAAACATACTTGTTGTTTTAAGCCTAGAAATAATAAGAATCTTTTGTGAAATAGGCTTCTATTCAAACATCTTTATTTTCAATAAAAATGCATGTTTGTGTTTCATGCCGAGCAAATATTTTCTCATTTTTTTTCATGTCATACTATATATTCTTTTGTTTTTGGAATGTTCTTTCATTTTTCATCCATGATTATAAATAATCTTCAGAGCCATTTATTCTTTGGAATTTGCCTTCGTACCTACAATAGGTACCCAGATATCGGGACATGAGCAACGCTGTTACGGACTCCCTTTTGAGTGAAATATGGGTTTAAAAGGATCTGAATATTTTGAAGATGTCAGAGATTACAACTTACCCATTGATCTGTTAAGGATGGTAAAATGAAATGAAAATAAACTCTATCGTACAAAGGGCCAGTGGACATTGTGAGTCTAGGAAAGGAGTGAAGATCGAAGCCTTGCCCAACACCGAAACAAAGCAAGACGCCATCGAGTTATTTCAAGAATTCAAAGATGTCTTTGTATGACCGCATCAAGATATGCCTAGGCACGAGGAGGCTATGGAGTGTTCGGAAAGACACATGCTAGGAGATTTCTGATAGCCAAGTTGATTATAAGGTTTGGGTATTGCTGGTCTACCATGAAAGGTAGGTTACATCAGTTATGTCATAAATGCCAAATTGAGAAGGCGTGACATATGCTTCCTCTATTTTTTTTCCTATACGTGGAGCATAGATGTTACGGGGACGATCTCGTCAAAAGCATCTAGTCGACACCTATTCATCTTCATGATTGTCAATTATTTCACTAAGAGGGTGAAGGACGGTTCTTATGGCAAAGTTACAAAAACAACCGTCATCAAATTCAATTTTAAATTTTGAATGCAAGTTCGAGTTCAAAAAAAAAAAAGGAAAAGAAAAGAAAGAAGCTGTCCAAAGATTTTGAAAGATGGTTGAAACTTGTAAAGATTGACATAGACTAGTTACCATTTACCCTCTATGCTATTCGAATGTTGGTCAGGACCCTTACTGGGGCAACGCCTTTCTCATTGATTTATGGGATGGATGCAGTCTTACCTATCGAAGTTGAGATTTTTTTTTTCTTCAGATTCTGTTAAAGCTGAAGTTGGATAAAGCGGAATGGGTTCAATCTCGGTATGATCAATTGAATCTGATCGGGGAAAAAGATTAAGAGCCATCCATCATAGTCAAATGTACCAGAAGCGAATAATATGGGCTTACAACAAAAAGTCCACCTCAGATAGGTTCATGAAAGAGACTTGGTATTGAAAAAATCCTCCCTATGCAGAAGGGCTTCAAGGGAAAGTGGATGCCTAATTGGGAAGAACCTTATGTTGAAAAGAAGGTATTTTTTAGAGAAGCATGGATAGTAGTCGAGATGGACTGACAAAAGTCATCAAACCCAATTAATGCGGACCCGGTCAAGAACGCTTACATATGACGAAAATAGGCCAAGGCAAAAACCCATAAAAGCGCTTTGAAGTTTTTCAAAAAAAAAAAAAAAAAAAAAAAAGAAAAAGAAAAAAACGGAGAGGCCAAGGTGAAAACCCGCAAAGGGCACTTTGAGACCAAAAGACTGAGTTGAAAACAAAAAAAAAAAAAGACAACTCAAATTATGATCAAATCGTGATGGGGCATACAGTAGTTTCGCTACGCTTAAATTAACAATGAGGAAGTATGTTACGTATTGGGGCATCGACAAAGTATTTTGAATCCCCTAAACACATGTTGAGCTTAAGTGGTCCTCAAGAAGTTTGAACAAAGAAGATCAGGCTGCGATATCTGGGGCAACTAGTTTCCATCTTACCCATTCTGAATTTGCTCATTTCAATATACATTACCAATAAATTTCCTTTTTGATTGCATTTTGCTATCTTATTTATTTTAAGCTATACTCCTAATTAGTTTCTTTCTTATCCATTATTATGGTCTTTTGCAAGCATTTTTCATTGAAATAACGATTACTGAACTAATAATGCTTTCATAAAAGAATTTTTACGTATTACTCGAAAGTTTCTAAAAAGAAAAGAATCAAAGCAGGACAATTGTTTAGAACTAACTGGGCTTAAAAGGCTCGAGCACTTGAGATAAGGGCCTAGCGGGGACAACATCTTGATTCTCTGTTAGAGGTATCAACTGAACAAAAAAAAAATACGTCAGGGATATCTCCTTAATAAACAAGCAATGACAACCCAAGTGTTAAAAATAGATTTTTCTCATTTTGCACTCATTCATAACATTCATAATACATATGGTTAGGAACATTTTTCATTACATCCTAATCATTTGGCATAAACATATACCCCATGAAATCAATTTTACAGGTATGTTCCCCAGAGGATAATGTAGCAAAATTGATGGGAGTTACAGAAGAATGTAGATCTTATCTCTCCAGAGTAGGAGTGGAGCGGATCGAAAATTACAGATCTTATCTCTCTTGGCGAGTAGTAGCGGATCGGAAGATTGAAGCCTTATCTTCATTGGCGAGAGTGGAGTAGTTGAAAGAATAGATCTTATCTCCACCGAGCGAGTGGAGCGGATCGAAGCGGATCCTATCTCCACCGAAAGGGAGTGGAGCGGATTAGAAAGCCACAAGTTTATCTCCATGTATCGGCAATGGAGCGGTGAAGAATGCACCTTATCCCACCGGTAGGAGTGGAGCAGGTCAAAACGATGAGGCCTCAATTCCTAGCGGTGGGGTAGGTCGATTCTGCACCATATCTCACCGGTAGGAGTGGAGCAGGTCAAAACGATGAGCCTCAATTCCCTAGCGGTAGGGTAACAGTGAAAATAGTAGATCTTATCCTCTTGGCGAGGAGGAGCAGGTTAAAAGCGATGAGCCTCAATTCCCTAAGCAGTAGGGTAGCGGTCGAAAATAGCAGATCTTATCCCACCGGCGGAGTGGAACAGATCAAAGACGATGAGCCTTAACTCCCTAAACAGTAGGGTAAAAGGCCGAAAATTATAGATCTTAATTCCCTAAGCAGTAGGGTGATAGATCGAATACGATGATCCTTAACTCCCTAAATAGTAGGGTAACAGGCTGAAAATTACAAATCTTAATTCCCTAAGCAGTAGGGTGACAGATCGAAGACGATGAGCCTTAACCCTCTAAGCAGTAGGGTAACAGGCTGCAAATTACAAATCTTAATTCCCTAAGCAGTAGGGTGACAGATCGAAGACGATGAGCCTTAACCCCCTAAGCAGTAGGGTAATAGGCTAAAGATAGCAGATCTTAACTCTACTGAGCAGGTGTGGAGCAGATCGGATACGGTGAGCTCTAATTCCCTAAGCAGTAGGGTAACGGACTAAAGAATAGCAGATTTTATCTCCATTGAGCAGGAGTGGAATAGATCGGAACAAAATTTCTATACCCCGAAGATGTAATGGGTCAAAGCAAGATTATCTGAAGAGAAGAAGCGCCAAGAAATCAAGACTCAGCAAAACAGGGCAAAATTAGCTCCTTTAGAATCTTTGCTTTGTTCTCATTACACGACAACAAGCAAAGAGGGACAGCTGTATGACCCAATTTTACCCCAACCAAAGCCCAAACAACAAACAAAAAAAAATCAAACCAAACCCAATTAATCAAGCCCAAGTAACCCTAACCCAACTAGACCACTAAACCGACCACTAACTCCACCACCCCACTAAACCGACCACTAACTCCACCACTCCACTAACTCCACCATCCCACTAACTCTATCACCCCACTTGCATGCATAAGTTGTGGAATTTGGCTATAAAAGCCATTCAAAACCATTGTAAAGGGTTTTTTTTTCTTTTTATTTTTAGGACGATTCTGAATACACAAGAAATCAAGTACACAAAAGAAATGAATTTTGAGATGATTCAAAATATTCAAGGTGTTCTTTTATTTTGTTCTTTTATTCATTTTTTACACTTGTTTTTAAGAATAAGCGTGAAAATATGGAAAAAGAGGTAGAAGCGTACCTATTTTGAGATCGTCGAAAAAAGAAGCTTTTTAGTTTCAATAGTCGTGTACTCTTGGTTGCAAGATGACCCGTTTTGGAGGGTGGGGATATTTTTCCTTTAGCCCTCCTTGTTACCATAAGTTCTAATTGGTCCATCTTTTAATTTTATTTACGATTTTGCCCAGGATGCTTGTTTTAAATTCAATTTAGTTCCTATTTTGCTTTACTTTCAAATCAATTATCTCTAAATATATATTATTGTACTTACTATTTTAATGTGGCCATTACCATTATTGTTTTTAATATTTTTTTCCTTTTACTTTATTACTATTACTAGGTTCGTTAGCATTATTAGCATCAATTTATTATTGCCACTATTTTACATGTATTATTATTATAAAATCGTTTTTTATATTACTATTTATTATTCCTATTTTCATTACTATTATTTTTATCACTATTATTACATATATATTATTACTACAATTATACTTATTATAATTACAATTATTTTTACAACTACCATTATTTTTATTATTACCACTATTAATTTTAATATTATTACTATTATTTTCTTATTGATTTTTTATTTTTGCTTTTTTCAAAATTCATAAAAAAGGGTTTCACAAAGATAATATTTTGTGTTTGGAAGTTAGAAATTGTGCTCAATCGTCTTTGGGCTTCGATTTTTCGTTAAATCTGATCACTAAATATTCTTTAAAGATTTTGATCATATTTTTGAAAATAAGGCAATGTTTCGTGTTTGGAAGTTTGAGAGATTCGTGCCCAATCATCTTTGGGTCTCGATTTTCTATTCGTCCAAACAACTAAATATCCTTCAAAGATTCTTTATCTTGTTTTCTTAAATAAGGTAATATTTCATGTTTGGAAATTGAGGATCGTGCTCAATCGTCTTTGGGTTTCGACTTTTAGTTTGACCAAATAGCGGAATACCCTTTTTAAATCGGATGCATGGATTTTGGAAATGATGGAGCGATCTTGGTATCGAGGGTTTGAAACATCGTGTCCTATCGTCTTGGATGTGGTATTTCATCTTTTCGAACAAGAGAGTTTCGATATCCAATGCGAGTTATCCAAACATTTTAAAGATTCATATTTTAAAATATTTTTAATTTTCGATATTAAGGACATTAATCAATCAACACGGTACCAATTTTGGGCTTTGCGAGGGTGTTAATCCTTACTCGTGCGTAACCGACTCCCGAGCCCGTTTTCTTAAAATTCGTAGACCAAAATGTTTTCTAAAGTGACCCAATCACACTTCAAAAATGATTGGTGGCGACTCCGTTTTTCTTTTTAAAGTCGGCCCGTTTTCCAAACAAAAAAATGATTTCGACAAGCAGTGTTCATTCGTGGTGGAGGTAGATGTAGATTTGCTAACATACAATACATTTGTGCCTTAAAAGGGTTGTAAACGTTCAAGACGAGATTTTCTTAGCAAGCATGATTCATATGATTTTGGCACAAATGAGTTTAAAACCAGAATTTCTGAATTATTCATCTGCTTTCTTTTGGTATTCAATTCATTGCCTTATTTTATTGTGACTTTTGCAGTTTCCATAAAGATGAAAGCTTTTTTAGTTGGGTTTTAGTTGCTTTTCTATCTGCTGTAGGCTGTGGTTGATTGATGACTGTTGTATGATGCTTAGTCAACTCATAAATTACTACAAGATTGAAAGCCCCCTAGATGACTCACATATTTGGCTCAAATTGTCTTTTAATGTTTATTTCAGTCGAGTGTTCTGGCATTATTGTCCTATTTTATGTAAGGAAACAATCTCCTGACCTTTCTTTCTTGTTTTTCATTTTCCCTTGATCTGGGAAAAAAAGTTCCATTCAGGCATGGGGAGCGCATAGGCTTCAGCTATCTTGTTTCTCAGAAGTACACTGGGGATACTGCATTAGTTAAAGTTCTCCGTGATTCGAAGATACTTGAATTTGATATAAAACTTGCGACTCACAAGAGGCTCATCCCTGCGCACGCCAGTGGGAAACCTCCTTCTTATTACATTATTGCTGGATTTGTTTTTACTGCTGTAACTGTTCCATACTTGCGTTCTGAGGTCTGTAGTCATCCATCTCTATCTGTGTGGTGTGTTTCTTTCCTTGAACTTGTTAATATAGCAATTGTTGGTAATTTGTTAACAAACTCGCTGTTTTACTTTTTTGTTTATTGTGTTTATTGCATTATTGTAAACTTGATTGCTAGGAAAAGGGCCCCATTAGTGAAATTTGAGGTCTCTATTAGTGTGTTTTTTAAAAAAAAGAGGTTTGCATTATTGGAATGGTTCACCATTCCTTGTGAATCATTCAAGGACTGTTCAATGTAGAATTGTCCTAAACATTGCTCAGAATTTGGAAAGAATATTAACTCTCTCTGAACATTTGTTCTAGTCTTGAACATGCATAAATATATATCTTGTTTATATTTGTTAACATTTATAAAACACTTTGTATATTGTCCTATAGCTATAGAATCCCATTATTTTGCAGAAATTGGATAGAATCTTAATACTTGCTAAACTTTTGTTCTAGTCATTTTCTTTATTACTCGTTAAGAAATTAAAGGGATCCTGTTTTGTGGGTCTAAAACTTACTTTTTTTCGTTTTCTATAACTGTTGCTAATTAAAAGGTCTACGCTGTTACATTTTTATGATTTCATGTGTGAGTGGTCACTGTTTGGGTTTGCTTATACTTCTAACTTCCCTGTTTCTCTCATTTACAGTATGGGAAGGATTATGAATTTGATGCACCTGTCAAGCTATTGGATAAGCATCTACATGCAATGGCCGAGTCTACAGATGAACAGACTGTTGTTATTTCACAGGTCTATATGTTGTTTCTCATGTTTTTCCTTCTGATATATTGTTACACTCCGATGTAACACAATGATTTGGCTTTCTTTTTTATTCATGCATTTTAGACCTTATGCTTACAATGTTTTCTTTATTCTCAGGTGCTTGTGGCTGACATCAATATTGGATATGAGGATATTGTCAATACTCAGGTCAGGGAGTATTTCCTGACATTGCCAGTGATGTAAAGTGTATAAAAAATTTAAAGAACACATGCTAACATTTTTCTTTTAATTTCATTTATTTAGGTTCTTGCTTTCAATGGAAAACCCGTGAAGAATCTAAAGAGCTTAGCCAATATGGTTGATAACTGCAATGATGAATATTTGAGATTTGACCTGGAATATCAGCAGGTTTCCTCCCTCCCTCCTCTCTCTCTCTCTCTCTCTCTCTCTCTCTCTCTCTCACACACACACACACACACACACACACACACACACACACACACACAGTTGATGAAATATATAATTTTTTGTTTAGCTGATTCTCAACTTTGTGACGCAGATAGTAGTGCTACATGCCAAGGCTGCAAAAGCTGCAACTTTAGATATTCTAACTACACATTGTATATCTTCTGCAATGTCTGATGATCTCAAGACTTGAATTAAGGTTGGAGGGAAACACTAGACGATAGTCTATGTGGGTCCTATTTTTGCATATGCCGTATACCAAACATGATTGAGTTTTGCATTTATGGGTGTAGTTATGGTTTTTTATCTGGAAGATAGATTGCAGGTCTTGATTCTAGTTTATATTGGAAGGAGGTTTAGAGATGGTCTTTTTAACTAGAATGGTTCAGGAAAGCATTTTGTACCATTTTCTTGCTCATCTTATTTTCACCCTTTTTAACTAATTCTAGAACCATGAGTAATCAAGTAGCGGTATTACATGTACGATATTCGAATTATACCAAACTATACATGTACCCAATTTTATTTATCTTAATATGCATTTGTCTAAACTTTAAATTCCAATTGTTAACATTTTTAACTTGCTCCATCCACGTGATTTTGATAGCTTCGTTGCCTGGTTGGTCCAATCTAGTGTCGTATAACCTGTTTTCTCTTCAACTGGAGCTTCAATATTTGCATATCACATAGGAAATCCTTATTCCGACATGAGCTCAAACAGGGTTGTCTGAAGAAGACAGACCTTCAGAACTGAGAAAATTGTCAATTTCCAATGCATTTGTTCCTACACGTGACCATTTTTATAGCTTTGAAGCAGGGGGTCCTTGTGGGAAGATGATGAATCTATGGTGGAGCCACTGCCATTGTCCTCAGCCGTTGCTTCTTTCACCTGTCCCCACATCAGCGTATAAAATCCAATCGATATTGTTGTTGCTCCGATAAGACTGCACAAGTATAAAATAAACAGTCCATTAGCTAAAAAAACAAAGATATTGAAGTTACAATCTAAATAGTAGTCAGTACGCAATGTTATGATTGTCATTTTATGGTTTAGGTTTTTCTGTTGTAGGTATTTTACCCTTAATATCCATTGCAGTTGATTGTAGTATATGTTAGCAAATTGGTAAATTCAAAGTGATGGAAACAAATCCATGACCATAACTTAAATCTTTGCTAGAAGCAAAAGCAGTGCATTGTGTATACCTCCCAATATGAGGTGTTTCAGCCAGGAAGACGATGACGATGGAAACTGGCTTAAAAATTGCCACGAAAACTGGTCCCTTCAACCCGCAGAGCCCATGAATGAACTGCATTGTTCAAACAAGAACTGAAGACTCCCTGAAATAGAGGATACAGGCAAAGCTTTCAAAGAATTTGCTATCTGTGGCGGATATTCTTGCAACAACCGTAATTTAAATACAATCCCTTGTTCTTACTGAGCAAGGCTAATGCAATGTCTGGCCTTATTTTCCAAGCACTTGCATTTCTTTCAACAACTAAACCAACAACGAGAGCTATGAAGCACACACATAAATTGTAAAAGAACACTATGGTTAGTTCTGCTGGATACTCTTCCGTGATTTGTGTCTGCAAAACATCAGATAATCCATTTATTTCTTCAAATTTCCAACAATGGATGCACCAAGCGAGATATATTTGTAAAATTGGTAAACGAACTCTTACAAGAACAATGTACCAGAATGGAATCAGAATATTCTGAACAGTGAGGAAAACACCACCAATGACCCAATTTGCGCTTTAAGAGTTGAGAGGTTGACGAAGAGACATTGAAGCTTTGACAATGGCCGGACCCTTATATAGTCACTACAAATGCACCTGTAATTGATATTATGGTGCCCATTACTTTTGCATGACGCTTCTTCGTTTCAGTACCAGCTTCTCCATTCTAAAAAATCAGGTATGGGATTTAAGTACCCTTGGCAACGCATGCATTAATGTGCGTTTTCGGAGTAAAAAAAATTACCTGAAGAGGATAGCTAGGATGAAGGTAAAAGCTGGTGTGAGGTTGCTGATTGCAGAAGAAAGAGTAGGAGAACCATAAATGATGCCTGTGTACCCCATTATCTGACATGAAATCCTGAAACCAATTTCAGCAATATTACAGATAAAAACTGATGAAATTGAAAAGAAATATCAAGATCTTTCTATATAATGAAGCAAAATTAGTTGGGAAACATTTGCTAAAAATAATGCTTCTTGTTTCTGAATCACCACAAGTTTTACCCTATAAAACCGAGAAGTCCAATTTTGTAGTATACGCAAGCTGAGTGGAGGTAGTGTTATTGTAAAATAAATCTAAAATAAAATTTAATAAATTAGAATTTATCATGTAAAATCATCAAGAATAAATTAAGAATAAATCAAAAACAAAACTAGATGTAGATCCATGAATCCATGAATTTTTTAAACTTTTACCGGATATTGAGAATTTGATATTGGGGATTTGAACTTTTACCCTAACTTTGCTCTCTCTTTTCTACCGAATGATAAGATATTGGGACCATAATTCTAATATTTATAACCTTGTCATATTAGTTCTAATCAAATTTTAATTAGCTCATCATTAATTAGAATTTAATTAGAACTCAATTACTAAAGTATTAACATATATTTGACTCATACTTTATTTAATAATTAAAGCCTAATAAAATTTTAAATAAATTAGATCACATTTGAACTAACCTATCATGATAATAAATAATATGATGTAATTACCCATATTTTCCAACAGGCAGCACTCTTTATCTGCAAAAAAAACCAAAAATGAAACCATTGTGTGGACTTGTATGTTGTAACGATTTGAGTGTAGATCCGTGGTGAGAAATAAAGGAAGGACCCGTAAGAGAAGAAAGGAGTAGGAAGAAGAAGAAGAGCAGCAACGGCGTAATCGTAGACCAAAAGAACATAGTAGCTCATGCCCTTCAACGTAGCTGCTTTAAACAGTGTGTTTATCCCCACTATTACACATTCCATTATCACTAGTGCTGTGAATGTCACTACATCCTTGTAATATTTCCTCCATGATCCCCACACCATCTTTCCTTCCTCTCAATTTCTTTCAAAACCAACCAATTGGTCAGGTTGTAAGGTCCTTATATTTGATAACTCTTTATAAAGAGAATCGGAGCGGAGGGGAGATTATAAGCTAAATTAAAATTTTGAGTTTTAGTTTTAGGTTTCAAATTTCGTATTCCTATGAATTAAATTATTGAAAAAACAATAGTGTAAAAATCTATTATGTCTGCCTTTTGGCACGTTTTCTCTGTCTGCCTTTTGGCACGTTTTCTTTAAGTTCTAAAATTTATTTTGTCATCCACCGATTTCTAGTCTTCTTTTCTTCTTGGCTATAGATCTGACTGGAATTCTTTTGTGGTCTTATGGAAGAAGATCTGGCGAATCTGAGTCTTTTAGATGACGAGGAATAAGCTTTCTATGAGGAAGCAGCGGTGGTGGAACGTTCTTATCAATGCTGTTTGGTGGGGCGATGTCTGACTGACAGTGTCGTCCATTTTCCTTCACTAGGGAACACCATGGCTGATCTTTGACACCTCCTTGGCGGTATTTGTATTACAAATTTAGGGGACAAAAAGTATCTTTCTCAATTCTTCCATGAGGTTAACATTCAAAGGGTTCTTGCTGGCACACTGTGGTTCTTCAACAATCATCTGCTAATAATATAAAGAATTCCAATTGGAATAAAGCCATTAAAATTGCCGTTAAATTTTACTGATTTTTGGGTACAGGTCCATGAATTGCCTACAGGCTTGATGACTGAAGCGATGGCTAAACAGTTTGGTGATTTCCGTGGAAAATTTAAAGATTATGATACTGCTATTCTGACTTGAGATTCAAGAATTATATGCGAATTCGGGTGTGCTTAGATGTTTTGTCCCTTTGAAACGTAAGAAGAAGATACAGTTTGGGAATTCCATGATTGTTTATGCCTATTTTAAATATGAAAAGCTCGGTTTATTTTGCTTTATCTGTGGAAAATTGGGATATGGGGAAAGCTATTGCCCTTATCGATTGCGAATGGAGCCATCAAAAATTGTTTTTGGTTGGGACCTTTCATTACGGGCGGAGTCGAGGCGGCGGAATATGGTGGCAAGTAGATGGTTGCACGACGCAGATGGTTCTTAGTTTACTGTTGGTAGTTGGGAAAGTTTCAATCATGGTAATTCATTAAATGTGGAGAAAGATACGGGGAGAAAAGTGGAAGGAAATATTGGTAATCAGATTTTAAATCACAATCTAAATCTACCAGTTTCCAATCAACACTTTATCACAAATGGGCAAAATCAGAGGCGTTATTGGAGCAAGGAGGATTTGATTAAGAACGGAATGATGAATGGGCCCATGGAAATGGTCTTAGAGGAGGAAAACGACCCAATTGCAATGGTAGAGGGCAAGAAACGACAGCGATTGTAACAGGCCCATTTGATCCTTTGGGTTTAGAAACTGGAATTGGTCCTTTGGAATTTATCGGCTAGCTCTGGTGCCAGAGCATCCGGGAGCAATGAAAATCCTAATTTGGAATGTTCGTGGTTTGGGGGGACCACGGACTGTTAATAGGCTCAAGAATAAGCTGAGAGCTATTAATCCCTGAATTTTGTTTCTTATTGAAACAAAATTGAGTGCTAAAAAGATGGAGTTGGTCAGAATGAGGTGTGGTGTAACACTTCTTACCCGAGACCATTGTTGGAGTCGAGCACGAGGCATTACTAGACTTAACTTACTAGTTCGGGGCATAAAAATTGAAACTGTCCATCTGCATCATGTTCACTAAATTGACTATAACTCGAGTTACAAAACTCAAAATTTAGATCTGTAATTTTTCCTGAAACTAGACTCATATATCTTCTTACTATAATTTTTCCAGAATTTTTTGTGTGGCCAATTAGTACAGTTTATTAGTTAAAGTCTCCCCTATTACACAGTTCGACAGTTCTGACCCCTCTGCACAAAAAACCAATTATCTCATAATATACAACTCTTTTGCCTACACCGTTTATTTAATATAAAAATAGACTCAATAAGATTTAATTATATACCTCATTCAAACCATAATTCAATTTATACTATTTTTAGTGATTTTTCAAAATCACGTCACAGTTACTGTCCAAAACTGTTCCCCTGCAAATTTTTACTCTTTCATAATTTCTTTGTAAAAACTATCATCTAAGCATACATAACATCCAAAACATGTTCTTAATTAACCATTTTAATGGCTAATAATTATCAAGCATTTACAAGACAATATTAAGCCATATCATAAAGACATACACACAAAATGACTAAGTCCCTATACATGCCATAACTTAAAACATTCAAGTCACAAAATACAAATATAATCCTTTGATAGTGTGTAACGAACTCCGACGTCCTTGCGATCCCCGAGTTGGCTTGTAATACTATAAAAAAAAGGAATGGAAGTAGGCATAAAGCTTAGTAAGTTTACATGTAAATAAATAACAACATTCTTATTGAATTATCTTAATCTTTTCTTACCAAGATTATTTAAGCCTTTAATTTAATATACTTAAGTCTTAAATTTTTACTTGTACCTTTTTAGCTTGAACTTGTCTTACCTTTCCTTTGGTATACTCTTTGAATTTTCCCGTTGAACCACTTGGAATACTAAGGATAAGCGGGTTTCATTATGAAACTTAACCATTGCCATGTCTTGACATTGTCTTACGTGGTATCCTTGCCTTATGAACTTACCAATGCCATGCCTTGACATAGTTTTACATGGGACCTTTGTCTTATAAACTCACCAATGTCATGCCTTGGCATGGTCTTACATGGTACCTTTGCCTTATAGTAACTTATCAATGCCATGCCTTGGCATGGTCTTACATGATTTCCTTAAACCCTAATGTCATGACATTTGTATCCTACACATTCCTAAGGTTCAACCGGAACTTTCTGAGATAACTTTTCCGTCAATTCATACTTGAGTCTTTAAATGATAAATTTATAAAATAAATATGTAAATTCTGGAATTTAATAGTATCAAATGTAAAATAATAGAATATTACATTTATTTACCGCAAACTTACCTCGAAACAAAATACGATAAACTATATCGATTTAGTCCACTATCTTTTTCTTTCCCCGATCTCTAACTCCGGATTTTGTTCCTCTTGATCTATAATAGCAAATTTAGCTTATTTAATACTCACATTTATTAAAACAGCCCTTAACTCTAACTTTGAAAAAATTATAATTTTGCCCCTAAACTTTTACATATTTACACATTTGCCCCAAAGCTCGAAAATTAAAATTTATCCCTTATTCTTATGTTTTATGACATGCTGATAATTTTTCCCTTCTATGACAACATCAAATTCTCACTCTAACATGTACTTATGAACATTAGGTATTTTTACCGATTAAGCCGTTTTACTCGTTTTCACTTAAAATCACTTAGAAAAAGTTGTTTAACATAATTTCAGACTTCATATTCTATCATAAAACATCAAAATAAACACATTTCACCTATGGGTATTTTTCCAATTATGAACCCTAGCATGAATTATTGATAGAATAAGCTAAACTGAGCTACTGGGGCTTCAAAAATGTAAAGAACATTAAAAACGGGGCTTGAAATCACTTACTATGGAGCTTGGAAGCTTGAAACAAACCCTAGCTATGGTGAACCCTTGAAAATTCGGCCTAATGAAGAAGATGAGCACATTTTGCCATCTTTTTCCCTTTTAATTTATTTTTATTACCAAATGACTAAATTACCCTTCATTAAAAACTTTGGTTCTTTCTACCTATATATGTCCATTTTTGTCCATGAAAACCTAATGGTATAATTACCATCTAAAGACCTCTACTTCAATTATGCTCTTCAATTAAATCCTTTAACACCTAAAACTCATATTTATCAACTTTTGTAATTAAGTCCTAATAGGCAAATTAGACATGTAATTTATGAAATTTTCTAGCGGTATTCTAACACATGCATCTAATCACTCAATAAATCATAATAATTAATCATAATAAACTTTTCTATCTCAGATTCATGGTTTCACAACCATGATTCCATTTAGGCCCTATTTCAGGATATTACATTTCTCCCCCTTTTTTAGGATTTTCGTCCCCAAAATCTTACTTGTGAAGAGATTTGGGTACTATTTTCCCATAGTTTCTTCGGGATCCCATGTAGCCTCGTCTATCCCATGCCTATTCCATAATACTTTCACAAGTGAAATACTTTTGTTCCTTAATTGCTTAACCTCTCGAGCTAGAATTTTTACCAGTTCCTCGCCGTAAGTCATATCTGGCTAAATCTCAACCTCTGTCTGCAAAATTACATGTGATGGATCTGTACGATAACGATGTAGCATAGACACATGAAACACATTATGAATCTTTTCTAACTCATTTGGCAAAGCTAATCGATATGCCAATGGCCCAACTCTCTCGATCACTTCAAAATGGTCCAATAAAACGGGGACTTAATTTGCCTTTCTTGCCAAATCTGAGAACTTGCTTCCACGGGGATACTTTCAAGAATACCATATCACCAACTTGAAATTCAATTTCTTTTCTTTTCAAATCTGCATAGGATTTCTGCCTATCTAAAGCTGCTTTCAAGCAATCTCTGATGACTTTTACTTTCTCTTACATTTCTTTGACTAGATCAACCCGTAATCGATTTTCCTTAAGCTCATCCAATACAAAGGTGTACGACATTTACGTCCATACAAAGCTTCATAAGGTGCCATTTTCAGACTCGATTGATAACTATTATTGTAGGCAAACTCAATTAACGGCAAGTATTTCTCCCAACTACCTTGAAATTCCAATACATAACATCTAAGCATATCTTCAAGTACCTAAATAAGTCTTTCTGACTGACCATCAGTCTGAGGATGGAAAGTTGTACTAAAACTCAACTTTGTACCTAAAGCTTCCTGCAATTTCTTCCAAAATCGTGAAGTAAATCTCGAATCTCTATCTGAGATAATCGATAACGGTACTCCATGTAGTCTAACTATCTCTAAAATATACAACTCGGCCAACTTGTCAAGTGAATAATCCATACGAACTAGAATAAAATAAGTCAACTTCGTTAACTTATCAATCACAACCCATACTGCATCTTTCTTTCTCGGTGTCAAAGGCAATCCTGTCAAAAAATCCATAGTAACTCGGTCCCATTTCCACTCGAGAACTAATACAGGCTGTAATAAACCTGAAGGTACCTGATGTTCGGCTTTTACCTGCTGACAGATCAAACATCTAGAAACAAACTCTGAAATATCTCTTTTCATTCCTGTCCACCAATACATTTTCTTCAAATCATTATACATCTTTGTACTATCTGGGTGAATAGACAAAGAACTGCTATGTGCTTCCTGTAAGACTTTTCGAATAAGTTCATCATTCTTGGGTACACATACTCTATCTCTGAACATCAAACAACTGTCAAAACCAATATGAAAATCATACTCTACACCTGACTCGCACTAAACTCTTTTGGCTTGCAACTCACTATCATCCTTCTGAGCTTCACAAATTTCTTCAAGAAACGTCGGTTTAGCTCTCAAATCTGCTAAAATAAAACCATCATCTGATAAGGCCAAACTAGTGTGCAAAGCTCTCAATGCAAATAACGATTTTCTACTCAAAGTATCAGTAATAATGTTTGCCTTACCCGGGTGATAATCGATCACTAGCTCATAATCTTTAATCAACTCTAGCCATCTTCTTTGCCTCAAGTTTAGATCTTTCTGAGTCATCAAGTATTTCAAACTTTTATGATTAGTGAATATTCGACATTTCTCTCCATACAAGTGATGTCTCCAGATTTTCAATGCAAATACAATAGCAGCTAGCTCTAAATCATGTGTCAGATAATTTTTCTCATGTGGCTTTAACTGTCTAGAGGCATAAGAAATTACCCTTCCTTCCTGCATAATTACATAGCCTAGTCCATTCAAAGATGCATCACTATAAATCACAAACTCTTTACCCGGTTTTGGTTGTACTAAAATAGGAGCTTCAGTCAACAATGCCTTTAACTTGTCGAAACTCTGTTGACACTTCTTAGTCCATTCAAACTTGACATCTTTCTGTAGCAATCTTGTCAATGGAGTAGCTATCATAGAAAATCCCTCTACAAATCGTCTATGATAACCGGCAAGACCAAGAAAACTTATGACCTCTAATACATTCCTGGGAGGCTTCCAACCAACAATGGCTGAAATCTTACTCGGATCAACTTTAATACCTTTACATGAGACAATATGTCCATGAAAACAAACTTTCCGTAACCAGAACTCACTTTTACTAAACTTGGCATAAAGCTGATTATCTCTCAAAATCTGTAAAATGTTCTCAAATGCTCTGCATACTCAGTCTCATCATGAGAATAAATCAAGATGTTATCAATGAACACAACTATAAACTTGTCCAAATAAGGTCTAAAAATTCGGTAAATTAAATCCATAAAAATGGCAGGAGCATTGGTTAAGCCAAATGGCATCACAAGAAACTCATAGTGACCATACCTAGTTCGAAAAGTAATTTTGAACATCTGACTCTTTAACTCGCGGTGATAGTATTCGGATCTCAAATCTATCTTAGAGAACACAGTGGCTTCTTTCAATTGATCAAACAAATCATCTGTTTTAGGCAATGGATATTTGTTCTTGATGGTTACCTTGTTAAGCTGCCGATAGTCTATGCATAATCTCATGGAACCGTCTTTCTTTTTCACAAATAACACTGGCACGCCCTATGGTGAATAATTAGGTCTTACAGAGCCTTTATCAGTTAATTCTTGTAGCTGAGCTTTCAATTCTTTCAATTCTATCAAAGCCATTCTATAAAGAGCAATAGAAATAGGTGTGGTACCTGGAATCAATTCAATACCAAACTCAACTTCTCTAATAGGAGCCAAACCTGGTAGTTCTTCCGGGAACACATCAGGAAACTCATTTACCATAGGCACTGATTCAATTTTCAACTCTAAATCTTTATTATTCAACATAAAAGCAAGATAAGCTTCATATCCTTTCCTCAAACATTTCTGAGCAAACATAATAGAAATCATGGAAATTGAACTACCTGACTCATCTGAATTAACCCGAAGGATCTCACTATTTTTACATTTCAACTCAATGAATTTCTTTCCATAATTCACTATCACATCATGTGCAGTTAACCAATCCATGCCAAGAATCACATCAAACTCATCAAACGGCAATAGCATGAGATCGGCCAAAAAACAGTAGCCTCTAATCATCAAAGGGCAATTTCTACATACTTTGTTTACTAACACATACTGACCTAATGGATTCGATACTTTAATCATAAATTCCATAAAATCTATGGGTATGTTCATACTAGGCATCAATTTCATACAAACATAGGAATGTGTTGAACCTGGATCAATCAAAGTAATAACATTAACATCATGAAGAGAAAATGTACCCGTAATTACGTTGGGAGAGGATGCTTCTTCACGAGCACGGATAGCATAAGTCCTTGCGGGTGCTCTAACATCTTATCTCATTGTTGTATCTCTAAATGTACCTCTACCTACCCCTACTCCGGGATTTCTCTGAGATCTGCCTCTAACGGAGGCATTTCTTGATCTTGCACTCAGTATTACTTCTCTTTTAACCATTTTGAGAGACTCTCGAATGAAATGATCCGGTGCACCACATCGAAACATCTAGTCTCAGTTGCTCGACATTGACCTGGGTGACGTCGACCACATTGAGGACACTCGGGTCTATCAGGCTGAATACTGCCAACACTCACAATCAAAGTGGTTTGAGCTTTTGGATCCATAAATCTTTTACCTCTGTTTCGACTAGAATACCCGGCTGAAAAATTAGATCTCGTAGAAAACTCTCTAGGCCTCTTAGATGTAGACTGAAACGACTTGCTCATCTGTCTTTTCTTCGTATCTTGCATCTCAATTTTAGTTTTACCCTTTCTTTTTAAAAACTTCTCTGCCTTACAGGCTCGGTCAACTAAAACAACAAACTCCTTTATCTCTAGAACACCAACTGACAGTCGGATATCATCATTGAGCCCATCCTCAAATCTTTTACACATGATAGCCTTTATAGACACATACTCTCGAGCATAATTGTTGAGTCGGACAAATTCACGTTCATACTCGGTCACAGTCATCTTACCCTATTTTAATTCAAAGAACTCTTTTCTTTTCTGGTCAATAAACCTCTGACTGATGTACTTCTTACGGAACTCCTTCTGAAAGAAATCTCAATTAACTCTTTCTTTCGGTACTACTGACACAAGTGTCTTCCACCACTGGTAGGCTGAATCTCTAAGAAATGACACTACACATTTAATACACTCTTCCGGCGTGCAGGATAACTCATCAAAGACTCTGATAGTGTTCTCAAGCCAAAATTCAGCTTTCTCTGCATCATCATCTTTGGTAGCCCTAAACTCCTCGGCCCCTTGTTTTCTGATCTTATTTACGGGTGGCTTCTCTCTTCTAACTGTATCTGTAATTGGGGATGCTACATGGGTCGTCTAAGGATCATGAGGGGGTGGAGGTCTAACAGCCGGGTTCGTACGAACGAACTCAGCAAACCACTCATTCATAGCTTGGAAGAAGGCTTCCCGAGACCCTCCTCCTTGACTAACTGTAATGGGTCTTTCACTACTATCTGGTGGCACCGTCCCTTCAGCGGGAGCGGTGCGGGTGCATTACTCTCTACATCATCTGCACCAGCTCGTTTGGGATCCATAACTATAAAAGAAAAACATTTTAAAATCGTCAAGAGTTGTCACACTATCAAAATATAAGTATGGCATGTATGGATAGACTCTTACTCATACTGAATATTTCGAGAACCGACAAAAATCTTACTTTAATACCAATAAATGTAACACTCTTTACCCGAGACCGTTGCCAGAGTCGAGCACGAGGCATTACTAGACTTAACTTACTAGTTTGGGGCATAAAAATTGAAACTGTCCATCTGCGTCATGTTCACTAAATTGACTATAAATCGAGTTACAAAACTCAAAATTTAGATCCGTAAATTTTCTCTGAAAATAGACTCATATATCTTCTTACTATAATTTTTCCAGAATTTTTGGTGTGGGCAATTAGTACAGTTTATTAGTTAAAATCTCCCCTATTACACAGTTCGACGATTCTAACCCTCTTTACAAAAAATCAATTATCTCATAATATAAAACTCTTTTTCCTACACCGTTTCTTTAATATAAAAGTAGAATCAATAATATTTAATTATATATCTCAATTCCATTTATACTATTTTTAATGATTTTTCAAAATCACGTCACAATTCTTGTCCAAAACTGCTTCCCTGCAGATTTTTACTCTTTCATAATTTCTTTGTAAAAAATATCATCTAAGCATACATAACATCCAAAACATGTTCTTAATTAACCATTTTAATGGCTAATAATTATCAAGCATTTACAATCCAATATTAAGTCATATCATAAAGACATACACACAAAATGGCTAAGTCCCTATACATGCCATAACTTAAAACGTTCAAGTCACAAAATACCAATATAATCCTTTGATAGTGTGTAACGAACTTGCGATCCCCGAGTTGACTTGTAATACTATAAAAAAAAGGAATGGGAGTAAGCATAAAGCTTAGTAAGTTTACATGTAAATAAATAACAACATTCTTAATGAATTATCTTAATCTTTTCTTACCAAGATTATTTAAGCCTTTAATTTAATATACTTAAGTCTTAAATTCTTACATGTACCTTTTTAGCTTGAACTTGTCTTACCTTTCCTTTGCTATACTCTTTGAATTTTCCCGTTGAACCACTTGGAATACTAAGGATACGCGGGTACCTTTCCTTATGAAACTTAACCATTGCCATGTCTTGACATGATCTTACGTGGTATCCTTGCCTTACGAACTCACCAATGCCATGCCTTGGCATGGTCTTATAGGACCTTTGCCTTATAAACTCACCAATGCCATGCCTTAGCATGGTCTTACATGGTACCTTTGCCTTATAGTAACTTATCAATGCCATGCCTTGGCATGGTCTTACATGATTTTCTTAAACCCTAATGTCATGACATTTGTATCCTACACATTTGATAAACCATAAAAGTAACATATTTTAACCCCATATTTAACATGATTTTGGATGATTTAGCCCCTAATTTATGTAAAAATGTGCTCTTAATCCTTTCTTTTCATATTTTATACTCAGGAAAGCACCCGAGGACGAAAAGAATAAGAAATAGGCTTAAAACGGGCCAATTTGGGCCAAAGTGGAAATCGACACGGCCTAGATTTCAAGCCACACAACCGTGCCTCGACAATTAACTAAGACACGACCATGACACGATTTACACGGCCATGACCCAATCGACAAAATCGAGACATGGCCTAAAGACGATTTACATGGGCGTGTACCATGGCCGTGTCCCTGCCTCAAAAAAGAGCAATTCTACTCGGAATAGGATACTTTGAGGCAAAGAAACACATTCCAAAGCCTATTCAAACACCCGAGTAGGAATTATACTTGAATTAGGATACTTAAGGGCCAAGTAAGGCATCTCAAAGTCTATATAAACACCCAAGGGTGCAACTTAAAGGGAGTTCTATGAAGCCTTACGCTGGGGCTTTTGTCGGGGCGGTTAGCTAGGCCAAAGAGCCGAGCCAGAAGGTCAGATTTGTAGGAATTACTCGAAGATAGCCAGTTGATCCATCTCAAGGAGCTGGAATTCTACTCAAGACGACGAATCTCCTTCAATTCCTTTAGGGGGTTTTAGGGGTTTCTTATGTTTTGTTTTATCTCTTCTCTTGAGATGTTTTCTTTATTCATTATGAACTAAACCCTTCAGATACCTAAAGGGGATGAAACCTAGATGAATCTTGTTATTGTTTTCTGAATTATATGATAAATACTTAGTTTGTTCTTAATTATGTGTGCTTAATCCAAATTTGATGTGCTTAGGTGGAGGAGGAATAGACCTTGCTTAAGAGTAGATCTAGCATAATTAAGCGGAGTTGACTACACGCCTAGAGATAGGGTGACGAGATTTTTCCAGATTAGGGTAAAACCTAATATGGGAGTCTATAGATCGATTTATTGCTATTCTAGGGGGTTATTATTCGAGAAAGAGATTTTCGTTAATTAACCTAGGGTTAGACGTTATTTGCCTCGAGAGAGGGTTTAATATAAATTAGGGAGTCTTACGGATCAAATTAAGTGAATAAATCATATGGTTCAGTGTTAAATAACAAGTGAAGTCTAGGTGAATTATTCCTGAGGGTATCGTTGTGATCAACTGAGTTTCTTTTCAAGTTATTTCCCAATTCGTTCTTTTTGTCTTTACGTCTTTAGTTTAGTAGTCGTTAATTTAGATTAAAGCAACTTCACTTATTTTAGGCTAAATAATAGAAAGAAAGTTAGTATTAGTACTTTTAGTTCCTTTGGGTTCGACAATCCGATCTTGCCTAAGCTATACTACTGTTCGATAGGTACACTTGCCTTTAATCGTTGTCAGAGTTAGTTTCCAGGTTCGATCATTCTCTTTATAAATTTTAAAACTTGACAAACCAACTATCAAGTTTTTGGTGCCGTTGCCGGGGAACTAAAATATTAAGAAAGCTCTATTTTTATTACTTTAGCCATTTTTTTATTTTCTGCAATTTTATTATTATTATTATTATTATTATTTTACTTTGCTAATTTTTCCTCTATTTTTCTTTTGGCAGATAATTTTAGTCTATAGAGAAGATGGCACTGAATAATTATCAGTGGCAAGTTATGAGGACAGCGCCAACAAAAGCCACCAGTGTTTTCAACCTCGACGTGGTCACCAGGTTACCTAACCAGCTAGAGATGATGAATAAAAAGATTAATGGTTTGTATAATCTCTCGCAAGTACACCCAGTAATGCAATATGATTCGAATTTAGGAGGCGTGGCGAATCCTGAGTACCCACCCTACAGATATGGAATGGCAAAATGAGCAAGCTCACTATACGGGTAACTATTCTAGACCACAAAATAATTTTTATAATGACATTTATAATGCAGGTTGGAGTTACCATTCCATTTTCTCGTGGGATGATCAAAGTAGCCAAAGACAGGAACTTCCTCCAAATTTTCAACAACCACCTCACCAACAGGAAGAGGAGTCGAGTCTTGAGGAGATGCTGACAAAATTCCTGGCAACCACAAAAACCCATCCTCAAAAAATTGAGACAACGTTTGATAATCAACAAGCATCGATCAAAGAGATCAAGAACCAAGTTCAGAAAATTACTAAGTCAGTTGAACAACTTGAAAAGTTAATGTCCGAACGACAGCAAGGGCGTCTACCAAGCAACACAGAGATTAACCCAAACGAGCAAATTCAAACCGTACTAGCTCATGACAGTGAAGGGTTAGATGAACCAAACCCAAGGGAAGAACCTGTGGTAAGTGAAGGTAAGGTTGAGGTGTGCCATGATATACCAAAATCGACAATTATAGAGTACCAACCTATGTGTGCCATATCTCGATGCAATAAAGAAAGACCACGCAAAGGAAGAATCCGGTGAACTCACACTTTGTGTAGATGACAAAACAATCACTCTTCAAGCTCTTGACTCAGCTAGGACATCTAGTAATAAAGGTACAAACGTTAGTTCTATTGATAACCATTTGGTTCAACCTTCTTTACAGGAAGCATCATGAAATCACCTAGCTAAGCTAGATCTTAGACCTCGTGCCAATAAAGAAGAATTATATGAGGAACGAAGCCTTAGGGTCGACAAACTAGAAGAGTGGAAAACACAATTTAAAGAAGAACCGGAACCACACGAAGTGAAACCGAAGGAAACCCCAGATGAGCTGATAGGAACAACGGATCACTTCAAAATAGGGGATCAGGTATTGTTGAATAAGGAAGACCCTTGAATCACCAATTCAGACCTCAAGACAAATGAAGAAATCACTTTTGAGGTACTTTATGTCTTCCCATACGGCACAGTCGAGGTAAGCAATCCTAAATTCAACACTTTTAAAGTAAACATTACTTGACTTAAACTTTATATCCATAACTGAGTTGATCGCATGAGAAAGGATTTCCACCTCCTCAAACCACCATGATTGTGCGTACAACAGTAAGTCTAGCTTAAGACTTTAAGCGAGCGCTTCTCGGAGGTAACCCAGTACTAACTGTACTAATTAGTTTGGTTTTATTTCTTTTCGTATTTAGGCATAGGTTTCCATACCCACACGGCCTTTCACACGGCCGTTGCCGTGGCCGTGTGGGCACCATGGCTAGGCACATGGGCGTGGACCTTATCTCTATTTAATTATTTACTTTTATTCATATTTTTATTTTTATTTTTATTTTTATTTTTATTTTTGCTTTTACTTTCTTTATTATTTTCTCCTTTTTCTCAATGGCATTTAGATTTAGCTTAGGATACAATAAAACCAAGCCGGTTACTTCGAGGATTCAATTTCAAATGGTTCGAGACGATTCCCCACGTTCACCTCCAATCTTATCCGGCTTCTTTTCATTGACTTCATCCAAAAAATTCAGGAAGTGTTAGTTCTCCCCTTTTCTTTTAATTTTATTATTACATAATTGTTTATCTATCTTTGTACATTGAGGACAATGTACATCTTAAGTGTGGGGGGGTAAAAGTACCTAACTTTTTGCATTATTCCAAAATCCTGAATTTTAGTCTTCTTCCTAAGTAATTTTCTCATATTATTAATTAGGGTGAAATTTTTGATGATTTATGATTTTTATTGATATGTTTTTGAGTAAGTCATTGATAATTGTGCATTGATGATTAAATTTAAAGAATACTAGAGAATCGAGCATGATAAGTCTATTTTTCAAGAATTAAAAATTTTTCCTAGGTTGTTGAACTGAATTTGAATATTACTTTGAAGTTCAAAATTTACAGGATTAATATCAAAAACCCATAAATTTTGTGAGATTTGAGCCTTATAGAGCATATATTTTTTTCATGCTCACTTTATTGATTATGAGTGTGTCAACACTGAATTGTTATTCTAGAACTTGCCTCGATTATACAAGTCAAGACCACATTATTGATTTGATATACTGAGATGATGAAGGAACTTAGGTTTTAACCCATTCACTCCACTAAAAAGCCTACCTTTACAAATTAACCCTTAGTAAACCCTGTTGATCCTAACAACCTTTTTATTGATTCACCCACTAATATTAAACTAAAAACCCCGTTCGTATTTGTTATCACCATTCCTTTGACTACCCTTCTATTAAGAATTGATTTGATCAGTTGCCTAATCACTTATTTCCAGTTGATAAAGTTCCTTCTTATTATGTATTTATTAGTTTGTTCTTTAAAAAAACCAAGTATATTCATTATTAGTTCTGTAATTAAGAGAGCTTATACGTTTAAATCCAGCATTTTGAAAAAGAAGCTCGTATTATTAGTATTTAAATTTTCATGAGATGTAATTATTCAGGTTATTAGTTTATTTTTTCTAGTTAGGTAATTTGTCAAATCGATCTCGATTCTAACCTTCTAATTCATCCTTTATCCACACCTTTAACCCAAGCCACATTACAACCCTCTTAAAGACCTTTTGATTTGTGTATCATATCATATTACAGTGGTGGAGATTTGATTTTCAGGCAAGCCTATGGGATTAACCTTTCATGTTTGACTTATGAGTGCTTATTCGTAAACCTTAAACACTTCGAGTGCTTTGAGTGAATCTTTAGTGAGGATGCCAATCCTTGTCAGTTTTGAATCAGAGGTAACTATTTAGATAAAGGGAGACACCTATGTTTTCGAGCTACAAAATGTATGACTTAGAACTAATTGAATCTTTAGGAGTCTTTGAGTTAAATTATCCATGTATAAATTATCTATGAATTATGATGAGACATTGTTGATGAGGATTATGAATTGTGGAAAGTTTGTTTTAATTGTAAGTTGAGAATTTTGCTTAAGGACAAGCAAAATCTTAAGTGTGGAGGTATTTGATAAACCGTAAAAGTAACATATTTCAATCCCATATTTAGCGTGCTTTTGGATGATTTAGCCCCTGATTTATGTAAAAAGGTGCTCTTAATCCTTTATTTTCATGTTTTATACTCAGAAAAGCACCCGATGACGAAAAGAATAAGAAACGGGCTTAAAATGGGCCAATTTAGGCCAAAGTGGAAATTAACACGGCGTGGACTTCAAGCCTCATGATCATGGCTCAACAATTAACTAAGACACGGCCATGCCAAGATTTACACGGCCGTGTCCTAATCGACAGAATCGAGACACGGCCTGAAGACGATTTACATGGGTGTGTACCATGGTTGTGTCCCTACTGCAGAAAAGAGCTCGGAATAGGATACTTTGAGGCAAAAAAACACATTCCAAAGCCTATTCAAACACCCGAGTAGGAATTATACTTGAATTAGGATACTTAGGGGCCAAGTAAGGCATCTTAAAGTCTATATAAACACCCAAGGGTGCAACTTAAGGGGGAGTTCGGAGAAGCCTTCTGCAAGGGCTTTTGTCAGGGCAATTAGCTAGGCCAAGGAGCCGAGCTAGAAGGTCAGATTTGTGGGAATGACTCGAAGATAGCCAGTTGATCCATCTCAAGGAGCCAAAATTCTACTCAAGACGGCGGATCTCTCCTTTAATTCCTTTAGGGGATTTTAAGGATTTCTTATGTTTTGTTTTATCTTTTCTCTTGATATGTTTTCTTTATTCATTATGAACTAAACCTTTCAGATACCTGAAGGGGATGAAACCTAGATGAATCTTGTTATTATTTTCTGAATTATATGATAAATACTTAGTTTGTTCTTAATTATGTGTGCTTAATCCAAATCTAATGTGCTTAGGTGGAGAAAGAATAGACCCTGCTTAAGAGTAGATCTAGCATAATTAAGCGGAGTTGATTGCACGCCTAGAGATAAGGTGACGAGATTTTTTCAGATTATGGTGAAACCTAATATGAGAGTCCATAGATCGATTTACTGCTATTCTAGGGAGTATTATTCGAGAAAGAGATTTCCGTTAATTAACTTAGGGTTAGACATTATTCACCTCGAGAGAGGGTTTAATATAAGTTAAGGAGTCTTACAGATCAAATTAAGTGAATAAATCGTATGGTTCAGTGTTAAATAACAAGTGAAGTCTAGGTAGATTCTGTAAGAGTATGCCCAAAGATCAATCATGAGATGATTGTAATAACATACTTGATTTACCATGTTTATTAATATAAAGCGTTGTCATTATTATTTCAGTTTTTTCTTCTGTGTGTACAAATAAACTGTTTTATAATAATGTCCTGAGAATAATATGATATTCTTAAAATATCCTTAGTCAAGTATTATTGTTGACTAGGACAACAATAATGCATTAAGACTAACATGTAGTTGATTGATGATAAAGAGTTGTCATTGATATGGAGTGTCAAAATCAATGCATGAATATGTGTGTTAGAGAACAACATATTGGGCTGACCCACTATGAGTATGTTTCTTGGATTATTATGTAATTGTCACAACATTACTCATAGTGATTAATATGTATATGATCCTTAGACTTGAGATAATCATTATACCAACATCGTGAGTCGTATATTTTGATACAGTCAAACGTACATCGCAACTGATTGTTCTATAAAGGCTGATGTTGGATATACCACAATCTATGTAGAGGGATATTGTTGATCAATATAAGATAAGTCCCTCCCACATAATGGGAGTAATATCTTAGGCCACTTGATTGAATGAGACTAGAAATGCATGGCCATGCTCAAATAAGTTGACATGAGATGTCATACTAATTTGTATATCATAGTCTACTCAAGATATCAAGAAACATGGAATGGACTATACAAGTGTGACTATTCCATGACTTGTATCCATTCCAGATAAAGGACTTAAGGATTAATGCATGAAAGGTTAATCACAAAAGTTATGTCGAATCATGACTTCTTGTAACTTAGGTAGCAATGATGCATTGCTAGATGCCACTCATTGTTTGTAACATTAGAATCATTCTAGTATTACGCTAACGTTACAAGAACTGCAGGTCACACCTATGGTTGAAATGAACGAAATGAAACATAGTTGGTATTGTGTTTGATTGTCACATGAATTAAATTAATTAAAGAATTAGTTTAATTGGGCAATCAAATATTGAATATACTATATGTACAAGGATGTTGTACACATAATGAGAATTAATATATGAATTTGGTTCAGTATATAAATTTAAATAAATATAGTTTATCAAATCCATGTTATAATTAATGTAATTATAACTTTTGGGTATTATTAATGTAATTATAATTTTAGGTTAAAACATTATTATATTTATTTAATTTTATAATTCATAAAAGAAATACCGATTATAAAAGGTAATAAGTGAAGAAAAACCCTAAGGCTTTGCTTGGAAAAGTCTAGCAGCCATCAAGCAAATAAAACCTCTGAAAATAGTTTTTGGAGATTTATGTCGTTCATAGTCAAACCGGGTGAATTATGTAGGGGCCGACATCGTAAAGGTTGCGGCTTGGTTCGACAGTAGATCAGAACTCTTGTTGCGGAGGCATCACTGCCTACTTAGATTGAAATTTTGGTAACTTCGAAACCTTTATTTCACCCCGATTCATTCCTCACACATGGATTCATGGTTTGGATCACCGGGATTAATTTTATTTCGCTGCGCCATGGGGGTGCCGACGTTCCAACAGATTCTTCCTAAGGGTATCGTCGTGATCAACTGAGTTTCTCTTCAAGTTATTTCCCAATTCGTTCTTTTTGTCTTTGCGTCTTTAGTTTAGTAGTCGTTAATTTAAATTAAAGCAACTTCACTTATTTTAGGCTAAATAATAGAAAGAAAGTTAGTATTAGTACTTTTAGTTCCTTTGGGTTCGATAATCCGGTCTTGCCTAAGCTATACTATTGTTTGATAGGTAAACTTGCCTTTAATCATTTCCAGGTTCGATCATTCTCTTTATAAATTTTAAAACTCGACAAACCAACGATCAACATTCCTAAGGTTCAACCGGAACTTTCTGAGATAGCTTTTCCCTCAATTCATACTTGAGTCTTTAAATGATAAATTTATAAAATAAATATGTAAATGCTGAAATTTAATAGTATCAAATGTAAAATAATAGAATATTTCATTTATTTACCGCAAACTTACCTCGAAACAAAATACGATAAACTATATCGATTTAGTCCACTATCTTTTTCTTTCCCCGATCTAACTCTGGATTTCATTCCTCTTGATCTATAATAGCAAATTTAGCTTATTTAATACTCACATTTATTAAAACATCCCTTAACTCTAAATTTGGAAAATTTATAATTTTGCCCTTAAACTTTTACATATTTACACATTTGCCCCAAAGCTCGAAAATTAAACTTTATCCCTTATTCTTATGTTTTATGACATGATAATCATTTTTCCCTTCTATGACAACATCAAATTCTCACTCTAACATGTACTTATGAACATTAGGTATTTTCTGGATTAAGTCGTTTTACTCGTTTTCACTTAAAATCACTTAGCAAAAGTTGTTTAACATAATTTCAGACTTCATATTCTATCATAAAACATCAAAATAAACACATTTCACCTATGGGTATTTTTCCAATTATAAACCCTAACATGAATTATTGATAGAATAAGCTAAACCGAGCTATCGGGGCTTCAAAAATGTAAATAACATTAAAAACAGGGCTTGGAATCACTTACTATGGAGCTTGGAAGCTTGAAACAAACCCTAGCTATGGTGAAACCTTGAAAATTTGGCCTAATGAAGAAGATGAACACATTTTGCCATCTTTTTCCCTTTTAATTTCTTTTTATTACCAAATGACTAAATTACCCTTCATTAAAAACTTTGGTTCTTTCTACCTATATATGTCCATTTTTGTCCATGAAAACCTAATGCTATAATTACCATCTAAAGACCTATACTTCAATTATGCTCTTCAATTAAATCCTTTAACACCTAAACTCATATTTATCAACTTTTGCAATTAAGTCCTAATAGGCAAATTAGACATGCAATTCATGAAATTTTCTATCGGTATTCTAACACATGCATCTAATCACTCAATAAATCATAATAATTAATCGTAATAAACTTTTCTATCTCTAATTTGTGGTTTCGCAACCACAATTTTGTTTAGGCCCTATTTCGGGATATTACATGTTGTTTTGAAAATGGAATCGACATTGGGGGAATAGGTACCAAAGAGGGTTTATCATTGGGTTGGAAAGGGAAATCGTTAATTAGTCTTAAGAGTTTCTCTTTTTCCATTTTGATGTTGAGGTTCAAGATGAGGAATGTGGCACCAAGTGGCGATTGACGGGGTTCTATGGAAATCCGGATGAACGTCACAGAGCCGCGTCTTGGAATCTACTGAGACAGTTAAACTACGACCACAATATTCCTTGGGTCGTGTTGGGGGACTTCAATGAAATTGCAAATTCTTTTGAGAAGAAAGGAGGACGCCTTTGTTCAAACCGTCAAATGAGGGATTTTTGTATGGTATTAGAGGATTGTAGTCTAAACGACTTAGGATTCACTGGCCGGTGGTTCATATGGGAAAGAGGTAGATTCATCTCTATTAATATAAGAGAGTGTTTGGACCGTGGAGTCGCTACATTAAGGTGGATGGAGTTATTTCCATACTATCAGGTCAAACACTTAAGTTATTCTTTTTCTGATCACTGTCTATTCTGCTAAATACCATGGGAGGGAGATGGGATGGTCAAAGATACAGTTCAAAGAAGTTTCGATTTGAGGCTAAATGGTGCCTAGATAGTTCTTTTGAAGAAATGATTTGAAAATGGTGGGATGATACTAACGGGAGCATACCAAACAAATTGGAGAGTTTGAGTCACCAAATGCAAAATTGGAGTAAAGCCAGAAGTAGAGAATAGAAGAGAGGTCGAGTTATTTTAGAAGAAAGGTTGAGTTATCTCTTTAATCAGGACATTTCGGATGAAATTTTAGCTGAAATCTCGGAGGTCTAGTTGGGACTTAATTTGGAGGCTGATAAGGAAGAGTTATTTTAGGAACAACAAGCTCATGTTAATTGGTTGAAGAATGGTGATCGGAATACCGATTTTTTATAAGACTACCAACCAACGTCAGTTTTGTGGCCAAATTTTTGAGTTGCAGAATGAAAACGGTGAAAGGTACACAACGTCGAAAGAACTCCCAAAGATTGCTTCAAATTATTTTGAAAAATTTTTACTGCTTCAGAGATGAGTTCAGACAAGCATTTATTTGGAATTGTGAATAAAAGAGTTACTGATTGTATGAATGCATATTTACTTAAATGGTTCACGGAGGATGATATTTCCTATGCAGTAAAGACGATAACACCTTTGAAAGCTCTAGGGGTGGATGGTTTTCCTGCATTTTTCTTCCAAAGATATTGGCACATTGTTGGGCCGGATATCTCCCGTTATTGTCTTGGTATTTTGAATGGCCAATTGGAAGTAGGAGAAATCAATAAAACTTGCATTTTTTGATACCTAAGGTTGAAAAGCCAAAGAATATGTCACAATTCAGACTTATAAGCCTTTGTAACGTTGTTTACAAAATCATTGCGAAAGTCCTGGTCAATCGCATGAGTGATATATTGGGAGATTGCATTAATAAAGCTCAAGGAGCTTTTATCCTGGGAGACTTATTTCAGATAATGTTCTGATTGCTTATGAGGTCCTACATTCACTCAAGATGAAGAAAAGAGGCAAAAAAGGGAATTTTGCCCTTAAGTTAGACATGAGCAAAGCATATGACCATGTTGAATGGGATTTTCGCTAGGGGATGATGAAGCATTTAGGTTTTCATAATAACTGGATCGTTCTTATTATGAGGTGTGTATGTTTGGTTTCTTATTCTGTTTGTCTTAACGGTATAAATAGTGATTTGTTTTCTCCCTCACGAGGATTGAGACAAGGTGATCCTCTCAGTCCTTATTTGTTTCTGATTTGTGCTGAAGGCTTTTCCACGCTCATTCAAGATGCTAAACAGAAGGTTTGCATGGCGGGCTCACCTATTGGTAGGGAGAGATTTTCTATTAACCATTTATTTTTCGTTGATGATTGTATCCTTTTTAGAGATACCTCGGGTGAAGATGCCAGAGTGGTTCGCGATGTTATTCAGGAGTATGAGATGATTTCTGGGCAGAGGGTGAACTACGATAAATCATTAATTTATTTTGAAGCTAATGTGGACGTCGAAGATAAGGAGGATATTACAAGATTGTTGGGGGTTCGGGTGGCTTTGAGCCTTGAAAAGTACTTGGGGTTGCCTATGATGGTTGGAAGAAGGAAAACATGGGCTTTTGCTAATTTCGTTGATAGATTCAGAAAACGTGTTAAAGGATGGAGCCTACGTTATCTGTCAATGGGTGGTAAGGAGGTTTTTATCAAGTCGGTCTTACAGGCAACACCAATTTATGCTATGTAATGTTTTCTCTTCCCTAAATGTTTGTGCCAAAAGCTCAAAAGTATTATTAACAATTTCTGGTGGTCTAACAACAAAACATTGAAGGGAATCCATTGGAGTTGCTGGGAAAAGCTTTGTAAGCCGAAGTGCGAGGGTGAACTTGGTTTCAAAAATTTGGCTTTGTTTAATAAGGCATTATTAGCAAAACAAGTTTGGTGTATTTTAACTCAGCCTCATTCCCTGTTAGCTAGAGTTTTAAAAGCCTGTTATTTTCCTTTTTCAGATACATTATCAGCGAAAATTGGCTCTTACCCATCACTTAGCTGGTGAAGTATCTGTAGCTCTCGAGAGTTGATTGATGAAGGGGTACTGTGGCGGGTTGGCAAAGGTGATCGTATCAACATCTGGAATGATCCATGGTTACCTGGAAGAGAGAATAACAAAGTTGTAGTTCAAGATATTAGACCTATGTGGACATCTGTTAACCAACTATTTGAGATTGCATTTGGTACCTGGAATAGGGAATTGATTCACTATTTATTTGATGAGGCTACAGCAACTCGTATCCTTGCTATCCCTATCTCCGGGGGTAGATCGGATGATTCTCTTGCTTGGAAACATGAAGGGTCCGAGAAATATACAGTGAAAAGTGGATATCGAGTTCTAAATACAAACCAATTGCAAACCAGTACAGACAGAGACTCTAATGATGTGACTACAAAGACTTTTACAATACCCTATGGTCATTCAACATTCCAGAGAAGATTAAAATTCACAATTGGAGATTTTTCAATGATATGCTACCACATTTTAGTAATTTAGCGAGAAGAACTTTGACTGTGGATGTTGTTTGCCCACTTTCAAGGCAGATCGGGAAGATCTAGATCATCTGTTGTGGTATTGAGGCATTTTGCAAGGTGTGTGGTCCTCTTTCCAAGTGAAGGTACTGTCTTTTGAAGAGTCGTTGTGTTGTAAGCAAACAATTGCTAAAACTTTCTCTATAGCAAACGAACAACAAAAATGTATCATTGCAATATCTTTATGGTGTATATGGTTCAAAAAATAAATTAATCCATGAAGGGGTGAAATTCTCAATGTAAGAAATGATAGGGTTTATTCGTGGTTATAATCAAGAACTTGATCTATGTCAAGAGAGTCTTCGCCCTTCCCACAAAGTTATGACAAAGGATCTTTGGAGACCTCTGGATAATGGTGTTATTAAACTTAATTTTGATGCTTCTTTCCAGAAAAATGACAATTTAGCCATAGTTGCAGTTGTTGCTAGAGACTCAATGGGAGATATTATAGGGGAAACTTATCTGTTTGAAAATGTGGCAGACCCATTTGTAGCGGAAGCAAGGGCATGTGAAAGGGCACTTCTGTTCGTGGCGAAGATGGGTTTTCGCCATTGATTGTTGAAAGAGACTCCCTATCAGTTATTAAAAGCATCAAGAAGAACAGATTAGATAAATCGGTACTCAGACCAATTACTCAACACATTGTGCACATGGGTTTGTACTTTGAGGAGATCTCATACCTTCATGTGCCCCGAACGATCAATGGAGTGGCTCATACTCTAGTGCTGGAAGATCAGAGGAATAAGTTCTATGGTTGTTGGGTTAATAGAGTACCAGATTCCGTGAAAATGCTTGCAAGGAAGGATCGATTGGCATGGAATCTGATCCACTGAAATTTTTTCGTCTTGGAATTTGGAGAAGGTTCTTAGAATCTCCAGATCTGGTTCTAATCAGATGCTCATCCTTTTAGATTGGTTTGTTTCTGCTAATGGAGAGCATTTTTGGGGCTGATATTTTTTTTGGAAGATGGATCGTTGTGGTTGCTGACTTCAAGAAGTTTTGTTGGCTTTTCTTTCCTTTTGACGTTTTCTTTAATTTTTTTTTTGCGTGCCAGTTGTTTGTTTTTCTGCTTTATGTCTTGTCTTTTCAGTTTGCAAGCTTTAATGACTTTTGTGTTCTCTGTTTTTTGAGCCAGTGTTAATAATATCAGTCCTTTTTAATTCAAAAAAAAATTGATCCTTGTTATTTCTATTTAACTTATAATAATCTATATTGGATTTTTTATGCATGCGCGTGGGTTTGTAATGAGTAAAAAAAATTTGAGCTTATGGTGTAAATAGCATCTTGTCTTTCATACCATCTTCTTTGATGCAGGTTTCTTTCTAGGTCATCAGATATTTCAAAATTTTATGATCTGAAAACACGTGACATTTCTCACCATACAGATAATGGCGCCAGATCTTAAGTGCAAACACAATCGCAGCTAACTCAAGGCCATGTGTCAGATAGTTCTTTTCATGAGGCTTTAATTGTCTCGACTCATAAGCTACAACTTTGCCTTCCTGCATCAAAACACATCCCAGACCGTTTAACGAAGCATCACTGTAAATCACAAATTCTTTTCCCGATTCTGGTTGTACTAACACTGGAGCTTCTGTTAGCAGAGCTTTCAACTGATCAAAACTTTTCTGACATTTATCCGACCACTCAAATCTAACATCTTTCTGAAGTAATCTAGTCAAGTAGCTATCACTGAAAATCCTTTCACAAATCGACGATAATAACCAGCTGAACCTAGAAAACTACGGACTTCAGACATATTTCTCGAGGTTTCCAATCCAGAATAGCAGAAATCTTGCTCGGATCAACACGAATCCCATAAGCTGACACAATATGTCCCAGAAAACTAACCTCGTGTAGCCAGAATTCACATTTGCTAAATTTCGCATACAATTTCTTTTCTCGCAGAGTTTGCAACACAATCCTCAAATGTTTAGCATGCTCGTTTTCATTCCGTGAATAAATCAATATGTCATCTATGAATACTACAACAAATTGATCTAAATGCGGTCGAAAATTACGCTCATCGATCCATAAAAGCAGCAGGAGCATTGGTTAGTCCAAATGGCATAACTAAAAATTCATAATGCCGGTACCTTGTTCTGAAAGCAGTCTTTGGAATGTCTGAATCTTTAACTCTCAACTGATAGTATCCCGATCTTAGGTCAATCTTAGAGAATAGAGTAGCCCCTTTTAACTGATCAAATAAATTGTCTATTCGGGGTAACGGATATTTGTTCTTTATGGTCACTTATTCAACTGACGGTAATCAATGCACATTCTCATCGTGCCATCTTTCTTTTTCACAAACAGAACAGGAGCACCCCAAGGTGAGAAACTCGGTCTAGCGAACCCTCTATCAATTAACTTTTGCAATTGTGACTTTAACTCTTTCAACTCTGTTGGTGCCATTCTATACGGAGATATCGAAATAGGTGTCGTACCAGGCATTAATTCAATACCAAACTCAACTTCACGAACTCGGTAACTCTTCAGGGAGCACATCAGAAAACTCGCAGACAATAGGTACTGACTCAATTTTCCTTTCAAACATTTTCGAATCAATTACATAAGCAAAATATGCCTCATACCCTTTTTCACATAACTCTGAGCTTTTAGTACCAATATCATAGTAGGCAATCCATTCAAATCATTAGACTCAACCCGTACAATTTCATTATTCAACATCTCAAATCTATAGTCTTTCTTTTGCAGTTCACAACAGCATCATGCAATGACAACCAGTCCATACCCAATATAATATCGAACTCATCAATTAGCAAAAGCATCAAATCAACAGGGAAACAGATATCTCGAAACATTAATGGACAGTTCTTGCATACTTTATCAACCAAAACACTTTTACCTAAGGGTTTTGATACTTTTATAGCAAACTCAGTAGACTCTACAGGCAAAGTCTTACTGAATACTAAATCCATGCATATATAAGAATACATAGAACTAGGGTCTATTAATGCAATCAAAGAAGTATCATAAAGAGTAAAAGTACCCGTTATAACATCAGGTGATGAAGCGTCCTCACGAGCTTGGATAGATACGCTCTGGCAGACGCTATAGCTTCAGATATTGCAACAGTGTCTCTCGTAGTCCTCTGACTACCATTAACATTTCTTACATTCTTTGGAGGTCTACCTCTCATAGGTGCATTATCAGATCTCAAATTCTGAACAGTTTCTGGCTCGACAGACTCAGGGCAATCACGGATAAAATGGTCAAGTGATCCACATCTGAAGAAAGCTCTGTCATTGAATCTACAACTTCCCGTATGCCTCTTTCTACAATACTTACATTCAGGTCTCTCAGATCGAACTTTACCAACATTGGCCACTGAAGTTGTGGGAGTTTTAGAACTCATTTGCGGTCTAGATTGATTTCTATTCGAATGTCCCATATTATCTTTGGAACAACTTTGATTATATCTGAATCTTTTGGAGCAGTCTGAAATGATTTACTCTGATATCTATTTCTCATATCTCGAGCTTCAGACTCAGCCTTTCTTTTATCTTTCCCGAGTGCCTCAGCTTTGTAAGCTCGGTCAACAAGTACAACAAACTATTTTATTTCTAAAATCCCAACTAGCAAACGGATATCTTCATTAAGACCGTTTTCAAATATTTTGCACATTATAGCTTCAGATGATACACATTCCCGAGCATACTGACTCAGTCTCACGAACTCTCGTTCATATTCCGAAACAGTCATTCGGCCCTATTTTAATTCTAGAAATTCCTTTCGTTTCTGATCAACAAATCTCTCACTGATATATTTTTTCCTGAACTCAATCTAAAAGAAGTTCCATGTAACTCATTCTCTCAGAACAACAGAAATTAAGGTTTTCCACCATTGATAAGCCGCATCTCGAAGAAAAGATACAACACACTTTATGCATTCTTCTAGAGTCAGAGACATTTCATCGAATACCCGGACAGTGTAGTCTAAGGGGGATTAACCGGGGGCGGGGGTTGCGAAACAGACAATGTAACATCCCGAAATAGGGCCTAAACGGAATAGTGGTTGCGAAACCACGAATCTCAGCTATAAAAGTTTATTACGATTAATTATTATGATTTACCGAGTGATTAAATACATGTGTTAAAGTATTGATAAGAAATTTTATTGATTTCATGCTTAAATTGCCTATTAAGACTTGTTTGCAAAAGTTGATAAATAGGGGTTCTAATTTATAGAGTACTTGATTGAAATGGGGGTTTGAAGTAGGAGTCCTTAAATGGTAATTAGACCATTATATTTTCATGGACAAAAATGGACATATATAGGTAGAAAGAACCAAAGTTTTTAATGAAGAGTAATTTAGTCATTTGGTAATAAAAAGAAATTAAAAGGGAAAAAGATGGCAAAATATGCTCATCTTCTTCATTAGGCTGAATTTTCAAGTGTTCACCATAGCTAGGGTTTGTTTCAAGCTTCCAAGCTCCATAGTAAGTGATTCCAAGCCCCATTTTAATGTTATTTACATTTTTGAAGCCCCGGTAGCTTCGGTTTAGCTTATTCTATTAATAATTCATGCTAGGATTCATATTTGGAAAAATACCCATAGGTGAAATGTGTTTATTTTGATGTTTTATGATAGAATATGAAGTCTAAAATTATGTTAAACAACTTTTTCTAAGTGATTTTAAGTGAAAGCGAGTAAAAGCAGCTTAATCGGTAAAAATACCTAATGTTCATAAGTACATGTTAGAGTGAGAATTTGATGTTGTCATAAAAGGAAAAATGATTAGCATGTCATAAAACATAAGAATAAGGGATAAAGTATAATTTCTGAGCTTTGGGGTAAATGTGTAAATATGTAAAAGTTTCGGGGCAAAATTGTATTTTTTCCAAATTAAGACTTAAGGACTGTTTTGATAAATGTGAGTATTAAATAAGCTAAATTTGCTATTATAGATCAAGAAGAATGAAATCCAGAGTTAGATCGGGGAAAGAAAAAGATAATGGACTAAATCGATATAGTTTATCGTATTTTGTTTCGAGGTAAGTTTGCAGTAAATAAATGCAATATTCTATTATTTTACATTTGATACTATTAAATTCCAGCATTTACATATTTATTCTATAAATTTATCATTTAAAGACTCAAGCATGAATTGACGAAGAAGCAATCTCAGAATGTCCCGGTTGAACTTTAGGAATGTGTAGGATACAAATGTCATGACATTAGGGTTTAAGGAAATCATGTAAGACCATGTCAAGACATGGCATTGATAAGTTACTATAAGGTAAAGGTCCCATGTAAGACCATGCCAAGGCTGGTGAATTTATAAGGCAAAGGTCCCATGTAAGACCTTGCCAAGGCATGACATTGGTGAGTTTATAAGGCAAGGATACCACGTAAGACCATGTCAAGACATGGCAATGGTTAAGTTTCACAAGAAAAGGTACCAGCGTATCCTTAGTATTCCAAGTGGTTCAACGGGAAAATTTAAAGAGTATACCAAAGGAAAGGTAAGACAAGTTCAAGCTAAAAGGTGCAGTAAAATTTAAGACTTAAGTATATTAAGTTAAAGGCTTAAATAATTTTGGTAAGAAAAGAATATGATAATGCATTAAGAATGTTGTTATTTATTTACATGCAAACTTACTAAGCTTAACGCTTACTCCCATTCCTTTCTTTCTTTTCATAGTTTTACAAGCCAACTCGGGGATCGTAAGGACGTGGAGATCGTTACACTATCATAGGATTATATTGGTATTTTATGACTCGAATGTTTTAAGTTATGGCATGTATAGGGACTTAGCCATTTTGTGTGTATGACCTTATGATATGGCTTAATATTGGCTTGTAAATGTTTGGTAATGATTAGCTATTGAAATGGTTAATTAAGAACATGTTTTGGATGTTATGTAATGCCTAGTTGATAGTTATTTTAAGAAATTATGTAATTATATGCAGGGGAACAGTTTGGACAGCAGCAGTAATGTGACTTTGAAAAATCACCAAAAATATTAGAAATGGAATTAGGTTGTGCATGAGATGTAGAATTAAATATTATTGAGTCTATTTTTATATAAAAAAACTGTGTAGGAAAAATAGTTGTATATTATGAGATAATTGATTTTTAGTGAAGAGAGGTCAGAACTGTCAAACTGTGTAACAGGGGAGACTTTAACTAATAAACTGTACTAATTGGTCACACCAAAAATTCTGGAAAAATTATAGTAAGAAGATATATGAGTCTAGTTTCAAGGAAAATTTACGGATATATATTTCAAGTTTTTTAACTCGAGTTATAGTTAATTTAGTGAGCATGATGCAGATGGACAGTTTCAATTTTTATGCCCTGATCTAGTAAGTTAAGTCCAGTAATGCCTCGTGCTCGACTCCGGCAACGGTCTCAGGTAAGGGTGTTACAGACAAGTTATTTCTCATGAATTGAGTGAACCATTCACTCATCATCTGGAAGAAATCTTGTTTAGCTTCTCCCTCTTGACCGCTCGTAGCCAGTCTCGGATTAGAAGGCACTGTCCCTTGCGCGGGAGTAGGCGCATTACTTTCTACGTCGTCAGCGGGATCCATTGCTATACAGAAATCACATTTTATACGTCAGGATTCATCACACTATTACTATTCAGATATATGGCATGTATAGCTAGACTCTGACACGCTATGTTAGTCCGAGAATCGACTAAACCGTAGCTCTGATACCAACCAAATGTAACACCCCTAACCCGAAATCGTCGCCAAAATAGGGTCAAAGACATTACCGGACAGATCGAAAACATTTATAATATTTCATGCATTTCATTCATCTACCATACACATAATGTCCCTTAAGTGAGTCATCGAGACCCTAAGCATGCTTATAAACCGAATCGGGACTAAAACAAAACACATACAAAATTTCATGGAAAATTAAAAACTTTTCTATAATAAAAGGGACACACGCCCGTAGGGGTAGGCCGTGTGCTCTCTATGGCTGCTAGACACACCCGTGTGTCCTCCCCATGGTCGAACCTGACTTTTGTTCCACGGCCACCAAGCACGCCCATGTACTCTGGCCGTGGTCAATCCTGCCAAATACCACACGGCTACCAGGCACGTCCGTGTGCCTTGGCCGTGCGCTCTTAGGCCATATACTGACTTTACCCCATGGTCCCTAGGCACGCCCGTGTGCCATGGCCGTGTGACATTACAGATCATTTGCAAGACCAAAATGTCACCCAAATGGGTCATACCTACAAGCAACATTTTCCATCACATATCATGCATATATGGCAACCAAAAATATACCAAAATGACCATTCAATCTATACATTCAATATCAATTCCAACTATGCTAAATTACAAGACTAAAGCTCATCTCATCACAAGCATACTTCTTTCATTTGCTTACTCAAAACTTGCCTATTCTCTCGTACTCCAAACCATACCAAAAATATGCATCATATAATATATTCATTCAAGCATTTTATCAACTCAAAACTAGCCAAAACACATGGCTAAGATTACTTCATAATCATATACACCTATCTAGCCTATACATGCCATATTAAGCTATATACATTTTTCAAAGAGTATCAAAAAGAGTTTAGTAGTGTGATGACAATCCTTGACGGTCCCGAGCCTTTAGTAGCTTTGACAACCTATAAAACAGAGAAAACAGACACACAGATTAAGATTTCCAAAAGCTTAGTAAGTCAATATATAAACAAACTTAGCATAAAATGCATTTTGAGCAAGTAAATACATTGGCACGTTCCAATCACTTAGCAAATCATCACATATATACCTTGATTCATACTTGTGGCCACATTTGCCACATTCATCAATTCAAGATTTACATTCTCACATTTAAACATACATTTCTTCAACTCCAACTCATATAGGTACTTACCTTTTATATACACTTAATGTACATTCAACGTACCTGAAACAGATATTCGTTCACTTATTTGATCATAGATCGGATTTACAATTCGTATCACAAAGTTTCCCGTTGAACCTTTAGGAACCTAGTAGGATGCTCGAAAAACTCAGAATGGTTCCCAGACGAGGTCTTACACGCACTCAGATATCAATGCCACTGTCCTAGACAGGGTCTTATACGAATCAATATGATGCCGATGTCCCAGACATGGTCTTATACGTAAAACTCATATCAATTTCAACGTCCCAGATGTGGTCTTACACATAAAGCCCATATCGATGCCAATGTCCCAGACGTGGTCTTACATGTAAAGCTCATATCGATGCCAACGTCCCAGACGTGGTCTTACATGTAAAGCCCATATCGATGCCAACATCCCAGATGTGGTCTTACATGAAATCTCAAATCAACGCCAACATCCCGTACGTAGTCTTACATGATTAAACAGAACAGATGCCTATGTCATGACATAGCTAATCCTATCTATTCCTAGGTTCATACGGGACTTATCGGACATTGTCGCTAGATCGGCCTTATCTCAGAATTTATATGCATATCATCATATAATATATCAATATCCACATTAGTCATATAAACATTTACAATTTCATACAAGTACATCTATTTGTATAGTGACTTACCTCGGATTCGGTTTAACGAAATGAAAACGGCTACTCTGTAACTTTCGCTTTTCCGTGATCTAAATCTGTTTTCCTCGGTTCTTGATCTAAACATATTCAGAATTAACCCTTTTATTCACTCATTCATTCAATTCAATCCAAACACATATATTTAGGGCAATTTACAAATTAGGCCTCATACTTGCACAATTTATCAATTTAGTCTATTTTAATCAAAACATCAAATTCACAAAATCAACCCACACTCATGCTTAGCTGAATGTACATTTATATCATACAAGCCCATATTTTTCATCAAATTAGCAATTTAGTCCCTCAATTTGCTATTTTCACAATTTAGCCCTATTTAGCTAAATTCATCAAAACTTCAAGAACAAAACATGTTTAACTAACTCAAATCTTTCATTTAACACCATCAAACATCACATATCTCATGAATTCATCAATAGCATATTTCACATACATCATCAAAACACAAAATCAAGGCATGGGTTTTGTAGCTCTCAAAGCAGCGATTGCAGAAACATAGAAATTATCAAAAACCGAAATCAAAACTTACCTTAATTCAAGCTTGAAGTGGCCGAATATAGCTTAAGGTTTTCTTCTTTTTCTTTCTTTGATTTTTGGCTAACAAAGGATGATAATGTGGCCATTTTCATTTTTTTTATTAAACATATAATCATTTAATACTAACCTTTAAATCAAATATATTAAAACATATAATTCAAGGTCATTTATGACCTTAGCCATCCACTAACCATTTATTGGCATATTTGCCTATTAAGGCCGCAACATTCAAAAGCCACATCACTTAAGTACTTTAACAAATAGCAAGCAACTTTCACATTTAGTGCAATTCCATCCTTTTGCTCAATTAAACACATAAACAGACAATTTAGCTTACGAAAATTTACCACATGCTTAGTCTCATATCAACAAACAGAAAATAATATTAAAATATTATACTGACTCGGATTTATGGTCTCGAAACCACTATTCTGACAAGGGTATAAATCGGACTGTTACAGATACCCAATGATTAAACTTCACAAATACAAAACAACACTTGAAAGAATAAATAAGAATTGAACCCACAAGTGTTTTCAAATGAAAATGAGAATAACAAGATAAAGATATTTTTGTAGTAAACCTTGTAAATTTGTTTCTTGTCTTCATCTTGGTGTCCTTGAACTCTATGTACTCCCTCATTTAGTTCTAACCATTTGGAGTGGTTGGAAGGAAGATAGAGTCATTGGAGTCTTTAATTTTAGCATTATATGTAGTTGTAGGGTAGCATGTTTCGATACATGACTTTTGGGTACCAATACCTGACTTTGAAAAATGTGACTATTAGCTCCTTATGTATTAGAACTTAAAGGTTATGTTTCAATACCTCTTAGGGTGGGTTTGGATGGGCAGTGGGGTGCGGTGTAGTATGTTTTTACACTAATTGTAGGTAAACGCACCACACATCCAAACCCAACCTTAGTTAAGGTTCAATACCTCTACAACTATGGTCTAATACATTTGTTGCCCTAAAAAGCTCATCGACTTGCTATGTTCTAGTGTCATAGGCCGCAAGTCAAAGCCTTTGATGAGTACGCACAAAACATTCCATGGAGGCCAACTGATTAAATGAGGTTCATTTGACCCACTTGAACTGGCCTGATTCGTGGAACAAATGAAGAAGCCCATCTACTTGAAGCATTGGTGGCCCAATGAAACACTCCAATAAAACTAAAGTTACCAGAGTAATTATTGTAAATCCTAAAGGGTAAAGATGTATAAAGTTGAAATCTCTTAGGATTCTCTATTGTAGATGAGAACTAATCTCAATCATTGATGTAATTCGATTTGTACTGTTGGATTTGAGGGAGCTTAACTATAAATAAAGGTCTTCCCCTTCATTTGTAATCATTCCATTCATAATTTTGAAATATATTTAAGAACATTTATTCAAACACTTTATGTGTGCTATTTTTCCGTGGTTTATTTCTCTTTCGAGTTTGCTTCCACTTTGCTTCAATGCCTTAGAGAATTTCCCTTATGAATTTTTCCCTTTCATGAGTTATGTTGACTTAGGAGGATTTAAAGCGAAAGAATTACCTAAGACCGCGCAGTCTGCCAAACTAAAGCTCTAGCCCCATGACATTAGAACATAAAAGGTTATGTTTCAATACTTATATTGGTATCAATACTTTTTCTTATAAGTTCTGATATCTATGAAGTTGTAGTTTAGTGACTTTATATGTTTTGATACCTAAGATCCATAATTCATCATTTAAGCATAATTTATGTTTTTAAGCTTTATGAAAAAAAGATACATAATTACAAGCATTTTTAACTGAAAATCTAGTACTTATCCTTTACGGATCATCAATTATGTGTCCATGTTTGACATGTGAGAGTTCCCTTTAGTGACTAACTTCCTTTTCCACTTCAGTTGGTTCATGAAGATCATATCGTTTGGATTGAACCAACTCATATTGTGTTTGCTTCTCGAATTATTTTGTTATATCAAAATATTTAAAAATCAAAGCTAATATTATGAATTATTCAATTCAAGTCCTTTTAAGTTTTTTTTTCTTTTAACCCTCAAACTTTTGAAACTTTATTTTGGCCCCTTAATATTATATTCATGGCTTCACCTCTGAACATACCTCAAAGTTTTTAAACTTGCCTCAACTTGAAATATGTGTTTCAAAATTTACTCAAACTTATCCATATTTACAAATAATTAATTTAAACTTATTGTATCTCATCCATATTATATTTTTAAAATTTGTTTACAAAAGTTTATGCTATTATTTATTTAATACTTAATCATTTAACATTATATTCTTTTAAATAATATAAATTGAAATATTAACTTTAAACTAACAAACTAGATTTATAAATTAACTTCAACTTTTGAGTACTTAAATTCAAGACCCGTCATGCACAATTATATATATGAAGCTATAAGTCCCATCACATAAAATATCAATTTTACTAGGCTAAAACAAAATGAAATATTAAATTATTTTTTACATTATAAATTGAGAATGAGAAATTACATCCACAAGAGACATAACAGTTATCTTCATGACAACATGGATACATACAATTACATTTTTTTTTTACGATTACAATCAATTCATTTGAATAATTATATCAAAATTTAAAATAAACAATATAATCAACTATCCAAGATTTAAATTAAAAAATCTAAAATTATCTATATATAATATAAAACTCCTACTTAAAAGTTTTGAAACACTTGAAATGTCAACTTTCATTATATAATACCTCATTACCAATAAAACATGTAAATATGATTAATTATATGTTTATAGTTATACGACTAATAAGGGAAAAAATATTGGTTTTAACAAATGACAACGCAAGACTCTTTTTAAACAAACAAACACAGAAATGTGTAAGTGATTTTTTAAAAAATTCATGAAAATGATAGATTGTAATGCATTAAATTATTACATGATTCTTTCTATTTCATAACTCATATTTTTTTTCTTTTCTTTTTCCGAATGTCTGAATTATTTCTAAACGTAAAAGTTACCAAACAATTAAACTTATATCAGTAAAAATAATACTCAACAAAAACCATTAAAAAAATATAATTTTTAATGTTAACCGCCTCTGAGCAAACCACCGATCGCTTTCTCGTGGACGTGAACGTTATGGTTTTTTTTTTGGCCTGGACACGTGTATGTTATGTTAGATAAAAGAATAGAAGCCGTGGACTTTCGGCCAATCACGTGCAGTCAAACGAGTAACGGCTCGTCTTTGTCGAAATCCAAGGAGGGTTTGGTGGAGAGAGGTAACGTGGCGTACCTGTAAGAGAAGTTTCTCTTGAAATAATCATCGTCGTAGTTGCCGTTTCCTCCGGGCCCTTCGTCGAAATTAAGGGCGTAACTCAACGGATCGTAATGGAATTTCCCGCCACCATTACCGGTTCTGTTATTTTTGAACCGTCGCACAAACGTCTTCCATTTCGGGCAGGCCACCAACTCCGACCATTCTCGGAATTTCCTCCACCCTCGCGTCCACCATGCCTCGTTGTCGCTTGATGGCATGGATGATTCGGAGTCGGTGTTGTTGTCGTACACCGCTAAATGCTGCCACCAGATTGGTCCGACGGCAGAGTTACAAGGCATCCAAAAACAACAGCCTCCATTCGCGAACTTGGCAACTTGGATGTTGTCATCGGAGCCGACCGCTGCCTCCTCCGCCTTATTTTGAGTTGGCATATTGTGGAGAAGCGAAGAAACGGTTAAGAAGTTTCTGTTAAGGGTAACGAGAAGGGAGAGAAAAAAAAAAGATTTTCTCTCGCTTTCTCGAGAAAGCATGAAAATTAAGAATTTCCTATCATGGGAAAGATTCTCGGTGTTCCGTCATTTTCACTGAACAGGCCTTTTTATTAATTAATTTTTAACAGAAACGACGAAAATTTAGGAGGTTCCCGTTCTACAGCTTTGCCAACTTACAATAACAGTGCATGATATACCAAATTAACTCGTGCGTTCTTTTAACTACAATCACACACGTGTCATATATTTCTATTAAGTAGGGAGAGGGTAAGGCCATTCAATTGAATATTTATGCTATTTCTCTCCATAAATTTCGTAAATAATAATATATTATATTATTAAATAAATTTAGATATAATTAAATAATAATTAATTATATATAAATTTTAAAATTGAGATCTTAGATCTTAATCTAAAGAGATTACATTCAAAAGTTATTAATATTTATTTGTAATTGTTATGATTATTTAATTATGCTTAAATAAAGTTATTAGTAATTATTTATAAGTTAGTCTCTATTTTTGTTGTTTTAATTGTGAGATGTCGTGTTATGAGGATCGAAGCCAATAATTTTTTTTGACGTTGAAATTAAATTATATATTTTTAAGATAGTAAAATATAATTTTATCATTTTAATAGCTTATATCTTTATAATTTATAAATGATTAAATTAAATTTTTATCATTTTAGAGGGATAAAGTATAATTTTATTATTACTAATTTAATTTTTTATAAACTATAAAAAGCCCTAACTATAATTTTTTTATTTTAAGGGGAGTTCAGGGCCCTGCCTGCCTTTTGGATTCACCACTGCGTGTTATTATTCATGGATGGTGCATGAAACTCATGTACCAATAGTGCATCAAATATTATTCCTTTAATTAATTCATTCTGTATTGTTTTAAGCAGATGCTTTGTCTCACAAGTTTGACGAGAGGTTGAACATTTTCATATAATGATTTTGTTTAGAACTCAAGTGTCTAAATACAAATTAAGCATAACTATTTGTAACCATTCGACTCCAACTTATGCCATATAACATATAGAGCATGCATGGGTGATGGTACTACCACTTGAGTTAATTCAAGCACCTTACAATACTCTCCCACTCTGTGAATTTGGACATTTCCCAACGCATCATCCATAATTTCTTTCTAATTATTTAATGATATTTCAGTAATTTTTTCCATTTCATTAACATGTAAATCTGGTAATTTTTTTACCTTGAACCACGAACTGTGGACTTAGAACCTTGAACATTAAATCTAGAACCTCGAACTTGAACCTTAAACTTAAACCTTGAACCTTGAATCCCAAACTCGAACTCAAACAACAAACTTGAACCCAAACTCTAAACCATAAACACTAAACTCAAATTTAAAGTTTAAAATTTAGGGTTTAAGGTTTAATATTCGAGGTTTTGATTTATATTTGAGGTTCATAATTCAAGGCTTAGGGTTCGGGGTAAAAAGTTTGCTTGAGTTTTTAATAAAGTTAAAAGACAAAATTCCTATAAAAAACGATGTTGGACTTGTTGAGAGTTCAACCCCTCGATAGAAAACTTGATAACAACGCAACTATTTCACTACTATATCAATACCTTATATTATATTTAAAAAAAATACATATTGAATTTTTAATATTGTTTATTAACTTAAAAAGGGTTACTATAATATCGTGTACCAAATTTTGATATTGATATTGAAATTAGTACTTGAAAATTGGCCCATAATTTTAAAATGTGGCATTTTAAGCAAATAAAAATAGACAGTTGTTACTGATGTCTTATTTTAAAATATTTTTAATTTCATATTTATTTTCTAATTAGCCAAAAAATCATTTTCTTTGAACAAAAATGATTGGAGTAAAGAATGGTGGAGAGTGGGGAGGGGGCAGGGTATACAATCTAGATTTCTTCAGAAATGAAATTTAGCGTGGGGGAAAGACGCAAACCGCTCATAGCGTTGGGGTGGAAATGATTTGGTTACTACAGGGAAAAGAGACCATCAAAAAGGAGAAAATGGTGAAAGGATCGAGGGAAAAAAAAGAACTAAAAAGTTTCAACCTTGGAGGAATGGTGAGAAAAAGGTTCATTAAATGAGTTATTAATTGAATCAATAGTTTAAATGGGCGTAAATTTTTAGATTTCGAACATTGACCAAAATTTGATGACGAAATTTTCATCAATGTTTCAAATAAATTGTCACAAATTTTTATAACTTAGTTGAATACACAATATATTGATAAGATCTAGTGATAGGTTCTCGTAATAGAAATACAGCAAATCGTAAAAATGAGAGTGATTCGCATAGTAAAATATGTGAAAAATTGTTAGATTTGAGAAATTAAAAAGATTTCTTATTTTTTTATCAAAACATTTATAGATAGAGAGGGGTAAGATGTAAGCCCCAAGCCCTCCAACTATTGAGTATAAATATTGTGATAATGTGATAAGTGTTAGTCTAAAATGTTGTTAAATTTGACTTGAATGAATAAGATAAGTGTGTTATTGGATGTAAGAAATTGATGTGTGCCGTTAAAAGTTTTTTTAATATAATTTTTACAAATTGTGTGGGTCTCAAAAATATAATGCTCAGATGAAAATTCAAGGGTTGAGCCTTTCGAGTCAAGTAGCAAGAAGGCTACGTCACTATAGCTTGCGTAAGGACGCGAGGATGGACTTATATGACAAAGATCTTTATGTTAATAGATTGCTTTGATAATAAAAGAAAATCTAAATACTAAAATTATAATATATGAATGTATAATAATTGTCCAAATACATGAAAAAATTATAAAATATTGATTCAATTAGTATCACTAAAATTTATTGAAACAATGGTTAAATCTCTCATTAAAAATAGGGTAAATTACACCAACAGTCACTCAACTTTGGGGTAGCTGACAAAACAGTTACCTAGGTTTCATTTCAGTCACTCAACTTTTGAAAAGTTACAAAACAGTCTTTTTATCGTTTTCCGTCACAGACGTCACGACAAAGTGACATGGCAGGTGACGACGTCATTGGTGTCAAAAAACCGTCCAACTGGCCGGTTACTCTCACTTTAATAGCCCTACCAATAGTATTTTAGGGTTAGAAAAAAAGAAAAAGAAGAAGAAGAGGAGGAGAAAAAGAAGAAGAAAAGGAGGAGAAGAAGAAAATAAGAAGGAGAAGAGGAAAAATAGAGATGCTTGAAGTGATTCCGGTGTGTTATTGTGGAAACCCAACCAAGTTAAACACGTCTTGGTCCAATGACAACCCAGGTAGGAGGTTTTTTGGGTGTAACAAATTTGGCTTTGGATTTCGAAAACCATGTTGGTTTTTCAGTTAGTTTGATCCGCCATTGACGCCCCGTTCACGAATTGTGTTGTTGGGTCTTCTGAAAAAAGTGAGGACATTGGAGGATGCAAGAAGGAGGGAGAGAAGAACCTGGTTTTTGGTGCTTGTATTTGTAACTGTGTTGTTTTTTTTTAAACCTTAAAAATCTTATGTTATTGTTGTTAGCATTGAAAGCCAGCTTATGTTTTGTAATATTTTTGTTGGTATATTGTTGGTTATGTTGGTATACATGGCTGCTGTATATTGTTGCTTAACATATGTTATACATGGCTGTTAGTATACATGGCTAACTAGCTCATGTTGTTGTTTACAAACACTTGAAAGACTTGAAATGGGATATTTTTGTTGATTACAAATTGTTTTATAATATTTTTGTTGCTTACAATAGTTAGAAGATAACAGATGGAAAAACACATATGTATTTCTCAATACTCAAAATATAGAAGATAAGGGATAACAAAAATAGCATGGATAAGAGATAACAGATGGAAAAACACATGTATTTCTCAATTCTCACACATTTGTTTTTTCAATACTCATATGTTAGAAGATAAGAGATAACTAAAATAGCATGGATCAATGCTCATATATTAAGGCCAAAATGCCAAACTGTTTACAAAAGGAATAAGGGGAAAAATATTGCCAAATTTTCCTACAATTCAACACAAGTGAACAGATGTGAATTGTAGGGAAATTTACAAAAAATTTCAGTGATTGTATGCCTAAGTTTATCAACAGTAGAAATCATAGGCAAATTTACAAAAAATTTATCTGCCTAAGTTAATAGATCAGTAGCAGGCAAATTTACATATTTTCAAAAAGTTAACAAAATAAGGTTTTTGGTTTCTAGTTAATCAATGGTTTGTCATGGATGACTTTTGAGTAGAAGGCATCTATCTAACAGTGGTTGGTCTTTTCTTGAATGGGAGCTTTTCTCTTAGGGTAGCTTGTTGATGAGTTGGGGCAGTAGGTAACTGAGTTGGGACAGCCTGTTGAGTTGAGGTTGCTGAGTTTGGACACCAACTTTTTGTCTTTTGACCTACAGGAACAAGAAAAATCTGTCAAACAAATTCATAAATAGAAGTATACTAAAACTTAAGGCAAATGGCTTACTGGAATGTTTTGGCCAACTTCGCCTTTGCAACTCCTCTTATTGTGGCCTATTCTTTTGCATTTACTACACCTCATGTCCACCCCTCTCTTGCTCAACCTTTCTACTGTTTGTGTTTCATCAGGTTCTTTCCTTCTCACCTTAGTAGGTTTGTTAGGTAGTCTTTTTAGAGTAGGAGGCAGTATCGGCAGCATGTTTGACAAAGAGGCTCATTGTTTAGGACCCTTCATCGGACTTACACTACAAAGAAATGACTTTTAGAGGCATTTTAGTGGCGTTTTAAAGAAAACGTCAAAATATAATACATTAGCGGCTTTTTAAGAAAAACGCCGCCAAAAATGAACATTAGCGCGTTTATATACAAAACGCTGCTAAAAGGATATATAGCGTTTTTTTGTAAACGCCGCTAAAGTCGAGCATTAGCGGTGCTTTTGGAAAAATGCCGCTAAAAGTCAAAGAATTAGCGCGCTTTTGGAAAAACACGCTAAAAGTCGAGAATTAGCGGCGCTTTTATAAAAAAGCTAAAAAGTCGAAAGCATTAGCGGCGCTTTTATAAAAACGCCGCTAAAAGTCAGAGCATTAGCGGCGCTTTTGGAAAAACGCCGCTAAAAGTCAGAGAATTAGCGACGCTTTTGGAAAAACGCCGCAAATAATTTTAAAGTTTTTTTTGGATATATATGACTGATTGTTTTTAAATTTATATATTAAATAATTGTAAAAGAGATAACATTAATTTTAATACATTAAAATTATGATTCTAGTTTAAATTATTTAAGAGAAAAATATTTGTTAAAAATGAATAAATTATTAAATAATTTCTTATATAATCGTAAAAAAGATAGTATTAATTTTAAAATATTGAATTAATTCTCATGATTGTTTAGGGTTTATGATTTAGCATATATAGTTTAGGGTGTAAGGTTTAGGAGTTACTATTTTAATGTTTAGGGATTATTGTTTATGATTTGCGGATTAAGGTTTAAGGGGGATGTGTTAGGGTTTCATGGGTTAAAAGTTAGGGTTAATGGGTTGAAAGGTAAATAGTTAAGGGTTTGGAGTTAATAGGTTAAGGGTTAGGGGTTAGGGTTTATAGTCTATGATTTAGGGTTTATAGGATAGAGGATAGGGGTTATGGGTTTAGATTAAATTAGTGTCTTTTAATTTATATATTAAATAATTTCTTATATAATTGTAAAAGAGATAACATTAATTTTAATCCATTAAAATTATGATTCTAGTTTATATTATTTAAGAGAAAATATTTGTTAAAAATGAAAAAAATATTAAATAATTTCTTATATAATCGTAAAAGAGATAGTATTAATTTTAAAATATTGAATTAATTCTCATGATAATTTGGGGTATGGTTTAATTTATGGTATATAGTTTATGGATTAATCTTAGGATTTAGGCTGGGTTTATAATTTAATTAGTTTTATTATTTTAGAGTTATAGTGTTTTGGGTTTATTGCTTAAACCATATTGAATAATAACTATTTATTTTCTTTATTGTAACTTCATATTGCTATAGTATATGTATAACTATTGTATACCCATATGACATACAGGCTAATAGTGTTTGTCAATGTAATTATCTAAAAATAATAATAATAAATTTAATCTTAACTTAAAAATCAATAATACATATTAGTAGTATAAAAAATATATTTTATTCTTTGAAAATAGTAAATTAAAATGATTATAATAAATAGAGATGTCAAATGTTAAAATAAATAGAAGAAATTTGTGGTAATGAACAAATTAATTTATGTAAATTAATTATAATTAATTGTAACTGAAAGAATTTTATTATGAAAATAATAACAATAAGATTAATTTTAAAAAAGTCCTTATAATTGTAATAATTTAAAATTTATTTTATTCAAAAAATTTAAAACATATATTATTTTTCAAATTTATTGAAAATATTTAATGTTATATTAATATCAATTCAATTTAAAAATTGCTAAACAAAAATTACTAAACAATATTATTTTAATATTAAAGGTATTAGCGGTTTTGCTCAAAAACGCCAAAAAGCTTAGGGATTTAGCGCTAAACAAATGAACGCCGCAAATTAAGAGTAATAGTGGCGTTTGTTTTCAAAACGCATAAAAAGAAATTAAATTGAATTGAAACAGCTACTGTTTTTATTTTCTCAATTTTCTCACTAAGTCTTTTCGCCTAGGTTTCTTTTCGTTCTTCCCTCTTCCCAGTGATTTCTCCTCTCGCTAGGTCTTCTTCCCTTTCCTGTAATCCCCATTTCTTTCTTCCCTAATTAGAAAAAGAAAATTTCCTTTTCTCTTTTCTCGTAAAAACTTAAATCAAGTTTTTATTTTCTCAATTTTCTCACGAAGTCTTTTCGCCTAGGTTTCGCTTCGTTCTTCCCTCTTCCCAGATTTTTCCCTCTCGCTAGGTCTTCTTCCCTTTCCTGTAATCCCCTTTCTTTCTTCCCTAATTAGAAAAAGAAAACTCCCATTTCTCTTTTTCGTAAAAACTTAAATCAAGTTTAATTTTTTAAATTTCATGTTTCAAGATCTCTTAATTTTTTTATTTTGGTTTTAGCCTCCTACCATTAAGCCATCGAAAGTGACAATGACGATCGTTGAGTTTAGAGGATATAGATGCCATTAAAGTTATCGGAAAAGGTAATGGTGGAATTCGCAATTGGTCCTACCGCTTGATGGTGCTTTTCTTTAGTTTGTATTGTGTGCATTAAAAATAAACCGATCTAAAATAAGGAATTCAATGGGTCCATGATCGTGGTTTATAATAAGAGTTTTCAACCGATTGTTTCTTATCTTTACATCTTTCATTATTTAATTTTTCTTTTAACCATCCATACCATTTTATCTTGGTAATCTCATGTGACTTTTATATATTTGAAAAGGAAATAAGTGTTCAAGCCGTTTTCTTCTAATGACTTTTTGGAAAGGAAACAAATATGTGTAATGTTAAAATTATAGTTTAACATTATAGTGCGAGATGGGTTATGATATTGCTTGGACCTCACAAGATTCGCATATTTCCTACGAGAAAATGCCTTCTACTTTTGGGTTTCGCATATAAATGCTACCGATTTTATCTTCCAAGTCTCCCGTTATTTTACGTTTACATTCTTAACCATTTCCCTTGTTATTATTACACAATTTACAGGATCGATGTTTTCTTAGAACTCTTGTGAACTGATTTCTTACCTCTTGCCATGACTTTGTTGGAAGTTTGGGACTCACATCTTTAACCTTCTGTCTTCATTATGATATTTGCGAGACTTGGATACAAGTTCGCTTAATGAGGTTGCCTTACGAAAAGGCCGTTCAAATTTTATTAATATGAAATATTCAATCAACTCGCAGGACTTGGTTTTATGTTCTATGAATTCATATTGGGTAAAATTCATTGTTTTTTTTCATGAATTTGGAATTTAAATTGCCATTATCTATCCCACCTTTGAATGGCTATGAATGTGGATTTAATTCTATTGAAAAACTTAAAAGAAATCAAGACAGTGAGCAAAACTTTTCCCCTTTTGAGATTTTGCATTGAAACCTTGTTCTATGTGCTTACAATAGGGTTGTTAATGATTTCGACGCAATCCTTTAGCTTTCTTTGTATGTCTTTAAACTTGATCTAGGTACAGTAGATGACATAGGTTGGACTTTTTCTGTTAAACAACCACTTTGGATTTATAGCAAACTTAATTACTTGTCATGTTTCCTTTAGATGACATAGGTACAGTAGAGATGTATGTATTGTTGGTATCCAGTATAGTACAAAGGAAAAAAACTTACGCATGTTTGACTTATTTCAATTTTGAAGCAGCAAAGGCAAATGACAGTTTGCCCCAACCACATCTCGTTCCCCATAGTCGTTCCCTATAATTGCTTTGATTTTGTTTTAAGGAGAATTGTTATTGTTTTTTCATTTCAGCTTTGAGTCTATCAAATGTAAAAAGCTTCTGTCTGAATTGCTACTTATGATGTTGGGATTTTTGGTTTGTTTTGTTACAAAGTGCGACTTGCTATTCAAGTTGTGATTGATAAAGAATTTCACATAGGCTGATTGTAGGAGGAAAAGTTTATCTGTGTATATCTTTGGTTATCGAGAAGATCAAGGGAAAATGATATTTCAGTCAGTCCTTTAGTAAAACTGGGTTGGATTTAATGTTTTCTTGTATTTGTGACAATTCTTTGTCGGAGGCACTTGATTTGTTCATCATTGAGTATTAATTGTTTTTCTTCTTATGCAATGGGCCGGCCTTAACTTCCTAATACTGCATTTTAAAGGTTAAGAAACTGGAGGAGCTTGGAATTGGTAGACCTTCGACATATGCCTCAACATTGACAGTTGCTGTCATATTAAATAATTGTTTGCTACATTACTTTACTGCTGCTATTAGTATTATAGTATATTTATCTATGATTTTCAAATAGTTGATGCAATTTGTGAACTGTATGTAAAGGCTTGTCAATTGGAATTGTTTATTTGCTGGAAATTGAGATGTGGTATTGCTGTAATTGAGGTCTAAATATGTTGTTAATTGAGGTGTTTAAATTGTTGTAATTTCATATTAGTGTTTAATAATGTATGTGAATAGAATTTTGTTTTAATAAATTTCATATGTATTTGTTACAGATTTGTATTGAGAAAGGTATCCGTACTTTGCAAGTGATTAGAATTGAAGAGGACTTACTTCGACTACTGAATTGACTATTTTTATTTCACCAAATAATGTGAGTATTAGTTTTAGTAAATAGCATTATTAATCAATAGCACTTGTTCATTCATATGTTGTTTGTATTTCGCCACTACTTCCTCGCTTCCTCAAATCTGTTGGATTTGATTTGTTGGTAATAACTTAATGTATATATGTCGTTAGATTGGATTTGTTGGTAATTCATATGCTATTTATTTTCCTGCTTATTATCCCGCTTGGTTGGTAATTCATAATTTGAAACAAATTATAACATAGAAAAATATATGTTAAAATTGAAAAATATTAAAATACTATGATTTATCAACATGTAATTCAACCAAATAATGTTATTTATATAAAATTGACATAAAATAAAATATTATTTATTTAAGGGTAGTAATGTTATTTTCACACTTATTACTTACTTATTCTTTATCAACATGTAATTCAACCAAATAATGTAATAATATTACTTGTTTATTCTATTCAACTAACTAAACTACATAATACGTATTATTTATCTATTCAATTCCTAATTAATCCTATTCAAATTTTGCTCTATTCCATTATAGTAAATCAAACATAAAGTCATTGTCGTTTGAACTAGTTGGGCTATCAATTCGGAAAAAAGTATTAGACTAATTGACTTGAAAATAAGTATGTACCGATTAAACCAAGTTAAAAAATAAAATTATTTTTAATATTTTTTATTTTTAGTGATTTATTCAATTAAACCATATCTAGTAACCCGACCAATTAAATAATTTATCCCGATATCTTTAATTTTCTAAAATTTATTCTATATTTTAATATAGTCAAATAACAAACCCAACACAAAAGTTTAGTAAAACATTCTAATTATTACTATTATATAACTGTTGAATTGAATCTCCCCAACCCCCAATAATCTCAACCTGCTTCCCTAGCCTTCTCATTCCGTTCAAAAAATATCTTCCGTGAAAGAACAAAATCGCAATTTTCTCCATCTTCCTCCTTTTGAATTTCTTTGTGCAAAATAATATTTAACATTAAAAAGATTTGTATCCTAAAAACTAAAATAAGTTCAGTTCGTTCTTCCTTTTCTTTATTGTCCATGCTTCTTTATATAAAATGTACTAACCAATTTTTTTGTCTCAATCCATTAGATATAAGATTCAATTAAAATAAATTATTAAACAAATTATTTCAAATTCTAAGCACCCTCACAACATCTCAACAATCTCAAAAATAAAAAAATAAAAAAATTCACTTAGATCAATATCTCACAGTTAGATATAATGGATCCTCCCTAGGTGTAACAATGCCACGTATGATGAATCTTAAAGAATACATAACTTACTTAATTTTAAGATCAAATTTCATTACGTACATAAGTTTAAGATCAAATTTCATAACTTACATAATTTTAAGTTAAAATCAAACTTCATAACTTACATAATACTTGTATAGAAAAAAAAGATTCAAAGTATATAGGTTTGAAACTCGACGGGTTGCCTTATATCTCACAGATTAGATATAATGGATCCTCCCTAGGTGTAACAATGCCACGTATGATGAATCTTAAAGAATACATAACTTACTTAATTTTAAGATCAAATTTCATTACGTACATAAGTTTAAGATCAAATTTCATAACTTACATAATACTTGTATAGAAAAAAAAAAGATTTAAAGTATATAGGCTGGAAACCTGACGGGTTGCCTTATATCTCACAGTTAGATATAATGGATCCTCCCTAAGTGTAACAATGCCACGTATGATGAATCTTAAAGAATACAAAACTTACTTAATTTTAAAATCAAATTTCATAACTTACATAAGTTTAAGATCAAATTTCATAACTTACATAATTTTAAGTTAAGATCAAACTTCATAACTTACATAATACTTGTATAGAAAAAAAATGATTCAAAGTATATAAGCTGGAAACTTGACAGGTTGCTTTATATCTCACAGTCAGATATAATGGATCCTCCCTAGGTGTAACAATGCCATTTATGATGAATCTTAAAGAATACATAACTTACTTAATTTTAAGATCAAATTTCATAACTTACATAAGTTTAAGATCAAATTTCATAACTTACATAATTTTAAGTTAAGATCAAACTTCATAACTTACATAATTTACATAACTTACATAGTACTCGATTATATATATGATCATATCATTACTTACATAAATTATTAATTAACAATTTAGCCGTGTAATTTATTGTCAACTTTAGACTTCAACAACTACGAAATGGATAGGAGTTGGATGAAATTGTCAAGGGTAAGCAACGCTATCGAAATGGAGTAGAGACTTTTTGAATTTCGCATTTCAAAATGCAAGCCAAGAGAATATGATTCTTTGCCGTGTAAGGCGTGTTGCAATATTAAGCGACATTATCGTGAAGTGGTCTACGAACATCTAGTTGTTAATGGCTTTGTCCGGGTACAAAAAATGGTTTTTCATGGAGAGTGTACATCTAGTGGAGCATCTTCATCGATGAATCTGGGTATCCTCATAGTGCTTTCAATCGAATGTTAGAGCGATAACATGGAAGGCATGTTGCGGGATGCTTTTAATATCTTGTGATGATGGTTTGGTCATTTCCACGACTTGGGTGCAACCGATGATCATAATTTTGGTGGAAATACTTTCACCGAAACAAGAAGAAGTGTACCAGATGAACAGCCAAATGAAGAAGTGGCGAGGTTCTACACGTTACTTGGTGAAATGAATGAAGAACTGTATGAGGGATCAAAATTTTCCAAACTGTCATTCTATATTCGTCTTTTTCACTTGAAATGTTTGGGGGGGTGGACCGAAAAATCGTTGACAATGCTGTTAGAGTTTCTGCAAGAAATGTTCCCGTTTGCAAAAATCCCTCAATCTTCCAAAGACAAGAAGAAATTGATAAAGGATTGGGACCTTGGTTACAACAAAATTCACAGTTGCCCAAATGACTGCATGTTGTATTGGGGCGACCGAATAAACTAACAGTGCTGTCATGTATGAGGCCAATCCCGTTGGATTAATAAAAATACAGACGGCGATAACGAGGATGAACACGATACACAGTCAAGGAAGCAGCAGTTAAAATTTTACGGTATTTTTCACTAATACCAAGGCTTCAAAGGCTTTTCATGTCGTCGAAGACAGCCGAATCAATGACGTGGCACCGTGATGGACGAACAGATGATGGGTTGTTAAGGCATCCTATAGATTCTTTAGCTTGAAAATCTTTTGACTCCAAATTTCCAAGCTTTGCAAGCGATCCTCGGAGTGTGAGGCTTGGGCTAGCATCCGATGGATTTAACCCTTACAAACTCATGAGCACAACGTACAGTACTTGGCCTGTGGTGCTTGTTCCCTACAATTTGCCTCCATAGGTTTGCATGAAACAATCTTCTTTTATCTTGTCTATGATTATACCTGGAGAGAAAGGGCCGAGGAATAATATTAATGTATATTTGCATCCACTTGTTGACGAGTTAAAACAACTATGGGCTGGTGTTCAGATATACGATGCAATGAGAAAAGAGAACTTTAATTTACGTGCGGCTTTAATGTGGACTATTAACGACTTCCCAACTTATGCTAATTTATCTGGTTGGAGTACCAGGGGACGTTATGCTTGTCCGTGTTGTGCTGCACAGACATGTTCGCAATGGTTATATAATGGGAAGAAGTTCTCTTACATGGGGCATCATCGATGGTTACCGTAAAATTATACATTTAGATTTCGAGTGAATTGATGGTCTGAAGAGTTTAGACCAGCTCCTTCGCAGAATCGGTGGATCCGAAATATTCTTAATGTTGAAAGATATGGATTTTATTTATGGGAAGATGAATCAACCGCCAACCCGCAAAGAAATAAAAGATCTAGGGATGAATCGATGATGAATCGATGAAGAGGATGATCCTAATGAGGCGGACTTGTGGAAAAAAGAAGTATTTTTTCGAGTTGCCTTATTGGGAGCATCAGATTTTACGTCATAATCTTGATGTCATGCACATAGAGAAAAATGTCTACGAGAACATCATTGGGACTATGTTGAATGTCGATGGAAAATTGAAAGATAATCTTCAGAGTCGACTTGATTTAGTCCACATAGGAATTCGGCGTGAGCTTCATCCCCGAGCACTTTCGAATATGAAATATCGATTGCCGCTTGCTATTTTTTCAATGTCGAAGACGGAGAAAGAAGTGTTCATGCGGTGTTGAAGGATATAAAGATCCGGATGCATATGCATCAAATATATCGCGATGTGTGAGTCTTAAGGATCGAAGACTATATGGCTTAAAATCGCATGACTATCACATCTTGATGCAAGACTTACTGCCAGTTGCTATGCGGTGTTGTATGTCGAAAAAGGTGACGGCTCCTGTAATTGAACTATCGAATATAATGAAAGGCATTTGTGGTAAAGTTTTAAATGTTCAAGAATTAGAGAGACTACAAGATCGAGCCGCATTGACTTTATGCAATCTGGAGAAGATATTCCCGCCTTCCTTATTCACTATTATGGTACACTTGTTAATTCATCTCCCACGTGAAGCACTTCTTGGTGGACCCGTTTTCTATCGATGGATGTATCCCATTGAAAGGTCTTACTTTATTTACAAAATATTCCTTTATTCAGCTCAATGCCTTTAGTTGCAACTTTTGATAATGTTGTATACCGTGTTTAGGTTCCTTTCCAAATTGAAGACATACTGCCGCAATAAGCGTTATTCGGAAGGATCAATTGCCGAGGGCTACTTGGCAGAGGAATGTATGACTTTCTGTTCGAGGTATTTGAAAGATGTTGAAACAAGAATGAATAGACCAAGTAGAAATGCTGGGCTCACAGATCATAATTTGGCCGGAACTTATTTATTTCAAAGTTTCGGAGAACTGATCGGCAAAGTCGAAATTACAGAATTAGACGATAGATTGTGGGTCCAAGCACATCGGTACGTTCTTTTTCATCACGATTCAATGGAACCATTTCGGAAGTAAGTTCTAGAATTTGATAAATACTTATCAATTTTAATTTATTTGTCTTCTAACAAAGTAAAACCTTTTTTTACCGTAGTGAGTACAAACATATATTGAGAGCTCGTTCACGATCCCAAAGATTAAATCGACGAGAAATTAATAAGTTGTTCGCAGAATCATTCCATGAATGGTTAAGCCAAATGGTATGCAATTTAAATTTTCATTGACAAGTAATAATGTTTTCTCATAACATTCATAATTACTCGATTTACTTTTGACTCAATAGGTTTGGAGTCGGAATGAAGTAAATGACGACGTTAAATGGCTTTCACAAGGTCCAAATAGAATAGTTAAAAGATATAGTGGCTTCCTCATCAACGGATACAGATTTCATATAAGGTATCGCGAGAGATTGAGGAGAACCCGAAATTGCGAAATTGTTGTTAATTCTTCGATTACAAGTTATGCTAGTTCCAGGGACAGTAATCTGATCGAAGGGAATTTAGAATATTACGGACTTATTACTGACATCATTGAGTTAGATTATTACGGTGAATGCAAAGTTGTCTTATTTCGAGGTGATTGGGCTGATGTGAATACATTTCATGGAATTAAAAACGATCAATATGGCTTTACAATGGTGAATTTCTCTCGATTGATTCACACCGAGAACAACCGATGGATGAGCCGTATGTGTTTTCTTCTCAAGTTAAACAAGTTTTTACTCAAAGATCCAATCGATAAGGGTTGGTACGTTGTACTTCAAAACACCCCTAGAGACTTGTTCGACATTGGCGGTGGAAGTAGAGATGACATAGTCGAAAGATCGAAACTTTGCCTTTTCCGAACAAGACTTAACGAAAATATCCCTAGTACTAGTCAACAATTTCAATGGGTTCGTCGGGATGTGGACGAAGATATTTACGAAATATGATGTAGTAAGATTTAACGATTTATTATTTATATGTTATATTATAATTTTCATATTGGTCATGTTATATAATTTAACTATTTTAAATGTCCTATTATTGTTGTTATTTATTACTAAAATTTTGAACTATTTTATGTGTATTGCAGGGAAAATGCCTAGAAGAAGATTACGAGGTTTAAATATTGTCAAGAATATTCCAAATCCAGAAGAAGTAAATAGTAGACATGATACTATTGTTGGATCTTCTAGTCTACCGGACATAGATAATGAGCTTGGACAATTCCAAAGTAATGTTAAGTTTATTTTACATGCATGTTGAATTTTATTATTGATTCATTTTCAATTTTAATATAATAATATATCATTTTTCAATTGAGGGTGGTGGGACGAGCGAGCTCGGGACGTACATTACTTACAGATTTATCGACTTAGAGCCTCACCGAGCGTGTTCAAGTAAGGAGAAACAATCATGGCCACCTATCGGATCTGAAGCTCGACTGTTGGCAGGCTATTTGGGCATTATAGCACGAAATGCGAATATGTTGCCCATTAACTATGAATCATGGCATCACGTGCCTGATGCCAACAAAAATTAGGCTCTCGATAATATTAAGGTAATAAAAGGTGAATGTAATTTATAATACTTTAATTTAACCTTCATTTATATTAACTTTTTTAAAAAAAAATTTCTAGGGTAAATTTGCTTTAGAGGTCTCCGATGACTATGTTAAGAAGACGTTGGGTAAAAATGGAGAGACAATAAAAGCACCCTAAAAAATAATATTTTAAGAAAGACATAAGCCTCGACGAAAAATTACGAAATGTCCCACCGGGAATGTTGAGGTACCAATGGGAAGATCAAGTTAGATTCTGGAATTCAAAGAAAGGAGAGGTATTACGTACTTTCAAAGTCTTATAAATTTTTCGGTTTATCATATGTACTATATACATAATTCAAATTCCATTATGTAGGACCGTGAGTGAGTTGGAATAAACAATGAGAGATGAAACAATAATTCACGCATTACGGCGGAGTTCCGTAAGTTTTGCTCGTGTAATGAGGCCGAGGTATTGTAATTTATTACTTCTTTCAAATATTAATTACTTTATACTATTAAATTATATTTTTCTCGCTATAATGTAGAAAGTTTCACAGTCAAAAGTTGGACGCCTTGACTTTTTGACATTACGATAGGAAGAAGGATGGATCTCCGATGACATCCGAGGTCCGAAAATTTTGGTATATTTACTTAATAAAATTTGATTTATTATAAATATTTATAATGTTTAATTACAATAGTTTAATTCATTGTTTGTAGTTTTAAATTTATAATTTTAAGTTATGTTCCATTCCTTTTAATTATATATTTCGTTTCTAACTTTTTATTGATTTATTAGGATAAACTAAAGGAGAAGAAGGCGAGTATGAAGCGGTTGCTTCGTCGCGATTCTGTTAATCTCGAGGAGATTGATAATGTAATTATTACCGATGTTTTGGGTCCCGAAAGGTACGATCGCTTCGATTGATAGTTTTGTTAATCTTGAGTATATTTATAACAAAATTATCACTAATGTTTTGGATCTTACAAGGTATGGTCGGGTTCGATATCAAGGATCGGTGTTACCCGACTCAATATTTTAGATCCGGCTCCGACAATACATGCCTTCCGGAGTCAATCTCGTCTAAAGTTCGTAGAGACTGAAAGACCAGATATCTCTGATGGAAGCGAGCACAGCTGAGCAAATTTCTTAGCTTAGAGCGGAGGCAAGAAGAAGGGAGGCGAGCATATTGCTCAACTTAGAGCGGAGGCAAGAACGCGGGAGGCGAGCGAACATAAAGTATGAAGAACTCCAACTACAATGCAGACTATGATGCACGATTGTTCCAGGCAGCGATGCAGAGAGCCACCCTCTTAGACATTTGTTTTATTGTTATAATATTTTTTAACATTGTTACGATTAACATTATTGTAAAATTGTTTGAATTAAGCTTCATTTATTAATAAATATCATATATCTTTTATTAAATTTGAAGTATCGATTAGATTTAATGCTTTTGGTGAGATTTAAATGTTTTATTTATCGCATTGGGTTGGAATTATATGTAATTCTTCTTGCTTTTGGTTGTTTTTAATGCGGGAGGTAGGATATTGTAGAAAAATAGCATCGCAAATCATGCAAATTTTAGTGGCTTTTTGTTAGAAAGCCGCTAAAGACCACACCTTTAGCGGCTTTTATAAGAAACGCCGCTAAAGGCTTACACTTTAGCGGCGTTTTATAAGAACGCCGCTAAAAGGCCCAACCTTTAGCGTCGTTTATAAAAAAATGCCGCTAAAGGCGCTTTTTATAAGAAACGCCTTAAAAGGCCCAACCTTTAGCGTTCTTTATAAAAAGTGCCACTAAATGTGGGGTCTTGTAGCGTTTCTTATAAAACGACGCTAAAGTTGTGGTCTTTAATGGCGTTTCTTATAAAAGCACCACTAAATGTGGTCTTTAATGCGTTTCTTATAAAATCGCCGCTAAAAGTCAAGACTTTTAACGGCATTTTTTCACAATAAACGCCGTTAACTTTTATGGCTTTTTTTTAATAAACGTGTTTTTTTGTGGTGCTTTAGTGGCGCTTAAAAAAGCTAAAAGCCATAAAAAACGCCACTAAAAGTCTGTTTTGGTGTAATGTTATAAAGTTGGAGTAAATTTAAAGCTAGTTTGCTTGGTGTACCAAGTTTGTACATAGGTCTCTAGAAACTCATCTTTTAGATGAATGACAGCCAATGTATGCATGCAAGGGATGCTAGTGAGATCCCAGTCCTGCAGGAGCAGTAATTCTTAACTAAGTCCACCACATGCTAACTGCCAGACCACATTCAACCTGATACTTGTCCCCACCAGCATGTGATGGTACACACCTAAAAAATAATCAAGAATGTTTGGTTAAAAAATAATCACTAAAACAACTTTTTGAGCAGTCCCACCAATAATGATACACCCCCTAAAAACAGTAACTATATGCATATTATAAAAAATACTCACTATATGCATATTAAAAAATAGTCAACACACCAATAATTACTGCATGCATATTAAAAAATGTCAACATACCAACAATTATTGCATGATATTAAAAAGCATTCACTAAAACAGCATGTGACCAGCAACATGAAGTCAAAATAAAGGCATCAGAAAGATTAAAAATGGTAACTTTACCTCAAGAAATCTTTTATATTCACATCCAACTTTTTTTTTTTATCTTTGGACACAACATTCCTTTCCATTTGTCAGCTTCTTCTTCTTCTTGACAATAAGCAACATAACCTTGGTCCTTATTGTTTCCATCATGGTCAAAATAGGTTTCCCTCTTGCTTCCAGTATCATCTATCAGTAAACAACATAAATGATTAGTGAATTGCTAATGATTAGTAAGAAACATAAAACATAGGGGTTTACCTTGTTAAATGATTCAAAAGATTATTCACCAACATGTCAGAATGGCTCCTAATTGAGAAGTGAGACCTTGACCAGTGAGTAGGGTTCTTTTCCTTCAACCAATCATAAACATGCTGATTGGTTTTCCTCAGTTCATCTATAGCATCCTCAAAATCCCTTATAGTGCTTGCTCTGATAGCTTTCCAAAGTAAATCTTTCAATTCTTTTGTTCGGAAACTAGCCTTCTTGAAATTGGCATGTAGGTGTCTAACACAGTGTCTTGTTTCTGCATTAGGAAACAACATACATATTGCTTTTAAAAGTCCCTGCAATTAGAAAAAATAGTTTAATTCTTTGACAATCCCTAAATAGAAACAACATAAAAAAAATAAATAAATGGAGTTTTACCTTTTGTTTGTCAGACATGAAAGATATTTGGTACGAGCTCACAATTTCCAAGTCTATTGCAAGCAACCCCAAGAACCAAAGCCATGATGCTTGGTTTTCACTTTCCACAACAACATATGCAAGAGGATAGATGCCATTATTTGTATCTATCCCAACAGCTGCAAGCAAGTAGCCACAATAGTATCCCTTCAAGAAACATCCATCTAAACCTACTATCCTCCTACAACCAGCCCTATAGCCATATTTGTATGCCCACATACAAACATACATCCTTTAAAACAACCTGTTATCCAGATAACAGATTGTTGTTATTCCCTTATTTTGTGTCCTAACCTCCAACAAATACTCATAAATCTTTACATATTGAGCCTTATAAGCTCTTTCAATTAATTTCAATGCCCTAAGTTTAGCCCTCCTACATTTGGTTAGTGAGACTATGCAACACAAATCTCTTTTGACTTCTTGTTGTAATTTTCAGAGAATAATCAAGATCAACAATGAATTTTTCTTTATAATGTTCACCTATCCAAGCTGAGGTTACATTCTTATTTTTATATACTTTAGAACAAGTATGGTTAGTGTTTGAACTCTTAATTTGCCAAGTCTGGTCAGTAGGGTTTAGTCTAGAAGCCCATATGAACTAAGGACATTTTTCACTGCAGACTACCTTTAACCTTTTCAAATCATTTTGGGAAACTTAATAAAATAATTGTTCAACCTACCATACTGCTTGGCAGTTTCTTTTAGGCTGTCCTTAGACTTAAATAACATTTCAACCTTAAGCCTAGGATTCCTCATGTCATTCTCTAGGTTGAACTCATGCCAATTTTGGCCATCTGAGTCAGATTTATGTACACTATCTAACCTCCCAGAATTATCACTATCACACAGTTCATCTACTCCTATACCATCCATGTTTAAACCATCTAAATTAACTTTTATCCTATTAGACACATCACTTTCAGATGCATCACTACCAGACATATCACTACCATACATTTTTTCTTTATTTCATTAAAATTGTCATTAATTAAACCTGCCAAACAAAGTACTCATCAATAAAGACAGACAACATAGGCAAACATTTTAACCATTTTCGTCAGATAATAACCAATACAAAATACCCAATAATTTAATACAAACACAATCATTTTTGTCATGCACATGGCAGACAACAACCAATACAAAAATAATTTAATACAAACACAACCATTTTTGTCATGCACATGGCAGACAATAACAGACAATAATCAATACAATAAAGAAGGTAAATAACAAATTTTGATTTTGCCACATACAATATAGCAACTTGGATACAAATAATGGCAGATTTACACAACAAACATTAGTTTGATTATGGCATTCATACAATGGCAGATACAAACAATAAACATCATGCATATGACATACAATACACATTATGTAATATCCTAAATTAGGGGTTATGCGTTTGGAGCATAACTCAAGTGTTAGTAGGCTTTAAGTGTGGTTGAGTGTGTTTTAAGAGTTTTAGAACTCTAGGATGAAGGTGAAAGCTTTGGGAAAATAATTGGATTTTAAGTTAAAAGGAAGTCAATGAAGAGGCCTTAAGAAAAGTTTTGGGAGTTTAGGACACAAGTAGCCATGTGGTAAAGTGGCTTGGGACGCCACCTAAGAAGCAGGGAGGCTTGCGTCAAAAGGAGCTTCAGGGGTGAAGGTTCGAGCAACGGGAAGCAATGGGCTTGTATTTTTCATCAAGAAGGAAGTTGGGCTAGGGAGGCCTTAAGGGAAAAATTGTAGGCGTTTTGGCATAAGATGTGCCTTGGTAAAGTGGCTGCAAGGCGCTACATAAGGCCTTGGTGATGACGTCGTGTGTTGTGGGTAAGGGCTTTGGTTCGAGTCTTGTTGTCAAGAAGGAGGCATGTTTTATTTTGCTTTTGGCGTTAAGACAAGGGAACTAGGAAAGAGGTTTTAAAAGAAATTCGGGTGAAACATGTCATCAATAAATACTTTGGCAAAGTAGCTTGGGCGTTACTGCAGCTTATGTCAAAAGGGCTCCAAGTCTCATGTTTGAGTCTTGTTGGCAGCAAGGAAGTGTTTTATTTTGCTTTGGTTTCAAGGAAGTAAGGTGAGAAGAGTTTGACTAAGAATTGAACTTTTAATTGGATAAGGATTAAGCTTGTTTTATTCTTGCTAGGATATATATTAAAGGTTGATTTATTTTAAGTTGGTAGATAATAGATAATTGTTGTTTTATTTATTCAAGTAGGATAATTGTTGATTTAATTATTTTGTGCAAGATGAAGAAGAGATAAATATGGATTTATTTATTTATTTTGGTTTAAATAGGTGATAAGAGATAATATAAGCGTTTGATAAGGAATTAATGTTGGATTAATTTATTTTATTTGTTAAGGAGATAATAGAGGAGATTATCAAAGAGTTTGATAATAGCAAGGATATAGTAGCCTAATTCTTTATAAGGGGAGTAATCATCTTTGATATCTTTTTCTTTAAATTTCTTTATGCCAATTTCTTCCCACTCACACCTCTCATTCTTTTCTTTCATCCAACACCGATCTATTCCTATTTCTTTGAAGCCATAACCGAAGCTTAAAGTGCCTATTCTCTTGTTTTGCGAAAGTCACAAAAGCTAAAACCCTCTGTCATTGTTCTTTGTTGCCAAAATCTCCAAGCATAAAACCCTCTCCATTGTTGCGTTTTCCTCTTCTCTATTTAAGGGTCGAACCATCATTGTTGGGCTCTGTCGAATCTTTAAAGGAGGTCTGTCATCGACTACTTACTTTAGGCTCTTCAAAGCAAACGTGTAATAGTGGTAAGTGAGTTCTCCTTTGGTAATCGGTTTTGATTCTTCGAGGTAGGCCAATAAGGCATTCGCCAAGGGCCATCTTTAGAGTTTTCATGTGCTAAGCGATTCTAATAGTTGCTAGCGAGGATTTCGATTATTCAAGGAGCAAGTGGTAATTCAGATTTAGTTTAGTAAGGTAAGGAGGTTTGTGTTATTCTACCATAGGCCATATTTGGGTTTAAATGTGACCGATTTGTATTATGGTTAATTAGGGGCAAGTCGATGTAAGTAGAGCAAGTATTCGGATTTGAATAAGTAAGGAGGATATCGACGTGCATAAAGAAGTTCCGGATCGTGTTAAATTCAAGTAGCTAAGGATTTCGCTAAATAGTCGTGTGTAGTTAGCCTACCGCTTTTCGGTTTATAATTGTATGAGATATCCGTATGTGTGTTATGAATGTGCTAACTAGTGCAAGTGGAAATTGTGATATGGATACCCTCGCGGGTATGTCAATAATCTGGTAAGTACCAAATCTGATGAAATGTGATTATTGATATTAATATGTGATAATATGCGAAATAACATGTACATGCATTATCATCATGGCACTATTTTATGTTGCATGTGCATGGGTGGGATATGAAAGAAGGACAGGGTGTACTTCGAGTACGTGGTTTGATGAATGGCTCTGTGCCTCATCGTGATTGATATAGGCTATGTGCCATATCGTGGTTATTGATGGCTTTGTGCTCATCGTGGTTTTGATGATAGCTTCGCCACATCGTGGATTGGCGCTGATCGAGGTCGCGTTGTGGATTATTTGCGATTAAGTTCGCGTGGGCGGTATTTGTTGCCTTATTGGAGTAAAAGGGAGGTGATTTAATAATCCCCGGTGTGTGGTAGGTCGGATACGGAGGTGTGTAGAGGATGGACCCTAGTGGGTTGGGCTTCATAATTGCATAATTTTGTATGTGAATACATGTGAAATGGGCCAAGCCCAATATGTGATATGAATAATGTGCAAATGGGCCAAGCCCAATATGATATGTGGATTAATGTAAAAGTGGGCCAAGCCCGTATGTGGTGTGGATTCATGTGGTAATGGGCCAAGCCCAAAGATATGGAAATATGTGGTTAATTACACTATTATATGGATGTGATATGGATATGGGTCAAGCCCAATAAGTGAAAGCATGTGAATAAGTTGCATTAATATCTGTTATATGGGTTAATACATGGTTTGACATGCGGGTGGAATTCAGTAGAATAATTACACACTAAGTCTGTTAGACTCACCCAATTTTTATCAAACCTTACAAGTGATGTGCGATGCTCGGACCGGGTTGGAGTGGATACGAGGTGGCCCATGCAGAAGACGTTTTATTTATTTAAATCAGTATATTATTAAGTACTTTTGTTTAATTATTTATTGTAATAAGGCCCAGTTAAAGTATTTGAGCATTTTATTATGTTTAAAATATTTATTAAAGTTTAAACTTCGGATATTTTGTACTAATCAAATTTCTACTTAGCATTTTAAATATAAAATGTTGTTCTAAAGACAATAAATTTTATGTTTTTACCTTAAGTTAAAATATTTTTCAAGCAGTTTTCATGATGGCATTCCGTATTCTGTCAGATCGAATGGTTTAGTTTAGGTGTTACACATTATATGTCATACACTTTAATAACCAAACCCTAATCTGTCATGCACATAAATAACAAATAAAATCAAAACCAGAATCAATGAGTGTCTCAAAATTGAAATTGAAATAGAAATCGAAATCGAAATCATAATCGAAATCAGAATTGAAATCAAAATAACCCTAAATCAAAATAACAACATTGAAATCCAAAAAATTTAAAACTAAATGCAACAACTAACCCGTTAAGTGGATGTAACAACATTGGTAGCTTCTCTTCTATTGCCCATTGTCGCTGAGAATCAAAAACACTGAATAGTTTTTGGTTTCGTCTTCTTTTCTCCCCAAACAAAAAAAAAAATCGTACCCTAAACCCTTATACGTTGTTAATCAATTATTGATTCGATTTCTAACCCTAAGCCCTTCTTAATCATTTCCAAACCAGTTTCAACCCTAAAAACATCCCAAATCACAACTAAAATTTCCCCAAATCGATTTTCTTTTTTCCCTCCCAAACCCCCTTAATCGTTTTTAACCTTAAAACTAATCTCATAACCCTTCAATTTCTTTTCCTAAACCCGCCCTAAGCCAATACCCCTCAGCATATCGGCTAGTTAACTTGCCACGTCAGCAGTGGTCCGTTAACACCCTAACGGAAACTATTAATCAGTGACTGTTTTGTCACTTTTTCATAACGTTAGTGACTGTTTTGTAACTTTTCAAAAATTGAGTGACTGAAATGAAACTTAAGTGACTGTTTGGTCAATTACCTCAAAGTTAGATGATTGTTGGTGTAATTTACTCTTAAAAATATATATCAATATTACACAAGTACTTGATAAGCTTTCACTAAAAATGTTATATATTCAACTCATAACCTATAGCATTATTGAGATTGAACTTTTAGCCATTATGACCTATACACTATAGTCTATAGCACGTGAGAATCCCTTCCTTTTCGCAGCCACAGCATCGTTGTTCTTCCGGTAGGCAATAACGAGTTTTTTTTTTTTTTAACTCTAGTCGAATAATCTACCAACTCAACTGTTTCCAAAATGACTGGATCTTGTTTTAGCCACTTAAACTTTCACAGCTTTCCGATAAAACGCAATCCCAAGTTTAACCCTAAAATTAACTCCTCCTTTGCTCCTTTTTTCCGCTCGTGGACCTCAAAGAACTCCCTCACCGTCAATCGCCGTCCTCCCAAAAGGAAAACATAAAAAAATCTCGGCCACCGCTGCTGCTGCCGCCATTGGAGTCTTCTTTGACGGCCGCTTCCTTGAAATTTCTCTTGCAAACATCTTCACTTACCTGAAGATGGTGCTGTAGACACGTTCAATTTGTCTTTCAATTCAACACCTCCAAGGCCTTAAACAATTCATAAACAGTTGATTTGCTGAAGTGCACTTTTCTGCAATGGAGGGGGTGGCATGTGCTTCCTTTACGAGCTCCGCGTCAAAATCATTTTCATTTTCTTCTCTTTCGCAATCTTCTATCATAACACTCCGCCAAAACTATCACAACAATACTCTAAAATCAAAATCTCCTAGAAAACTTGTAATCCGCGCTTCATCTGGTTCCAGTTCTGGTACTTCCTTTCATGAATTTGGCGATAGTTCTGGTTCTAGTTCTCCAAGTGCTATTTAAAAAAAATAATTGGTTTTCTTTTAGGTTCGGTTGTGACTTTGCTTGATTATGGAGCTGGAAATGTTAGGAGTGTAAGGAATGCGATTCGATATCTTGGCTACGAGATAGAGGATGTAAGTCATTTTAGCTTACTTTTCTTTTTCTGTAATTGATTACTATTTTTATTTATTGAAAAGTTCAAGACTTTATTCAGATTGATTAAATGTTTACATTCAATTTTGTTAGAGTAGCGTCTATATTTAGAATAAGAATCTAATATAAACTTTTTATTAGATAGAGAGTAGAAATAGAGGTGCTGAACTATAAAAAAGATTGTTTCATTTTGATAGTTCTTGTGATCTTCATGTCCGATAGTCACACTTTTCCTAAAGTACTCATGTAATACAATCACACATAGACATGGGAATAGGGTATGATTCCTCCAATATATTCAAAGACTTGGAAAAAAACTTAGTATACTCATATTGGATACATACACGAATGGGACACTTATTTTGAGTCCGAGTAAAATATGTTATCTTTTTATATTTGCTAAGCATTACTAACTGTTTCCTACAAAAATGAAATTTCATAGGGTGTTTTTTGTTATAATTTTCTTTTTTCCTCTGTATGAAGTATGTGGTGGCATGATTTTAAGAATGTTATGATTTGTATCAATTTAGTTTCAATTGCATTTCAAAGAAATATGCATAATAAGTAATAGGTGTGTTATTTCTTTTGAATTCAAATGTAGGTGCGAACTCCAAAAGACATTTTGAACGCAGACCGCCTTATCTTTCCTGGTGTCGGGGCATTTTCTTCTGCCATGGATGTATTGACCAAGACCGGGTATTACTTTTTATTACTTTCATTTATGAAAATAATTATTGAGAGCAGTTCCTTTTTGGTCATTTTAACTTACTATTGGAACTATTTGTCCATACATGGATTTTGGACGTGGAAGAACTAATATTTGAAAATTTCTTGCATTAGCATACTTCTTGGTCCGTGAACGTGCTATGTAAAGAACTTTAGGCTGAGTTCTAAGAAACCTATGTGTGAGGCTTCAGGGTTTTGTCTCTTCTTCTTTTTTACTTCATCCATTTGAAGAATTCAGTTAAGAAAATTGTCAAAAACCAGAATCATATGGCTATCTTAGATCATAGGTCTAAGCTTAGAAATGGTTGATAATTTCAGTTGTCATGATACTGATATTCGCATTTCTTTTACTCCAGTTGTCTTGTGCATATAAATTTTGAGTTGAAATCAAGGTGGAAAGAAGCTGGAGTCAAAATAATAAATTTTACTAATTAGAAATATGATAATATTCTTTGCAAATTCTTGAATAAGAAAATTCTTTTTCTCCTTGTTTTCTAGAAGCTTGTTTCAAAGGTCTTCATGACTTTTTTCTTGAATAAAGTGATTTGATCTTATTAGTCGGACAAAATGAGAAAGCAGTTTATTGTGGGAGCTCTAGAGAATTTGGTCTTCCTTTTAGAGACTGCATTCTTTAGAACTTGCTTCTGTTTTCTTGTGGGAGCTCTGCAGAATTTGTTCGTCAGTATCTTCTTCTTTTCCAATTCTGTTGGATTTGTTGTGGGAGTTATAAAGGCCTTATTCTGATCATCCTTGAATTTGTGTACTTTTCAGTGATTTCGATTCTTTAATTATTTTTCTTAGTTGCGTGTGTCAAATGGCTTTGGGGACACTCCTTTTGTGCTGATAAGTGAGAGAGTTCTCTAGTAACTTGTTCTTTTTTGTCTTTTTTTCCCTTACAAATTATTGTAACTAGAGATATATAACTATTCAGAGATCAAATCTGATTGGATGATCCTTGAGCTTTTGAAAGTTGATTGGCAGACCATGTGTCTTTATATTATTTTGCCAGTGGCTTGTAAAACTGCAATTAATCTATTTAGTATCACTAATAAAATTCAAAGAAAAATTCGAACAATATACCACTTTGTAGTTGACTGAAAATTTTATTCGTACAAACTTTTTAATGATAACTGATTATCTCTTTTATTTAAATAAATTTTAATAATTAGTGAAAATTGTCAGCTTGGAAGTTTCCATTTGTCATTTTCTGCAGGATGGCTGAAGCACTATGTACCTATATAGAAAACGATCGCCCATTTCTAGGCATTTGTCTTGGACTTCAACTACTTTTTGAGTCTAGTGAAGAGAATGGACCAGGTCAATTTTCAAACGACTTCATTTTTTTTGTAAAATTTTGAAAGACCTATGTATATATGATTTTAATGATTAGGACTTGATAAAGTTTCTTCACTGGTAGAAAATATGTCATGACTACTTTCCTGGATGCATGTTATGTTAGATTATGTAGCACATGAAGAAGGAGGATTGGCAGGAAAAAAAAGGAAAAACAATTAGTCTTCCTTTTGCAAATGAAAAAATTTCGGATATTTTCTTTGTAGTATGTTTTCATTTATTTTCTAGTTTTTAACTTTTCAGCCTGATTCCATGGTGCATTTGTTTCAGTGAATGGTCTCGGTTTGATCCCTGGTGTGGTTGGGCGGTTTAACTCTTTGAATGGTTTTAGAGTGCCCCATATTGGCTGGAACAACTTGCAAATTGCAAAAGACTCTGACATTTTGGACGACATTGGAGATCACCATGTCTACTTTGTTCACTCTTATCGTGCCATGCCGGTATTCTCTTTTTTGTCTGCCTCGTCATTATTTTGTAACACTTGCTCATTAATGTGCCTATTGCAACAGCTTCTAATAATCATACCTCGTGATCTTTGGTAACCTATTTTCTCATTTTCTTTGTAGTCCAATGATAATAAAGAATGGGTTTCATCTACATGCAATTACGGTGATGATTTTATAGCATCTATTAGAAGGGGAAATGTGCATGCAGTTCAGTTCCATCCAGAGAAGAGTGGAGGCAAGATATTTGTACTCTTAGATATTTGTGCTCTTAGTAGTGATTTTTTCATTGCATGTTTCAAATTTCATATTGTGCATGTTTCTTCTTGTTGGCCTGGGAATGGCTTGTTCACATGCATATCTCTATTTAACAATGTTTCCCTCTAAGATTGGCATCTCCTAGGTTTCTGTGTTTGTGGAATAATAATAATATAATCCTATTTATGATATCAACATGAGTACATGACGATCATCAAAAGCAGAATTTTTAAGGTGTTTGTCCTGACGTAGGAAGTTGGTTCATATTTTTTCCAACGTAATTATTTGGTCTATCTGATTGTTGAACAAGTTTCTCCTCCTCCTCCTCATCCTTCTTGTTGTCATGAACAAATGTCAGACAATAAGAGCTTACCTGTTCATTGACAATTGATTCATTGATAAAATTGTTTCAGATGTTGGTCTTTCTGTATTGAGAAGGTTCCTAAATCCAAAATCACAAGGGTCAAAGGTAGTCTTTGTGTCATTGGTTTAATTCATCTAGCAATTTTTATCAACCTTTACTCATCCATTTAACAATCTGAATGATTTGCTTGACTCAGAAGCCTACTCAGGGGAAAGCTTCAAAACTTGCTAAGAGGGTAATTGCTTCTGAATCTCGAACTATTTTGCATGTTTTTCTTGATTTTATTTTCTATGCACCTGCTTCACTTTTGGATAGATTTTAATTACATAGCTCTAGATTAGAACTATTGACATTTTCTGTTTGATTTTGTGGTTCATATGGCTCTTACCTGAGATATTGTTTCATTCAGGTGATCGCTTGTCTTGATGTTAGAACAAATGATAAAGGGGATCTTGTTGTAACCAAAGGAGACCAGTATGATGTAAGAGAGCAGACAAAAGAGAATGAGGTGAGTGAGAGATCATACATTGCTCTAATTCCATGATCTCGTTGATCTTAGTTTTGGATTGGTGGAGGCCTAAATTAAATTTTCAATTTTGCCTACCAATGCATCATGATACCATAAATGACAAAAATGGATGTGGCCTTAGATATGAGAGTATATTAGAATTAAATTATGTTTGTTTGATAGTTTTTTTCTTGATCTCCTATATATTAATACTTGGATTTGGATGCTGTTTTAACTCATCAAAAACTTTATAGGTGAGAAACCTTGGTAAGCCAGTAGAGCTTGCTGGACAGTATTACAAAGATGGGGCCGATGAGGTATGCTTATAGGTTTGAGAATTTTTCTGTTTATATTGCAAAATCAGTAGTCATTTAGCCTCTCTGGAGTTTCTTTTATACTTTGAATTATTGATTCTTCTGTATTTCAAATTTCAGGTCAGCTTTTTGAACATTACTGGATTCCGTGATTTCCCATTAGGCGATTTACCAATGTTGCAGGTTTTTCACTTTTAATTATAAACACATTTTGACATAGCATTTTTTATTTATTCTTTAGTGTTTATATATTTAAAATACGTATATTTATATCAATTTCCATGCTTTGCAGGTATTAAGGCACACATCAGAAAATGTTTTTGTCCCACTAACAGTTGGAGGTGGTATACGGGATTTTACTGATGCAAATGGCAGGTCTGCCTCTATTTTCTACAGTAATCTAGTTTTCATATATCTTACAATTAAGACTTAATCTCTGTTCAAATGATTTATGAGGCATTTCCTGATACTGGTTTCAGTGATCTTTGTGTAGTTAACTGGCACAATTTTGTATATAAATGTATATTGATTTTCAGGTACTATTCTAGTTTGGAAGTTGCTTCAGAGTATTTTAGGTCCGGGGCTGATAAAATATCCATTGGAAGTGATGCAGTTTATGCAGCAGAAGAATATATAAAAACCAAAGTATGCAATACAACCTCATTAAAACTTTACAACTTAATAACATTTGGAGTTAAGATGGTTATACAAGCATAGGTGTAACTACTAATAGTTCTGCAAATGCTTCTTTCAGGTAAAGACAGGAAAGAGCAGCTTAGAACTAATTTCTAAAGTTTATGGAAATCAGGTGATTGCTGATCTTGTTTTTGATGTGTTGGCACTGACACAAATATGCATCCATGTATATTTTGTTAATCTTCCATGGTCTCATTCTGAAGTTTTTCCTGCTTGTTACTTGTCATTTGCTATAAAATGACAAAAAAAAAATTTTTTAGAGGAAAAATAAATGTTAAAGAACAAATGAAAACTTACAAGTTGTAGATGGTTTGATGAGAGTTTTAAACCATATTACCTGACTCGGGTGTGTCAAATACATACTCAGTGTCCAAAACAGGTATGTTTAATTATCTTTCGAAGGTTATACATACCCTATACCCATGTTGCTAATTTTTGCTATTACTTGTAAGCCAAATTTTGATTTATCATTTTGGCCACTTGATTATATATGCAGTGTCCAGAGTGAAAATTTTTGAGTTAATTGAGTATTTATTTGACAGGCAGTGGTTGTAAGCATTGATCCTCGTAGGGTGTATGTTCAAGGTCCTAATGATGTGCAGTTCAAGACTATACGGGTCCCAAAACCTGGTAATAAGGATTTTACTGTTTTTGGTTTTACTATTGTCCGAGAGCTTGCATTTTTTCCATTGAAAATCTTGTTGTGTGTGAACAGAAGATAAAAAATTTTCTATAGACATTTCCGGAGAATGTTTACCCTTTTTATAGATTTCACAAGAATCCTTGATTAGAACATGTCTTTTCTTGTGTTTAGGTCCAAATGGAGAAGAATATGCTTGGTATCAGTGTACGGTAGGTTTCCTTGCTCCCTACCTTTTTGCATGATCTTTGATAAAGCATTTATCTAGACGAACTTTTTAAACTAGATGTATGCATTAACCAATCATAAAAATTAAATCTTATTCAAAGCAAGCAAATACCTCTTGTAAAACCAAAAAAAGCTCATCAAACACTAATAACCAATCAAAAAGCGTACTTAAAACCTAGGATTCAAATGCATCTTATACCCATTCACGTCATCACAATTATGTTTTTGCCGATCAGTGGGCGACCATTGGCTTAGGTAGCCACCCCCCCAAAAAAAAAAAAAAAAGATTGTGTATGGGCTTAAAGAGGATAAGAAAAAGGAAGACAGAAAACACATGAAGATGTGGCATCAGATCAGATCTTGACCATGAGCATGGAGAACCTATGTTAATCAGGCTCAGGGATAAATGTCTGATAAGATGTGTCCAACACAAGTAATCTCTCTTTGTTCTATGTTCCACCGAACATCTGGAAGATCGCAGCCCATACCCATATTTGAATATTTGTTGGACACTTTCAGGAAAATGAAAAGTCTTAACACAGTGAAGAATGAAGAGAGTCGAGTGAAAGAAAGAAAAAGAAAAAATGGAGGCCTATGTGTTAAGCTTGTGATGATCATATAAAATCCTGAATATCCAGTGAAATCTGAATGTGCAAGCATAACAAAAGAAATGCCGAGATAGGAAAAGGCAATTAGCTTGAAGGTGCAAACTAAATAATGCAATGCTATAACGAACAATAGCATCTAAGGTACACACAAACTGACGCTATTCTATGGTTCAAGTGGAAGTTCAAGCACACCAACAAAGAAATATCTTGCAAAGCTCAACATGCAAACCTTACATGTCATTTTGTACTGCACCTGAAATGTTGTCTTTAATGGTATCCAAATACTAAAACCAAGAAATTGAGAATTTATCCTTTGCACCACAATGGCCACTGCCTGCCTCAACCATACACCCAGATAAAATATTATCATTTTGCATTTTAACTGTAGCAACGTGAATCACGTTACATTCCTGGAGATTGTTTTGTTGCTTAATATGTTTATAAACAATACATAATGATTAAATAATCATTGCTTTGTTGCATATATTTCAAAAGTCTTTTAATTTACGTGTAGTTTAAATGGCTTTATGTTCCTAAGGTTAATGGTGGGCGAGAAGGGCGATCAATTGGAGCTTACGAGCTTGCAAAAGTTGTTGAAGAATTGGGAGCTGGAGAAATACTATTGAACTGCATTGATTGCGACGGTATAAACAACTTCCTCATCACTCATAATTCGCCTTAATAAGTAACTGTTGACAACACAACATTAACATTTCAGATAATCACTCTCTGTTTTAAAAATGATGTCAAGAGTCTTTTATTTACATTTACAACCAGTGGTTAAGTGCTATTGACAATATGCTATCGGAGTATGCCAGCTTTTCTCTGATTAAATGGTAGGAGATGTATTATTATATACTTGTGATATTCTGTTTAACCTAGTAGAGATTTGGTTTATTCTTCTTATGTTTGTTTTAATGCCTAGTTGCTGACTTTACAGGTCAAGGAAAAGGGTTTGATATTGATTTAATAAAGCTGATATCTGATGCTGTCAGCATCCCTGTAATTGCAAGTAGCGGTGCTGGTGCTGTTGAACACTTCTCAGAGGTATTCATGAAAACAAATGCATCAGCTGCTCTTGCTGCTGGCATTTTCCATCGGAAGGAGGTAATTATTTTATTTTTATTTTTTACAGTTTCAGGGTTTTCCAGTTTGATGAATGAGATTAAATTTTGATTACATTCCTTCGGTTCATTGGGTTTTAGGTGCCCATTCAGTCTGTAAAAGCACACTTGTTGAAGGAAGGCATTGAAGTAAGGATATGACCATATTTGTTATTGTGTCGATTAGGACCTTGAAATTTTGTTCCTAAATTCAGGAGTAAGTAAAGATGTGCAAACTTCAATCTTACCTGTTTTGAATGTTTTATTGCATCTTGCTGTTCTGGGATTGATTTCAATTTTTTTCTTTTTGGTGGCAAATGTATTTATCATGAGTTAGAATGTTTGTGAGTGAACCATTTCATGGATTGGCAGTTGTGAATGTTAATTTTAAACTCTAACTTTTTTGGTGTGTTTGGTAGAGTTGAAAAATAGGAGGATATATAAAAAAGGTTGAACAGTGGAAAGAAAATGATATCTGATATCCAATAATATTTGTATTAATAAAGATAATCCAAATAATAGATTTGGATATCTAACACTACTACTGTTCGGATCAAATTTAAAACAGATTCAAATATAATATCCAAGAGTGTTATTATTTATTGTCATCATTAGGTACTTTTGTCCTCTAATATGTATATAAATATGTGTATATATTATCAATTTTATTGCCTGCCGCTGGTATCAACACAAGGCACTTGATTATCACATGATTAGCTGAACCAGAGGACCGTGGAGGCTGGATTACTGGAAGTTGGGATGGAGGAACTACACATCAAAGATTTTTTACTAAATAATAAACACCACAGTTCCTCCTATATATATAATATTAATAAATTGGAACTATCCCTGAAAGCTTCTTTTAATTCAAGTCAATGGGGAAAGGGTAAAAATGTCAAGGTCCCCTATATCTCCTAAAACACAAACAACCCTGAGGTTGATCATGTGGGATCATCCCACCTCCCTTGGATGTGTCTATGCCCTCTAACATTGACACCACTTCATCCATCTCTGGCCGTCTGTCGGGGTTTGCATCCCAGCATCTTTTCATCACATTTGCAAGGGAACTTGGACAGCAACGAGGTATCTCTGGCCTCAGATTCTGTAGTTTAAAAAGTTTAATGTCATCATCCGTCTTTTAGCTTAGATAATTTCTCAAATATCTTTATAACTTTCAGGAGTAGGAAAAAAGTACGGAGGAGTATTCCCATGAGCTATGTTATCCACACTCGGATGATATCGAATTCAGGTAATGTTTAATTTTTTCGGTCTTTGTATAAGTTTGTATGATCATACTTTTATACCCATATCCGAGTACTCTAGAAAATAAGAAGTCCAGGTAATATAACGTCCGATTGTCATAGAATTATCTCAGTTTATAGTTTGTTCCTTTGTTGCTCCGACTCTCATTTTTAGTATACGTGTTTGACATGTATCTAGATATAGGTGCAGGATATAACTATCCAAGAACCCTTCAAATACATGGAATAACTTAGGGAAAAAAATAATTAAACATACCTGGATACATATCCATATCCGGCACTCTTGCCTGATACAGGTTTTTGCAGCCAAGAAAATTATTATGGATAGACTAATTTACCTGGCGGACAACAGCAGATGTGACTTCTGAGAAGCTAAGATCTGGATATGGCATGTCACAGCAGTATATCTCCCACAAACATATACCAAAACTATACACATCACACTTTCTATTGTAAGGATTGCCATTAAGGACCTGCTCGAATCTCAAAATTCATCAATGTAAGATCATAAAGATTAGATAATGCTGAAATGTAATCGGCATATAATCTCCATTCAACCATAGCTAAATTAACAATGTCTGTCCGCATGAACATAAAGTTTTGAGAACACAAAAGTAGCAAAACTCGGCCTAAATTATTTTTCTTCTTTTCCCCTCCCCAGTCCAAACACCTAAAAGAAAATTAAATAGTTTCTAGGGCTTAGGGTTAACCATTTTGCCCATAATTCAGATTGAAGACCCTGCATTTTGATAATTCAAGGAAGAAATAAAAAAAAGCCTGAAATATCTTGCTGCATTTATGTTGCCCGACTTTTCATTTTTCTTTTAAGTATTTATATCCATCACTCAAGTCCAACACTCATCTGAGTTAGAATAACATATTCTTTCATATATGATACACGTTTCCCTCAGTCCATAAATTCAAATTAGAAAAGTTCAAAATCCCTTTTAAAATCTTGAGGAAACCGTAATCCAAAACAAAACAAGCCATTCACAGGCTAGAATAACTGCAAATCTCAAAGAAAGCATATTGGCTGTAAGTATACCTCTGGTGCCATGTAACCAAGTGTTCCAGTCTCTCCAGTCATGTCATTTGGATTCGATGCCTCTAGTCGGGCAACACCAAAATCAGCAATTTTCAGAGTCCGTGTCTTGTCCAGAAGCATGTTTTCAGTTTTGACATCTCTATGGACAATCTTCTTAGAGTGAAGATAACTCAACCTAACAAAGTACATCAAACAACAAATGTTTAACACAAAATGATCTGGGAACTTAATGTTCACTATAATATACACACTGAATATGATCCATATATTTGTAGATTTATAAGAATAAAATCGATATCGATAAGGCTCTGGAATCTGACCCTCGTGCGAGATCAAGTGCCAACTGAACAACTACTTTAAAGGCCAACTTCCTTCTTCGATTCTTTATCAGGTAAGATTTCAGTGCACCCCCAGGACAATATTCAACAACAACACAACAAACATTACTTGGCATGCCTATATGACCATTTTCCGTTTGTAAGTTCAGCTCTGATGACCCCATTGTCGCCCCTATAAACTGCATGAGATATTTAACACACAGATTAAACATGAATATAATCACCTTATGTTACTTTGAGTCTTCATTTTGCTTGAAGTATCAATATCCAACTTATACCCTGTCATGGGTATAAAAAATATAACCCTGCAAAGATCCTTCAAATGCATGAAAAAAACTAGAAATTATATATACAAATATGACACATCCATATCTGACACTTGAATCGTGTTAGAGTAGCATAGTAATCATTTAATGAGCCTTTGACTGGCCTCAGACGTAATGACCAAATGCCCATATTACATTGTAATTATTCCAGTCAGCGTAAGATATTGCATAATACCCTCATTTGTCAACATCCTAATTAGCAAGTTGACATACATAAATGAGTAGAATAAGAGATAGTAATATCCTAAATTCAAGAGAATTTGAGGGAAATAAAATTCCTAAACTTGTTAGAACTTGGTGTTGCTTCAACCCTTGAGAAAAAAATTACTAAATGTTTATGCTCTTAAGTCTAAACAACCAAGTTTAAGTAGATGAAATAAGTTGTTCGGACTTATATTTTTCTTTTAGAATGTGTCTGACATAAATTTCGACATGGTGATGGAGGTATAGATCACTCCATAAACCCCCATGGACAAACTTTTAAAATATTGATTATACTTGTGTCTTTCATTTACACTTATAATAGTGGGTTTTATATTATTTGGGCTTGGATATGAGTGTTGGATGTGTGTATGTGCCCGACACAAGCATGTTCAAACATGAGTGTCAAAGACAGTTATTTCAAGAAAAACGAAGAGCCAGAGTAACATACTAGTTTGCTACTTTTTCTCTATTTCAGAGATGTCGACAAATAAAGGGAAAACATGAGAAAGGTAATGTAAGAAAGAATACCTTTGTTACATTAGGATGATCAAGCTTGTGCCATACAACAACTTCTTGTGTAAAAGCTGCTCTAAGTGAAGCTATTTCAGCCTCTGATCTATGGCCCTCTTCTCCCCAGTCGAGAAGTTTAACTAAGCAATGATAGAAGAAACAAACATTTAGAAAATACAAAAGCAAAAGTTAAACTTCTCATTCTATTTTCCAAACGTAATTTTACATTAAAAACAACAGAGAATCATGAAAGAAATACAAAGAAATTGTTCCCATGATCAATCAAATATGGGTCCCAAATATCTTCGTGGGTTAATGCAACAGTTAAGTCCATGTAAGCTCATAGAAGAATAATTGGGTGGTAATTTAGGGGTAAACATAAAAAAAATAATTAAATTGTAAATTCTTTTAAGGATCAAAATTTGAGTTCTTTGATCACTTTTTGACATGAAAAATCCATAAAATTTTGGGGTACAAAAGTGGGGTCAGGGCCACTACCTACACCCTTGGGTGTAATTTTTTTCTAGTTTATTTGATAAGGTCCATTTGGCAGCTTTTGGTAATGTCAACGAGAGAGGATCTTTTAATGTTGTAGCTTTTTTATCTCCAAAAAGTAGAGAGAAAAGATGGGTGCATAGCAACAATAAATAAAGACACATGAAAGTTTAGAGATAATAAATAAATAAAGAATTAACATCATTTAAGTCACTGCAGCAGTGCAACTAACTTCCACCTAAAAAGAAAAACTCCCATGAATCACGGATTTCTAGGAGTTAGATCCACAAGCTTTGATCACAAACTACTTTGTGAATCAGAAGATTTGTTTACTACATTTCTGAATTATTTCCCATCTCATAAACCCAAACATATAGATCTTTCTTGTTGCTTACTATTAACAAGGAGGAAAAACTTATTAAAATGGAAGTTTCAAAGTCTTGATTTCTTTTCCCCTTTACCTGCATTTTTCCTCAACATAAATGGAATAGTTGCAATAAAGATTAACAAGACAGAAGCTGAAGAACATAGAAACATTAAAATATTAGATTCACTAACACTTTAAAGCTACAAACCACCCTTAAATTTTGGACTGTTTGACCTTCAAATCAGGAAGGCATAAACATAATGCACATACCTATGTAACATTTTATCATGCATCGAAAGTTCATTTCAAAATGGGTTTCTCACAGAGAAACGAGTGACAAGCTTTAGTTTCTAGATCAACAAGAAGAAAAAATGTCATTTTGAGGAAAGCTTAGTGTTTTAAACAAGAAGACTCAGCCATATATGTTGAAGAGAAAAATGGGACGAAGAAGTGAAATACCAGCAACATCTTGGCCATCATAAGTACCACGGTGAACAGTACCAAAAGTACCACGAGCAATGACACTTTTGATGATAAGCTTAGAAGGATCAATCTCCCATTCTTGTCTTCTTACAGTGTTGCTTGGCCTTAACCATTGTCCACCACCACCAACACTTCCGCCGATGCCAAACCCACCTTCCTCTTTCCCATTCCTGTTATTCTCCGACGACCATGCTCTACTGTGATGCCTTTGAAGTTGCTCATCCAAGCTCTTCAAATCTATCTGATCAGCTCTTACGTACCCTCCACCACCACTCTCGCTTCTCTCCTTCATCTTCTCAACCAAAATCACAAACTTCACTCTTAAAGTACAAACAAAAGGACTTTGGAAACCTTTTTCTTGGCTTTTGTTCACTTGGTTTGAGCTATTTCTGGTTCTGGGTCTCTGTTTAAAACGTACTAAAAACTAGTAATTAATGGTGTGGGATTCACGGTCAAGTGTACCCTTAAATTGTTTTTGTTTGATTGTGCTTGAAATTAAACTGCCCCTTCAAAGATGGTATACGCAACGGTTATACAAGTTGTAACTTATTTTATATATATATATATATATATATATATATAAAATTTAGGGCCATTGTCACTCTAAAAAAGGGTTAATCTTATTTTCGTGAATTCAATTTTTTTTTATTTAATCACTTTAAATAAGATAATTGTGCTAATTGTCACTGCATTTAAAATTTCGTTTTCTTTTATGGATTGCTAACGTTGCACATTAGCCCATTAAGTAATTAGCATATGTCATTTTTTTGTTGACTTTTGATTAAAGTTTAGGAATCTCCCTATAAAATTTAGGCGAAAATTTTTCCTGACTAATTATACAGAAGTCCCTAAACTTTAGTTAAAAGTCAACCAAAAAATACCACGTGTTAGTTACTTATTGTGCTAATGTGCCACACTAGCAATTTGTTAAAAAAACAAAAATTTTAAATGCAGTGACAGTTCACACAATTATTTTATTTAGAGTAACTAAACTGAGAAAAAAATTGGACCATGAGTGTAATTTACCCTAAATTTTACTAAATTTTGGCTAAATGGTAAATTTAAGACTGATTAAGCCTTAGTTCAATTGGAACCATTATTACATCTAAAAATATATAGGTTTAAATGGGTTTAAGTGAACTTTATTCTTTGAATTAAGTTTAAATCTTGCAGAGATATTGTTGAATTTAAAAAAAAAAAAGTGTTTAAATATAATCATACATGGATTTTATTCATTTTATTCAAATATTTTTAAAAAATAAAAATATCTTTATAATAATATAATTTTGTAAAAATAATAAATTTTTAATTATTTTTAAATTAAGTTGGTGTTCAATTAATTCGAGATGCTAACTTTCTAAACTAATTAAATTTGATTCAACATATCCATTTTCATATCATAAATAAATAAAAGAAACACACGAGTAATGTTGTTAACTATATTATAATTGAAAGCTGCATATGATTTATTTAAATTTTAAACCAACATAACTGAAAGTCTTATTTGTGTTTGTTTAATTAGTTTAATAAACAAATATAAATGAATAAATTTGAATTGTTAGTCCAATACTCTCTTCATTTATAGCTCTAATTGATTTTGATTTGTAAATTTCAAAATTGAATTAAAATTTGATGATTATGTTAGAATTGTTTGGAGTATTTAAAAGATTTTTTAATTTTTTTTTTTTTATGTCCATTTTATAGTTTATGTTTGAAGTTGTGGCTATCTTTCTCAACAATGTGTCTTGAGATTTATAAATTAAAAAATAAATTTATTTAATCTAAAAATGATTTTTTTAAAAGAAAAATAAATAACCCTTCTTGTAAAAATAAAATAAAATTAAATGACAATCTCATCTCTAATTCTTATAGCTAGAAATTTTATCATATATATGTATGTGAAAACTACGTATTTAGAACACGATTAAGAATATCATATTAAAATAAAATTTTAATAAGTTAAGACTTTATTAATGTCAATATCACTGGATCAAATCCAATCATATCTAAATTTTTATTAGTTTTTTTATAGTAAAATAGACTAAAATCCCTTGAATAATGTTATTTATTCTAATTATAGGATATTTTGTAATTTTCCTATTTAAATTGGCATCTAATTATCTCGTGTCAAATTAATTCGTAATATCAACTCAATCAATTATTTTATTAATATTAATAATATAGTTAAACAATATATAATCTCTAGCAAGTATGGTTGTTTGGATTAATTTTACCTTCTTTCAGTTAGAATACCGCAATTATCCAATAACATTTAAAGATTATAATATATAAGTATCCACCACTTTATATATGTGGATTTCACCTTATATTTTAATGGATTTTACAAAGTATCGAATCTTAATTGGTTTACTGCTTTGTTATAATTTCTTTTATGAAATAAATTTAATTTTGTTATAATTTAATGCTTTGTTTGATTAGTAAGGTAATAAAAGAAAAATCTTATAATAATTAAACATAAAATAAAGAATAGTTAATAAAATTTATAAATTCTTGTAAAAATAAAACCCTTCAAATAAGTAAAAAATTATTAAAATTAGTCATTAGAGTAATTAAATATTTTAGACAAAAAAGAAATCATCATTTAAAATATAATGATGATTTCAACAAAGTCAAGACCGACAAAGAAATGTAATAAATACTAAATTATGTCTCACTAAAATTTATATAATAAATATATTTATAAAGAATATATAAATAACAAATAAAATCATATTTTAAATGATAAAATTAATATATTGAAAATTATAACCTTTTAGATTCAAATTCTTATGTACTTGTATTTTATATAAAATATATTTAAAAATAAATTTAAAATTCAATTGATAAATGACACTAACCCATTCAATATATTTACTGAAACTGTCTCTAACTATAAAAAAATTTCCATATATTCAGGGTAAAATTGGTAAAAACGGATCTGATTTTACCATTGTCTACAGGAAAATATAACTTAAGCCCTTCAAGGATGTAATAACAAGTGCGGCAGATCGAGATAAAACAAAGAAAATTAAAATGGAAAGTGACCCCTAAACCATTATCTTTCCCATGAGTTTTATCACTAATTATGGCAAGCTCAAACCTCATGAAGCACGTGAAGTTTCACCTTCATTGACTTAATGCAACCTAATTAAGCGAAACTTCAAAAAGAAACAGTAGGGTTCTTTGTTGTGGAGGGGCCTGGAAGGGGAGTCATAGATTCACACGGCGAGGGAAAAGGCCCCTAATTGTCTCACCAATTTTCCTCGGGCTAACTGGGAAATTAATTAGAGACCAGCCACCGCTTACCAGGGTGGCTCCACAGCCTTATCCTTTCCCCAAGCGTCAAACGTTCCATGACTCCTTTTACTAGACATATATGTAATACTTTGCCCAAAACAAGAACACACGATCATATAATCAAAATGAATAAGAAAAAAAGAACTGAACATATACTCAATAAAATAACATAACAATAGTAGTACCCTATGTATCCAAAACCTTTGGTTTTCCAAAGGACTTGTATCCAACACTTGTGTCGACATATTCGAGCATAGGTATAAGATTTGATTTAAAATTTTGAAAATATTCCAAGGCAGGCGCAAACTTATATATTATACCCGTCTTGAATCTAAGTACTTACCATATATATGCTCTTGTCGAGCTCCTTTGATGGCAGAACTCAGTGTTTCAATCTACTGAAGCAATACAAGTATATCAAACCAAGATTGGTACCATGTTGCTATCCAGAACTGTAACAATTACCGCTCGGAGTTTTCTCTGCATACATCATGAAGAAATTAACGTAGAATTAGATAAAGAGTGCGCCATTCTGTCAACATTTGTATGCTCTTACCTGGCAAAAGGAAGAAACCTACTTCTCTAAAGTGCGCCATGCTATTCACTGAAATTTATCAGATATTGGCATCTTCAACCTGCCTTGAACTTTTACTCTATCAACTGGATGTTGTACTTATATTTGTCAGGCTCAAAGTGCTCAACCAAAAAAATAGTCATATGCTAAAGGTGCAATGTGAGAACTTCATTTATAAAGTGCAGTGCGTAAAATATACAACACTCCATAAACCCTGTAGACCTCAATAAAAGCATCATATTGGAAGCAGCAAGTTTGATAGCTCAAAAACTTGAGCACTTTTTAAGGCAATTATAAATTCAGTTCAAAAGTAAAAAACTGATATTTCTCACCCAAAACGAAATGACCAACTATACAAAACGGTTCATTTGATCACACTATGATTCTATCTTTCAAGTTGAGAGAAAACTGGAATGGCTTTTATCATAACAACAATCTAGTAGTATAACTTTTGAACTGCATTTACTTTCCGTGTTGCAAATGAAAATATAATCTATATATATTTTGGACAAAAAAGGAGTAACAAGGAGAAACAATCAACACCATGCAGCCTTAAAAGCGCCGTTTCTTCTTCTCAGGTGTAGCATGCACTTGAGCTTTAACTCCGTAGATTTTTAGTTGAAAATTTTCGAATGCCTCAGAGACAGCTGCTACCTGTTCATGAGTACAATCAAAAGGAACAAACTATGGTTACAAACATAATGGAAAAGAGAAATATAACAAAGAAATATTAATTTCATTTGAATTCACTAACCAATTCAGGTTTCTTCGAATACACTCTCACTATCATATCCTGATAAGATGTGGGCAGCAAGTGACTGATGCGTTCATGTGGTATGGGGAACTTCTCCTGACTCTCATAATCCTGGCCAGATAATTAATCCTGTCAGAAACTTGTACATACAAGGAAACGACTCAAAATGCCTAAACAGTATCAGGATCCAGACTACATAATTTAGGAAGCTATGTTACTCAGGCTCGAGTAAGTGTAGACACCTGAACACAAGTTTATGTCTGACACAAGTATGTTTAATTCTTTTTTAAGATTTCTATGCATTATGAGAGTCTTTGGAGGATCATATTCTATACTGCATATCCAGATATACACCAGACACGGGTACTTAAGCAAAATGAAGAATCAGAGCAACATAGTGCGGAATTTCCTCTCTTAAGTAGCTAATATAGGTCAAACTTTTATGTTTGCATCGCCATTGAAAAGGCAGCAGAATTTTATCACATATGCTAATAGTATCTCCTGTGTATTTACTACTATCCAACAATCAAAATATTATGGAAAAATAACAGAAAAATAAAAAGGAAACCCATTATTGACAGAAACCAAATAGAAATCTCAATTGTCAATAACCATCCAGCCTAGCATTTTCTTCTTTGGTTAGGGAAGTGAAATTGAATCATTTCAAATGTCAATAACCATCCAGCCTAGGTTTTCTTCTTCCAGTAGCAGAATGAAATTCAATGTTTAAGTCTAGGCATGAATGTAAAGCAAGTCAAAGGATAAGATGAGTACCTTACATTTCAGGCCACAAAGCCAGACAAACAGGAAAAATAAAAAATAAAATCAAGGTAAGTGGTTTTCAGTACCTTGAAAAAGTTGATGCTGCAAGAGTAGAAATGAAACAAAAATGAACAAGAAAAAAAAAAGTATCAAAGACAATAGTCAAAGAAGAAACCTAGAAAAACAAGGAAAATATTTGCCTCTTCAAATTGAGCATAAATGGCTCATGATACCTTTCGAGAGGATTTTGCCTTCCACGAGTCAAATCAATTCTGACATTGCTAACAGCAATATCATCTTCTTGCAGCAGTACTCCACCATTTTTCTATTAAAATAAAATTGCATTGTATCAGTATTGGAGACTATTCAATTGTTTAGCAAAGAACAGATGCATAAGATCATGCAAATGTCAATGGAAAAAAAAAAAAATCACAAGAGACCTGGGAACAAGCGATGTCTTGTGCAGTGACATCTTTGAAATGTTCCAATTGGTCTTTTGGAACTGAATACTCGTTACAGAACTGCCACAGAAAATAACACAGTATACAGTAAGTTTCATCTTTCACATATTTAAAAAAAAGAATAGCATGTTTGTTTGCATGCTACCATGATCAAAACACAAAAATGAAGTGAAAGTATGCAAAGGTTTTCCACCTGATACAAATTTCTCCTACGAATGCGCAGAATCAAATCTCTAGAGTCTCGGAGTTCTTCATCTGGTGCTGTCTCGATAGTTTTGATTATTGTGTCATCTAGCTGGATTCAAAAAAGAATAGAATGCAAAGCATGTTATACATTTGGACTCCAAATTTTTAGCAACTCAAAAGAATGCTAAGCATGTTGTCCAACCTTCCAGTACTCAGAAGGATCCTGAACGGAAGAAGAGATTTCTAGATAACTATTAGCTTTTAAAAGAGCATCTACTACCATTAGCTCAACAGCCTGCAATAAAAATGAAATCAGACCTCGCCACTTCAGATAAGACGCCTACAGAACTAATTACACAAAAGAAAAAGAAGAGAAAAAACAACAATGTAAAAAAGACGTTTGAATGAGACAATATAGAACCCAGAGTTAACTCTGTCAATACCTTCACTTTAGAGTGGGTGTACACAGTTCGATAAAGATCAGCACGAGTAGCAAATAGCTTGTGGATGCTAAGATCTAGCAAGAGCACCCATTACCATTATTAAGGAGTAAAAAAACACTAAAAGAACTAAACATGTATTTTGCAAGTAAATGAAACAGATGATACTAACAGTCTTTAGCACGATAGCAGATCTCATCACCCAAAACTCGCATAGTCTCCATTAACCTGCAGGTGGTGTAGCATGTATATAATGCAGGCAAAAGAAATCTTCTAACTTTTATTCTTTTGCTTTTTAATACATCTATTGATAACAGAAACTATAAGATAAATGCCTAGGAAGATTTAACAAAAACCTGTGGAAATCAAAGCTACATCCTAGGCCACAAGCTCGACTGTCGCGGACAATGTAATCAAACCTACACAAGTAAAATTTCATGCTGTTAAATTCTTTTATTCAAACTGGAAGGACAATGTAGACAAATAATTAAGTTTCACTTACTTATCCACATCAATTCCATTCCGACCATTTGCAACAATATCATATAAGAATTGCTTCTCCTTTGCACTCTTCAAAGTAAGCACAAAATAGTCTCTGTGTTAGATAAAGCAAAGAAACAAAGAATGTCTGTACTTCATACTGGAGCAAAATATAAAAAATCCAGTGATCAACATGTGCCCTACAAAATGGGTGTTAGAAACAAAACACTTACTTTTGGCAGTGCAAACTCAGAGCTAGCTAGTATCATTTCCTGGAAAATAAATAAACGAACATGGATAAAAATTAATTATTATCATAAACATAAGGATCAGAGCAAAGCAAAAGCTGCAAGCAGAAATTATTAGGATATATGGAGGAAGAAAACAAACAGGTAGACATCAGGAAAGTTTCTGGTTCTGCTTACTAGCTACAAGTAGAGAATTAAAGAAAGAAATCATAAGGTTAAGTATGGCTCAGAATTCAAAAACATAGGATTTATTAGTATCTAGCTCCTCACACTTCTAGGTTTATTTGGGAATATTTGCAAAATCAGGACCAGGAAAGGCAAAAAGATCGTGTATGAACAAACTCCTAATAAAATCAGCTTACCTTGACTCTTTTAATCATCTCAGATTCAAGATCGATATGGTGCACATCAACAATATGATCAATCAGATCTGCTGACATTTGCTCATGAGCCCTAGAAAATACAGATATGATGTTAAATGGATGAAAACCATATTTTTCAACCCCTTACATTACCTAAGCCAAAAAGAAAAGTAAGTACTGATCAACTATCAAATATCATTTTATGAAAAAGTCATCAGACTGGTACATACAGAGGAATCACTGGGTGATCAATTTTTTTAAGATTAGAAGTTAATAATGCATCATATAAAAATATTCAACATTTACCATTTGCAGCTATTAAGAACTTTGGGGAGAAATTCCCGTTCAAACAAGTGGCTAAAAGGTCCGTGGCCTACATCATGTAGAAGTCCTGAAATTGGAGGGACAAAATCTATAAAGACCCGATTCAATTGAAATGAAAAGCACCTTTCAGGAACACAAGCTTTTACCTGCAACTTTCACTGCTTGAACATCAAATCGATCAATACCAAGCTCCAAACCCTACACAAAAGGATCTTAGTATATATAAATAAAACATGGTAGATTGTAACAAGAGAAAAACAGCACTATACCTGATAAGTTTTGAGCTTTTGGATAGCTTCACCCGCAAGCCAATACACACCAAGAGAATGCTCAAACCTGGAATGTACAGCCCCTGGATAAACCAGGTGTGCCAATCCTGAAACATATTAATAGTTAGCCAATCAGTAAGTTACGGCCTTAAATGTGAGCTCAGTGAATTATAGCAAACTAAATAAAAGAAACCTTGTATAAATTTAGGTAAAATCAACACCAATGCAATGCAAGCCATTGTTGAGTCTAATACAAGTGAAGAAACTAAGATCCTATGAAGATAATCCTATTTTACTAACAGCAGTAAATGCAACTGACAAGAAAACAACAAAATAAAGCATAATATCACTGTTGCTTGCAAATAAATAAATGTAAAAAACAGATACTTTTACCATAGGATAGAGGCCAAGCGGCCAGTTCTCAAATCAATTTTATAGTGAATCGATATTTTTCACCACGATTATCCTTTTCTGAAGCATGTGATATATTCATCATCCCATATAAAAACATAGATAAATAGTTGAAAAATCATAAAAGTTCCTACTTTTCAATGTAACAGGGATATAAATTCGTAACCATTTCAAATATATCCTATAAAAACTTGTCACGACAGTGATATATATTGCATGCCTGATAATAAATCAACCATATCAACCGCATATATTTCAAGACAATTCACAGTTCCTAAACACCCATTCTCACAGAAGAAAAAAAAAAAGTGGAAAAAGAACATGAAAATGAACTTTACCAAGTTGTTTCAGCTCACGGAGCCTGTATCATGAAAATCGAAAAAACAATAAATGAGATCTGAATTGAAGCTAAACCAATAATAAAATAAAAGTACACACTTACCTTTGAAATTGCTCGGTGTCAATAAACTTCAAAGAGAGCTGCGACCGGACAGAAAATTAAAAATAATAATTACAATAATCACACAAAAAATCAAAAGAGCAAAACTCAGCTACTGTTGTAGTCTTCGCTCTCAGTCTCCAGTCAACGAAGAAAGAAAAACAAAAATAAAAGCACAATAATACTCATATTACTGTGAGTTCTGATTTAGCATATCAAAACAGTGAAAAAAATCACAATTCCAAATTAAGAATCAAACAAAACATTTCTGTTGAATTTTTCTACTTACATTTAGGGCACTTCGCTAAAACAAACATTGAAAATGAGGGAAAAAAAGTAAAAGAAAAAGGAAAAATGGGAGAGAGAAAATGAAATACAGGATCGAGATAAATGTTGCCGTGAACGTTGTCGTGGACGTGTTTGTAGAGCCGGAGGTCGTGAGAAGGAGACAAATTACAAGCCGGAGAGAAAGAGAGATTTTCATCACAGGAAGCGCCCATGTCCTTTGACAATGTGGATGGGAAAAACGTATAACCAAAAACACGTGTTTGGAGGAATTTTAGGCCAAGTGAAAAGGCCGGCAAGAATGTCCAAATATAAGGGATTTTTTTTTTTTTAAATCCCAAATATAAGGGATTTTGTATAACTAATGCGTGGAACGCAAGCGCAAATAAAGTTTCCTTCCGTTCTTTAATATTTGGCTTAAATGGTTAAAAAAAACAATAGTAAAATAAATAAATAAATTCAATTGAGTTCTTAATAATAAAAAACAAACGTATGATTGAGATTTAAATTGAAAATTAATAATCAGCTAAGTTCTTAAAATTAATTTTTTCCTAAAGTTTATGACCTCTTTAATTTGGACTGAGTGGCAAGATAATGCAACGGTTAAAACTTTTAAAAAAAAATGTTATTAAAAGTTCTGAAATTTATTAGAAATACATCTAAAAACTATAGATTTATAATATAAATGTAAATTTAAAAAACATACAATAAATATTTAAATTTATTATTTAAAACTAATTAATAATAACATATAAAATATGAATGTTATTAAAATTAAAAATTAAATTAAATTATTTATATTGTCATCAATCTTAAATCTATATTAAATTAATTTATTGCACCGATTCAATCAAATTATATATATATAACACAAGCTCAAATTGCCGCAACTTTATTTTTTTATTTTTATTTTTATCTACAAAATAAATTTTAAATAATTTAAACAAAATTTTATTTTAATATATTATAAATTTCAATTTTAAATGGAAATTTTAATTGAAATATATAGATTTACTTTCTTTAAATAATTATTATTTAAATAATGCTCAGTATATAATTCTTCAAATAATATTTTAATATACTAATTGTTGTCTACATACTTATTTAAATATATATTATATGATATATATATTTTAAAAATATCGATGAATCAAATCAGACGCCAAAATATAATGATATTGGTACGCATCAATACTAGTAAAAAATTATACTCTCATCAGTACGATATTGAATATCTTTACACAAACTCAAATACACACTTAAATAATAGTATAAGTATAGATATAAAAACAATGTGGGTGGAGCAATTTGTGTAATAACATTTAAATGTACAAAATATTAAAGAAAAATTTTGGTTGAAGTGGTAAAGAAACAATAACTTATAGATTTTATCACACCCACCATCTGGTTGAACAAAAATAATTTATATTAAATATATATTTATAAAAAATATATCAACAAATATTATTAGTGAGTGAGGAAGGCTTTTATATGAATTTGTTAATTTTGTGTTCAATTTTCAAATAATTTTTTCAATTAATTGTTTTGTTTGAATATTATATAAAAGTTATAAAAGATATGAAAAAATAAGATGATGATATCCTTTATAAAATAAGAATATTATAATAATTTTAAATGTATATACAATTAAAATTATTAATTATCTTGAAGATTATAACAGCAGCTTAACTAGAAATATTAATAAATTATTAAAATTTTGGTATAATCTTAAGAATTTTAGTATACTAAAATATTGAGTTGATCAATCAAGGCCACAAAGGAAAACTTTAGAAATATAGGTATACTTTTAGAAATTTTGATATATAATATACATCAATAATATAAATAATAATCTAAAATTTTGGTAAATGTATATACAAACTATAAAAAATTATTAATTATCTTGAAGATTATAACAGCATTATTCTTTCCCTAATAGCTTAACTAGAAATATTAATAAATTATTAAAATTTTTTGTATAATCTTAAGAATTTTAGTATACTAAATGATATAGATTTTGGAAACATGGCAGAAACATGGTTTTACAAAAAAAAAAAAAAACAATCATCACATACATTTGTAAACAATTCAAGTAAGATTGGACCAACATCATCATCATCCTCATGTGTAGGTACGTCGGGTGGTGGATACTCCTTATCCGATCCACAGGTAAAAGACATCAACACTAGATAATTTGTGAAATTTTCATCATTTGACAACGAAATTGTGTATCTTCTTCTCAGTCTCTATGCGATGAGCATCAGAATTCTCGATTTATTTTTTTTTTTTTCAAATTTTGTAGTGTATCCATAATATATGACAAATTTAACTTTAGCTACTCATGGATTTGAAGACAAGTCTAGGGGAGGTTGTTCAAATGACTAAGGTTGTGATGCTTCAATAGCCAAAACCTCAATACAAACTTCTTCTACGATTTTTTCAACCATTGGTGTAATTGATATAATGTGTTTGTATTAATATTTTTTAGATTACCTTGGATGATATTATAAATAATATGTTTGTCAATTGGTTTGTTAGGACGAGTCATAGTTTCATTAGGCCACAATTGGACTTTGGCTTCAAAACACAACTCAGTAATCAGACAAGTAAACTGAAGTGTTTGCACAGACTTTGCATGGATATGCATTTGCTCATTCAGTAACTGTCCAATGTCTATATACGTCCAACCAAAATACAAAAAAAGTAGGGGTAAACTCAACGTTTCAACTCATTATTTTGCTTTGACAGAAATATGTGATGATTAATGAACTGCAATTATGTCTTTACCTCTAAAGAAAGATTCGTAGAGTGGATTGTATTATTGGCATACGTAAATACCACCCCACAACCTTGAGTCAGCACATCATAAACCACATTCATATTCACCTCATAATTAATTAACTTAGTACACACAACGCTCAACCATTGGAAGTTCTTATTTCCTAATATTCTAAGGATCAAAATGCACTTTCTTCTTTATTACAAAACATGTATTTTCACTTGCTTCTGGAAGGTTAGTGTGGAACTCTTACACAATCAGTAAACAATAACTAACAAGTGTCTCATAGAAAATTTGCCATATCTCTTAGCAATCATATCTTTTCACTTTCACCATTTTTGCTCTTCTCTTACTTTGAGGTTGCAGAAAAAGATTGATAGAACATTATGTGAAAAATGTTAGGGGCTATGGGACAAATTGTTGTTGGATTTACAACGAATGCTTCAAGCTACAAAGGCAACCAAGATTAGGGTTCTTCTCAAATTTGGGAAATTTGAGTTTTAATTCAAATAAATTAAATTCTCTTTTGATTAAAATAGTTATTTTTATTTTATATAAATTTCATGTTAAAATTGTTTAGTTTTAGGAAAATTTACACATCATCTCTAAAAATGTCACAGGCAACAATTTTTTTTCAACATCATAAATTTTTCTGGTGTCTACACTACAAATGCCCATATAAGCTCTTAGGGTGTTTTTGGGTGAGAAATTTGTAGAAGAAATTTCATTTATATCAATGTTTTCAAAATTCTAAAATGAATTTACTTATTTGGGTAAATATATTGAAGAATTTCAGAATTTGTAAATAATTTCAAGAGGGTATTTTAATAGCTCAATTTCCTTTTCTAAATTCCATCTAAGGTGATTTTTAAAATTCCTTATAATTTTATTTAGGTAGTATTTGGAAAGCCACCTAGTAATTAAATTTGAGTGTAATTGTTTGTAATTATACAATTATAACATGTTTGGGTAACCATTATAATTGAATGGTCTCACTGAATTGGGTTTAATTGGAACACCTTGATTACACTCAAACCTAATTTAAATATATATTTTTTATACAAGTTATAAAATTATATCTTGAGTATGAATATGTATAAGGTTTGGATAGTTAGGATTATTATATTATAAATCTTAAAAATTATATTATAAAAATAAATTATGCATTTTATAAAGTTATAACAATATATATTACTTAAATCCTAAAAACATTCTAAAGTTGTAGACATAAAACTTATTATAAAATTAATTTACATGTTATAAATGTTATAATATATTTATTTTATAAAATTTATGGCCAAGAAATATGAACATAATATATATGTGCTTAAGTTATATATTATAAAAATAATATACTTAATTTTAAAAATATAGTTTTTATCATAATTTATTTATAAAAATAACTTTCAAAAGTTATGATAAAAAATTATATTATTTATAATAAATGTTATGAAAGTTATTAGACAATTTATAAAATATTATTTATAAATGTTATATATTATAAAATTTATATTATGTTTTACTTAACTTACGTACTATAATAAGAGGTATAACTTAGCATTAATTTTTTTTCAAATTAAATTTATATAAGTTCTTCATAATTAAAGTGACAGGTTATTTGGACCGTGAACTCAAATATTATAAGGTCGATAATAATTATGTAAATACTAAACCATATCGTGGGATATGATATTATTTGAGTGAATGGTGCTAAACATAAGCACCATAAATAACTTGTCAACTTTTTAATTTGAGACATTCAAGACAACAAAATGTGGTTGAGATTGACATTTATTGCTCTAAAAAATATTTCTCATATTAACAAAATTACCTTAGTATAACATAAAAAAATAAGATTAGATCGTTTTAACATGTTACATATTTCATAAATTCAATCATAGGTGGAACTAAAAAGATCCATACTTCGAAGACTATAGAAAAAGGAGGTTTTGGTAATCATAATAATGCATATTCAAATTTAGATGATGAACTCGGTCAATGACCAATAGATGAGAATAAAAAGCATATGTTAAGTATTAAAAAGAGAATAACCTAACAAAGAAACACTAAAAAAATTAGATAAAATTTCATATGATGATTTAATTATAATTTTGTTACTTATTTAGAATTTTTTTATCATACTTATAATTTTTATAATAATTAATATTTTTCAAACATAAAGTATGTAACTATATAATTATAATTTATACTATAAAATATGATATAAGAAATTATGATGTAATTACATTATGTTAGCCAAACACGCCTAGAGAATTACAATCTTTTTATAATTATTACCCTGATAATTATATTTTAATTTAATTACTTTGTATTATCTAAAGAGACCTTTAATTTAATACAAATGATTCCAAAGTAAGATAAAACTTTAACTTCAAAAACATTTTATTTAATTATAATACATATTTTTAAATTTTGTTTTATTAAAATTACTTATAAAATTTTAAAATATAATGATATTCATATTGAATATATTTTTATTTTTATTTTTAATATAATTATTTTTAATTTTAATTTTTTTCTAAATTAATTATTTATCCAAATAAAATTATTACAAATTCTAACCTCCTAAAATCTAAAAATTCTAACATTTTAAATTTTTAATTCTTCGTATAAACGTACTCTTATTTGAACAATTTAGCCTTAGAAATTCCGTCTGTAAACAAATATAAAACTAATTACTTTTTAATTATAATCTTTAAACAACAAATAATTAAGGGAAAAAAAAAGATCAATGGATAACATACATATATATATATATATATATATATATATACGTGCGGCTAAAAACACAGCAATCCAAAATCCAAACTCCAACAAAACATCAATGGCGGCAGCTAAGCCATTGCCGTCATCTCTTCACACTCACAAAATTCTCTCTTCATGCAACCAAATTTTACCTTCGCTCCTCCATTTCAGTCAACATTACAGCAACCCGAAAAGCCAACAACCACAAAGGCGAAGAAAACACTCAAGCTCCTTAGATGGCGCCTACGGCTTGGCTATCAAAGCTTACATGGAAAACCCAAACTCCATCTCTGGTTTCGCAAACAAAGTCATTGGCTCTCTCCCTATAGTCGGTCTTGTCGCTAGGATTTTCAGTGATGAAGGCGGTGTTGGTGGGGATATCATTGATTTTGCTGAGTTTAGAAGAAGGGTGGGCAAGAAATGTACTGTTACTGATTCTAGAGCCTTTTACGAGTTCCAAGAAAGGAGAGGCCGGGTAATTTTTTCTTCTTTTGGTAGGATAATTGGAGTTAAATGAAATGTTCATAACACAAATTTGATTAATTTGTTTTTCTGTTTTACATATGTTTGGTGTTAGTAATTGTTAGATTAATAAATGTAAATGGATAAGATTATGCTATAGAACAAAACGCCATTTCGTAATATTAATAACGTAGCCTTTTGGGTGATCATGCATTGTTTTGTGTTATTTTTATCTTGTCTGCTCTCGTGTTCTTATCTTTTAACACGGTATTCTAACATGAGTTAATAAAGACATTCGGCTTGGATTTTGTGGTTTTGGATAGGCAGGGGATCCTTTGTATGTTCTGCTATCATGTTGGCTAGCAGCTGTGGGTGCTGGTCTTCTTAAATCTGAGGAGATATTGGAGGGGGTGGCAAGGCTTCGGATTTCCAATGATATCGAATTCGAAGAGCAGAATTTTATTGCAATGATGAATGAAGCAAGAGAGGTCAGTTCATCTCATTCACACTATCCCATGTCTACATATCAATGTGTCTTGTGTCGGACATGGATACTTAAAAAATAAATGAAGAGCCCGTAGATTCATTTCATGCCAAGCACTTGTAGTTATTGCCTATGTTGGATAAAGCCTTCACTTCTCCCTAACATTAACTAGTGACAAAGTCAAGAACTTCAAGTCAGGGGATTGGGATAAAATGCCAAAATAGTTTGTTTACCACTTTTGAATTAAATAAATTGTTAAAACCTTGAAATTTTGTAGGAATTATAAGGTTTGAAGGAAACAAGCTAGGCTAAGGATGCCATCTGCTTGTGTCCTAGTTACCTATATTCAATGGAGCATCCGATATGTGTATGTAGCAGCTACAGATATGCTAACTTTTTCTCTATATATTTTGGAAGATCATTATCTTACTCCTATGTCTTGATAATACAAATTCTGTCACATACTTGACTATTCAAAAGGATATCCTCAAGGTAACTTAAAAAATTTGCATCCGTGTCTGATACCTTGTCTCGAGTCAATGTAACACGGTTTAAGTACCATATTATGATAGGAAGGGAGGTTTTAAGTAAGTTCAAAAGATCAAAGGAATTTATGTGCTACGAAACACAATCTGGCCGACCAGCTAGATTTTATGGATGTTGGGACAGTGCTTTTATGGTGCTATAGATTTTCATTGTCATGATAAATAGGCTTTAGTTGGTCTCCATTTCACTAAACAAATGATCAAGATAGTTTGGAGCGATGGCATTCAATAGCTATGTTGCTCGGACTTGGTATAGTTTTGGATATGAATATGTGTCAAACATGGGTATGTTCAATTTTTTTTATGTAGTTGGAGTATCCTAGAAATTTCATATCCTTACACCAATGTCTAGGTATGTGTGGGACAATGATACTTCAAGCAAAATAAAGAGTCAGAGTAACATAGTTCAATAGCTTTTAACTGTGAGTAAGAGATGAGTAAATAATCAACTGCTCGATAATCTGTGCTCTATGTGGGTGCATGGTTGTTTATGTTTCCAATTTTATGTTGTCCATGGAGTTTTTTAATGCTTATTTCAGCTTGTTTGACAAACACACACACACATCTGTGCGTGTATTTATATATAATATGTATTTAGTACTTATATTGCTACAGAGGCGAGCTAAGTTGAATGCGGATGCCCCAACTCTTCCCATGGAGATTAGAGCCGAAAAGGCTGTTGATGCCATTTACGTCTGTTGCTTCGGGAGAGACCCGATAGAAGAGGAAGACGAGAGCTTGCTAAATATCATGCTATCTGCAGTTTTCCCAACCGTCAAGCGATCAATGATACAAAGAATCATCAAGGACAAAGCAATCAAAGTAGCAGAAGGTGGTGATGATGCAGACATCGTTCCAGAACCAAAGCCATTATCAAAGGAAGCCGTACAAATGCAAATGAAAGACCTTGAATTCCTTAAACAAAACACGGATTCATGAAAGAACTGATTTTAACGAAAAAATTGGAGTCGGTTCGCTTCTTCGAACTGCACTTGGATGGTATCGGAAAATGAAGCTAAGAAAATGGCTGCATATTGAAACCATCCAACACTTGAGTTTCAGATTGCACTCAATGGCAGATAAATCATAGGTTTACTGGGTCTTCCTTATGTTTTGTTTCTTCTAGTTTGAGTTGAAACTCATTTTTAGGGTGTAACCATTAAAGGCAACAGTTTGTGAGTGAAATACAAGTTCATAGCAATGTTTTTGGAACCGCCTTATCGTTAAAGAGAAAGGATTGAATGAAATAGTTACGCCACGTCATCTGTATTTCTTTCCAATAGATTTATTCTATATCAGTATTTTTATCTTAAATTTTAGTATTTTATCTTGAATTTCAGGATTTTAATTTGGATTTAAATTTTTTTAAGATAAAAATACTGAAATTTAAGATAAAAATACTGATGTGACATAAATTTATTGGAAATGGATACAGATGATGTGGCGTCATTGTTTTATTCAATCCTTTTCCTATGGTCAAATTGGTCCAAAAATTAAAAAAAAAAATCGAAAAAAGAAGTTTTAAATAATGACATAAGCATAAATTATATCCTTTTATTTAGGTTAATTTTTCCCTCAATTTTTAAGTATTTAGGTGGATTGAATTTTTTTTTTTCTTCAGGTTTGAGCTAATAATTTAGACTAAAAACATGAAAATATAGATTCTAATCTCGATTTTGAATGATTTGATCTAAAATCGGTCTAATCTTTTATTTGAATCAATATATTAATCGATTTTAATTTGATTAATTGATTTGATTATTGTATAAGTAAAATTATAATAGAAATTATTAAAATTACGTAATCCCTTATTCTTTTATTCTTTATAATTAATGAGATACGAACTTTGTTCCTTTAAATTAAATATCGTATCACTGACCTATCATCCTAGCAACTAGTTGTTGGGTGGATATGTCTTTTATCTCGAATTTTCTCAAACTTTGTTCACCTTTAAACATGCATGCATTAAAGAATTTTCTAAAAGATAAAATAATTAAAATTTGATATAGAGTAATCAACAATCATTTAGTTTAGTAGCAAAAACAATTATATTATGGTGTGAAAGTTTGGATTTAATTCCTAATATCTCGACTCCTGCCTTTAATAATAAAAAAAAATTGATATAAAGTATCTTTATATTTTTTTTGAAATCATAGAAAGTATCTTTATGCATAAATATTATAGAAATCAATTATTTATATTAAATTTATGACGCACTTACAATGTAGAAGAAAATAAATTTTAATAATTTTAAAAATGAATATAAATATTAAATATGTGTTCAATTGTGATGATATATTTTCTGCATTTTATATAAAAATATAAAAATAAAATATTTTTAAAATAATATTTACTCTTTATAAAATAAATAATTTCAATAAATTCCAATTGAATTAAGACATAGAAGTATAAACATATTTATATTTAATAAATATATAATTTACATGAAAACAATAGCAATATAAATATTAAAATTTTGAATTTAATTTTAAGTTCAAAGATGAATTTGAAATTGATTTAAAATTCTTCAAACTAAAATGATATTTATAATTAATTTTAAATTTAAGGGTAAACTACATATGTGGTCATCTAACTATTAAGAAATTTCTTTTTTTGGTCACATAATTATGAAATATTACAAAATAGTCATCCAACTATTTGATTTTTCTTTTTTGTTATGGGCGGTTAAAGGACTAATGGGAAGTTGATATGGTAGCTTTTAAAATTGACATAATAACAATTATAGTCCTTGACATTTGTACATTGTACCAATTTAGTTTTGATTTTAAAAATTGAACCCTCAATGTTTACACATTGTGTAATTTGATCTTTTACAATTTTACTTTTCGTTGTAACCATTTCGACGTTACCCATGTGTTTGATTCAGTAAAAAAACAAGAAATAAAACAACCCAAAATTTGAAAAATAGCCAATTTAATTGCTTTAAAAAAAAAATCTACTTCATTAATTCAACCCAATTGCAAGTCTAACTACTTAAAAACAAAAAGCTTTGATTTGCTTCTTCAATATTAACCTAACAAACAATAAATTAGTATCACTCAGACCTATTAAGTTATTTGTCTTTTATACATTGTGTCAATTTAGTTTTAATTCTAAAAATTAAACTCTCAACGTTTATATATTGTGTAATTTTATCATTTATAATTTTTACCTTTCGTTGTAACCTTTGTTGACGTTATTCATGTATTTGATTAAGTAAAAAAAGAAGAAATAAATAAAACAACCCAAAATTTGAAAAATAACCAATTTAATTGCTTGAAAAAAAATACCTTCTTCATTAATTGAACCCAATTATTAGTCTAACAACTTAAAAAAGAAGAAGCTTTGATTTGCTTAATTATCCGTGCTCAACTTAACCTAACAAATAATGAATTAGTACAAGAAAATTAATGTATTTGAGGATTGTATAGTTTAATAATATCTTTGTTTTATTTCTAATTTACCTGTATTAAATTACATTTTCATGTTAAAAATAAAATAAAGTAGGTAATTTGTAAATATGGATGACTAAATTTTAAAATTAAAATTAAATTAATTTAATGTATAAATATTATAAACTAAATTTATTATTATATCAATTTTAAAACTAACACATTTATCTTATTAGTCATTTAATAACGGATTACTAAAAAGAAAAATCAAATAAGTGAATGTCCATTTAGTACTTTTTAATAGAAGAATGTTCAAGAAAGAGGCTTATTAGATTTTAGATTCAAATTAATATTTAAATTATTTTTAAATATTAATTAAAAATAAAAAAATCTATTAAGCAAGTACACAATAAAATACTTTCTTTGTGGTCAAAAAAAGTCCCCTTAAAATTCAGTACTCTTTTGGTTCGGCCATGGAAAATTTTTCAAAGAATAACCATAATAAAATTGCAGTGAGTTGTCTAAACCAGTCAGCAAAGAGATGGCAGCTTATTCACTCCTGTCCACACTTCCCTCCCCATTTTCTCGCTCCCCAAACAGAACTCCAAAGCTTCCTCCCCTCTCTCTCACATCCACTTCTAAACCTTCTTTTCCCTTTCCAACCAGGAAATTCTCTCTCCCTTCTCTCCACAGTCTCATCTTCAATCAATCAAAAACAGTTCAAACAATAATTCTAGTAATAATTCCATCGTTTCTTCAGCTTTCGATTCCTTCTTTATTCTCTGCACTTCGCTTGCTCTATCTTTCTCGCTATTCGTAACCGATGTGGGAGCCGCCTCGGCCTTTGTGGTGACCCCTCCCCGGAAATTACAGTCCGATGAGTTGGCTACGGTTCGTCTTTTTCAAGAGAACACTCCCTCTGTTGTTTATATCACCAATCTCGCCGTCAGGTTAATTCAATTTTGAATTTTCCGTCATTCTTTTTTGAGCTTTCTTATTCAATTTGCTGTTGCGTAGTTTGTATTTCCCCTTTTTTTTTGGGTAACGGGCTTCTTTTTTCAGGCAGGATGCTTTTACGTTGGATGTGCTAGAGGTGCCACAAGGATCGGGGTCGGGTTTCGTTTGGGACACAGATGGTCACATTGTTACCAATTATCATGTGATCCGTGGTGCTTCTGATCTTAAGTTAGTTCTTTTATTAGTTTTATTATTTCCTATTGTTCTTGTAAATGATTGGGATTGGATAACCACAGAATGGAAATGGAAATATTTTTAGATGATATCAATTTACATCATTATGGAATATGGATGTTATTTGCAGTGTTTGGAATGAATGTATTGGAAGAGCATGAACCTATATAATCTATTTGGTTATCTAAGCACGGAAAAATGTGAAAAGATCGTTTAGGGCTAATTTATGTTTATCTGGACTTTTCATTTCCTTAAATTACCCGTATCCGATGCCATTCGGATGTTGTTATAGGGTATGATCCTCCAATTATGTGAAAAAAGTTGGAAATTTTGAATATACTCATGTTAGAAACATATTTGTTTCTAGCACTCATTCATGAGTTGAGTAACATAGGAGTAGAATGCGATGCATGACTAAACATCTGGTTCTTGGTATCTTTTTGTTTTGTTAGAGCAACGGGATAGTGCATTAAATAAATTTGAGGAAATAAATACACCATTTATTTGGAGGTATTGAGCTTGGTTGAGTTGCTATTTTGATTGTTTCTAAGTCTTGAAAGTAATCATATATGAAGAAACAGGAGTTAGCGGCGTTAACTACCTGACCTTTGGCAATATGGATATAAAGGATAAATATGTTTTAAAGCTTCTTGTTCTTGATATATGAAATCTTATATTGGTGCTCATTATTTGCAGGGTTACTTTTGCGGACCAGACGACGTATGATGCAAAAGTTGTTGGATTCGACCAAGACAAAGACGTAGCTGTATTGCGTGTTGATGCCCCCAAAGACAAACTAAGACCTATACCTATTGGTGTCTCTGCAGATTTACTTGTTGGCCAGAAAGTATATGCTATCGGTAACCCGGTGAGTACATGTTTATACTCGTAGAATTATGACCTGTACCTGTGTGGTGAGTACTTTATTTGTTTCACTTCAATGGAGACTGTATGTAGTGTTTTCAAGGATATGAACATACTTATATATGCAAGTTGTTAAATATCATATACATTTCCTTCATCATATATCTTATTTGTTATTTTCCGATACATCATATTTCCGTTTATCCATTCTCTTCGAACACATTTATTATGATGTTTAATAGGATTGGCATGGAAAAGAGGTTGCTTTTCGATATGCTTGCATAATAAAGTGTCGGATACAAGTATGTGTCCAACACGGGCATTTGAATTTTTTTGAAGCTTTTCCATGTCTTTGGAGAGTCATACCTCCTTACCCAAGTCCGGATATGCATCAAGACACAAACACTTAAAGAGAAATACAAGTGTCGAAGCAACATAGATGAATTTGATTAATAAGAGTGCTGCCCTCACTATGGTTTTAAGTGCCTGATCAAGAGTTAATGATCGTGTGCTTTTACTCCTATTCTTTTAGCTCTTTGATTACTTGTTTGATTGGATTTCTGATTTTTCTTTTTCATGTCCTTGCAGTTTGGACTTGATCACACTCTTACAACTGGTGTTATCAGGTATCAAAGACCAACGATTTGTGACTGATATATCATATTTAAGTTTTTTCCTATTGCTCTTTTTTGTATGAATTACAGTTGCTAATGCTTCTTTTATATTTACCTATAGTGGGCTTCGCAGAGAGATCAGTTCTGCGGCTACCGGTCGCCCAATTCAAGATGTTATACAGACAGATGCTGCTATTAATCCTGGTAATAGTGGAGGGCCACTCCTAGATAGTTCAGGAAACCTTATCGGGATAAACACAGCTATATATTCTCCTTCTGGTGCAAATTCTGGTGTTGGATTCTCGATTCCAGTTGACACAGTGAGTATTACATAAACCTTGATTTGTTTGAGATGGAAGAATTTATATTGTTTCGTTTTCTTTCCCAATTCATCTTGCTATTCCTACATGTCCAGGTTAGTGGCATCGTTGATCAGTTGGTGAAGTTCGGGAAGGTGACAAGACCTATTTTAGGGATTAAATTTGCACCCGACCAATCCGTCGAGCAGTTGGGAGTAAGTGGTGTGCTTGTCTTAGACGCTCCTGTGAATGGGCCAGCCGGCAAGGCGGTATATTATTTCTGCATCGGACTTTCACCTTTTTTTTTGAAGATTGTTACATTTCAACGACATGTTGAAGCTTTTCATAATTTCTATTGACAGCTAACCTTTAACATATAACAGGGTCTGCGACCAACAAAGCGTGATGCTTATGGTAGACTCGTATTGGGTGATATAATAACTTCTGTTAACGGAAAGAAGGTCGCCAATGGCAGCGACTTGTACAGAATTCTTGATCAATGTAAAGTTGGTGATAAGGTATATAATCAAATACTGCCTGTATATTCCTAGAATATTCTTCAGATGTTTTTGAAGTGTTGATTTTTTCCATTATCTTATTTCTCACAGGTTACCGTCGAGGTGTTGCGCGGTGATCATAAGGAGAAGATCCCGGTAATTCTCGAGCCAACGCCAGATGAGACATGAAATGTCTTTTTGCTGTGGTGTGTAACATTAGGTACGTGTATATACAATGAAATGCCATTATTTATTATAACCATTCCACTGGAAATGGTCCTGTTGTACAATGTACATATGCCATCAGCGGGTAAATTATAAAAATAGTCACCCAACTATTAGTGTGTTTCTGATTTGGTCACTCAAGTTTAAAGTTTTCTATTTTAGTCACTAACATTATCAAAATTTAATATTTTGCTCACTCATCAGTTAAATCACAAATGGTGACCTTTCTATTGGCATAATAATTTAGCACTCTAATATTTATAATTTCAATCAATTTAATTTTAATTTTAAAAATTTAACAAATTTAGTCCTCAATTTTACACAATCTTATCAATCCTAGATGGGTTGCGACTGTTACAAGAACGGGGCTTTAGGATTGTCGTGGTTCTCTTGGTCCAGCGAATTCGAGATTTCCTTACCAGACAATGGAATGTGGAGATCTAGCATGGTTGTGGTGAAGACAACCTGGATGCGGATTCTCTAGCGAGCAGAACGAACTGCAATCCGGTTGGTTTCCATTATCTAGGGAGGGGTCCAGCTGATCTGCAGCAGATTTTATTGTTCGAGAGTCCAGAGACGTCTCCTAGCAGTCTTCATCGGGCATAGTTTCTCCTAGTTAGTGTTTTGTCTTTGTTATTATTTACCATTTTTTAATTAAAAATTTATTTTTAAAAACAAAAACGTATAAAATTATAAATAAATGAACACCCATTTTTATTTTATTTTTTACATAAAATTTATTTATTAAAATTAATATTTTTATAAATAATATATATTTTAAAAAGAAACCCGCTAACAACACAAATCAGCTTCAAACCTTTGTTTAGTTTATTTTATAAATAATAAGTTTTATTATATGTCTAGCTCTTCAGTTCTCATCAAATTTGTCAAAGGGCACTACTTTCGTCTCCAATCACTAGTACAAATAACTTTTACCTTGAACTCATCATGCCATCAAATTAGAAATTAGTTATAGAGTTGTCGGCATGGCCTTTCATGGCCTTTCACTTAGTTGGTTTCTAATACCCTGTTCTCACATATATATCTCCAATCATACTTACCCTCAAGCATAATTTCAAAGGCAAAAAACCTGCTTTGAACAACTTAAAAACATAAATTTTCACCATTTCCGACTTCAACCTGTAGATTTCAACTCAAAATGAACATGTGAATCTACATAGGTCTTCTTTATAGTTATTTTTCTCTTAATTTATTTATAAAATTATTGTTTAAAAAACAAATTTTATGTTAGAAAAAATATTCATTTATTTATTTTTATTGAAAAATAATTTTTTAATTTTAAGAATCAATGCTAAATTGATAGAATGTGTAAAGTTAAGACTAAATTTGTTAAATTTTTGGATTTAAGACTGAACTATAGAACCTGTAAACATTAAAAACTAAATTTACTATTATGTCATTAAAAAACAATTGTTAGTGATTTAATGAGAGACCAAAATATTAAATTTTGATAACATTAATCATTAAAATAGAAACACGCTAATAATTGAGTAATTATTTTATAGTCTACCTTGCCATCAGACTTTGTTATCTTTTGACATCGTTCTAATATTATGAATTCTAACATTATGAAGCAAAAAATGCAATAAAATAAAATAAAATAAAAATCTCTAGGTTATAAACTCAATTGGTGTAAGGACTAAAAAGTAAAAATCATATCTTCTTAATATTTTCCCCTATTTAAACCTTAAATTGCGTTACGTTGAACTGTCATAACTCTACGTTCTTTATAGTTTCTCGCCGATTTTGCTTCTCATAAACGTTGATTATTTGATGCGGTGGAATCGTTCACCGAATTTCATTGCTTATTTTGAGGAATGAATGGGTATGGTGTATTCTTTTTTCACTGTATGTTTTTTAATGAGACATTTTTTTATAAAGAATGGTATTAAAATAATTTGTATTGCTTAAGTTATTATTGTTATCAGATATAAGATTTAAATATTTACAAATTAAGGATAGGAATGAATGATGTAATTTCGGATAATATTTAAATTTCCATTCAGAGTGGATATGAATAATATTTTATATTTATCAAAGGATCCGAATATTTAACGAATAATTAAATTAATTTAAATTCGAATTTAAATAATAATATTTAATTTTTTTTCAGATTCAAGTCATAGAGAAAATATAAATATTTGATTTGCTGGCATCCATAAAATAAAACCTTCCTCGGATAATTGCACGTATAAAATTTGGTAAATTTTAGAAAAACTGCACTAAACGACAATGGCAACCCAATTAAATGCTTGGATAAATTTTGGTAAATTAATCTGATTTGAATTTCTTTTTTTTTTTCGATTTCCTTTTAAGTTCTAATCATGGTAATTACTGTTATTTAAAATTTAATAAAATAAAAAATATTTTTATATTTCATAATTAATTTTAAATATTTTTATTATTATTACTAGACAGTAATTTAAATCAGTGAAATATACAAAAGTTGAATCTAGTGGCTTGGCCACACCCATAGAAATTAGAAACCAAATCTAAAAGGACAATCTCGTCGTTTGATAGGTTAATAACGTGATATATATGGTAAGCCTAGAGTTCTTATAGAGGAGAAAAATATCAAACAACCACCTTTTTAGCCTTGAAATGAAGATTCCTGTGATTAATAAACTATTTTTTCCTTTTTTAAAGAAAAAGTTTGATGATGAAGCATGTGAAATAATAGTGACATTCTGAATAAAATTTTTATATTTTAGTTTTCTGAAATAGAATCATTAATTTTGGGTAAATTATACAAATGGTCACCCAATTATATTCGTATTTTATTTTTGTCATCTAACTTTAAAAATATTTAATTTAGGGATTAAATATTTGTTCTTATTTTGATTACCCACCTTTAAATTGATATTGAAAATAATAGTGTGACATTTTTAACTGGTATAATAACATATTTGGTCTTCAAATACTTACATATTCTATCAATTTGATCCTTAAATTTTTAACCAAAACATTTAACTTTTAAGATATAGGCATTCTACGTCTATAAATTTGTAAAATCTAAAAGAAAAGAAAAACTTGTCCATTTCTACCAAATATGCTAATCAAAAGAATTTTCTTTGATTAAGGGATTACCATCACATATATGGATAGTGAGAGTTTAATTTTTATAAGTGAGGTTTTGTTTAATTTACTTTTACTTTTTATTTTATTAAATATATTTATATAGTTATCTTTTTATTTTACCCCAAAATTCTTCATTAATAAGAGGCATTGTTAAAAGTTGAGTGATGGAGATTTGCACAATTGGAGAAGTTTTTTTCTTTTTTGAGTTTTACAAATTTATAGATGTGGAATGCCTTTATTTTTAAAGCTAAAAGTTTTCGTTAGGAAGTTTGAGGATCAAATTGATAGAATTTATAAATGTGAAGGGTTAACTTTATTGAATTATTTAGAATTAGGATCAAATTTATAAAATATGTAAGTATTGAGGACTAAATATGTTATTATACCAGTTAGAAAAACAAAAATGAATACAAAATTTAGTGCCTAAATTGAAGATTTTAAAATTGAGTGAACAAAACAGGAACATGGACATGTTGGGTGACCATTTGTACAATTTACCCTTTTATTTTCCTATTTTGAATGGTCTATAAGATTGAAGAAATGAACAATTTTTGTGACTAAAAAGTTTAAATAGCAAAATAACTTCAAGCAATGAAAAGGATCAATTTTTGTATTTCTATGCCAATTACTTATAGTTCAACGGAATTACTGAAGCCCTCTTGGGCATGAAAATGGCAAAAATAAAAATATATATATTGAAAAGGATTAATTTAATTTTTTGTTAAAATGGTAATTAAAAATGAAAACAAAACTGGAAAAATGTTTTTATTCAATGATATCTCTTTGCTTTATGATCCAACAGAAAATTTTGAACTAAAATTATCTAAAATTATGATTTGGATGTTGAAGATGAAAATATGTATTTCTTGAATTTTATCATATCAAGAAAGAAAGAAAAAAGTTCTAATCCTAGGGATAATTATTATTTTTGAACTATTTTTTTATAGGTTTTGATCGTATTTATTTTTTTGAGACAATATGTAGAATTACTCATAGTCTCTCCCCAACCCATAAATAGAAATGTACGTCTGCACACTCGAACCCATATCCTCCTACATTGACAATAATGCCTATATCAATCGAACTAAAACTCAATTGGTAAACTATGATAATTATTAGGGTAAAATACTAAAGTAGTCACTTTTGTTTTCCTCAGATTACATTTTAATAACTTATATTTAAAATGTTACGTTTTAGTCACTTACGTTATTGTGTTGTAACATTAATGGTGTAACGGTAAGCTGACGTGGCAGAATAAATTATTATTTCAAATAAAATTTTTAGATTAAATTATACAATTGACCCCTATATATATATTTGTTTTAAGTAATTTAATTTTTTCTTTTACGTTAAAAAAGATAGAGAAGAGAGGAAAATAGAAGGAGAAGCCAAAGAGAATGAAAAAAAAAAAAAGAAGGAAAGTTAAAAGAATATAAAAGAAAAAATTGCTTAAAAAAGATGAGAACTAATTGTATAATTTAATCTAAAATTTTTATTTAAAATGATTATTTAACGTGTCACGTCGATTTATCGTTATACCGTTAATGATAATTAATAACTTAATGACTAAAATACGTCAATGTAAATAATTAAAACATAATATTTTAAACATAAATAATTAAAATATAATATAAGAAAAATAAAAATAACTATTTTAATAATTTAACTTAATAATTAATACACATATTTTCAACTCAATAAGTAAAATTTTAATTTTATGTCATTAAGAGAGAGAAAAATATTTTTCTTAAAATTTAAAATGATATTTCAATCTCACTTTTGAAAGTTAAGTATCAGGATAAAAGGAAACATAATAAATTTAATTAAGACACGATAAGATTTCATGACATGATTTACAGAAAAATAAAATAATTAAAATATGAAAAGATTACTAAATAAAAATATTATTTCACATGAATGCGCCAAAATTTACGCAATTTAATTTATTACTGTCCATCAACATATGTTAATAAGCTAAAGAAGACAAGATATTTTCACCTACTGAAGGAAGAGAAGATAAGATAACTCATAAAAATCTCTTTTCACTTTCAACTATATATATATATATTTTTTTTTTTTTACTTTTCCACCCTCATTTTACTTTGCTAAAACCAAAGCTTAAAAAAAAGGTAAGAGTATTTTATTTGCAAACTGCGGAAGTTGTAAGATTTGATCCAAGGACCTGAAACTCGACTGGAATTTTTTATTTGATTATTGTAATATCAGTCCACCAATTATTATCATCGCTATTTGTCATCTTTAGAATCTGTCTTCAACAAAAAAATCGAAATTTGAAACTGAAGAAGCTTTTAAACAAAGTCTGGTGAAGTGGTTTGGAGTGGCAGGTGGGGCTATCAGATTTTCAGATTCAGCTTTGATTTCAATCCACTGAAATACCAGGTTTGTATAAATCTATGGTAATTTTAGCTTCCTTTTTTTTAATCATGAAGTTTTTGTTATTATTTTTTGCTGCTTCGGAGGTTGTTTGGAATTCGTGAAATTTGACTATAGTTTTAGTTGTTTTGTTGAGGAATTGTGGAAACTTTGAAGCGATTTCATGAATGTTATGTTATATCATAGTTAATTTACTTAGAATTAAGACTGTCTTTAAGTTTTTTTAATTAAATAAGAATTATATAAAAGAAAATGCCTTTTCATTGATTTTTTAAAATAAAGTTGAATCTAGATTGCTATACAGAAGCTAAAAGAATTGAAAGAAATTAATCAGTCTGTTTTCTTCTTCTTCTTCTTCTTCTTCTTCTTCTTTTTTTTTCAATTTTTGTTTTGTTATACATGTTTCAAGAGCCTCTAATACATTTTACTTAAACTTTTGCTTTGCTTTTCTTTTTTGTATTTTTTTAATTGTTTCGAAAAGAAATTTGTGTTTTTTTAAAAGTAAGAAATAACACTTTTTTTCTTGGTTTTGTATAGGTTAAAAATACCTGACATCACCTTTCTTGTAACAGGCTTCTTGTTAGCTCTATTTATTTTGTTTCTTGGTTAGTTTGCTCAAATCTTTTCTTAGTTTTCGAGTGCATTTATTAGTTTTGTGACATACAACATTTGCTAACGTTTAGGCTTCTTTCTGTCATTTGGGGTAAATGACTGTTATTGTAAGCTTTGTTGACTGCTCTTGGTTGACAGTCCACTGCTAGTTCCAATAGTTCAATCACTGGATACTTGGTGTAATGCAATATCTTCTCTGTTGTTAACTAGGATTTTGAGGTTTAAAGTTTAAACTGTATCTGCATGCAAGGAAAAGGTCTGGGGCCTTGATGAAGTCAGTTTACTTGTATACTCTTGTGCATTAAAAAAAGAGAAGATGCTACCAAATTGGAAGAAGTCCCGCATTAGAATGACAGTCCAATGTTTAGCTAAAAGTGTGTCTTTGTTAATCGGAACATCTAGAAGTAAAGAGAGTGGCAATAGTATGCAGTAAAAGGGAACCATGGAGCATACTTTGGAGAGACGATATCCAGTCAATCCAAAAGATTACAAGTTATATGAAGAAATTGGAGAAGGTGTCAGTGCCACTGTGTACAGGGCTTTATGCATTCCACTTGATGAGATTGTTGCTATCAAGGTTCTTGATTTGGAAAAGTGCAATAGTGATCTGGTAAGTATGATCTTTCACAGTTTGTTGCTGAGAAGTCATGTTTACTTGTACCTTCTCTTATGAGTCTCAGCAACTCCGTCACATCAAGAGTTGGTATCAACACATGATATCTGTTCATGAATGATGCAGGATGGCATCCGAAGAGAGGTACATACCATGAGCTTGATTGATCACCCAAATTTACTATGGGCACTTTGCTCGTTCACCACTGGTCACAGCCTTTGGATTGTGATGCCATACATGGCTGGGGGATCCTGCTTGCATATAATGAAATCCGCTTATCCAGAAGGTTTTGAAGAGCCTGTTATTGCTACTTTATTGCGTGAAGTCCTTAAAGCTCTTGTTTATCTTCATGCCCATGGGCACATTCACAGAGACGTGAAGGTTTTTAATTGCCCTTTCTTGTTTTATTTGTATGCCATGTGTTTTCTTGTTTATTTATGCAACTAGTTTGTTTTCAGGGGCCAAGCTGATTAGATATTGACTATCTCATCTGTAAGATATTGCTTCAGCTATATTTTGTAGCAATCACATGAAGAAACTTATGGTTCTTCTTATAGTGTAATTAACTATATATGATAAATGCTGGAAATATAGCTTTGTTCTGCACACAAACTTTATGCTAATATTCTCTTAGTCTAGTAGTTCAACATGACTTTTTCTTGTTTCTTTGGCAATATGCCAACAGCTTACTGCCTGATATTTTGTCCTAGTTCCTTTTACCCTCATTTTGGGGATTTTTGTCTTTATTCTTATCTCCGTTCATGACTTATGTTTGCAGGCAGGGAATATCTTAATTGATTCTGATGGTGCTGTCAAGTTGGCAGACTTTGGAGTGTCAGCAAGCATGTTTGATGCTGGAGACAGACAGCGTTCCAGAAATACTTTCGTTGGAACTCCTTGCTGGTATTTGTTCCCTTGGCCTTCCAACCGTCTCAGTGTTTACTTTATATCGGTACTTCTATCATGTAAATTCAATTTTTGAGAGTTGATAATGACTATAATGTGTCTCCTTATTGTTGCTCTATCTCAGGATGGCTCCAGAAGTTATGCAGCAATTGCATGGTTATGACTTCAAGTGAGTTGATTATCTCGCTGATACAGATATTTACTGTTCTTTTCATTTAATTTCCTTTCATTCTTTTGCTTTTATACCTTTTGAATCATTATGTTTCTTGTTCTTTCCCGTTTACAGAGCCGACATCTGGTCTTTTGGAATAACAGCACTCGAACTTGCTCATGGCCATGCCCCATTTTCCAAGTATCCACCGATGAAAGTAATCTTTTAGTTTTCTGATAGTTATATCAGTTTATTATTGTATTTATCTTGCTGTTGCCTTTATTTTTAGTTCTTGGTTTGATTGTTTACTCCCATTTTTGCTGCAGGTTTTGTTAATGACCTTGCAAAATGCTCCTCCTGGTCTAGATTATGAAAGGGACAAGAGGTTCTCAAAGGTTTGTGCTATTCTATTCTGTCTTACTGTCTGGTATCACTTGATGGTATCTACAGCATCGTTCTAATAGTGTTATTATTCTCTAGTCTTTCAAGGAGATGGTAGCTGCTTGCTTGGTGAAAGACCCAAAGAAACGTCCGACTTCGGAGAAGCTTTTGAAGCACCAGTTCTTTAAAAATGCACGCTCTTATGATTATCTAGCTCGAACCATTCTTGATGGTTTTGCTTCATTAGGTGAACGGTTTAGGGTGCTAAAGGTCTCTTGCTTACTGTTTTTATTGAATTTGTGATCTCTGTTTGAGATGGGGAATAAATGTGACACTCTGATCTGGTTTTTTGTCTCAGACAAAAGAAGCTGATCTTCTTGTAGAGAACAAGGCTCTCTATGAGGACAAGGAGCAATTATCACAGGTGAATAATGTAGCTCTTTTACATTTCTCAACAAAAAGTAGTGCTAGGTTCTTTCCTTCAAATCTTACTAGTAATTTTAGGTTGTGTTTTGAGTGATCCAATTGCTATCAATTCTATGGTTATCCCAGGTCTTAAAGTTTAGGAGAAACTGTTGCAGCTAGTTTTTCTTTCACTAATGAGTAACCATGGTATATAAAAAATTTATGATTACATGGTATCACTTTAAATATGAATCCTTTCACCTTGCAGAAAGAGTATATAAGAGGAATTAGTGCCTGGAATTTCAACCTGGAGGACTTGAAAAGTCAGGCTGCACTTGTAAGTAGTTTCAATTGTCCAGCTCAACTTATTATTTGTTCAGTGGTGTTAACCCGCATCTCTTGAGTCTTGGGCTTCCTATGGTTCTATCATTATGTTTTGCCCTTCATCTTTTGCCAGTTGGTTTTAGGTTGGATTCGTAACATTATTTATGTGGATGTACTCCAAGACCTGCTCTATTATTTTTATCTCATCAGAAATGCTGACTGTTTTACTTGCAGATTCATGATTATGATGCTGTGCCAAATGCAGAAGATCGAGATGACAGCAGGAATCAAAGAAACAGCAATGGTGTTGTTGGATTATCACCAGAGAGAATGTCTTCTGAAATGGCTAGTAATTCCATAATGTCTTCTGAAATGGCTAGTAATTCCATTGCTTCAAGTAGCCAGGAGGTACCAGTAACCCCAAATTATTTCACTGTAATTGAACTTTCAGACCTAAATTAAGCTGGTACTTCAAGATTAATATCCTCCTTTGACTTGTTTCAGGATGGGCTTAATGATCTTCATGATCTAAAGAGTTCCCTTGCTTCATTTCCCATTAAACCTCTTCAAGCACTCAAGTATGACATTTTTATGCTTGCTTGACTTTTTATTGCAAAGAATTCATTGTTATAACATATTTAGTAGGCTATCATTATTCACATTTGTTATGTTCAAAGAGATTGTGAATTGTAGGTGTTTTTTTTAATGCAGAAAACAGTAAGTTCTCACAAGTTTAATCCTTCATCTTTTAAGTTATGTGGTTTTTAATAGTATCTTCTTTCTATATTTTAAAAACATTTATCGTATCTCTTCAACTAATTACTATTTTGGAGAAAGAAAGGTTGGCAGTCGAATTGTTTTTGGTAATTTAGCTTCTTTTTTTATTCATGCAACTATTTAATTGGTTCAGAGGCTGTTTTGACATTGGTGAAGATGATGAGGATGTAAACAGTCCGAATCGGAAAGGTGTTAACCAATCAGGAAGTGAACCATTTGTTATAAAGTCATCAAGAGCTATGGAGCAAGATGCTAGTAGAAATGAGGGTGAGAACTCCGGGCAAAGTAGCTCGTTACTTCATCAAGTCATTCCAGAGCACAAAAAGTTCTTGAGCGGTCCACTAATACTTGATAATGCCTTCTCTCCTAAAAGGGTTACAGGAAATGGGGACAGGTAAGCTTCATTCCGAGCGAAGTTATCCCTAGCTGCAAAGTTGTTATCACCAAACATGATAAAATAACTGAAGTGACTTTTCTAAATATATATATAGGAAGATTGTTTTCCCATTATCAAGCTCTGATATGATGAGTTTCTATATTCTGTGGATTTCGAGTTGAAGAGAAGTCCTAGATGTATGATCTGCTACACATGACATAGGGACTGTCTTCTTGACTTGGTCGTTGACTCCGCTGTTCTGTAATTAAAAAGGAATATTGTTGCTTTTATCATTGCCGTTTACTTTAACTGGAAAAAGTGATTCATAAATCTATATTAAATTGGGTTTACCAAAAATGTTTTGAAGGGACTTTCCACAGCCCAAATTTCAATCTGAACACAACTACAGTGGTCCGTTGTTGTATCGCCAGAGGAGAGAAACAAATAGTCCTTCGCCAGGTATTTCCTGGTTTTTTCTTCTATTTCTACTTAGAAGTGATGCTACTTGTTTGTACTCTATTGACCTCGGTTTGATTTCTTTGGCCCTTTATTCAGAGGATGCATCAGAGGGAGCAGTTGTTCGGCGGGGGCGCTTTAAAGTGACTTCAGCCGAACTCAGTCCCAAGGTACATCTGCAATATAATGATATGTTTACCTCATCCATTCAAAGAAACTTTGCAACCTATTGGGTAGTGTCTTTTGATGTTATGAAATTACATGCATCTTTTTGCTGTTGGGAATTGCTGCAGATATGGTGTGTCTATATTATATATTCATGTTTGTTATAATATATTACTGTGAAATTTATCTGTAACGATAAATATCTGCATAGTTGGACATCATTTGTTAGGCATCATGTAAATGCTGCATCAACAGAATGACATACATCAATTTTTTTTCTTTCTTTTATTTTGAAAAAAAAAATGACATACACATAATGCTGTCAACTATTACTTATGAAACCCACACCAAGTAAATTACACTTCTGCTAAAGGGCTATATTCTAAGTGATTCCACTGAATGCTTTGGTTTCATATCTTTTTGGTTTCTTTAGATGTGGTTGTAATTGATTATGCATTTCATCTGCTTGATGCATCCATCCTAATTTCAAACGTATTTTTCGTGTTAGATGTCATTGCTCTATGTTAAGTTTATCCCTAATATCTGGATTGTTATCCATGGAAACATTTTCGCTTTTACTTCCTCATTGCAGCGTACAAACTGTCATGTATGACTGTCTATATTATCTCATGTTTCACCGTTGGAGAATGTTAAGAATTGAACTTATCAATTTATCTTTTAGGCAATGGCTTTGTAACCATTGCCATTATTTTCTCTCATTCAGGGACCTACAAACTGCATACCTAACCCGATTACCGGAGGTTCAACCAATCCAGCATCTCTAAACCTTTCACCTAGTGCTGTTCTCCCATCTCTACAATGCATTTTGCAACAGAACACCATACAAAGGGTACGATTGTTTTTGCATGTCCTATCTCCTGTCATAGAGATTGCCGGTCTTGAAACAAGTTCTGTTTTTGATGATTGCCAACAGGAAGAAATTGTTAGACTGATCAAACATTTGGAGCAAACTTCTGGTAAAGCCTCTATATTTTGATGTACAGCTTTTCTGCTGCATGACCACAAGAAATTATTTGATGTTAAATTTGCCTTCTCTTCCTTGTACAGGTAAGCTTGGGGATTTTACAGAAGTGGGCATTAATGACCTTTTGCAGGTATCAATCCTAACTTCCCTGTAATCATATGACCTTCTTGATGGAATATTCCATGGTGTCAGTTACCCTTTCTATTTATGCTTTCTTTTAAGTGTTTCTGGTTTATCCCAATGTTGGATATCTCATGTTGAGACAAACTTTGTTATATAGGCCTATACTTCGTTAAAGGATTTTAGTGAATGATTTAACTAATTGTACATGCAGATAGCGCACTCTTCTTCGAGGGAGAAAGAACTGCAATTTCGGGTGCTTCAACTGCAACAGAGGTAAGAGGTGAAACGCAAAATGGTGCAGACTTCCTTTCTTTATCTAGTACATTTTACTGAAACTTTATTTATGTTGTCAGTATCGGGAACCTAGTTGAGGAATTGCAGAGACAGAAAATGAAGAACGCTCAGGTTCGTGCGTTATTATTGAATATATATTTGTGCATTATTCTTGAATTCTGAGGATATTGATATTTCATGCATCTATGTTGGAACGACTCTTCATTTTTCTTAGACTACTCAGATCGAATACATGTTTAGAGACATAGCCATACCATACATGCACACATTACGTCCAAAGGGGGCTGCCTGAATAATACCTCTTGCTCCCCAAGAGACTCAAACTCTAGTGGGGTTCTATGTGGTGAACTCCCCTTGGTCAACAAGCCAATCACAAGAGTTCATAATCACTTGTTTTGCTTGCAAATTAGATTTGTTCTTTTTTGTCCATTGTCTGAAAACCAAGTTAATTTTACGTTGTGGTGTGACCTTGCAGTTAGAGAAACAATTAAATGCATTGGCCAACAACAAAGAGTGAAGGTGAAACAATGGTGAAGTTGTTTGATACTTAAATTGCCAGATAATTTCTTCATCGATGTTAGGGTTCATATTTTTTTTTCTTTAGGTAAATAGAAGTGTATTTGTTTGTGTTTTTTTTCCCCCTTAGTGTACACCATATCCATGGCAGTCTCTTAAGCTGGAACTCGTGCAAATTTTGAGTTGCCATTGCTTGGATCTCAGTTGACTTTGTTGTATCTATTGACACCATATTGTAATATAATTACAATCTTTCTCTCTCTCCCTCTCTGATATATATGGACACACTTTGCACACACACATTTGTGCTAGAGATGAATGATTTTAAAGAAAAGCTTATTGGTTTAATACTAAATTAACAGTTTGAAGGTAATCTCAGTTAACTGTGGGCTTAACATGTGTTGTTGAGTCTATTTGTGTATATAACCTAATTTTTAAGCTAAGCAAATGAATGTTCAATTCAAAATTTGATAAAATGTTAATCTTTAAATTTTGATGGTGATTAAGATTTAAGAAAAAAGTTCTTTGAAATCACTCAATTTCGTTTATTTAATTAAAAAAATAACTTGATAAAAAAAATATATCTAGGGTAGGGGCAAGAGAGGCTTAAATCTAATCTAAGATTTGATGGTAATAAAGATTTAGAATTTTTTATTGAAACAAGGATTTTGAAAATGGCTGAATAAAACTTACTTTTAAAAGTTGAAAACCAAAAAATTAAAATGAGTCAAATTAAAAATCAAAGTTTGAATTTTAGTTTGATTAGTATTGGTATTGTTGTTAGTGTAAGAGTTGGTGGATTCGAGTAAGTCGAAATGTATTGTTCTCCTATTTAAAGGTTGGAAATGGGTTAGGTTATGTATTGTATCAAAAATAGTAGATTTATAAGAACTTATAATGAGATTAATATTTAAAAAAAATCAAAAGTTTTTGTTGTATAGCTTAAAAATTAATTTAACTTTTAAAAATACATACTTTTTAGAAGGTTAAAATTTACTATAGATTTTAGTACTCTTCACAAATTTAAAACTTAAACTTTATACTTTTATTTTTATGAATTAAGTCCTTTTTAATTTAACTATTAACTGTGTTAAATTTATTAGTGTGACATTTTAAAGAAAAATACTCAGTAGGAATATGAAATTTGTTGTCAATGATTCATGTTTAAGGGTCTTTAACGTGTCAGACAATTTTATGGCTAATCAATGTAGAATGTTTAAAAAGAAGTGTTGCATGGGATCCAACTTGTCCGGCTTATGGTTGCGAGTTAGAAATGATATTGCACGTTTTACGTGACTGAGTTTGCATAGGCTATTAGATTTCGGGTCTGTCTTGCTCATTGCGTGGCCTGCTTTCCTGCATCGAGGTCTACTGATTGGATAGTTGGCAGCATTCGAAATTGCCTTAACATTGTGACGCCTGGTTTGGAATGGGGCTTACTCTTTGGTATGTTGGCTTGGTGTCTATGGCATACTCGTAACAAATTGGTTTTTACTGAAGAGAACGCGTTGCCTGAGGAAATTATTTCTTATTGTCGTGCTTTGTCCACAGATGTTTTGAATGCAGACCAACATACGTATGTTGGTGCTGACAGTTTGGGTTTGAATGCTCACTTGCTAGCTCCAGATATTGGATGGGTTAAGCTCAATTGTGATGGAGTGATATACCCGATTTCGAATGAAGCATCTCGTACTGGATCACCGTGGTAACTAGTTTACGGGATTCAGCGGGTATTTGGGGATGAGCACGATGCTGCAAGCGAAACTACATGCTATTAGAGAGGGGCTGCTGTTTGCCTGATCTGCTGGTTTTCGACAGGTCATTGTTGAGGCTGATTGTGCCCATTATAACATGTATCAATTCTTCTCTGAAAGCTTCAATTGCGTTGGGGGTGATTAGTAGTATAGGGGAGCTGTGCAATCGACAATAAAACATACAATTTAGACAGGTCTGACGGGAGGCAAACTGTGCTACAGATTAAAATATGGCCAATTTTTTCAGTCATTGTAAGGTATGAAGCTGAGCTGACAAGTTGTCCACACAAGATGTATATTACCTTTCTTAATAATTAAAAAAAAAATTTAAATCGAATAGTATTAAAAAACTAAAAAAGAAAATCCCAGTGCAAAAGAAACCCAAAAAGAAATTGAGAGAAATCAAAAGAATCAGAGAGGCTGCTACCTCTGCTCAAAGAAAAGCTTTTCTCATACAAGGGGTGTCAGAAATTATAAAAAAGCACTCTTCATCATTGCCTTCGTATCATTAATTTCTTTCTCTTTTGTTTACCTTAAATGAAAAAAAAAATAACAAAAAAAAAATGACAGTGAGGAAATTGATACGTACATTTAATTCACTATAATGGAATATAGTTATAATTAAATAGAGTTGTAATGAAATAAAATTATAATCAATAAAGAATTGTTATTGTTTGAGTGTTTTTAAGGTGAGAATTTAGTAAGAGTAAAATAGAGTTCTTTAAGCATCGAATTAATAATCGGTGAAAAGAAGAGAGAATAAAAATTAACAAATTTCTCTACATAAGCCCGGAATAGAATATACTTGAATCATACAGTTGTTTGTGTGGGCCTACAAAATAGACATGTAATGGCCATTACATTGACCGAAACATTACCTTAGGGTTTTAAATTTTAACTGTTTGATCTGAGAAGAATATAAGTTTTTTTAATGGGCTTTTTGGATTTTTTTGTTCAGAATGGGCTTTTGGGTTGGAAGATACTTTTATAATATTTTTTTAGATAAAGTTGTTTGGTAATCTATTCCATTAGTTACTAAATTATGAATAATTTTTTTTTCTGGTTATTTAATTAAAAAAATTAAAAATTTGATCATTAAATTGTTTAAAAGTTTTCTTTCAAGATACTAGACTGTTAAAATCGATGCTATATCTTTCTTTATGTGCATTGTCTGCACCAATCGAAAGCTCTCTTTCTTATTTATTTTACAGTTATTTTTTTATAAAACAACTTTAGATGTCATAAATCTGCGAACTAAAATTCAAATAATTTTTTCTTCAATTTCCGACACTAATCGTCATATTGACTTAGATCATCACTTAGAGTTTGATGGCGAAACTTTAAAAAAAAAAAAACTTAATATCCCAATGACTGAAATGAAATTTGAATAGTTCAGTGACTAAATTGTAATTTTTTTAGTCAAGTTACCAAAATAAAAATTTACTCTTAATTTAATGACTAATGATGTAAATTTACCCAAAAATAAACTAATGGGAAAGTGGCTAGAAAATTATGAAACCGTAAAATTGAATTTCAAGAAATATATTTTCAAATTGCTTTGCTTTCAATTTTTGTATACTGAATTCTCAATAGTTTTTCAGATGTGTTGTTTAAGATGATTTTAATGCTGAAAAATTATGTGTATGGGACATGATCATACGGTAGACCTATGATGAGGAATCTGGTGTTTCCGCATGATGCTGGATTTTATGGAGTTTCTTTGGGGAAAAAGGTTAGAAAAGTGTTTTTGCAACGTTGTCTTTGTCTTCAAAGGAACAAAATGGAAAAATGTCTTAGAGAAAGAAAACAAACAATGAAGGTAGAAATAGAAAGCCATAGCTAAAACACTTCTCCCCCAAACAAACTCTCTAAACCAGTTAGCTAGCATCATCCGAAGACGCCAGATTCTCCATCTACGCTTGAGGAATTGAGCGATCCTCCTCGTGATTTCTACATGCATCCGCCGTCCCGGTTCAAATATGTGAACCTCACGTACCTTTAGTTTAAAATTATTATAAAAGAATTATTATTTTTAGTATTTTTTATGTTTATTTTATGATCTATATTTAAGATTCGTAGTTGACTCTCAATAATATTATATTTAAAGTTTAAATATGAATTTTTTCCTCGAAAGTGTAATATATCTTACCATTACACCTAACTTTAAATACACTTTTAAATAATAATATTAGCCTCACTATTTACTTTAACTTATACCATTACATTTAAATTTTATTTAAATGCAATGGATATGATAAACATGTTACATTACTTAAATTAATCACAACAAATTTTAAATGAATGCGCATAATTTAATTAAGCCCACTTTACAAAATAATTATTAAATAATATTTTAATATATTCTACACTAGATTTGATAATGAGTTGGACCGATATAAAATTTTAAGTCTATTTTTTAGGCTTGGATTCGGCTCAAAAAATAAGTTTAAAATTTTGTCTAAAATTTTGCCCAAGCTTGAACCAGATGAAAAATGTTAAATTTGAGCTTAATATAACCTGCCCATATTAAAAAAAAAAGTAAGATTATTATTTTTATATAAAACAAATTTAAAAAATATAATATATCTAATACATTAAAAACATTAAAATAGATATTTTAACATTAAGATAGTTACAACTTAGCAATCAAGTGCCTCTAAAATAATAATAAAATTAATAATAAATCAATAATTATATAATATTTAAATAATAATAACAAAATAATAATTTTATAGTAATAAAATTACAGTAAAATAACAATGAAATAATAACAAAATAAAAAAATTAAACTAATTCAAGTTAGGTCAAGTCAAGCCCAAGTCAAAAATCTCATTTAAAGCTAGGCACGTGTAAAAATCAAACATTATTTTTTAGATATATTTTTACTTCAATCCTCCGAGGCTTAAAACCTGAGCAATTCACCCGACCATCATAACTTGTACTCCACCTGCCCTGGCCAATTCCCGTAAAAGCAAAAAGTAATTACTGTTAGAAGTGGGGAAAGAGCTTAAATAAAGAAGAGGGAAAAAAGTGGGACAATTCCCTATATTTGCTGTCATCGGGACTTATCAAATTCTTCTATTATACGCATTCCCCACTATTACTCAATAATTCAAGGATCTAAGACCCGGATTATTATGTAATTACATTAATTAAATATAATACGACCAATAAATAAGTAATTATTATAAATACATTAAAGTACCAATTTTTATATAATACGAATTATATTTTTTAACTAATATTAGATTGTTAAAATCTATATTAACATAAAATATTTTTAATATATGTCAGAAGAAAAATAAACAAACACAATATAATTATATAACCGAATCATTTGATGATATATTAACTTGTTTATTCTTGTAACACATGTTAAATGCATTGAATTAATCATGTAACTGTCTTTCTTCTAAAAAAAAAAACCATCCGATCATAACGCATATATTCATTGAATACATTATAGTTTCATTATTGCTTATTTCCAATCTTTCTTTCACTATTTTCTAGAAGGAGTTTTAGAGCATTAATATATTAGAGATAATATTTCAAAATTTGAAAATGATATTATTAAAAAAGATAATTACGAATTTAAAAATAAATTTTAAAAATATCAATAAAAATATAATATATGAGATAGAGACAATTTAATTTGGGCTGTTTTACCCAAAAATATTCTTTTTTTTTTAAATGTTATTTATAGAAACGGACCGACTTTTTAATTATTTACCGGAAATGGCTGAATTCTCCGAACACAAGTCCACGTCAGCTCGCTGTCAAGGTCTCTGAGGGAGCGTTTTGTCCACGTCAGCACAAAGAGCTTCCTTGAAGGCGCGCGCTTTGTGCTGACGTGGCAAAATACTCCTCTAAGGACTCGTTTTAGCCCGTGTTTTTTTCCAACAAAAAACTATTCTCAAATTAAAATTTTAAAAATATCATTTTTAGATATTATAAAAATAGATAAATTTTTTAATAACTTACAAATTACAAGAATAAACCTTTATAAATGTTCAAAGTGACATCACCATTTTTTTTAAGGTGTCGCTAATTAATATGAAAATAAAACCTACAAAGCAAATATTTATATAGACCCAAAATCTCATTTACCTTGATTTTTAAACAACGTGAGATATGAGATATGTATATATATAGGCTCATGAATAGTTTTGCAACTTGTTACTAAACAATGTGAGATTTCTTCCTCTTTTAACTAACATGAGATTAAAGGTTATACTATATTTGATATTTTTTATTCGAGTTTAATTTTTTTACAAAAATTAACATTTGTTACATTATAAATAAAACTTTTAAACTTTATAAGTAAAAAAAATATAAAATATAAAATAAGTATGGTAAAATATTAAAATAAATATTTAAAAATTACTAATAGTTGAGTGATCATTTTTAAGTTTTTATAATTTGATAGCTAAAAAATATAGTTAAGTGACTACTAATGTAATTTAATCTAGATATAAAATATGAAAAATAATTATTATATTTTAAGTATATTATATATTTCTATAAAAACTTATTTAACATAATTATATATTATGTTTAAATAGATTATCTATCTAGTCAAAATATATCTGAAATAAATTTATCAACATTCATTAGGTGATGAAAATTAAATTAAAATTAGAAAATTTAATTAAAATTAATGAGTATAGTAAAATATTAAAATAAATAAATATTTAAAAAGATATATCAATTTTTAAAATTACAAAAAATACTATTTGAGTACTAAATACTCACCATTTATTTATTAATCAAACATTCATAATATAAAATAAAATAAATAATAAAAATTAAAAGTATAACTTCTAAATTTAAATAATAAAAATTATTTTAAAATTAGAATTGCATTAATATTAACTTCAAACATTTAAAATTGAATAGAAGATTATTACATTGACAAGTTTCATATGTGCAATTTGTTTCTTTTTTTTAATAGTTCTTTTATATATGTTAACAATTCTAAAATGCAACAATATTAAAGATCATAAAAGATAATTTTATAATATGAGAAAATGTTAACAAAATATAAAAAATAAAAATTGTTTTGTAAAAAAAATATCAAATATAGTGTAGCATTTAATCTCATGTTGTTAGTTAAAAGAGTAAAGAATCCCACATTGTTTAGGAACAAGCTATAAACCTATTCATGAGTCTATATATACACATATCTCATATCCCATATTGCTTAGGAAATTAAGGGAAATGAGACATTAGGTCTATATAAAGATTTGCTTTATAAGTTATATTTTAATATTAATTGGTGACACATTAAAAAAAATGGTGTTGTTATTTTAAGTCTTTATAAAAGTTGATTCCCGTAAAATTTTAAAAAAATGTTCTATTTTTATAATATCTAAAAAGTTACATTTTTTTAAAAATTTAATTCGAGAATATTTTTTTTGAGGAAAAACACAGATTAAAACGTATCATTAGCAGAGCGTTTTGCCACGTCAGCATAAAGTGCGTGACATCGTGTTGACGTGAACGTGTTTTTGAAAAATTCGACCATTTCTGATAAATAACTAAAAAGTTAGTTTATTTCCGTAAATAATATTAAAAAAAAGGGATATTTTTAGTATAATTGCCTTTAATTTGCCTATTATTTGTTAAATGGATAATTTTTTTTTATCCTTCGTAAAATTGACTATTCCTTTTTAATCCTTTTAAAAATACCTGAAATTCAGGAAGAGAGAGAGAGAGAGAGTGGAGCTCTGATTCTCATGTTGAACCAAAGAGCTTAAAAGCTCATTCTGATTTTGAGATCACATCAAAAGCTTTTCTTTTCTTTTTTTTTTTTAAAAGAAAATTCGTCACCATTATTTCCCCTCGAAAGCTAAAAACAGGAGCAGCTAATCCAACCCAAGGTAAGTTCATGTTTTTGTTTTTATTTAATATATATTTCATCACGAAATCAATCATAATGCATAAAAAAAATCTCGAGTGTGATTTGTATCTTATTAGATTTTTCATTTTATAAATTAAAATTTCGATCAAATTTGATTATATTTAACTTGGTATATTATATTTAAATGTTATTTTTATACTCAATTATACTGTATATTTTGAATTTTAACTTTTGAATACTATTTCGGTTTTTTTATTTACTAAAATTATTATTTTTCTTTTACAAATAAATGTGTTTTTAATGGTAAACTACGGTTCCTTCTAACACTTATTATAATAATTATTTTAAATTTTAATGGTATTTTCTTTTCTTTTTTTTTTAATAATTGCGAGTTTTGTGAACGATTCATCTTTCGTTTTTTATGAGCTTAAATAAACAATAAAAAATACAATAATTTTAGGGAAAAATTGTTAATAAGCATGTAGTGACATGGATTAAAAATGATAAATATAGAAAGAAAAGTTGATAAATGCATTATTCTTTTCGAGTTCAATAAGAATATATTTCTAAAATAATTATTAAATAATTATTAGCTGGATTTTATAGAGACCATGTATGTTTTTCTTCTGTCTTTTAAATTTCGTTTTCATTGATAAAACATTAAACAAATGTTGGCATTTCAATAAAGGAAAAGTAAAAATATTAAATATATTTGATTTTATTTGATTTTTAAGAGTTACAAAATAGTTTCAGTATATCACAAACATTATTACTTTGTTTGTTTTATGATTTTAATTTAAAAAAAGTTAGGAAAATGAAGAATAATTTTGTGAATTTGATTAATTAATCCTATAACATTAATCAAAGATAAATAAAATAACATTAAAGTGAAGACTGTCACATTTAGGTGTATTTGATAAATTATTAAAGTTTTTCATTTTATTGAAAGTAAATTTTTAACATTTAATATTTTAAATATATTTGATAATTATTTTAATTTTTATTTAATATAATATTTTCAACAATAATGTGTTGAATAAAATAGGTAAGTAGGTAGCTACTTAAGTAAAAATATTAAATTGATTTTATTTTACTAAAATTTAAAATAAAATATATTTTTTAAAATAAGATATTCAAACTATCATATTTATTTTTCATCCAAAACTATTCAAAATAGTATAAAATATTATATTAGTAAGATTAAAATTTAGAACTAAATATTTTTTAATTTACTAATCAAATTTTTAATATAAAATTAGCACTTATAAAATTTAATACTTTTAGCAATTAAATTTTCAGTTTATCAAACACACCATAATATACTATTTATGTTAAATTATAAAAATAAATAATATATTAATAATATTTTTCTTAAATATCATCATAAATAATGTTCAATGTTCTAATATGTATGTCGTCGTCGTATCATGAGTAGACCTGTTCATGAGTTGAGTCAACCGCCCAAACCTAAAGGCCCGTTTGGAAAATGAGTTTAGTAAAATTTTAAGCTTTTTTCTATACATGTTGGGCTTTGAGTAAAATTTATTGGCCGAGCTCGCCCAAATATTATATTATAAAACAATACTATATTAACTATATATGTTAAATAATAATTATATATATTTATATTTATATTAAATCACTCACCCAATAACAATTAAACTCATTATACAAAATCTAAAAAAAAAAAATACACAACTAAATAACTCAACTCAAAATATTAAATATTATTTTAATACAATAAAATATTTATATATTTATTTGTGTTTTTAATACAATAAAAATTTATTATTTTATGGTATTATTTTTAATACAAATACTGACCATTCTTTTAGTGCATTTTTAAATTTAAATTTAAATATAATTTAATATTAAAATTAAATATGGACAGGCGAAATCTAAATTTCCTTTTTTTTTTAATTAAGTCGAATTTGAAAAAAAATCTATTTTTGTTTATATTATTTCTATAACTTATATCAACATTTTTCAGATTTTGGTATCACAACATTGTTGGGATCAAAGTTAAAAATAAAAATAAAAATTAAATATTGCTTTATTCCAATATGAAATAATGGAAAGTATCGATGTTGTGGGTCTAGTGACACGGAACTTTATGTACTTTAAGTGAAGCTTTTAGGTTTTATTGATAGAAAATATAAGGTTAATAGTTAAATTTATCCAATAATAAATTTAATTATTATTTAATGTGATTATTGAAGATTTAAAAGTCTAATATGTATAGTGTTCGTAAATAAATAAAATTTATCTTTTATTTAATGTCATGTGGTAATTACTTAATGTGATAATATGCTACATTAGTATCCCATTAAAATAAAATAAAAATTTTAATGGCAATAACTAACTCACACAATTATCTTATTTAGAGTGATTAAATTAAAAAATTAAAAAATTAAAATTGAACAGACTTTATTTTTAAAGTGATCAGGGAGGCAATTTTACCCTTGTTTCAAAACTAAAATAGGTACGCCGAAAGAGACAGACATTTGCTTATTTATTTATGTAATTTATTATGATAGTTATCAGTAGTAATAATAGGAAATGGAAAGAAAAATATTATTGAACGGGGTATTACTGTCTCCGGTGTCTCGTCCCAGTCACATTTCCATTTTCAAGCACCCCACGCCTTCCTTTTTTTTTCCTTAATTTTTTCCTTTAATTTTCTTTTTCGTGTTACATATTTTTAAATTATTTTTGGGCTCATATTTTAATTATTTTTCGTTAATAGTATTATATCTACCATTTTTACTATTTAAGCTAAAAAAGCTATAAATCACAAGACAAACTTGGTTACAAGGAAAATTTATTTTTAAAAAAAACAAGGAAATAAGTTGGCATTTTATTGTAATTTAAGAAACTTTCCATTGTTGTTAACCTGCTAAAAACAGGGAGGTTTAGGTAATCTCAGAAAATTTTACAAAAATTGCATATCAAACTTCCACGCGCCCAATCCAAATTCTCACACACTCTCAATCTATGTCAAATCTTCATTGGTTCTTCATCCTCACCCCCACTTCTGCCCGTGAGGTTTCCTGTTATCTACAAGTGTTGCTGAATTATTACAGAGATAAAAATGCATGTAAGAAGGGGAGAGGACTCAGTTCACTGTACATATAACTTTATAGCATTTTTAAAAAAAATGAAGCTCAAAAAACTTTCATCTCAACATTGTACAGATTATATTCAATGCGTCAGATTTTAGAGAGAGAGAGAAAGAGAGAAATGATTGAAGAAATTCAAATGGAGGGGAATTCACATAAAGGAAAAGGAAGATCTGCAAGGAAAAAGAAGAACGCCATTGATGAAGGAGAAAAAGAAGGTGGGGATTTGATGGAGTGTTCAGGCAAGTATTGTGGATCATGCACCGCTGGTGTAATCGCCGATTGTGTCGCAATCTGTTGTTGCCCTTGTGCTTTGCTCAACTTTTTGACACTTGCATTGATTAAGCTACCGTGTAAAATGGGGAGGAGGTGTTTGGGGTTCGGGAAAATGAAGAGAAAACGCAAGAAAACTAGTGGTACTGTTAATGAAGGTGACGGGAATTTCAGAGGGAGGGTAAGGGTAGAACAGGAAATCTGGGAATTTCCAGCACGATTTGAAGAAGAAGAAGAAGAAATGGGGAAATTTGGTGCCAGATTTGAAGCCGAGAGTGTCTGGTTAGAGCTGTATCAGATTGGCCATTGGGGTTTTGGGAGGGTTTCTTTCACTGGTATTTAATATTTTTCTTTGTTTAAAAAAATTAAAAATATATGTACATTTGTACTTAGGATTTTGTAAAGTTTGAAAGTTTTTCAGAATTATTTTCTCGGAAAAAAAGAGGGTATTTTAGTTTAGGGTGGGAAAATTAACATCAGAATTTAGCTGGGATTTTCTCCCTTGATTAGATTAATACATGGTAATTTGTAAGGAATTCGTAAGAAAAAACATTATATATATAGTAGTTTTTATAATTTCTCCTGCATTTGTGGTTGTTTGAATTGGAGTTATACTAAAAACTTGTAATATTAGGATCTTTGACTTTAAACTCAAGGATTTATGTTTGAGTTGGAGTAAATATTAATTTTTATTTTACAAATCATGAAATACGCTCTGATTATTGAAACATTATGTAGCACCAAATCTAGCATGCATAATCTCAATTTTATCACATGATAGAGGTTCTCAATCCTCGAAGGTCGGTTCTCGTGAAACTAAAAACCTGTTATCTAAAGGTGTATTAATTGTTGGATTACACGCGAAGCGCCCCAACAGATGGATAGGTTGAGTTGATCAATTGTGGTGGAACCCATTATGAAGGGAGTAGGCGACCTTTAACTGCTTGGTTTCATGCGAAGCACCCCAACAGGTGGGTAGGCCAAGCGGACCTTTTGTGATAGAGGAGCCCGTGATGAAGGAAGTAGACAATGTGGATTAATCCTATTAGATATATCTTTTAGGAATGGAAAGTGATTGGGTGGATGAATGTCGCGTCAAACGCTCGAAAAAAATAGACAAGGTACGTTGATCCCTCATCGAAAAGAATATAGAAATTCTTGGGGTATATAAGCCCATCCTATGAGGCGCAATCCTTGCGAGGCACGTGATACAATCTTAACCATAAAAGTTGATTTTGAGTTAGTCCATCTAAATACCACCCTTGTAGTATTGCAGTCTCGAAAGTGCATGTAAATTTCAAATTTACCCCACATAGCCTCCATGGTGTATTTGTAGCCGAAGCAAATCTTCAACTCGTTGCTGGCACTTGACTCATATTATTTGTATTCGGAAATATTATATGTTAATTTTGGGTAATTTATCAAAAAGCCCTAAAATTTTAAAAATTACGAAAGTAGGCCGGTTTGTAGAAAATTTACGAAATGGTCATTTCCCAAAAATCGTCGTCACGTCGGTAGCGTTTTGGGAAATCGACATAAAGCGCTTTGGGGACGTTTTTGTCCACCTCAAGAAAACACGCCCACGTAGGTGCGCTTTTGTCGAGTGGACAAAAACGCGTTCCTGTAGCGCTTTACTTCAATTTCTCCCAAAACGGCCGACGTGGACGCGTTTTGGGGAAAATTCTATGAAATTATTTTGAAGTTTTGGCCCAATAGTTTAAGCAAAATAATTTTGATGAGACGTTTCGAACAAATAGTGGCCAAAACGCTTAGCGGGCGACTGTCAAGATATGCGTCTTAAAAGCGCCCCACGTGGACGCACTTTTGCTACTGAGTTTCAGCAAAATAATTTTGAGGAGACGTTTACGAACAAACAAGGCAAAAATGCTTCCAGCAGGGTGCATCACAAGATGCGATCAAAAAGCGCTCCACGTGGGCGCGTTTTTGCTCTGATAGTCTCGGCAAAATTAGGCTATAAATCGACCAAATTTCATTCGAGGTTGCATAAGGAAATTGAGGCAAAAGGAAAAAATTGAAAATGAGTGAACGATTAATCTTTGTTATTTACTACGACGGTGAAGTTCGTGACATCGAAAATGACGTTGTTTTCTTATCGAAAAACACAACAGCGATTGAGTTTTAATCGAAACATCGATTTAGTAGAACTCGCAAAAGAATTAGGCGTAAAATATTGAACAACGCCAATGAAAGTTTAGTGTATTAAGTATAGATTTTGCGACGGTTGATCCGGTGAGATATGAGTCGTTCGACATCAAAGGTGCTCGGAGCTTTGAGGCAATGGTGGAGACTCATCTTGCCAGTGGATCACCCTATATCGAGGTATATGTAGAATTTTCATCTCCAAGTGATCTTTCTACGACCTCGACATCTATCGCCGCTCGAGGGAATACACGACCCCAAGCCGACACTGTAAGTGGGAGGCAAAACACGTATGCCCGTGTCGCGGTAGTAGTATGGAAAATATAACCCCTGCACGACACTCGGTTGGTGGATGGGACATGCATATCCGTCATTCGACGTCCGATGATAGAAATACGTATTGGGGACATCGTCAACTTCTAGTGGTTGGCAATCCACATACGATTGGAATCTTTACGAAAGATGTTTAAGGAGGGATGATGTACTCCCGACGACATCCACCGGCGAGGGGCCCTCGTTTGTTGCGAGTTATGGAGGGTCGGACGATGAATCGATGTGGATCCACCTAGGGAGGCGGGGCGACGACGTGCGAAGTTGGATTATTTTTTGAACCGGAGCCAATTCCAATTGTACCTGAAGACGTTGAGGGCGAGTCAGACGAAGAAGAAGAAGATCCGCTATTCAGGGAGTACTCGCCTCCAGCTCACATGCATAATGTCGATCTATCTCAAGATGATGCATTGGAGTTTCCTAAACTACCACACCGGACGCGTGACCGTACAGATTCTTCGTTGGATTCAGACCAATTAGAAGTGGGTAACCATTTTTCCAACAAGAATACTTTTCTTGTTGCATTGAAACAGTTCAGCATTAAGAACGGGGTTAACAACAAGGTGGTTAAATCAAAGCTCGATAAGTTCGAGGCGAAGTGTGCAGGTAAGATGGCACATGTTCATGAAAAATCATGGCGTCGTTGAGGAAAAGGACAGGTTGTGGGAGATAAAAAGTACAAAGGTCGACATACATGTCTTGCAAGATGCAGACTACTATGTGTTCATGATTTGAATAACAAGAAATAATATGTAATGTTGCATTGTTTAACGATTTCGTTGATAGGTGTAACACAAGATCATCCGAAGATGGATTCGGACATGTTAGTTGAACTAATAATGCCGACGGTGAAGGCCGATCCCAAGACTACGGTCTTGGCTTTAATTGGCGTGATTCGTAGCCAATTGGGGTACACGTCCTCTTCTGAAAGGCTTGGATAGCTGCGATAGGCGTTAGAAAAGTTACACAATGGGTGGGACACTTCATATAATGAAGTGTGGCGATGGTGTCAGTCTTTGGAGAGATATGTCTTAGGCAAGACGACGGACCTTGAAACGGAACCTGAGTACTACAACAATCGCTCGCTCCGTGGATGCGCAGTGTTCAAGCGTCTGTTCTGGACATTTAAGCAATACCGAGATGCCTTTAAATACTGCAAGCCATTGGTACAAATTGACGGTACCTTTATGTATGGTAGATATACGCATCGGCTATTGCTAGCTGTGGCACAAGACTGCTGTGGGAGAATCCTTCCGATTGCATTCGCAATAACACCGAGGGAGTCAGCTGATGACTGGGACTTCTTCCTATCTATGTTAAGGAGGCATGTTTGCTCCCAACCTGACATATGCGTTATATCAGATCGGGGCCCTGGAATACTTGCGGCAATAGAACTCCAGGGAAGCATGTGGCATCGCACACACCATCGATATTGCCTGAGGCATGTTTCATCCAACTACTATGGGCAACATCGATCTAAAAGACAGAAACAGCAAGTGACCGATACGGGTACGAAATGTCTATTGATATAATTTCATTTGTAATATTCAATTTATTCTCAATTGAAGAGTGGTATGTAATATTCGCTATCAACGTATATTGGCAGGGTATGAGATCAATAAAGACCGTTTTCACGAGATGCTGGACAGTTTGCGCTCAGATAACGCCGAAAGCACAAGGTACCTGTGCAATATTCCTTTCGAACAGTGGAAACAAGCATATGACGGCGGCCTATGATATAGGCATATAACCACAAACCTGGCCGAATGCATAAATTCTGTTCTGAAAGGAACCCGTCATCTGCCGATTACATCGGTTGTCGAGAGACATATTTTCGGTTAAGCGGTACTATTTTCAAGAGAGCAATGAGTTATAGAGGCGATGCAAGGAGGCCATGTATGGAGCCGAAGGTCTTGCAAGAAATAAACCGTGGGAAGGCACGGTGAACACCATGCACACAGGTGTGTCACGATCGCGACAACCTATGGTTTCGTGTCACGAGTTTGATGACCGAACCAAGGTATTGTTGGCGGCCATTATCGTGTACATTTGACAAATAGGATCTGCGATGTGGGATATTTGATGCACTTCATTACCCACGCTGCAACACCCCTTACCCGAGACCGTTGCCGGAGTCGAGCACGAGGCATTACTAAACTTAACTTACTGATTCAGGGCATAAAATTTGAAACTGTCCATCTATGTCATGTTCAGTAAATTGACTATAACTCGAGTTATGAAACTCGAAATTTAGATCCGTAAATTTTATATGAAACTAGACTCATATATATTCTTACTATAATTTTTCCAGAATTTTGGTGTGGCCAATTAATACAGTTTATTAGTTAAATTCTCCCCTGTTACACAGTAATCGATTCTCGACCCTCCGTACTAAAAATCAATTATCTCATAATATACAATTCTTTTGCCTACACTGTTTCTTTCATATAAAATAGACTCAAAAGATTTAATTCTATTTCTCATGCACAACCTAATTCTATTTCTACTATTCTTGGTGATTTTTCAAAATCACGTCACTGGTGCTGTACAAACTGTTCCCCTGCATATACTTACATAATTTCTTTCTAATAATTACCAACTAGGCATTACATAATATCCAAACATGCTCTTAATTAGCCATTTTAATAGATAATCATTACCAAACATTTACAAGCCAATCTTAAACCATATCATAAGGTTATACACACAAGATAGCTAAGTCCCTATACATGCCACAACTTAAAACGTCGAGTTACAAAATACCAGTATAATCCTTTGATAGTGCGTAACGATCTCCGACGTCTTTGTGATTCCCGAGTTGGCTTGTAATACTATAAAAAAAATTAAAGAATGGGAGTAAGCATAAAGCTTAGTAAGTTTACATGTAAATAAATAGCAACATTCTTAATGAATTATCTTATGTTTTTCTTATCAAGATCACTTAAGCTTCTAACTCAATATACTTAAACTTGTATTATTACCTGTACCTTTTAACATGAATTTGCCTTACCTTACCTTTTTAGCTTGAACTTGTCTTACCTTTACTTTGGTATACTCTTTGAATTTTCCGTTGAACCACTTGGAACACTAAGGATACGTTGGTACCTTTCCTTATGAAACTTAACCATTGCCATGTCTTGACATGGTCTTACGTGGTATCCTTGCCTTATGAACTCACCAATGCCATGCCTTGGCATGGTCTTACATGGGACCTTTGCCTTATAGTAACATATCAATGCCATGTCTTGACATGGTCTTACATGATTTCCTTAGACCCTAATGTCATGACATTTGTATCCTACACATTCCTAAGGTTCAACTGGAACTTTCGAGATAGCTTTTCCATCAATTCATACTTGAGTCTTTAAATAACACATTTACAGAATAAATATGTAAATGCTGGAATTTAACAGTATTAAATATAAAATAATAGAATATTGCATTTATTTATCGCAAACTTACCTCAAACAAAATATGATCAACTATATCGATTTAGTCCTCATCTTTTCTTTCCTCGATCCAACTCAATTTCGTTCTTCTTGATCTATAATAGCAAATTTAGCTTATTTAATACTCACATTCATCAAAACAGTCCTTAACTCTTAACTTTCACAAAATTACAATTTTGCCCCTAAACTTTTACATATTTACACATTTTCCCCAAAGCTCGGAAATTAAACTTTATCCCTTATTCTTATGTTTTATGACATGCTGATCATTTTTCCCTTCTATGGTAACATCAAATTCTCACTCTAACTTGTACTTATGAACATTAGGTATTTTTACCGATTAAGTTTTTTTACTGCTTTTCACTTAAAATCACTTAGCAAAAGTTGTTTAACATAATTTCAGACTTCATATTCTATCATAAAACATCAAAATAAACACATTTCACCTATGGGTATTTTTCCAAATATGAACCCTAGCATGAATTATTGATAGAATAAGCTAAATCGAGCTACCGGGGCTTCAAAAATGTAAAGAACATTAAAAACGGGGCTTGGAATCACTTACTATGGAGCTTGGAAGCTTGAAACAAACCCTAGATATGGAGAACCCTTGTAATTTCGTCCTAATGAAGAAGATGAGCATATTTTCTCATATTTTTCCCTTTTTAATTCATTTTTATTACCAAATGACTAAATTACCCTTCATTAAAAACTTTGGTTCTTTCTACCTATATATGTCCATTTTTGTCCATGAAAATATAATGGTCTAATTACCATTTAAGGACTCCTACTTCAAACCCCCATTTCAATCAAGTACTCTATAAATTAGAACCCTATTTAGCAACTTTGCAAACAATTCCTAATAGGCAATTTAAGCATGAAATTAATAAAATTTCTTATCAATACTCTAACACATGTATTTAATCACTCAATAAATCATAATAATTAATCATAATAAACTTTTATAGCTTGGATTCATGGTTTCGCAACCACTAGTCCGTTTAGGCCCTATTTCGGGATGTTACATTCTCCTTTTGGGATTTTCGTCCCCAAAATCTTACTCAGAAAGAGGTTTGAGTCTTGTTTCGATAATCTCTTCGGCTCCCATGTAGCCTCTTCTATCTCATGCCTATTCCATAATACTTTCACAAGTGCAATACTTTTGTTCCTTAATTGCTTAACCTCTCGAGCTAGAATTTTTACCTGTTCCTCACCGTAAGTCATATCTCGTGAATCTCAACCTCTCGTCTGCTAAATTACATGCGATGGATCCGAACGATAACGACGTAGCATAGACACATGAAAGACATTATGAATCTTCTCTAACTCGATCGGCAATGCTAACCGATGTGCCAATGGCCCAACTCTCGATCACCTCAAACGGTCCAATAAAACGGGACTTAATTTGCCTTTTTACCAAATCGAGAACTTTCTTCCAAGGGATACTTTCAAGAATACCTGTCACCAACTTGAAATTCAATTTCTTTTCTTTTCAAATCAGATAAGATTTACATCTATCCAAGTCGCTTTCAAGCAATCTCGATGACTTTAACTTTCTCTTGTTTTTTGACTAGATCAACCTCAGAATCGATTTTCCTTAAGCTCTATCCAATACAAAGGCGCATTTACATTTACGTCCATACAAAGCTTCATAAGGTGCCATCTTTAGACTCGATTGATAACTATTATTGTAAGCAAACTCTATTAAAGGCAAATATTTCTCCCAACTACCTTGAAATTCCAATACACAACATCTAAGCATATCTTCAAGTACTGAATAATTCTCTCGATCGACCATCACCGAGGATGGAAAGTCATCTTGAAACTCAACTTTGTACCTAAAGCTTCCTCGCAATTTCTTCTAAAACCGTGAAGTAAATCTCGGATCTCTATCTGAGATAATCGATAATGGTACTCCATGTAGTCTCACAATATCTGAAATATACAATCGACCAACTTGTCAAGTGAATAATCCATACGAACTGGAATAAAATGAGCTGACTTCGTTAACTTATCAATTACAACCCATACTGCATCTTTCTTTCTCGGTGTCGAAGGCAATCCTTTCACAAAATCCATAGTAACTCGGTCCCATTTCCACTCAGGAACTAATACAGCTGCAATAAACTCAAGGTACCGATGTTTGGCCTTTACTGTTGATGATCAAACATCTAGAAACAAACTCGATATATCTCTTTTCATTCCCGTCCCACCAATACATTTTCTTCAAATCATTATACATCTTTGTACTACCGGTGAATAGACCAAGAAGCTGCTATGTGCTTCTCAGAAACCTTCAATAATATCATCATTCTTTGGTACACATACCACTGCTCTAAACATCAAACAACCGTCGATCGATCCGAAAATCGACTCTACACCGACTCGACTAAACCCTTTTGGCTTGCAACTCATCGTCATCCTTCCGAGCTTCACAAATTTCTTCAAGAAACATCGGTTTAGCTCTCAACTCAGCTAAAATAGAACCATCATTTGACAAGGCCAAACTAGTGTGCAAAGCTCTCAATGTAAATAACGATTTTCTACTCAAAGCATCAGCAACAACGTTTGCCTTACCCGGGTGATAATCGATTACTAGTTCATAATCTTTAATCAACTCTAGCCATCTTCTTTGCCTCAAGTTTAGATCTTTCGAGTCATCAAGTATTTCAAACTTTTATGATCGGTGAATATTCGCATTTCTCACCATACAAATGATGTCTCCAGATTTTCAATGAAAATACAATAGCGACTAACTCTAAATCATGTGTCGGATAATTTTTCTCATGTGGTTTTAACTGCTAGAGGCATAAGCAATTACCCTTCCTTCCGCATAAGTACACACCTAGTCCATTCAAGGATGCATTATCAGAAATCACAAACTCTTTACCCTTCTAGTTGTACTAAGGCAGGAGCTTTAGTCAACAATACATTTAACTTGTCGAAACTCTGCGACACTTCTCACCCATTCAAACTTGACATCTTTCTGTAACAATCTTGTCAATAGAGTAGCTATCATGGAAAATCCTCTACAAATCGTCTATAATAACCGCAAGACCAAGAAAACTTCGACCTCCGATACATTCTTGGGAGGCTTCCAATCGACAATGGTGAAATCTTATTCGGATCAACTTTAATACCTTCACCTGAAACAATGTGTCCAAGAAAACAAACTTCCCAAAATCAGAACTCACTTTTGCTAAACTTGGCATAAAGCTGATTATCTCTCAAAATCTGTAAAACTGTTCTCAAATGCTCTGCATGCTCAATCTCATCACGAGAATAAATCAAGATGTCATCAATAAACACAACTACAAACTTGTCCAAGTAAGGTCTAAAAATTCGGTTCATTAAATCCATGAAAATGGCAGGAGCATTTGTTAAACCAAATGGCATCACAAGAAACTCACAATGACCATACCTAGTTCGAAAAGCAGTTTTCGGAACATCTAACTCTTTAACTCGCAACTGATAGTATCCAGATCTCAAATCTATCTTAGAAAACACAGTGGCTCCTTTCAGTTGATCGAACAAGTCATCTATTCTAGGCAATGGATATTTGTTCTTTATGGTTACCTTGTTAAGCTACCGATAGTCTATGCACAATCTCATGGAACCGTCCTTCTTTTTCACAAATAATAGTGGCGCACCCCATGGTGAATAACTAGGTCTTACAAAGCCTTTATCAGTTAATTCCTGTAGCTGAGCTTTCAATTCTTTTAATTCTATTGAAGTCATTCTATAAGGAGCAATAGAAATAGGTGTGGTACCGAATCAATTCAATACCAAACTCAACTTCTCCGATAGGAGGCAAACACAGTAGTTCTTAGGAAACACATCAGAAACTCATTTACCACATGCATTGATTCAATTTTAACTCGGGTCTTTAGTATTCAACACAAAAGCAAGATAAGCTTCACATCCTTTCCTTAAACATTTCGGCGGACATAATGAAATCATGGAAATTGAACTACCGACTCATCCGAATTAACTCAAGGATCTCACCATTTTCACATTTCAACTCAATGAATTTCTTTCCACAATTCACTATCACATCATGTACAGCTAACCAATCCATACCAAGAATCACATCAAACTCATCAAATGGCAATAGCATGAGATCAAATAGGAAAACAAGAACCTCTAATCATCAAAGGGCATTTTTACAAACTTTGTTTACTAACACATGTTGACCAAATGGATTTGATACTTTAATCACAAATTTCAGAACTCTATGGGCATGTTCATACTAGGCATTAATTTTATGCAAACATAGGAATGGGTTGAACCGGATCAATCAAAGCAATAACATTAACATCATGAAGAGAAATGTACCGTAATTACATCGGGAAGAATGCCTCTTCACGAGTACGAATAGCATAAGTCCTTGCGGGTGCTCTAACATCCGATCTCGTTCTTGTATCTCTAAATGCACCTCTACCGCCTCTACTCCGGATTTCTCGATGTCCGCCTCTAACGGGGCATTACCCGATCTTACACTCGGTATTACTTTTTTTTACCATATCGGGACACTCCGAATGAAATGATCCGGTGAACCACATCGAAAACAACCAACCTCGCCGCCGACATTGACCGGATGACGTCGACCACATTGAGGACACTCAGTTTATTAGGTCAATACTACCAACACTGCATGATCGAAGTGGTTTGAGCTTTTGAATCCATAAATCTTCCACCTGCTTTGCTAGAATACCCAATGAAAAATTAGATCTCGTAGAGAACTCTCTAGGCCTCTTGGATGTAGATGAAATGACTTGCTCATCTGTTTTTCTTCGAGTCTTGCATCTCAATTTCAGATTTACCCTTTCTTTTTAATAACTCTTCGCCTTACGTGCTCGCTCAACTAAAGCAAAAACTCTTTTATCTCTAGAACACCAACCGACAATGGATATCATCATTGAGCCCATCTTCAAATCTTTTGCACATGATAGCCTCTGAGACACACACTCGAGCATAATTGCTGAGTCGGACAAATTCACGTTCATAGTCGGTCACAGTCATCTTACCTGTTTTAATTCAAGGAACTCTTTTCTTTTACGGTCAATAAACCTTTGATCGATATACTTCTTACTGAACTCCTCCCGAAAGAAATCCCATGTAACTTTTTCTTTCGGTACTCTTCGATACAAGTGTCTTCCACCACCGGTAAGTGAATCTCTAAGAAGTGACACTACACATTTAATACACTCTTCCGGTGTGCGGGATAACTCGTCAAAACTCGATAGTATTTTCGAGCCAAAATTCACTTTCTCTGCATCATCATCTTTAGTAGCCCAAACTCTTCAGCCCTTGTTTTTGATTTTGTCAACGGTGGCTTCTCTCTTCGATCATGTCTGGATCGGGAAGCTACATGGGTGGTATTTGGATCATGAGGGGGTGGAGGTCTAATGGCCGGGTTCGCATGCAACGAACTCAGCAAACCATTCATTCATAGCTTGGAAGAAGGCTTCTCGAGCCCCTCCTCCCTGACTAACTATAACGGACCTTTCATGACTATCTTGTGGCACCACCCTTTCAGCGGGAATGGGTGCACTACTCTCTACATCATCTGCACCAACTCGTTCGGGATCCATAACTATAAAAGAAAAACATTTTTTTAAATCGTCAAGAGTCATCACACTATCAAAATATAAGTATGGCATGTATAGATAGACTCTTACTCATAATAAATATTTCGAGAATCGACTAAACCTTGCTCTGATACCAATAAATGTAACACCCCTTACCCGAGACCGTTGCCGGAGTCGAGCACGAGGCATTACTAAACTTAACTTACTGATTCGGGGCATAAAATTTGAAACTGTCCATCTGCATCATGTTCAGTAAATTGACTATAACTTGAGTTATGAAACTCAAAATTTAGATCCGTAAATTTTATATGAAACTAGACTAATATATCTTCTTACTTTAATTTTTCCAGAACTTTTGGTTTGGCCAATTAATACAGTTTATTAGTTAAAGTCTCCCCTGTTACACAGACCGACAGTTCTGACACCTCTGTACTAAAAATCAATTATCTCATAATATACAATTCTTTTCCCTATACCGTTTCTTTAATATAAAAATAGACTCAATAAGATTTAATTCTATATCTCATGCACAACCTAATTCTATTTATACTATTTTTGGTGATTTTTTAAAATCACGTCACTGCTGCTGTACAAACTGTTCCCCTGCATATACTTACATAATTTCTTTCTAATAATTACCAACTAGGCATTACATAATATCCAAACATGCTCTTAATTAGCCATTTTAATAGATAATCATTACCAAACATTTACAAGCCAATCTTAAATCATATCATAAGGTTATACACACAAGATATCTAAGTCCCTATACATGCCATAACTTAAAACGTCGAGTTACAAAATACTAGTATAATCCTTTTTCCATTCATCATCTTTCTCTCTGAGATTCTATCGCAAGACTGGTAATCTTCCTTTCTGTTGAATTTATAAAAAGAGGAAGCTCAGTTATAAAAAGAGGGAAAACAAAAGAACGAATATGGAGAAATCTCAGATATGGTTAACCTTTGGAACCTTGTCCTTGTTAGCGGCATCAGCAATGGCGGCCGATGTTATCGTATTAACTGAAGAAAACTTCCACAAGGAAGTTGGTCAAGACAAAGGCACTCTCGTCGAGTTCTATACTCCTTGGTAATGATTTCTTCATCGCCTCTCTCCCTCTCGTTTTTCGTTAGATCCTCATTGTTCGATCTTTAGATTTTACCTTCAGAAATTGAAATGAAAAAATGTTTGATTTTCTCTAGAATCTGAATCTTCTATAAGTCCTTTTAGACAGACATTAAATTTATGTGATCGGTTATGGATTTAGAATAATCAGTTCTTCTATGGAAGAAGAAGAATAAGTTCCTGCTAGTTATATTCTCAACGTAATCGTTTTCTCAAACCACAGGTGTGGACACTGTAAGAAACTAGCTCCCAAGTATGAGAAGCTTGGAGAGAGTCTTAAGAAGACTAAATCCGTCTTGATTGGAAAGGTTAATGATTTATAATAATGAAAATTTTACTATGATGAAGTATTTCTTGCAATTTCTATTGATTGGAAAGATTAGCATATGGATTATTATTGATCAGGTATTTTGTTTCGAATATTGATTGTGAAAAATATACTAAATTAAAATATTTTCTTGGTATTTTTATTGGATTCTTTTTCCATTTTTCCTTTTTGTTGATGTGGTGTATAGGTGGACTGTGATGAGCATAAGAGTGTTTGCAGCAAGTATGGTGTTCAAGGCTACCCAACAATTCAATGGTCTCCTAAAGGCTCTTTGGAACCTAAAAAGTGAGTCTAATTTAACTCATAGAAACTAAAATTGGAAGTTCGAATCATGTTTTGTATTTTGTAATTGGTGACAACATTTTATTCAAAACATTGCTTAGTACATCGAAAATTTTCTCTAGGTATGAAGGACCTCGCACCGCAGAGGCCCTTATTGAGTTAGTGAATAGGGAAGGAGGTACATTCGTCTTTATTTCCTTTTAGAAGTTATAGTTTGTGGTTGCTGAATCTAGGAAATTCTGTCTTGATTTCTTTCTTAGAGTTTAAATGAGATGCCACTACTTTCTTGGTTTTTTACATGCATCTATCTTTCTTCTTTCTTGTTCATGCAAAATCTTTTGTTCAACTTGTTGAGTTTTCCAACTCTTTGGGCTTTGGTTTTCAATTTTCATATTTCTGAATCATTTTGGATCATCAATTTCATATTATTTATTTTCTGTATCTATTTTTCTCATTTACAGAATCATTTTGGGTTTTGTTCACACTAATTAGTGTTAAAATTGAATATGCTCAGATTCAGCAAATGTTGAAATTTGGACATTAGGTAGATTCAGACATTCGACAAGTAGGGTCTTTAGATGTTGGTGCTTCCTCTTAAAGACTCTTTGGTAATGGATGAGTTGCTACAATGTTCGCAACTTTTCGTGGTTTATTTTCAGTGATTTATTTCATGATTATTTAGAAGGTAGTCACAAGGTATTTCGCAACTTTGTTCGACTTTTGATTCGATTAAGTTTGTTAACCATATGATTCAGCTTTTCCTCGCCAATTCACAAGATCAAAGCATGAATTCGTACTAATGCAGAGATTCTATAGCACATGAGACATTTCATTATCTTCCAAATTTGTTTCTTGGAATTACCTATTTTGTAACACCCCTAACCCTTATCCGTCGCCGGAAACGAGTTACAAGGTATTACCGGACTTGACTACCAATTTGGGGCATAAAAATTGAAACTGTCCATTAGCATCATATTGACTAAATCGACTATAACTCGAGTTACAAAACTCGAAATTTAGATCATAACATCTTTACTTCATTTCATATAAACTCTATACATTAATCATACTTATAAATATACTAAAACCAAATCAAACGAAATCACCAAGCCAAAATATAAATTCCAAGAATAATGAGATGGGCAAGCCATTTTCGCATGGCTTATACAAATATATACAACTTCAAAACTAGCAATATCAAAACTAGTCTATACATGCCACATAACCAAATCTCCAAGCATTTATTTCATCAAGCAAAAATTGGATAGTGTGATGAGATCTCCTTCGACTTCCAACCCGAGCAAGTCTTTGAAACTCTATAAACATAGGAAAATTACACAAAGTAAGCTTCAAAGCTTAGTAAGCCATAAGCAAATAATTCACCATAGAAACATATATAATTTAATTCAAATAGGCCAAATTTGGTTAATCACATACACATGTACAATCACTTTTCTCATATAATCCATGTTCCTCGTTAAGTAGCTTCACTTACTCATAATTCATATCATCATTCGTAAACTTTCACCTTTTATAGCCTTAAGGCCAAACACTCATACATTCAATAATAGATTTCACATCGATCTATAAATCACTTTCCCATCTCAAAACAAATACATATACATTTGTTCACGATATACATATTAACTACCTAATTTTCTTTCTCACCTTTCAATCCATATAATTCACATATAAATACATATGATATAAAAATTTTATTTCAACGTCTAAAACTTACTTATTAGATCAAATACAAATGATTCATTATACCATCACTTATGGCCCAATATACTAGTTTAATCCATTATCATATATATGACCGAAAGTTAATTAAACTATCACATGTACTCATATATTCAATTTAATATAATATCACATATAACCACTTATACAAAAATTTAATTCATCATCACATATGCACATACCTTTGTGACCGAACCTATAAGGTTAATTAAATCAACTTACTTGATGATAACGGATTCGTAATTGCAATTTCATATATCATGCTACCATTCAACAACTATCTAGATCAATAGGTCTCAAAAATCAACTACCAACATACCATTCATTCATTCAATCAAACTCATAGATTAATAATCACCTCTCGATACTTTAATTTCGTATTCAAGAACAATTTACCTCATTGATATTTAAATTACACAATTATCATACATCCCTTACCTATTTTATCACTTTTCGGATAGCTCTGTTCATTGAATTATATCTCCGTAAAATCAGAACCGCATTAATACAAGGTAATTGATGTAACGTATCGCATACTTAGTGCCATTACTATTCTTACTTCTAGTAACGATCGCTCGCATAGAGCCAAGCATTTAATGCTTATCGTAACGTGATCGGTCACACAGAGCCGTTACTTCACATTTATCGTAACGTATCGCTCACACAGAGCCATTACTTCACATTTATCGTAACGTATCGCTCACACAGAGCCGTTACTTAACTTTTATCGTAACGTATCGCTCACACAGAGCCGTTACTTAACTTTTATCGTAACGTATCGCTCACACAGAGCCGTTACTTAACTTTTCACATATGGTACTCATTGAACCGTATTACTCAGTTTATGCTTCTCTTAACTTGTTATTCCCTCAATATGCATAATATATATATATATATATATAATTCACATTCACTTTACACACAAGAATATACACTTATATATGTATATATCAAAGTGCTCAATATCCAAGTACTATATTGCATTCGGCCTATACCACATCAAACCATCATCAACTCCGTTTAGTATGCCTAAATCTCATTATAATATCATTATTAAAATTTCCTATTTCATGCTTCTAATTACAACAACCAAGTACCATCACCTTCGACCATTTCTTATCAATTTCAAATATATATATATATATATTTCGCAATGCCTTGGAATAACCATCAACATTCAATTTAAACTTATAAGTAAGCATTACTTCAAATTAATTCCATTGCTTAAAACTTACTCAAGTAGTTCCTTGAACTTATCAATTACATCCCTCACATTCGGTAATAGCAAATATAATTATAAACATTTCAATTCAGCATGAATAATTTACATTTATTTAAAATTAAGAACAACCATTTACTTATAGACTTACCTCAAAAATCGACGGATTAAACTTCCCGGCTATTAGTCTAACTTTGTTTTTCCCCGATCCATCCCGGTTCTTTTCGTTCTTGATCTAAATAATTTTAAAATAAGCTCATTCAACTTAATCTAAAACATATAATTATACAAATTACTAATTTACCCCTAATTTTTACAATTCATACAATTTAGTCCCTAATACAAAACTCACAAATTACTCAAAATTTGGCTAACACCCTTAGGGTCAATTTTCATAAGGACTATATAAGTCCATATATTTCATAAATTTTTCAATTCAACCCTTCAAGATAATATTTTCACCAAATAAATCCCTAATCAACTACATTCATCAAAAACTCAAAATAAAAGATGTTCATCTAGCTCAAACCTTACATTTAATACCAAAATCATCATAAAACTCATCTTATCATCAATGGTACATCTCACATACATGACCAATACACAAAATTAATATATGGGCTTGATAATAAAATGAACAACAATCACAAAAATACAAAAATTATTTAAATCCTACCTTAATTAAGCCTTAATATTGTCGAAACCCTTGAAGCTTCTTTTTTCCCCTTTTATTTCTTTAGTTTCGGTCAAGTAAGTGAAAAGATGAACATGCATTTGTCTTTTGTGTTTTTATTATTTTAATGTTATTATAAAACACATATATATTATTATAATCTTTAATTATAAAGAAAACAAATATAAAATGCTTAACTAAAGCTAGTGCCGTCCACTACTATAAGAAATGGGTTATTTACCCTTTAAGGATTTATTATTAAAAGCCACCTCTAATTAGCACTATCACAACTAACCACCAAATTTTCATTTTATACAATTACGTCCTTTTATAAAATTAAGCACACAAACGCTCAATTTTTTTTTTACGAAACTTACACACATGCTAATTCGCACACAATTAACTCAGAAAAAAATACTTAAAATTTTTTTTGACTCGGATTCGTGGTCCCGAAACCACCATTCAGATTAGAGTCGTAATCGGGCTGTTACATATTTGGTGTTAACTAACATTGAAAGAATCTGCACCAAAGTTGTAAGCATAGATTTTGATACTAGCAATTACATGCTCCAGCTTTGGAATTACCAACAAAAGTAGTCAAGGAGTTTTTGCTCCTCTTGTATAAGTAGCAGACTTACTACCTTCCCTGATTAGTACTAGCAATTACATACAAATCAACCTCCTTTTTGTTCTTTTTTTCCTAGATTTTCATCTGCAACACAAATGGAAGCAAGCATGATTACCTCAAAGAAGCTTATAAGAATGACAAGAAAGTGGCAGAAGATGGCATCCATTGGAAGGAAAAGAATTACTTCAACAAGGCCTACTAGAAATGTCGGAAGAGGAGTTCGGGCTGTCGAGCAATCGGCCTTTAACATTCCTGTGTGATTTTGTCATAATGAGTTACATAGTGTTGTTGGTACGAAGAGGATTAGCTTAAGATTTGGAGAAAGCAATGGTCAATTCTATTACTAGCAATAGTGCCATCGTGCAAGATATACTATCATCACGGGCTAGAAACGAATCAGAGTTCGTGACACTTCCATGAAGGACATCTTTGAAAAAGAATCGCTGCTTATGGGTTATGAGCATATTTGCCATGGAAAAAATATGCAATCTACAACCTCAAAAGGAAAGAAAAGAAATTTGTAAATGATTATTAAACATCTGTATTATATGCCCCAAAGAGGGTTCGTTGTAAAATGCTAACTTCGTGAAACACAGTAGCCCATTTTGACAACTAAATTGAGTTTATTTCTCATCGTTACCATCTACCATCTACCATCTACTACTACCAAATGCAAATACATATGAAAGAAAATATTAAAGCACTTTCAAGATTTCATATTCTTCATAGGAATCCAGAACCTCACATTTGTATTAACCATTAAACTTCTAACGGACACCTCTGGATAATATATTTCCTGATTAGTGATCTGAATTGGCAAATAATGAAATTTGGTAAGCATCAAATTGTCACATCATTTATCGAAAGCAAATATATGTAAAAATAATTTAAAATATAAAATTTATTAATATGCATATAAAATTTATTAATATATGTAAAATAGTTTTTTCAAAAATATTTTCGAAATTAAACAATGTAAAATATTTTACATGATTCATCCAAAAACATTTTACCTGGCAAACAAACAGAGTCTAAGTGAAGTGGTCAAATTAGAATGTGACATGTGGACAAAATAGGTACCTTCCACTTTAATAATTCTAAATTTTTAAAAAACTTAAAATTCCAGAAAAATATAAGAAATATATATTATAAAATTTAAAAATTTAATATATATAATTCAAAAATAAAAAAGAAATTAGCTAATATTTCAAAAATTTTAAAAATGAGAAAAATATTAAAAATAGTTAAATTAAAAAATAAATAAATTATCGATGTTGATCAATAACGATCGAATGCCAGCCATTTGTTTGAATTTTATAATATTTTTCCCTTTTCCAAAATTTTGAAATCTAAACTATTTTTTTTCTTTTACTAATTTTATTCATATTCAATTTTGAATTTCTATAATATATTTTTAAAAATATTTATTTTTAAAATTTTAAATTAATTAAGGAAAAGAGAAACCAAATTTTTTAAAAATTTAAAATTAAATTATAATTTTACCGATAATAAAATATAATTTTATTGTTTTAATAATTTATATATTTATCAAGCGAATTCATTAGTTGAACGTGTCACATATTTTGACACTGTTAAAGAACCTAAATTTGATCGGGGTTGGGTCGAACCGAATCTTGACGTGAATTTTCTTTTTAATAAATCTAAATCATGGATTATGGCATAAGAAAAAAACTACAAATGTACTGCTGCTTCCTATCTCCTTCGGTATTTCTTTCGTAGAAAACACTGCAAAAGTGATAGAATAGAAAAACTAAAAAATAGCAAAAAGTAAAAAATAAAAATCTTATTTCTTCTCGAAAGTGCGATCGTCGTTCATCTTCTTCGAACCGGCGCCGTCAGGTACTTCGATTGCCACAAATGCTCTCTTCATTTTATCATATCTGATTTTAATTTTTGTGGTTTTAATTTGTTCTCTCGATCCCTTGATAAAAGAAGGGGTGGGACTTAGGGTTCAAAGTTATCGTTTACCACCTTTCCCAATTTTAGGGTTAGGGTTTTGATTCCTTATTAGCAGAATATGATGGAGATTTTTTTTTTCACGTTGTTCTTGAACCTGAGTTTGATTGAATGCGAATGTAGAGTTTTTGGGTTGTTAGTTTATTCTCGATTTTAATGTTTTTGTTTCAAATTAAAATAAATAAATAAAATATAATGACCAAATTCAATAAAAATGTAATATTAAGTTATTGTATAATGCAAATTGACTTGTAACTCATAAGATATTATAATAAAAATTTATAACATTCAAATTTGTCAGAAGATGGAAAAGAACTCGATCATGATGCTAAAATGTAATAACTTAATGTCGGAGTTGAAAGTTTCACTAGTTTATCGAGATAGGATACAATTAGTGATATTACCGCGACTGAGCAATCAAAGTAGTGAAAATGGCTTTGTCTTAGGCTCTAAGTGGTGAGAATTTGCAAAATTTTTAGAGAAGTGACAATTAGAATCAAGATCTTCATATATAAAAACCACATAATTAATCAATATTGCTTGAATTTAAATGTCTCATACATGCATATATTGATATGCCTGTTTTTTGAGATGCATCAGTCACCGATGCTCTTAAAGAGTAAAGTCAAATAAATGAACGAGACAACATTATAAATTCAACTTAAATTTGAATCAAAGTCACTTGAACACAAAATTTCATGATTTCAAGGTCTTCTTTTTCCTTTCTTTTTGTCATTAACACAGAATGTCATTGGCAAGGACAAATTATAAAAGCATAAGAGAAAATGATTTGTCAGTGTCCACCATTTTAGCTGTGTTTGGTAGCTGGTTCTAGTGTTTCAAGCAAAAGAAAAACTGAAACATTTTCCTACACTTTTAACCTCCAGAGAAATGGTTCTCTTTAACGAAGCAAAAGCAGAACAGAGTGTTTTGCTAAACTGTTCAGCCATAAGAGAAATGGTTCTAGTTATTGAAACAAAAGCAGGACTCACGCTGAACATTTTGCTTGACTGATTAGCTGCCTGATAATAAGGGTCTAGTTTTTACCTATTTATAAAGAACAAAAAAGAATCTCATAAATGAACTGACTTTTCCATCTCTCACTTATTATCCATTCATGGAATCATAAGGCCATTGTTTAAGAATTGCAATGGACAAGGAGAAATTCATGAATGATCCTAGTGCTGTAATCTAGGATCAGGAGATGTGAATGATGTTTCTTTACAGATATCATTTTTGATACATTGACATACAAATTTTCAACTTCACAAGCGGGTCACATGCTTTCTTCTTTTTAGTTCTTATTTTCTTAATATATATTTCCTAGATAGGCTAATTTTTTTTCTTGGTCACAAATTAACAATATCTATTTTTTTTACCCAACAATATTTATAGGCATGTTTGGGGTTTTCTCTTCTTCTTTTTTTTTTTTTTTTTTAATTTTAATGGATGTATTAATTCACTTTTTTTTTTGTATTATATTTAATAAACTCCATTTTCTATGCACTCTTGGAGTTTTAAATTTCTATTAACAGGAATAAGAATCTAACATATGTTCTCTTTGTTATATTAATTTTTTAGTATTTTTTATCATTCCTTACAGAAATGTGTTATTTTGCTAAATTTACTAATGAAAATGTACCATGTATCGGAGATAATTCTATTTAAACAGTATAAAAACTGGATTAATTCAACCCTTAAAAAAGAGAAAAAAAACCAAAACCAAAACCAAATAATTGAAGAACTTCTTAATGAATGCATTGCAGTTCTTGGAAGAGCAAATAATGGACTTAACATCCTCATCTTCTTCATCTCCCCAAAATTCCAGCAAAGATTTCGTCAATCTGATTAATCACCCTCAAAATGAAGATATTCACAATCAAGGCTCTGGGTTTAGTTCTGGTAATAACGGGATTAATGACAAAGAAGAGATCCTTCCCAGCTATGATTTCCAGCCGCTCCGACCTGTTTCAGCTAGCCTTGATGCCCCGGGAGTTAATAATAATTCCAGGTCTTGCAGTTCAATTGATGCTAAAATTAAGGTAAATCTTTAACCTCCTATTTTTTCTACTTTTTTGTTATTTAAAGTTTGGGTTTTCGGAGGAATTGATTTTTTTAGTTTTATTTTGTGTTTTTGTTTGATCAATAGATATATATGTATATTTTCAAATTGATTTAATTAAAGTTGCTTGGAAACTTTTTTTTTTTCTTCAATTTTTTTAGTTTTGGGGGATTATTTTATAAAATGTAGTTTGAGTAATGATCTTATGTATCTGGTGAAAATTTGTTTAGAAGTTAACCTTACTATGTACTACTTGGAGTATTTTTATAATTTTTGGGATTTATTCAATGAAATGTATTTTGATTAATAATCTTCTGGGTTTGGAATTAATTTTTGACAGTTAACCTTACTACATGTGAGTTTTTTGAGATTGCTATTTTTTCGGTTAATGACTTTTTCTTTTTCGTTATGGTTAGATTAGTAAACTTTTATTGTTATGAACTTAATTTCTTAGTAGTTAAGAGATACAGTTGGGTTTCTTCTACAGCATTATTGTTTACCTGTCTTTTTCCTTGCTTTGGGCAGAAGTATGGTTCTCTTGACTCTATTGAACCTGTAAAAGACATTTTAGAAAAGGACCAAAAAGGCTTTGACACATCTTTAGTGGCTGCAATTGATCGAACCATGAAGAAACATACTGATAATTTGATGAACATGTTAGAAGGTGTTGGTGACCGACTTACCCAGCTGGAGAGTAGAACCAGTAACCTTGAGACTTCTGTGGATGATTTAAAGATGTCTATAGGAAACAATCATGGAAGCATTGATGGGAAAATGAGACAGCTGGAGAACATTTTAAAAGAGGTATTTTCTTTTTTCTGGAAAAGTAAAAGAGATATTTTCTTAAACAATCTTATGGTATTTGGTTTTGTTGTGGCTGCCGTTGGTATGTAACGGAAGAATTAGATGTAAATTGTTTAACTTGTTAGCTCAAGTCCCATAGCTGTGATTGATGATGATTTTAAGAGCTGTCAGAAATAGATCTACATAGTGTATTTTGTTAGCTCAAGTGGCCGTTATTGACTTAGCAGTCAAATAAGTAAATTGCATAGGTATCCTTGATATATTATAAGAAGTTGTCACACCATCTAAACACTTGATTTTGTGTTATGTTCTTGGTCTCTTTAAATTGGACCCTGATTGTCTATATCGCTCTATGTCCTCATCCATTATCAAGAAATCATATCTAGATTCCAAAGCTAAGGTGGATTTCTCGACCACTTTCACTAAATCCTAGGGATATGTTATTCACCAGCAAGATCTCCGTAGAAAATATATCTGTCTGATTATTCATGGCACTTAAGAAACTTGCTAAGAGGAGTAATTTGATCACTGGTTTGAGTGATTATTTCTTGTTTTGACCAACCATGTGCAGGTGCAAACAGAGGTGCATGTTGTAAAAGAAAAGCAGGAGAGTGTTGAAGCTCTTTTACAGCATGCAAAGCTGCAGGAGACCAAGATGGACCAGCCATCAGAAACTCATAACACTGCACATATAGGTTCCATGCAACAAGCTGCATCTGCTCCTTTTCAATCTCATCAACAGCTTCCATTGGCTGCCTCTTTTCCGCAATCGCTTTCTTCCGTTCCTCCTCCTCTGCCTCCTACTGTTCCTCCTCCAGCTCTTCCCCAGCAAAATTTGCCACATCCAGTCCAGCATCCAGACCAATTCCCTCAGAGCCAAGTTCCTTCTGTCGCTCAACGAGATGCTTACTATACTCCCCCTGCCCAAACTCAGGAGATTCCAAATCAGCAATTCCCAATGCCTCCTACACAGCAAGTTCCTTCTGTCCCTCAGCGAGATGCTTACTATCCACCGCCTGGCCAAACTCAGGAGGTTCCAAGTCAACACTTCCCAATGCCTCCTACACAGCAGCAACAGCCCCCTCCTGCAGTACCGACTCATCAGCCATATCAACCGGCCCCTCCACTGCAGTACTCTCAACCACAACAGCCCCTTCAAGGCCAACCTTCCATGGGTCACCATCCTGATGAGGCAGCTTATGTTCCTTCTCAGACCTATCCACCAAACCTGCGCCAGCCACTCTCTCAGCAACCCAGTGGCCCTCCTTCCTCCCAACAGTATTTTGGGACCCCACCTCAAATGAATGAGCCACCATCCAGAAGGCCTGGTCCGGGATTTTCTACTGGATATGTCCCACAATCTGGGCCTAGTGAACAATATGCTTACGGTGGATCGCCTCCACAGTATGGCAGTGCCTCCCCAATGAAATTGCAGCAGCTCCCCTCTTCTACTGGAAGTGGTTATCCGCAGCTTCCGACAGCTAGGGTACTACCACATGCATTACCTACTATATCCGGGGGTGGTGGTGAATCAGCTCCGTCTGGACCTGGAAACAGGGTTCCCATTGATGATGTGGTGGACAAGGTAACCAGCATGGGATTTCCTAGAGACCATGTTAGAGCAACAGTTAGAAAGTTGACGGAGAATGGCCAGTCGGTTGACCTCAATGTGGTGTTGGATAAGCTAATGAATGATACTGATATACAGCCACCGAGAGCTTGGTTTGGCAGGTAAACCTATAGTATCTTTGATTCAGTCATGTATAGGAATTATCACTTGATTCTCATTGTACTTGTTTGGAACTCAAGGGCCTATTTCACCCCCTCTTAATTGCTTTCTGGTTTTCCACTTACCCCTCTTTTTCACCTTTCTTGTTTGACTGTCGAGGTTTTCTTTTTAAATAACATTTGTGTATACTTCAATAATTTGAATTGAATTGTGAACTTTTCATTTTGTTAACAATGACCCCCCAAAAAAAAAAAACACGTGATTCTTGGGATGTTAATCGAATTTAAACAAATCTGCTTTTGAATTTTTTTTTTTTTTTACAAACTTCGAATAAGTTCCTAGAAAATTTTAATGGAGTTCTAACATGATTTATGGCCGGATACATATTCGGTTGGGTCGGATGGAAAATTTTAGGTAAGTTTGCTTAAAACTATTATTTATGAATAGAAATATGTCAGTTATTCTTTTTAGATAATTATAAAGCACATATTGGGTAAAACTTGTGTCGAAATCATTTTATATGTAGAGGGATTTTAAGAATAAATTTGGACAAATTTTGGAGTAAGGATCTACCATATTTCAAGAATTCGTAATGGTCAAATGTGTTGCTTTCCGGAAGTTTAAGTTTGTAAGTATATGAAGATCTCCTGATTAGGGTGAAAGGATTATTATCTGCTGATTTAGTTTGGTCGATACTGAATTAAGATTTAACCGATTGATATTCTTGTTTTATGCTATTATTTTCTACCCAAAAAATGTAAATATAATGATATATAAAAGAAGGTTCTATAATAAAATAGTTTTGAGTGTCTGACTCATTAAGATTCAATTTATTATTTTACATTATTAATATTCAACAATTTAAAAATATATTGAATAATAATGGAATAGAGTTAATTTCGGTTATAGATTAAAAATTTTAAAAGAAATTTTTGGTTCGTGATCTAATCTGGAAAAAAAGTCTAAATTCTTAAACATTAAACCATTGGTTAGTTTTTGATACAAAAGATTGAATAATTGAATATTAGAATTTTTATCTTTGCCATTAAAAAAGTTATGTTGTATTTATTTATTTTCATTTTGTATACATATCAACTAAAAGCAGGTGACTACTCTCCAAGGCACCAAAACTTCGTGAAAGCGAACACACTAATGAAACAAGCAACAAACCAAAAGAAAAAGGCACAACAAAATTTCCATAAACGTTTTCAGAGTGTTTAATTATTTTTCATTAAATAATTACAAATGAGGGAAATACTTTTATTTATAGTTGAGTTCCTTCTAATTCAATATTACAGTTTAAACTACATCAATGACTGAGATAGCTGTGGAGATGCACGAGTTGGATAGAGTCTTGCGGCAATTCAAGTTCAGGTAAATGATTCCATCGACACCCCAAGACATCGAAGATCTGTATCATACCGACTTGTGGGAGAGGGAGAACGGATGAGCATCAACTTATATTCCACGCACAATATATCAACATTTGGAACAATAGGTACAAGTTTTTACCTACTTGCGAGGCTATTGTTGCTCTGGGGTTAGCCTGCTATCCGGAGTCCATGTCATGGTTTATAGTCCATGGCAAGCCATATCTGCTAGGTAAAAAGGCGAGGGGTAGGCAACCACATATGAGGAGGCCACGATGGGTGCCTAGGCATCCAAGGTCTGGCAGAGCTGCCAAGGCGGGTCCATCATTTACTCCTATGTAAGAACCGACATTGATGATTGCACCACCCCCGGTTAATATTTTAGTGCTTAAGCTAACCCCGTCATTTTTACACAATCACCGCATATTGCACCACATTTTTCTGTTTCTACTTTGATGCCAGGTTTTATTTATGGACCTCCATCTCTGACATATTACACGCCGATGCCATCGACGTTTCAGACGACATCGATGTAGCTGAAGACGTATAGTCCATTTATGTTTAGGGCACCGATCGGAAGTCCTATCATTATGTCATCGGTGTATGGTACACAATATAGTTATACCTCTATGCCAATGGTGTTGTAAACACTTCTGGGATAATTGTTCTACTAAGGTGGACCATCTTCTCAACCACCTATTCCTAGAATAGTACACGATGCAATCGAGGAGTAACCAATCGCATTCAACTACGGATGAAGACGAAGAAGATGAGAGGCCGGGACCACAACTTGTACTGGAGGCTGAACCAAGAAGGAATTTGACTTGCAACCGTGGCCACCCCGATGTGGCACACATTCTGACCGGGGATTGGATAGATTTATCTTTTTGTACTTCTCATGTAAATTTTTAAATAAATATGAAATGTTTTTATTGTATCAATGTTGTACATCCTTATGTTTATAAATAAATATTGTTTTTGCATCAAAATTAATTGTCGTTGTCATTTCATATTAAACAATGGAACAAAGTCGTATATTTTATTGATTTGTATAGTATAATAAAAATGTGTGTTTACAAATTATAACAAACTTTAAGTATGAATGAAAAAATTAACAAATAGATTGCAGTTAAAAAATTAATAAATATGTTAAAGAGGTGTTGTCATTATATCATCCCTTTGATGTGGACATGACGACATTGTATACCTTAGGTTCCTACACCACCCACATAGCCTCGATTGGTTTGTCTTCTCCCGAATATCCATGTTGTCGTGTATCTGTGTTGATGTCAATCTACCTTTTAGTTTGTGACGCAATGATTTGTCGAGTAACAAGTTGAATGCAACGTTCGATATCAGCGACCACATACCTTTATTTGGGATCGGCAGAAATATGTTTCTTCACACGTTATACATGTGTTCTAGTTTGTACATTTTGTCCACAAATCTCATGTGATCTAAATGTTGATTGCTACATGTTGAAATTGCATGAACACATGGAAAACAAAGTGCGTCAAATCTCCTACAGTTGCAGGTCCGTTCTCTCAAGTGTACATGGTACTCTCCCCTGACAATACGGTTCAGTTTGTCGAAATCTGTAACCCGAAACAATAGGTTATGACACGAGTGACACACTGGATGCATACAGTTTGATCGTGTTGTAGCCTTACTAATTTCTTTCAGTATGTCCTCACTCTAAACATGGTTGCCCTTCATCTCTTCAACATATTTTTCCGCTTACTTTAAAAAAAGTTCCGAACGAAAATATATTTATTTGACGATCAAGGTTATCAGTAAATGACGCGTTCTCTTCAATACGAAATATATAATCAACTTAAAAAATATAAAAAAAAAACTCAAAACGCTAAACTCAAAACTTTAAAAATCACAAAACCTTAACCCTACTCTAAAAAAAAAAACCCAAACCTATAAAACGACAAGAAAATGCTTCCAGTTTAACTGATGTGGCAAAAAGTACTTTTAAGTGAAAGCTTTTTTCTACAAATTAGCTTAAAATGTTTTAATTATTTCAATCTAATCCCATCATTAAAAACAAAAAAAAAAAAACCTAATACAATAACTTTTTTTTAAAATAAGTATTTTTGAGAAATTCAATCCCTCCTCCCACACCTTCGGCAAAGCCTCCAAAAATATTCTCATAAACCCCTCTACCCCTTAATTATATCTTTATTACAATCCTGCCCTCCCCTCCCTTCTCTCCATATTTTCTTTTTTCTCTTTCTATTCCCGAAATACCCCTCCATCGTCCCCTAAATTACCTTCTCTCATTTCTGCGTCGGGTGTCGGATTCAATCGGGAATCAGAACATATCTCCGAAGACATTGTTCCTTCCGTTCTTCTAGAATATTCTGTAATTTTTTTTGGTCCCTAATTTATATAATTTATTTATTTGTGAAAACTAGAATTTTTTTTCTTCTAATTATTCGAATTTCGTCTGAATTTCTAAAATTGTAAATGTGGAAATCCATAGGTTTAAGAGCTCAGTTTTAATATATTTTGAGTAGTTTTTGGGTTAATTTTTGCATCTTTAGATATTGTTCTTTGATTATCGACTAAATTTACGCTAAAATTTTCGTCGTTTCAGCATTATTGTACTTTAAGTTGGAAATTATAGTGAAATTTTTGTAATTAACTAAATCGATGTTGTTGCAGTAACTGATTGCTGAATGCCTATTATAGAGCTCGTTTTTTTTTTTTAATTTTTGTTTTTGGGCCATGATATTTGTGTTGGAGCTGACTGTTATTTTGTAGGATTGAATTTTCACTGGTGTGTGGATTATTGAAATGATTTTTTACTGTTGCACGATCAAGCATGATCAGTGGCATATTATTTGGTTAAGTTTTTCTTTTTGAGGTTTCGAAATGGTAAATTCAGTATATGACTGTATGCTAATTTGATAACTTCGAAGAATTTTGAGCTAAAAAGAAGTTATTGACGAATTGCAACCATTTTCTTTAACTTCAGTTCTAGTATGAGTTCAAGGAGCCTGAAGACCATTTCGATCTTCAAATAGTGTTTTTGTTAAAGGCATTTGGTTTAGTCAGCTGTTCTTTGGTGTTTATGTTAGTCTGAGTTTTAGGCATTTGAATAACTCGGTTTTGTTGACCATAAAGGTCTGCTTTAAGGAGCTTAAAACCACATATCTTCAAATAGATATTTTTTTGGTAAAGGTATTTGGTTTATTGAGGATGTTCTTTGGTATTCATGTTAGCATGAGTTTTGGGCGTTTGAATGAGTTGGTTTTAGTGAGCATAAGGTTTTCTTGGAGTTTATACTTCGTATGAATCATATTTTTTTGAAAATATTACACACAGAGATTCATCTCCGAAGCCAGTAATGACACCCTTTCGTTGGAGACTAAAAAGTACTGTTAGATGTGAGACATACCAACTTGCCAGTGTCCAACTATGGTGATACAGCTATATCTCCGTTCTTTTTGAGTTCCAAACATTTGGGTTTGAAATTGAAAACTAGCTTCTAGTATTGGATATGGTCCAATGGCAGTTTCTTTGCACTGAATGTAATATTTTTAGTTGATACTTGGGCTGGAAAATGGAGTTATTGCAATATCAGGAACCTCATTAAGAGGCATTGGAAATGCAGTCAGCCTCTATAGAAGCTATCTTATTGGCCTTGCTGCTCAAATTGATTCTTTGTTTCTTGGCTCTTGAGTTATATGAATTTGGTTTGGACATGTGGTTTTTAATGTAAGTGCATCAGAATTTGTGTTAAAACTTAAAAACAGATTAATCTTCTTAAGGAACAAACACAGTTCAATCAAAGCTATAGATTTATAAGTTGAAAGAGATTGTTTATGGATTCAACTTCTGTAGCATATTGATGTCTGCTTGTTGAACCGGTATTGGTGCAATGCATGTTGGGTTATATACATGAGCTCTTAAGCTGGTTACTACTGTTCTTATGGTTTTTATAGATTATGTTCTGTTGTCTGTGATGCTATAGATCCATTCATGTAAATGTCCTTAACATCTGCAAATTTAATTTGCATTTTGTATGAATTGCTTTCTTCAATACTGTTTTTTGTTGTTTTACCTAACTTAACTCTTTCCCAGTTCTTAGGTTTTCGTTCAAATTGCTTCTCAAGTTATTTGACTACTGCATCAGGTTAGAGTTTAGAGCTTTGCATGCTCTAAAAGAACACAGATCTATTATTTATTTCAAAAGGATCCAATGGAGCTGAAAGTTTCATCACCTAAACTTGGTGGTGGTTCTCTTCCTGATTGCATCAGTGATCCAGAGGAGAAAGAGGTCAGTGATGAGGATGTTGATGATCGCAACCATAAGCATCGCAGGCGAGATAGACACCCTAAATCATTAGAGAGAGTTTCTATGGACCCACTATTTACAAGACCATACAGAAAGCACAAGAAACCTTTTGAAAATGGGCATCCAGTCAGAGAAAATGAATCTCTAGCAGGTGAAGCCTGGAAAAATTCTAATGGTTTGCCTCCAGAAAATGACTTGACATCTAAGTTTGATAGAAAACACCCTGGATTTGCATCACTTCCTCGAGGAAATTTGGATCTGAACAAGAGAATTAGGTCAAACCAAACATTCAACAGAGATTCTGGTCCTGGTAGGGGAAGAGGAAGGGATAACTCTTCTTGGAATCAACATGATTCTAGGTTCAACTTTGCTGATATTGCTTCTCAAATGGTTCACCCAGGTTCTGTTGCTCCAGGTCTCTTCGCAAGAAGGGGATTACAAAATGTTTCAATTGCACAAAGCCCATCATGGAGCACCTTTGGGCTTATGCCGGGAATACCTAATGGTAGCCTAGATACACTCCATCCTCTTGGTTTACAAGGGGTTCTCAGGCCACTGACGACTTCTTCATTGAATAGGTGCATTCCTCGCCAATGTTGTAGAGACTTTGAGGAGCATGGATTTTGTCTAAGAGGAGATATGTGCCCAATGGAGCATGGTGTCAATCGTATTGTTGTTGAAGATGTTCAGGTATGCATTTTGTTAATGTGATCGCTAATAAAGTGAGTCTTCACCAAACTGCTAAAAAAACTGTCATGTGGCAATTTAGTTTCACTGATGACCAACCTGGTAGGTTGCCATATTCCTCCACTTTATCATCTCTGGTTGTTAACAAAAACCATAGGGTGAACAATGTGTTGAAAATGTTTTTGATTGTCATGTTCCTTTTTTAACACCTTCTAATTGCTTTTGTTGGTATTACATTGCTGCAGTGCCACCAGAGGCAGGGTTTAACCTTGTGCTTTGTTGTTTATGTTTTAGTCTAAATGTTCTAATTTTGCAAAATATTCTCATGTTACTTTCTAATATTTTTGCATAACAACTAGTAACTGTATTTGCTGTCATACGTATTTTCCCTTCTACTTTTTGCTTATCTTCTATTTAATTTTCAACCATTCCTTAACCAACGAAAATAACATGCATGCTGCATACATCATCTGCTTCTACTCTTTCTGCTAGATTAGCTTCCATGCCATTGGTCTTTAAATATCTTCTTCAAGGGAAGCCCCCTGAATAATATGGTGGTGTTATGGCAAGAAACTTCATGCTTATAGATCAATTATCTGCGTTAAGCATTGATTAAGTGTACCACATTAATAGGGATCTCTGCAGTTGTACTTCTCTAACATCATTGGTATTTGCTCCACATTCTATATTGACTGGTGGAGTGGGTTCTTCTTCAATTAATGGTGTCATTTAACTTATCATCTTATTCATAATATATACACCATTCTGAAATCCAAGTAGGGAAGTTCCTTCCTTGGCTTTGATTCTTAAACAGCTAGCATTCACCATGTGTTCTACATAACAGTAACTTTTCTGATTTGCAGAGTCTGTCACAGTTTAACCTTCCTGTTGCAGTTCCAACTGCAAAATTATTGCCAACACCTGCTGGACCTGGAGCACTACCTTCAGGTGTTCCTCCTTCAACCACTTTGATGAACAGAAAGGATCTACACAGCAAAAGCTGCAAGCCTGGAATGACTGAGGAAGCCTTAGGTATGAATGATACTTGTTCTACCAGTGCAAGTGGTGCTGATTTGTATGATCCTGATCAGCCCTTGTGGAATAACAATGGCCTGGAAGCATCAGCTGCACTCTCAGGACTACATTCACCCACGATTGATGGAACAGAATCCTTGCTAAATGATGATATCTCTGATCATCATCATGGTAGGTTATGTGATAGTACTGATGATATGTTGCCAATTAAAAGCACTGGGTCAGAGGGCACAAATTTGTCTGTTCGGGGTAGAAGTGGTAGCTCAAGAAGTAGAATAAATACAAAAGATAAAATTGACCTCACACCCTTGGACTGTCTTGAGAATGAAACCAAGGTAGAACAACAAGCCTTTCCTACCTCTCAAGGTACTTTGAGTCATTTGAAGTGTATCGGCAGTGAGGATGATGGATCCAAAGTTGTGGATTCATCATTGAAGTCACAGCCTGATAGTTTATGTAATAACAGAAAACCAACTCAAAAGGCACTGCGTACTCTGTTTGTCAATGGGATTCCCCAGAAAAGCAACAAAAGAGAGGCCCTTCTTTCTCATTTTCGTAAGTTTGGAGAAGTTATTGACGTTTATATTCCACTAAATAGTGAACGGGCCTTTGTACAGTTTTCAAGGAGGGAAGAGGCAGAAGCTGCTCTGAAGGCACCCGATGCTGTAATGGGTAACCGCTTTATTAAGCTCTGGTGGGCAAATCGGGATAGAATACCTGATGGTGGCATAAACAGTGGCAGTGGTGTGTCAGTAACTTCACGTGGTCTAACAGCTTCTGTTATTCCAGCTCAGCCTGCTGCTAATAGAGGAAAAGATAATTTTCAACCTATTCCTCAGAAGAGCAATGTTATCCATGGTGTTGATCTGCCATCTCTGAATTCCCCCAAGCCTCATAGCATGAATGGTCTCATGGTTCCTCCTGCACCGCGGAAAAAATTAGAGACTTTGGAGCAGATGAAAGAGGAACTACGCAAGAAGCAGGAACTGCTGGAACAGAAGCGGAAGGACTTCCGGCGTCTGTTGGACAAACTTGAGAAACAAGTACTGGGAACTTAGTTTATTTTTATAAACTATATTCCTAAATATGCAGTATTTTGAGTAATTTTACATCTCAAGAACCTTATGTGTAGAAATCAGGTTCAGAAGTTGCATGTTCATAGTATTTTTGAAATCAATCAGAATGCTATTGGCTGTTGCACAATGGGCATTGTCAAACATGCATGCCTTTTATTTTCCAATAGTTCGACTGCATGTACATGCTGATTCAAGTTGAGAGAGAATGTTGAAACAGAACATTAGGTTTTTTAAACTATAAATGTGGGATATGATCCCATATTAAGGCAGGTTTAACATTTGTTTATTTCCACCTTTTGCAGTCTAGTGGTGTCGAAGGTGATACTGAACAAGCTGCCAAGAGGCAAAAGGTGGACACTGCGGCTGATCCTGCAAAAGCTTCAACTCCAAGATCCTCTGGACCTTGTGCTTCTGCTGCAACACCATGCACAATGGGGGTGACAGATACGGACAAATCAACAGAGAATATTCTGTTCCACAGTCCTAAATCAAAGCAGCAGTCTTGTCAATCAGCACCAGTAGGCATCCATCCATTCGTGTTGAATAAATACAAATTGGATAACAGACCTACTGCTTTTAGAGTTATTTCACCATTGCCTTCTGATTTTGCACATGTGAGTTGCTCTCTCCTTTTCCTTGTCTGAGGATATTGTTTTCTGGCTCCATCTTTTGCGAGGATGAAATTTACAATGATTCATCATCTTTTATATATTGAAAATGAAAAGATGAAATAAGCACATTTTGCAAACAATCTATGTCTCTTGTGCTCAGATGTTAGGGATGCATGTGTCTGGCATGGATATATTCAATTTCTCCAAGTTTTTCATGTATTCGGAAAAACCTAGGCAGATCATATCCCTATACCTATGTGTGTATGTGTTGGATATAGGTGTTAGGCTCAAGTACTTGAAAAGAAAAATGATTTAGTCATATAGTAGCATAACTTATTAGTATGTCTAGTTATTTGTAAATTATTCCAAAGTTCTTCGCTTAATGGCATAAAACTCGATTGGCTCTTCTGTTTTTCATTGTCGTCAATGAAATAATTATTAGGTCGATGTTTTGAAGGAGCACTTCTCACAATACGGTGATCTTTTCTCTGTGGAGCTGGAAGATGTGGAAAATGAAGATGATGTTATGGTATCTGAGACATTGAATGATTGCTCAGCTCGTATAACTTACAGCACATGCCGCTCGGCAGAAAAGGCATATGCAAATAGTAAATAATTTGCAGTTTTCATGGTTGACATCTAGCAATTCAATCAATGATCCGATTAGCAAAGAAACTTCTTCCGCACCAAAGGAGCCTTTGGAAGCTGATGATATCCAGACAGAAGAAAAATTAGCATGCAGCATCTCCCAAGAAGTTGCGTCAGATGATGGGGAATCTGAGAATTCTGATGTAAAGAGTTTTGTGGAGTATAAGTATTTAGCTGAAGTTTCAGAGCATAGTCCATCTCCAACATCTAGAGTGAAAGAGTAGTCACCTAAAGGCAAAGCATGTTAAATATAGGGGGCTGTTTCTGGTTTTTTACAGTAAGGTAAAGTATTCAATTTGTTGAAGTCTAGTTGCCACCAAGGTTTAACAGTTTCACTTGAGTAGCAAACTGTGTTGTCTTTTGAGATTAATTTTGTAGGACTGAAAGGATTAAAAGAATAGGAAAAAAGAACAATGCATTAAGATTTTATTACATGAAAAATGATTGGGAACTGATTCCCATTTTAGTTGGGAGCTTGGGCTCATTTTTAGATAGGAAATTAGGTATATAACCATGCAATATTTCCTCAGTTAAAAAACCGATCTATTTAAGGGTCGAATTATTTATCCATCTCAATAGACTTGTATGAGTTAGTTCTTGAAGAAGACCAACAGACTTGTATGAGTTAGTTCTTGAAGAAGACCAACTTGATTCACTAATGATTTTTTTTTAATTTAAATTTATTATTCAATAACTCTTTTCTAAAAGGTAAAAAGATTGAGGATGAAATGAAATATTTGTACATTGAAATTATAAGCAACCGGCTGGTTATTGCAGCTAAGAACCAAGCAACTTCTGCTTATACAATCTCTTGGCTTTCAATAAACCATGGATTACATATTTGCATGTCAAGCTATTAGGTACAAACCCTAGTTTCATCATTCTATCTTGAAGCTCCATTAACTTCTCCATATCACCACTCTCTGTATATGTACTCACAAGAACATTGTAGCTTTCAGTATCGAAAATCCGGAATTTCTTGGCAAAGAAGTTCAATATAGACTCTGCTTTATCAATATCCATTTGGTCGCAGTAGCACTGGATAAGCACCCTGCATATGTGTGGATCGGGAAGGATATCAGATTTAAGCATTTCTTCCATCAAGGATTCTGCTTCGTGAGTTTTACCTATTCTACACGATGAGCGTATAAGAGCTCTGTATGCAACAAGATTGACTTTTATTCTCTTACGAACCATCTCAGCTTTTACGAGCAATGCATCGGCCACATTATTGCATCTGCAGAATGTTTCGATCAATTCGTTATAGATATCTGGTTTAGGTACATAACCATCCTGAGAGATTCTCCCAAGGATATTCTTTGCAGCGAATGGTCGATCCTCACGACATAAAGAAACAATCAAAAAATCATAAATGCCGGATGATATGGAAACCCCAAATCTCCTTAGCTCTACAACCAAATTCAACGCTGAAACCAACCTTCCCTGTTTTCCATATCCTTCCACGAGAACTCGACAAGTAAAACTGTCAGGGGAAATCCCATTTCCTATCATCTCATGCACCAAATACTTCGACTCTTGCATCCTCCCCTCCTTGCAATAACCAGAAATAAGAGTATTATACGACACAATGTCCGGATTCAATCCTCGATGAACCATTCTATGGAATAACTGATGTGCCTCTCTCACCCTCCCTTCTTTACAAAGCCCGTTCATCAGTGCGGTATATGAAACCAAATCTGGCACAACACCTCTCCGATACATAATCCGATACAAATAGAATGCATCATTGAGTCTCTCTTTCTTACAATAGCTACTAATCAGTGTATTATAGGTCACCAAATCAGGATTAAACCCTTCTTCTTCCATTCTCTCCAGGAACTCATTAACCTTATCAACATTCCCATCTTTGCAAAAAACATTAGTCAAAATATTAAAAGTGTACGAATTTGGTCGAATCCCAACTCTCCCCATCTCTTCATACACTAACCAACACTGATCAATAAAATTCAACCTCAACATTCCATTCAAAAGACAATTGCAAGTGATCACAGAGGGCAAACAGCCAACTTCCAAAACGTTCGTAAAGGTTCTAATCCCTTCTTTAACCATACCCTTTCTCACATAACCCTTAATAAGCATATCAAAAACAACAGGATCAAAGTTACAATCTTTACTACAGCTCACCAAACTTTCAAAAAGATCTTCACAATTTGAACAGTCTTTAACAAAATCAATCAATTCACATAACAAGTTCATTGCCAAAGAGAAATTTTTAGACCAAGCCAATATATGAACAATGTAACAGTAGTTATGTGAAGAAAGTTTAATACCCAGATCGTTTTTAACCCAGTTGAAGAAAGTTAAAGCTGAAGAACAGTCAGACTGGAATCTTAATAATACCCTTGTGATTTCATGACAGCCCAAATGAGGAATAAGGGGTTTTATGTGATTTTGGAGAAGGGTTAATTGAGAATTGTTTTGTTTGAGAGAGGATGAAATGAGGTCTACTATTTTATTAGGGTTTCGGGTTTCAGGAAGAAGATTGTAAAGTGGATTTAAGAGCGGTTTACACTGAGAGTTTTCAATGGTTTGAAGTGAAGAAGCTGAGGATGAAGAAAAGGGTAATTTTGATATGAAGTTCCCATAGAAATTGGCTGCGTTTACTAGGCTCTGGTTTAAGGCATTGAGCGAAGCTCGAGTCATGAAGAAGAAAAAGATAGAGAAAGAGCAAGGTATCTTCAGCAGCAAATAAACAAAACAAAAAGTGCTATAATGTCCCCTTAAGCTCACTGCTGAACCATGAAGAAACCAAATTAAAGACTACGCATCATTACAAATATCACTAATTTTATTAGGAAACCTGAAAATTTACTCAAATTCAAGCCATCAAAGTTAGCAGGAAACTAGAAACTCTTACCCAAAGCAGCAAAGAGCACAATCAACCCGAAATCAGAATTTGATATGAAGGGTACGTTGCTGAAAAGAGACCTTGCTTTGCATTGCAGGGAAGCCCTCCTAGGCTCCTACTTGATGTGAGGAACCATACATACAATATCTGGCAGGCTTTTTGGCCTAATAGGTCCATGAATTTGGCAGATTTAGAATTGTTAGTGGCCCAAGAGAGGTACACGAATTGATGGCCTACTGGTTGATTCTTCTCGCATATAATTTGAAATGGATAGTATAATTTTTCACCTTCAATTCGCAATTATGTCTATTTTGATATTTGAATTTTTTTTTACTTTATTACTTGAATTTGATAATTAAATTTATTTTAATTTATAGACTTAGATTTTTCAAAGATCTGATGATGTGATTAATATTCTTGGAATATGATTAAATTAGACGATTGGACCAATTAGACTGATAATTGATTGGTATATTGTTCTAAATAAATGGGTTGAATAGATTGAATCAAAAACGACTTGAAACTTGTAAAAATTGAAAACGATACAAAAATCTGTAGTTGAGTAGATTGAACCGGTTTAATAATTTTAATTTTTTTTTGAATTTTTAGTTAGTCATTTAATCATTTTTGGTGTAACAATTGAATCGATCAAATCGTTTGAGTAGAAAATCAGTAGTCTAACCGGTTTAACCACTAGTTTGGTTATTAGAACATTGTATGTAACACTTTAAGATTGTACTATATTATCACCTGAAATTTTATATAATTTTTTAAAATTTTGAAGTATAAAGTTATTTAACTACATAAATAATATAATGGTTTTGCCTTTTAACTTAATAAGTAAATCTTTATCAAAACAACGTAGAGTGATGATGTGGCACAATCTAAAAGTGTTACATCATCAAACTTTTATATTTTTTCAAGTTTCAATGACTAAAATGAATCTAATTATCAAATTCAAGTACCAAAGTAAATTAAAAAAATACATATACCACATTAGACTTAATTACAAAATTCAGAGACTAAAAATTATATTATCCCAATTTAAAACCAACAAATATGAATATAAATTTAAAAATTTTAATAAACATGAACACTAAGTTAATTCATATTGGTTTCACTTACAAGTGTCAACCCAAGTTTATATGCAAGTTTGAAGTTAATTACAAAGTATTTTGCTCGTACTACTACTTAGTGGCGAAGTTAGAAGGAGATGGCAGGATTTGGAGCCTTCCAAAATGAAAAGAATTCCATTTAGATATTTTTATATGGTATAAAATTTTAAATTAGTGATAATAAAATTACATTTTAGTCCTCAAATGATAAAAATTTAATTTAATTTTTTAAAATTATAAATATATATATAAACTATTAAAATGACTAGTAAAAAATATAAATTTCTGACTCTCCAACTTCTTTTTACTAAGCCCTACTATTCTATACTGACAAAACCAAGCAATACATATTTTGTAATGGTTCTGATTCCTTTCATGCACCCTAGTTTTTGTTTGTTTGTTTATTTATAATCATGTTAGGTTGAACCATATTATATATTAGTATGGTACATTGATGTAACAAATTTATTTAAAAATATAAAATTAAATATAATTTTGATCGAAATAATAAAATTAATATAAAAATTTTGAATTTAAATTAAAATAAAAATATATAATAATTTTACAATTAAATTAAAATTCATTGATATGTGACATTAATTTAATTAAATCCTTAAATAATAGTGTACATACATTGTAATTAAGGGGTCAAGATATTTACATTGTTACTTTGTCTGTACTTTGAAGAATCATGTTCTGAATTTGTATTTATATTATGTTATTGAAAAATTAAATGTTAATTTTTTATTGAATTTATATTAGAAAATTGTTTGATAAATTAGAAAAATTAAGTTTTAAATATAATTATGTTATTTGATAAAAATAAATATTAGGTTAATTATCAAATATTACTTAATATTTTCAACTACCTATTTATCTTAATTCACTATTTTATTATTAAATAAAAAGTAAAATATCAACAAACATATTTAAAATATTAAATATTAAATGAATTGTAAGCATTTTTTTTTCATTTCACATATTACCAACTACCAAGAAGTTTCATTTGTTGATATATAAATCCAGATGCCTTGCTGATGACTAGTAGACTTGCAAAATTATTTGAAAACAAGTAAATAAATAGATAATCTTATGAAGTTTCTCTTGGGAAAATAAAGAAAAATCACTATATATATATATAGTGTTTTATCACCTAAAAATCATGTATATAATCACAGCACAGTTGAAATTTGGTTTGTGTTGCTGTATACTGTCAAGGAAAGGAAAAAAAAAAAAAAAAAAAAAAAGAAGAGGAGAAAATTCAGAAAGTAGATCAAAGATTAAATTGTAATGATCATCAGAAAAGTTTGGAAGGTGGTAATAATGCAAACATGCATGATGTTAGAGCATCAAATGATTGCATCTCTATCATTTAATTATAAATTAAAACCAATACAGATGATAATTAAGAACCCCTTACCTTACTTTATATTAGCTGCACGCCCACATATAAACTATGGAAGGTCGGTGGTAGCTCCAAGAGTAGAGTACTGAACATGAAATGATCAGTGCCTTATAAAACTACTGTTAATGGCAACAAATAATATGGGAAATTTTTACAACAAATAATATATGCTTAAACTCAACCAAAATAATGAAAAATGAACCTTAATGCTAGCTTCAAAACCTTCTCATCATAACTTCAGGTATAGAATCATTGAATAAATATAGCAAAGACAGTGCGTGAAATGACATATATATATATATATATATATATGGAGATCATGAAAATACCATAATATCACACAATTATCACCTTATGAGATTCCATAACTAGAAAACCCTAAAGCTAGCATAGTTTTTGCTTTATTTAATTACAAGATACTTCAATTTAACCATCAAACGTTTCCACCATCTGATCTTCCATTGCCTTCATAAGGTTCATTCCAGTGAGGATTAGGGTAGTAAATATTACCAGAAGAATTATGATGAAAACAAATTCTTCCCATTGGCGGTGGCATTTCATTGCAGTTGCAGGTGGCGGTGGCATATCGGATTAAATCAGCATGTATGGCATCCAATTCCCTTTGGAGTCTCAAAACTTGTCTTTGGAGAACGGAAATGGCTCCAACACAGCCATAAACAGGATCTTTCAACCTTGCTTCAGCTTCATATGCAAGGGAGTTCACTGCATCTTCTCTTTGATGGGGTGCTACTTCATTGATCAGTTTGCTAACATTGCTTGCACCAAATATTTTGTGAACATTGATAAATTTCTGGGGTTCTTCAGGTGGAAAATAGGGTGCAAAAACACAATCTGGCAAGCATTTTCTCCTCAAGAACTTGCAGGCAGCACATGGAAAATTTGATGAATGGCTGGAAGAAGCCATTTTTCTCTGCCTGCGATTTGCAAAGCATAAATCAAAGCATTATAATTTGTCTGTTTCAACCATAATTCTATCTCTTCTTTTTATCAACTTATATGTTCTCACATATTATCTTTTCATATTTTTAAACTGGAAAAAAGGGGGCGTTCTAACAAGGAGGTTAAGGACAAGAAATTGCTTAAGAAAAACCCTTTCTGGCTCTCTTCATTTTCTTTTCAAACAACTTTTGATTTTTCTCACCTGCCAAGCAGCTTTTATTGAATTTAAATACCACACTGTCAGAAACATTTTCTTCTTAAAAATTGTAGTCCCCCTAGAAAAAGTAAAAAATAAACCAAGAAAACAAAAAACATGCATCATTACATTAACATGCACAGATTCTATGGTTCTTTCTTGAATTTGGTCAAACATGTTGCATAAATTGAAACAAAACCCTTTCATCCCATATCCCATGAGGATCACAAAAATTTCCCAATATTCCAAATTTCCAATAATATGATAGATCATTTTTTTCATGTGAAAGAAACATATATACACACATAAACTTAGTTTTCAAATTCTTTGTGGGAAATAGCTTAATCATCACCATATAATAAGCAAGCATGACACAAGTAAATATCTTCAAACGGAAAGGGTGAAAAACCAGAACAAGAATCTGTATAAATATAAAAAGCATTAAGCTAAATTAGGGTGTTTTGTAGCTGAAGTTACCTATTTATATGATTAGGGTTCTCTCAAGAAATCTCTGTCCTTTTGCCTTGTTCGTCACTTGTCCCAATGAAAAAGAAAAAGGACAATGGAACCATAGAAAATATGAAACCCTAGTTCCAGTAAAGGGAGAGAGAGGCCTGCAAATAAACAAAGTGAGAAAAGTTAAGGTAGATTGAAGAAAAAGAAGCATAGGCAAAGAGCATTTTGAGTGAGGAATAATGTTTAAAAAAAAAAGGCAAAAGAGAGAGGGGTAATAATGGAGGCTAAGGCTACCAAGGGATCACCTTGACACTGTACTTAAAATAATAATAATATGAAATTAAACCACTGTTCAAGAAACTGTTTACTGAAATCAAATACTCGCATCAAATAACATGTATATATATATATATATATATATATATAAATGCTAAAGTTTCATTTGTTGCGGCTACAACAAATAGCACTTTAGCAAATTATCACAAACGATATATATATATATATAGCAATTTGATGTCAACTGATCAACCAATAAACACTTGTTAACTTCTTTTATAAACGATAAACAAACACTTGTCAACTTAATAATCAATAGGGTTGGTTAAAAGATTCTTTCCAATTATTTTTATGAGTGAAGTTAGAAAATCTCTTTAAAGAAGTCAAAATTAAATTATAATTTTTACGATAATAAAAATATAATTTTAAATGATTAAATTAAAATTTTATTATTTTTAAAGGGTTAAAATATAATTTTATCTTTATTATTTTAAAATTTTAAAAGGCTAAAAAGAAAAATTTTCTATTTTAGGGGCAAACCCCTGCCAGCTCTCCTAAATTCGTCCATCTTTATATATGACTCCATACAATATGATGCAAGCTAGAGAGTATACTATGCATCTATACTTGTATTAAGCATTTAATTAATTGACTTAGTGTCGAAAGTTAATCATGTATCAATATAGTTAGAAAATTATTAAAATATTATTTTATATAGAAAGTTATATTATTATGAAAGTATTTTTAATTTTTATGTTTATTTATATAAAATTAATAAAACTTATCAATAATAAAATTTAAACTCGTAACTTAATAAATTTTAAACATTTAATTTTACAATTTCAAGCAAAAATTCATTTAATTCTTATATAAAATTTTAATAAATATATTTATTATATTTTGTTTCCATGAGATATATATTTGGTTAGACAAAGTCATAATTTAATGGCATATAATGAAAATATCTTCCAAAATGATAGCATCTTCTATCTATTCTTTTTACTTTACAAATGTAATTAAATTTCTATCTTTTGAACTTTCAAATTCAAATTAAAACACTAAGATAAACTATCAAAATAGTTAATTTTATTTGCTTCAGGATACATTTTAATAATTTATGTTTAAAATGTTACGTTTTAGTCACTTACATATTATTGTGTTGCAACATTTTAGTTACTGAGCCGTTAATTGTCATTAACAATATAACGGTAAGGTGACGTAACACGTTAAATCATTATTTCAAACGAAAATTTTAGGTTAAATTATACAATTGATCCTTATATTTTTTTTTTGTTTTGAGCAATTTAATTTTTTCTTTTATGTTTTTTAACTTTTTTTCTTTATTTTCTATTTTCTTCTGCTTTCTCTCTATTTTCCTCCCTTTTCCATTTCTTTTAACATAGTTTTTCTATGTTTTCCATTTGTTAAAATTTTGTACTTTTATTTTTTTGAACAATTTAATTTTCTTTTTATTTCTTTATTTGTTAAAAGCCAAATATCTTTGATTACTTAGAAAACTACATTAAAAGAAATGGAGAAGGAGGAAAACAAAGGGAAAAGCAAAAGAGAACGGAAAATAAAGGAAAAAGAAAAGAAAGTTAAAAGAACATAAAAGAAAAGAATTAAATTGCTCAAAATAAAAAAAAATATAGGGATCAATTGTATAATTTAACCTAAAATTTTCATTTGAAATGATGATTTAATATATCACGTCAGCTTATCGTCACACTGTTAACGACAATTAACGGTTCAGTGACTAAAATGTAACTTGAGACAAACAAAAGTGACTATTTTAATAGTTTACCCAAACATCAATTATAAAGACATCTAATGTTGTAAAAATTAATTACATTGGATGGTTTGTTGAACTTGTGAAATTAAAACTACACAATCATCATATAATTATTGGTATTATATTTTGAAAACAACATACCAACCAAAAGGGTATGATTATGATGTTGGATCATAAAATATTCATCTTGACAAGAAATTATCTACATAATATGATAAAATATGTATCACAAACACAAAGGCTATAGCTCAGTTGGTAGAGCAACTCTTTTACACGTACGTACGCCAATGTTTTCTATCATGCAATCAAAAGAATTAATCCTTTTGAAAAATCAATCTCTTCATTACTTTGAAAGAAGAAAAAGAGACCATCACAAGGTTAAATATAAATTGGAAAATCAAGATGAAAAAATATTAAAAATAAATTATCACATGATTATCCACATTATACCTTAAAAATTGAGAATTAATTAGAAAAGGTTTATTCTTGGCAGGTGACATGTTTATGTTTATCCATAAATAAAAGGAGTGGCCTGTCTTTTAATATTGTTAATGGTTTATGTCGGTCGAAAATGCATTGTATCATATTCATAGCTATTCATTTCTAAATTATTCGTCTGAATGTCGTACATATATATTATTCAACAGTCAATGTTTTCGTCCTACACTAAAATGCAAAACTTGAGAACGTAGTGGATATTGCTTAATTATTACCAAATGTTATTTAAGGGCATGATCAAATAATTAAGTAATGATATATATATATATATATATATTTTATTTTTTAAGGTGTCTACTGGAGTGAGCTCAGTGATTAATCTTCCACATTCTATAAATCCATTAAGGGGTAAATGCTGGCCATAAATTTTAAAATTGCTTCATACCCAGAACGAGGATTGAACCCTCAATCATTAATCAAGATAGAAAAGACTCTTGTCATCTCACTTAACTCTCGTAATTATTAAATGATTTATATTTAACGTGCTAGTAATGTATAATTTTATACATCATCAAAAATTTTAAGCTTAAGTTTACTTAATTTTATTTATACTATATGTAATGTGTTCCATAGAATTGATGTCAATATGTTATAAATCAACTCAATAACAATTTAATTAATAAAATTACTTAAAAATCCATTTTAATAAAGTAATAGATATTAATATAATAATATTTTCGTTTTTATCATTTTATATAAAATATTTAAATAAAATATTTAAACATTATAACCATTCCACTATTGTACTTATAATCAATTGTTAATTTTTAAAAATATATAATTATATTAATTCATTACATATGTATAAAATTCTACATTCACAATTTATCAAATATTAAACCTAAAATAAATATATCATTGATGAAAGTAAAGATAAGTTTAAGCATATAAGAGGAGCTATAATCATAATTTAGATTCCACAACACACTTCAATTCTTAACTTAATAAAGATTCAAGAATAATATCTATATTATTAATAAAATTTCATTGAATTAGTGTCATAGGTTAATCGAATATCAATTGGTTAAGAAATTACGGAAATATCTTTCCATAATTAAAATAAATTATTATTCAATGGTATTTTAATCTTTTCATTTTAACAAAAATCAAGAAAACTATGTATATGGTAGAATTAGAACCCACACCAATTTGATGAGTAAAACCTTAAATTTGTCACTCAACCAATATTTTATTTTTAATGTTTTTTTTGTACATTTTATATGTATGATTTATTATCTTTACCAGTTGTATATTTATACTATTAATAAAACCCTGACTGAGTTGGTGCTATGGGTCAACCGAGTACCAATTCGGTTAGAAAAATTATAAAAATATCTTTCTGTAATTAAGATAATTTATATTATTCGAGAGCATTTTAGTCTTTTCATTTTAACAAAACTAATAAAAAATATGCATATACATATGGTGGGATTTGAACCCATGTTAAATAAATTAGTAAAACTTTAAATTTATCACCTAACTAAAGCTTCATTTTAATTTATTTTATACATTTTTAGTAATGTTGTTAAATTGAACGATTGATGACAACATCGTGATAAAAATTGTAGTGCATTTAATATTGTTAATTCGATTTATTTATGTGTTTAAATTACGTTTTACTCACAATTTAATCTATTTTTATTTTTATCTTATACATATTTTATGTGTTATTATAATTAATTAGTTTCAAACTACATATTTCATTATTACATGTAATAGAATTTTAATATGAATAAATAAAGAGAAGTTGGAAATGTTACGTCTTACCTTTTTTTATAAAATACATATAATTTACGTACCTACGTAAAACATGTGTCTATTTTTACTAGTGACCTGCATATATAATGTATAATTAATTGTGATAGTCGAAATAATATGAAGGTATAAACAAGTTTATTTAAATTAAAAGATGGAGTTAGTGTAACCAATGATTGAAGATGATGATAATCTAAATTAGATTATGGGCTATGATGATTATGATTATGATACATTGGATTGGATATCTCACTACCTCTACTTTTTCTTTCTTTCTTTGTTTTTTGCAATGCATGCGCTTTTTACGGCCATATATATTCTCCATTTGCAAGGTATAATGTATAATATAGATTTGTCCATAAAGTGGATTTTGGGTAGGATATTTCTATTATTTAATTATATATAACCTTCTTTTTAAAATTTTATAATAGGTTTTGATAATATATATTCTTTTTGACGAAATATCTAAAATTATTCATAGCTCTTCTTTAATTCATTAATAGGAGGATAATGCATTTCAACGCACTCGAACTCACGTCTTCTTGCATTGACAACAATACTCATATATATCAATCTAGCTAAAACTCAATCAACATTAAATAGTAAAACGACTGGGCTTGTACATATTTTCTTTTCCGAAATTAAGCCACAAAGAGCTCTAATTTCGTAATCAAATAATTTAATTGCATAAAGTATTTTTGTTTTCTATCATAACATTTACGCAATAATGCAATGATTGCTTAAGAAAATAAAATGGGAGATTCAAATCCATATAATGGCATTAATGATAAAATATGTTACATTTTTTAAGAAATATTTTAAGTTAAAACTTTGAAAACAAAGATAATTATAAATATAAAAAGATTAATTTTCATTAAAAATATAAAAGATGCTTTATACTATAAAATACATTTAGAATTTACTAAAAATAGATTTATACTATAAAATTGTCTTTAGCTATCCTTAATGACAGTATTTAATGTTATTAAATATTAATTTAAGATGCAATTTATAATTAAGTTAAATTAATTTTTCTAATAAAATAGTAATTCAAATTCAGTTAGATTTGTTTAGAGGTGTTCATGGGTCAGATAAGACTGGGTTCGGGTCAGACTTAAGCACAATATTAATATATTTTATGCTTACTCAACCTCAACTTAGGCCGAAACATGAGCCTAAAATCTTACCTAAATTCATCCATATTTATAAATAGTTAACCTAAATCTACTTAAGCTCACCCATATAATTTTTTAATTTCTTTTTAAAAATATTTATGTTATTTTTAATTTAATATTTAATAATTTTAAATATTTTTATTTATTAAAATTTCATAAACAGGCAATTAAACATTTTTAGTATGTTTATATTATAATATTATTTATTACAATAAATTTAAATTTTATGTGTTAGACGGGTCTAATTTTTTCAGATTTGGTTAAATAATTTAACCCATAAATAGGTTTAGATTTATTATATCATTTTTCTATTGGTTTAAAGTTATTCAATACATTATTATCATATTTCAAAATGTTTAAAACAAATGTGAATAATATATATATATATATATATATATTAAATGTGTCTATATACCTTTAAAATTAAAACAAATGTTGTCCTAATTAGTCAAAAACATAAATATACGGTTTGTGAAGTTTTTTATTTATTTTATAAACATGTTTCACAAACAAATTAAAAATATGACATGTGTTTTATAAATATAATAAAAAAAGTTAAAAACTTAATATATAAATAAATAAACACTTGTTATATTTATAAGACATATATATGTCATATTTTTAATTTATTTGTGAGTCTAACAAATTTTCATAAATTATGTATGAGATAATTTTCTTATACATATTTGAACTAGACTTATTTAAGAATTAAACTATTCACTTAAACTTGAAAATTAACATAATATTTAAAAGGGTTTAAATAAAAATATTAAACTTAAAAAATGAGTTTTGAAAAAAAAGCCTATTTAAAATATTAATTTAAGAGTTAATTGCACCAAGCACGTGCACCCTTAAAAACCCTCATTTGAAATTGGTTTTTGAACTTCTAAATGATCTAATTACACTCCAAACTATCAAAGCTCTATCATTATTAAATTACTTAATATAACCATTAAATGACACATAGTTTGACGATGATTGGTTCATATAAAAATAATTGGCTTTTTTTTCACCTCAACAAAACTCATATTATTACTGAATAAAAGAAACTGATATCATCTCTAGTGCCTTCAATTTATTGTCGAAGGAAGTTGGAATTGGGGTGGTCATTAGAGATTCTATGGGTGCTTTAGTTGCTGAGAAGGGAAGAAGTTTCTTGGCTAGCTCTACCCTTGAAGTTGAGGCTCTTGCTATGCATGAAGGTTTGTTACTTGCTGATGACAACAAGAGATTCAGAAATATATATAAAAGTTGATATGAACTCTAAAGTTTTGTACAAAGAGATCATTATTACTAATGGATAGGGTTAATGGTGTATTTGTCCAATTGTAAAGAATATGTTGGGTATGATACAAAGGTTTGATAGTACACATTTTATTTATGAAGAGAAGCCAACAGACTTCCCTCAATTCAGGAGGAGGATGTGCCTTTCCAACTAGATGGATTCACCCCATCCTCTCTGGTTCACATTCTGAGTTGAGATGAATTACCAGCACCTCATTGAGTGTGTTTTCTTAATCGAAATCTTAAAGAGAATCTGTTACACTTCTCTAAAAGATTTTTATTTTTTGTGCTGGTTATGTTTGGTACTAGAGATGATATATGTTTCTTTTATTCAGTAATAATATGAGTTTTGTTGAGGCGGAAAAAATGTCAATTATTTTTATATGCACCAATCATCATCAAACTATATATAACCATCATTTTAAATTGGTTCGTAAACATGAAAACATTCTCGTTATATCTCAAATGATTGAAGTTATATCAATTATGTAATTCTATTATTAAAATTCAATTTAATCATTAAATGATATGTCAAATATCATGTGACATAATTTAAAATGAAATTTCTAGCGAAAAGTGAAACGTTGCCACGTAACTTTTAAAAGTAAAAACTAAAAAAAAAAAAAAGTAAAACTAGAAGAGAGAGAGAGAGAGAAAAACAATAAATCTTCTATAAATTTTTGAAAATCTCAAAACTAATATTTTTAAAAACTTATTTATGCAATATTCAGTTCTTTAAAAGTCACTTTAAATTATGTCATATAAAATCGTTAATATATTTTAAAATGGCTTATTTTCCATTCAAAATTTAATATTTTATTAAATATTTGTGAAATTATTATATAGGTGAATTGAATTTTGAATAAGTAATTTTACCGAATTAGTGACTAATTAAGGTATAAAGACTAAATCGTAAAAGTGACAAAAATTAATTGCTAAATTTTTATTTGTTAAAAGGCTTAAGTGATAATTTAACAAGGTTTTAAAAGAAAATAGTCCATTTTAAATAAATGGGACCGTTGGTAGATGTTTCTTTTCTTTTATATTAGAAAATTGTTTTAATTAAATAAATATTATATGTTTAAAATATGAAAACAAAAGCCCTTTTTATCTTTCTTTCTCCTCCACCATTTGCATTAGCTAAAGGAACCAAAGTTTTGGCCTAAGGATTTCAAGCTGAGCATCTCTAATTGGTTAGTTTAATTTAGTCATTTTCTTGAAATTTTTATATTTTTAAGGTCTAAAAGCTTGATTTAGCTAGTTAAGGTAAAAAATTGTAAAACTGTTAAAATTTATAAAAGTTGTCATTGTTGAATCTTGAAACTTTTGGTGCTAAATTGTTAGATTTTGAGCTTAGATAAGAAAAAAGACTAATTTGTAAAGTGAAATTTGTTAATTTTGAACTTAACGACTAAAGTGTAAATACTTCAAAATTTATATGAATTTTATATAATTATAGATAATATAGGGTTATAGAATGATGAAATTGAAATCGGATTGAAAAACAAAGGTTAAATGTAAAAGATATAGCTATTTTGGTTTTAGGACTAAATTGAATAAAATGTAATACTTTAGGGACATCCAAAATAAAATTGAGTAAATACATGTTTATAATAGTTTGTTTAAAGATATTTAGGATTGATAAATTGAAATTAATTATTATAGGTCAAGATTTGAACCAATCGAAAGATAATTGAAAAAAGGCAAAATTGTAGATTAGTCCTCAATGTTTCATTTGTTGTTGTTTTTGTCAGGTAAGTTCATATGAGACTTACTTTATTAGTTCATGTTATGTTTTTATTATATTGTTTTACACATTAGTTCGAATTGTTAGGTAAATAATGTCTTTTGACATCAAAGGGACTAAATAGTAAACATGAAATAAATGACTATTATGAATAGATACATGATAATAATTAAATTTGAAATTGATATATAATTGAGTAGTATGTATATGATGATGTTAAAGGGTTAAGAATGTATATGGATTGTAATTCGAAATGTGAAAAGTGGGTATATAGTTTAAATGTTTGAAATGATATAGAAATGATAACAGTGCCCATGTGAACTTAGTAAACGATTAGGATATGAATGGAATGTCATTAAGGTTTAAAAAGAAATTGAGTGCTGGTCAGAGGTTTCTTTATCAATGAATAAGATCCAGGTTGTCTTGCGAATTCTCGACAGCTTGAGTAAGCAACATCGAATAAAGTTTGCAAAAGTAAACCTACCTACACCTTGTGTGAGATACCCAAATATCACAACTTGTGTGAGTAAATCGATTTATTCCTTATCGATAGCTGAGATCCAGCACATGTTGCAAATTCTTGACAGCTTGAGTGAGCGGCATTGAATAAAGCTTGTATAAGTAAACCAACTCTACAATTTGTGGAAGTAAATTAGTCTCGTGTATCAGAATTTAAATTGCTATAGTTCTTCAGAAAAAAGAACGAAAATTATATGGTAATGAAATGATTGAATGTGAATTTCATTGATGTGTTTTAGTATCAAACAAGGTTGAATAGTATGACGTAAAGTAATTTGGTTGTACATATATATGAATTTTAATCTCATGATCTTGTTATGTGAAGTACTAACGTACAAGTTGTCTTGTGGAATGGTTTATGAATATATAAATAAGGATACCAATGATATGTCATGTTGTGCCTTTGTGTTTCAATTACTTAAATTGTTATAATGACAAGGTAAGTTAAGTTAATTTATTATGAATTTACTAAGCATTTGATATGCTTACTCTATTTCTTTTTTTGTTTCAGTAGTGGTCATTTTGCGGAACGCGTTAATCAGATCATCCCAGAGCTTACACTATCCAATTTTTGATTCAGTAGATTTTTAAACGGTCTGAATGCAATTATATGGCATGTGAATAGGAGTTGTGTTGTGTATGTGCTTATTTTGAATGTTCTTGAGTTTGATCCTTGAATATGCTTGATTTTGGACCTTAAACAAAGTTTGAAAGTGAATGGTTATAGGTTATGTATATAAATGTGCATATTGGTAACATGTTTAGCTATATTTGAAATATATGAATAACCGAGTTGAGAGTGAAATGGTTGAGTTAGATGATGCAATTGGGGGTATCAAATGTTTGAATAGTTGATGATTTCATAGGTTGTTATGGTTTAACAAAGTGTCTAATTGATGTGTAATGACTTGGATGATCTTGCTAATGGTTAAATGGCTGCCTTGGTATATTTTTTGGATTGGCTTTTTATAGGTTTAAGTGTTCATTTATGCACCAAATGAACTATTGGTTTGGTTTGACATGAAATATATATCAATGTCAAATTTTACCAAAAATAGGATTCTCGTCATGATGTGGAATATCTATCGTTGCAACATCGTTCAATAGTTTGTGACATCACAATGTCGTATAGTTTGACATCGTGACGTGACAAACTATTTGGCGACATCATGACGTCAAGCCTAACTTTTAAAATTTTACAATTTGATCCTAATTCGTGCCCAGAACACCAAAAGAGTTTTTATAAGCTCGATCAAAGTTTAGATTTATTTGTGTATCATTGTATTTGAGTGCTTATGACATGATTGAATATTTTAGAATTTATTTATGATATATTTTTTATTTGAAATTTTAAGATTGTTGCAAAAAGGTTCATATTCGATCTTAGATTAACTTTAAAGCATTCCTATGCCCATATAAGACCTGGAAAAGAATGTTCACAATATTCAATATTGTATTGTTGTTGATTGCATGACAGATTATGTGAAATGATGGTTTTGCTGTGAAATTATTTGTAATTACTCGGGCAACGAATGTGGCATCCTGTTGCTCGAACCCGGCAATCAAGTCAAGTAAGAGGTATTACATGAATCTCCTTAATAACTCTAGCAATAATTTCACAGACTTTACTTGGACGATTAAGCCAAAAATATCCCTACACTCAATGACCTCGATTCCTTGAGGAAATCTCTCTAAATGTTTACCTCATTCCCATCAAAATCATGCCAGATAATATTTTCCTTGAGGAAATCTCTACCTTCAAGCAGGTTATCCTAAACCCATGAAGTTCTAGATCCCTTCTGAGCTTCCATAAAAGAACCATTAGGAAAGTACCTACCCTTAAAGATCTTTACCTAGTACAAATTAGGTTGTTGAACAAACCTCTAGCATTGTTTAGCGAGTAGAGCCTTGTTCAACAGATTGAAATCTCTGAAGCCTAGACCTTCCTTTCCTTTTCTCACAGTTAACTCCAACCAATTAAGCCAATGTATTTTCTTTTCTTCTTGACATTTTCTCTTCCAAAATTTTGCAATCTCGGCATTAATCCCATTGCATATTTTTTTGGGAACCTTAAAACATTGCATAACATATATTGGAACATCACTGGCATCTGCCTTGATCAAGACTTCCTTTCCACTTTGAGACAACAATTGTTGCTTCCAGACTTGTAATTTCCCCTTGAACCTCTCCATTAAAAACTCCATAGCTTTGCATTATATCTTGCCCCAGAGAGATGAAATCCCAAGATAAGATCCAAGATTTGTTGTAACTTTAACCTGCAATCCATCAACCACTTCCTTTCTTATCGCATCAGTGGTATTGGAACTAAAGATGGCACTGGACTTCTGAAAGTTAACTTGTTGTCTTGAAGCTTTGCAATAAGACCTGCAAAATTTTCTTCATCTCTTTACAATTTATTGCATCAACTTTAATAAAGAACAATGAGTTGTCAGCAAAGAGCAATGCCCAATTTAGCCCGACCCAATACACCCAAATTAAAAACACAAAAAAAAAAGGAAGAAAAAACAAACAAAGATAATAAAGTCTAAAAATAGTCTTTTTTACAAAACCGGAGCCCAATTTACAAGCAACCCAATAAGCCCAAAAATAAAAAATTTTCAGAAGAAGCTAGGGTTTTTGAAACCCTAGCGCCGCATGCCTCCCTCGAGCACCGTGCTCGTGTCTCGTCCCGAAGCACCTCGTCCCGAGGCCCCCCTGACGCGCCTTCTGCTCAGCCCTTCACCAGAGAGGTAACTTCTGCGTCGTTGACCCTCCGAGAGACCTGCAAACAAGCAAAAATGGAAGCCAACAACGACAAGAGACAAGCAAAAGCAGACAAAGAACCAAATCACAAACACACTTAATGATAAAACATGTCTTTTATTTCGGCTATATAAGCTCGAAAGCAACAATGTAAAAGGGGATTTTCGGATTCAAAAAAAAAAAATACTGAGAAATCAAAAACAAAAGAAATTTCAGAAGGTTTTTTTTCCATTTTATTTTCAGTTATTTCAATACTAGTTTTTTTTATATTACTTCTTTTTTGAAACCTTTAAAAAACGAATAATAACAAAAAAAAGGAAAAGACACTTACCTAAGCCTCGAAACTGCGTCGTCGGCATACCCTCGCCATCGTCGGAGCTTGGACCGAGGAAGGGTATCGAAAGCCTTTTTCCTTCGATTCGGGGGTGCCAAAGGACCGGTCTTCAAAGAGGCTTTCAAATAGGGCTAAGGACCCATCTCTAAGCATCGTCGACCACCAAATATGGTGGTGGCGCAGGTGGTGCGACGGTGATGGAGGAAGCCCTATCGTCGGGTCAGAAAAGAGGGAGATAGGAGAGAATAGAGAGGGTGGCTGCTGATTTTTTTTATTTTTAGGGTTAGAAGTATGTTTTTTAGGAAAATTGGGCCTTATATGCCCTTGATAAACGGCGTCGTCTGGGTGTTAAGAGAAACCGTGCATGTCACTTTTAAAGGGATATTTTCGCGATGAATCCTTCCCTCTTGCAGCACCACTCGATCAGCTCCCATCTAGCATTTTTCTTTTTTTTTTTAATTGGCCCTGTTATTTTATTTAATTTTGATTTGATCCGCGCCTTGGCCGATTGAAACACCGCACATCAAGGGGTGGGTTATTCATCCATTTGGTCCCTATAAGTTTAAGCGCGTGACACTATGGTCCCTGGCGCCCCCTTTTTTGATTTGTTGCATTTTTAACCCCTTGACTTTTATTCTATTTTCAATACAGTCCTTAATTTGCTAAATGAGTTTATTTATTTATTTGTCTTCTTTAAAAATCATGTTATTCTTCTTATTATTACTATTTTATCACCACTATACTATATCTTGTTATTAGTGTTATTACTCTTATTTTTATTTTACTACTATTATTCTTTAGTACCATTATTATTATTTTATTTTTTTATTACTACTTTTATTTATTTATTTTATTATTATTATTCGCTCATTAGTGTATATTATTATTTTTATTAATGTGTTATTATTTTTATTATCATTATTTAATTTAAATTTGATCTTCATTCACTTAATTTTCACCATTTATAAATTTTTTATTCGTTATATATTTATTTATTTATTTGTCATTTTATTTACTTATTATTTATTCGTTTATTGCTCTTTTACTTTTTAGTACTTTAAAGCAATTTATTTATTTATCATATTCTTTACTTTATTTATCTATTGTTATTATTATTGTTATCATTTTATTTGTTTCTATGGTTTTATTATTTGTTACTCTTATTTCATTATTTATTTGCTCATTCATTTATTTATAAGAATTAGATTTATTGACATATTTGCTTGTTTGTTATTATCATTAATCAAACAATTTTTTAAATAAAAGGCAATGTTCGGTATTTGGAAATTCGAAATATCGTGCCCTAACTTACTGGGTTGCAATTTTTTCTCGTTGAATTTAAATAATCGAATACCCTTTTAATTTTTAAAATACATAAGTTTTAGAAAGTTATCTCGAGGATTCGAGATGTTGCGTCCTAACTTACTGGATGTGAGATTTTGTTACCTCGAGATAAGATTTTTTAGGCAATGTTCCGCGTTTGGAAATTCGAGAGATCGTGCCCTAATGCGCTGGGTTTCGATTTTTTCGTTTGGCTAAATATTCGAATATCCTTTTGATGTTTTCAATGCATAAGTCTCGAGAATCATGAGATGATCTTGGATTCGAGGATTTAAATTATCGTGTCCTAACATGTTGGATGTGATATTTTATTCATTCGAAGCAAGAGAATCTTAATATCCAATTCGAGTAAATTCAAATATTTTAAAAAGAGATCGTATTTTTAAATCTTTTTCAAATTTCCAACTTTCGACATTAAGGCATTAAATAATCAATTAGGTACCAATTTTGGGCGTGACGAGGGTGCTAACCTTTCCTCGCACGTAACCGACTTCCGAACTCGATTTCTCAAAACTTCGTAGACCAAAAACATTGTTTTAGTAAACCAAAACCTTTTATTAAAACAAAGGTGATCCGATCACACGAAATAAAGATTGGTGGCGACTCCCCTTTTTTATTTTCGTTTGCAAAATTCAAGTCGATTCTTGTTTTCAAAAAAATGGTTTCGACAATCCCAACAAACTCAATTAACAGTTTTAATCATCCGTTTAAGAAATAATCATTAGCAAATTGAAGGATGAAGAATGAATTCTCACGACCCCTTGAAGAAAATCGAGAAGAAAACTACTTAAAACTCTAAAGTAAAACGAAACTCTAATTAATCTAAAATTGCTAAACAACTTAAAATACTTAAAATATATTTAAAATTTAGAATAAATAAATAATAAAATAATAAAACCTAATAAATACAATATTTGGCTCTTATATAATAAAAATTGAACCCAATATTATTTAAACTTGAATTAAAAGCTCGAAATTCATAATTTTTCGTAATAATTCCGTTCAGGAATTCTGTTCGCATAATTTTTACTAAAATGGTCATAATTGAGCTCCTGGGCTTGAAATTGAGTGATTCAAAGTGTGTTTCGAAGCTAAAAGAAAAATCTTCGAATACTATGAAGACATCTCAACTCAGAAATACATTGATCACATCCAAAAAATCATCGCAAGTTGATTGATTTTTCAAATTTAAAAATTGGCCACTTTTGTGAATAAATTTCAAACCATCCAAACATATATCAATTTACCATGAACAAGAAGATTGTAGGAAACAAATGACAGTATACGAGCCCATTTGCCCTACCATTTCACAATCCCATTTTTCACCATTAGACCAAACCCAAAACACTAGACCCAACACCAACCCAAGACCCAAAATTAAAACCCAACAGGCCCACTAACCCAACTAATCAGCCAATTGCTTAAACACCCCAAAATAGAAAAATAAACAAAACACAAAAAAATCAGAAACCCTAGGTGCGCGCACCTAGGTCTTCTACTCGACTTTGCCGCGTGTTTCTGCCTCGATCAAGCATCTACCACCGCCTCGTCATGTACGCCCAAGCACTTGCAAACATTAAACAAGACGAGACGAATAGGAGCAAGTTGTAAACTACATGGCTATATAAGCCGATTCAAACCATTGTAATAAGGGATTTTTTTTTGGAGAGAAAAAACAGAGAGAAAATCAAAAAAAAGGGGGAGATTTTTTGAATTCAAGAAAGAAAAAAAGCGAATCTTGAGAAATTACAAAGCAAGATCGAAACCGAAAAGGTGGATTTTCATTTTTTTTTTTACTTTCTATTTCAGCTATCTTCTATCTATTTTTATTGTTTTCAAACTCTTAAAAACGAGCAATAACAAAGAAAAGGAAGAAAGAAACTCACCGAAGTCCCCAAGGTCCTCGTCGGAGCGCTTTTCCTCCGTCGTCGAAGAAGCCCGATCGTCGGGCTAAAAAGAGAGGAACAGACGAGAGGAAAAGAAGGAAGATGGGGGGTCTCTGCTTTTGTTAAAAAAAGAACTTATAAGTTTTAAAAAAAAAAAGATGAGTGATAAAAGTTTTTTTTAATGGTGTAATTAATGCTAGTGGAGGCCAGCACATTGACATTGATGGTGATATGCGCCTATTCAACTTAAATGGGGAATTTATGCGCTTAGTCCCTTCTCATTTTCAGGCTCCTGCAATCAAGTTTTCGTGTTCTTTTAATTTGGCCCTAAATGTCCATTCGATTTCCGATCAAGTCCCTGCCTATGCTGCACGTTTTGGGAGGAAAGGGTTATTGCCCTTTTTAGTCCCTTATATAATCCGCCCGTTTCAAATAGCCCCTCCCCTCTTTATTTTATTTCAGATTTACCTCAATAATCAGTTTTTAGTTTGATTTTGGTCCTTTTTATTATTTTGATTATTTTTACATTATTAATTACTTTTAATATTATTATTGTTTGAAAATTGAAATATCGTGCCCTAACTTCTTGGGTTGCGATTTTTCTCGTTGAATTTAAATAATAGAATACCCTTTTAATTTTTAAAATACATAAGTTTTAGAAAGTTATCTCGAGGATTCGAGATGTTGCGTCTTAACTTACTGGATGTGAGATTTTGTTACCTCGAGATAAGATTTTTTAGGCAATGTTCCGCTTTTAGAAATTCGAGAGATCGTGCCCTAATGCGCTGGGTTTCGATTTTTTCGTTTGGCTAAATATTCGAATATCCTTTTGATGTTTTCAATGCATAAGTCTCGGGAATCATGAGATGATCTTGGATTCGAGGATTTAAATTATCGTGTCCTAACGTGTTGGATATGATATTTTATTCCTTCGAAGCAAGAGAATCTTAATATCCAATTCGAGTAAATTCAAATATTTTAAAAAGAGATCGTATTTTTAAATCTTTTTCAAATTTTCAACTTTCGACATTAAGACATTAAATAATCAATTAGGTACCAATTTTGGGCGTGACGAGGGTGCTAACCTTTCCTCGCACGTAACCGACTTCCGAACTCGATTTCTCAAAACTTTGTAGACCAAAAACATTGTTTTAGTAAACCAAAACGTTTTATTAAAATAAAGGTGATCCGATCACACGAAATAAAGATTGGTAGCGACTCCCCTTTTTTATTTTCGTTTGCAAAATCCAAGTCGATTCTCGTTTTCAAAAAAATGGTTTCGACAATCCCAACAAACTCAATTAACAGTTTTAATCATCTGTTTAAGAAATAATCATTAGCAAATTGAAGGATGAAGAATGAATTCTCACGACCCCTTGAAGAAAATCGAGAAGAAAACTATTTAAAACTCTAAAGTAAAACAAAACTCTAATTAATCTAAAATTACTAAACAACTTAAAATACTTAAAAATATATTTAAAATTTAGAATAAATAAATAATAAAATAATAAAACCTAAAAATACAATATTTGGCTCATATATAATAAAAATTAAACCCAATATTATTTAAACTTTTACATGTACTATCACTAATGTTATTACTATTATTATTGATATTATTTTTAATTTGTATCATTGTTATTTTGTGTTATTATATTTAATAATTGTTTTCAATATCATTTTAACATTATTTTCACTATCCTATTATCTATCACACTTATTTTAGTCTTTGTTATTATTATACTCACCATCATTACTTACTCTATATATTTATTATATCATTTTTGTATATAGTATTGTTATATTTATTATTTGTTGTTATTACTACGCTATTATTTTTATTATTTTCAGTTACTATTATGTTACTAGCATATCATTATTATTTTCTTTTCTATCGTAATTATCCTTGCTAACTCTTTTTATTTTTTATTTTTTTGTTATGTTTATTATATATTTTATCATTTCATTATTACTTCCATTATTATATTCTTTTTCTTTTCTGTTATTACCACTATTTTTTTATATTTTCTTTTCATATTTATACATAATATTATTGTTATTCATTATTCTTATTTTATTTTCCATTATCATCATATTGACTCGTTTATTTTATTCTATTTCCCCATCGTCTTTTATGTTGTCGTTCAGTACTAACGCATTTATTTTCATGTTACTCGCATACCAATATTATAATTTGTTTTATATTCTATTATAAATTTGTGTTATATTTATTTTGCCCGATACAAAATTGCTTCTTCTCGTAAAGGTAATATTCCTTATTTAGAAATTCGAGTGATCGTACCCTAATGGGTTGTAATTTTCTCGTTTAATCTAAATAACCGAATATCCTTTTTAAACAAATACATTTTTAAACAAAAAGCTTAATCTCGGAAATTTGAAATGTCGCGCCCTAACTTACTGGACTCGACATCTAAATACTTCGGGATAAGCTTCTTTTTCCTAAAAATAGAGGCAATCTTTCGTATTTGAAATCTCGAGAAATCGAGCCCTAACTTACTGGGTTTCGGTTTCTAATTTGACGAATAACGGAAGATCCTCTTCAAAAACAAAAATCAAGTTTTAAAAGACGAGCTTAGTTTCGGGAGTCTAAAGTATTGCGCCTAACTTCTTCGGACGTGATGCTTTATCTCTCGAAAATAAGAGAGTCTTAACGTCCTTTCAATTCCACCAAATTTTGAAAATAAAAGCATTGTATTTTCGAACCCTTTCAAAGTTTTCAACAAAAGGACATCAATCAATCAGCTTGGTACCAATTTTGGGCGTGTCGAGGTGCTAATCCTTCCTCATGACGTAATCGACTTCGAACCCGTTTTCTCAAAGTTCGTGGACCAAAAGCACTATTTTAGTAAATTAAATGTTTTATTAAAACAAGGTGATCCGATCACACCAAATAAAGATCGGTGGCGACTCCTTTCCTTTCTTTCTTTTTTTAAAAATCAAGTCATCATAATGCGATTCTATTTTCATCAAAAAATGGTTACGACAACAGGCACTCCAAACAATAAGATCCAACCCCGTTTTAATCATTATAGCTTCTAAAAAAACCCCTACACCCTGTCATATGCTTTATCCATATTAACCGCTCCTCTTAAATTTCAGATGATGAAAGGTTTCATTAGCAACTAGGATATTATCATGAATAATTATTTTCTCCACAAAAGCACTTTGGTTCGAAGTGATACACCTCCCCATAACCTCTTTCAGTCTGTTTGTCATTACTTTCGATATGATTTTATAAGCAAAATTGCAGCAACTGATAGGACTGACTTGAGTTACATCTTCAAGTCGTTTCACCTTTGGAATAAGCACGATACTAGTCTGATTTAGTTCTCGAAGCATACGGCCATTTTGGAAAAAGCTCTTCACCGTACAACAAATGCTCTCCTTAATAATATCCCAAAACTGTTGAAAAAATGCACAACAGAAACCATCAGGCCCAGGAGCCTTCAGGGCCCCATCTAAAACACAGTTGCGACAATTTCCTCTTCAGTCACTTCCGAAACTGGTGGGCTAGATCTGAGTCTAGATCATTGGGCCGAGATTCAACACTATAATCGAGACTTGGGAACAATTATTACAATTTTCATGGTGGTTGTCTGTAAGTAAGTTAGTCAAAAGATAACAACTGCAAACAAGATAACTGCATCGAGCTGAACTCCTGCGTCGGATTGGGAAGATAGAAACTAAAACAAGTAACTATATCCTCTGATGATAATTCTCTACTTTTTTTTGCTGATTTTAAAGTTTTTCAATTTGAATTTTTAATGCTATTCTTGTACAAGTTTCCAATTCCGTTATAGTTCTTCCGTTTTTTTAATTCAATATCCACTGATTTTTAGAAGAAAGCTTACAAGTTTTTCTTTTTCTTTTTTCTCCCTTTCTGATTTCATGGGAATTTGAATTGGATCGTTGTTTCATTCGATGGGCAATGATAATTACAGAACAATTATCCCTTAATTTCGTTAGATTAGTGAATCACGGTTGGTTACTTTGAAATTCCTTGTGCGTGTGCAGTAAAATCTGTTCAATTATTTCCTTTTTCTTTATTGTTAGGGAATTTTTGTTTGTTAGAGACATGTTATTACAAGATTTTTATGAGATAATGAAACTGGTTCTGCATCTGGACAGTGTGAGAACGAATGCATCATTGTCGAATTTACTGTCATAGTGAGTTATAATGTCGGGATTAGAAGAGTTAAGGAAGAAGCTAGCACCTCTGTTTGATGCCGAGAAGGGATTCTCGGCAGGATCAACACTTGATCCTTATGATTCTTACATGGTAAACTTCGCCATCGATGAGTTTTATGTGATTATGAAGCTAGTTTTTATTCTTATGATGATTCTTACATAAAATGTTTCTGTTTTGGGATTTCTTTGAAGCTGTCGGATGGTGGAACTGTCAACTTGTTGAGTAGATCATATGGAGTGTATAACATTAATGAGCTTGGATTGCAAAAATGCACATCTTCACCTGTGGACGAAACGGATCAAGGTGAAAAGACATATCGGTGTGCATCTCATGAGATGCGGATATTCGGGGCAATAGGTAGTGGTGCAAGCAGTGTTGTTCAAAGAGCTATGCATATTCCATCTCATAGAATTCTTGCATTGAAGAAAATTAATATATTTGAGAAGGTAATTTTGTTGCAAAGATATGCTTGTTTTTCGTTTAAAAGTCGGCTAGATTTATTTCAATCATGAAGAGCACCATGGGGTTTATAGATTTGGTTTATATCCGAGTTACATTTTTGCATATTAGGAGAAAAGACAACAACTTTTGACAGAAATACGGACACTTTGTGAAGCACCCTGTTCTGAGGGTCTGGTGGAATTCCATGGAGCTTTCTATTCCCCGGACTCGGGACAAATAAGCATAGCTTTAGAATACATGGATGGAGGGTCACTGGCAGATATCTTAAGATTGAAGAAAAGTATACCAGAACCAGTCCTTTCATCTATGTTTCAGAAGCTCCTGCAGGTAATAACATCTCATCTTGTTCCGGGATCGGCCTAAATATGCTACATAACATTTCGTATCATCTAGGGACTAAGCTACTTGCATGGAGTTAGGCATTTGGTTCACAGAGACATCAAGCCTGCAAATTTGCTCGTAAATCTTAAAGGGGAGCCCAAAATAACAGATTTTGGCATAAGTGCTGGCCTAGATAATTCAATGGCAATGGTTAGTGATTAAATCAGTTCATGCTTGATTTTTTTCTTTGCTATCATTACGTTTGATTATTTTAGTTTATTAAAGAGATGTCTTTGCTGGAGTTGCTCTCAAAGATGATAATCAGTTATTAAAATCTATGATAAATGTCTAACAACTGCTTTGGACTTGTTACCAGTGTGCTACCTTTGTCGGAACTGTTACATACATGTCACCCGAGCGAATTCGAAATGAGAGTTATTCTTATCCTGCTGATATATGGAGCCTTGGTCTTGCTCTCTTTGAGTGCGGAACTGGAGAATTTCCATATATGGCTAATGAAGGACCTGTTAATCTCATGTTGCAGGTAATATACCAGTGCCTTTAATACAGAACTTGCCATTGAATGTTGCTTGAAACTTATATTATTTTTTAGTTCATTTAATCTGACATTAGAATTTCTGAATTTCATGGAAGATCTTGGATGATCCATCCCCATCACCGCCAAAACACAAATTTTCACCGGAGTTCTGTTCATTTATCGATGCTTGCCTGCAGAAGGATGCAGATGCCAGACCAACAGCTGAGCAGGTAACTTATACTCGATGAATATATGACCTATGTTACTCAGATTCGGTTGTAAGTACCAAACATGGGTATGTTCAATTTTTCTAAGATTTCCTTGTATTTGGAGAGTCCTTAGAGCCTGGAGGATCATATCCCTGTACCTATGTCCAGTCAAATATGTGTTAGATACAATTGGCAGACATAGGTACTTAAAAGAAAAACGAAAAGTTGGAACAACATAACATTTGACAATTTGAGCTTAACAATATGCTGAATTGATATTGTCTGATTGCAGCTTCTTTCCCACCCATTTATCAAAAAGCATGAGCATGATACAGTAGACCTAGCAGCATTTGTTCGAAGTGTTTTTGATCCATCTCAAAGACTGAAAGATTTGGCTGATGTGAGTATATGAACTCGTATTTTAGATTATATTCCAGAAGTTAAACACATGTTTGGTATTTTCATTGTGGCTTAGGACGTAGGCACGAAGTTTGAGATATTTAAACTTGAAATATTGTCCATATTGTTACATAATAGTATAGCATTTCAAGGTTCTTACTTTAGATGGTCAAAGTTAGAATATCAATCATACATTATGGCGGTTGGCAGATCAAATATCTGTTAAAAGAATTCTCTGTTAGTTTCCATCCATTTACTTTCACTGTCTAATATCCGTATTGAGCATCATTTTCAAAACTTTGGAGCTAAGATAATAAAACAGGTTGTCTGGTTATAATATGGTTAAGCATTCAAGGTAAATTATTTTATTTAACATTGAAATGTTACTGGAACTTGGAATTTGTGTATTGTTTATCTTTTTTTTTTTTTAATGGATACTAACACTAATGTTTGCATGATCAGATGTTGACATTACACTATTACTTACTATTTGATGGACCGGACGAAAACTGGCAGCATGCAAGGACCCTATACAATGAAGATTCGACTTTTAGGTAATGAACTAGCAATTGATAGATTTCCTATCATTGTTTTCATGGTAAATCAGTGGAATAATCCTCTTGCTTACATATTTCATGCTTTTTAGTTCTCTTCAGGTTTCAATAACATTATGGTTCTTAGTTAATTTACTTTTATTCTTCCCATAAATGTATAACTATGGTTATAAATACCCCATTAGAGTAATCTCGATCAAAAACATTTCTGCAGAAGAAGATACCATTTAAAAGCTTTACAGTTGAATGTTCATATGGCAAAAGTATTTTAGTTATGGAACATGTTTAAATACGGTTAATTTTTTTTGGGCAGCCTGCTGTGGCTTTATGGTTTGCATTACTAAGAGGAATTTCTTTTTTTATTGTATTCAGTTTCTCGGGGAAGCAGTTTGTTGGTCCAAATGATATCCATGCAAAGTTGTCCAGTATCCGGGGCACATTAGCAGGTGACTGGCCCCCTGAAAAGCTTGTACATGTTGTAGAAAAACTTCAATGTCGTGCTCATGGTCAAGACGGAGTAGCAATCCGTGTCTCAGGATCCTTCATTATTGGAAATCAGTTTCTAATTTGTGGGGATGGTTTACAAGTAGAGGGCATGCCTAACTTTAAAGATCTTTCTATTGATATCCCTAGTAAGCGAATGGGTACATTTCAGGAACAATTTATAATGGAACCAGGAAATGTCATCGGTCGCTACTTTATAGCTAAACAAGAGCTTTACATTATTCAATAGACGAACTATGAGCATGCTCTCCTCTTGAGGTTAGTAGTTCTTGACTTGTTCACAAAGTTTACATTAACATTCAGTTTCATCTTGCTACCGGATTGATTATTGCAGTCATGGAATGAGAAATTTCCACATTTTTGAGCTAAATTACTCTTTTCTTATTACAGTTTCTACAACTTTTTCAACTTCTTCCATTGACTGTTGATCTCATGTAGTGCATGTTGGTATCGCGTATATTGGTGCAAATCAAATGTTCTGCTTTTGTAACATATAAGATAAGAGTATTGCCATTGTTATCGATGTTATTTGCTGGACTTATCAATACAGACATGTGTATACTGACTGATAATGAGTTTTATTATCTGTATTCATCAATTTTATCCGTGATATATTTAAAGAATCATATACATACCCTATATTGATACTTGAACGTGTCAAACACAAATAAACACCCATGTGTTTTTACAGTTGGCTGTTTAGTGATTAATTGACTTCTCAAGATTACATGTGTATATTATCATATACATAGAGTCTGAGCAACTATTAAATCTATGGATTAGAATTTAGAAGGAACTTGAGTTGCCCATCTGAATTTCAAGTACTTTTATACAGTCTGGTTCAATGTGGCGACAAGTTTCATTGAATGGCTAGAAAGTAATCGCGGATGGTTTTCCGTTTCAATGAGGAAGGAGTATTCAGCACCGAAGTCGGACTCCTCATTGCGGCTTCAGGTGTTTTCTCAAAGGTTTCATTTGAGTCTGAAATTGATGGGAACTTTTTCTTCTGGGCTTCAGGAGTTCTAAGTAAAGATGCAGTGGCGGGACTGGATGAGTAAATTTGGAGTGCTTCATCTGAAGAATATGAACTACCAGTACCAGGTTGCTTTATTTGATCCATTGGTTCTACAGTCTCATTCACCAATAGCTTACTACTTTCTGCGCTTGGAACTGCCATTACTCTTCTTCGGACGGAAGATGGCAATCTTGTGCTCGAGCAGTATCTGGGTTCAATGTTCCATAGTCGAACCTGAAAATTGTACGCAGTTCTGGTTAAATTAAATAATTGATTCCTATATTTTTTTTTTCATTTTGAGCAATTTAATTATTTTCTTTTATGTTTTTTTAACTTTTTTTTTTTTCATTTCTTCTGCTTCTACCTCTATTTTCCTCCCTCCATCTTTTTTATGTTTTTTTTAACTTTCCTCTTCTTTTTTATTTTTTTTATTTTATGTTCCCTTCTCCCTTCTCCAAATAATGTTCAATCTGAACACATGCCATTCAAATTCAAGTGTGAATATCGTATACAAACATGCTTAAAACATGCAAGTTTTTTTTCCTTTTGAAATTTTCACACAGATTTTAGACGCAAATATAACAAGCTCAACACTGACCGTGAAATCATCTGCAGAGGTTGCTATCTTCCCAACCTCAGATGAGCACCTGCAGAATATGAAGAATAGAAAGATATACCATTTAAAACGGACATTCAAGCAATATGGGGCTAAAACTTGAGTTTCATAGACCATGCAGCTTTTGGCAAAAATTTAATTTCATATCTGCGTAAATTAATTTAATTTTTAAAAGTTAAATTTCACAAAAGAAATTCTCTAAACCATCAAAATAAAGTAAAAGCAGACTCAAGTGAAAAAGCAACAAACAAATAAAAAAATTACAAAAAAAAAAAAAAACCTAAACACAAGAAAAACTTTTGAACTCTCACAGATTTAACGATAAAATTTAAATGACATCGACAGTAGAGATTAAAATCTATCTACAAAATAAGAGTCTAAAAATTTTAACTCAATACAAATTTATCTTTTAAAATTACAAATATTAACCATAATAATTCTAATTTTACTAATGTATTCAAATAGATAGATTTCTATGTGCATTCATCACAAATTTTGATCCCTGACCAATAACATAACCAGATAATAAAGAGAGAACAATAACAATGGTTGCAATGAAAGGAAATTACCAATCAACTGCCGTAACTTCTCCTTTATGACCTTTCAAGTTGATAGGCTCCGCTAGAGGCTTGTTTACCTGCTTTCCGTTGCTAGCTATATTATGTACTGAAATAAAAACAAGAAATATTTATTCCAAACATATATTTTCATTTTAAGAACCCAACCTTCCATATGTAAGCATCTCCATCACTTGAACCACTTAATACGTGATCTCCATCTGGACTGATTGCAGCCTGCAATTGCACATATATCCAAAGTATAGGAGAAATTAGCAATCAAACAAAAGAAATCATCTGCAATTGCATGTTCAATTTTCTTTCCATTTATTTTGAGGATTTTGTTAAGATCATATCACCATGCTGATACCCGAATATGCGCTGGGACCAAACATGGATACTTCAAACATAGATGAACATTACATAAAATTAAGTAGAACGTACCTTTACATAAAAAGATTCTATTTGGCATCCAGAGAAAGTGTGAATCGGGCCCTTATCAAGCTGAAGTACATTATACAAATATATCCTGGTGAAAAAGAAAGAAAATTGCTGCCGAATTAGACATAACAATTAATGTAATGATGTTTTTAGTTAGTGCAAAGCCAGATTAAACAAATTCTGGTTGTACGGTAAGTACAAGCAGACTTAAAGAAATAGATGCTTGTCAGATTCATTACCTGTTATCCATGCAAGATGCTGTGAGAAATACTCCTTTCAAATCCTGGGACAAGTTAGATATACCCTGAAACGGTACCATTAACATGTTCAATATGAATAACTCTAGTTAAAACTCTATCTATGAATCTATGTTGCTCGAATTTAAGTGTGAGTTAGAATATAAGAATGTATCTGACACTATGTTCAATCTTCTTATTAGTTTTTTTTATGCATTTGAAGAACCGTATCCTTATACCCATATAACATTAGATATGAATGTTGAGCATGATTCAAAAATGAGTAGATGTAGAGCAGCTATAAATCCCTATTTAAGAGTATTTAATCAAACCGAGTTGAATGAGTGAAAAATTTTCAAATTAATCAAATTGACAAATGCTATTTTATTATACTAATTCAATTTGAAAATTTTTCAAATCAAATCGAGTGAAATATTTGAGTCAAAATAAATCAAATGAAATTGTTTGAGTTAAATAAAAACTTAAACATGTCAAATCAAAACTTGTTATAATATAACTAATTTCATGTTAAAACCACATATATTTCAAATCTTTTCAAAGCAAAATAATAAAAATAAGATATTTTAATTTAAATAATTAATTAACTTATTTAAATCTCAAATTTTATTATTTTAGAATATTTTTAAATTTTAACTTTTTTATATATTTTTAGAATTTTTTAAGATTTTTATAATATTTTAAAATATATAAAATTTGAAATTTTATAAATATTTTAATTTTAATTATTTTAAAAATTTAAATTTATTTTGATTTTTTTGTTAGGATAGACTAATTTGTTAATTTTCAAAATTAACAAGTAATAAAAAAATATTTACACCAGTCTATTATTCAATTATTCAAGTTATTCAAATTGTAAAATTCAACTCGATTCAAACTCAAAACTAGAATTACTTATTCGAATTGACTCGAATAATTAACTCAAAATTTAATTTTTTTTCAAATCTAATGGATCCTGTGCAATCTTCAATGGACAATTAGCAGTAGATTATTGGGTTGGACACCAATATTCCTTTATGTATTAGAGTGAATTTTCTTATTTAATAAAATACTGTTTGAAATATATTGCGGGATAGAAAATCAAACCTTTTGAGTTGAAGACTCTGGATGTGGACATGCCTGAGTAACATTAGATTTCAGATTTCTGGTATCCCAGAACTTCACAATACTGAAATAACCACCAGGATTAAGCGGGAGAGGATATTAAGTAAGCATGATATAGCATATGCACAAGAACTCAAAACTTGATCTTAGTAATGTCACTGAGCTTCTAACGTACCTGTCTGCTGCTCCAGATGTGGCAATGGAAATCTCATCTTTGAGATAAATAACTGATGTAATGCTGGCAGCAGCAGCCTGAAAAGATATAAATAAAGCATTAAAAATTGCTTACAGTATATTGAATAAACCTCAGCAGTGAGCAAACCTTGCCACGCCTCCCCCGCCTTGCTTGAGATGAAAGATGAGCTCCTTTCACCATTGAAGTTGATCTGAATCAGGTGAAAATAACAACGAATGGAGGTATTATTTCCTAATATCACAAATATAAACTCCTAGGCTCAATTTCATTTTTAAATTATCCATAGCCGACAATCATGTTTGATCCATAGATACAAAGATATGATCTCCAAGAATCTTTTGCGTATATGAAAATACTTTTAAAATATCACATAAATACCCTCACACAAATAACATAGTCCTAGACCATGTATGAGAAAATAAGTTGCAACAACTTACGGATGGCAGGCTTCATCACATCTACTTTTCGAGTTACTCTTGCATCTTAGATCCCAAATGGCAAAGGACCCATCTCTGGACCCAGAGAGAACAAGATCTGTTGGACAATCAATGGTAAATGGCCAGCTCTTTCTGAACAAACAAGGAAAAGATGTATGTTCAAGAGAGCTACCAGAATTGGTTGGATGAGAACTCAAACATTTGACACTTCCCGTATGCCCCATCAAGACTCCAGCGCATTTCTTATCCTGAGCATCCCATACCTTTATCTGCACAATGTTCAAAAGGAAAATTAGTTCATTTGGTTTCTTTGTTTCTTTCTCGTTGAACCAATAAAATAAACTGTTCTTCTACACATGGCTACTTACAGTTTGATCCCCTGAAGCTGTTAAAATGTGGGTATCTTCCTGCAAGAAATATCAGAATATTAGCATAAATTCATTGGCTAGAAGATTTTGTATGGTAATTATCTCTTCGGTTCAACCAAAAATAGGTTTAATAGATACGAACTGATGTTACTCGGATTTGGACGTGGTGTCAAATATATGTGAGTGTATATATTCTTGAAAGGTCATATTAATTTTCGAAAATATACATTTGACATGTGTAATGAAAAGCAAGAGCAATATAGGCATATACAGCACTCCTCTATTCTTGATGATTATGTTCAAAAGATTGGGATCAACCATCCCACGGATGTTTTACAACCAACAATTTTCAATGCAAGCACAAGAACTATCCTCAGGAGTCTAATGCCTGACGACATATGATAGTTCTAAGATATGTATTTATAGGACTGCCGATCTAACATGGATAATATCTTCATTTGACGTTTCAAGCTGAAGCTACTAGCTTATGTTCAATTCATAATTGCGTAGAAAGAATAAAAAATGTGACCTACCTTGATCCAACATACATCAAATATGGCATTTTGATGTGCTAGCCAATCATCGATTCTTGCTTTTTCTATACAAAATTTATTAGGTGAAAAAAACACCATTATTAGAACAGAAAGTAAAAGTGGTATTTGAAGACAAAAAAATTGGATTTTAATGAAAATCTTGACAATCTAACCTGCATTTTCATGGTAAGATGCAGCAGAAGAAAGCTCCCGCCGAGAATCAAACAGGTTTACATATCCAGCCTCATCAGATACAGCGAAAATATGGGAATTTTTACTTGCCTGAAATTAGGGATTTCATTCAAAATACAATATTTTTTTATTAAAATCACTTACACTCTTTTTACATGGGGAAAAAAACATATACTCCATAAATTAAACATTATTTGTACAGTTTTAATAAACTGACCAAAAAAAAAAAAAGAGTACCTTACAAAAGGAGACGGCCAAAGGAGGCGTTTCTAAAACATTGTTTTCAATCGCTCCGATTTCAGTAAAATCCGAAGCTAATTCGTCAATCCATGCTCGTTTTCTAACTGAATTTTTTCCAAAAAATTGAAATAATCTTAGATAGAATTCTTTTAAAAGAAATTCTAGATATGAAAATAGAGAAAAATAAGCCTTACCTCGAAAGCTACTGAGTTCTCTGGATCTGATACCGTGGAAAAGATACTGGAAAGTTGACGAATCGGTTCGCATTTCTTCTTTTTTTTCCTGCAGAAATCACACGCTCGAAGAGAGATCTAAAGAAGACGATATTAAAAAGAAAAATGAAATTATTTGGAGATTGAAATGTTTTATATATTTCATTTGGATTACGCGCGAGGGAATGTTTGGCCGTGGTTTGAGCTGGCGGGAAATTTCAAATTTCTTTTTTCGCAGTTTACCGGCGGTTTCTCGCTGAAAAATAAAAAATAAAAACACTGGTAGATTTAATACTTAATTACCAAAAATAGTTTTCAAGTTAGATGGGTAACTTTAAGGTTAAAATTTGTGAAATTTCATCCTTTTAAAATTTAATCTTCTTACCCTTTCAATTTGAAAATCTTAATTTAATTGTTGACGTTAATGGTAATTTCTATCAAATTTTATTAATTTAATATATTTATTTTATATCAATTATATATCACACTATTGAGGATAACTTATTTAAAATTTTAAGTTGACAATTTTTAAAAATAAATACTTGTAATTTTAATGATCAAACTTGAATGTTAAAATAAAATAAATTTTTAAATTTTTAAATACAAAATTTAAATTTTACTTTTATCAAAAATACGTAGACCAACATCACATTTTAACTTAATTTGAAATATGTAATCGACCAACCTTTTCTTATCAATATATATCTGAAACAAAAATCATTGATATTTACTTTATTAGTGATTCTTTTGAGTGTTGATTAATTAGTGAGTGTTGAGAATAAAATCTTGTTATGATAAATGTAAATTATATCGGATATTACTTTAAAACATTATTATTTTTATTTTGGTCACTTTAATTAAAATGATTGTTCGAATTAGTTATTACTTTTAAAATTTTCGATAATCTATTAATAGATTGTTGGTGTAGTTTTTTTTTTTACTTTTAACGAAGTTAAATACTTATTTATAATTAGTCCAAATATCTTTTTAAAGTTTGTTTGGAACATAAATATTTCAATTATGACATCATTAACATTTGAATACTCTTTAAGAATTGAGATTCTAATGATGACAATAATTAATCATGACTATAACCTTCACCCTTTTCGATGAGTTTATTTGCAAATATAATAGCACTAGCACTTTTTCAATATTGAAAAGTCTGAAATTTTTTCGTGATTTATTTTTAGTATTAAATTTTTTTTGATTGTCAAAATTTAAAAGAAAAAAATTTTGAATTTTGAATTTTAAACTTAATATCTTATCAAACAAGTGAATTAACTAAAGCTAAGCTTAGTCAAGGTTATTATTTTACTCTTTTTTTTTAAATTTTCATACCCCTTGAGAACAAATCGAATAATGAAAATCCTAATATCGAAATTCAATTAAAAAATGTCAAAGAAAAAGAAGAAAAAAAACCGCTTTACGCCTATACTTTAAGGAGCATATTTGAGTTTAGATTTTTTTTTTTTTTTTTTTCAAGTAAAACGTAATATTTCCGGTAGCTTGTTTGGTCAATTTTGTACAAACCCCTTGACAATTTTGATGGCCGGTGTTTGTTTTATTATCCATTCTAGTATCTTTTAATCGAAGAGTTCTTTGATATAAGATTATGATGGAAAATTTGTAGATCTATTTAACAACATATAAAAAATAAAGTTTAAGTGATTATTTTATACGAATAATTTTTGTTTTTTTAAACAAATGATACGTCAAAAATTTTATCTTGATCATGGTAATCGAAGGCAGTAGGGTGGTAGATAGTGTTATGCTGACAAGTAGGCTCATCGGAAAGGGTGTGGGTATGGTCATGGTCGGTCGTCGCCATCATTGAATTCCCTATTCTTAAATATGATTCAAATGTTGATGATGTCACCATTAAAATATTCATATTGCAAATAAATAAAAAAACTTTGGATTAATTACAGAGAGATTTTTAACTTTAGTAAAAAAAAAATACCACGTTAGCAATTCATTTGTAGATTAATAGATTTTTAACAACGGTAATAAATTCAAATAATTGTCTTAATTAAAGTAACTAAATTAACAAAAAAAAAAAGAAACCAAGATAAGAACAACTCCATTCTAAAATAAACTATAATATAATTTACCTTAAAAATAAAATATTGTTAATGTAATTACAAATGTCATTAATGTGTGATTTTTTGTCAACAATAATTTCAGAAAAACTCTAATGGAACAAAAAAAAAATCATATTTACATTTAAATTAAAATGTCAAAATATAAATTTATAAAAATATCAAGCATTTATAAGTATATGCAAAAACCATATTCACATTAAATTTAAATGTTAGGTTATATACTTGTTGAAAGGAGCTCTGATAATATTTTAATAATTCAAAATCTTTATTAATTGCTTAAAAGAACACTTAAATTATAAAAGTTACTATCACATCACAAATTAAAAATATGAATCTTGCAATCCTCCATTTATAATTTAAACATCCCATACCAAAGTTTCGTGGAATATCACGTTACCGAAGAAGATTGTGCAAATGCACTAGTTAAGCTTGTTCCAACATTATGATTACAGCATTCCAGCACATCGCTATTTTTTAGTTGGTAGATTTTGACTTCATATTTATGGTAATTATTCATTTGTATTATGCAACAAAAATAGACGTAGTAGTATTGACGTTGAATTATGGAGTATTTATGATGGATTTATGTTATTAAGGAAGATGAAGGTGAGATAGATGATTATTAAAATGGATAGTTTAGCAATTTTAGATTTTATTTGCATGAAGGACGATATGAGTTGTGATAATACTGTACTACGAGCATAAAAAGATTAGTTGTTTATGATTGGGAAATTGAGCTCAAAGATAAGTTTCGTGAAGGGAATTGACTAGTAGATTAATTTACGATAATAACTTTTAACTTGAAATCGAATATTTGTATTTTTTCGTAATCATCAAAATATAATTCTTTAAATTCTACATAAATATTTAAATACATTTATAATACCTAAAATGATGACAGATTAATTATTATTATTTTATCTGTTTATTTAGACAATATATCTTAGCAGTTACCAACTTAAACAGAGGTTTTGAGAGGATTATTTGCTTGAATATCTGTTTATGGAAGGAACACTTTTATTTAAAGAATGTTTTATCATTTAATGATTTGAAATAATCATAGCGGGTTGTGAAAATCAAAATATGGTCTAATTTGAAAGAGAAAGAGTTGAGTTTATTTATTTTTATTGTATATTGTTTATTTAGTTGATCTAAGGTTTTTTATATAAAGATTTGTAGATGTAAATTAAATTATTAATTATTCTATGTAAAATATATGTAGTTAAAATTAATTATATTGTAATAAAATTTTAATTTAATATTTTTAATTTTTAATTTAATTCAAATAATTTTATTGGATTCATATTAATTTTAATTTTATTTTAAATAAGACTCCCAAATTCAATAGTCAAACGCTGACCCTGAAAAAAAGAAACTCCAAAAGCTTTAAAAGACTGAAGCCGCTTAGCTGCCGTACTTGAAGGGCTGAACGAGGGGATACAGATACTGTTGTCCTATGTATGTGTCTTCTGAAGCTGTTCAATCTAGTTTATTTCCATAAATTTTGTTCACATTTCATATAGACGAAAAAAATTAAAATAATTATGTTTTCATAAAAAATAATGATATTTAAAGTGTGTTAGAAAATGATTGCAAGCATGACATTCTTCTTTGTATATGTTCGGATGTTCCTTAAAATTGTAACATACTTTTCTTTTCTTTTGGGATAGACATTAACTTTAGAAATAATAATTTTCACTTACAATCTATGTTCATAGTATGTATGATCAGGTGAAATAATTCATATATTTATAAGATATTTTTATAATTTACTATGTTTTATATATTAGCAATTTAAATATTCATCAGCCTCTCCATTTAGAAGTGGCAGACCGAAATGATTAGTTATCACCTAATAATACACGTGTCGAAATCAGATAGCATGACAAAGTCATTTGGCAATATCAGACATCCCTTCAATCTCACTAGGCTAGGGACCGTGGGATCATCATAAATTTATGTGGTCAAAGACGATGGTTTAGTTAATTCAAGGGATACCCTTAAAAGAGAAAAAGGTCTTATAATTAGGGCGGGATTTAGGTTTACCAGTCTACCCTTTGTCTAACATAAGTACCCTACGAATTCTCGAAAAGACCCTTAAGGAGGGCCCCACACAATGCCATAGCCAGCCATACAATAGAAAAGCAAATTGTGGGACCCTCCAGCGTGGCAGGGTGCCTCCATTCGTCTTAAAGGAATCAAAATTAAAAGACATAGATATTCCCTCTTTTCTTTAGGCAATAATAAAGAAGATGGGGTCAAACGTGAAAAGGCAGATTTACCCCCGGTGATTAACGCCGTTATTTACTGAATTCATGAGGGGGTGCCCCTAAAGCGATCATGTTATGTGATCCTCGTTCCCGCCAAAAGAAAAAAAGAAAATCTATTTAAATTATAATAAAATTATTGCATTAAAAAAAATCTATATTGTTTATAAATACACGGTAAAAGATACCCATGTAAAATAAATAAATTGTAATTTTCATTCGATTTTTTACAAAAAAGAAAAAAAAAAAAAAGAAGAAGAGAAATCGTATTGTTGACTACTCTTTTGATAATCAAGATTGATTGAAAATGAATTATTGAGTACTTGAATAATCTTTTGTAAAACAATATTATCTCTTTATAAAATATTAAAATTTATTTTGACCAAACAAATGGAATTTATAAATCAAAGTTTAAGAGTAAGCATTGTAATCATTTATAAATGTATTATTGAAGGCATTAATTTTCAAGGGAAATTCCAACACCTATCTCAATTATGTTGACTTTTTATCCATTATTATCAATATATTTATATTTTATTTTATCTCAAGTTAAAGTATATAAAATTTTGGGTTTCATTTGCTAAATTATTTCTTTAATGTGTTTTATATTTTAATTGTACTACATGTATTTTTTTTATAAAATGAATTTTATTCAATTATGAATATTTTAGCTCATATGATTTTAAATATTTGGTCAAGCTGAAGGGATAAAGTTTACTAGTTAATAAATCATTTATAACAATAACAATCTCTTTTGACAATTTTTTGGTATTTTTATAAATTTTAGTGTATTTTAAACAATAGATTATCACATACTTATAATTAGAGGTGATCATAGGCCAGGCCGGGCTCAAACAAAATTTTAAGCTTGTTTTTGAGGCTCGAGCTCGCCCCACCCGAAACATGAGCCTAAAAATTTGTCCAAGCTCGGCTCGAAATAAAATTGATAAACCTAAATCCAGCCCGACCCATATTATTTTTTTTAGTTTTTTTCATTAAATAAAAATTTAAAACAAATATTAAAAAAACAAATAAAAATATGTAAATTTAAAAAGTATATTTGATTAAAAATAAAATATATATTTAATATATAATTTGGGCCGGGCCAAAAAGTTTTATCGAGGCCCAATCTGTTTTCTAAACGGGCCTCATTTTTTTGCCCAAACTTATATTTCGAGCCTATATTTTTACCCAAACACTCCTATTTTTGGGCGGGCCGTCGGGCCGAGCCCAGTAACCCAACCCATGATCACCTCTACTTATAATGTGAAAGAAAAAAAATGACATGAGTTCAAATCTTATCATAATATTATTTCACTGCAAATATATTTATACTAATATTTGTCACTTTATAAAAAATAAGAGACTTTGAGTAATTTTAAGAAATGCATTTAAAAACCATGAAAATTAAAGCATATTATTTTATTATTAATTTCAAAGTAAAACTCAGTTTTGAAAATATTTTATTTGAAAAAATACTTAAATCAGTAATAATAAAAAGCATATATGGCGTCCTTAAAAGACAAAATATGATAATTTTAAACATAACACACAATACAATATGAATGCAAAAGTATTTTAACAATTTATATTTGTACACTAAATACATAAATATATTAATTAAAATAATTACAAAAATTCGAATATAATGAATGAATAAGCATAAGATATAAAAAAAAAAAAACTGAACTCTGGTAGTAGGAGGAGATTATCAAAAAGTAGGGTGGCTAAAGAACAAAACAAGAGCAAGAAAAGCGAGGAAGCAAAGCAAAAAGGGAAAAAAAAATAAAGTAAAAGAAAGAAAGGAAAAAAAAAAAGTTTAAGAGTTTTATATTTTATTTATTTATGCTTGAGACTTGAGTTGAGAGGAAGACCAATACAAGGATAAAGGACGGCTTTAATCTTCGTTAATTGTTAAATTTAGCTTTGTTTTTCCTTTTCTTTTTTCAAAAAGCGACGGAAAATAACACAGAACATCAACTTCCATCCATAAATTAAGATTTCGTTTAAAACGAAGTTATTATCATTGTTTTCTGATTCTTTCTCCTATATTTTTTTGCTTTCTTTCTTTTCTCTTGTTTGGATCGGATCTGTAATAGGCAAAATCAACCCCCCCCCAAACAATAGAGGAAAGCTCGTTTCATTTTTCTCTTCAAAGAAGAGCTTTTGTCTCCTTAGTAATTTCTGGGTTTTTCATTTCATGAAAGATATCACCTTGTCCTGCATTCTTTTATCTGTTCTATGATCAGGTAACTTGCTTTTGGCCTCTTTAAAAATTTTCTTTTTCGATGATGGGTTCTTTTCTTTTTCTTTATCGATCAAGATTACATACACACACGTAGACACACTAAGCTTGTTTCGTTTTTCATGCATTTTCTTAGTAACCAAGGATGTTATATATATTAAGATTGTTGAAATACAGTTTATTGATTTCTTAGTATATCTGTAATCATATTTGGTCTTTTCTTTAATCGTAAGATGTGCTAGTTGATTATATTTTGTTTTGAATTTAAGACTGCTGTTTTAAATTTTCATTTCTTGGTTTGGAACTGATTCTCTTATCATTCGATTATTTTGTATTTTGTAGCAGTTTTTGTGTGCATTTGGGATATTAAGTTGGTTGATTCTGCAATTAATGGCTTTATCAAAGAGTTATCATGTAGAGGAAAAAAAAGTTAAACGTTGCTGAATTTCACTTTGGTTTGGCAGTGATAGGTGTTGTTGAATTGTTCAATGGAATCCCTTGCTATTTCTTCATCAAAGAATCAGAATCTAGGTTCTGGTATAGGAAACAATGACCCTCCTTCGACATCCGGGATACCTAGGCGGCCTTCTTGGCCTCCATTTCCGAAACAATCTGAAAATGAAGGGCTTTCTTCTGCATATCATGGTGTAAGGACCGTTCAACATCATGATGGTTCAATTGGCTCTCAAAAGCATTCATGCAAAACAGCCTGTGACAACTTGGTCTGTGAAGAAATGCCTAATATGGCAAAACACTATTATGATTCAAGCAAGATGAAATCTGAATTGACGGGAAAGATTTTGGCAGTGGCAAGCAAATCTTCCTCCAAACATCCCATTGATGACCATAAGAGTTTCAATTCCATTGCTTCATTGGAATACGAACAAACTGTGTCTGGTGTACACTATTATGATTCTAGTAAGGTAAAATCCGAATCGGTGGGAAAGATTCTGACAACTGCAAGCAAGTCTTCCTCAAAGCATCCCATCGATGATCATAAAACTTCTGATTCCATTGCTTCGTTGGAATATGAAAAACCTGTGCCTGGTGCACACTATTATGATTCGAGTAAGGTGAAATCTGAATCAGTGAGAAGCAAATCTTCCTTCAAACATCCCATTGATGATCATAAGAGTTCTAATTCCTTTTGTTCATTGCAATCTGAAAAAACTGTGCCTGGTGTACACTATTATGATTCGGGCAAGGTGAAATCCAAATCGGAGGGAAAGATTTCGACAATGGCAAGCAAGTCTTCCTTCAAACATCCCGTTGATGAAAAGCTTGTGCCCACTGCTATTCAGTTGAACAACCACATTGTATCTCAATCAGAACCAAGCATTTGTGTGAGTCGTTCGAGTAGTACGTGCACCAGATCTCTGTATGCCGAAGCTAAACAAAGTTTCACCAATACAGAAGTTAGTGAATGCGCAAGCAGTGATGAAAGCGGTGAAGTGAGTAGGAAGACGAGCATCAATAGAGGGAGCAATTGCAGTGATATTAGTGAAGAAAGCAGCTCAAGTTGTTCAATCAGTGCCATTTACAAGCCCCACCAAGCAAATGATATAAGATGGGCTGCAATTCAAGCTGTTAGATCACGGAAAGGAGAGTTGGGCTTTAAGCACTTTAGGGTGTTGAGGAAACTGGGATTCGGGGATATAGGCAGTGTTTATCAATCTGAATTGACTGGCACCAATACTTATTTCGCCATGAAAGTTATGGATAAAGCTCTTTTGGCAAGTCGAAAAAAGCTTCTTAGAGCCCAAACAGAGAGGGAGATTCTCCAATCTTTGGATCATCCTTTCCTCCCCACCTTGTATACACATTTTGAGACAGAGAAGCTTTCTTGCTTGGTTATGGAGTTTTGCCCCGGAGGAGACTTGCATGCTCTCAGGCAAAGGCAACCTGGAAAGTACTTTTCAGAGCAAGCTGCCAGGTTAGCTGTCGCTCTTCAAATGCTTTTTCAAAGTTAATTTTTCTCGTCTTTGGAGGACTCTTGGAGGTCATATATCTGTATCCTTGTCGGGTATGTCTCCTTTATTCATTACTCTTTATGCTCAAGCTATGTTACCCGGACTTGGGTGGAAGTTTTGAACATGGACAACTGTCCACTGTGAGTATGGTGATATCCCTATATCCTTATCAGCTTATGTGAAGAATGGAAGCAGCATAATATTCAAGTTTGCATTACTGCATTTTCTAACATAACTGCTGCATGCATATAAGGTTTTTCATGGAAACCTGTGGATCCATTTCCTGTTAACTCTATTGCCCCATCAGGTTTACAATACAACACTTATAGGAAAAATGTTGCAATTTTGTTGTTACTACAGTAAGATTAGGAAACCTCCTTTTTTATCCCCTTAATGTATTTGTGTCCGACACAGTTGTCCTTAATACAATACAACACTGCTAGGGAAATCATGTTACAGTTTTGGTTTTACCACGGTAAGAACAAGAAACCTCCTATGTGGAAAATGGAATAACTTGTATCTAGTGGCTTTGCTCGAATCTGAATCCATAACATTATCATCTCTAGTTGGCGGCTCTAAACGCACCTTTTGGCTGTTCTTGGAGTTATTAGGCTGTTTATATCCCTCCTTTCCATTAAGTCTCAATTATAGTCAACTTTCAAAGATAACATCGTCTCCAGGTTTGTTTGCTGTGATCCCTGATTGATGTTTTGTTAGTTCAGGTTTCTTCATATCAGATGTTTTAGGAAGTATTCATGTTCTTGTCCCACTCATCTATTTTTTACGACATGCAATTTGAATAAGTTGTGTCCTTCAACATATTGGATGATAACTAGGTCCGATACGATGAACGGATTGCAGCAAAAAGATCATCCATATTATTGGCATTGATCTTCCTCTGTTGCTTTGCAGATTTTATGTGGCCGAAGTTCTCCTTGCTTTGGAGTATCTGCACATGCTTGGGATTATTTACAGAGACCTTAAGCCAGAGAATGTTTTGGTTCGAGAAGATGGACACATAATGCTTTCGGATTTCGATCTCTCACTAAGATGTTCTGTCTCCCCGACACTAGTTAAATCTTCAAACTCGACTCTGGCGTCGAAACATTCAGTGTACTGTGCTCAGCCTGCATGCCTCCAGCCAACCTGTGTAATGCAGCCAGATTGTATCCAACCAGCATGTTTCGGACCGCGTCTTTTTCCGAGCAAGTCCAAGAAAGAAAAGAAGAGCAAAATAAAGAGTGAAACGAATCAGCAAGTTAGCCCTCTTCCTGAGCTCATTGCAGAACCTACCAATGCTCGATCAATGTCCTTCGTTGGCACTCATGAGTACTTGGCACCTGAAATCATTAAGGGCCAAGGCCATGGAAGTGCTGTCGATTGGTGGACGTTTGGGATCTTTCTATACGAACTTTTGTTTGGAAAAACCCCGTTTAAGGGAGCTGAGAACCGGGCAACTCTGTTTAACGTGATCGGCCAGCCATTGAGATTTCCAGAGTATCCAAATGTGAGCTTTGCAGCGAAGGACTTAATCCGAGGCTTACTTGTAAAGGAACCACAGCATCGGCTTGCATATAGGCGTGGGGCTACTGAAGTTAAACAGCATCCGTTCTTTCAGAGTGTGAATTGGGCACTCATTCGATGTGCTAATCCGCCAGAGGTGCCAAAGCCGTCCATGACGGATTTTTTGCCGGAACCAACGTGGCAAAAGCTCCGACGAATAACATGGTTCCGGGTTTAGATGTGAAGCCTTCTGGTAATTATTTAGAGATTGATTTCTTTTGATTCTTGTGATTATTTTTCCTTTCTTAGAAACCAGTGTTGTAAACATCTCTTTGAACAGAAATGAGGAATCACAAGTTGCTGCTCAATCTCTATTGATTCTGGTGTAATATACTCATTTAACCGGGCAAATCATTGGTCGATTAATCTATTTTTCTATATATAAAAAAAAAGTATAAAATAAATATGAAAATACATAATTATCACACCGCTGAATTCAAACAATCAACAATGGATGACATAACAATGTTGTCGAAATAATGATAATATAATGCTAACCGCGTAAGCATCAGAGGAATTTCAATCAAAAAGGGCAAAAAAAAAAGTACTAATATGTGATTTTCTTAAAATTTTTAGTTGTTTTTTATAAATGGAAATGGGAAGCTGATAAATTCAAAGTGTTCCAACCGACCAACGTTCACATTATCTTTAAACTTGGGACGCAAGTAGGAAATTCAAGTTAATTACCAAAAATGCCATGAAACACCTGCTTTCCATTTCAAACCTGCCAAGTAGTCTTCGGACATTGGCTTCGTGTCGCTAATAGAATGGTTTGGATCTAGGTTCAGTCAACGGTGGGACCCACATATGTCTTTCTCCGAAGCTGAGGTTCAGCTTCGAATCTCTTATCCCGTTCCGAAGCAACCGTTTCCCGCTCTGTCTCTGCCTCGAGTTCACTCAAGTAATAGCCTATTGTAGAAAGAAAAGGCAAAAGGGCAAAGAAGAGAGAGCTTAAAAGCTTCGCTCACACTCTTCTTCTTACTCTGTATTTCTTTTGTTCATGTTCATGGCGAGGTAAGGTTAAGAAATTAATTAAGAAAATCCAATTAATTAATTAATTAATTTCGATTATGTGAGATTAAAAGTAATCTCTTCTTCAATTTTCTTTGACATGGGGATGATTTTGGTTTCTGGGTTTTTCTTTATATAAATTCATGGAATTTAACTTGAAAATCCAATTCCCAAAGAAAATAATTTCTTTTTTCTTTTTGGTTCTAATAAAGTTCTGTTTTCTCTTCTTTCTTCTTCTTCTTCTTCTTCTTCTTTTTTTTTTTTTTTTTTTTTTCACTTGAGTTTGAATGTGTAGGGAGGTTATTATATGCTAGAGTTTCATCATCTTTTATAAGCTGCATTGTTGAGGTTGATATGATTTTAATGGAAAAAATCTTCCATAATTCAGTTAAAAAGAAACCCTTTTTCAATTCAACCGAAATGAAACATCCCATGATTCATTTCTTACAGATTGATACCATTTTAATGGAAAGTTCTTCCATATTTCATTGCATCTTTATTGACAAAAAAACCATTGTAATTTGCAGCAGAAGCTGGCTCATTGACAGTAGATCAATTGCAAAGAAAGTAAAAAACGCCATTCAAATCACTGACACTGACTGTGGAGCAAATCGTGAATGTCCGAACTGTCATTACCGTATTGATAATAGTGATGTAAGTTCGACACTTCGCGTGTTTCATAGCATGAATTTTTGGCCTCAGTAACGTCCACCTTGAAGCTGTTTTTCTTTGTTTTTTTAATGTAGGTTTCGCCTCAGTGGCCTGGCCTCCCAAATGGAGTGAAATTTGATCCCTCCGATATCGAGCTTTTAGAGCATTTAGCTGCCAAATGCGGCATCGGAGACTTAAAACCACACCCCTTTATCGACGAGTTTATCCCCACACTGAACGAGGATCAAGGAATCTGCTACACTCATCCTCAAAATCTCCCTGGTAATGGTCCATGCCCGACATATTCGAGTCTTATAATGGTATACAAATTTGATTCTGACGATCATTTTCATTTTTTTTTTTTTGCAGGTGTAAAGAAAGATGGGAGTAGTATCCACTTCTTTCATCAAACCATCAATGCTTATGCTACTGGTCATCGAAAGCGCCGCAGGATCCAGAACCGACATAGTACGATCGAGGAGCATGTTCGATGGCATAAGACCGGAAAGACCAAACCTGTCATAGAAAATGGAGTTCGCAAGGGCTGGAAGAAGATCATGGTTCTCTACAAACGTTCGAACCGAGCTCACAAGCCCGAAAAGTCGAATTGGGTGATGCATCAGTACCATTTAGGAGCTGAAGAAGTAGAAGTTGGTGGGGAATATGTGGTTTCTAAAATTTCATATCAACAACCAAAACAGACCGATAAGAACGATGGCGTTACTAGGATGGAAGATTCGGATAACTCGATGATTCGTGCGAGTCCAAGGACCCCGAAAACGATGACTCCGAGTCCACCTCGGCCATGGAAATCAATGATATATGAAGATGACATTGACGAAAAGTTGCACCAGGTACTTGGAGTTTTGCTGTTTATGAATTGAAAGGAAGAAATTTTGTCATTGAATTCATTCGATCCTCACCGAAGTTGGATACTGTGGAACAGGAATCAAAATTTGCTGCAGAAGGATCTAATCTACCGATCCATGGTGTTGAATGTGAGGATCATTTGGAGTATCCACTATGGTTGGCTGGGGAATCTCAGGCTGCTGTAAATTCCGAGATGAATTGCTTGGATAATTCTTCCCTGCAGGTAAAGAATTCGGTAAAGGATCGAGTCTCGTATGCCGTTCATGATCCTGGCACGATGGAGATGTCGGCCGGAAACAAAGATGCATGCACTTGCGGAATTTCCGAGCTTGAGAACTTGGAATTTGATACACCACCAGATGGGCCACTACCTGTAAGTTAGCCTTTCAAAGTGTTCATCATATGATTATCTTAAAAATCTCGAAATTTTCTCATCCATATGTTTTGCAGGATCTACAATTTGATTCCCAGGAAAGCATAAGTTCATGGTTAGACCAGTTATGAGGAGGATGTTGCAGAGGTGAAGTACCCCAATGACAAAGTCAAAGTTTTCGAGCTCCTTGAATCTCTTTCATGGCTGTTTGTGGCTCTTGAAGTTGTTCATCCCACCGGCACTGCCGGACTGCTCGCCTACGTCAAATGTTAAATGTTAAAGTTTCATTCTTGTGTTGTGTGTACGAACAAATACTATAAAATATATGAACGCGATTCGAATATAGAATTATCGCGCTAAATGATCTCAATTAGAGTGTAATCTTGTTTAGTCGAACAAGCTTGAGAGAGAGCATAAGAATCCATAAGAATTGAGTTCTAGTAAATTAAATTAGATTAATCAATTAATATTAATTGTTGAGGAGTTCAGCTTTCTTGAAAGAAGTTTCAAAGTGCAACAACTAGTCGATTCCAACAATAGTTTATTGTATCCCTTGCTAGAGTTTTATCCCTTGATTTACAAAGCATGGATTGAAATACCATCAAGAGCAATTACTTACATTCCTTAGGTGAGTGAAGTGAGATATAAAATTCGATCATAAAATCGAGAACAAAAATTTCAAGCATAATACTAGTTATGGTTGAAAAATCTGTTTATTTTTTATAAATGACATTTTAGAATAAATTTGACGTCCTCTCAATATTAATTAAAATGAAATATCTAATTAAAATTTTAAGCTATTTAAATTAAGTATCACAATAATTAAATTAAATTCACTAAATTACTCAATTCAACCATAACACATTTCCATTTTATTTTTGGACCACAAGATTCCTTTCCCATTTTGCCCAAACTTCAATTCAAGCGAGGCCCAGAAAAAAACCAGAGAAAAATGGTATTTGAATCTTTTATTTATTTATTTAGTATTGGCAATTGAATCTAACTAGTGGCAAAGATGGAAATCTAGACATAAAAAACCATTTATATTTTCTCTCACGTGTCAATAATTAGGGCATGACCATGACGAAAAGTACAGAAAGGTCAAAATTTTATCCACCATTAACTTGTATTTTTTTTAAAATTATAAGTTTGATATTACTAGTATTTCCTTTTCCTGAGGTAAAAGAAGCCCCTATCACCGTTTATTTTTCTATTATATCAATTATTATTGAGTTATAAATATTTTATTCAAACTTCATTTGAAAAAAAAAATATAGTTACTTTTTGATCAAATTAAGGATTTGATTCATTAAAGAAAATAAAATCCAAGCTTCGAACTTGAAAGTAATCTGGCAAAACCGGCAACATTGTATTTCCGACGAAGAGAGGAAACAGGAAACGATGTCGTCTCCGGACATTGCTTCAATCTTGGAAAACTCGAGGGAACTCGATCGGTTAAGGAAAGAACAAGAAGAGGTGCTTGTCGAAATCAACAAGCTTCACAAGAAGCTTCAAGCTAGTAAAATTTCTCAACCCTATTTTATTTGTTTAGCTTCAAATTTCATGATCTGGGTTGTTTCATTTGGTCCCTAGTATTAATGGATTTTGTTTTAGATTATTATTTACAATATATAATTGTTTTGGTTCTCTAGGTATTTATTGTTTCATTCAAAAAATGATTTTGGAGGTGGGTTTGGTTTAAAAGATCTTAAATTTTGTTGATAATGGATTTTATTGGATAAATAAGCTAACATTTTTGCACATTATTGCTGATCGCTTAATCCATCAATATATATTAGGAGAAAAGGAAATTAGAGATAATCTTAATAACAAAAGATAGGACAGTTTGACTATTGACTTTTGCTTTAAAACTTAGCTGCATTTGTTTTATGGTGAAGTAGTTTACAAGGTTTTTATGATCTAAATTAAGGCTTAATGCTAAGTGTGGTTATCTGTGTCATGTAACTTTGGTGTTAAGGATTTGCTTCTACGATAACAAAATATGATATTCAACTAACATGGCTGCTTATGGGGCTTAATTTTCATGGAGAATCAAAGTTGTGTTGTTTTTCGCGCATTATTCGTTATGTAGTAGAAAGTGGTCAAATTTGTATGCGATTAATGGCCAAATCATCATGTATGATTTACCTTTTAATTAGTGAGCCTCATGATTATTCGTTGAGTTGTTTTAGTTCAGAATTTCATTATTATCACATAATTCATATCGTAACTTTGAGATTGTTTGCACAAAAGATATCAGAAATCAGAATATTCTACAAATTAACAACTAACTGTATGGATTGGAACACTAAATATGTTGTAGTCAATTTGATATGGTTTAAGTTCGATCAGCAGTTTTTTGGATGTGGATAGCCTAATCAGGAGTATAGAAGAAGCATAGCAGGAATTTCGAGATCCATTGCTTATTATCATTTAAAAGTCATAACAGAAATTACGAGATGCATTGTCAAGTTTGTGGTTTGGTTTTGTGCATCTTTGATCCCAACCCACCGCGTGAAAAAGTTCTAGATTTGAAGCTTAGAGATTTCTGCAAATACTTTATATAATTGCTTTTTGAATTGTTGTCTTGCATGAAGTGATCTACTACACCTTTAATGGAGAGAAAATTTGCTTAAAGTATAGGACACGAATGATTAAATTGTATTGTTTAAGATTCGAGAACCGTTTTCCTTCTTCTTCTTTAACCTTCTTTGGCCTTATTCTTGTTTAACTATTACTGATAGTGACCGTTTATAACTAATCTAGAAGTTCTATGTATATGCAGCTCCTGAGGTAGTTGAGAAACCCGGCGATTCTTCATTATCGAGGCTGAAAAGTTTATATATTCAAGCTAGAGATCTTTCGGAAAGAGAAGTAACGTATGCTCATTATCTCTAAGGAAGTCTTGTACAATTTGCTTTTTCCTTCTCTCTCTTTCTCCCTCCACATTTTCTAGTAAAACCGGGCTACTGCAAATTCACAATTCTTTCTCTATTGGTATTTGGGGCCAGTGTAGCAACGAACTTTCTGTCTAGCCTTTTATGTTTTCCAGTACTGTTTCTGTTTTTTTGACAAACCCATTCACAGGATTTCGAACTTGTTACTAAGTCAACTTGATACTTTCTTGCCATCTGGACCTCCGGGACAACAACGAAGAAAGATGGGTACGTTCTACTACCAAATATGTCTATATCAGACATTTTGATTGCTTTAACCTCTATATTCATTTCTCCCTTTGCATGACAACATTTAAGCTTGGTTTGATTGGTGCTTTGCTTTTTAGATATTCACACCTTTTTTCTTTTACATTTCGCTTTTTATCGCGAAAAAAGAAAAGGCAACCAAGCACTTGACTTACCCTTTAACTGTGGTTATATAATAATGAAAAATATGTTAAGATAATGCTGTAATCTTGTATGATTTGATTTTCTCCATGTTATGTCGTTTCTTTGTCCTATCGGAAAGTACAACAGGTGAGTTGTTTAATGAAACATACATTTGCTTGGTTGATGGCATGAAGGTTCTTGAAGTGATATGACTACAGGTCCCGAATTATTTCGTGATAGTTGAAATTATTAAGTTTTTATGTTCTTTGTATTCTTCCAAAATCGAACATTGAATGTATGAGATATGCCAAAAAGGAAAACTCATTTCTTTTTGTGGATTTTGGATATTAGTATAAGAGTATCGGAACTTCCCTATTTATGTGACTGACATTAAACCAACTGCAGATGGTAATGATCAGAAAAGGAAAAGAATGAAGTCTGATTCGGATATTTCTCGCCTTTCTCCTTCAATGCGGAGTCATATCGAGACATTTGTTAGTCTCAAAGATGAACAGGTAAGTTTTTAGACGATGTAGCAAACATAAAAAACCAGAGTTGTATTGTTTTTGTTCGTAGACCTAATTTTTTGCGTTCATATACTCAGGTAGCTGCAAGAGTTACCTCGGATGCTGAGAAGGATGAGTGGTTTGTCGTAAAAGTGATAAATTTTGACGAGAAAACGAAAAGAGTAAGTACGGTTCCTGTAAGATGTTTCCATTTGGAGTCTTCTTTGTTCTTGGTTAAGGTTTCATTTACCATTCACAGATTTGAAGTACTCGACGAGGAGCCGGGTGATGAGGAAGAGGGCAGTGGCCAAAAGTACGCTTTTATGCTTTAGTTCTTTTTAAGTTAAGTTGCATCGAAATTGTTTTCTATATTATGCTTGTTCGAGTTTGTTACTCACTGGTAAGAAGGGACTCTATCATGTTTTCTTGTTTCTGTAAATTAAGACTGGAATTGGAAATCAGTTAGGAATTTACTTGTATACTACTAGAGTTCATTTTTTCGACCTTTTTATATTTTAAAACGTAAGAAATGCTGGCTCAATTATTTGTGATGACAGCATGATTTAACTGTAATTTTGAGTTATATTTTGGATGTGTCGGATAAGGGTGTCGGAAATAGTTACTTAAAGAAAAATGATTAAAATGAGAAGTCAGAGCAGCATAGATTTCAAGAACACTTGAAAAAGTACAAATAATATTCGGTTTTTGTTATTGCAACTTCAGGAAGTACAAGCTGCCTGCATCTTGCATTATACCATTCCCGAAGCGGAACGACCCGGCTAGTACTCCAGAATTCCCTGCCGGGAGACAAGTTTTGGCCGTTTATCCTGGAACAACCGCACTGTATAAGGCAACTGTCATCAGCACTCCTCGAAAGGTGATGATTCCATGCATCACTCATCAGTGCCCGAAAATTGATTCTGGGTCATTTGCTCCGGTTTTTATTTTACTTTTTATATATTGAACTGACTACTAATTTCTTGTGTGTATCGATGGGGGGCTGTCAACCATTTGTGTCTTTCCAGAGGAAATCAGATGAGTAAGTGACATCCTCAATTCTTACCCTAATGTAGCAGATAAATAGGTCACTGGTTGTCTACCTGATAATATTCTTCCTCGTTTTATCGATCTTCTCCACGTATCCGAGCATGAACTTTTCATTTCGGACTGTTCGTTATTGTTATTATTAGTTAATTAAATGTGGGCTATTTGTCTAGGTATTTACTGGAATTCGACGATGACGAGGAAGATGGAGCTTTGCCTCAGCGGACGGTACCGTTTCACAAGGTGGTTCAATTGCCGGAAGGACACCGGCAATGAGAGTTTTGTATAAAAATGTGTATAATTTAGAGCTATACAGCTGGCGTTTAAACCTGTGAATTTAAATCCTGATTTTTCACGTCATATTGGATTAGTAAATGAAAGATTGTCACTGTTATATCTATTAGTGATTGTTAATTCAGTTCTTCATTATTTGTAAATGGCTGCCGTTCTCCAAATCGAAGCACTAAAAAGTAGTAAGACTGATGTGAGATGAATTTTAAATCTTCTAAAAAATGATTTTATGTTAAACAAATATAAATGTTTTTGGAAAAAAATAAAAAATAGAAAGGATTTGCGGCCTTCTTTTCCTGTTGTTTATCGGTTTTTTGCCGATTGGGTTAGTTTAAGCTTGATTTGGTTTAACACGGTACATTAGTGGCGGATGGATATTAATTTAAATTTTTTAATTTTGAGAAATTTTTCAAAAGAGATTTAATTAAAATTAACATTTTTAAGAGTAATGGGAATTTCTAAGAGCTTTAGGTGAAAAAGGTCTCAATTCTCATTATGGTCCGTCTCTGTCATGGCATTAGATCCGATAAGCTTTTAATTTAATTCATAATTTTATTTTTGTTATAAAAATTGGATAAAACTAACCCTACGTTACAAAAGAATATCCTTTTTCCTCACTTGAATAAATAACATCAATAACTTTATATTTTTGTTAATTAATTTAAAATTTTATAAAATAATCATTGAATTATTAAAAGTTTTGATTTAAGTTATTGAATTATTTTAAGGTTTTATTTAAGTTATTGGGTTATTAAATTTTTCTTTCTTTCCTTTTTAAGTTTGACTAACAAGCTCTTAAAGATAATTTGAAGATTGATACGGTAAATTAGTATCCATTGACGAATATAACATACTTTAGATATAAGTCGATCTGATGGTCAGTATCGAAGATCAAAGAAGAAAGTTGTTTGAATTTGGTTCGTAGATTCATGATGTTCAAAGTTGCTTCTTAAAAAAAAAAAAAACTAAACTGTAGAATAGAAAGGAAATGAGAGCTTTCAATTGGTGTAAATAATGTGAACAAAGATCATACGATGATAATTTTAACATTTCAGTGACTTAAATAAATTTTTTAAATGATTTAATAACCATTTAGTAACGTTTTAAAATTGAATAACTAAAATATAAACTTACTAATAACTTAGTCACAACAAGTATACTTTACCCATATAATTAAAAGAAAGGAAAGAAAGTAGGGAATGTTAAAACTTAAGGAAAGTATATATTTCTTATTCGGATAGTTCAAATTTATAACGGAGAACAACTCTTAACATCTTTTGTTTGGGTATATTGTGGAAATGAAATGAAATATATATATATATATATATTGAAAATTTTATTTATATAAATAATTAAATTAAATTATATATTATAGAAAAATACCAATATTCTTCATAAAAGATAAAAATTAATGACGAGATTGTTAATTGTTTAAATACAAATTTAATAAATATATGCCTAATTATTTAAAAAAATTAAATACATTTGATACGATAAACGAGTTCTTTTTTTTTGCAAAATTAAAATAAATTGTTAATAATAAAATATTTAAAGAACAAAATTAATTTTTACATCATCCAATTTGTTTTATGTTTCTTTCCCTCAAATTGAGGTATTAAAAATAAAAGAAAACAAGAGATTCCCAATTCCTTTTGCTTAATCACATTTGTTTTATCATTTCCTTTCATTTACTTAACTTTCTTTTACTTTTAAGAAATCCCAACACACTCTAATAATTATTACCTTCTGAAAATATTACTATCAAATTGGTTTTGGTTTTAGTGAAAATACTTTTGCATTTGAAAAATATTATATTAAATAATATATATTTAAATATGTAGATATCAGGTGATTGAGTCTTACCTCAAGCATCATCATTGTTACTAGTATAAAAAGATGTGAATTTAAGTGCGTTGAAGCGTGATATCCTTGTTATTTAAAGATTGGAGAGGGATTATACCTAATTTTATGCATGATATCAAAAATCAAATATTAAGAATCATGATGCTATACTCACAAAAAAAGAAGTAAATAATACATATAAATATAATATAACTTTCCATGGTCGAGCAACAAATTCTTTTGTTTTGTTCATAGTGTAATAGCCCAAATTTTAGTAATATTAGAAATAGTGGTTCGAGACCATCAAATCTGAAAAATGAACTCATAGATTGTATTATTTAATATTTACGATCCAAATGTAGCTTTTAAAAGATTTTTGAAATAGTAAATTGTGTTTTATAAAGATTTATTTGGTCAAGAAATCTAGAAAAAGAGGTATCGAGATCTCGCTGTTATAAACCGAGTCAAAAATATTTTTATGAATATTTACAGAATGTCAATAAAGTGGTATAAAAATTCCGTTAGAAAATTTTGACGTTTGGATGGTTAATTAAATAAAAAGAACTAAATTGAAAAAGGTGTAAAAGTTGCTAGAAGGATTAAATAGCTTAATTGTCAAATGAGGAAGGACCTAAAGTGAAAATAAACCCAAAGGAGATATTTTGGGCGGCAATAGCTGAGAAAAATCAGGAAATGGGTGAAATAAGGGCAAAATTGAAAATTTGCCAAAATTAGTTAAATAAATATGGGGACCAAATTGGAATATTTAGAATTCTCTTCATTTCTCTTCATTTTCTTCAGCTGAAAAACAGCCATGGGAGAGAGTTCAAGCTGGTTTTCATACTCAAGTTTCACGTAAGTTTAATTCTTGTTTTCTCCTTGAAATTTCTATGCTTTTGGACTTTTACAATTGGTCCAACTTATTAATTCATTAGTTTTTGATTCTATGGCTAATTTTTAAAGTTTATGTGGATTAGTGCTGGAATAATATGATGAATAAATATTGAATTGAAGCTTTAATTTTGTTATATGATGATTTTATCAAGTAAAACTGATGGAAATTGGTTTTAGGACCTAATTGTGAAAGAGTTAAAATTAAGGCCTAGTGTTAAAATTCTGATTTTCAAAGATTATGAAGTAGTTTAAAATGATAGATAAAAGTATTAAATGATAAAATTAGCTCAATCGAGGGGTTAATTGAGCAAGGATTGAATTGTATGAAATGTGGAATTTGGGACAAAATAGAAATCAACATGTTATACTAAAGCAGTTTTGGACAGCAGCAGTTGTCTAACTTTGAAAAATCACCAAAAATGGTAGAAACTAAATTAGAAGTTAAGTGAGATATATAATTAAATCTTGTTGAGTCTATTTTCATATAAAAGAAACAGAGCAAGCAATGGAAGTCTACATATTGAGATATTTAAATTTTTGTAAGACTGGTTAAGAATAACTTCGTGATCCGCTGTTCTTACTTTAGAAATTCACTAAAAATTGTACAAAAATAATTATGAGTTATAATTTATGTGTTTGAATTCCTTAGTGAATCTATTTTCATTATAAATAATCGTAAACACTCTATGAAAATCGTACTATGAGATAATTGATTTTTAGTGAAGAGAGGTTAGAGCTGTTGGACTGTGTAACAGGGAGAATTTAACTAATAAAATGTATTAATTGGCCACATCAAAATTCTAGAAAATTATAGTAAGAATATATGTGAGTCTAGTTTCAAATAAAATTTACGGATCTTAATTTAGAGTTTTATAGTTCAAGATAAAAATAATTTAGTGACTATGACACGGATGGACAGCTTGAATATTCACATAAGTAAATAGTGAAAATTATAGATAATGTTGCTTACAAGTGTGTTGTTTATACTAAGGATGTGGATGGAGAGGAGGAGGAGAAAAATAATATATGAACGAATTGGGTATAAATTGATTACATGCTCGATTATAATTGATAAATGTTGAATTAGAAATGATATAATGTTTTATTTGGAATATTTATTATGAAATTATGATTATCGTTATAATACAAAATTGAACTTGTGAGTTTATATGGTTAAATTTTAGTGATCATTTCTAAATTTTATGAACTTCATGATGTGTTATTTCATATGTATTGATGATAAAATCGTAAATAATGTAAAAGCATGAAAATTGAATAAATGATCAAATTGAGCACTTCAGTTCAGTGACAAGATGAATTGACGGAAAAGACCATGGTTGAACCATAGCAACAAGTGATAAGTGATAGCTTCGGCTACACTTATTTGATCAAGGACAAGTGAAAGTGATAAGTGATAGCTTCGGCTACACTTATCTGATCAAGAACAAGTGAAAGAGAAAAGTGGTAGCTCTGGTTACCTGATCAGTGAAAAGTGGTAGCTCTGGCTACCTGATCAGTGAAAAGTGGTAGCTTCGGCTACCTGATCAGTGAAAAGTGGTAGCTCCGGTTACCTGATCAGTGAATAGTGGTAGCTTCGGCTACAAGTGCCAAGTGATTTCCGTGTAATACCATATCTGGGATATGGCATCGGTGTGATACGTGTTTAAGATCTAAGACCATAGCTGGGCTATGGCATTCTAGTGAAAAGTGATGAATTGACGGATAAATCCATGGTTTCACCATGGCATAATGATAGTGAAGATGTCAGATCATGATTGAGCTATGACATTCTTGTGAAAAAAACCGTAGCTATGTTATGGCATCAGTGATTATCGGTGAAATTCAATGCATACAGGTGCGACCAATTAAGTAAGACGTTCACTAATTTGACGTGGTAAGTGTTACATAGAGTTATGTGATATAAGGAAATATGAGTTGATGAGACATGAACATAGAACTTGGTTGATGAATGAGTTCATTTGTAATTATATATTTGTACACCCTTGAGTGTATTATTCGTATGAATTGGTATTCCAAATGAGTTAATGAGAAGAGTTCTAATATGACATAATCTAAATTGAAATGAAATATTATGAAAACGATACTTGGAATACATTGGTATGTCTTGTATATGTTATTTGAGTTCATAATATGGAAAGTAAATGTATGTGAAAATATGAGGTGATGATACTGACATGAAATTTATTGGTGGATACGTACATCCTAATAGATTTTAGTGAACATTGAAATTGGGCTCAATAAGTGATTTGTCAATTTAAATTGTGATTGGCATGATGAGTTAGTGAATTGCATGTTTATGAATTGTTACATGTATTTGTCAAAATACGAGGAAATGATGGTAATTGATACATGGAAATATGAGACTATATATATAAAACATGGAATATGTTTGATAAATGTGTTCATTCATAATTATAGAATTGTGTATCTCAAGTGCACTATATGTGTAAAGATGATGTTTCAAATGATTTGATAAGTAAAACTCAAATATGAAGTAGTTTGAAACCAAGATAATTTGTTATAAAATATATATGAAATACGAGGTGTGATTGTTATATGTTATATGAATACATAGTGTGAAAAGTATAAGTACAAGAGAAATTTAATGAGAATTGAGCCCATATCGTTTCTTGTTATTTATATAGAGTGTACGACTAACAAATGGTATTAAGTATAAGGCTCAGTTGAATATCTTAAATTGGTTTTGTATGTATTAAATGTGGGTGAAGAATAAGGATCAAATGAGTGAGAAATATGGCTTGGAAAATAGCCTAATTTGTGAAAATTAACTTTACCACATGGCCTAGCAACACGGGCGTATACTAAGGCCGTGTGACCCAAGTTCCTTCATAGGCGCAAGTCAAAGAGTTATCGCCCCAAAGGCACGGTCATGTGAGCCACACAGCGTGGGACCTTTGTAAATGAGATAAACTTAGGGATTTTGAAAAATTTCATACGATTTTGATTTAATCCCAGGCCAATCCCAATGCATGATTTAGACTTCAAGGGTCAGTTAAAGGAAACTTTTATAATCAATTTTGATATTTGAGCGATAAATGGTTTAAATCATCTGTAAGTGTTTTGTACTCCTCGGTAATGCCTCGTACCTGTTCCGGCATCGAATACGGGTAAGGGGTGTTACACATAGGTTAAATTTTGCTATTAGTTGATATATTTTGTAAAAATTGTAGTAATTTATGTACTATTATTTAATTATATTTAGTTCCTGTATTTTTTGAATCGTTAAATTTTAGTCCTAACTCATATAATAGTAGTTAAATTTGTTAGTTTAAACTTAATTACTAGTCTAATTGCATGTGTATCGTTGTAGATTTAGATCATTTTCTCCAATTGGATCATTCTATGTCTCTATACTTTTCGAATTTTGAAATTTCAGTCTTAACACAAATGATAGTCGATAAACCATTAATTGGATTTTTAGTAAATAATGTGTGAAAATAATAAGTTGACATGACATTAAACATATGATAATATATTTGATTTAATTAGATTTTGAAAATAGTAGAACTTTACTTAATGAATTTAACAATTATTGTTTGGTGAGGACTAAAATTTTAAAATCTAAAAAGTATAAGGATTAAAATAACCAAATAAAAGTATAAAGATTAAATCCATAACTTTTACTAAATATAGGGACTAATAGCATAATTTAATTTTTTATGCATTGGTTTCATTTCGTTTCGCTCATAGTTTCCAATTACTTATAATTAAAATTTTAAATTAATTTTTTATAATTAACTCATATATGTTTTTTTTACACAATGTTTAAAACTATTCATAATCTTTTTTCAACACATAATTAGGAGGATAATACGCTTCAGTACACTCGAAGTCACGTCCTCCTACATTGACAATAATATTCATGCCAATCGAGTTGAGACTTAATCAACATATTTATATTTATATTTAATTATACAATATTATAAATATTAACATAGCTCAAAAATATATATATTTACTCATAAAATATAATTTTCAAATTTAGAACCAAAGAAAGTTGAAAATAATGTAAAAAAATAGAACACTAACAACCAATTAATCTAAAAATAGGGAAAAATATATAACTACCCCCTTATTTATCAACTAATTTAAATAAATAAATAAAAAACCCCACGAAAATCGGTAGACCAAATGGTTGATTTACCAAAATAGAAGCCACGATGGCATTCGCATTCCCTATATAAACCCTCAGCCTCTGCCTTCTTTTCAAAGCATTCAACCGTTTTGCAGTGTTTCTCTATTTACTTTAGAGAATATATTACTGCATTTCCCTTGAATCACATTAATAATTAACTTTAAATTTTAACCCAGCAAATAAAGATGGCTCGCCAAGTTATGCTCGTCGTCGCCCTTGTTCTCATTGCCGTTGTTGGGGCTTATGCGGCGGATGTGCCCAAGACCTCTTCTTCTTCATCACCTTCAACATCTCCCGCCTCATCTCCCCTCATCTCCCTCCTCCTCCATTAGCACTAGCAGTTCCCCTCCTACACCAAACGGCGGTGCTCTCGCTCCATCACCATCTAGTGCCGTTTCTCTCAAAGCCTCCAGCTTCGTTGGTGCTGTTACCGCTGTTGCCGGACTGGGCTTCTTTTACTTCTAAGGTTTAACACGCCACATGCATGGTCCGTGGATCAACGCTTTTATTTATTTATTTATACATACATATGATTAAAATGCATTTTGCATACGAATACCGGCGGCATAGAATGTGTGAACAGTATTGAATAATAATAACTAGACTTTGGCGAGTGTTTATTTATTTATTTTTATTTTCATTTTTTCCATTTGTGTTTTATTTGATTTAGGTAAATAAAATTGAATTATTTTAAATAATAAAAAGCATGAAAATTATTAAATATATTAAAATCTTAAATAAACATATCTATATTAAATCTGAATCAAAATCTTTTAAGAAAATTAACCAAATCGAAATATGTTAATTAATTATGTCAATTAATCTAATTATTCTAAATTTAAATGTTTATTTTTTGTATTAAATATATAAAAGAATAAATTGATAATGTTCAATTGATAGAATTATCTGAATTAACTGAATTAAAATTATATATATTTTGTATTATTAATTATTAAGTTCGATTAATTATTTGATTTTGAATCGAATTAACTGGTAACCGAACTTTTAAAAAATCACTAATCGACCTCTAATCAAATTAGATCGATTAATCGATGATTAACCGAATTAAATCAATTAATTTAATTTTAACCAAAATTTAAACACCTTTACAAATAACTATATTAAATACATTATTATATTATAAATACAAATACTAAAGTAAATCACTTTTAATAAAAATTGTTCCATGTATCCCTTTAAAAATGGTTCCATGTATTAACTTTTATTGGTTGATATGTGCTTTGAGTAAAATAGAAAAATAATAGTTTAAATACCAATTCTTTATTAATAATGCTTTAAATATTTAAGTTAGAATGAGAGAATTTTACATTTAAATTTTCTAAATAAATGATTGTGTATAATAATAAGACACAATATACTTTTAAAAGGCTTTTAAAAGGAGGATCGGATTCAAATCTTGAAGACGATATTATTAACGATTCGAGATTATCTTTCATTTCTATTTTTTAAGAACACATACAAAATTCGTCATTACAAACATGATAATGATAACTTTACGATTAATTATTTCATTTATGAATTTTATAATAATAGAAATACATGTACTGCTGAAACATAAGTATCATTTAAATTTTATTTATTTTTAAAATCGCAATTATTTGATTTCACGGAGTTTTACAACCAGATTAAAAATAAATCTTTAAATTCTATTTCAAAAATAAAATAAATATGAATATTTTTCGACCTGTTGAACGAAAAAAATGGCCTCTAATGTATAAAATAATATATATATTTTCAATGCATAATATTTTAAAATTATTAACAAAATATTTACTTTTAGATTATAGAAAATAGAGGTGGAGAACGCAAAGAACGAATATATCCCAAAAGAAGGACCAGATACAGGAAAAACATAACCTCTTTGGGTTTTTAAAATTTCTATCTCTGATTTTCTCCAATCCAACCGGGAAAATCAGAAAAAAAAAAAAATGGCTTCTTGGAATTCAATTCCACTGGAAATCACGTACAACACTTTTGGTTGGCTAGCCTTTTTTTCGTGGTCCATTAGTTTCTACCCTCAAGTCATCTTAAATTTTCGAAGAAAAAGGTACTCACTATGATTCCTTGAAATCCCAAATTTATAGTTTCAAATTCTTTTCCCTGATCCTCCAAGTTTTTGCTTTTGTTTGTTCCAAATCACAGCGTTGTTGGGTTGAACTTTGATTTCGTGCTGCTGAATTTGACAAAACACTCCTCTTATATGATCTACAACGTTTGCCTCTACTTCAGCCCTGTTATTCAGAGGCAATACTTTGAGAAATATGGCTCTGGAGAGGTTTCTTTCCATTTATTCCCTTTTCCTCTCCCCCCCTCCTTATTTTGTTATGTTTTATTTGGTGAATTAGTTGTATTTGTAGAGCAAACTAGTAAAACAATTGAAAACAAACTTCATTTCTCGTAGTTCGTTTGTATAAGTTTGGGATTTTAGCTTAGTATCACCAAAACCCAATAACTTATCATGAATTAACTCTTGTTAATGGGGATTTATGAATTTTTTTCACTGAAATTTATATGGAATTCATATATTTATTCATTTCTCTTTTGGTTTATTGACTTTGTGCTTGAGGCAGATGATCCCAGTAGCTGCTAATGATGTCGCGTTCTCAATACATGCTGTTTTGTTGACGGCTATTACTTTGTTTCAAATTGTGATTTTTGATGTAAGTTTCACTAGTTTCTTTGTTGCTTGGGTGAGTACTTATCCTAGACTTTGTAAGTTGAATACCAATGTTTCATTGGTTCGGTTTTATGCAGCGTGGGACGCAAAAGGTTTCTAAGATTTCTTTGGGAATCGTCATTGCTGTGTGGTTAATCGCCGCCATTTGTTTCTTCATAGCATTGCCTAGCCAATCATGGCTTTGGTTAATCTCCATCTTTAAGTAAGTTCGTTTTTAACCCTTTTTATGCATGTGAGAAACCGAAAGTAAATGACATGGTAGCTCCAATGTAAACTACTGTTTAAATTTTGTTGCAGCTCGATACAAGTTTTCATGACGGTGGTCAAATATATTCCCCAGGTTAGATATCATCCTGTTTGATATGTTTCGAATCATTTATTAGATTTTCGTGTTGATGAAGCTGATTGATGATGCATCATTGGCTCAATTATGGAAAACGTCTATTAGCACAAAAGGTAGTACTTTTCCTCGAGCAGTTAAATATCAGATCTTACAGAGGAAAATGAGGAAAGAAAGAAAGAATAAGAATGATTTTGAAAAAGAAAAGCTTCTTGGTTTCCTCAAATCACATGAGGGCACGATGTCGGTGCCCATTATTTAACTAGTCTCTTCTAAAAACCAACATGGTTGCATAGTGTCCTTGGCTGCACTCCTAACATGGGAAGTTGCTTGGTTTTTATGCTTACAAAGTCTTATATCACTGAATTTCAGGTAGTCATGAACTTTGCACGAAAGAGTACAGATGGGTTCAGCATCGGAAACATTTTGCTTGATTTTGTTGGAGGATTGGCAAATTATGCGCAGATGGCTGTACAGTCTATAGATCAAAGTATGGTTCTTCTTCACCGATCAATCTCACGGTCCAACAATATGCTTCATATAATAATAATATTAATTGTGAGATTAATTTCTTTTTCAGATTCTTGGGTGAACTTTTATGGAAATATAGGGAAGACATTGCTTTCTTTGGTATGTGATATTCTCCCACCTTATTTGCTTTCATTATTTACTCCATCAATGCTACTGTCTTGGTGCTCGGTGATCTTTTGCCGGTATACATGTGATAAAGAGGATCTGCCATTTTCCTTAGCGTAAATTCTCCCCGGTTTTTAGCAAGTATTCCTTGAAAAATGCATACGGGAGTCTTGCATGTAATGACCCGAGCGGAATACAGCAAGCAAGAAGTAAAAAGTTGAACTCAGCTTGCAAATTGGATTTATTGCTTCAAATTTTTGTCTCTGTAACTGCATTTTAAATCGGATTATGTAATTCTTGTATGTTCTTTGTCATGATTAACTGTGGTGTAACTCTTTTTCAGGTATCCATATTCTTCGACATTATTTTCATGTGTCAACATTATTTGTTGTATCCTGCTAAGAAAGCAACCTTTCGTTCTAAACTCGAACGAGAGGGCAAGGAGCCACTTGTCAAGTCTCTCGATGAAGCCGCCTCGGAAAATGTGTAAGCCTTGGCAACTCACATAGTAGTAAACAATGAAATTCTATATGCAGGAAAAACAATTACAATGTCATAATATGTAAAAGTCATAAATCTTTTTATTTGTTTTTCTTTCCCTGTTGTATATAGAAAGAAGACCATACATCTGAATTCGTTGTGAAACAAACAAATTATGCAAGTTTGCAGAACATCTGTACTTATTAACTTCGCTGTATAACTTTGATTGTGATCGAATTGGATAGTTTGTTGATATAGATTAACACTACTAGAAGCTGAATATGGGCACACTGCTGATGATGTATGGTAACAAAATTGGAAAGTACATGCAGCACATGTATTAGGATTCAAATTGTATTTTATTTTCATTATTTAAAAAATGAGCAAATTAGTCCCTGTAAATTAGATAAATTAAATCTTTTATCCAATTTTGCTTTTAAAATTAGTTTCATACGTTATGCATGAGGATATCATGATATATTACATGTCACTATCTAATTATTTTATTAATCACGTAAGTTTTTAACAATATAAATGTATAAAAATTTTAACTTAAAAGATCTATTTACTCTTTAATCTAATATATAAAATTAATTTACTAATTTGAATAGAAAAGATAATGTAATTTGACTCTTAGTATTTTTATTTAATTTGATTTTTACAAGGTATAATAATAATTCAATTCTGTTAGGTGCGTCTGATTCTAAATTTTTAAATACCCAATTAAATATCCTTAATAACCGAATCTTAAATTTCATTATGGATTCAATTTCATTAATTTTTTTAATGTTTTTATATAGTTTTCTTGAGTTGTTTTGTTAATTTAAGAAAAACATATTTTTGTATTATAAAAATAAAATTCTATAAGTTCAAATAGTTAATTTTTAAGGTTGAAAATTTTATAGTTTAAATTGATTTTGATTTTTCGGTGATCATGAAAAAAATAGAAGTGAGCATTTAATCGAATCATGTGAAAATATTTTAAGTTAGTCGAGTGAATGGTTGAATTTTTTTCTAAATAAAGTTGAGTGTATTTAAGTTAAGTCAAATAAATTTGTTTCAAATAAAATAAAATAATTAAAACGGTCATAAATCTTGATGACAATATAACTAAATTCCAAATTAAAAACATAATTACATAGATATCATGTATATTTAAAAACAAAATAAAATTTTATGGTCTCAAGATTATCATTTTATAATTTTTTAAAAAAATTATAATTTAGCATTTTAAAATGATTTTTAGTAACTTTTAATAATTTTAATTTTTGAATATATATTTAAAAATAAAAAATTTCTTTATAAATATTTATAAATATTATTTTAATTATTTTTGTATTTTTTTATAAATTCAAGTCACTTGAATTCGGAAAACTAAATTACGTTATTAGAAAAAACTAAATAAGTTTTGCTCAACCCTAGAGAAAGGGATAAGATTTCTAACTGGTCAACACTCAACAGCTAAAGCAGGGAAAACTCATTTGACATGTTTTCGTTGTTACCAAGCAAATGAACTCCTTGGCTAACAAGAACCATGACCAGACAAAACAAAAAAAATCCTTGCTTCCCAAGCATATATGGACATGGACCCACTTCTCTGTTATATAAATAAATTGATAATTAGTAAGATAACCAACCTCATTCATCACACTCATCATTCATTTCTCAGGCCCTCTAATGAAGAGGGAGGCTCCCCAACAAGGTGTGGTTCGGACTTATCCAGTCCACCTATCTCCTTGGAACCCGAAACCCAAAACCCGAAGTGTACAGACACTCGATTCCCTCCCGGTTTCTGGATCGTTTTCCAGGGTGACACCAAAGGCCAGCAACCATTCCAAGTTTAGTGGAAAATGTGGGAGGTTACATTGTGTTGAGTGTCATTTGAATCCGGTTAGTAAGTCCCAGGACAAGTCAAAGGGTACTCAAAAGTTTAGGACATGTAATTTGGCCGGTTTCAAATTTTCCGGGTTTTCTGCCACTGGAGTATTGGAATATTTGTATAGTTTTAATGATGATGATGATGATGAGATTGGTAATCATGTCAATGATCATGATTATGTCTTTGAGGATGTTGGTACATGCGTTCTTAACGACAACGACGACAATGATGATTTTCTGGCTAAGTTTTGGTCTCTGCATGACAAGCAGAACGATGACGACGACGACGACGATACGAGTTATTGTGATGTGGATTTCATGCTAGACATTGAGGAAGATGAAGGGTGGTGTTTATTGAGAGAACTGTGATTGGCAGACTCTCTATCTTTCCATGTATTGGCTTTTGTTTGTATTTTGCCTTCTTTCTAAATAAAACAATGCTCTATTAAATACCCAAACAAAAGTTGCATACAAACATGAATTAAGAAGAATTAAAAGGGAATTTCCGGACTGCCTTCTATTTCCATCCAATTTTAGGCATCCAAACTTGTGTTTAATCTTATCAAATGTGATTAGAAGCCATTGCAACTGAAATTTGATTCTTAAGTGAAGACTTTTGATGGGGAAATGATTATTTGCTTTCCTGGGAGTGGATTTTCTTCCTACGCCAGCTGATTCTGGTCGTGTCAATGGAACCTATGAAGATGAAGACGAGAAACTATATAATATACTCGAATTCAGGTGTAAGTGTATTTTTAGTATCATCAGAGATAAAACTAGATTTGTATACCTTTTGCATTTCATCTTTAATTGTTCTCCTTTCTTTATAAAAATCTGGAATTGGTCTAGCCTTGACGTAGTTTCTTCAGTTCTGTTTCAGCTTTTTTCTGCAAATGTTTATTTAGAGAGAATAATATAATACAGAACCCCCTTGATAAATTAGCTCTATAGAACAGGACAAGGTGGTTTTGATTTTTGATCCTATGAAAGATAGAACAAACGATGCTCAGTTCAGGATTTAAGCACACAAGTTACCTTGAGTGTCGTTTGCTGCTCTACTTTTTGTTCTTGACTTGCATTGAATTTCTCTTCAAGCCTCTGAAAAGGGAAATATGAAGTAAATTTGAGTAAGTGAATACATACATATGGTAACAACACAAATGTTAAACTGGTGGTTGTATTGAGAGCCATGCCTATTTTCTTCTTGCAGCTCTCTCTTTTCAGTTCTCAAACTGAAAGGTGCAAATATAGCAGGGGACTTGGATTTTTTCCTGCAGGCACCATTGTTAACACTTACGTATGTTATTCGGATGCAGCATGCTCAAAATTTTCTAGTTTATCAATGGTCATCCCTATATCTGGATTTGCATCCGACATGAACGTGCCATACTAATACTTCAAAAAATTCATAAAAACATAGTCTCTTACAATATTCTTGATCACTATGAAAAATTTTACTTCTTTTCTGGTTCACAGTAGTGAAAAAAATAAATAAAAGGATGTTCCTTACTCTGTTGGAAGAAGGTTCCATTTTCCACGAGATGTTTTGCTCACACTGGCAGAGGAATTAAAGGGCGTTCTAGCACTGTAATGCATACATGTGGAAACATTTCTTAGTAGTTTCAATTTAACTAGCATTTTTCTTAGTCATATATATGTCTGATACCTTCTATTTTCCAACCATGGAGTGGCTAAGGACTGCTTTGGTCTTGCACTTGTAGAGGCCTGCTGAGCATATAAAAAAAAAACCCAAGTTATCATCCATGGCAAGAACTAGAATAACACAATGACAAAGTTGCAGAGAAAAAATGATACCATGTTTGAAGTCCTTAAAAGCGTGGGGCATTCTTTAGATGGTTTAGAATTGGAAGCAATTCTTGAACCATCTATCTTTCTAATAATGATGGAAGTTAATCTACTGATTTCTTTTGCAGGGGTGGAGTTGATAAACTTATGACTTGATTTTGGAGTTGATTTCTTTCTATCAGAAATCTCCATTGCAGACTTGTTGGACATTGGAGTAACATTATTCCCTTTGTTGGGACGAATAGCAGGTGAAGATGGCACTTTGGTTCTTCTTCCATAAGGACCATAACTTGACACCTTAAGTAGAGGTTTCTCCATCTGGGTTTCTTCACTGAGCTCCAATTCCATTACTTCCTCAAGCTTTCTCGACTGGTTAACCTTCTTCTCGAGATTCTCCACATGGGTTGCTTCACTAAGCTCCAAATCTTTAATTTCAGCTTCATTCTTCAAATTAATTTCCAAAAGAACATTGTGTTCACCAACTGAGTCAGCTCCTTCCACTATGCTGCTTTCAAACTCGACAAAATCCGAGTTATTGTTCTCTTTACCATCATAAATGGAGCCAGTTTCTTCATGGCCAAGGGCTGCCGTTTGAGAGCTTGAGTTCATTATCTCTGAAACTTGGGTTCCAATATCCTGAACCATACCTTCATTAGCTTTGGCTTGCTCAAGCAGTGCTTTCCTAGATGCAAGGGTCTTGTAATGAGCTTCAAAGAAAGCTTTCTTTTGAGCAACTGAACCTGGTCTAGCATATCTCTGAGCCTCTTCTACATATTTTTTGTGAGAAAAAGTTGACCATTTCTCCCAAGCTAAGGACTGATCTGACATAAATCTCCCAAAAGATATTGACTGTCCAAGAACAGCAACTGGGTTGCCCTGCATAGTTTTCGCATTTCTACAAGTTTCAAACTCAAAAACTTTCAATAATCTAAAATTATACCCATTTTTCAGAAACTCAAAAGTTCCATAACAAAAGCAAGTTCAAACCATGATTATATTAATTATTACCATCCATATGGTGTGTTTGAATGAATTCATTATTTGAAGTAGGACCAATACATGGAGGAATCTCAACTGACCTCCTTGGATTCATTGGGAATGCCTGCAGTGTAAGAAAATGGTTGCATGAGACAAGCTGAGTCTCCCATGTCTGTTGGCAAATGCTTTTCCAAACCTCAAATTTCCTGCAATATATATTATTCTATGTGTTCTTTCTCAAAAAAAAGAAAAAAAAACAAATGGATTTGAAATTCAAATGAATAAAGGTAGGATCTAAGGAGAGAGAGAATGGAGAACAATGTTTTTGGATTGTGTTTCAAAGTGGGGTCAACTTTCTTCCATGTCTAGAAGAAAGCTCCAAAGCTGCCTAGCCATCAGCAAGTGCAAGCAACCTTTTTCATGCAGGAGGCTGTGGGGTCACTTGTTCACAACGTCCATTTATCATTGGGATTTTTTAATTTAGAGAGCCCAAATGATTAGTCAGTTTGAATTTGGACATAATTCACTAACATGTTCCCAAGTTTCAGCTTTGGTCTCAATTTGGTTTTCTTTTGTTTTTTAAGTAGGAAAAATGTGTCTTATCACTCCATTTAATATTTATTAGTACAAATTATCGGATTTAATTATAATTTTTTTTAATTTCCTTTAAAAAAAAAAAAATTATGGGTTTTTAGGATATATGGGAAGATGAGAGAGGGAGTGGGTGAATTTTTCATGGATGTAGCATGTTGAACAACCAGAAGTTGGAACATCAGTGGTGTTTAGATTCTTAGGAATTCTTGCAAGTTTTATTTCCATCTACCCATCTAATTCTAGGAAACATACACCATCAAAATAATCATTTATGTTGTTCGGATTTTTTTAACATGTTTTAGATATGGATATAGGCATTTATTATTAATGTAATAAGACGTAGATTTGAGTACACTAAAATATATTATCTTTTTCTATAATGTGATTGTTAAAAAAATATATAAATATAAAAAATAAATTTATTTATGAAAAATCAATCATTCAAATTACATACATCACCGTAGTTGGACAAATTCTTTTGTAAATCAAGAATAGATATACATTATCTATCAGGCAGGTGGGGAAAAATAAAATACTTCCATCAATATTTGGTAAAGAGTATTTGGTTCTTTAATTATATGAGATCCACGGTTTATCTTTAATGGGCAAAATTTGTAGTTCTCAGGGATGGCATACAGGCTTTTATAGGTGCTTTTATTTAAATGTCCGTAACAATCACAATGATAAAAGAAGGGTAAATTATACTTAATGTAATTAAATTATTAGTAAATTTACGTTTTGATCATTAAATTTTTTTAAAAATTTTATTTAAGTTATTAAACTGTTAAGTTTTCCTTTAAAAGCTCGACTAGTGAGCTCCAAATGATGATTCGATAATCGGCACGACAAATCAGTACCCATTGACGGGTAGAAGAATATACTTTAAATCTAAATTAATTTGACGGTCAATGTCAAAGATCAGAGAAGAAAGTTATTTGAATTTTGATTTACAAATTTATGATTTTCAAAGTTATTTCATGAAAAAAAATTAAATTGTAGAAGAAAAAGTGGAGAGTTTTTAATTGGTGAAAATAATGCAAATAGAGAAGATTATACAACAACAATTTTAAAAGTCTGACAACTTAAATGAAACCTTTCAAATAATAAAATGACTATTTTATAACTTTTTAGAGTTGAGTAATCAATACTTAATAATTAGTTAAAAATTTTCAAGACAAATATGTTGGGACCAATACTAATAATAATTAGCTAAAATTTTCAAGACAAATATGTTGCTGCCAGGATCGAACTGGGGACCTTTAGTTAAAAATTTTCAATACAAATATGTTGTAACCAATATTAATAAGAGTAAACTATCAAAATAGTTACTTTTGTTTATCTCAGATTAATTTTAGTCACTTATATTTGAAATGTTACATTTTAGTCATTTACGTTAACGCGTTGTAACATTTTAGTCACTGGGCCGTTAATTGCCATTAATAGTGTAACGGTAATCTGACGTGGCACGTTAAATTATCATTTCAAATAAAAATTTTAGGTTAATTTATACAATTAGTCCCCGTATTTTTTTAGTTTTGAGCAATTTAATTTTTTTCTTTTATCTCATTTTTAACTTTCTTTATTTTTCATTCTCTTCTGCTTCTCTCTATTTTCCCCAAATTTTCACACTCTTCATGTAAAAGTATTTCTACATGGTTACTCCCCACAATCAATAACTCTATGACATGTATAGTCATCCTGATGAAAAGAAAATATATATATATATATATATATATATATATATATTCTCAAAAGAATGTATAAGAAAATCCAAGATCTAATTTCATGATAAGCTCTTATAGTTGTCAGAATAGCACCCCATATAAAGCTCCAAAATTGCACTACTAACAAACAAAAATATATGAAGACCAAGGACCAAATCCTTTTTAAGCATTCTGCTAATACAACCTAAGAAATATCCAAAGCACAAATTAATTTAAGGAACAAAGGATGCAAATTGATATTATATCCCTATATGGGAACCTATATACAGAAGTCATTGGTTTCAATTAAATGCTTTTATGCCAAGCTGTACAAAATGAACATGTTGCTGCCCAGGATCGAACTGGGTACCTTTAGTGTGTAAGACTAACGTGATAACCACTACACCACAGCAACCTTCACATCAGCCGTAAAAGAGTTAATTAATTCACTGCATTAACTTTTGAAAACAAAGCAATCATCCAATTTAACTAAGTGCTGCCATTAACTGACCGTTATCGAAACTAATTTGCAAAATTCAATTATTTTCGGTAACTATAACTTCGATTCACCGAAACAGATGGAATAATCATTATACCTATGGGTAGATTTTAGAAAATATTTATTCAAAATATAAGAAAAATATTTTTAAAGAAATTAAATATATTTACTTATGAATAATTTTTGATAGCCTTTCATATTGTTACAAGGCAGTGACAATTTATATACTCAAATTCGAGTGCAAATGTAAAATATAGATATATTTTTTAAACAAATACGATTAAATTTTATAATTTTTTTTTTTTTACATATTTAAAAAGTAATTTCAAAGACATATCTTTATGTCTGAAAATGCATCATACACGGAATTCGGATGTATGGTCCAAGTTAAGAGTTGAAACATGGGCAATCAGGAAGCATTTCAGAAACCCATGGATCACCCCAGCTCTTTTTACATCTCTAACAAATCGCGCTTAAGACTTGTATTCAATTATTTCAACTTCATTTAAAAACATAAGTATTCCAATTACAAACTCATTCGTACCCAATAACCAGCGCAGTTCTAAAGTAAAATCTCCTAAACCAATACTTGTAAGCAAGTATAACAGTATAACCGGACCCCGACTCTTAATATGAAGCAATCACTGTTAAAATACCGGAAAACAATAACAATGGCGTTTATGACATAAAGCTATTTTAGGTAAGATCATCTTCCTCCAGCTCTTTAGCTTTCAGTTTTTCCTTCACTCGAAGTAAAAGGGTTGTCTTCCATGAATCCTGCAATGCATATTGTGTATAGAGAAAACACATTATGATTGTAATTTCATCCAAGAAGCAGTTCTAATTGAGATCGACATACCAATGGGGTCATGCTGTCAAATTCCTTGACAACATCTGTAAACTTCGTGACGTCTTCCTCGTCCAGAGCAGAAGCAATGTCCTGTCATGGAAAGCATAAGCTCATTACGATACCGGATTCTTAAAATTACTACCATTTAAAGTACATGAATTATATAGTTGACCAGTTTTTTGGTTTGGATGTATGGCAGTAACCGGATAAACCTTCAGCCAATGCACATGAAGGATCAAAAGAACCAAAAGGAATCCGATAAATTCCTTTAGTGATAGAAAAATAAATTAGAACAAAATAAATAAACGGTTTCCTTACGATAACTTACAGCTAATAACCTATACTCTCGTGTTCCAGAAAAAGTTGGATCCAGATCCTGAAGAAAGCAAATGCAGATATAAGTTCAATATAACCAAACGTAAACGTTTCACAATGGAAAAAGGTCAACCTGATATCGCTCTAATGCATTGGTGATAGCAACGACATCGCCTTTGCAGAGTTGACAAAGGCCAGCATTAAGAAGATGCCCTTTAACTCCATACTTCAGCAAGTTATTGGTAAGTGAATGCCGTGCTATCTCTTCGTAGATCTCAATGGCTTTCTGGTATCTGGAGAAATATCATAACAGAGCAATAAAATATATCTTGAATTTTACAAGGGTCGCTGTATTTATGCAACTGTTTTAGCAAGTAAAGTAAGACACCAACAATTATTACAAATCATATTTAGTAGTAGATAGCACAAAATAGTTTCCCGAACTACATCTATGAGAATCGAGTATGCTTACTGTTCTATCTGAGCAGCAAATTGTGCAACTTTCTGCTTGCACTGGTTGGCAGAAGTAGATACTTCTTCACTTTGGAAGAAATCTGCAGCCTTTTCGTAATGATCAATGGCCTGCTCAATGTTTTGTTCAGACTCGTATAATTCAGCAATTTCCTGCACATGAAAGAAGCACCGATGTGTCTATGAATAACTACAACTAACATCATGATACAAAGTTGTGGATATTGTGGAAAATCACTAACGGCAGTACAGAAAAACATGAATGCCTAGAAGGCTTAACACCACTGGCAACAATGTGAATGAAGACTGGAAACAATAAAAATATGCCACTCGATTCTTTGTTGTTCTTGAAGCATCTGTGTTCAACATCCGTATGAGACAAGTCTACGGACATATGGATATTGGACATGACCTTCTAAATACATGAAAAAACGTATTTCTACATCCAACACTCACGCTAACATATATAAAAATTCAATCAAAACAAAACAAAAGAAAATGAAAAGTGCTCGCTATAAGATTACTCTTGCATATGAATGAAGAAACAATACCTTATAATACCTTGCAGCCATACTGAGCCTTCCAATATCACAAAACATGTTCACTGCTTGCTGCAAGCACGATATTGCCTCTGTATAGGAATCACAATTTAGTAATGGGTAACAATTTTCACAGTGAAACTATCTATGCACAATTCACTTACCCTTTGTCGATGTTTTCTTATAGCAATGAGCAGCACTAACAAAAGCTTGAGCGGCTTCATGGTTGCTTTCTAACTACAAATAGAAAAAAGGAAACAAATAGAAGGGTCAAGTTCAATCGTAGAAGACAGTTTAATCACTATGAATTGAATGCTATTTTGCCCAACTGCTTACTTTCAAATGACAATTTGCTAACTTTACATAAATTGATCCAGCTCTGTCCCCTTGAGAAAATAAAAATATAAAGTAAAATTAAAAGCTTTATTGAAAAAAAAATCAATTTAATCATATATCAAATATCTATTGAATTATAAATTAATTAATCAATAAGCTGATTTTAAAGAAACATTAAATTTCACATTCTCTGACAGAATCAAAACAACAATAATAATTCTTTGACACAAGTGGGGTTAACCAGCAACAATAATCAATAAATTGAAAGAGAAAATAACCATTATAAGTTAGGAACAAGACGAATAATAAAAGTCTTTGATCGCGATAAAAAGTAGTTTTCTAATTATGATCGCATCATTAGCAACATTAATGTTTCCACCGGTTTTTTTTCCTTCCGACATTTGCCCAACAAACAAACATATAATCATGAATTTTAGATTACGATTTCTGTGTCAGCAAAATTAATAAGTTGATCTCGAATTTTCATTCATATATTTTAATCCAGATTTCTCGAGAAACAAACAGAAAATATATACTCTTTAAAAAAGAAAAGATTAAGGAAAAAGGAAAGAAATACAGGATTTGGCGAGCTTAAAGAAATTGGCAGCTTTATCAAAGAGATCGGCGGCATCTTCATATTTCGAGCCAAAAAAGCTCCAGCTGTTTAGCTTTTTCTCTGCGTTTTTCTCGAATTCTTCTCCTCTGGTTGATTGATCTCCCATTTTCCTCCTATTTTTTCTTTACCTTTCTTTGATCAGAGATCAATATAATAAAAAAAAAAACATAAAATTTGAGAAGCCTTATGATTTATTGGGAAAAAAAAAGAAGATATTTGTGAAAATTGACTGATCTTTTTTTATTTTTTTAATGAATTTTCTACCTTTGAAGTAGTGAGAAAATATATTTTACACATTACATTAATATTTAATAAGTATTTAATAAAATAAAAGTTTAATTTAATTTTAATACTCAAATAAAAAAACAATATATATAATACTCCTATATCCTGTTTAATATAAAATAAAAAGTCGAAAATTTGAATCCTTGTTAAGTTATTTTAATAATATAAAACTTAAAATAAAATATTTAAATTTAGTTTATTTAAAATATAAAATCAATTAATTATCAATTTAGAGTTCAATTTATAGACGTTGCTTAAACCAGGATTAATGATACCAAATCGATTTCTGAATGGGTGGATGTAAGGGATAATATTGCTCATTCCGTTTCATGTGTTGCTTACATAAAATTACCGTTGTATTTTTCGGCATGTCTATATATATATTAAAAGGGTAATAATAAAAATATATTAAGACCTTAAATTTAAATTAATTGTCTAAGCGTTTGTTTTATTAAAATAGCTTCCTAAAAATAATTTATAGAAAATGATCTTTTTTAAATTAATATTTTTGGTGTTTGCATGAATTTATGTAAAATATTTTCTATTATTTATAGATTTCTTGAAAATATTTCATAAAAGTTATTTTCATAAAATAAATTTATATTTTACATTGCTTTTCATATATTAAAAATATTTTGTTAAATTCAAGTTTATTACAATATCATTTTTTAGTTACATGACTACCAAGTTAATATTTTTATTTAAAATGTGATATAAACAAAACTGAAAAAATTTTAACAATGTTAACAATTGGACTTGATTTTTAAATATGAAAAGTAGAAGGACTAAATTATTGAAAATAAAAATACAGGGATTAAGTTTTAAATTTATGAAGAGTACATAGACTTATAGAATATTTTAACTTTTATACTACAAAATATTTATTATTAATATATTTATAATTGTAGAGAATATTTATTATTAAAACATTAAATTGAATGTTTTCAACAGTGAAGAATATTATTTAAAATCAATTATTAAAATAAAATTGAAATATTAAATAATTTATTAAAATAATAAATTATATTAATAATTTATTATATGATTAAATATAAATAATTAAATATGTATGTTTAATAATATTTAAAATTATAATATTTTAAATATTTTAAATATTTTAAAAATAAAATAAAATAAAATTATTATCAATATAATAATAAAATTACTTAGAGAGAAGCTCTTTTCCGGAAGATGACTTAAGTTATTTTTCATTAATCAAACTGTTTTATGTGAAATAAATACAAAAAATATAAAAAATATTTTCTATAAAACAAACAGACCCTAAAATTTTTAATTTTATTAGAGTGTTTGTTTTTCTTTGTCCTCTCACAAAGGTCTTTTTCATATTTATAATACAGTCCTTTTGATTTGACGTACTATATTCAAATAGGCATGTCAACACGTATCCTCTTTTAAGATTAACACGTGTCCTCTTAACAAATAACAAATATGAAGGTGAACAGTGAAATTTGAAACAACATCTCAACATTGTTGATTTAGCAAAATCAGTGCTCTTGATTTTTTCTTTTTCAGTTTTCTTGAGGAAAAAAAAAGCTTTGGAAGGGTAAAACTGTGTAACAATTATTTGATTTTAATTTGGAAAAAAAATAAATTTAATTTGCATCAAGCTCAATAAAATAAATTTGGGTATTTCTTAAATAAAATTTTAAAATATAATTTATCTAATCGTGATTCGGATGTTATATCATTAGTTGAGTGAAAAATACAATTAAGCATTAATTTTAAAGGTGTTCATGATCAAATCACCTCAAAGCTTTATATAACTTGAAATTGAGTCCAATAAGCTCAAATAGTGTATTTTATTGTTTAAATAGTCACGTAAGCTTTTCATTAGAAAATTATTTAATTAAATTTAAAAAAGAAATATTAAAATAATAAAATGATAGCAAAATGATGAGAAAATAAATTATTATTTCAAAATTTTAAAACAAGCCTTTATATTTAGTGGGGAGTCAAAAAAAGTTTTTAAAAATACGAAATTAAATTGTATATTTTTATTATAATAAATATATAATTTTATTATTTTAATAAATTATATTTTATAATTTTAAATAATTAAATTAAATTTTAATCATTTAAAAAGTTAAAGTGTAAATTTATTATTACTATTAATTTAAAATTTTATAAATTATAAAAATTTAAATTGAAAATTTATCATTTTAGAAATCATTTACTATGTTCCGCCACTATTTATAATAAAAAAGTGGAAAAAAAAAAAAAACCCTTAAAAGGTGACAAAATCTTTGCAGACACCCAGGGACATCTAATTGAATATTCTTTATTATGCCCTTTTTTTCATTTTCATGGTATCTTTTGTAATGGTCAAGAAAGATGGAATAAACCTGGACATTTTTCAGAATGACGTGTGACAGTACAAACACATTCACAATTTAAAAGAAAAAAAAAATAGACTTGATTATGGGTTTAATCGAGTTTGAATTAGACTAATATTAAATATTAGTTTCGTTTTTCAAGCTCGAATCATAATTCGATTTAAAAGATGAGTCTAAAATTATGTTAAACCCGACTTAGATAAAAAAACACTAAACCCAAGCTTGATTCGCTCGTCGGTATTAAAATTTTTATATTATTTTTAATAAATATAATACATCAAATATACTAAAAATATTAAAATAAATATTTCCAATAAATTAAAAAATATTTATACTTAATAACACTAATATAATTGCAACTTAGCAAACAAATGACTCAAAAATAGTAGTAAAATTAATAATAAAATAAGAGTTATACAATATCTAAATAATAACAATAAAATAATAGCAATATATAATAACAAAATTGTAGCAAAACAATAACAAAGCAACACCAAACAGTAGTAGAAAAAAGTTTGCATTTCAAGCTGAGTTGGACCAAGCTAGGTCAAAAAAATTCTTATTCAAGTCCCGATTCTTTTAAAAAGTAAATTTTATTTTTTTGTTTAAGCTCATTTTTCGGCTCATATTTTTATTTAAATACTCTCATTTTTCGAACAAATCTTTAAATTTAAACAGATAAACTAACCCATGATCAAATCTAATTGAAAATCAACTAATCCTATCCACTTGTATTGAATTATGTATACCAAATACATATATTTAATTTTATTTAAAATCTTTACGTACATTAAGAGTTGTTAAAAATTGTTAAATATGTGCGAAACATAAATATCAAATATAATATTAAAAAAAATGTTGCAGACACCGTCAAAATCTGAAACACTTCCTTTTTTTTTTTTTCCTGAACTTCCTTAATTTATTGCTAAACTAAAAAGATTTTAAGGAAGAAACTATGTTCAATTGCCTATTTCCCAGGAAGGAAAGAATTTATCTTCCACATGAACAAAGCTATCCCATGAAAGAAATGAATCCACACCATCAACCCAATAATATTCTTCTTCAACACATGCTGTTTCACCCATTGAAACACTGTTGGATTCCTTCAACCAATCTAAATCAGAGCTTCCGCATAACATCTGGTAGTTGTTCATTGGATCATTTGTTTCATCCACAGTTGCTTTCATTTCTTCTGGTTTTTCAGCATTTTTTGGACAAATTTTCATGCCATGATCATCCTCAGGCCTTGATTCTAAGCTAGTTGCTTCTTGTTTATTTGATGAACTAGAGTCTGAATTCTTGTTGTTTTTATTACCATAATTTTTCTGGGATTTCTCAATCTCAAAAGGTTTTTGTGAGTCTAAACCGAGCTGCTTTAGCTTCTTCTTGATTCGAGTATTCCAATGATTCTTGATTTCATTGTCTGTACGGCCAGGGAAATGTGAAGCAATCTTGGACCACCTGGAAAATATTCTTTCTTGTGTTACAAGAAACAAATAATTAACTGGTTCAATGTGTATTGAAACATCGGTATTGGATATGTTCCTTCTAAATACATGAAAATTAGAAAACAATCACACTCGAGTTCAAAGATATTTACCTATTTCCGAGACGTGAATGAAGTTGAATAATCTGATGTTCTTCAGAATCTGTAAAAGACCCTCTCTTAAGGCCAGGTCTTAGATAATTTATCCATCTTAATCTGCAACTTTTTCCACATCTTAACAGCCCTACAACATCACCATACGGTCATTAACTTTAAAGCATATGGATATGATCATAATTTAACAAATTTACCTGCAAGCTTGGGAACCTTTCGCCAACAGATAATACCATTGTTGAGTATGAAATTGGTGAGCTTATGATCTTCTTCGATTGTCCAGGGACCTCGCTTTAATCCAACTTTATCACAACAAGGTTGTCTTCCCATTTTGAAAACTCAAACGAGCAAAATCGTAAAAAGGGAAGGTGGTGTTGTAATTCATGATTGAATTTGCAAGGCAAAATTTAAGACATGAAGGGTTTGCATGAGACAGTGGAAATGGTCCAATTTGGTTTTGGTTTTTACGTAAAAATGAAGTAAGAAAATTTATTCCTGCAACTAACGTCTATCTTCCTATTGATTTTGGAGTTTACATAAAAGAAAATTTAAATCATTTGATGCGATTCTTTGGCCACTAATGCTGGCCAGTTTTGTCGTTGAAGTCACTTTTTTCCTCTGTGGAGGAGAATCAAAAAAGATTCTTCATTTTCCTCGTATTTAGATATTTGTATTTGGTAATTATATTATATTTTTCATTCCAATCCAGTATATGTACTTGTCCTATCACTTGATATTTAACTGCCTTGGGCTGAGATTCCTGCCATATGAATTTACCTGCTGAAACCGTTCTACGTATTCATGCTTATAAACTTAAAAAATAAAATTAATTAATCAATAAACTTACTCGTGTTTCTCATGTTTATATGTTTTTAGCAAAGCATTAAATTTTTTTTTTAAAAGGAAAAACAACCCGAAGTTCACCTCATCTAATATTGCTTCTTGAATTATGGATATCTGACGGATAATCCATTTCAAAATACAAATCAACTCTATTTTTAATAGTTAAGTTACAAAGTATAAATCAGCCACATTATTGCTATTGCGATTAATCCATTTAAAATGGATTGAAGTAAACATATTCAGATTATCACACTCACGCTAGTAATGTCTTGCGTCCTCCTGTTGACCGCATTGACCAACTTGGCGCTGTCAGATTCTAAAATAAGCCGCTCCACTTTTAATCTAACAGCCAACCTTAAACCTTCCTTTAAGGCTTCCAGCTCCGCCCAAATCACCTCTATAGCCATATCAACAAAGTTATAGCAACCCCCAAGGAGAAATCCATCCTCATCCTTCGCAATAGCACCGAACCATCGTCCGTTACAGCAGCATCAACATTCACCTTGATGGATCCCATGGGGGGTTTAATCTATGTTCGTTTGCTTCCTAGAGAAAACTGGAGGCTCGGTGAGGTTGAAAATCCTAAAGTCTTTGCTCAGCGTTTGCGCCCTACCCCAAATCCAAGCCAAAGCCTCCATCTTCCCATTGGACACCATATTGTTCCTGTCGTTCCAGTTGTTCCAGAGGAGAGTTAAGAAATCTGTCGCGGCCTTGTTGTCAAGCTCACGAAATGCATCTTCAAGCCAATCTATGCACTCGTTATACTCACCGTCCAGCAGTCTGTTGTTTATCCCACCGACAGCAAGGATATCTTGGGCCTTTGGGCAGTCTTTCATCTCATGGACCAGCGTCTCATCACTGCTCTTGCACCTTGGACAAATATTGCTGAACCCTTGTCGAATCCGTGCTACATTGTCGAACGTTGGAAGGATGTTATGTCCAAGCCTCCAACTGAAGATTTTGATTTTAGGAAGCATCTTGAGCTTCCAAATAGCTCGGTAGTATAGCCTATGGGGGCGAAACCAACACTCTTGAGAATCATCTAAGAGTAGGCCGACTTTGATGTGTAGATGCCGTGCGGGTTTTGAAGCCACGTTCTTACATCTTTAACACCATTATGGGGAATGGGTAATTTACAAATGCGGTCCCCTATTTCTTCTCCATAAATCTCTAAGATCCTCTGCCTTTTCCACCGCCTACTGTCAGGTTTCCATAAGTCCTTGACTTTCCTTTCTTCATTGGTAAAAGGAGATCGACATTCCAAATCCCCTACAATGCCCTCAATCCCCCATCGGTCTCTTCTGATATCAATGGTGTTACCATCCCCTACTTGCCACATGAAACCATCCTTGAGTGCATTAGCCACTTTTGCAATACTCATCCACGTGAAAGAAGGTTTATCAATATTTTTGTACTCGAAAATGTTCCCATTTGGAAAGTACTTGGCGCTTAACACTTTGTAGCACAGGGTGTCCTTATGAATTAGGAGCCTCCACACCTGTCTGCCAAGGAGAGCTAAGTTGAAGGCGTGTAGGTCCCTAAAGCCCATTCCGCCCACGCCTTTTGGAAAGCACATCTCACCCCACGCCATCATAGCCCACCCACGTGTTTTATCTTTATTATTCCACCACATTCAGCTCATTTGAGAATAAAGCTCTTCAATGATACCTTTTGGAGCCAGGAAGACCGAGAAGGCATAGGTTGGAATGGCCTGCATAATGGCCTTTAAGAAGACCTCCTTTCCACCATATGACAGCAAGTGCTTTGACCAGCCCCTTACTCTGCATATACATCGGTTGATAATATTAGTAAAAGCTGAAGATCTTTTCCTACCAACAGGTAAAGGTAAACCTAAATAATTATCTAAATTATCAATAGTACGCATGCCAAGCATAGAGCTAAAAATTTACATACTAGCTACCGGGGTTTTAAGGCTAAACATAATCATGGGCTTATTCTTATTAATCTCTTGGCCCGAGCCCCGACTAAAACTGGCCAAAATATTTACCAATTTCCTCTACATTTCACTTTTTATTACGAATAAAAAGGAGAGCGTCATCGATAAAGAAAAGATGATTAATACGGGGCCCGTTTATGCTATCTCGAATCTATTTAATCATGTTATTATTCTGAGCTCTGGTTAATAACTTGGATAAAGCTTCCATGCAGAATAAAAAAAAGATAAGGAGAGAAAGGGTCCCCTTGTCGAAGGCCTCTTTTCGGTATTATCGTCTCGAAAAGGATGGAATTGCATTTGATCATATAACGGACCGATCGAACACATTTCATAATTTTCATCACCCACGCATTTACATAGCCCATCCTCTTCATCACCTCTTCAATGAACTTTTGCTCCACACGATCATAAACTTTACTCATGTCTAGCTTGATAACGAACCCTTTGTCTGGACCATTCTTTGCACTTTGAAGGTAATGGACCATCTCATGTGCAATCAAAATATTATCATGAATCATCCTCCCGGGACAAATGCACTTTGATTTTGGCTAATGTAAAAGTAAGAGTTGCTTTCAACTTTGTTGGCAAGCACCTTAGCAATGATCTTGTACACCACCCTAAAAAGACTAATAGGCCTAAAGTTAGTCATATCCACAGGCTCTTTAATCTTTGGGATTAAAATAATAATAGTATCATTTAAACAGTCCACATCTTTTTCTCCCTTAAGAATATCCTGACACAACTTAATAGTATCATTCCCTACTATGTCCCAATTTTCTCTAAAGAAACTCCTTGACAGCCCATCGACTCCCGGGGCTTTCTTCGAGTCCATTTGGTTGAAAGCCTCCTTAATCTTATTGTTCGTAAACTCCTTCATGAGCCTGTCGTTTGTTTATCTCGGAATGCAACTATCAATATAATTCAAATTTAGCTCACTATTAGAGTTCAAACTAGATTTGAATAAAGTTTGGAAATACTCCCTTGATGAGTGGTTGAAAGCACCAAAAATAATATCCTATTCCCTAAAATAATAAAAATAACAGTAAAGGGAAAGTAGGGTCGAGTCCACAGGGATCGTATTATACAAATGCCTATTTTTCGAAATCCTGGGCAGAATCGTACCCAAGAAAACGTGCGTTCCTGGAAAAATAAAAAAACAGAATTAATAATTTTGATCTGGGATAAAAACAAAATATAAAGGGAATTGAAATCGTGACGATAAATTACGAAAATTAAAAGGAAAAATAAAAGAGTTTAAAGAAGAGGGAGTTTCTTATTTGGCGAGATTCTAGCCTCCGGTTGTCTCGTTCCACCTTGGGTTCAATCTTCGGCTTTTAGATGACCTTCCTCTATCCAAGTAAGCCAGTTATAGTGGAAGAGGACACCTACGACCACCAGCTCCAAGAATTTAGACTTACAGATTTAAGGAACCTGACTCTAGTTTACAACGGCTTCCGTGGAGTTATCTATGCTAGATCAACGCTTCTCAATAGCGAATCCCACGCCATTTTGTCTCTTGGGCCCGCCAACCTTTGACGCAGTAAGCTAACGAACCGACTGTGCGACCTCCTCAAAATATACAAAGCGGCCGTTCTTTGCACACGTTGAAAAGATCACTTCTTAAGGGACATGGACGGAAGTGTCAGCCCCGTAATGCGAAAAAGCGATGAATACTTGGTGAGGAAGTTAAGTGCGGATTCTAAGCCTCAAGAACCTTTTAGGGGAATTTGACAACCTTCAGCTAGATGGATTTTTAGTGGCTCATGAATGGGATGTGAAAGAAAATAAATATAAGAGAGTGGAGAAAAGAATTTTATTGAAATAAATATAGAAAGCACAAAAGGCTATAGGAGAGAGTTTTTAGAAAAGAATGAACACCCAAAATGAGTCACTTCATCCCTATTTATAGTGCTAAGGTAGATGGACTAGTCCTACTCAAACTCCCAAAGATAATTACAATTTAATTAAAGATAAATAAAGATAAATAAAGAAATTAAATAACCCTAAGTAATTATCCTAATATTAATTATCCTAATATAATAAAAATAGAGTTTGATAAAGCAAAGTCTCTTCTTTTGCATTTCATCCTTCATCCTCCATGTTTACACTTTTGGCACCATCTTTTCCTTTTGTTGCACATTGGTCTATTTTTATCTTTAATTTCACAGATTTGGCCCTAAATTTTGCTTTGGTCTCCAATTTAGTCCCTACGAGATAAAAGTCCATAAATAGCCCAAATTAGTAGAATCACACTCAAAATTAATATGCAATTAACACGTAAAAACATGACATTCTAGAGTGTTATCAAATCCCTCCTACTTAGGCCATGCTTGCCCTCAAGTATGGTTCCTATCCACTGTGAAAATTAGATCCTGAAAGAAATTCTACTCCAAAGTTTTATAAAAAATTAGTCAAAAATGCATATGTAAAATAAAGAGAACTTCTAAGCTTGCTTTAAGTAAAACAGAAAAAGTTTCGAATTAACACACATCAAAATTAAAATCGTCTTGAATTATTTCATGCTATTTAGGTAAATTACCAAACCTACAAAGACACTCTATTTAAATCTGCTTTTAGTCCCCAACTGAAATTTTATTAGTACTATTTTTTTCTTTTTTTTCTTTTTTTCTTTTCTTTCTTTCTTTCTTTCTCTCTTTTTTTTATCTATTTACTTAGGAATATATTGAACCTTTTGACGCCAAGAAAGATGACAACCCAAGCACCCCACCCCAGTTACTCAAAGACAACATACCCCTAAAATTATTCATTTTCGATTAGCGGAGTTTTACCCATCACGTCACACAACCTTTTGACGCGAAGTAGAATGACAACCCAAGCACCCTACCCCAGTTACTCAATTAGTCGCGTTCTGAGCCATACTCATAACCTTGGCTAACAGAGTTTTACCTATCACGTCACACAACCTTTTGACGCGAAGTAGAATGACAACCCAAGCACCCTACCCCTAAGCATTCGATCACCACGTTCAAAGTCGCACTTATAACCTTGGAAACATTTATTAAATAAAATTTACATGAAATTTTAATTTTAAGAGGACTTAAGAGAAATAATCAAGTGTCAAAAATAAGTTTTAGTAACCACCTAATAGACCTGAATATAATTTAGGCATGCAAATGTATTAAGTGTCCACTTTATATTAAACTTGATCAAATTTACGAAAAGCAAGATAGAATTAACTTATTAATCATAATTATTTTAGCCTAATAAAAATAAAACAAAGGAGATAAAATCAAGCAGACAAAATCATAATTAACTCAAGAGTTAAGAATCATGCATGTAGGTCAAATAAAGGTGGCAAGTCTTTGTCAAATTCTTGGGCATGAAAAGCGAGAATATTCTTAGAAAAAATATGGACAAAATGGAGCCTCAAGAAGAAACATAAATCACAAAGACAGATGATAATAATAATGAAAAGTACCTCCCTTACTTGAAACACATTGTCCTCAATGTGGACGCAAAAGAAATAAATAGGAAGAAAAGTTTAGAAAAACCCCCGTAGCTACTCGATTATGGAGGATAGCAATAAGTTCAATGAGTTGTGGCCAAAAGTGTCGAGTCGAGCCTCAATGCGCCTGTTTTACCTAAATGGAAGAAGAGAAACTTGTTAATAAAAAAAGAAAGGAAAATAATAAATAAGAAATAATAATAAAAATGAAAATAAAACAAATAAACAAAATAAAATAAAATAAAGATTGGGTTGCCTCCCAACAAGCGCTTGTTTAATGTCATTAGCTTGACAACTTAAACGGTTCTACTATGGCTCAAAATAAATCTTTTTAATCATGTAAGCTTGGAAATTCTCATTTTTATCACATCCACTATATTTGGGTTTAATCGTCTTTCGCCTTTTCATTGGTTTCATATTTTCCTCCAAGGGATTAATCCTTTTAAGTCGGCAATGGTCTCATCATCTTTCAAAATGTGAATTTGAGATACTCGATAGGTGGTTTTAATTTGGATCGATGCCCGCACAAAGGTAGATGTCTAGCTTGATAACGAACCCTTTGTCGGACCATTCTTTGCACTTTGACGGTAATGGACCATCTCATGTGCAATCAAAATATTATCATGAATCATCCTCCCTGGGACAAATGCACTTTGATTTTGGCTAATGTAAAACAGAAGAGTTGCTTTCAACCTGTTGGCAAGCACCTTAGCAATGATCTTGTACACCACCCTAAAAAGACTAATAGGCCTAAAGTTAGTCATATCCACAGGCTCTTTAATCTTTGGGATTAAAATAATAATAGTATCATTTAAACAGTCCACATCTTTTTCTCCCTTAAGAATATCCTGACACAACTTAATAGTATCATTCCCTACTATGTCCCAATTTTCTCTAAAGAAACTCCTTGAACCCATCGACTCCGGGCTTTCCTCGAGTCCATTTGGTTAAAAGCCTCCTTAATCTCGTTGTTTGTAAACTCCTTCATGAGCCGTTATTTGTTTCTCTGAATGCAACTATCAATATAATTCAAATTTAGCTCACTGTTAGAGTTCAAACTAGATTTGAATAAAGTTTGGAAATACTCCCTTGATGAGTGGTTGAAAGCACCAAAAATAATATCCTATTCCCTAAAATAATAAAAATAACAAGAAGGGAAAGAAGGGTCGAGTCCACGAGGATCGATTATACAAATGCCTATTTTTCAAACTCAAGCGAATCGTACCCAAGAAAACGTGTCTGGAAAAATAAAAATGAATTAATAATTTTGATCGGGATAAAACAAAATATAAAGGAATTGAAATCGTGACGATAAATTACGAAAATTAAAAGGAAAAATAAAAGAGTTTAAAGAAGAGGAGTTTCTTATTTGGCGAGATTCTAGCCTCCGGTTGTCTCGTTCCACCTTGGGTTCAATCTTCGGCTTTTAGATGACCTTCCTCTATCCAAGTAAGCCAGTTATAGTGGAAGAGGACACCTACGACCACCAGCTCCAAGAATTTAGACTTACATTTAAGGAACCGACTCTAGTTTACAACGGCTTCGTGGAGTTATCTATGCTAGATCAACGCTTCTCAATAGCGAATCCGCCATTTTGTCTCTTGGGCCCGCCAACCTTTGACGCAGAAGCTAACGAACCGACTGCGACCTCCTCAAAATATACAAAGCGGCCGTTCTTTGCACACGTTGAAAAGATCACTTAAGGGACATGGACGGAAGTGTCGACCGTAATGCTAAAAGCGATGAATACTTGGTGAGGAAGTTAAGTCGGATTCTAAGCCTCAAGAACCTTTAGGGAATTTGACAACCTTCACTAGATGGATTTTAGTGGCTCATGAATGGGATGTGAAAGAAAATAAATATAAGAGAGTGGAGAAAAGAATTTTATTGAAATAAATATAGAAAGCACAAAAGGCTATAGGAGAGAGTTTTAAAAAAGAATGAACACCCAAAATGAGTCACTTCATCCCTATTTATAGTGCTAAGGTAGATGGACTAGTCCTACTCAAACTCCCAAAGATAATTACAATTTAATTAAAGATAAATAAAGATAAATAAAGAAATTAAATAACCCTAAGTAATTATCCTAATATTAATTATCCTAATATAATAAAAATAGAGTTTGATAAAGCAAAGTCTCTTCTTTTTGCATTTCAGTCCTTCTATCCTCCATGTTTACACTTTTGGCACCATCTTTTCCTTTTGTTGCACATTGGTCTATTTTTATCTTTAATTTCACGTTTTGGCCCTAAATTTTGCTTTGGTCTCCAATTTAGTCCCTACGAGATAAAAGTCCATAAATAGCCCAAATTAGTAGAATCACACTCAAAATTAATATGCAATTAACACGTAAAAACATGACATTCTAGAGTGTTATCAAATCCTCCTACTTAGGCCATGCTTGCCCTCAAGTATGGTTCCTATCCATGTGAAAATTAGATCCCGAAAGAAATTCTACTCCAAAGTTTTATAAAAATTAGTCAAAATGCATATGTAAAATAAAGAGAACTTCTAAGCTTGCTTTAAGTAAAAGTAAAAGTTTCAATTAACACACATCAAAATTAAAATCGCTTGAATTATTTCATGCTATTTAGGTAAATTACCAAACCTACAAAGACACTCTATTTAAATCGCTTTTAGTCCCCAACGAAATTTTATTAGTACTATTTTTTCTTTTTTTCTTTTTTTTCTTTCTTTCTTTTTCTCTTTTTTTTATCTATTTACTTAGGAATATATTGAACCTTTTGACGCAAGAAAGATGACAACCCAAGCACCCCACTCGTTACTCAAGACAACATACCCCTAAAATTATTCATTTTCGATTAGCGGAGTTTTACCCATCACGTCACACAACCTTTTGACGCAAGTAGAATGACAACCCAAGCACCTACCCGGTTACTCAATTAGTCGCGTTCGAGCCATACTCATAACCTTGGCTAAGAGTTTTACCTATCACGTCACACAACCTTTTGACGCAAGTAGAATGACAACCAAGCACCCTACCCGGTTCTCGATCATCCACGTTCAAAGTCGCACTTATAACCACTCGAGAGGTGGTTTTAATTTGGGATCTGATGCCTGCACAACAAAAGGTAGAAGTTTAGTATCCATAGGAGCTAATAATTTATTAACAGATTCGAAATCATCAAACATCATTTTAGATTTATCTCTATAAATTGACTCAAAAGTTTTTTCTACTGATGAGTTAATTATGTCGACACGGTTTACGTCCAAGACTTCACTTGGGTGGCTAATTGTGCCATAAATGTTAAACTTCACGATCTCCCCATCAAACTCCATCGTGAGGGTTTCGCTTCGCACGTCAATCTTAGTATTTGCGGTACTAAGGAAAGGTCGCCCCAACAAGATGTCTGAAGACCCGGGAGAGTTATCCTCCTTCATTTTTGTCACATAAAAATCTGCAGGAAAAATAAGTCCATTGTCTTTGACTAATACGTCCTCGAGGACTCCTTCGGGATGCACAACGGACCTGTCTGCCAATTGAATATTAACACCTGTTTTTGTCAAAAAACCTGCATTAAGTGATTCATAAATAGAATATGGCATTACATTTATGGAGGCTCCTAGATCACACATAGCCTTTTTAATTCCCAAATGACCTATTTTGCATGGTATTGCAAACATGCCCCTATCCTTACATTTTGCCTGCATTTTCCGCTGTAACACTGCGGACACATTTTCACCAACATTCACCCTTTCATTACCTGTTAATTTCCGCTTGTTGGTGCAAAGCTCTTTAAGAAATTTAGCGTACCTCGGTATTTGCTTGATGGCATCCAACAACGATATGTTGATCTCGACATTCCTATATGTTTCGAGGATTTCCTTGTCCTCATTTCCTTTTTGACACTGGTTGAATCGTTCTGGAAATGGAGGTTGAATTTTAGGCAATGGAGGCTTTGGTCGGACCTGTTCGTCTTTCTCAGGTTTTTCCTGGGCAATTTCTTGGGCATGATTTCTGTCGGGAATCGATTCCAGTACTTTACCGCTTCGCAACGTCACTGCATTTGCGTGTTGTCTTGGATTTGATTCTATTTGTGACAGCAGCTTCCCTTGAGAGTTTAATTTCTCAACTAATATGGTCAATTCTCTTATAGATGCCTCAGTTTTCTATTGAAAATCAAGCATATTAGCTGCTAATTTATTGACCAAAGTTTCTAGAGAATTACCTGAATCTTGTGGCTACTGTGGAACTCGATTCTGGTATGGCTGGTTATATTGTGGGTTGGCCCCATAACTTAAGTTAGGGTGATCCCTCCATCCTGGGTTGTAAGTATTAGAGTAAGGGTCGTATCGCCTCTGTGGTGGGCTAGGAAAATTTTCCACTGCACCTAAGTGGGCCATAGAGTCATCAATCAAACTGGGATAGGTATTAGTTGTGCGTTCCGGTGAAGAACATATTCCACATAATCGAGCTGGTTTAGCTTTTTCTGCAACAAGAGAGCTCACAATATTAGTAAGTCTATCAAGTCTATCTTCTATAGAAGAATTACTTAGCTGATGAACCCTTCTAGGGGGTTCAGGATTGGCTCGAAATTGTTGAGAATTTATAGCCATTATGGAGATTAAATCCCTTGCTTTTAAAAATATCTTTCGATGAAAATCGCTTCGCATGGCCACCTTTGTATCCACTCCAACCCGGTCCAAGCTTTACGCATCACCGAAAGGTTTAAAATATTGGGTGAGTCAAACCGACTCAGTATAGTCATTTACATATCTCCACATATGGGCTTGGCCCAGATCCACAATCCATAAATATGCAATTATGAAGCCCAACCCAACCTAAGTCCATCCATTACACCTACCTTAGCACTCCTGCCAAGACCTGGCTAATCCACCACCGATCACATAAGTGATCCATATCTTACCTTGGCAGACTTGCTGCTCAAGGCCGTGGCTGAGCCACCGATCCCATAGGGATCCCACATATCAATTAGTCCACGGTGATGCACACAGCTATCAACCGTCGAGATGGGCACTTAGCCAACACCTCCCTTGATGAAGCACATAGCTAACATCAAGCGTTAATGTAGCACGGGGCTAGAATTAGACCACGTACATAGTGTACACCCTTTCCTCCAATAGTCACATCCCAAGTCCTATGCATATATATATGTATCATGGCAACATATCACTTGAAACAAATATACATCACATGCCACCACATTTTCATACATTCATCAATAATAATTTATTATCGTAAATCACTGACCTGGTTAAAATAACACATATAATCATTCAAGAGACAGTGCGATAACTACGCACCTGATTAGCACAATTGACTAAATCCCGAAACCCACGCCAAACGATTTGCACCTTTGTGATTGTAGAACTCCTTCCTACACCACCTAAGTCGAATCGGCTAACATTATATACCAAATTGGCCTATGGCAGAAAATCACTACGCTTACCTTACGGATCTAAACTCAAACCGCTCCTTGTCTTAGAAGTTGTCGAACTCCCGCTTAACCTCTTAGATTCGGATTAATAATAAATCTAGGGAAAATGGCCTTGGCACTAACACATACCACTTACCTTGATACTTTCAATCCAAGAACTCCTTCATCGCTCCTTAATATCGCACACAAAAGACACATAAAATACTTAATGAACATTGACCATCTTTAGATCAAGGCCGACACTTGATTTTGGCAAACTAAAAGAATAGGAACCCAAATCGATTGCTAGAATGAGAATACTTACCTTACACGCTACCACGAGACCAAAAGCAAAAGATCGATGGACGCCTTTGTAGATTCTACCAAAGATTGTGAAATAGAAAAGAGAATAAGAGGTTGAAAGATTGCAATAGTGACTAATATTAGAGGTTTCGCTTCAAAGACTGCAACAACGAAGAGAAAATAAAGTACCTTGAGATTACTACAAGAGAATAAGTAAGGAATTTGGGTTGGAAGAAAAAATAAATAAGAGGAGGAGGGTAGAACAATTTAGAAGAAGAATTTAGAATGGAAAAAAAGGAAATATCAAAAGGTGAGCACCCTATTTATACTACACTTTCTCCTATTTTATCTCTTTAACACATATTCAAAGTGAATAAAAATAAATCCATACTTAATCTCTTCTTTTTGCTTGTTGGGGGTCATGTTGACCAACGCTCTCCATTAGCGGCATTTACCATATTCATCTCCTTCGGTTTCAAACCTTCATAAAAGTATCGGAGGAGAGATTATTCTGTTATACCGTATTGTGGGTAGCTCGCACACAACTTTTTAAATCGCTCCCAATAATCATAAAAGGTCTCTGGGTCTTTCTGCCTTATTCCCACGATTTCTCTTCTTAGCTCAGCTGCTCTGGATGCTGGAAAAAACTGTTGAGAAATAAACGACATAAATCAGCCCAAGTAGTAATAGATCCAGGAGGTAAATAAAATAACCATTCCCTAGCTGAATCGGCTAGGGAAAAAAGGAAAATCGCGCAATTTAATTTGATCCTCAGTTACGCCTTGAGGTTTCATACCCAGACAAACCATATGAAATTCCTTCAAATGTTTATGCAGGTTTTCATTTTGTAACCCTCGAAAAGTTGGCAGCAACTGAATTAACCCTAATTTCAGTTCAAAATCGGTATCCATAGTAGGATACGCAATGCACAAGGGTGGTTGTTCTGTTGGGGCTTCGACTAGTTGCCGAATCATTTGAGCCATTGGTTCTCATACCAAATTAGGGTTTTCGTCAACCCTAGCGTTGAGCACTTCTTCAAATGGATCGAATTCTTCTGCTTTACTTTCAAGTGTCTGAGTAGGGTTTTTGTTAACCCTAGACTCTGCTTCGTCGTCGATTCTGATTTTTGGCGGTGGATTGCTTTGAGTCGCTACCACCACTGACTGCTTTTTCCTTAACTTTATTTCTTTCCGATTAGCTTTTGCAGTCTTTTTGATCTCTGAGTCAAACGCAAGAGTGCCTGGAGCAGATCTGGTCATACAAAATAAAAAACAAGATTAGTACGTTACCAATCCCCGGCAACGGCGCCAAAATTTGATGCGTCATTGAAAGCACCAAAAATAATATCCTATTCTCTAAAGTAATAAAAATAACAGTAAAGGGGACGTAGGGTCGAGTCCATAGGGATCGGTTTATACAAATGCCTATTTTTCGAAATCCTGGGCAGAATCGTGCCCAAGAAAACGTGCGTTCCTGGAAAAATAAAAAAATAGAATTAATAATTTTGATCTGGGATAAAAACAAAATATAAAGGGAATTGAAATCGTGAAAGTAAATTGCAAAAATTAAAAGGAAAAATAAAAGAGTTTAAAGAAGAGGGAGTTTCTTATTTGGCGAGATTCTAGCCTCCAGTTGTCTCGTTCCACCTTGGGTTCAATCTTCGGCTTTTAGATGACCTTTCTCTATCCAAGTAAGCCAGTTATAGTGGAAGAGGACGCCTACGACCACCAGCTCCAAGAATTTAGACTTACAGATTTAAGGAACCTGACTCTAGCTTACAACGGCTTCCGTGGAGTCATCTATGCTAGATCAACGCTTCTCAATGGTGAATCCCACGCCATTTTGTCTCTTGGGCCCGCCAACCTCTGACGCAGTAAGCTAACGAACCGACTGTGCGACCTCCTCAAAATATACAAAGCGGTCATTCCTTGCACACATTTAAAAGATCACTTCTTAAGGGACATGGACGGAAGCGTCAGCCTCGTAATGCGGAAAAGCGATGAATACTTGGTGAGGAAGTTAAGTGCGGATTTTAAGCCTCAAGAACCTTTTAGGGGAATTCGACAACCTTCAGCTAGATGGATTTTTAGTGGCTCATGGATAGGATGTGAAAGAAAATAAATATAAGAGAGTGGAGAAAAGAATTTTTATTGAAATAAATATAGAAAGCACAAAAGGCTATAGGGAGAGAGTTTTCAGAAAAAGAATGAACACCCAAAATGAGTCACTTTATGCCCTATTTATAGTGCTAAGGTAGATGGACTAGTCCTACTCAAACTCTCAAAGATAATTACAATTTAATTAAAGATAAATAGAGATAAATAAAGAAATTAAATAATCCTAAGTAATTATCCTAATATTAATTATCCTAATATAATAAAAATAGAGTTTGATAAAACAAAGTCTCTTCTTTTTGCATTTCAGTCCTTCTGTCCTCCATGTTTACACTTTTGGCACCATCTTTTCCCTTTGTTGCACATTGGTCCATTTTTATCTTTAATTTCACAGATTTGGCCCTAAATTTTGCTTTGGTCTCCAATTTAGTCCCTACGAGATAAAAGTCCATAAATAGCCCAAATTAGTAGAATCACACTCAAAATTAATATGCAATTAGCACGTAAAAACATGACATTCTAGAGTGTTATCCCTTATAACCTTGCATATGTCGATTGTGTTTTCTCTCCAAAAGCCGTTCATATCTTTAAGTCTGGCGATGTTATTCTTCCTCTTTCTATTAGTGGCCCTAACATGAAAAAACCGAGTGTTCCTGTCCCCCCTCCTTTAGCCAGGTAACCCTTGACCTCTGAGCCCAGTATCTTTCATCAATATCCAACAATTTGCCCAGTTTTGCCCACATATCCTTAAGCTTGTTTCCCTCGTCATTGCTCCCCTGCCTATCAACCAAACTATTGATGTTAGCCTGCAGTTTTCCAATCTGCTTGCGCATTCTTTTTTGCTCATGTATTGCCACCTACCCAACTCAACTCCCACCAATTTAATCTTTTCCATGGTGTCTCGATTACCTCTCAGCCACGCTTCCTTAATGATTTTTTGCTTCTTCATTTTTTGACCAGCAGGCATCATATTTAAAGCAAAGCCTAGGGTCACGCATTTTATCTCTCGATTTTTTTCCTTCGGTATCCAGCAAGATCGCGTCATGGTCAGAGCTAGACTGCCTGATGACCTTGGTTTCTAGAAAGGGAAAATGGTTCAAGTCCTTAGCAGTCAGTAGAAACTGGCCTAACCTTTCTTTAACCATTGCTGTACCCTTTCTGTTGTTGACCCAAGTGAACCACCCGTTGCTAGTCTTCAAGTCCACCAAAGAAAGCTCTTCTATAATCTCGCGAAACTCATCCATAAGGATATTAGGCTTTCTCCTACCTCATTCTTTCTCCGCATTGTCAAGGATGGCATTGAAGTCGCCCCCAATAACCCACTTATCCCTCCCAGCTCTGCCAACCCTTCTAAGCATATTCCAAGAGTCTTGTCTTTTACTAGGCTCAGCATTGCCATAAAACCCCGTAAAACGGATGGAATCATCATTCTCCATATGTACCAGCGAATCAATATGGTTCCTCGAGTAAGTTTGAATATCAACCTTATTGCTCTCGCGCCATATCAAAGCCAAATCGCCTCTTTTACCATTTGCGTTAACTGTCAAACAACCCTCCATCTTACATTTCCTACGAACAGATTCAATTTTATTAGCATTGAGCATAGTCTCACAGAAAAAGATAACATCCGGGTTATTAGCAACGAGGAGTTGCTTTAAATCACGAACCGTCGCAGGGTTCCCAACCCCACGACAGTTCCAGCAAATGATCTTCATGGCTCCTGGCGGGTTGGTCACCAGCCACCGCCTTAACCGAGGAGACGCTATCCATCAATCTCTTTCTAGCAATGTTAGCTGGGCTCTCCTCTATGTTATTTCCGTTTGACCCTTTAATTTTCTTCCTCTTATATTTAAACCTTCCCATGCTATCCCTTATAATCTTGTGGCTTCTCTTATCCATAGACGAATTCACTATCGAGTCTTCTTCTCCTATCTTCCCTTTTCCTTCCTGACGATTTTGTCCACTTTCCTCTCTTGTATTTGTTTCACTCTCTTCCTTGTCATTGTTCAAGTTGACCATCCTCTTAACCAATTCAACCCCGTTTCTTCTCAAGCCCCTGTCTTGATTCGGGGTTATAATGGGTGCCCTCAACCAGCTACCGTACTGGAGGTTTAAGTAGCCTACTCTGTCTCCTTCATTAAAGTTTTGACATTTTTTTTATAGAGTGCCCGATCATCCCACACACGTAACAAAAGTCTGGAAGCCTTTCATATTTTATCACTCCTATTGTTTCCTCATCATCCTTGCTAGCTAGCTTCACAATTCTTCTTAATGGTTTTGATATATCTATTTAAACTTTGAGCCTCATAAACTCAGTCCATCCTCCATCCCTATCTTTCCAGTCAATCGCCACCAGCTCTCGAATGGTGTTCCCCATGTCCAAAGCCGTTTGACGGTCCATAAGTTCAAGAGGGATGTTATACACTCTTACCCAGAACGGCGACCTCCAGAATTCATATGAGTCAGCGTCTTTTCCTTTCTCAAATGACACCATTGAGAATAGACATTTATCAAATAGCCATGGCATCAAATTGAGAATTCTGTTACTGTCTTCAATGCACCCGAACTTAACAATTATGGCGCCATTCTTTAAGGCAACAAAGTCCACCTCCTCTTTTGTAAACCACAGCGATCTAAACACGCTATACATCGCCTCTCTGTTTGGTACCTCTATCGCCATTATCTTGCCCATAGCCCATTCTTCAAACCCTTGGCCACCACCCTTCGTAGTAATAACCTGATTAGATTCCTCTTCCGAAAATGTCAATCTTCCCAGGAGCTCATTTATCTCATCCGTCGCTGTTATCCTTTCAGTTTCTGACTCCTCCATTGATCCAACAAGACAACATGCCCAAGAAAGCCAAGAAAGGTGGAGTGAAAGTCCCAAAACAATAACCTTTCCCACAATTCCCTGCGAAGACAAAGGACCAAAAAAAGAACTGCGAAGAAAACCGATCAATCAGCAAAAAACAAAAAAAAAAAAAAAGGAAAAAGAGAGAAACAAGACACCAACTCGAACTAGAGCCCACGATACAGGCAGAAACTCGAAGCCCCAAGAAAGCAGGGAGAGCAACCACAGGGCTAAAAAGTGAAAAACCAACGACCCGACTTAATGGAAAAACCGAGTAGAAGAAAGAAAAACGAAAACAAAAAACTATCACACCAATCCCAAAAGATGAGAAACTCAGAAAAAACAAAAAAGCCGATAAACAGAACCTGAAAAAGCTAAAAATCAAATAAACCAACAAAAACTAACTAAATAACTTTCATTCATGCAAACCATGCAAAAGTTACGTAAATGCAACTAGCAAAACCAAGAGACCAAGCAAAAACGACAAGAAGAATCGTAGAAAAGTCAAAAAGTATGGATTTAACAGGCCACCGTGGGACCCACCGAATAAGCAATCAGCGATCAATCCCAAGAAAACCCATGCACAAAACACGTACCCCACAAGACAAAAAAACGAAAAAATAAACAAAACTAAAAAAAGATCGAAAAAGAAACAATAGAAATGGTAAGAAATCACCGTCAGCATCCAACCGATAGACCTGCAGTAAATGTTTCATCCGGCAGCACGCAAACTCAGAACCAGTCACATCAAATCAAAATCACCGTTCGACCACCGAAACAAACAGAAAAGAAACTAAAGCTAAAAGCCCCACAATCATCAACACACCCAAATCCCACCACAAACTGCCATAGGCAGACACACAAAACAATAACAAGAAGCACGATCGTCAAAATCTTGGAGATTTTCTTGGTTTTTTACAAAGAGAGAGTATTTCAAAGGATCACGTCTAAATAATGAAGTTGCTGAATCAAACTAGGGAACCAAATATTTTTGTCATCACTACATCCTCAAATTTTGATCATTGAGTTGATTATCTTCCTCATATTCATGCTCTTTTTCTTTACTGCCAAAACTAATGTAAATTCACGTCTACAGCAAAGCATTCATTCAATGGGCCTTCTAGGGTTAAGTTTAGTTTAAGAAATTTAAATTTTTTCAAATTAATTTGAATTTCAAGCATTAACATAGACTCACAACGTCACATTTTCAATAATATTAAAGATTTCAGAACAGGGGTGAGGTTGGAAATTTTTGTTGATGAAGCTGAAATTAAATTATATATTTTATGATAATAAAAATATACTTTTACTATTTTAAAAGTTTATATTTTATAATTTTAAAGGATTACATCAATTTTATCATTTTAAGGGACTAAAGTACAATTTTATCATTATTAATTGAAATTTTTATAAATTATAAAGGCACCTAAATAAAAATTTCAAGGGATCCGGGACAGTATTTCAGAATGTATCTAAGTAATCTCAATATCTTCTTTTTCTTTAGGTATTATGACATTTTTTTATTTATAATTTTACACTATTTTTAATGATTTTAAATTATTTACTTAAACTAAAATCGAAAATGAATTAAATTCTCCAATTTTTGACATGTTCTTCAAATAATATTTTAACTATATAAATATTTATTATTATAAGTCGAGAAAATTTAAATTTTATTAATAAAATTATTATTTTATCATTCGATCAAATTTGCCTGGAAATCATGTCATATAACATGTTTTAATAAATAAATAAATAATTCTTCTTTCCTTTCTCTACCATTTTGATTAAAAGAGAAGTCGTAATGGATTTCTTTCTTTTTTCAATTTCAACTTATTTATTTGAAAAGGTGATATAAAATTAATTTATTAGAGAAATACATAAAATAAAATATTATATGCTTCAACTTTTGCATAATACACAATTAAAAAAATAAATTCTAAGAGGATAATTTAATAAAATGCATTTTTAGATCATGTTAATCAATCATCAAAATTTGACATTTCAATTGAATGAACCAAATAACGTAATATAATAAGAAATAATTTTATAATTTTTTAATTAATTACAAAGTTTGCTCAGAATTAAACATCCATAAGCATTGACTTAAAATTGTTAATGCTCTTTTTTTTTATTAATGTAAACAAAGCTATAAATGCTCTAATTTTCTATTTTTAATAGTTTTTACGATGGTATACTTGTACACCAATATGATAATATCAGCCCTTCAAGGCAAAGTAATAAGAAAAAAATAAAAACACATGATTTTACTTAGAAAACCCTTATCAATAAAAATCACAAAAAAAAGAAAAAAATTCTGTTGAAAAATAACAATATAAGAGATTTACGGTTATGCACAATTTTAAAGGTTAAACAACTCTAACATGTGTATATATATTTTACTCAACATTTACTTTTGCACCGAAAAACATATAGTATAAAAAGTAAATTTGATATTATTATAATGGAGTTTTCTTAAAACAAATGTCTAAGAACAAAAATTGATGAAACTTTAATATTCCATTTATGATTTAATTGTTGCATAATTTTTTTATAAATATATTTTTATAATATAGTTTTTATTCACATAGTGACAAAATTTTAGTGTGTATATATATATATATATATATATCTGAATCACAATATATATATGTGATTTGTTGATGCATGAAGGAATAAATATTCCTTATAATTGCACGATTATCCATTACGAACAAGTTTATATTTTTGAGGCCAGTGCTGGCTCTGTTGGGGGTTGAGAAACTCCAAGCTATATAGAATATAATACAAATACTGAAATAGCATTGTTTGGCATGGATGGAAAAATTATTATTATTTTAACATTTATGTGTTATTGGTTCATTATTTATGGTTGAATTTTTTATTTTAGTTAAAAATTGTTGTACATTTCATTTAATTGGAGAAAAAAGAATTTAAATTTACAGATTTTAATTGTATTATTATTCACAGTAGTGAATTTAGGGCTGGCAGGGTCTTGGTCCCCTAAAATGAAATTTTTCATATGTCTCATTTAAAATTTTAAATTTTAAAATTAGTAAAAATAAAATTGTATTTTGGCCCCTTAAAATATAAAAATTTGATTTAATCCTTTAAAAATTATAAAGATATAGTCTATTAAAATAGTAAAATTGCATTTTTTCTATTATAAAAATTACAATTTAATTTCAACCCCTCTAAAAAAAAATTTTATGATTTCGCCCCTGATTATTCAAGCAGTGTTCGGTGATGCGCAAAGAAAGGCATTGTATAGATTAATTATGATTTAATTTGTTTATTCTTTGTTTAAAGAAAATGTCCATAATTAATATATCAAATATAATTATCTTTTCTTGTTTTATTGTACAATTAAAAATATCTATATGTATTAAGGGATAAACTTCAAAATTATATATAAATTTTGGTCCAACATGCAATGTTATGCCATGAACTTTAATTTTATGTCTTTTATATATGAAATGTTGATTTGGTTCAATTTTCACGTACAATTAACATCGCTATCGATATATTATCATTACATATTATATATCCAAATAATTATACTTATCCAATATAAAAATAAATTGATGTCTTTATTTCTTTAAATGTATGCAATTGAATCAAAATTAAAATTTAATGTATATATCCACACCACAATCAAAGTTTTATATATATAATTACACCAACTCAAAATTAATATATTGAGTTGTATATTAAATCAAAATTTATGTATGATTTTGATATTTATGTCAAATAACTTTGTGCTCAATCAACTTTTCTTTTATGGGCCATTATTGGCCCAAGACCCTTTGACAAAATCCGTTAATTAATGCTCGAAATTATAGCCGTTACAAAAGCCAACAGCTCAAAAACGAAATTCAAATTTTTTTGACCATAATCTTCCCCCCTCTATAAAGGTTCCATGGAAGGAAACCGTCTCTGTTTCTTTCTGATTAAACCCAGAAAAAAATCCAAGAAAATGGCGATAGAAGAACCAAAACAAACATCACAAGATTCGAAGCAGGCAAACCCTAATGAAAATACCCAAAATGTTGATGCTTTATTGTTTAGTCCCAGATTCAAATCCGCGGCTGCCATGGCTGGGTGGGACGAGGAAGCCCTAATCGTCGCTACTCTCGTCGTCGAAGACACTCCAGATCGACAATCTAAACACAAGAAACGCTCTGATTTTGTATTTAAAACCCCACCATCCACCAATTCAAGAAGGTAATTTGATAAATAGATAATCCCAAAATATTATAAATCAGTCCCTTTGTTTGCTTTTTTAATTTATTTATTAGTGATATCAATTCCCCCCCCCCAAAGGAAACGTAGGGTTCAGAGAAGGAGTCCCATTTCAACTCCTGTTGCTCCATTAAAGCTTGATGAAGAAGAAAATTCACAACAAGGTGTTTAATTTGATCTTTTGCTTCTTAGAATCTTTGTTGAGAACGTAAAAGAAAACTGGGTTTTTATTGAATTATGTATGTTGCTTAGAGTGTAAGGAGGAGTCAGTGGAACAAAGAATTGATGTGAAAGCTGAGAGGAAAAAAGAAGTAAATGAACCATTAGAACAGACCCCTAATGTTTCTTGCTCCAGTCCAAGTCCAGCTCTTCAGTGTATGGATAAACTTAGAGGAGAGCTTTCTTGTGCTGTAAGAATCTTTAGATACTTTTCTATATTGTTCAACTTGTTCAGCTTTGATTGATTAAAGATGATGGATTGATCCTTTTTTATCTTATTGATATTTTCTTGGTAGATTTGTTTGGATATCTGCTATGAACCAAGTACCACTCCTTGTGGACACAGGTAAAAATAAGACCCAATTTCATAATCTAATCCAGAAAACCAAAATCCGATATCTGGAATGGTTTTTTGATTGACTTTTGTCTCTTTAGTGAAATCCTTTTCTCTTTAATTATAGTTTCTGTAAGAAATGTTTGAGATCCGCTGCAGATAAATGTGGGAAAAGATGCCCAAAATGCAGGCAGATAATAAGGTAAAATCCGTCCAAGGCCCCGATTCCCAGCTATAAATCAACATCATTTTAATGAACTTTGGCGCTTATATAATTCCTTTTTGCATATGCAGCAATGGAAGATCTTGCACTGTGAACACAGTTCTTTGGAATACAATACAGCTTTTGTTTCCCAACGAGGTTTCAGAAGCAAGGAAGTCTGCTGCCGGAGCCTTAAATAGTCAGGAAGTTGAGCGTGGAAGTCCGGAGAGTGGAAGGCGAAGTAACAGAAGGGCTCGAAGTGTTAGACCTCCAATGGTCATCTCTACCAGAGGCGCAGCTTTGGCTTTTAGGCAGCAGAGTGAGGATCTTTCGCCGTTAGTAAGCATGAGGACAAGAAGAGGGACACCAAGCCAAAGTGAGGATGTTGCATTAGCTTTAAGGTTGCAAAGAGAACAATCCATGAAGTCTTTTCGGCAGATTCGTCAGCAAACAAGAATCCCAACCCCTCTATCTTTAGCTAGAGCAAACTTGAGAGCAATGGCTTCTCGAGCCATTAACATTCATAGGTGAGACCGGCCCGTAACTCACAATAATAAAATTTTCTAGTTAGTTCTTTCTTTCATCTTTTAAGATTTCATCCATCGTATATAAAAAGCTTATTGGATTGGTTGAGTTTAGCATTTTGTTAGTTGTTGATAGCAGCATCTTCTAGTATTATCAAAATTTGAGAAACTCAGTTGCTTTCAAATGGTAGAAATACAGAATCAAACAGTAGCTGAAGTAGATGGATAATGTTATTAAGATGTCCCCATCAAAGCTTGTGTAGAAAATAAAGTGTCCCAAGTCTCCAACTTCAAACTGTCATTTAATTCAAGTTTGATATTCATACAGCTATTTCAACATGCGTTGAATAGGATAAGAAGTCTGCCATTGCCAAATCTTTCCTCTAATGAAAATAACTTGGTAACTTCAACCAGCTTTTGGAAACATACATGGCAAACACATAGGTGATTTAGGGGGTGATTGTTCCATCAGATTGTGGAGGAGGTTTGAATCCTTGTCGTTTGCCTCTACGTTTTTAACTCTCCCTCAAAGATGCTTCCAATATGGGGGCGTATCACACCAATGTTTATAGTATTGTCCGTTTTAGCTCACTGGGGGCTTCAAGATTTTGTCAACAAAACCGCCTCGAGATAAATGGCTCTTCCGTAAGATCATGACACGGGATGCGTCACGGTTCGTGCATGCATCTTTAGCCTCTCCAAGGCAGGCAAAGCTTTTGAATATGAAATGATGCAATGATGCCCACGGTTTCTACTGACTTGCAAATGGTATTTAAAGTGAAAATTGGGAGTTTATTTTGCGGAAAACCAACAAAGGGACTGAAATAAAATTATTGTCTTGTCAACAATGGAAAATACATTGGGCAAAACAAAAACAACTAAGCATTGGAATGTATACAAGGTACTGCCAGCGAGGAGGAGTTTTTAAACTTATTTTCAGCATTGGTAAAGTCACAATGTTGTAGGATTAGTTTGATGTCCTTATTCTTAAAGAATCATCCATTGTCTTCCAAACACAAATCACTAATGTGTGTTGCAAAAATGTTTTTGATCATCTCTTTCAATTTTTCCCATATTTATAAGTGTTTCTTATGTCCGACACTCAACCCAAATCGAAATCCGGGTAACATAGGTGGTTGCCATTGCTATTTTAACAGAGTGGTTCATTGAATAAAATTGTATGATGAAAAATAGTGTACATTCTAATTCACAGCTCACTAATCTATTATCATACAAAAAGAACAAAACAGGATATGGGATAAACATTACTAGATTATGAATTAGTGAAAAACAAAGATTGCACTATATTTTCCCCATCCTTTGTATGGCATCCTTGCATCATTTTCTTTTTTTGACCAAAAACGGAAATGATGCTGGACCCCGAGTCTTTTTTTTTTTTTTCTATGTTTAGAACTTCCTACCTAATACGAGAACTCGTGACCTCGCAATGAGATGTACTTCTTAACCCAGATGGCAATGTCCTCGGCACAGGCCTGAGCCTGAGGTGTATTTAGAAGCATGTCAAGGGTAGCAAATTCGTGAACTGCATCTTTATACTCGAGAACAGGTGCATCGACATTTACCTTGCGAAGAGCCTCTGAGTAAGCAATAGCCCGGTCTCTCATCCAGTCATGTTCTGCTACAACCGTTAGTGTCGGGGGCATGAACTTCAAAGGGGGGCCCCTGTCTGGGACCAGTGGATTGGCAGCGGGGTGGTCGAGGCTGAACTCTTCCTCGGGGAGAAAGAGTTTCCATGCAAGTAAGCACATTGACTTGTCATAGAAGTAGGAGTTTGCCAAATTTATTTCGGACCGTGTCGGAACATTTCCTATGAAGAATGGGTACATTAAGACCTGTGCTACAACCTTGACAGGATCCAGAAGCCTTCCAGCCTCAACGGCTTTGCATGCCACATAATCCGCAATGTTAGCTCCACAACTCACTCCAAGCAGAACACATCTGTTTCAACAATATCACAATTAAAGATCAGGCAAAATAACTTTTTATAAAAGGTAGAAGAGGAGAATATTGCACGGTTATAGAACACAGAACAACAACTTCAAAAGCCTCTACAACCAACCGGAAAGAGCAATCGGGCTCGAGACACACTTTAGATATCAAAGACTTTTGCCAAATTTAAATGATACTCGAGAGCACAATCACAAGTTATGTTATCAAGCTAAATTACTTTCGAAAAGTTTTACAACTGAAACCTCATTATTAAGTATGCATTCTACCTGTATCTATCTAACCAAATCTTACAAATTCAGGCTTACAACAAATCACATTTCCCTAATCAAGATGTACTTCCTAGTCCCAACCATCTCAACCGAATAAAAGAAAGCAATGAATGCATGTTGAATCTACACCCGAACCATCGCAACAAATATAAAACCAATTAAAGATTGAAAATTTAACTACATTTCATATATCGGCATTGAACGAATTTAAGCTTATAGAGTCAAATTTCCGTGATCAGATTTCACTATCTAATCCCTATCCTTTTAACCAAATTGATGAATAAACACAACAAATCTAACAAAAAAACAACAATGACAATAAAAGATCACAGATTCACAGCATACATCAACTAAAAACAAAGATTACAGCATCACATTCGTGCCCGAGACAGATATCGTCAGATTTTTCTAAGTTTTTGAAGGATGCTTGGAGGTTAACTGCCCACTACTTTTTCAACCAAATGAACTCATTAATGAAAACAATTAGAATCAAAATGAAAACTTTTTATGAAAAAAAAAACAACCTTGATGGATCTCCATGAGCAGCCAACCATGGCTCAACCATAGAAGCCCCAAAAGCATCCACAAGATGTCTCTGAACCTGAGTCTTGGTAAACTCTGCTCCAACCCCAAGCGCCCCACTCCCCATAGACTTACTACACTCAGCTAAATTCGCTTGCTTTGCTAACCAATACAACACCTTCAATCCATCCTCAAAAGCCGCCGGATACTTATTCTCCGGCGCCAACCTGTAACCGACCGCCACGATTATAACATCGCACAGTTTCGCTATCCTCCGACAAAATATATCGTTAGCTACCGAGTCATTACTCCCACTCACCCAACCGCCGCCGTGGAACTGTAACATTATCGGCAATCTTCGACAATTTTGAGGTAATGGTGAATAACCTCGGTAGACATTATTGTCGGATCTTAAATTCGACCCTTCAAGACTGCTCCTTCTAGAATCATTAGTCGGGGCTCCGATATTAGGATAACTATTCCTACGGTGATTAAGGGAGTCGGACTCATCCTGTTGAGATGATCCGGGCTTGGATTTGGGTTCGGGTGGGGAAAGGGACGATTCAGGGAGGAAGATCCGAACCGAAAGGGCCGTGGAAGGGTCGATGTGGATGTCTTTAGTGGCGATACCGTCAGTGAAAGAAGGGTTGGCGGCGGAAACGGATTCTTCGGGTCGGGTCGTGACACCGTACGGGTTTGATGATTCGTCGACATGGGTTTGGATACGATTCTGCAAACGGTGCTTCAAGAGGAACTTGAAGAATACACTGTATAATTTTACAGCTATGCTTGGCATTTCCCTTAAAGATCCACTCTTTGATGGGAAAAGAAATCCGGGTCTTGAATTTTTTTTCCGGGTTTCTTCTTGATGAATTTGCAGAAAGCGGAAAATAAGACTCAAATACTAGGAAATTTTTTTTCTTTGCTTTTCTCTTTTAGCTTCTGAGTTGTGGAGACTGGGTTTAAGGCTGAGGTAAATTCATGGTTTAGGAGAGGGAAAGTTTGAAACTTGAAATGATTAGTTATTGATTGAAAATTCACATGTGAATTAGGTTATTAGGGTTTCTAAACTTGGGAATTGCTCAAGCATTGGGTTTCAAATGGTTAATTGTTGCTTGAAATTTTTTTTTTGCAAGTAAGCAGCAACTTTTTTAAGCTGCTTTAATTTTTTTAAATTTAACTTTATTTTTAGTGCTAGGTTGCTACACCGTATGATTATTCTAGTGAAACCATGAGAAAATTTAAATTCTTAAGTTGTACCGTTATGACAAAATTGACCTTAGAAGTTTGAAGTACAACAACTGGAAAGGTGGAGTTTGTAATTTGATAAGATATTTCTTGGAAAATGTTTAATAGAAAACATGACTAAGAGAGAAGTAAAGACATATTGATTAAACCCATTATTTTAGTATTTGTTGTTTTTGCCCATCTTTTAATGTATGATTGATCTTTAAAGTTTTGAAAATATTACTGAAAATGCAATAACCTTTTTTTTTTTTTACATTTAAAAGTTTTTTCTATCCAATTTAAAGACAAGTTCAAAAAACAATGAAAATAAATAAACTTTTCATTGGATAATAAAGTATGACTATTAGCATTATTTTAAAATTTTAATCCATTAAAGAAGAGAAATGGTGCTTCAAAATTTAAATAAACACATAAATCAGCATCATCAATGGTACAACATTATATTTATAGGCTATAATTTATATTATATACAATATATCAATAATAAAATGATTTGTAGAAAAAATATTGGAAATAAGAAGAAAACTAATCTTAATTGTAGTTTTCTGACCAATAAAAATAAGAGTGAATCAACAATTTGATATAATTTCATTTTTTAAATTAAATTGCTATTATAACCTTATAACTTGTTATTTTTATTTCATGTTTTGATTTTTAAGTATTTTTTAAATAAATTGGTATCATCACTATATTAAATATATCAAACGCAGTCGGTATTGGTATAAATTATAATTTTTTTTGAAAAAAAAAAAAGCCTTCTATTATTTGAATAGCCCTTCAAATATTTACACATGCAGCCATCATCAAAGTGTCTTTTGTAAGGCCCAATTTTTTTACAAAACCCAAGACCCAATAAAACAAAAAAAACAGGCCCAAAACCCAAAACCTAAAAATAGGAATGGAAAACCCTAGCAGATGGTTTAGCGCCGCCAGCAAGGCCTCTTTCCGCAACATGCGCCGGACACCACCACCCCGAGACGTGCGCCACTCCACCACGCCGCGTCAGAGACGTGCTTGAGCACGTACCTGCAAAATAGAAACAAATCAATTGTAAAATAAAGGCTATAAAAGCCACAACAAAAATCGGTTTGGGGGAGATTAGGGTTTTTTTTGGGAGAGATAAAAAAAAAGTAACACACTTGTAAACAAAGGAGAGTTCAGAGAAATACGAGAAAAACAAAGGTTCAACTTTTTCCCTTTTTCGCTTTTATTTTTTTATTTTTTTTCTTCCTATTCAATCTGCTTTTTTTAGGTTCCTTTTTAAAAAAAATATATATATAAGGCTTTAAAGGAAAAAGAAAAAATATAAAAACTCACCTTTTTTTTTCGCCACCGCTTCTAAGTGGTTGGCGATGGTGGTCGACGCCATTGACGATCACGAGGAGGAGCCGAAATCGCATGGGGAAAAGGGGAGAGCTCCTCATTTTTTTTTTCTGAAATAGAGGAAAAATGAAGGTTTTTAAAAGGTTTTGGGGTATTTATACTATATGTAAAACGGCGCCGTTTTGGCTTTTAGGTCGAGGCCAAACGACGTCGTTTGGGCCTCGACCATGACCCGACCAAGACATGGGGCTAAGATCCACGTGTTTTGCTTTGGAGGGCTAATTGCGCTTAGCCCTCCGCTTTTTGAGGTTCTATAATCGGGTTTTTTTTATTCCTGATTGTGGCCCAATAATTTTTTTCCAGTTTCAATTAAGTCCCCAGCTTAAACGCCTGCTTCAGAGAGGGAGGGTTTATTGTTTGTTTTGGCCCCTAGGTTTCTTGCGTGTTGCAATTATTTCTAATCCTTCTATTTTCTTTAAAATTACCAGTTTTTATTTTTAGCTTAATTTAGTCCTTTTTCTTATTTTCTTTTGCTTATTATTTTATTACTGTCATTTTTATCATTTTTAGTGTTATTTTACTATTTATATATATATTATTATATTTAATATTTTTATTATTACCGCTTTATTAATACTATTATTATCTTATTTTCTTATTATTTATTATTTATTATTATTATTATTATTATTATTATTATTATTATTATTATTATTATCATCATATACATATTATTATGACTATGGTTATATTTATTATTAGTATTATATTTGTTATTATCAAGACCTATTTTGCATATATTACTATTATTATTATTAAAATCGTTTTTCTTTCTTATTATATATGTAGTACATCTATTATTATTTTGCCCTATAATTATTATTTTATTTCCTTTACTATTACTATTGCTTTTTTTTACTATTACTTTTATTACCCTTAAGGTTACTTTTTTTTTTTCCTCATTGCTTTTTTTTTATATTATTACTATGTTTTGTTATTAATGCTATTATTATTTTACGGTACTTTTATTACCTTATTATTATTAATATATTGTTATTTTTATTACTATTATTTTATTATTATTATTATTTTAATATTATTACTACTATAGTTTTTTTAATTATTTTCCTATTATTATTATATTCCTAGGTATTTTTTTTCCTTGTTATTACCGTGGTCACATTTCAAGATTTTTATTTTGTTTTTAAAGAAAATGCATAAAATGGGCTTTTACGAAGGTAATATTTCAGATTTAGAAGTCCGAGAAATCGTGCCCAATCCTCATGGTTTCGATTTTTCGCTTCGCCTAGATCACTAAATATCCTTTAAAGATTTTAATCATGTTTCATAAAGGTAATTTTGTGTGTGGAAGTTCGAAAAATCGTGCCCAATCGTCTTTGGGTTTCGATTTTCGCTCGTCCAGATCACTAAATGTCCTTTAAAGATCTTGATCATATTTTTGAAAATAAGGCAATGTTTCGTGTTTGGGAAGTTCAAGAAATTCGTGCCCAATCGTGCTGGGTTTCGATTTTCTGTTCATCTAAACAACGAGATATCCTTCACAAATTTTTTTAACATATTTCTTAAATAAGGGCAATATTTCGTGTTTGGAAATCCAAAGAATCGCACTCCAATCGTCTTTGGGTTTCGGTTTAGTTTAGCCAAATAGTGAAATACCCTTTTCAAATTGCGCTACATGTATTTTGGAAATTGTAAAATAATCTTGGGATCGAAAGTTTGAAGCATCGTGTCCTATCGTCTTTGGACATGATCTCTCACTTTTCTAACAAGAGAGTTTTGCTATCCAATACGAGTCGTCCAAACATTTTTCCATACTTTAAAATATTTTCTAATTTTCGATATTAAGGACATTAATCAATCAATACGGTACCAATTTTGGGCGTATGGGGTGCTAACCCTTCCTCGTATGTGAATCAACTCTTGAGCCCGCTTTCTTAAAATTGTAGACCAAGATGTTTTATAAATGGCCCAATCACACTTCAAAAAGATTGGTGGCGACTCCGCTTTTTTTTTAAAAGTCGGCCCGCTTTTCCAAACAAAATGGTTTCGATAAATTGGCGACTCCAATCGGGACGCAAGAGAGTCAAGTCAAAATTGGTTGATTAATGTTCTTTCTATCAAAAATATTTTTTTTTCTTTTTCGTTTTTTCCATCTGCATGAGTTTGTGTCGCGTCAAATATTTGTTTCGGTTTTGAAACGCATAAGATACCTTTGCATTCATGTTACATGACCGCTGTGGTCACATCCTTTAAGTGGGAGCGAGAAACTATGCCTTCGTGAGGTTTTCACCTCCGCATGGGCTAGGGGACCACTTCCGGTACATCCGTATTTATGGTTCCGTGAGGTTTTCACCTCCGCATGGCCATAGGAAATGTATTCCCCGAACCTAACTCGATCTGATGAGCATATAATGGGTGAGGATTGAGGAATCACCGTTCAGGTACCCTTTTATTTCTTTAGTGCCAAACCACATATAGTGAACCTTAAGAGCCCACCCTAGGTAGAGCCATGCTAGACCTTAGTGGCTACCGGTGTATTGGTTAGATATTTTTTTTTACTTGCTTTGGTTGCTTTTATGTGATACTAACTTGTTTTATTTTGGTCATATATGCATGTCATTTCATACTTAAAAGGCATCGATTCTGCTTTTAATCACTAAGTTAGAATACTCAAGCATGGAGGACCGATTCCTTGATAAAGTAGAGGATAATACTACCGCATGATATGGTCGAGAAGACACGACTTGAGAAGGGGATAGCCTAACCGAAGGCTACACATCGAATTATTGGACTTCACTCAGATCGGTGTGACACGAATGAGCTCCAAGAACTAAGAGATATATAATGGTTGGGATGAAGCAACTAGGCAACCGTTTCTACACTAATTATGGTGATCTACCTTACTTACTCGACATCAAAGTGGACAAACACTTATTTCTGCTATGACTCAATATTGGAATCCCGCTTATAATGCTTTTACATTTGGGAAAGTAGACTTAGTGCCTACCGTGGAGGAATATACAGCTTTGCTTCGCAGTCAAAGGGCTCAGGTCGACAAAATTTACTTCAGGGCCGCTAATGCACCTTCTTTTGTAAAGAAGCTGATGAGCATCACCGGGATGAGCGAGCAATGGGTCATGGCACGAATTCAAAGCAGAAGGGTGAAGGAAATGCATTCCTTGGGTAAACTTGAGGGACTGATGACCAGACACACCGGATATGAAGAGGAAAGTTGACATTTTGCCTTAAGTATCTATGGTTTGGTAATTTTTCCCAAGGCTTTGAGGCATGTAGACGGCGATTATTGATTTGTTCGACCGTCTTGACAAAGGGGTTACGCCTTTACATTCAACAATTCTTGTCGAAACATTTAGATCTTTGAACTCGCAGGAGAGAGCGGTGAGGAAGATTCATGGGATGCGCACAACTATTGTTGGGGTGGTTCCATAGCCATTTCTGAAAGTAGATAGAAATTTTGTCTTGTCTTTTTGCGAATTACTCCCCATTGAAGGAGTTATCGCCGCTACTAGAAGAGATGACATAGTAGAAGAGAACTGGATCGCTTCTTCGTAATCTTCAGAAAAGATGTGGAATAGAGAGCTCCTTAGTTTGTTCCCGATAAAATCCTCTACCAAAGTGGGAGTTATGATTGGGTCCTCTGTTAGGGATCCGGGAGTCATTGGGTATGCTCCTTTGCTCGTGCTAAGACAATACCAATCGAGACAGCTTTATACCGTAGAACGCATGTGTTAGCTCGCTTGAATTCTCGATAGTGGGAATAATTATAAGAAAAGAGTTCGAGAAGTTTCGATGCGTGGAAGCAGATTCACCGAATGAAAAGAGTTGCGATAAATCCAATGGTAACCTCGAATATAGCACATGGCGAAAGGGAGAGTGAACGATAATATTCCTCAGTCGCACAGTCTGCCTTCGATCGATAGAAGAATACTGCAGTAGTCCCTTCCGAGTTGGAGATCATGAAGCAGGACTTTGAAAGTAAAAGTTCAGAGTTAGGGAAAAGATAGAACAACCGGAAGGGAAAAATGGATCGATGTTAGATATTGATATCTAGAAATCGAGGTCGAGAAGTCGAGGAAAGGAAAAAGGAAGGCCAAAGAAGATTTGGATAGCTTGAAACCGACTACAAGAAGTTGCATCTATCGATGAGGACTCATGGGTTGGGTAAAACTCTAACAATGGCGCCAAGAACTTCGGAGGAGAAGACCAAGGTTGACCAAAGGAAGAAGAGATTTCGGGGTTCAAGCACAAAAGGATGCCCGAAAAAGACTATGGAGAGAGCCAAAGTGAAAATAAGATGCTAAGGGCTCGAGTAGCAGAATTAGAGAAGGCATTGAGTCAAAGTCACAACTCTACAATGAAGTTGGAATCAAGCCTAGGCCAGATTGAAGAATTGAAGGGAAAGGTGGTGGAACTTGAAACAAGATCGCAAAAACAAAGAGCTCGGATCCAAATTGTTAGAGGCGATAACCAATGAGGAAAGAGTAACTTCAACGATCTCGTAACCAAGTCAGAGAAAGAGACTACCTTATGGGTGAAGCTGTGGTTCAGATAGGAGAGGTGGCCGATCATCTACAAACCCTAGCAATTCAGGCTGATGTGTTAAGTGTATTTTATGAGTCAAAGTCAGATCAGGGTCGAGAGCTAGCCTCACTTCTTGAGAAAGTTAAAACTTTGGGCATAAGGGCTAGGTCGATATGTGACTGCTTTATGTAAAGGATTTTATCTTTTTCAATGAGTATTTTAAAAGAAATTGAATCGAATCGACTCTTTTATTTTTGTATTCATTCATTTGCATTACATTTCATGCATTGGCCTCGCATCACTACATTTGCATAAATATTATAAGACAACCCTATTAACTAGAGGTCATACTATAGTTATCCTGGAACACCGCTATTATACTCGAAAAAGACGAGAGCAATGGATCAAAGGATAGAAAAGTTAGAGCAGATGCAAAAAGAGATGCAAGACCAACTGCAGGCTCGGATGCAAGAGCAATAGCCAAGATCCAAGCAGACATGAGGGATCAAATGTCGGAATCCCAAAGAAGCATGATGAGCCACCTAACACAGCTTGTTGACCTGAGGGCTCGAAAATGGAAAAAGGCCTATGGTCGATCATCGAGAAGATAATGAAGATTTTGCTTGCCCTCCGGCCCGGCCCGACAAGTTCCCAAGTGCAACCACCGAGAGTGTCAATAATATCGTGCCTCAAGACCAATCCGGTGCTCGCACCGTAAATTTCCGCTGGCTCGAAGTTCTAACCTCGAGGTCAATCTGTAAAACTAATGGTCCTGCATTTGATGAGGCGCGAAGGGAGAAAGTAAAAGCGTAACTTCCAAAAGAGTTTGAGGATCGATGCAAGTGGTCGGAAGAGAAGTTTCGAGCATTAGAAAGTGCTGATCACCAATGCGAAGTGGATGCTAAGAAGTCGAGTCTAGTCCTGATTTAGTACTTCCTCCAAAGTTCAAGATGCCGAATTTGAAAAGTACAACGGACTAGCGCCTGAGGCCCATATTACGATGTTCATTTGAGAATGACAGGATATGTCAACAATGACCGCTTGTTGATCCATTGCTTTCGGATAGTTTGATTGGGTCAGAAGAAATGGTACAACCAGTTGAGTTGTACCCAAATTGTACCCAAATCAAATCGTGGAGAGATTTGGCGCAGCTTTCATCAAGCATTACTACCATGTGACCGATATAGCACCGACAGATCACATTGCAAAACATGGAGAAAAAGCTAAGTGAAAGCTTCGTAAAAGCACGCCCAAAGATGGAGGGAGGTCGCTACAGTCCAAACCACCATTACTTAGAAAAGGATGACCATGCTCTTCATCAATACCTCAAGGCACCGCTCATTAACCACATGTTGGGAAGCACGACTAAGAGTTTCATGACATGGTGATGTCAAGCGAGATGATAGAAAACGAATCGTGTGGGAAGATAGAGGCCGGAGAGAGCACAAGAAGAGCTGCTACCAAGAAAAGGGAAGTCAAGTGGGAATATAAGCTCAAGTTATCCTAAACCCACATTATCACCCAACCGAAAGTCAGAGTCATGGGCCAAAGAGTCTTACCAAGACAAGAGCCCAATACGAGATGTAGGATCGAGAGATTCCAATTTACTCCTATATCGGTGACGATAAGGAGTTGTATAAGACTTTATTCGATGCGCATGTCGTGTCCCCATTTTACTTGAAGTCGCTGCAATCTCCATATCCTAAGTGGTATGACACAAACGCCAAAGGTGAGTACCATGCGGATGTAGTAGGTCACCGACAGAAATCGTATTTCATTCAAAAGACTAGTCGAGCGACTTATCAAGGCGGGGTCGAGACTTCAAAGACCCACCGGTGGAGGAAATTGCTACCCACCATGCCGATAATGGGTAAACGCGATAATTGAAAACAGGGAGAGGAGGTTCAAACAGAGATTGCCGAGGTCGAACCCCGCTGAGAATGGTTTGGAAAGAAATGCGAAGGTTGGACTAGTTCGTAAGAGAATGTGAGTAGGTCTTTAGATACAAGGAACTATCGTGAGTTCCATGACAAGGAAGGTCATGAAATCCAAAGAATGTAACGAATTTAGAGCCCTAGTACAAGGGCTAATGGATAATAAAGAGTCGAGTTCTTTGACTTGGTGGAAAGAGAGGATGTATGTTCCATGTAAGGAGGGTCGCAGAAGGATCCTTAAAGTCAATCACCCACGCAGATTATCACGCCAGTGGGTCGACGAGGTTGGGGTGAAGGTGGCACCGAGGGTCATAATCGAAAAACCTATAATTTTGCTCCTAAGAATGTGATCAATATCGTAATTCGTAAACCCGTGACTTTTCTTATAAAGATGACAAGAGGGTACCTTGGAATTACGATTGTACTATGACGCTTTTGGGAAAAAATTTGGCCAAAGATACCCGACCCGTAAGTTGAGTCCTCTATGACAAGAAGGGAGACGAGAAGACAGGACCACCGGTTAATAAACCAAGAATGAGAATGAGGTCGGGAGTTCTTGAAGTTCCCAAGCACGTGAGTACAAAGGTGGTGGAACAGCATACATAAGCAATGACACGCGACATCGGATTGACCTTATCGCTAAACTCGTAAGGACACCGTAGTGCGTTAATGAAAGCATTGAACCGATTTATGTTGTTGATGACATTTCAAAGAAATAAGTCGGACCGTCTTGTAAATAACATGAGCGCAGATAATTTCATCTCGCTCGATGATGATGAATATCGCCAAGGGGGATCTACCAAGGCATTGCACATCACTACCCGATGCAAAGGGTATACACCGCCAGGGTATTGATTGACAATGGCTCAAGATCGAATGTTTTGCCCTCGCTTACACTAGACAAAGTTACTCAGACACGCTCTCACATGAAAACGTGCCAAAATATAGTGAGAGCATTCGATGGCACCGAGAGAGAAGTAATGGGAGGATTGAGATACCTCTCCTAATTGGGCCAAATACGACGAGGTAGATTTCCTTGTGATGAGCATCAAGCCTCTTATAATTACTTGTTGGAGAGGCCGTGGATCCACTCAATGAGTCGTACCATCGCCATTGCACCAAAAGTTGAAATTAGTAATAGAGGCTTGTTGATAACTATAAATGCAGAGGAGGATATCATCGCGTCACACTAGTGATGCACCGTACATAGAGAATGATGCGAGGCCTTAGAGTGCTCCTTCGTGTCGTTAGAATTTGTAAATGCGACTTTTATAAGTGAAGGAAGAAGATCCCTGCCCAAACTCTAAAGTAACGAGGATGGGCCTACAGCTTGACAATGGAAAAAGGAGCAATGCCCGGAGGGACTTGGAAAATATCTCTGTGGTCCAAAGGTTAGAGTGCTGTGGTTGGTTGACAAGCAGATCGCTTTGGTCTAGGTATAGACCGGATACGCATGAGAAAGGAGGAGCTAGAGAGGAAGCGTGAAAGACGAAGGACACGATTGAATGGTGCCGAGATTGAGTGAGCTCAATGACCTTTCCCCATATATCTAATTCATTCGTGTCGAGGATTATCCATTCAGATGCGAGGTCATGGATGAGGAAACAAACAAGACATGATGCGAAGTTTGAACATCAACGCCGTGTCTCAAGAAAGTTCGAGAGAGGAAACTTGGCGTATTCGCCTTACGAGCCTAGAAGTGTTCGGACAACCTGATCATGGAAGAAATTCCTGTAGTTTTAGGAATAAAACAGTAATGTTCAAAACACACTTGTTGTTTCAAGCCTAGGAACAATAAGAATTTTTGTGAAATAGGCATGTTCACGCATCATTATTTTCAATAAGAAGTGCACTTTTCTTTCCATTTCATGCAATAATTCTTCTACTGCTCCACTCCATTCATAATCATAACGCATAAATAAGTCGCCCTTAAATTCATTTTCATTGAATATTCTTTTATACCTACCATAGGTCCCCGATATCGACGCCATGAGTGACATCGCTATGAACTCGTAATTCCCTTATGAGCAAGACACGTGCCTGAGGGATCTCGTGACTTTGCGATGATGAAGATTATGATTTATCTCCGATTTGTTAAGGATGGTAGAGCGGAGGAGAAGTTTATTCTACCTCACGAAGAGACAATTGAAAGTGTACTTCTAGAGGATGGGAAAGAAGTGAAAATCAAGACCTGATAACCCATGAAACAAGGCAGACCTCATTAGACTTCGCTAGAGTTCAAAGATGTCTTCGCGTGGTCATATCAAGACATGCCAGGTTGAGTCTCGATATTGCAGACATCGATCCCCATAAAAAGAGAATGCAAGCCGGTCAATGAAGCTTCAAGAATGAGACCCGATGTCACAAAGAAAGATAAGGGAAGAAGTCAAGAAGTAATTTGATGTTGGGTTCTACGAGTAGTAAATTACTCGTAATGGGTAGCCAACGTGGTTCCCGTCCCCAAAAGGATGGAAAAGTCCGGATGTGTGTCGATTATGGGACCTAAATAAGGCTAGCCCAAAGACATGCCTTCCCACTACCTCACATTGACACTTCAAAGGATAACACGGCTGGTTTTCATTTTTCTCCTTCATGGATGGTTTTCGGATACAATCAAATAAAGATGCATCCCGAGGACATGGTAAAGACTACCTTCATAACCTTATGGGAACCTTTTGTTACCAAGTGATGCCATTTGGGTTAAAGAATGCGGAGCAACATACCAAAGGGCTATGGTAACCTTATTCCATGACATGATGCATAAGGAGATTGAGGTCTACGCCGATGACATGATCGCAAAATCTCAAACGGAGGGGAGCAAGTGCAAGTATTGAAGAAGCATTTTCGAGATTGAGGAAATTTCACCAAGCTCAATCCACCAAATGTACTTTCGGCTCGATCGGGGAAGCTATTGGGTTTCGTGGTCGGCAAAAGGAATTGAAGTAGATCCAGATAAAGTCAAGGCCGCATAAAAATTACCTCCGCCACAAGACTCGTAAGGAAGTCCGAGGTTTTTAGGAGATTGAATTACATCGCTTGGTTTATTTCACAATTGATCGAGAAATGTGATCCAATATTCGCCTTCTTAAGAAGCACAATCCGTGCATTTGGGATGATGAATGCCGAGGGCGCTTGACAAGATTAAACAATATTTGTCCAACACCCAGTTGTTAATGCCTCCCATCCCGATAGACCCTTGATTTTGTATCCGATGTTGTTCGATAACTCAATGGGATGTGTGCTAGGCCAACACGATGAGACAGGAGGAAAGAAAGGGCGATATATTACCTCAAGAAGAAATTCACCGAGTGTGAAATGAGATACTCGCCAATTGAGAAATCGTGTTGTGCATTGGTCCGGACAACTCTGGAGGTTGAGGCAAGACATGTTGTACCACACGACTTGGTTAATCTCAAATTGACCCTCTCAAGTACATGATGGAGTCGATGGCCCTAAATGGAAGAATGGCCCGATGGCAAATTTTGCTCTCTCGAGTTCGACATTGTCTATGTGAACCGTAAGGCGGTGAAGGGAGTGCAATAGCAGATTTCTTAATGTTAGGCGCTAGATGATTATGAGCCCTTAATTTTGATTTTCCTAACGAAGATCCGATGTTTGTAGCTACAATTGAAGAAGATATCTTAGAAGATCGCCCTCGAAGATGAACTTTGACGGAGCATTAAATGCCGTTGGTAATGGAATTGAGGCAGTCCTGGTATCCCCAAATGGAGAACACCATCCATTCACTTGCAAGTTGGACTTCAATTGCACAAACAACATGGCGTATCACGGCGTGTATCATGGGGATACGAAAGCACCATAGACCACAAAGTTAAGGCGCTAGAGGTATACGGAGACTCGCCTTGTAATATATCACCAAAGGAGAATGGGAAACAAGAGATCCCAAACCGATCACCATCGAAAGTTAGTCTTGGAACTAATTGAGGAGTTTGATGATATCACATTCTTCTACCTCCGTGATGAAAACCGGATGGTCGATGCTTTGGCCACCCCGGCTTCTATGATCAAAGTGAATGAGTAGGAGGGTATGAAGCCTATCCAAATGAGTATTTATGGGTTCACTCATTGTTTCAATATTGACGAAGAGGAAGAGAGAGATGATCATCCTTGGTACTATGATATTCTCGCAATATGTGAAAAGCCGTGAATATTCGATCAAGCGATCGAAAATAATAAGAAAACATTGAGAAGACTTGCCACGACTATGTCCTAGATGGAGAGATCCCAGATAAAAAAGGAGGATCAAGTGTTGCTCGATGTGTGGATGTCTGTTGAAGCTAGGAAAATCTCGGAAGAAGTCCATGAGGTGTCTGTGGAATACATGCCAATGGGTTTACGATGGCTAGGCAAATCATGAGATTTGGGTATTATCGGTCCACGATGGAAGGAGATCGATCCGTTATGCCAAGAAGTGCCATAAGTGTCGTGTTTATGGAGACAAGATCCATGTGCCTCCTTCACCTCTTCATGTTATGACTTCTCCATGGCCTTTCTCAATGTGGGGCATGGATGTCATTGGGCCAATCTCACCGAAAGCTTCTAATGGACATCGCTTTATCTTCGTGGTCATTGATTACTTCACCAAATGGGTACAGCAGCTTCGTATGCCAATATCACGAAGACGGCGCTAGCAAGTTTTTGAAGAAGGAGATCATATGTCGCTACGGATGCCGTAAAAGATCGTGGTCCGACAATGCACTAAACTTAAACAATAAAGCGATAGCGAAGTCTCCGCAGTCGGCTCAACATTAAGCACCATAACTCGCCGCCATATCGCCTCAAGATGAATGGAGCGATTGAGGCGCTAATAAAAATATCAAGAAAATTGTGGGAAAATGGTTGAGACCTACAAGGACCGGCATGAAAAGTTGCCGCTGCCTCTCTACGCTCATCGAACATCGGTTAGAACCTCTATCGTGGCAACTCCTTTCTCGTTGGTTTATGGGATGGAAGCGCTTTGCCTATTGAAGTTGAGATCCCTTCACTCCGGGTTTTGTCAGAGCTAAAGTTGGACGAAGCAGAATGGGTTCAATCTCGATATGATCAGCTGAATCTAATTGAGGAAAAGAGGCTAAGAGCTATTCGCCATGGTCAATTGTACCAGAAGCGGATGATGCGAGCTTACAATAAGAAAGTCCGCCCCAGAGTATTCCATGAAGGAGATTTGGTGTTGAAACAGATCCTTCCTATGCAAAAGGACTTCAGGGGAAAGTGGATGCCTAATTGGGAAGGACCCTATGTGTAAAGAAGGCCTTTTCTAGAGGAGCTTTGATACTAGTCGAGATGGACGGCAAAAGTCTGCCAAATCCGATTAACGCAGACTCGGTCAAGAAATACTTCGCTTGAAGGTGGACCAAGATGAAAATGCACAAAGGGGCATCTTGAGTTCAAAAAAAAATCGGAGAGGCCAAAGCGAAAACCCGTAAAGGGCGCTTTGAGACCAAAGGGGCTTTGAGTTGAAAACCCAAAAAAGGGCGGCTTAAAGTATGATCAACTTGTGAGGGGGCATTCAGTAATTTCGCTATACTTGCATTAACAATGAGGAGATATGTTACGTCTTGGGGCATCTACAAAGTACCATTGATCTTCTAGACACATGTTGAACTCAGAGAGGTCTTCAAGAAGTACATACAGAAAAGCTCAGACTGTGATATCTGGGGCATCAATACCATTCTTATTCATATTGCACCCTAATGGACTTTGTTTTCCTTGTTCAACCCATTTTTCATGGGTTTTTATCCCGAATAAATTTCGCTTTTATTCATTTCTACGTCTTGTTTCAAGTATTTTTCTTGGAAATAATGATTATTGAACCAATAATACTTTCACAAAAGAAGTTTTATGCACTACTCGAAAGTTTCTAAAAATACAAGAATCCAAACAGACAATTGTTTAGAACTAACCAGGCTTTAAAAGGGCTTAGAGACTTGAGATAAGGATTTAAGAAGGATTTACATCTTCGATTAGTTGTTAGAAGTATCAGCTGAACAAAGAAGACACACGCCAAGGGTCACTTTAATAAGTAGCAAGCAATAACAGCCCAAAATGTTAAAAACGGATCATTCTCATGACATTTTGCATCCATTCATAACATTCATGATACATATGGTTAGGAACATCTTTCATGACATCCTAATCATTTGACATATGCATAGACCCCATGAAATCACTTCTACAGGTAGGTTCCTCAGAGGACAATGTAGCAAGGTTAATGGAGTTACAGAAGAGTGCAGATCTTATCTCTCTGAAAGGGGAGTAGAGCAGATCAAGATACAAGTCTTATCTCCACTGAGCAGAGTGGAGTAGACTAAAGATAGTAGATCCTATCTCCATTGAGCAGGAGTGGAACGGATTGAAGATAACAGATCTTATCTCTACTGAGCAGGAGTAGAGCAGATCGAAGACAAGTCTTATCTCCACCGAAAGCGAGGGGCAGATTAAAGATAGTAGATCCTATCTCCACCGAAAGGAGGAGTGGAGCGGATTGAAGATAATGATCTTATCTCTATCGAAAGGTGAGTAGAGCAGATCAAGATACAAGTCTTATCTCCGCCGAAAGGAGAGGGAGTAGACTAAAGATAGTAGATCCTATCTCCACCGAAAGGAGAGAGGAGCGGATTGAAGATAACAGATCTTATCTCTACCGAAAGGTGAGTAGAGCAGATCGAAGACAAGTCTTATCTCCACCGAGCAGTGTGGAGCAGACTAAAGATAGTAGATCCTATCTCCACCGAAAGCAGGAGTGGAGCGGATTGAAGCAAGCAGATCTTATCTCTACCGAAAGGCGAGTAGAGCAGATCGAAGATTGAAGCCTTATCTCCACCGAGCAAAGAGTGGAGCAGCTAAAGATAGTAGATCCTATCTCCACCGAAAGGGTAGAGCGGATTGAAGACAACAGATCTTATCTCTACCGAAAGGTGAGTAGAGCAGATCGAAAGCGAGAGATCTTATCTCCACCGAGCAGAGTGGAGCAGATCGAAGATTGAAGCCTTATCTCCACCGAAAGCGTAAGTGGAGCAAAGAAGATAGTAGATCCTATCTCCACCGAAAGGTGAGGAGGAGCGGATTGAAGATAACAGATCTTATCTCCACCGAGCAGTGAGTGGAGCGGATCAAAGATTGAAGCCTTATCTCCACCGAGCAAGAGTGGAGCAGATCGAAGATTGAAGCCTTATCTCCACCGAAAGGTTGGAGCAGGCTAAAGATAGTAGATCCTATCTCCACCGAAAGGTGAGGGAGCGGATTGAAGACAACAGATCTTATCTCTACCGAAAGGGAGTAGAGCGAGATCGAAGCAGAGATCTTATCTCCACCGAAAGGTGAGGAGCAGATCGAAGATTGAAGCCTTATCTCCACCGAAAGCGGGTTGGAGCAGGCTAAAGATAGTAGATCCTATCTCCACCGAAAGGTGAGGGAGCGGATTGAAGACAATAGATCTTATATCTACCGAAAGCAGAGTAGAGCGGATCGAAAGCAAGAGATCTTATCTCCACCGAAAGCAGAGTGGAGCAGATCAAGATTGAAGCCTTATTTCCACCGAAGCGTAAGTGGAGCAAAGCTAAAGATAGCAGATTGAAACAAAACTTCTATACCTCCGAATGCAAGAGGTGAAATAAAGCTACCCGAAAAGGAAGCATCAAGAAGTCAAGATCGAACAAGCTAGGCAAAATTGGTCCTTTAAAGTCTTTGCTCTATTCTCGCTGAACGACAATGAGCAAAGAGGGCAATTGAAGGCCCAATTTTTTACAAAACCCAAGACCCAATAAAACAAAAAAAAGGCCCAAAACCCAAAACCTAAAAATAGGAATGGGAAACCCTAGCAGATGGTTTAGCGCCGCCAGCAAGGCCTCTTTTCGCAACATGCGCCGGACACCACCACCCCGAGACGTGCGCCACTCCACCACGCCGCGTCAGAGACGTGCTTGAGCACGTACCTGCAAAATAGAAACAAATCAATTGTAAAATAAAGGCTATAAAAGCCACAACAAAAATCGGTTTGGGGGAGATTAGGGTTTTTTTTGGGAGAGATAAAAAAAAAGTAACACACTTGTAAACAAAGGAGAGTTCAGAGAAATACGAGAAAAAACAAAGGTTCAACTTTTTTCCCTTTTCCGTTTTTATTTTTATTTTAATTTTTTTTTCTTCCTATTCCGAATCTATTTTTTTGGAGGTTCCTTTTTTAAAAAAAAAAGATATGTATATAAAGGCTTTAAAGGAAAAAGAAAAAAAAAATATAAAAAACTCACCTTTTTTTTCTGCCATCATGGCGGTGGCTTGGCGACGGTGGTCGACGCAGCGGCTGACGGCCGGAGGAGACGCCGGAAATCGCATGGGGGAAAAGGGGGGGAGAGCTCCTCATTTTTTTTTCTGAAATGAGGAAAATAAAGGTTTTAAAAGGTTTTGGGTATTTATACTACATGTAAAACTGCATTGTTTTTTTTGTCGAGACCAAAACGACGTCGTTTTAGGCCTCGACCATGACCTGACCCAAGACAGGGCTAAGATCCACAGAGTTTGCTTTGGAGGGGCTAATTGCGCTTAGCCCTCCGCTTTTTGAGGTTCCATAATCGTTTTTTATTCCTGATTGTGGCCCAATAATTTTTTTCAGTTTCAATTAAGTCCCCAGTTTAAACGCCTGCTTCAAAGAGAAGGGTTTATTGTTGTTTTGGCCCCCCTAGGTTTCTTGCGTGTTGCAATTCGGCCCCTAATCCTTCTATTTTCTTTAAAATTACTTCCAGTTTTCATTTTTAGCTTAATTTAGTCCTTTTTCTTATTTTCTTTTGCTTATTATTTTATTACCGCCATTTTTATCATTTTTAGTGTTATTTTTACTATTTATATATATATATTATTATATTTAATATTTTTATTATTACTGCTTTTATTAATACTATTATTATCTTATTTTCTTATTATTTATTATTTATTATTATTATTATTATCATATACATATTATTATGACTATGGTTATATTTATTATTAGTATTATATTTGTTATTATCAAGACTCTATTTTGCATATATTACTATTATTATTATTAAAATCATTTTTTCTATCTTATTATATATGTAGTACATCTATTATTATTTTCCCTATAATTATTATTTTATTTCCTTTACTATTACTATTGCTGTTTTTACTATTACTTTTATTACCCTTAAGGTTACTCTTTTTTTTCCTCACTGTTGCTTTTTTTTATATTATTACTATGTTTTGTTATTAATGCTATTATTAATCTAATGGTACTTTTATTACCTTATTATTATTAATATATTGTTATTTTTATTACTATTATTTTATTATTATTATTTTAATATTATTACTACTATAGTTTTTTTAATTATTTTCCTATTATTATTATATTCCTAGGTATTATTATTTTTTTCCTTGTTATTACCGTGGTCACATTTCAAGATTTTTATTTTGTTTTTAAAGAAAATGCATAAAATGGGCTTTTACGAAGGTAATATTTCAGATTTAGAAGTCCGAGAAATCGTGCCCAATCGTCTTGGGTTTCGATTTTTCGCTCGTCTAGATCACTAAATATCCTTTAAAGATTTTAATCATGTTTCATAAAGGTAATTTTGTGTGTGGAAGTTCGAAAATCGTGCCCAATCGTCTTTGGTTTCGATTTTTCGCTCGTCTGCATCACTAAATGTCCTTTAAAGATCTTGATCATATTTTTGAAAATAAGGCAATGTTTCGTGTTTGGGAAGTTCAAGAAATTCGTGCTCAATCGTCTTGGGTTTCGATTTTCTCATCTAAACAACGAGATATCCTTCACAAATTTTTTATCATATTTCTTAAATAAGGGCAATATTTCATGTTTGAAATCCAAAGAATCGCATCTAATCGTCTTTGGGTTTTGGTTTTAGTTTAGCCAAATAGTGAAATACCCTTTTCAAATTGCACTACATGTATTTTGGAAATTGTAAAATAATCTTGGGATCGAAAGTTTGAAGCATCGTGTCCTATCGTGCTGGACATGATCTCTCAGCTTTTCGGAACAAGAGAGTTTTGCCATCCAATACGAGTCGTCCAAACATTTTTCCATACTTTAAAATATTTTCTAATTTTCGATATTAAGGACATTAATCAATCAATACGGATCAATTTTGGGCTATGAAGGTACTAACCCTTCCTCGTATGTAAATCGACTCCTGCCCGCTTTTCTTAAAATTGTGAGACCAAGATATTTTATAAGTGGCCCAATCACACTTCAAAAAAAGATTGGTGACGACTCCGTTTTTCTTTTTAAAAGTCGGCCCGTTTTCCAAACAAAAATGATTTCGACACCTTTGAAAGAGAAAAAATTAGGAGGAAACAAACATAAATAAGTAAAATTATCTAAAACATGTGGAACCCATCCTTAAAAAAGATTATGAATGGAAAAGAAGTCTACTTTACAAGCCAAATTCATTTGTTTTCTGTCTCCAAATCCATTATATATACACATTTTATGCATATATGAGCAAAAGGGGTTTTAGATTTTACCCCCCACATGTTGATGAATCCAAGTGACACATCAAAAAATCCAGAAAACCAGATTTTCAGAAGGTGTGAGTGAACACTTGATATGATGGAAAACTCGGCTTCATCTTCATTTTTGTTCTTGAAACCATCATGTCCACCGACCTACGGTTCCCCGAACCGTTCATGACATGAAAATGTCAGGTAGCTAAAACGGCAATCTCTTGTCCTAGCAAGACGAGTTGCAAGTAGTTGCTTTCGGGGAGACGAGCACGGGTTCATTACTTGCAGCTTTCATTGCAGCAATCTCTTCTAATCGTTTCCATGTGGCTTCGCGTTTCGATTTGACCTCGTTCTCTTGCGCTTGGTCTTCCTCATACTTATGCAAGCACTCCTCAAAGAGCTCAGTGTCGGTATCGGAGAAAATCTTGCGGACGTTTAAAGTCAAGCTCTGCACTGCTGGATTCCAGTGGCTTCTAGCATTCTTTTCCAAGGAAGGGAAGATAATGGGAAGTATAACGTTTCGATTCTGTTTTATTAGGGTTTCAATATGATCATTGTTCCATAAGAACAAAGCCCTCTCTGCCACCTGCAAAGAAAGTATTCTAGTTTTTTAAGCTAGTAAGGAAATAGAAAGACTACAAGAAATAAGCACATCACCTTTACAACTTAAAAAATGCTAGTTCTATACATAAATTTAAGCGTATATATTCGTTAGTAGCATAACCAACTCGACGCTAGTTCCCAATCTAAAGTCCATGTTAGACACATACTTGGTTGTACGCATGGGGATATGATCCTCCAATGACCCTCCAAATGCATAGAAATCTAAGAGAAAAAATTGAACATGCCCATGTCAAACGCATACCCATATCCGACAATCACACACGAATCTAAGCCACATAGATATCTACAACCATGATTGAAAAGTTTTAAGTACTTAGGAAGAACATCTTGACATTTTCAGACAACAGCTTTCATTCATATAAAAAACCAGACACCATGGAGATATGCCCTTGATTGCTATAAATCAAACCTAAGTTCAAATCCATCCTCTTGTCAGCACATAGCAAACCAAATAAATTATAAAGGACATCAGCAAAAAGATTTACA